>OY856409.1:938607613-939905113 GCA_963693085.1 Alisma plantago-aquatica
AAATATAGTCATCAATGAAGTTTGCATTTAGTATGGATTTCAGCATACGTAAAAACAAAATATAGTCATTGATGAAGTTTGCATCTAGCATGCATTGATAGCATAATTCATAACTAATAGATGGCCCACAAGGGTGTGGTGTATTGGCTGATAGGACTGAATAATTAGGATGTCTCAAGTTCAACTCATGTCGAGATTGAATTTTTGTGGAAGTATGTGGTTAGTGTTCTGATTTGTGCCAAATTTGATAACGCTAGCCCTTAATTCACTTTTTTTTTCTTTCTAAAAGAAACATTTGTCTTCCTCTTTTGTTAAGATTATGCACCTTTGGTGTTATCATCTGGATAAGACTAATATTAATTAATAACTAATGTTTACATTTAGTTTGCTTATATACTACATTCACGACTTGTCTTATTTTGCTGCAAGATTGTACATATATGGCCACTTGTCATTAGTATTTTTAAGGATTAAAAAAATTCAAGAAACATAGATGGCTGTTAGTCATTCATAGTAGCACTTGGCCTTTTGCTGATGTAGGCAACCATTACCTCGATCAGGGCACAAAAGTCATTGTCAAGCATGTTCATTACCCTTGTCATGTTTTTGGTGATTCCGCAGCCAAGAACACTCTTGGGATGGAACTTGACTACAGGCTACTAAAAGAAAGCCCAAATTTCGCCAATCATGTTCTTTCCTTTAAATCTCTTTCTTTTCTTGATTTTGATGGTTGGAATCTTGTTTCCTTGTCCTCACAAAGACGGTGGAATGAATGGGCTATCCTCCTGGCTTCCTCCGAAATTAACCAACTGCTATTTACTATGAGAAAAAGACACAAGTCGCCGTAGGCAAAAAACTGTAATAGGAATCCTAAGCTTTTCCAAGGTGCATTTTATCCCACTTTTGGCACGGTGGAAGGCAATGTTGCCCCTCAATGGGCTTTTGTCATAGGTTCCTTTCAACAACCATGACTATGACCACGACTTGATCATAATGTCTAAATCACCCTTTCAAGGGTTTGACTTCGTTGAGGTGACAATAAATATTAAAAATGCATGCCTCGTGTAGACATGTATAATAATATGGATTTATAGGGCACATCTCTAGGGTGTTTTCTCAACTTTAGGGGAAGTTGATAGTCAATACCATGTTATTGATATCTGTCAAGGAACAAGGTGACCGATACCGACGCCGTTTCGACAGCTTGGAAATAGGTATTTACCGGTATACCGAAAGATGCAATCCTGGCCGTATCGATGCCAATATGAACGAATTAATTCATGAAATTTTACAGGTGTAATCTCCATGCCTAAATGCATCGTTTTATGCAATAAAATTCTATATTGGGTGTGGGGGAGGGGGGGTCCATCATGTTGGAGGTAAGGAACCTGTCCTGTTTTGTTGGGATTTTGATGACAAAACGTAGGAATTCAGATATGAAATTTTACTAGCACAATCCACAAACTTAAATATACACAATTATGCAACAATATACAATTTACAACATATCACTAACATATTTACTTACCAACTCACATCAGTTGTATGTTGAGTGGCGCGCAGGTTGTCCATACTGTAATGAGTTGATACTATTGAGATATTCTGCCCATGACATGTGCATCCTATAAAGTTGGTTGTATGTAGTTACATGCTCCTCAGACAGTATCGTTGACAAATTGCATCATCCCAATCTTTGGAAAATGTTGTTCTAAATCTCTGAGATATTGTGCCTTTCTTGGAGGTGTAGGTCGAGGAGCTCGAGTGAGTGGACGTTCACTTCCTTGAGGAATATGTTGAATAGCTACAGGCACATCCATAGGAAGTATTGGGACTGGAGAAACAAGAAGAACTGAATGATCACCACTCCATGTTTGCCCACCATCCTCAGAAAATACAAGGGAGTTGTATTGAAAATTTCCATGTGGGCCTGAGACATTTGCTGTATAGGTATATCCAACACGATGTTCTACTTTTGGTTGTGGCGGCGGTGGTGGTGGTTGATTTTGATATCCAAAATACCCATATTGAGAGTGAGATGGGTATGGTTGTGTATGTGTTTGCCCAAATAGCATATTGCCAAATCCCAATGTTGAATCATGTTGAGATTGAGAATCAGAAGTTGAAATACTCATGCTGCCAAATGAATCAACAATATCAGAATAATAATCACTGTTGTAGCCGTAGGAGCCTATAGCGTGAGGTGATAATGCACCACTGTAGTCTTTGTCGGTTTGAGTTTTCCTCCTTTGAAAAGTTTTTATCATGCATGTGATATTCTTTTTCTGCTGGAGGAGGAGGAGGTGCAGCTGTCGTAACATAAGGACGATCATCATATTGAGGATCAACAGTAGGAGGATATTCAGGAGAGCGCTCACTGCCGCCGCCATCATTGCCACCATCATTATCAGATTTTGATTTTGACGCAGATGTACTTATTGAAGAAGGAGAATCTGTGCTACCCAACTCTTCTTCTACTGCTCTATTGATCTCCATATCAACATTTTGATGCTCAGGCTCAGGCTCAAGTCTTTCACATGGAGTTTTAGTCAACATTAGTATCAAAATCTCTTTCAAATTGCTCTTCTATGTATGGATCTGGACGACCATCTAGATTATCAAGAATGGGACGACCTATCTCATTCATCCATTCCTCTAAAGGATCTTCTGAATCATCAGCTTCTTCTATGCCTCTACGCCTGGATGGGTTGAATGTGTATGCGGTGTCAATGGGATCGTGGATGACAACAAAATCCACTTCTTTGTAGTTGGCATGGTTCAAAATTTCGGTCGAAATCTCAAAATTTCGCTCGAAATTTCGGTTTCGACGGGAATCAGACATAGAAATGCAACAGTCCAGAATAATTAAGTAAAATTTCGAAATTTCGATAGAAATTTCGCAAAGGGGGCCAAAATTTCGACAAAATACAACAATTTCGTTGAAAAAAGGCCAGTTTGGGCATGCATTTCGCGAAACACAACCGAAATTGGTTTACAATTTCAAAAATCAACGGTCCAAAGCCTGTTGTACTTGGAGGGTTATTTCTTTGGTTTTTTTTTCATTCTCTTGCTCTTAAAGGCTTTGTTCTTCGGATCTAAGGTAAGTTTACTTTCTCCTTCCCATCTACATCTATATCTTCCACTTTTACCCCAGTTTAATCAAAAGATTACTACTGAAGTGCAAGTTACAAGTGATAGTCTACAACTTATACTTGATGATTTATGAAATTATGCTATAAATTACATATAACTACAATGATTTTGCAAATCTAATTTAATGTATATATATATCCTATTTGTCATAACAATGGATAAAATAGTTTTCAAATGAGCTTTTTTTGAAGTTTTTGTAACGATATATTCATATATATTATGTAACACTTAACAAATGTTCAATTTATAAATAAATATCTTATATTAAAGATGAATTTTGTAACAATAATTTACAACTATGTAATACTTTGAATATTAATTATCTATAATTTAGACTTTTAAAATGAAAATAAACTAAAACAATTTAGAATTGTTGTGTATAATGTTTTGTTACATACATCAAATTTCAACTAGTATTGGGAATAATATATAGTTAAATGTATTCAATTGATATATTCAATACATTAGACTATTAGTATCAACAAATTTTAGTATTTTGTTCCAATTTTATGAATAATTTTAGGCCTAGATTAAGAATACTTTTAGTATCTTTACTCTTTGATGATCCATAGTGTAAGCTAGAAAGTATCAATTGAAATCGATTATTAACGTGATGACCTATGAACTAATTCCTTCATTATATTATAAAGTCCTTGAAATCTCGTTCGAAATAGTTTTTGATCTTTTCACACATGTAGGACCCCTCACCAAGATCAATATATGATGTTATTGCATAAATAGGTGTATTTATGTATGTACACCATCCTGATAAAATTTCGTGACTTAATTCCTTTATATGGTCGTCGAAATCTTGTATCGAAATAAGCGTAAAATCTTGAAATTTCCATCGAAATTTTTGTAAATTTCTGTTTCTGAGCCATCGGAAATGGCGTCGAAATCGAAATTTTAAACCATGGTAGTTGTCATCTCGTTTTGCTCTAGCCCTCAATCGCATGTTGTAGTGAACATATACCAGATCTCTTAGCCTGTCTGCCCCCAACCTGTTCCTTCTCTTTGAGTAAATTAAATTGAAAGTGCTCTAATTTCTTTCACAACCTCCTGTAGATGTTGTTTGAGAAAGAATACGAACAACCACTTTTCTTAGATGGGGGGCACCTGTTCCATTCCAAACCCACCACTCACAAGGATCACCCTGATCACGGTCGGCAACCGCATTTGGATGACCAAAACAACCGAGGCCTTCACGAAACTGTCGCAACTGTAAAAATATTTAAGAAGTTCAAACTTCAAAATCAAATGATGAAACATCAAACAAGAATGAAGATGTTCATGACTTCATGTAAGTTATGTAATATATTTAGTTATATACCTCATCCATCACTATGGTGCGCTCTTCAGTAGAGGTAAAGAATTTGTTAGTTATATCTCTCACAGCAGACATTAGAGTCACATCTAAGCCCAGTTTTCACGAGTATTGAAACCTCGGGTTCAGATACTAAGCTATCACCAATTTCAAATAAGGAAATAAGATTTAGATTGAGTTAACTTATAACAAGTTATAGAGTTAGAAACTTAGAACATAAATCTGAATTTAGAAGAAATAAATTATATACCTGCTTTATGCAGTGGATGCAAAAGCATATCTGTCCAACGCTTGTCTACATTTGACAAACATTGTGAATGGGACCTAGGAGCTGCTTGTTTAATACCTTCCACCATTACTTGCATTGCATCATACAAGTAAGGCATTGTTGCGGCTTTGTCACCGTCTACCAACCTCAACACTTTGACAACATGTTCCATTATCCGCATCACCTTTGTAACCTTATCCCAGAAAGCCCGACTGACAATTAGTTCTTCAATCCTTCTACCAACCGGGGTGTTGTGCTCCTTCATGGAGGTCCACTCCTCACCATTGAAGAGCCTCATAAGTCCATCTTTTTTGGACTTTAATGAATTCAAGGCCAAGTAATTCGTTACAAATCTAGTCACCCCTGGTCTAACTAGATCACCTCCACAGTACTCAGATCGCCTCATAGCATTTAATAAGGAATGGTTGTAGATGAAACCTGCGATCAACCAACCATCAATTGTCACACTTTTGATGTGATCAATTGTGCCCATGTCCTTAAGAATTAGATCTATGCAATGGGCAGCACATGGTGTCCAGTAGACCGGATATTTTTCTTCATTGTACTTTCACCGACCTTCTTGAAGTTAGAGCCATTATCAGTCTTTATTTGCACTACATTCCCAACCCCTACCTGCTTGATGTATTTCTTCATTAAATTCTTGATGTAACTGTAATTCCTGACTGCACCAAAAGCATCAACAGAGTCTAGAAAAACAATAGATCCACGACAGTGTACAAGAAAGTTAATAATTTGTTTTCTATTTCTAGATGTCCACCCATCACACATGAGTGTGACGTCGTACTTAGACCACAATTGTTTCTGGCTTTCAATCCATACCTGTAGATCTTTCTTCTCTTGGGGAAGATACTTGTTCATCAACTCATATGCAGTGGGGGCTTTGATACCCCTACCCGACTCCCTTATGACATCCACCATGTGCTGTAGATATGGTTCGGTTGCAACATGTGCGGGTATACCATAAGCAAAGAAGAACTTACCCACTACCTTGCCCACCTTCTCTTTCGCGCCAGTCAACATTGCTTTTAGGGTTTTTTGCCTAGCATCAGGCTTTCTAACCCTTGGCTCATCAAAATGCTTCAATCTCGCACTGGAAGAACTGAAGTGTATCAACGGTGCCTTTCTTTCTTTTATGTTGAGCATGCTGATCTTCATCATCATCATCTAAGTCAACAACAAGGACACGTGTAGTTCACTGCCTCCACCTGCACCAGATGGTCCATATCTCCTCATAAGCCGAGCTGCCTCCTCCCTATCCCACTCACTTTTGCGAGAGTCTCTGAGAGCACGCCTATACATATGAGTGTATAAGTAGTATCACACCCTGGAGGATATGCAATACTTGATCTGATTCAACAAAAGAACTTGTACCCTAACATCAAAGAGTGTATCTGTGTAAGCCTTTTCAACCTGCTTCAACTTTTGTTGTTTTTGCCTCTTTGCACCCATCAGTTTCTTGAAGTCATCCCTAACACTTGGAGGGCACTTCTGGCACATTGCCACATTCTTGTCACCACCAGTAATATGACGCTTGAATCTAGTAATTCTCACACCACCAAGTGTTTTCTTACAGTAGTTGCAGACAATCTTTGCCCTATTCCCAGACCCAGGTACATGCTTGCAGTGACTCCATGCAAAATCCACATCCTTTGATGCAACATGACCAACCGCACCCTTAGCGTCACTTAAAGACGAAGAAGACATCTTCTCAAAACTCAAAAGTCAACACTGAAAAAGACAAAGACAAACAAGCAAAGCAAATGATATTAGTAACTTAGAATTTAATAAAAATGTACTAGTAAGAAATGTACATTGTCGTATTAACTATTAAGTCTATTCTCTATTGACAATACTAATATCAAATAAAAATAAGCCATTAAGTGAACAAAACCGATTTCTTTTATGTAATGTAGAATCAAAATTGATATTTTATAATGTATGATACTTGCTTGTAATTATAGAATCAAACACAAGATTTTTAAGATTTTTCTTTTGAAGATAATTTTTTAAAATATAAATAAAGTCAGAAATTATTTTTAAAAGTATAAAACATGATATTTACTAATTAAAAAGACAAGTGATATGCTTTCCACATGCTAGTTTCATCTTATACAATATTAACACACACAATTCTAAAGAAAAAAAAATGTTTTTTTATTTTCAACATTTTTAATAAATAAAAAATACGAATTATTTAGATATTTTGGGTATATTTTTGTTTATATATGTTCATGTTAGTCTTTGATAGAACTTCTTCTACTAAACCTAAATTAAATACCTATTATTAATGAGACTAATTGTATTATTACTATTAATTAGTGAAATTACATGTTAATGTTAATTATTAGTGATCTAATTAGGTAGATCTAGTGATAAATCAGTAGATCTATATAATATAATCATAGATCTAGTGATAAATAGCATCAATCATAAGTATTTTGGAGTAGATCTAGGATTTTGGGGGTATTTGGTGAATTTTTTAGGTGAGAATAGAATTATAAGAAGAGAAGAGAGAGGGGAGAGGTTGGAAATGATGGGAAATGCAAAAAATTAAGTAAACATACCTTAATTAGGGCTGATTTGAGCTCCAATCTCGAAAATCGCCCAAAATCCCCAATGTTTCCTCTTCAAACAGCAGTAGCAGCTAAGGACTCGCAAATGACGGTGTATCGGGCGGTATACCGCCCGTGCCGCCCTGTACCGGTGCTTAAGTGGTGCATTTTGCACCGACACCCTCGATATTTGGCGGTATTGGCGGTAAACCCACCGGTATGCTGATATTTACGATCCTAACGGCAGAATTGTGTGTAATTGTACCAGTATCCGTCGACATCGGTATTTCGAGCGGTATACCGCCGATACCGACGGAATCTCATCCCTTGATATCTGTACTCTGCTTCTCTTTGGAGTAACAGAAGGAGGTGACTCCCCTGCCGCCCCAAAGATAACCCAAAACCTAGGATGAGTGGCCGGGCTGTTGATTGCCAATGGTATTTTGACGAGATTGTACCTGCTTTGATGTATTTTACTTCTTTTAAACAATAATGTGAAACATATTGTACTCTACGAAATGATTTTCAAACACTAATATTTGGGATGGTTTGTTTATATTCCCAGATATGCCTTGAAATTCTCAGTTTTGCAAACTACTCAGGAGATGCTGACAGTAAAATTGTTAGAGAAATATGGGCTAGGCTTCTTGACCAAGCTCTTTCACGAGGTGGCATTGCGGAAGCCTGTGCTGTCTTGAAGAGGGTTGAATCCAAACTTTATTCTAGCGATGGGGTTTCTGTACCTTTGGATGCCTTGTGTCTTCATCTTGAAAAGGCTGCCCAGGTAATTTATATAATTCGCACCTGATACTTTGTGAATCAAGTTCTTTAAATTTATTGAAGAGCAGACCAACTAAGGAGTATATTTGTAGTTTCTGCTTAGATAATTGATATTTTCTTTGGGTAGTTATAGCTTTTTCACAGGAAACTTGTAATTACTAGTCACCTTTGTTGCTGTGGTTTGAGCTGTGTTAAATTTTACAAGTCATTGACTTCCTTTGTGCCCTCCTTTGCTGACATAGACTAAACGGTCTTTGCTATATTATGTCATATTAAATTATTTTTTAAGTGAATTCGATTTTCAGCATCTGCTAAGCTGATATTGAGATTTTTTTGCACCTACCCTTTTTAGTCATTAGTTAAACCTCTGAGTTTTAGATATTGTGGCAGTTTTTGATCCCTTAAATATGAGTATATTTTCAGGTGGCTTTGTTTACCAAGGTGGCATCAACTTTATCTTTTGATGAATACAACTGCATGACCACTGTAGCTCCGTCTCCATACCATGTTTGATCATGATGATATGTATAAAAACTTGTTATCAAGGCGGGCACCTAGGCGTCCTAGGCGCTAGGCAAGGCACCTCAAACTAGGCGCCCAGCCTATTAAGTGCATTAAGTGGGCGTCTAAGGCCTTTTAGACCCAAATTAAGCAATTTAAAGGCTAAATAAGCAAGGATCGAGTGTACATTTTGTCAAATTAGATCACCTTGAGTCATTTTATTGTTAAAATAGGTCTGATTTAGGCAAAATCAGGTCAAATATTGACAAATTAGGTTATGATTTGGGGGAAATGGGTCTGATTTGGGTGATATAATTCTGATTTGGGGGAACTGGCTCTGATTTAACCAATATGGGTCTCATTAAAGTCTATAGGATAAAGTAGGGGAAGTAAGGTCTTATTAGGTCATGGTATGCAAAATTAGGTCTAATTTATGCCAAATCAAGTCAAATTTGGGATGATCAGGTCTGGTTTGTGGGAAATACATTTGATTTGGGAAAATTACCTGAAGATTTGGCCAAACTTGGGTTTCATTTAGGTTAATATAGGATAAATTCGGATAACTTGGGTTTCATTTAGAAGTTCGATTTGCTTATATTCCTCTTTCTCTGACTTTTTCTTGCTCTTACATCTGCAACAGCTTCAGCTGTTTGCATGTATGCATTAAAATTTCCTGATCTCCTTCCACACCTCCTGCACTGCTGTTTGTAATTTTATTTTTCTGGCTTCTTCTCCTTCCTCCTTCATATCTCCCCTCCTGCTGTTGTGTTTTTTTTTCTTTTTTGACTTCTTGCATGTCATTTGCAATTTTCTTTTTCTTTTTTCTTGTTTTCTTTCACCTACAATTCCTAATTACCTTCCTCCTACTACTTTTTTCTTCTTCTCTTAATTCTCCTTCTCTTAATCCTCTAAACAGTTGCAATGCAAATCAGGCATATAACACGATTTAAGGAACATATAGTTACAAAATAACATGTAGTATCATATGTATAAATATACAAATATGTAACGAAAAAAATACAAAAAAGAAAAACGCGCAGAAAAGCCTAGGCGCCAATTGGTTGGGATCAACCGCCGAGCCGCCTTGACAAGTCTTAACAAGTAGGAAAATGGTGGGCGTATCCCGTTGTGAGTTCTAGTGGTTGCCCACAATATCCATTTGTTACTGTTGCTGCTAATCCATATCCAGTAGGGTTATCAGAACCAAAATAAACTGGCTGATTTGACCGATCCAACAGAAATATGTTGGCTGGAACTGCCTGGTTAGATCATAGACTGAAAATCTGGGTTGACCAACTGAAAAATGGCGGATTGAGGTGTTGAACCGGAGACGCTGTGGGAATTTTTCACTTCTTTTGGATACTGGTCAGCTGACAACAACACAGCCATGCCCCAATTTGGGCCCTTGGATCTCTGATTGTCGATCCATGTTCTCCCCATGCCCCTGCTATCACTTCCTTTGTCTTCTAAACTTCTCCATATCGTCCTCCTTCGTCTTCTATTCCTCTTTCTCATTTATGGTTAGTGGCAATCATCATCATTATTATCAACGCCTCTAATCTGAAAGCTTTGTTGTTTTCTAGAACGCCATCTTCATATATATATATATATATATATATATATATATATATATATATATATATATATATATTATAGCCTTTAGTGTCATCATCGTTGTTTGCAGCATAACGCTGTCATCACTACCATCACCACCACGAAAGTAGACCTTATTTTAGATGCAAATGGCTTAGCTCTTGCTTTGTTGTCCACGGAAATCTACATCAATCAATTTTCTTTAGAAACAGCAGTGAGATCCTCCTCCATTAACCTATAATATCTCTCCTAGTCCTAGTATATCAATGTTTTGACTGGTTACGCTATTAAAGTCTGTATAATTTGGTATTGGTTTATTAGTGTTTTCTGAAGTCCATCTTTGTTGCTGCTTTATAAAGAATAGATCTTTCTTAGATTGTTTAATCTACACATGTATGCTATATTTTTTATGCTGTCAATACTCAAACAGAATAATCTCGTCTGTCATAGGATGCTCCTTGCCCTTGCATTAATGACCATGCTTCTGCGATGTCTTGGTAGTACCAGTACCTCTACTTGAATGAGCTACCTGTCTTACATACTTGTAGTGAACGAGTCATGGCTGAAAGCAATTAAGTGAAGTAGGACATTTTTTATTGTATAAAATATTTTCCATGTGGAATTGAAGCATACTGATGTCCCTCATCCGGCGAGTTTCTTGGGATTTTCTTTTGTTTATTCTTGAGTAGGACTTTGCTTTAATATTGGGTGCATTGTCAATCACACTCATTCATTCTAACCATGGAATAATTCTCGTCATTGTTGCAAAGTTGGCTTGGTACTGAGGTTACGTATTAGGGCACTTAGAAAGGCACCTAGTAAGATTTCAGGTCCGTTTTACTAGTATATAAATATTAATGGATAAATTTGCAAACATTATCCATTTTCTTTAGTAAGATGCTTATATATGCATAGAATTTGTATGTGTTTGAAATATCTAGACTATTGTATAGCTTGCAAAATAGAACTTAATTCTATTTGACGTAATTAAACGTAAATCATGCCCCAACTTTGACCAATGCCCTTAAAGTAGACCTAATCAACCTAGATTGACTAAAATTAGTGCTAATTTGATCTGATTTGCCCTACAACGGGTCTTAAATTGGATCTAATTTGACTTAAATGATATCCAACTTGATCGAATTGATGTGGTTTGACCAACATTAGACCAAAATTGAACAAATTTATCCCTTATTTGACATAGGCTTCCACATAGGTCTAGGTGGTATCCTAAATTTGCATCATCCTTGTAAACTTTTGGGCTACAACAATTAGATCTCGAAAGTGGCTCACTTCACCGAATTCTAGTTCTGTTAGATATATGGATCTCAACCTTGTGTGGTAGTTGTGCTGGTTAATTATAGCCTATTTTGTCACACTGTGTTTTTCCTTTTTAAGCATACATGTCAACTTGGTGAAAATTTTGACGTGAATAGAACCAATTTCCTCATATTAACACTAAAACAGAACTCATGTGTTTGATATTATAGACAACAACAATCAGTAGTGGAGCTCTCTCTTATGTACTTGTTTGATCATTATACCTAGAAAGCACATACACTTCCCGGAGGTTGCCGTGTCGGTCCTCGATACGTGTCAAACTTGGACACACCGTGGACTCGCCTGGACACGGGGCGGATTTTGCCAAACTTGTCCACGGCGTGTCCATGTCGGACACATGTTGTAACGACCCCACCTCCCGGTAACCCCACTTAAGGGAGACCAAGGGGTCAGAGCCGTTATCCCAATAAACCGGATCAAAGGTTCGACGATTAATCAATAATAATTAATAAATTCTACCAACTAAACTGGAATTTTGGTATAAAATAAAACTTTGCATACCTTTTGAAAACTTTGGAATTCTATCTCTATCCTCAATTTGGAACTATGCTATCTAATCCTCCTCGCACTTTATTTCGTAATTTCACAATATGTCACTTTACTGTTTGTCCTTTTTCAGAGATATACCTAAAACGCCGACAAACAAAACGTCGGTCAGCATAATGAATATGCTGGTATGTGGGGACAACCAAAACGTCACACATAAGTCTAACAACCTAATTATCACAATCAAGTTATATTAACAATGCGATTTACATTTTTAATGTGCCACACTCCACCGCTTTTGCCCTAACCCTGGATTACCCTCTCTTAGGGTTTCTTGCTGCCATTGACCTAAGGCCACCTTCTCCATCCTGAGCTTGGTGCCTGGGGTCACCTCTCATGGTGCCCATTAGTCATGCAATAAAGACCACCTTCTCGATCCTGAGCTTGGTGTCTGCGGTCACCTCTCATGGTGCCCATGGGTCATCCCTCATGGGCTTGCCCTTTTTACATCTTCCATCAGGGTGGCATGTAGGTGCGAGTGTACGCACTTATATTTTACTTGTGATAGTCATAGGGACTTTATAATTGCAAGTATGAACATCCGACAGATAGATTGCATTCAATGCGATAAATCATTCGGCAATCCTTCGAAAAACTACGACGATTAATCATAATTAACCACATACCTGTTAGGCAGACTCGAGTGCAGAATAATCCAAACAAGCAAGTAATCCAGAATCAAGCAAGCACACAATTCGACCCTGAAATACACATCCAATATTTCCTATCATGGATCATCCAAATCTAATAGGCCTAATCGTGCCCTAGGGTTACTAGCCCCTTTTTAGGGTTTTGACTATTCACTTCCTTTTTACCCCTTTAACTCTACTTTTATCAAAATATCCACCAAACCCTAATTACTTCATCTTATTTTTCATTAAGATCCTAAGATCAGGTTTGGACCACAAAACCCTAATTTTCGGATTACTATATCTTTTCTTCCCCTTTTCCCTTACTTAGGGTTTTCTAAGGATATTATCCAGCACATTAGGGTTAAACCCTAAAACTTACAATTCCATCTCCAAAACAGGTTAAGATTCATCTTAATCATTAAATAAGTTAACAACACTCGAATTAACTTATTTGCAACATCAAATCTATCCTTAATCATTAAATAGGATTTCTAACCACAAATTAACACCTTTTTCATCAAAATTATATACTTTTGCAAAACGATACAGATTTAGGCGTTTAAAGTATTTTTAACTTATTCCAAGTATTTTTCTGATCAACTTTCATGTACACAATTTATTCATCTGAGGTTCCTACTAATTTCTAGGATTTTCGCAAGAAAAAGCCTTTTTCAACATTATTTAAACAAAGAGGGAATATACCCGGAAATTCGCGAGCCGCTGGATCGGTGGACCGCTGGTCCGCTCCCTGGATCGGACGATCCCTGACGCGCGCACCCAAACCTAGCCACTCTCGCTCTCGTCCGTCTGATCCCCACTCGGGACCACGGTAGTCCGCGATCCGACGGCTGCCCGTCGTCGTCCTCCTCCGGCTGTGCGACGAATCGCAGTCAACTCGCCAGTTGACTTCAAGCTCTACACCATCAGCAAGAAAATTGAGAAGCCACGAAGCTTCGTCGCCGTCGCCCGAACTCAACGCACCGCTCAATCGCGTAAACGAGCCTGACCTTTGCCGCGAACGACTCGCCGGAGTTCCGCCGTGAGTTGCAGGCATAGTAACAAATTCGGTATTCGGGATACGTACGGTCGAGCTGAAAAATTTGGTATTCGGGAATTATGCGGAAAATTCTGCTTAAAAAACGGTCAACGTACGGTAAAAGTACGGTCAACTATTCGGGAAAAAGTCGGGAAAAAACGGATATATATACATACATATATATACATGTTTGCAAAAATATATTAATTGGGCAACAAACTTGAGATATGGAGTGCAAATTAAGGTGCTACAAATGAAAATTAAAGTTTGCCACATCTTGGCATACAAAAAAGAAGGCATCTTAGGACCAAAGAGTAGTAGACCATTACATTAACATCACACAACAATCAAGTTTAAAGTCTATTACACCTCTGGAGACATAAAATCAAGATTGAAAGGCTCAGAAACAAATTCAACATTTGTTGTAGTAGTCACATTCTCAGCTTGATGGTTATCTCCCCCTTCCTCAGTTGGTTCATCATCGTCTGTATTTGAAGAACCATCATTGATATCACCTGCAAAGACATCTATCTTCTCCAACTCAATCGGCAAGCTGTCTTCCTCCTTTGCAACAGTAGTCTTCATCAAATGAGAATTCATCCTAATGTAGACCAATGTTTCCAACTTTTTTGGATCAAGGCGATTACGCTTTTTGGTATGTGCAACATCAAAAGCACTCCAATTGCGCTCACAAGGAGAAGCACTACAAGGTTGGCTCAAGATTCTAATGGCCAACTTTTGCAATAAGCTGACATTTCCACCCCACATATCCCACCAAACTCCTACCAAAATGGAACAAAATTGGTCAACCACTCATGTTAAAACATTAAGAATTAAAATAAATGGATGTTTGAGTCTTACTTGGATGAGTAGTAGTAAGACAATCAATCGCCAAAGGAGAGAAAATCTGAGAAGACTTGGAATGATAGTCACGAAGCTCCTTAGATATCAAACTCCTAGTACTCGCATCGGCAACCATCTTCATCACAACTTTTTCAACACCTTGTTTTACGTCAGCATCCATTGTGACTCTCTTTTGATAGTGCAACATAGGATTCAAGTAAGCAACAACAGCTTGAAGGGGATTATGCAAGTTTCTATCCCATCTATAATCAATTATCTTCCAAAAGGGTATGTATTTATCTGCAACTCCTTCAAAAATATCCTTTATTGCCTCTTTTGCTCTATCCAATCCTTCATAAATGTATCCAATAGTAGAACGTTCACTATCTACCATTCTCAGAATTCGAATCAATGGCTCGACAACACGAATGACCTTCCTGCCAGACTCCCAAAAATTATTATCTTGAATAGTATCACATATTTCAAGTCCATCCTCACTCTTGGATTGTGGCAAATCTCTCCAACTGGAGGATGCAACCATGAACCTCAAACCCTGCTCCTGTGCAAGTATAGATTGTAAGCACAAAAAATAAGTAGCAAAGCGAGTGGCACCGGGTTTCTTCAATTCCCTACCCTCTGTGTGTTTTCTCATCAAATCCAAGACATGTTGATACTTGTACATAAATTTGACAATCTTCTTGGCATTATCAAGTACAGGAGAAATTGTAGCAAGACTACCAAGATCGTTTAAAATCAAATTCATGCCATGTGCTGCACAATTTGTTTTGAAAATCTGAGGATATTTTACTTATAATAATGCTCCTGCACTACTATAGTTACTTGCATTATCAGACACAAACTGCACAACATTCTGGACACCAATCTCCTCAATGCATGATGAGATAAAATCAGATATATAGGGCCCATCTTTAGCATGACTGTCTGTACACAAAGATTTATTAAACACCACCCCTTTTGGACTTTGAACCAACAAGTTCAAATGAGATCTACTCATATCTTTCCACCCATCAGACATGACTATGCAACCAGAAATTTGCCAACTCTCTTTCACAGATTTGACATATGCATCCACCTCAGCCTTCACCTCATCTAGAAGGCGTGTCCTAGCTGTTTCACTGCTAGGTGGTTCATAACTAGGACCTGCATTTGCAATAGCAGCACATGCCTCCTTGAATTCAGGAGTCCTAAGAACATGAAATGCAATGTTATTAGAAACTAAAAACTTCAAGATTGCTCTATCTGCATCCTTCTTCTCCCCTTTCTTCACCACTCTATACAAAGTTTGTTGACCAAGCATTTCTTTGTTGTACTTGTCAGCATCAACAACATCCACAACTGTAGACCCACCTGCCGAGCTAGAACTTTGAGAACTAGTCGTTCTCCAGAAGTCTGACACCTTCTGTTTCTTTGACTTGGCATTCAAGTCCCCAATTGATTGAAGAGCCAAGGCTCTCACATCGTCTGGCACCGAAGGACAAGGTCTGATATCCTTTCCAGGATACTTTCCAAAGTGATAGCGCAGACGAGTGATCCCTGCACTAAATATTTCATGGCAAAATTTGCACTTATTTTTGCCATCAGTTGTTTGCTCTACATGCTCCCAAATAGGATCTTTGCCTCTTGGCATGTTGATCCTAATAAAATAGCCAAACAAATATTAATTAGACTTAAATTGTATAGAAGATTGCTAGTTTGATACATGCATGATGCATCTACTTAGTCATTACATAAACCTAATATACAAGAATGTCATGATCATCCAACAAATATTAATTACTCATGAATAGATAAAAATTAGAAGGGTTAATTAATCAATTCATAGAAGGGCTAAATAATATCTTATAGACTTACAGTAAGTTCAGTAGGAAGAAAATAAGCTGCAACTTCTATGGACACCTTCACTAGAAGCAGTAGGCGTCTCCTATAAAAGCACTAGACACCTCCAACAGAAGTAGACTCCTTGAGCTGCAATAAAAGAACAATAGAAAAAAAAACAGGCTTAGTTGCTGGAGCCTGGTGGATTGAGAGAAAATTACAATTTGTTGGCGGATTGGTGGGCTAGAAGAGCTGCTAGTGATTATGGGGAAGGAGGAAGAAGGGGAAGGTGAAGCCAGTAATAAGAAAAAGGGTAATACGTGCTAGGATATGTGAATGAAGAAGGGACCTCAGAATTGGGCCAATGGAGGGGGGGACGTGATGAGGGGAGGATGACTGTGGGTGTAGGGGAGGATAAGGGGTGAGGGTGTCTGTGGCCAGTGTTGCTGAATCCCATCGCCGCAACAACTTCGAGATGGGGGTTGCGAGTTGGAGAGTGGTGGTCGCGGCTAAATTGGTTGCTGGTTGTGGCCGAAATAAGAAGGAGATTGGGGGGTGGGTGGGGGGCATTTGTGTGGAGCTTGGAGGTGGAGATGAACGGGGAATGGAGGATGAAGGGGGAGAGTGACTGACTGACTGTGGGTGTAGGGGAGGATAAGGGGGGAGGGTGGCTGTGGCCAGTGTTGCTGAATTCCATGGCCACAACAGCTTAGAGATGGGGGTCGTGGGTTGGAGATGGTGGCCACAGCTAAAGTGGTTGCTGATGGTTGTGGCCGGATTAAGAAGTGGATTGGGGGGATATTTGTGTGGACTGCAGAGGTGGAGGTGAAGGGGGAATGAAGGATGAAGGGGGGACGAAGGAGGGAAGGAGGGGAAGGAGGGGAAGGAGAAAGAACACAAACAAAAATAGGGAGAACATGGAACATACCTGAGAACGACGGCGACACTAGGAGGGTTGGAGACGCAGCTTCCGTGCTCCACGCCAGCAGCAACCGCTCTACGCCGCAGGGTGGGGCTTGTCAGCGGTGCTGCTGCTTGCCGGCTGCTCCTTGTCGGCGGTGCTGCTCGTCGATTTTCCGTCGGGCGCAAGGGGGCGGCTCTTCGACGAGGGCACAGAGGGGAGTTGGGGTTCAGTGGAAAAGATCGAGGGTTTACCAAAACCCCTGCTCTGAGGGGCAATAAGGCAAAGACGGAAAAAAAGAAGTCCCCACACAGTAGTGTTTAAAACGGCAAAAAAACGACCAAAACTCGTATAAAACGAAAATCGCGAATAAAACGCGTTTAAAACGCGAATAGAACGTAAAATGCATTTGGAAGTTTAATACGGCCGTAACATACGTCTGCCCAAAAATACGCGTTTTTTGAAAAAAACGCCGAATATTGTTACTATGGTTGCAGGTTGCGGAGGGGGGTAGGTTAGGTTGGAATTGGCAATTGAGAGCGTCGTTCCACTCGTCGTCGCGCTCCGCAGCGATGGGGATGGTTTTTAGGTATGCTGGTACCCCCGAACACCCTCCCTTATATAGGACTGGGTCATGAGTGTCCTGTGACTTGGGGGTTTCTTCCCTCGTCGATGACAACCCCCCAATCTTGGGTCTAGACGCTTCAGAACGCTCTCCCAAAGGCGATGGGCTTGTTAGTTCATCGGATTATCGCTTCAAAACCAAGAAAAATAGATTCCTAGATCGCCTCCCAGTCCCACTAGGACTCGAGGTAGACGATGCGTGGCGGCCCTTGGATCCGTGGTCCCCTGGACCACGCGGTCATCCAACGGCTGACATCGTTTCCCTCCTTGCTATTATCTAAAAACGAATTAAAAGGGCATTTTAACATGATAACTTGGAAAATTCATTTCTCTCTCCTCATTTAACATTTTCTTCTCAAATTTTAGGAAAAACTCCATCTTGGCATTATCTAAACGTCCAATTTGAAGGTTAAATTCCAACGGTTGAGAGTGTTTCCTTCCCATCCAAGTTATTCACTAATTAACCCAATTTTAATTATTATTTCTTTTTCATTTGTCATTATCTAATTATCTCGGGTCCCTTGGCCCCCAAGGAACCCTAAGGGTACGAAATCTCCCCTTGGGAATTATCTCCTTGCCTTTTCCCCATTATATTTATCCTTTTTCTATATTTCCCTTTTATTAGGCAATTCCTTTCCTTTTTATTTCTATTTCTTTTTCAATCGGGCCCAATGGCCAACCAAGCCCAATTATAAACTATCAAGGCCATTGTACACGAAAACCTTTTGATTCCAACAATAAAGCAAGCTTATATTCCATTCATTATGAAAAGGAGAATTACATGTTTAACACATAATTAGTGAAAAATGAGGGTTATAACACATGTCTAGGGCGCCTACCATAGCCTCATCGAAGTGTCCTTGATCTACCTCATTTCCCCCCCTCCCATTAGCACAATAGCCATGTCTACTATTACCTTCCTCCCCTCTTCCATCAACTACCTCAAGACACGTCATCGTTCTACACAACATGCTTAATGAAACTATGATCCAATATATTTCCTCTTTTCCTACGTCATTCTCACTTTATTATTTTATACACATCCTCTTCCCCCTCTTTCTCACCACTAACTACTATTTTATACACATCCTCTTCCTCTTTCTCACCACTAATAGAAAATTTCTGCTGTTAAATATACATGTCCTCTTCCATTTTTTTTACAACTAATAGTATATGTTCATTGTTCTCTAATACCACAGTTCGACTTTAGTGTTCTTAAAGTGTTTCTGCAACTTTTTGTAGATTATTAATTGTGTGTTTCCTTCATCTTTTGACACTATGCGTATATTGTTGGTTTGATTTCATGGTGATTTGTACTGTGGGCTTGATCTATATGCGAAGATATTGTGGTACTAATTATATTCTTTAGTTGTGTTTGTTGCTTGACTTGGAAAATGAGTCAAGTATCTTTGGAGTTCTAACTGGCAGATGACTCCGCACACACATATATATTTCTGAATTAGAAGCTGTGATTGACTTTCTCTAAAGTCTTGTAGATTTTTTGTGTTCCCTATATTAATTATATATATACACACACTTATATATGTGTGTGTGTGTAAAGAAATCAGTTTGCCGTGTCTGATGTTGTGTCTATGTCCCATATTTTCCAAAATTGCTTTGTCCTGTGTCCGTCTTCATGTCCACATCCGTGTCCGTGTCCTGTGTCACACTTTCTAGTTCCATGTGTTTTAGGTACCGTACAATTGATCGTATTAGTTTTCTTGGATCACTCTTGAGATGGTCTTGAATCTTGACAAAGTAAAAGTCTTCATGGAGCACTCACACCGTACAATTGATCGTTGCCTTTAGCATAGTCGTTTGAGTAACAAATATCATGGTTTATTAGTTTCCATGTGTTTTAGATGCTATTTCATATTTTTCCAGTTTGATTTTGTAAAACATGTGGTTTAGTCCCACACATGGTAATAAAAAACCCGCCTTGAGGCTCTCACGACATACAACTCTTGGCGAGGCTGTCCTAAATGCGTCTCGAGGCTTACGCCTCAGTGTCCTGGACTGAGGCTTACGCCTCACAATGTCTAAGGTCAGCCTCTTACGCCTCAGTGTCCTAGACTAAGGCTTACGCCTCACAATGTCTAAGGTCCGCCTCAAAGAACTGAGGCTCTGGGGCTTTGTTGAGGCGCACACCTTAATTCGGGATGATAACATCTTATGCTAGGAAGCACAAACACGGCATGGACACAGACACAGACATGGGACACGACAATTTTCAAAAATATAGGACACGAACACGGCGTTGGACACGTCATACACATATACATATACATATACATATACATATATACATATGCATATACATATATACATATGCATATACATATACATACATACATATATATAAATATATATATATAACTATATATACATATACATAAATACATATATGTATAAGTATAATATAGTTGTATATATAGACAAATATTTACGTATACATATACATGTTAACAAATACACATGTACACAAATATACATATACATATACATATACATACACACAACATGGAGTTATACATACAATATTCGTCTATCCAAATCCGTAAAGCAAGTGATTACATGAGATTTAAAGAAATAACCTTAAATGGAATATAAATCAAACCCAAAATTCTCTTACGATATGAATGCAGACTTTATAAGAAAGCACTAGTATGTTTCCATTATGAGAATGAGTGATCAATGTAGATTAATCTAGAATACATTTACAATATGAAATCAAGTATGAATGAAGAATGATGAATATAATGAATTTGTATGTCACTCGTTATATAGTGATCACTTATATATATAAGTATGATGTATAACAGATAAATATGTAATAATCATAAGGAAAAGGATGGGGAGGAGACATATGGTAGTGTGCTGGAATAAGAGGGACAAAGAAGATATATTATTTATATTTCTTTTATATAGGGAATTAGTTTGAGCTTGCCGTGTCCATGGCATGTCCAAGCCGTGTCCAAGCTGTCCACGCCGTGTCCAAGCCGTGTCCATGTCGTGTCCGGGTCTTAAAAAAAGTAAACACTTCTTAGCCGTGTCCAGTCGTGTCCACGCCATGTCTGTGTCCGACACGCGTCTAGGATGGGCGTGGCTGCCCGGGGGAAGTGTCCGTGCTTCCTAGATCTTATGTTAACCACCTAATTGTCTACTTTTGAGATTATTACAAACACTTTCTAAAAAAACCAGAATTCTCGTTGTTAATTGTTATTTTTTATTAATGAACATTTGATCATCATTATCTGTGTGACATCATATCAATCTTTATCGTGAAATTTTTGTTTGCTTGCTTATTCACTATGTCAGTGAATATCATATCATTGTTAACTAATTTTGGTTCCTTGGTCCTACAAATTTGAAACTTCAATCTCCTTTAGTTTTTCAGTCAATGACATCTTTCATTCTAATAGTATAAAGAATTGATATCATGTTCTTTTTCTACATATTTTATTTAGTATTATGGTGGGTCTTTAGTCTCTATTTTCATTATTGAGTTTCATAATTAGTTTCTATTTCATTTGGCGCATTTACATAACATACATAAATACATGTATAAATTTATTTTTTATGCCTGTCTCATGCATACTTTTGAGGCGTATGCCTCGCCTCATGAGACGAAAATGCCTCGTTACGCCTCAATGCCTCATGCACTTTACAACCTTGGTCCCACATTATCTACCTTTCTAATTAGTCAGTCTTAAATGCCTATGTATAGGCTCTTTAAGCCTCTTTAGAAGGCAGACTTAATTATTGAAATATTTTGATGAAACTATATTTTGTTTATTAGCTAAATCTAATTACGTTAGATTTTAATCCTTAGATTCCCCATACAGACCACATGCCAATATTTGGAAGATATTTGGTTTAGCTTACCTTATGAGTTTAGAGGTTTAATGGGCTATTGGGCTGTAAATTGGAGAAATTAAAGTGTTATTAGACAGTGGCTGCACAATGAATAACCACTGAAACACTCTGTAAGCTGGTATGTGGGTGCCCGTAGATCCCAATTCGTTGTCCACAGTACTTCTATCCGTGTTGTCTGCTGTCTTGTTGTTTAAAACTTGGTAAGTTGGATCCTTGAAATTCCAAAATTTTAAATCTCGTATGTCAAATTCTTTGATTGACTTGGCATTTTGATGAAGGCTACTTTCTATTGCCTTTCTCATTTACACAACAAACATTTGCTTCTTCTGAGAAATTCTTAGTCACAGTGCTTCCACCTGTATTTTGATATTGAGCTTGATTATTTCTCTCTGTTTATTCTTCATTTTTAGATAATAGTGGTTGCTTAATGTGTTTTGCATCTACCAGAAGTCTTATTTTGAAGTTTCATTCTCCTCAGGAACGATCTGTATCTGGTTTGGAGATTGTTGTGGATGAAGATATTCCCAGGGCTCTTCTTGCAGCATGCAAGGACTCTTTTGATCATGTTTTGAACAATTATGATAAGTTGCTTTCGACTGGTGCCATATTGTCTAATCCAAATTTAAAGCTTCGTCTTCTGAGATCAATACTTTCAGTCCTCCGTGACTGGTCAATGGCTACAGAAGTACAATCGATATCTGCTTCGAAATTCGGCACATCTCATGTTCTTGGTGATAATTTCACGACATCAATGAAGCAAGGGGTTCGAGATAAAATTCTTAGCGCAGCAAATAGGTTGGTACCATTCACAGTTTGAATGCATAACATTATAATTCATACATTGGCACGCTTTTTCTTCCTATTATATCTAAATGTTCAGAACTAGCTAAACAGTACCATGCCTTCTTAACTATATTTATTTTGTCAAAGGACCTAACCATTAATTTTCAATTACTAGGAATCAACACGTACATAAATCACTACTCGTGGCCAAATAAAATAAACACACAGGTTTAGGCTCTGTATTGATTTGCAGTAAGCGAAAAGACAAAAAGACAATGTTTTTTTTTCAACTTTAAGTTATAATTGTATAGTAAGCATAAAGCTGGAAACCTATATGAAATGTAGTTAAAGTTGTTTTTAGAGTTGAGTGGGAAAGTAACAATGGGCTCTTGTTTTGTATACGGATGGATAACACTCAAAACAGAATGGGGGCTTTTGCGAAGGCTCAACTCGGTATCAACATTGGGTAATGGGGGAGGGGATGCCAATATTGAAGATGTTGCAATAAAATATGTATCCCATTAAATGCAAAACATTAGTGGATAAACTACCCGCTTGTGGAATCAAGTTGCAGAATTATTTTTTTGTTATGTTTATCTCAAGGTAGCCAACATGAACAAAACTGGATTGATGGTTCTCTGTCGAAGGTATGAAGTGCACTCCAAAGACGGCACACACACAATGCATTGTGTATATTCAGAATGTCTATAACTACTAAACCTATACTTATTTTCTATAAGAGAGATTGTTGTACCAAATATAAAGACATGTACAGTACACCGTAAAAACAAATTAAGACCCTAGAATTTTGATGGAAAGAGATTAATGGCAACTTTTAAAAAAAAATCTGATGCTAGAACTTTATTGTATTACTTTATATTATATAATTGGGCAGAGAAATCACGGGAAACATAATTTGGAAGCAGTAGGAACTGGGAATCATGATCTATAAAAATTAGATTTGATCACTGGAACGGTGAATTAAAAAATTGCAGCAAATACTCGAATGATTTGTGAATATTCACAAAATTGAAATCCTGAGTTTTGAGCCTTTTGACAAATAATCGTTTGTAAAAGTTCAATAAGAGAATGCCATTGAAAAGAATAGAAAGGCTATAAGTGTATGTCATTACCTCAAAAGACCAAAAATCTGTGATTAATTCTCAGGCTTACGCCCCATCTTCACTACCATGTTGCTTATGTAAGACATTTGAGCCCCATATGTCAAATCAGGACTCAGTTTATTTGCACAGATAGGCAGGAAATCTGTCCGCGAGGATAGAATTTTGAAACCATGGTAGCTATGAATCTATCATGATGATGATCAGAAGCTTCGGGGCTGCAAGCCATATACATATGTACTTTTTCTGCAACTTATTCTTTACTTCCTTTCCTGTGGCCATCTTAGGTAATTATGCTTATAAGATCTTTTGTTATTATAAATAATAATCCACTCCAGTCATGTATGAACCTCATGTATGATAGATGTTTTCTTTGCTTGTTTCCTTTTTAGTTATTTGTTGATCGTTTTTTTGATTCTGATTTCCCGCAGAAGTGCGTTGTTTCACTTAATTGGATACCATTTTTTCCATCCTATCTTTCACACATATTCCTATATCTTATGTTTTCTGATTATGGGTACCAATTGCTATATCAAATTGTTCGTTTACATTCTTCCATGTTGACTTATAATTTGAGACGTCCATTTCTGATCTTTTAGGACTGAATAGAGAGTTCTTTAAATTATCAACATCGATTTTGACAAATCCAGAATAATTGAAAATTAATTTTCGGATTGGTTTGTCATAGTGATCGTGATTCTCCAGTCCTGTCTATCATCTATTGTCAGCATGAATTTGGCCGGTGTTGCTATTTTATTTCTAGAACTTCTGTCGCAGTTACAAGTTTCATTTTTATAAAAATTTTTGTGGCCATTTATAGTTTTCTGAGAAATTGCTGCTTATTTTGGACCTTGAAGATTAGTTTGAACCTTGGCTCTGAATCTATCATTGAAATGCTTTGTAAGATTGGCTTCTAGGACTTGTTTGATTGGCTGTTGGCATGACCTCACAATCCAAAGAACAATACAAATTCATACTTTTTGTAGTCCCACTACGGAATTTGCTCTCTCTCACTGGATCTTTTTCTAGGCTTAACTCACTATGTTTAATATTACAGGTACATGACCGAGGTGCGGCGTCTGGCACTTCCACAGAGTCAAACAGAAACACTTTACCGTGGTTTTAGGGAACTTGAAGAGCGTTTACTTAGCCCTTTCTCTGTTTGAGCTTAAACCTGTTCTCAAACCATGCCCTTGTATATCATTTAAACGCAATCCTTTGTATTTTTTTTTTTTTTTTTTTTTTTACTTTCTAACTATCCAAGCGCACCCATTTTGTATTTCGAAGAAAGATGTATATCTTAGGTAGCTGTATACAATGTGGGTATGTGGTGAATTCTGTGTGAATTTATGTTGCAGCTGGTGTTTATCATTCCACAATAAACTTGGCCGATAGTCTGCTACCGAATTGATGGTAGGGGATAAACTCGGAGGTTTGTATTGCGATGCATAATTGAGAAGGGAAAAGATACCCGTTGATTTAGTCTAAAGTAACTTATCTATTAAGTTCAGCGTGTCTGCTCCTCTAATTAATATGCTTTTGTTAAAAGAAGTTCTTCTGTAGACGGGTTATAACTGTTGCATCTAGGGATGGTAGTGGTGCAGATATGGTGCAATTTATGCAAAAACCATAATTGTGCTACATATTAAAATCAAACACCATATCCACTACGGTGTTTGATATGAGAAGCCGTATCTGCAGTGTCAAAAATCACAGTTAACTGTATCATACCACACCAAAATACGTTACACATTAGAAATTATTACTCTTATTAGCATTGCACACAAATATTATATTTAAGTTGTACACAATAAATAAAAGTAACATTATACAACTAATGTCATGTAAATATTAGATAAAAATACTAATCTTTTTATTCATGTGAAGAACCTTTTAACTTTTTAAACAACATTATTCTATTTAATTGACTCCTCCAATCTCTCTCCCCCATTAAGCTGTCCTCTTCGTTTCAAACAAGTAACCAATATTTTATTATATATATATATATTTATAATGAGAGAAAAATAAAAATATTGTGAATTAAGTGTAATGATATATTATTTTAAAAGATAGGGGAAGTCAAAACTATCGGTATAGTAGAGTGGTGAAATATTTATGCTGGAGGATCTTATATTCCTTTACCATTTTAAAGTTCATAGTATTTGCTTTACGTTTCCCCCCTTTTAGTTGTATTGCCTTAGTTACTTCAGTCTTGACACGTTCTTGTTCGTCCTGATACCATTTAACACAAGTCTAACACTTTCAAGGATACATTTGACCAAAGAAGCATTTTATAAAATCCTAGCATTGAAAGTTCTTGTCGACTCACATGTTAAAAATATATATTAATTATTTACTCTAGAAAACCCAGGGCGCAGTTGAATTTATCACAAATATGTTTGTATTAAGGTGAGTCGTTCAACGGTTGTCAGTTAGTTCAACTGACTAATCTGGTGGGTTTGTGGTTAGTTTGCTAGCTGGAAGTTGCGAGTTGATACTCTGCTGGCAGGGGCGTATCCAGAGGGGGATCTGCCGGGGGGTAAAGTGATTAACAACTCTTTTTCTAGCACTGCTTATTGTCAGATTTATATATATACAAACTGATGGATGTAAATCATCGTATTCAAGTTTTAATGCAACGTAAACATAATTAAATATAATGATATGAGTCTGAAGTTCCTACTAATATAATCTTTATTTAATAATTTATCATTTTCATCTTTTCATGTCCCCTTACCCTTACAAGAACTTAACAACTAGAATTCCACGGAAAATGTTATCTATACTCAAACTCATACAAAGCTGCTCACATGCATAAAGACAAAATGTAGAAAGAAAGTAACAAAGTAATCTATCATCATTTGTCTTTATATATGCACAAATACAAAATGCGTGCATCTTTGTATGCGTGGTCTTAGTCCAAATACATGCTGAAAAACCATATAATAAAGTCATCGTATAAGTCCACCCATTGAATTCATCTTGGTACGGTCACTTTTCTACCATTTGTTTATATGGTTTAGTGTTGTAGTGATAGATTATTGCATAAAGATACTGGACTATGGGCCCGATATGACAAGTCAAGAAATCGGTAGAACATTATTTCATTGAGTTGATGCTTAACCCAACAACGTAATTCGTGGGATATATTAGTAAAAGACTAATAATATTTATTAATTTGTGAGAATTTTTCCGATTTGGTACAATTTTCAAACTCATTCTTTTTATCCCACTCGTTGATTTGAAAGTAGAGTAGGACTTGAATAAATACACTCAGATTATTTTTTCAACTATAATTTGAATACATTCTAAATTTACATTATATTTCACTTCAATCAAGTAAAAAAACTAGTCATTAAAGTGTCAACCTCAATTTATTTTGTCTATTTTTGCACTATTTTATGAGTCCCTACATTCCTCTTAACGTATACCATCACACAATTACTTATCTTATTTGTTAGACTATGATATCTGTTGACTCAAGGTCAATTAGGTCAATGTTGACTCACGTCTAAATTGACTAAACCCGTATTTTGATGATGACTAACCATTCCACATATTGGTGTCTAATGCTTCTACTTGAGTAATTTCAGATTAGGTATAGACACACTCCAATTGCCCTAACTTGCGCATCTCAAATTGGAGAAAAGACAAGTCAAAGTCATACAAGTGCACGTTTTTGTAATATGATGTATATCCATTAGAATCATGTTATAAATCACTTGTAATGATTGTATGACTTGTAATTAAGCTTAGAAAAATATCAGGAACACTTAGATCGAATATTAGAGCACTTTTAATGCAACTTTGAAAATCAATTATAGGCACTTGTTCGGTCGAGTTTCCCACCCTGAAACTCGACCGATCAACCTTGGTCGATTTTCTGAAGATTGCATCGGTCGAGTTGTGCACTCACAAAACTCGACCGATTGGGTAGTAGGCCATTTCCAGTTGAAATGGTCGGTCGAGTTTCCTTAGGACAAACTCGACCGATCCTTTGAACATCGGTTTGCCTGCTACTTGATCGGTCGAGTTACACCCATAGAAACTCGACCGATTGCACTGTACGGAAAAGTGCAGAAAAGTGTTTCTAGCCGTTGTGGAGTTGCAACAAGTGAAAATAGATCCGTTGCAAGCCACAAAACGGCTAGTTTTCGTTCACAAATGTTCCCAAAGGTTAAGAGGCATCCCCAACTATAAATAGGACCCCTTGGGCTTCATTCCAAGGTTGAGCATTCATTGCAAACTCTATGTGAGGCTCCTATTATATAGTTGAGTGCTTCCTACAGCCTCCTCTCTCTCTCTAAGCTTAATCACTTGCTACATCCATTAGAGTGAGTAGGAAATCTGTAAGAGAGCTAGTCCTATATGTATATCTTGTGAGGCTCTCACTTCCACCACCTCCATATCTCTCATTTCCAATCATGAAGATGAAGGTTCTCTCTCTTGTCCAAGAGAGGTGAAGAAGAACAAGGGAAGGAGTCCCTTGGTGAAGATCAAGACTGAAGACTTGGAGCTAGAGTGGGTAAGCCCTTGGTGAAGGCAGAAGACTCCTTGCTCAAGTAGGTAAGTCCTTGGTGGAAGCTTCTCCGAGTGAAGGTGAAGTCAAAGGCGGAAGATCCAAGAAGAGTGGGTAATTCCTGCAAGGCCGAAGACTTGTGCAAGAGTGGGTAAGTCCTTGGAGAAGGCCGAAGACTCTTGCAAAGTGGGTAAGTCCTTGGTAAGGTTGAAGACTCTTTGTATTGGATAGGTAAGTCCTTTGTTGGTCATGTATTGTAAGTCTTATAAGTGAATATAAGAGTGCAATTGTTGGAAGTCCTAGAGGTTGACCTCTCTAGGCAAGTGGACTGACACACTTCTAGTTTGAAGTGTGGAACCACTCTAAATAGCTTGTCTATTGGTGTATGTTCAATCTCTCTCATCCTTGCTATGTATGTTTTAGTTGCACACAAATTTCCTATTTAGCAACCTTATTTTGTCATATATCTTGAAGGTTTAATGAATTTTGTTTAAGTGCTTTCAGCTCTATTCACCCCCCCTCTAGAGCATCTAATCACCCATCTAGGATCCAACAAGTGGTATCAGAGCGGGTCTTCTCCAAGCATACTTCCACAAGTAGGAGAATATGGGTGATTATGAAGATGGACAACCTTCAAAGAGAGAAATAGAATGAAACAAGAGAGAAAAAGGGATCACAAAGGCTCCATCAACAAACGAAAGCACTAGTGGAAGATCTAGTGAATTTGAAGATGGAAGATGCCATTGCACCCTCTTGACAAGCTCAATTACCGATTTAAATGAGGTAAATCCAAGTGTTGAGATTCTAACCAATTATTATCTTAGTCAACTAAATGCTTCTAAATTTGCAAATTCTAGCTTGCTTGATAAGATTAAATTTTTAGAATCTCAACCTTCTATGACTACTTCATTTATAGAGCTTGCTACTACTATTGTTTCTCTCTCTATTGTTTCTTATGCTCTTAAATGTGCTTATGAGAGTCAAGAGCTTACTTTGCAAGGAATAAAATGTGTAGATAAAGTTTATCCTTCAAAGATTACTTGTCTTGCATATGAATTTGCTTCTTTGCATAGTAGTGTAATTGCTCTTGACCCTCATACTATCTTTTCTTATAGAGAGAAATTTTTGATGCTCTATCTTGTGATAAAGATTCCTATATGACTAAAGATGTTTGCTTAGAAATCTATCTTGTGAATGCTAGAGATGATATGAATCTATTGTGTTTTGCCTTTACTTCTCTTATGCATGACAATCATAGTTTGAGATCTTCTTTGCAAAGATTCTTAGGTGATAAAAAGAATCTTAATCAAATCCTAGACCATACTACCAAACAAATGGGTAGAGATGGCATTGGACATGATAGTAGTCAAGGGAACAACAAAGATAAAGGGCCTTCAATTTTCAATGAAGAATCCTCCAGTTCCAAGGCTACGGGCACTTGTAATTATTGCAATGAAATTAGTAATTATTCTCTTTGTTGTCCTTTTAGGAAAGCACCCAAGAGCAATAGGACTTGGGTTGCTAAACTAACTCCTCCGGACCCAAAAACATGATTGGGGACCATTTCATCTTTCTTCTTGTAGGTACTTGCAAATGGATTGACTTGAGCTATTGAATTGCAAATTGACTTGTCAATCCACATAAAAGAAGAAAGGTGAGATGTGTAGAGGGTGACAACAAGTGGAAAAGCAATGGTAAGCACAAAGGTAATGGTTTTATTGCTTGTAACCATTTCTAAATTGTTTCTGTCAAGTTAGTGTGCACTATACATATGGTTTTTGAGTCAAAAGTGGCATTTTGTGATTCTCTTCACACTCTTGCTCAAAAGCTGTTTCTAATGCTTCTATAGTGCATTACTAACTTGCTTAGACATGTTTGGATATGGTTTGTATTTTTAGCATGCCTTTAAATATGTTTTTATGAAATATATGTGCTTTTTGACAGCTGATCTGTCGGTCGAGTTTGCCCTATTGAAACTCGACCGATAGGCACCAAGAGTGTTGCCAACAGCTGTCATCGGTCGAGTTGACAATGCACAGAACTCGACCGATAACACTGTGCACAGAATATACATTTGGCTTATTGGATGAGAATTTCTCTCTCAACTAGATTTTCTCAACCAATAGCCTTATTCTTTGGCACTCTCATTTGGTACCTTTATATATGCATATTGCCATGTTCTAAATTGCCTATCTTGCTTACAACTCTATCTTTCTAATTGCTCTAATTTGGTATATCTATATCTTGCAATTACTTGCTTTGAGTTGTCTTGCAGGTTTTGATGATGATCTCTTTGGATCTCTTGGTTGTGTCTAAAATTGCTTCCGTTGTACTCTAACTTGCTACATCTCTATAGGTGTATATCTTGTTTTGATACAACCTTGAGGTTCATAGGGGTAATCATCTTATGGTAAGGATGCATATCTAGTGAGTTATATCCTTTCATGCTTCTAAAATTGCATATCTCTTTGTTTGGATATATCTCTATATCTACTCATAGCTTGCTTTATCTTGTGTATCTCTTGCTATGATCTAGATCCTACTAGTAGTCCTAACTTGTGATATCATCTACTAGTAGTTCATATACATGTAGTTCTAACCCTATTTACAATTGACATCTTTGCTCATCTATATGCTATGCTTATACATGCTCAAGCTTGTTCCTTAAATTGAATATCTACTATCTTGAGTTGCTTGCATAACATTGTGATGCAGGGTACATAGATCTACATGATATGTAGGAATTGGAGTATTTATAGATTTTTATGCAGATTTTGCTCCAGTTTCAGTTTTTGGTGCAAGACTAGTGCTTTTCATGCAGAAACGACCTTCTGAGCAAGACTCATCGCTTTGCCATGAGCTCCGATGGTTTTTGGTCAAATTCCATCATCTTGAGGGTCAAAATTGCAATTTATTGTTTTTCTGCAACACCTTATCTTGCATTTTTGGGTTGTTCAAGTATATGCTTTAACTTGTTTTTCTTTCTATGCTGGGACAAGCCCCTATCTGTGCTCTTCTACTTTTCTCATATATATTTGTGTTCTCTCCTTTTCTCTTTAACAAGTGATGTTTCTTATTTCTTCATAACCCCACTTTTTGAAATGACAAAGGGGGAGAAAGGTATGTCTTCTTTTAAAAGAGGAAGAAGGCATGTCTTACATGAAGAAGAGAAATATATTCATGTAAAGGGAGAAGGTAAAGGGGATAAGGCATATATGTGTAGAACATATATGAGTAGAAGACATAGTTTCTATAAATGTTATGAAAGCTAACCATGCAGGAGAAATGGCATCAATTGAGGGGGAGTATGAGAACTCCATGCACATCAATTGAGGGGGAGCATATGAACTCCATTCTATTGAATCCCCTAGGTTTCTCCGAAGGTATGATTTTACTTGAAAGGTTTCAATACATTTATGGAATGGGTTGTCATCTTCAAAAAGGGGGAGAATGTTGACTCAAGGTCAATTAGGTCAATGTTGACTCACGTCTAAATTGACTAAACCCGTGTTTTGATGATGACTAACCATTCCACATATTGGTGTCTAATGCTTCTACTTGAGTAATTTCAGATTAGGTATAGACACACTTCAATTGCCCTAACTTGCGCATCTCAAATTGGAGAAAAGACAAGTCAAAGTCATACAAGTGCATATTTTTGTAATATGATGTATATCCATTAGAATCATGTTGTAAATCACTTGTAATGATTGTATGACTTGTAATTAAGCTTAGAAAAATATCAGGAACACTTAGATCGAATATTAGAGCACTTTTAATGCAACTTTGAAAATCAATTACAGGCACTTGTTCGGTCGAGTTTCCCACCCTGAAACTCGACCGATCAACCTTGGTCGATTTTCTGAAGATTGCATCGGTCGAGTTGTGCACTCACAAAACTCGACCGATTGGGTAGTAGGCCATTTCCAGTTGAAATGGTCGGTCGAGTTTCCTTAGGACAAACTCGACCGATCCTTTAAACATCGGTTTGCCTGCTACTTGATCGGTCGAGTTACACCCATAGAAACTCGACCGATTGCACTGTACGGAAAAGTGTAGAAAAGTGTTTCTAGCCATTGTGGAGTTGCAACAAGTGAAAATAGATCCGTTGCAAGCCACAAAATGGCTAGTTTTCGTTCACAAGTGTTCCCAAAGGTTAAGAGGCATCCCCAACTATAAATAGGACCCCTTGGGCTTCATTCCAAGGTTGAGCATTCATTGCAAACTCTATGTGAGGCTCCTATTATATAGTTGAGTGCTTCCTACAACCTCCTCTCTCTCTCTAAGCTTAATCACTTGCTACATCCATTAGAGTGAGTAGGAAATCTGTAAGAGAGCTAGTCCTATATGTATATCTTGTGAGGCTCTCACTTCCACCACCTCCATATCTCTCATTTCCAATCATGAAGATGAAGGTTCTCTCTCTTGTCCAAGAGAGGTGAAGAAGAACAAGGGAAGGAGTCCCTTGGTGAAGATCAAGACTGAAGACTTGGAGCTAGAGTGGGTAAGCCCTTGGTGAAGGCAGAAGACTCCTTGCTCAAGTAGGTAAGTCCTTGGTGGAAGCTTCTCCGAGTGAAGGTGAAGTCAAAGGCGGAAGATCCAAGAAGAGTGGGTAATTCCTGCAAGGCCGAAGACTTGTGCAAGAGTGGGTAAGTCCTTGGAGAAGGCCGAAGACTCTTGCAAAGTGGGTAAGTCCTTGGTAAGGTTGAAGACTCTTTGTATTGGATAGGTAAGTCCTTTGTTGGTCATGTATTGTAAGTCTTATAAGTGAATATAAGAGTGCAATTGTTGGAAGTCCTAGAGGTTGACCTCTCTAGGAAAGTGGACTGACACACTTCTAGTTTGAAGTGTGGAACCACTCTAAATAGCTTGTCTATTGGTGTATGTTCAATCTCTCTCATCCTTGCTATGTATGTTTTAGTTGCACACAAATTTCCTATTTAGCAACCTTATTTTGTCATATATCTTGAAGGTTTAATGAATTTTGTTTAAGTGCTTTCAGCTCTATTCACCCCCCCTCTAGAGCATCTAATCACCCATCTAGGATCCAACAAGTGGTATCAGAGCGGGTCTTCTCCAAGCATACTTCCACAAGTAGGAGAATATGGGTGATTATGAAGATGGACAACCTTCAAAGAGAGAAATAGAATGAAACAAGAGAGAAAAAGGGATCACAAAGGCTCCATCAACAAACGAAAGCACTAGTAGAAGATCTAGTGAATTTGAAGATGGAAGATGCCATTGCACCCTCTTGACAAGCTCAATTACAGATTTAAATGAGGTAAATCCAAGTGTTGAGATTCTAACCAATTATTATCTTAGTCAACTAAATGCTTCTAAATTTGCAAATTCTAGCTTGCTTGATAAGATTAAATTTTTAGAATCTCAACCTTCTATGACTACTTCATTTATAGAGCTTGCTACTACTATTGTTTCTCTCTCTATTGTTTCTTATGCTCTTAAATGTGCTTATGAGAGTCAAGAGCTTACTTTGCAAGGAATAAAATGTGTAGATAAAGTTTATCCTTCAAAGATTACTTGTCTTGCATATGAATTTGCTTCTTTGCATAGTAGTGTAATTGCTCTTGACCCTCATACTATCTTTTCTTATAGAGAGAAATTTTTTGATGCTCTATCTTGTGATAAAGATTCCTATATGACTAAAGATGTTTGCTTAGAAATCTATCTTGTGCATGCTAGAGATGATATGAATCTATTGTGTTTTGCCTTTACTTCTCTTATGCATGACAATCATAGTTTGAGATCTTCTTTGCAAAGATTCTTAGGTGATAAAAAGAATCTTAATCAAATCCTAGACCATACTACCAAACAAATGGGTAGAGATGGCATTGGACATGATAGTAGTCTAGGGAACAACAAAGATAAAGGGCCTTCAATTTTCAATGAAGAATCCTCCAGTTCCAAGGCTACAGGCACTTGTAATTATTGCAATGAAATTAGTCATTATTCTCTTTGTTGTCCTTTTAGGAAAGCACCCAAGAGCAATAGGACTTGGGTTGCTAAACTAACTCCTCCGGACCCAAAAACATGATTGGGGACCATTTCATCTTTCTTCTTGTAGGTACTTGCAAATGGATTGACTTGAGCTATTAAATTGCAAATTGACTTGTCAATCCACATAAAAGAAGAAAGGTGAGATGTGTAGAGGGTGACAACAAGTGGAAAAGCAATGGTAAGCACAAAGGTAATGGTTTTATTGCTTGTAACCATTTCTAAATTGTTTCTGTCAAGTTAGTGTGCACTATACATATGGTTTTTGAGTCAAAAGTGGCATTTTGTGATTCTCTTCACACTCTTGCTCAAAAACTGTTTCTAATGCTTCTATAGTGCATTACTAACTTGCTTAGACATGTTTGGATATGGTTTGTATTTTTAGCATGCCTTTAAATATGTTTTTATGAAATATATGTGCTTTTTGACAGCTGATCTGTCGGTCGAGTTTGCCCTATTGAAACTCGACCGATAGGCACCAAGAGTGTTGCCAACAGCTGTCATCGGTCGAGTTGACAATGCACAGAACTCGACCGATAACACTGTGCACAGAATATACATTTGGCTTATTAGATGAGAATTTCTCTCTCAACTAGATTTTCTCAACCAATAGCCTTATTCTTTGGCACTCTCATTTGGTACCTTTATATATGCATATTGCCATGTTCTAAATTGCCTATCTTGCTTACAACTCTATCTTTCTAATTGCTCTAATTTGGTATATCTATATCTTGCAATTACTTGCTTTGAGTTGTCTTGTAGGTTTTGATGATGATCTCTTTGGATCTCTTGGTTGTGTCTAAAATCGCTTCCGTTGTACTCTAACTTGCTACATCTCTATAGGTGTATATCTTGTTTTGATACAACCTTGAGGTTCATAAGGGTAATCATCTTATGGTAAGGATGCATATCTAGTGAGTTATATCCTTTCATGCTTCTAAAATTGCATATCTCTTTGTTTGGATATATCTCTATATCTACTCATAGCTTGCTTTATCTTGTGTATCTCTTGCTATGATCTAGATCCTACTAGTAGTCCTAACTTGTGATATCATCTACTAGTAGTTCATATACATGTAGTTCTAACCCTATTTACAATTGACATCTTTGCTCATCTATATGCTATGCTTATACATGCTCAAGCTTGTTCCTTAAATTGAATATCTACTATCTTGAGTTGCTTGCATAACATTGTGATGCAGGGTACATAGATCTATATGATATGTAGGAATTGGAGTATTTATGGATTTTTATGCAGATTTTGCTCCAGTTTCAGTCTTTGGTGCAAGACTAGTGCTTTTCATGCAGAAACGACCTTCTGAGCAAGACTCATCGCTTTGCCATGAGCTCCGATGGTTTTTGGTCAAATTCCATCATCTTGAGGGTCAAAATTGCAATTTATTGTTTTTCTGCAGCACCTTATCTTGCATTTTTGGGTTGTTCAAGTATATGCTTTAACTTGTTTTTCTTTCTATGATGGGACAAGCCCCTATCTGTGCTCTTCTACTCTTCTCATATATATTTGTGTTCTCTCCTTTTCTCTTTAACAAGTGATGTTTCTTATTTCTTCATAACCCCACTTTTTGAAATGACAAAGGGGGAGAAAGGTATGTCTTCTTTTAAAAGAGGAAGAAGGCATGTCTTACATGAAGAAGAGAAATATATTCATGTAAAGGGAGAAGGTAAAGGGGATAAGGCATATATGTGTAGAACATATATGAGTAGAAGACATAGTTTCTATAAATGTTATGAAAGCTAACCATGCAGGAGAAATGGCATCAATTGAGGGGGAGTATGAGAACTCCATGCACATCAATTGAGGGGGAGCATATGAACTCCATTCTATTGAATCCCCTAGGTTTCTCCGAAGGTATGATTTTACTTGAAAGGTTTCAATACATTTATGGAATGGGTTGTCATCTTCAAAAAGGGGGAGAATGTTGACTCAAGGTCAATTAGGTCAATGTTGACTCACGTCTAAATTGACTAAACCCGTGTTTTGATGATGACTAACCATTCCACATATTGGTGTCTAATGCTTCTACTTGAGTAATTTCAGATTAGGTATAGACACACTCCAATTGCCCTAACTTGCACATCTCAAATTGGAGAAAAGACAAGTCAAAGTCATACAAGTGCACGTTTTTGTAATATGATGTATATCCATTAGAATCATGTTGTAAATGACTTGTAATGATTGTATGACTTGTAATTAAGCTTAGAAAAATATCAGGAACACTTAGATTGAATATTAGAGCACTTTTAATGCAACTTTGAAAATCAATTACATGCACTTGTTCGGTCGAGTTTCCCACCCTGAAACTCGACCGATCAACCTTGGTCGATTTTCTGAAGATTGCATCGGTCGAGTTGTGCACTCACAGAACTCGACCGATTGGGTAGTAGGCCATTTCCAGTTGAAATGGTCGGTCGAGTTTCCTCAGGACAAACTCGACCGATCCTTTGAACATCGATTTGCCTGCTACTTGATCGATCGAGTTACACCCATAGAAACTCAACCGATTGCACTGTACGGAAAAGTACAGAAAAGTGTTTCTAGCCGTTGTGGAGTTGCAACAAGTGAAAATAGATCCGTTGCAAGCCACAAAACGACTAGTTTTCGTTCACAAGTGTTCCCAAAGGTTAAGAGGCATCCCCAACTATAAATAGGACCCCTTGGGCTTCATTCCAAGGTTGAGCATGCATTGCAAACTCTATGTGAGGCTCCTATTATATAGTTGAGTGCTTCCTACAACCTCCTCTCTCTCTCTAAGCTTAATCACTTGCTACATCCATTAGAGTGAGTAGGAAATCTGTAAGAGAGCTAGTCCTATATGTATATCTTGTGAGGCTCTCACTTCCACCACCTCCATATCTCTCATTTTCAATCATGAAGATGAAGGTTCTCTCTCTTATCTAAGAGAGGTGAAGAAGAACAAGGGAAGGAGTCCCTTGGTGAAGATCAAGACTGAAGACTTGGAGCTAGAGTGGGTAAGCCCTTGGTGAAGGCAGAAGACTCCTTGCTCAAGTAGGTAAGTCCTTGGTGGAAGCTTCTCCGAGTGAAGGTGAAGTCAAAGGCGGAAGATCCAAGAAGAGTGGGTAATTCCTGCAAGGACGAAGACTTGTGCAAGAGTGGGTAAGTCCTTGGAGAAGGCCGAAGACTCTTAAAAAGTGGGTAAGTCCTTGGTAAGGTTGAAGACTCTTTGTATTGGATAGGTAAGTCCTTTGTTGGTCATGTATTGTAAGTCTTATAAGTGAATATAAGAGTGCAATTGTTGGAAGTCCTAGAGGTTGACCTCTCTAGGCAAGTGGACTGACACACTTCTAGTTTGAAGTGTGGAACCACTCTAAATAGCTAGTCTATTGGTGTATGTTCAATCTCTCTCATCCTTGCTATGTATGTTTTAGTTGCACACAAATTTCCTATTTAGCAACCTTATTTTGTCATATATCTTGAAGGTTTAATGAATTTTGTTTGAGTGCTTTCAGCTCTATTCACCCCCCCTCTAGAGCATCTAATCACCCATCTAGGATCCAACAATATCCACAACCATTATACTTTCAACTTCTCACACTTTTGCATTAACTTAGCCATAAAACAATTAATTTTTATCTCAGCCCCCCCTACTTAGATTTTCTGAATCCCCCATTGTTTGCTGGTGCATTCATAGGAAATGCTTATAACAAAACTTACATATTCTTTAGCGGATGTGATAAGTGCAACTCTTTTCTTCACGATGATAAAAAATAAAAATAAAAGTTAGCAGTTCGTATAAGAACAATTTGGTTCACCCCCATAATCATAGTTGGCATCCCAGTTTCTGACAAACCATATCTTAAACATATCTCTCTTATCAAGTAGTCTAATAAAACAATGCTCAAGCATTGTCAGGTGGAAATCATCAATGGAGCAGTCAAGTATTCAAGAAAAATTATAGAAAGAAACATGGCTAAATGGACAAATACAGTTGCGGGGTATATTATTGGTCAGAAGCCAGATTGGCCTGCGTTGAACACATCTATCCCCTATAATTGGAGGAGATTTGAGAATGTTACCCTGAGGTAATGATTTATTGTGTGATCAGATTCACAGATCCAAATGATATTGGCGATGGAACAGGGCATGGTTGGTTGGTCGCTGATAAACCAGTGACACTTAAGAAATGGCAATGTGGGGAACCTCTTGAGAAACTCAAGTTATCTGAAGTGCTGATTTGGATTTGTATTCACGATCTTACTTTGGAATTATGGAATAAAGAACTTTTTAGCTTTGATAGGGATCTATCTAGGAACTCCTTTTAGACCAAATACTCCAACTAGGCAACTGAAGAGACTAGACTTTGCAAGAATCTAGATGCTTGTTTCGTCCTCATCATTGTCCCTAAATCTAATAAGTGATGAGAACATCGAAGATGGTTTGAAGAATGAATATGATAGGTTTCCACCATGTTTTTGAATCATGTGAAACTTGGGGAACATCCAAGATGATAGTGTCAAAGCTATGAGAAATATAGAACATACTAAACAACATTGTGTGGAGAAGATGGCTAATGAGATTGATGCTTTTTATGATTGTCCTCCAAATGACAACTGTGTGTCTATTCAAATTCTTTAAATCTAACAAGATGACAAGCAAGGCTCTATCAAGATGTTAGTGAATACTGATGAGTCTTCTAGTCCTTCTACTCCTCTAGTTACCATTGAAATGAATCATGATTCTTACACCCAATATTTTGATATGCAACCAATAAATATTCGACGGAAGTTAGATCTCCTCCTAGAAATGTCTTAAAGATCCCACAACAGAAAGATATTAGGATTCCCATCTCTTCAAATAGCTTCAAGGTGCTTGAGTTCCTTGATGGTCTAGAAACTAAAGTGATGATGTAGAGAAATGAAGATGAATTAACTATAATGCAAAGGCCCCCGACTATCATTCCTAATGCCCAAGGTTTGTATAAACATGGACAACAAATGGATTGTACTGTAGGCAATCAACAAAAAATTCATTTCCGTTCTTTGTCTTTTAGAAACTAAAGTAAAGGAAGAAAATTATGAAGACCATGAATAAAGTTTGTCCTAGGGCAAGCCGGATTTCAAATAATTCTACCCATCCTTTGGAAAGGATCAATATTTCCTAGATAAGATATGACTTAGTCTTAATAAAGTCAAAGAGCATGAGTAGTTCATTGTTTGTGAAGTCATTACTCCCAAGTGGTTGCTTCTTTATGTGGACTCATATTAAAGAATCTATTAGTGGTAATGTGAAGTTACCATATTTTGTAATTGGTGACTATAATGCTATCAGATTCTTCTCTGACGTATTTGGTAATGCTAAACCCACTTACTCTTCTATGCATTTGTTTAATGATTTTGTTAATTCAAATAGTGTCATGTAGATCAACTTGAGTGGAGAAAATCATATATGGGAGAATAGACATGAAGGGAATAATTTGGCTATGTCTAAGATAGAGATAGATTTTATGAATGACAAATTCTTATATGAATTTTTTAGAATCTAGGGGCTTAGTACATTATGCTATTCATACTGACCATAAAGCTTTAGTTAATCATATGGAATATAATTTTTTAGAAATAAGACACCATTTATTAATACATGCTCTATTATTTTTTAATGGCTTTAGAATAAGCATGGAAGAAAGAGGTGAATGACAACCTAATGTTCAAGGTTTGTCAGAAATTAAAAAAAAGTTAGATATGCTCTATGTAAATAGAACAAGGCCAAAGTTGGAAATCTCAAGAAAATAGAAAGATCACATAAGATAAAGTTTGTATCCTATAGAAACAACTTGACAACGATCATGGTAATTTTGATAGTGATAAGACTGTTATTAAGAAAAGAAAAGAAAAGAAAAGAAAAGAAGCTATGGCTGCATGTGAAGCTGAATAATACTTGCTTAGACAAAAAAGGGTTAATTGTCTGAAGTTAGGGGATAAAAATTCTAGTCTCCTCTATGTTGTATAAATACTAGAATACGAAGTAACTACATATGAGCTACAAATGTCGACATCATTTCCTATCATGATGAAGAGGTAATACCAATCATATTGTGGATTTTTGTTCAAAGACTATCTATTTCTAATAACTCTATCATTGTGGATCTAAAAGATGATATTGATATGCCTAATACTTTGGATGCTCAATGCATTTCATTATGTGACACTATGTCTGATGGGGATGAACCCCTAGACTAGATGGATAAATAATCACTTCAAAAAATCTTGCTGGCATATTGTCGAACTTGATGTAATTAAGGGGATGAGAAATTTATTTTCCAACAGACATCTTATTAAATAGGTAAACAAGACTTATTTTAGCCTTATTCCTAAAAATTAAGATGTTGCTGAAGTGAAGGACTAGAGGACTATCAAACTATGCAGTGTGCTATATAAAGTTATTTCCAAAATTATGGCCAATAGGCTACAAAACATTCCTCATAGACTTTTTAACCATGCTCAAATTTGTTTTGGTAAAGGGAATGTTGATGATTGATGCTACACTTTTTTTTAAATGAAACAATCAATGGCACGATGAAGACTAATAGTTTTCTCTGATAGTTTTTAGGTAACAAGTCATTCCATATGAAGGCTAAAGGTATTCCCAAAAATTACTTGTGTAATGACCAAATTTATGCTTAATTAGTAAACTAGGGTTTACCTGAATGACTACATGCTTGATTAGATTGAACATCGTTTAGACTTGATTAATGATAGTAGATCAATTGTGATGTTTCAAACCTAAGAAGAAACTCTAACTATGATTTTAGTTTGATGAATCAGGGTTTGAGAAATGTAAACCCTAATCGGCAAAAATTAGGGTTTTGATAGTACATGAATATGGAATTTGATCAGGATTGCCGTGTGGTAAATGAATTTTTCATATTTTCTAAAATTTTGTATTTAATTGAATTTTGTATATGGTATGGATAATTCAATCATGCATATTGGAGAAAAAATTCAGAATATTTTAGTGTTCTTTGAATGTGGTTCTTGGTCGAACTATACTTCGACCAAAATGCTGAAAGAGTGCTTTTTAGTAGTGTAGTATTTTATTTTTAATTATTTATTGGTAACTCCAAATGATATGATATTTTAACTAGAGATCTGAAACTCAATCATAAACAACATGTAAAATTTTAAGAATTTTTGGATGCATTTAGAGCTTATCAGTAGACGAATTACAATAATATTTTTATGACAGAAAATTCAGTTGAAATAAGAGAAAGTATAGTGAGGGGTCAATGTGCAATTGACCCAAGCAGCTCAATTTCTCTATATGGTCAACCTAACACACAAGTAGTTCTCATAATTCGTGATTCAAACTAGAGAAATGAAATCCTAGAGAGAAAGGGAGAGTTAGGGTTTGAGAGGAGAAATTGATGGAGATGCTGACCTAGGGTTTTGCGGTATGAGGAATGATGAAATCAAGTAATTTTAGCTTCTTTGCATAGCCTTTCATGGTGAATCTTCTCTCACATCTCAAGATTATGTACCTCCCTCATTTTTAGGGTTTCCGAGTAGAAAGGAAGAAGAATCAGGTGAATTGCTAGGGAATTTGATATGAGATCGAGATTTTCAAGAATGAGCTGCATTTTTAAGGTGTTTTCACACCTTAGGGTGAGTGGGAACTTCCTTTAAATAGTATATTGCACAAAAATTGGTTAAATCATTAATAATATTTAATTGCTTAGTATGCGACTACAAACCCTGAATTGTCTGTTTGATCTAAGTTGTTGCAAAATGATATGAAATGGATTCTTCCTCTATTTGTTTGAATTTCAGATGATAAATTCATATTAGAAATGTATACAATACATCCTAATGAGAATTCCCTAAGTATTCATAAAGGTTATAAGAGTAAACTGAAATATAGGGAATTTGTCTATGACTGAAATTGTTGTATAATTAAATAGAGAAATTTGTTTATCTGGATTCCCTTGGTTATGAATGATTGTTTATCTGAATGCATAGTACATATATGTCAGATACTATTTTGGATTTCATGTGATGTGAATAGTGTGTACTTGATATCTTCGTAAAGAGGGTGAAGCCCTATATGAGTGGAAAGTTGGAAATTTGTGAATAAATATGGTGAAATCCATTTGAAGTGTTTTTCTTGGTATCATAGACTCTATTTATGCAATGTTATTCTTGATTCATAATATCTCAATGAATGGCATGGAAAACCCTAATTTAGTTCAATTCAAGGATTTCATGCTTATGTTGATTGTATATGACTTGTTTAAAGCAATCTATATTTAGTGGATGTTTATGACATATTAAATCCTTACAAGAGCCATGTGATAAGTGAATGAGGTAAATGAAACCCTAAGGATAGGGTGTTCAATGAATCAAGTATTGTGATATCAATATTCTTAGTATGAGATGTGGTGATGCTTAATAATTCAGTTGTGGTAAATGTTATCAGATGGTCTATGAAAAGAATGGTTTACAAAGCTAAACTAAGATATGTTATGTGATGCACAACTCAAGATTTGGGTTGAGATGCACGTTTTCCAAGGAAGTACAAATAGTTTACCGGTGCAAATGACGATTACTCATATGTCAAGTAATTAACTCTTATCAGTGTATTAAGAAGTTCAATTGCATGATTCTAGTGCATAAAGTGCCAAGTTTAAATGTATTCTGTTTAGTTAAGAATTTTAGTCTGCCTGCATGTATAAAATGTTGATTTCTCAGTATATTACAGTGTTTTGAGTATACTGCTCTGCCAAGTTTAGAATGATATACATGTTGTGTTATAAACTTCAAATAAACGGATGCGGTACCATAGAGATATCAGAGTCAAGTATAAGTAAGAGAAAGGTACAATGTAGGAAGGGCTTTCCAAGAATAATAAAATAATAGACATAGGTGCCCTGAACACTGTAGATTCCCTGCAGATGTCTACACTGTAGGGAGGAAATGATCCACCCTGGCAGCGACAAGTATACGGGGATCAGATCACACCCACAGAGCTTGCAGGGAGATGAAGCCCTTGAGGAAGTCTTCTAAGAGAAGATAGGTTACTCAACATGAACCGGAGATCCCGGTGGTAACCCAGAGATACCCACATAGCGTACCAAGATGAGGCCCACAGAGCATCTCAGACCCTCCGCCTGTGTACTCAACCTAGAAGGAGAGGTCCAGTTAAAGGCCAACTGTTTAGCCGCCTTAGTCAGACGTGACGGTTCGAGTCAAGCAGACCTGGATTCAGTTTTAGGCTTAGCTTCCCAGGTTTTAAGCTAAGTCTTTTACGGTGAGATCGTAGTTCACTACGAGTCTTCATATGTAGAGTACACTGCATATGATCAGGGCATAAGTTAAAATATGATAGTAAGATGAATGAGAGGTCAAACGAGTGTGTGCAGTTATTCAATTATTCTTTGTATGTTTTTGAATTATTAATTCTCTTTATGATCAATCAAGCATTTCGTATATTGATTCACTCTTATTTATATCTAGAGTATCCTGCCATATTTATGATTGTCAATGATTAGAGTCTTTAAAACTTACTACTGTTATAATTGATATCAGTAGCTCAAAAGTATATATGTAATTATATCAGTGCTCTAGACTATTTCTTTGAAGCACTCATTCATTGAGCGAGTAGGCTCACCCCTCTACTCACAATTTTTAGGGAAAACACATGGACTTGAAGAAGGTTAGAGCATTAGAGTAGATATGCCACAAGTGTTAAGTCTGAGTACAGTTAAGTTCAGTCGGTCCTTGTCACTCTAGGTCCTTGTAAAGAAATAAGAGAGAGTTGTAAATGATGATGTATACCATAATTCCTCTTTAGCAATATATGTGACTCACCAAGTCTTATGTGCTTAAAAGTATGAGAAACATAATGAATGTTCATACATGCATTTTACTGTTGAAATCAGATTAGAGAAATCAATGTTTAAATTCCCTTGTAAAGTTAGTTTATGTGATTCAATGCGAGAAAACAAAGAGTTTGAAAAAGAAGAAAAAGTTAAGGGTGATATTTGTATTACGTTAAATCCTCAATTTATGTCCTAATCTCATGATTAATGGTAATTGTGAGATCAGGGTGTCACAAACTTGGTATCAGAGCTTAGGCTGAGTTGTCAGGGACCATTAAGTTAGTAAGTTAGAGTCATAAGTGTGGCAGTTAGGATATGTTATGATGTTAGCTCTGGGGATTTGAGTATTTGGATATCCTGGCCCAGTATCTGAGTACTTGGATCAACCAATATCAAGCTACTATGTCAATTCTTTCATGTATACCCTGGCCAGGTATATAGTGGAAGGATGGGTTAGAGAGGAACCCTAGAAATATTAGGGTTAGAAACAAGATAAGTAACATGAATTAAGAGCATCAATATAAAATGAGATAGAACTTTCATTTCATATTGTTGTTTTATTGGAGATGAATAAAAATGCTCTTATATGTTTGAATTCAGATATTCAGTATTTTGAAATATATATGGGTCTTTAAGATTTGTTGTACACTATGTAGTTGTAGCATTTATTGATTACATTCTTTGTATCAAGTAGACTAGAAATGATCTTTGAATGAGCTTTCCTAAGTGGATAAGTTTTCTTCCACACATTTGAGATGAATAGGATTTGAGTAATCCTGAGTAGCTCTTGGCTTCAGGACTGTGGTTTCGGCCTGGTCCGGCTGGCAGGATGCATTGCTGGGATCTAATGACTCCTATTAGTAACATAGAAAGAGTAAATTCTGGATAGATTAGATCTAAATTCTAGTATGAATGTATATACTCTAATATTTTAAAGTATAAGGGAAAGACTGGGATAACTAAGAATCAGTTGGAACTAAAATTTGAGATCCAACTTTGGGGTCTCATATGAGAAACCCTTAATTGGGAATAGAGGAACACGACATAAGGTTTAGATTAAGTTTAATGATTAGTATGATTTGAACTCTAAATATGAAATATGGTAAAGATATGAGAAAAGTATGTCAGGGCCAAGATAGTAAGAATCAATCATGAGGAAAGGATTGTATAACCGAGTACAATGTTTTTATGTACTCCAAACCAAAGGGAAAATAGAAGAAAAGAGTTAAGTAGACAATAAGTAAATATAAGTGAAGAGTCTTCAGAAGAGTTAAAGTGAAGATAACTAGATGAGCATGTAAATCATAAAACTAGGATAAGAAACTTAGTTGAAACAAAGAGAAAAGTTGGAAATAATGAGCTTGATTAAAGAATGAGGGTTATGATATAATTGAGAACATGGAATGTATACCTTTATTAATAAAGATGACATGTGGAATAGTAGTATATGATAAGGGGATTATGGAAAGTAAAGAATGGTTTGAAACATAATGGAGTAATATAGATTATAAAAGAAAAAGGTTGTGAGATTCAATAAAGTGCTAATTAGTCAAGTATCCTTGTTGATAATTAATTAAACCTACATATGAGAAATGTATTATTGAATGTTTGAAGATAAGAATTCTAAGTCTTAAAATCATCTTCTCTTACATATCTTCCTTAATGAGAGCAATGTGGGAATGAAGTGATAAGAAAATGAATCATATATGATGCATAACCACCGTGGTAGAGACATCTAGTGAATGTAATAATGACACACAATATGATGATGAAACCCTAGTAGGGTAATGGAGAATGTAATCTATCTGAATGACCAAGTAAGAGAAAGGAAATTCAACTGATAAGATAAAGAAGACTTTAGTAAAACTTATGAGATCCAAAGTTTTAATTTCAAATTGAGGGAGCAAAGTCACACCACAATAAAGTCATGCTACTGATAAGGACAAAACCCTAGAATGTTTAGAGTTGTAGTAGTTCAAGGGATGTCACTAGTGATTTGACCTTGAATACTAGCATCTCTATAAAACAAGATCACGAGATTTTCACTATGAGAAGTAAACTAGCACTAATAGTAATCTAGGGTTTAAAGATAGCTAATCTGAAAGGTAGATGAACAATATGGAAATGATTCAGAGTAAAGAGTTAGATATAAATTTGAAATGTAACAAGTGTGTTTTGAACAAAAAGGAGAAATACAATATGAGTGAAGTGCGATATGAAATAAATTCTTGCAGTGATAGCAAGAATGATGAATAATCTATTTGTACCTTGTACGTTTCAATTTTAGGGATGTTTAATCTACATGATTAAAATGAGAAGGATAAGTAGAAAAAAGTAAGTAGTAATGAATGAGGCAAGAGATAAGAGAAAACAATGGCTTTTAGTAACATGTGAATTTGTTTTTAGAAGTATAATTTGTTAAAGGTATACTGAGGGATGTAAATTTGTTTTATATATGATTTCAGTGTACATGTGCAAGTAATATGTTAATTAAAGGTGTCCGATAGTTGTAGTCATTCATATCACTAATCCATCTTAGTATTGTACAATTGTGGTATGGTGGTATGGGTCAAATGATGATAAAACAAATGGAGGGTTACCCTGAATAAGGTAGTCTTACCTATTCACTCATATGAATAGAAGGGATGATAACCGTATTGTATTGATATCTAACCTTAATGAGGTATAGCTTGTTATACCTATCGTTAATATAACTAAGTGATGGTAATTGGGTATGAATAGTCCTTGAATGACTAATACAATCATGGAGTACTTTGTTACTAGTGTTGAAACCCTAGTATGCTATAACCCGATGGTTACACCTTGAATTATGTGTGGGTTGAGACTTGAGAATAATATGGAATGTGATGGTAATGCTTCACCTTATGCATCCATGATGCAATGGGGATGCCATGAGTAGTATTGTACAATTGCTGTTGAATCTAGTCTTCCAAATCAAGACTATTTTTCTATTTGAGTAGCACAATAGTAAAATTTAAAAGAACACAGTGAACTCTCTTTTTTGACTTAGAGGTAATACATACAATAGTACATATTGAGCCGTATGAATTGAGATAGTTGGATCAGATTATCAATGTTGAGGTAACACCTCAAGAGTATAAAAATATTGAAATGGTTGTTTCTCTCTCTATCCTATTATTGATTGTGGCATAGAACATTTATTTGTTATCATTGAGAACTATTTCAAACATGTTGTGATTAGAAAAGAAATAAAAAAGTTAATGTTGAAAACTGCATTCAAGTATGAAATACAAGAATATAATGACATGTAAGATTTTAGAACTAAAAATAAACTGTGAATATACTTTCTTTGCATATTTATGTTTCGGGGATGAAACTTTTTAAGGGGGTGAGAATTGTAATGACCACATTTGTGCTTAATTGGTAAACTAGGGTTTACCTAAATGATTACATGCTTGATTAGATTGAACATCATTTAGACTTGATTAATGATAGTAGATCAATTGAGATGTTTCAAACCTAAGAAGAAACTCTAACTATGATTTTAGTTTGAAGAATTCTGGTTTGAGAAATGTAAACCCTAATCGGAAAAAATTAGGGTTTTGATAGTACATGAATATGTAATTTGATCAGGATAGCCGTGCAGTAAATGATTTTTCATATTTTCTAAATTTTTTGTATTTAATTAAAATTTTGGATATGGTATGGATAACTCAATCATGCATATTGGAGACAATTTTTAGAATATTTTAGTGTTCTTTAAATGTGGTTCTTGGTCGAACTATACTTCGACCAAAATGCTGACAGAGTGCTTTTCAATAGTGTAGTATTTTATTTTTATTTATTTATTGGTAACTCCAAATGATCTAAAATTTTAACTGGAGATCTGAAACTCAATCGTAAACAACATGTAAAAGTTTTATAATTTTGGATGTGTTTAGACTTTATCAGGTTATGAATTACAATAATATTTTTATGACAAAAAATTCAGCTGAAATAAGAGAAAGTATAGTGAGGGGTCAATGTGCAATCGACCCAAGCAGCTCAATTTCTCTATATGGTCAACCTAACACACAAGTAACTCTCCTAATTCGTGATTCAAACCAGAGGAATGAAATCCTAGAGAGAAAGGGAGAGTTAGGGTTTGGGAGGAGAAATTGATGGAGATGCTGACCTAGGGTTTTGCGGTCCGAGGAATGATGAAATCATGTAAGTTTAGCTTCTTTGCATATCCTTTCATGGTGAATCTTCTCTCACATGTCAATATTACATCCCTCCTCTGATTTGATATGAAATGGTGTCAAAACTTCCCCTTTTCTCACTCTTTCTTCATACTCCCTCATTTTTAGGGTTTCCGAGTTGAAAGGAAGAAGAATCGGGTGAACTGCTAGGGATTTGATATGAGATCAAGATTTTCAGGAATGAGCTGCGTTTTTAAGGTGTTTTCACACCTTAGGATGAGTGGGAACTTCCTTTAAATAGTATATTGCACGAAAATAGGTTAAATCATTCATTATCTTTAATTGCTTAGTATGCGACTACAAACCCTGAATTGTCTGTTTGATCTTAGTTGTTGCAAAATGATATGAAATGGATTCTTCCTCTATTTGTTTGAATTTCAGATGATAAATTCATATCAGAAATATGTACAATACATCCTAATGAGAATTCCCTAAGTATTCACAAAGGTTATAAGAGTAAACTAAAATATAGGGAATTTGTCTATGATTGAAATTGCTGTATAATTAAATAGAGAAATTTGTTTATGTGGATTCCCTTGGTTATGAATGATTGTTTATCCGAATGTGTAGTACATATATGTCAGATACTATTTTGGATTTAATGTGATGTGAATAGTGTCTGTTTGATATCTTTGTAAAGAGGGTGAAGCCCTATATGAGTGGAAAGTTGAAAATTTGTGAATAAATATGGTGAAATCCATTTGAAGTGTTTTTCTTGGCATCATAGACTCTATTTATGCAATGTTATTCTTGATTCATAATATCTCAATGAATGGCATGGAAAACCCTAATTTAGTTAAATTTATAGATTTCATACTTATATTGATTGTATATGAGTTGTTTCAAACAATCTGTATTTAGTGGATGTTTATGACATATTAAATCCTTATGAGAGCCATGTGATAAGTGAATGAGGTAAATGAAACCCTAAGGATAGGGTGTTCAATGAATCAAGTATTGTGATATAAATATTCTTAGTATGAGATGTGGTGATGCTTAATAGTTCAATTGTGGTAAATGTTTTCAGATGGTCTATGAAAAGAATGGTTTAAAAAGCTAAACTAAGATATGTTATGTGATGCACAACTCAAGATTTGGGTTGAGATGCACATTTTCCAAGGAAGTACAAATAGTTTACTGGTGCAAATGATGATTACTCATATTTCAAGTAATTAACTCTTATCAGTGCATTAAGAAGTTCAATTGCATGATTCTAGTGCATAAAGTGCAAGTTGACATGTATTCTGTTTAATTAAGAATTTTAGTCTTCCTATAGGTATAAAATGTTGATTTCTCAATATATTACAGTGTTTTGAGTATACTGCTCTGCCAAGTTTAGAATGATATACATGTTGTGTTATAAACTTCAAATAAATAGATGCAGTACCATAGAGATATTAGAGTCAAGTATAAGTAAGAGAAATTACAATGTAGAAAGATCTTACCAAGAATAATAAAATAATAGACATAGGTGCCCTGAACACCGTAGATTCCCTACGAATGTCTGCAATGTAGGGAGGAAATGATCCACCCTTGCAGTGACCAGTATACGGGGATCGGATCGCACCCACAGAGCGTGTGGGAAGGCGAATTCCTTGAAGAAGTCTCCTATGAGAAGATAGGTTACCCAACATGAATCAAAGATCCTAGTGGCAACCCAGAGGTACCCATAGAGCGTCTCAGACCCTCCACCTATGTACTCAACCTAGAAGGAGAGGTCCAGTTAAAGGCCAACTGTTTAGTCACCTTAGTCAGACATGACAGTTCGAGTCAAGCATACCCGGATTCAGTTCTAGGCTTAGCTTCCCGAGTTTTAAGCTAAGTCTTGTACGGTGAGATCGTAGTTCACTACGCGTCTTCATATGTAGAGTACACTGCATATGATCAGGGCATAAGTTAAAATATGATAGCAAGATGAATGAGAGGTTAAACAAGTGTGTGTAGTTATTCAATTATTCTTTGTATGTTTTTGAATTATTAATTATCTTTATGATCAATCAAGCATTTCATATATTGATTCACTCTTGTTGATATCTAGAGTATCCTGCCATATTTATGATTATCAATGATTAGACTCTTTGAAACTTACTACTGTTATAATTGATATCAGTTACTCAAAAGTATATATGTAATTATATCAGTGCTTTAGACTATTTCTTTGAAGTACTCATTCACTGAGCGAGTAGGCTCACCCCTCTACTCACAATTTTTAGGGAAAACACATGAACTTGAAGAAGGTCAGAGCATAAGAGTAGATCTGCCACAAGAGTTAAGTCTGAGTATAGTTAAGTTCAGTCGGTCCTTGTCACTCTAGGTCCTTGTAAAGAAATAAGAGAGAGTTGTAAATGATGATGTATAACATTATTCCTCTTTAGCAATATATGCGAATCCGCAAGTCTTATGTGCTTAAAAGTATGAGAAACATAATGAATGTTCGTACATGCATTTTTACTGTTGAAATCAGATTAGAGAAATCAATATTTAAAGTCCCTTATAAAGTTAGTTTATGTGGTTCAATGCGAGAAAACAAAGAGTTTGAAAAAGAAGAAAAAGTTAAGGGTGATCGTTGTATTACGTTAAATCCTCAATTTATGTCCTAATCTCATGATTAATGGTAATTGTGAGATCGGAGTGTAGCAAACTTGGTATCAGAGCTTAGGTTGAGTTGTCAGGGACCATTAAGTTAGTACGTTAGAGTCATAAGTGTGGCAGATAGGAGATGTTATGATGTTGTCTCTGGGGGTTTGAGTATTTGGATATCCTGGCCCAGTATCTGAGTACTTGGATCAACCAGTATCAAGCTACTCTATTTATTCTTTCATGTATACCCTGACCAGGTATATAGTGGAAGGATGGGCTAGAGAGGAACCCTAGAAATATTAGGGTTAGAAACAAGATAAGTAACATGAATTAAGAGCATAAATATAAAATGAGATAAAACTTTCATTTCATATTGTTGTTTTATTGGAGATGAATAGAAATGCTCTTATATGTTTGAATTTAGATATTCAGTATTTTGAAATATATATGGGTCTTTAAGATTTTTTGTACACTATGCAGTTGTAGCATTTATTGATTACATTCTTTGTATAAACTAGACTAGAAATGATCTTTGAATGAGCTTTCCTAGGTGGATAAGTTTTCTTCCACACATTTGAGATGAATAGGAGTTGAGTAATCCTGAGTAGCTCTTGGCTTCAGGACTATAGGTTCGGCCCGGTCCGGCCGGCATGATGCATTGCTGGGATCTAATGACTCCTATTAGTAACATAGCAAGAGTAAATTCTGGATAGATTAGATCCAAATTCTAGTATGAATGTATATACTCTAAGATTTTGAAGTATAAGGGAAAGACTGGGATAACTAAGAATCAGTTGGAACTAAAATATGAGATCCAATTTTGGGGTCTCATATGAGAAACCCTTAATTGGGAATAGAGGAACACGACATAAGGTTTAGATTAAGTTTAATGATTAGTATTATTTGAACTCTAAATATGAAATATGGTAAAGATATGAGAAAAGTATGTCAGGGCCAAGATAGTAAGAATCAATAACGAGGAAATGATTGTATAACTGAGTACAATGTTTTTATGTACTCCAAACCAAAAGGAAAATAGAATAAAAGAGTTAAGTAGACAATAAGTAAATATAAGTGAAGAGTCTTCAGAAGAGTTAAAGTAAAGAGAACTAGATGAGCATGTAAATCATAAAACTAGGATAAGAAACTTAGTTGAAACAAAGAGAAATGTTGGAAATAATGAGCTTGATTAAAGAATGAGGGTTATGATATAATTGAGAACATGGAATGTATACCATTGTTAATAAGTTTAATACATTCATCCTTACTACCTTTAGATTCCAAGTCTCTATAGAACAACAAACTAGTTTCTAAAAGAAGAACAAAAGTGTAGCTTAACCAACGAATAAGTCATACAAAGGTAGACTATATTCAGGAGGGAAAAACTTGATTAAAAGAGATACTAAGTTTGACCCATGCATGAACCGTTTGATTTAAAATGAAGGATATGTAATGTATTAAACATGAGGTGATATTAGTAGAGAGATTATTGATTTAGAATTTCAACTTCACATTAGTAGAAGGATAAAAGGAAATATATTTAACATGATATACATGATCATACACATAAAAGAAGCAACATGATCATAAGAGAAAATGAGAAGTTAAAGATGACATGTGGAATAGTAGTATATGGTAAGGGGATTATGGAAAGTAAAGAAGGGTTTGAAACATAATGGAGTAATATAGATTATAAAAGAAAGAGGTTGTGAGATTCAAGAAAGTGCTAATTATTCAAGTATCCTTGTTGATAAATAATTAAACCTACATATGAGAAATGTATTGTTGAATGTTTGAAGATAAGAATTCTAAGTCTTAAAATCATCTTCTCTTACGTATCTTCCGTAATGAGAGCAATGTGGGAATGGAGTGATAAGAAAATGAATCATATATGATGCATAACCACTGTGGTAGAGACATCTAGTGAATGTAATAATGAGACACAATATGATGATGAAACCCTAGCAAGGTAATTGCGAATGTAATCTATCTGAATGACAAAGTAAGAGAAAGGAAATTCAATCAATAAGATAAAGAAGACTTTAGTAAAACTTGTGAGATCCAAAGTTTGAAATTCAAATTAAGGGAGCAAAGTCACACCAGAATAACGTCATGCTACTGATAAGGACCAACCCTAGAATGTTTAGAGTTGTAGTAGTTCAAGGGATGTCACTAGTGATTTGACCTTGAATACTAGAATCTCTATAAAACAAAATCATGAGATTTGCACTATGAGAAGTAAACTAGCACTGATAGTAATCCAGGGTTTAAAGATAGCTAATCTGAAAGGTAGATGAACAATATGGAAATGATTCGGAGTAAAAAGTAAGATATAAATATGTAATGTAACAAGTGTGTTTTGAACAAAAGGAGAAATACAATATGAGTGAAGTACGACATGAAATAAATTCTTGCAGTGATAGCAAGAATGGTAATAATCTATTCGTACCTTGTACGTTTCAATTTTAGGGATATTTAATCTACATGATTAAAATGAGAAGGATAAGTAGCAAAAAGTAAGTAGTAATGAATGAGGAGAGAGATAAGAGAAAACAATGGCTTTTTAGTAATATGTGAATTTGTTTTTAGAAGTATAATTTGTTAAAGGTATACTGAGGGATGTAAATTTGTTTTATATATGATTTCAGTGTACATGTGCAAATAATATGTTAATTATAGGTGTTCGATAGTTGTAGTCATTCATACCAGTAACCCATCTTAGTATTGTACAATTGTGGTGTGGTGGTATGGGTCAAATGATGATAAAACAAATGGAGGGTTACCCTAAATAAGGTAGTCTTACCTATTCACTCATATGAATAGAAGGGATGATAACCATATTGTATTGATATCTATCCCTAATGAGGTATAGCTTGTTATATCTATATTTAATATAACTAAGTGATGGTAATTGGGTATGAATAGTCCTTGAATGACTAATACAATCATGGAGTACTTTGTTACTATTATTGAAACCCAAGTATGCTATAACCCGATGGTTACACCTTGAATTATGTGTGGGTTCATACTTGAGAATAATATGGAATGTGATGGTAATGCTTCACCTTATGCATCCATGATGCAATGGGGATGTTGTGAGTAGTATTGTACAATTGCTGTTGAATCTAGTTTTCCAAATCAAGACTGTTTTTCTATTTGAGTAGCACAATAGTAAAATTCAAAAGAACATGGTGAACTCTCTTTTGTGACTTAGAGGTAATACATAACGATAGTACATATTGAGCCGTATGAATTGAGATAGTTGGATCAAATTATCAATGTTGAGGTAACACCTCAAGAGGATAAAAATATTGAAATGGTTGTTTCTCTCTCTATCCTATGATTGATTATGGCATAGAAAATTTATTTGTTATCATTAAGAACTATTTAAAACATGTTGTGATTAGAAAAGAAATAAAAAACTTAATGTTGAAAACTGCATTCAAGTATGAAATACAAGAATATAATGACATGTAAGATTTCAGAAGATGAAAATAAACTGTGAATATACTTTTTTGTGTATTTATGTTTTGGGGACAAAACTTTTTAAGGGGGTGAGAATTGTAATGACCACATTTGTGCTTAATTGGTAAACTAAGGTTTACCTGAATGATTACATGCTTGATTAGATTGAACATCGTTTAGACTTGATTAATGATAGTAGATCAATTGGGATCTTTCAAACCTAAGAAGAAACTCTAACTATGATTTTAGTTTGAAGAATTAGGGTTTGAGAAATGTAAACCCTAATCGGCAAAAAATAGGGTTTTGATAGTACATGAATATGGAATTTGATCAGGATAGCCGTGTGGTAAATGATTTTTCATATTTTCTAAAATTTTTATATTTAATTGAATTTTGGATATAGTATGAATAATTCAATCATGCATATTGGAGAAAAATTTCAGAATATTTTAGTGTTCTTTGAATGTGGTTCTTTGTCGAACTATACTTCGACCAAAATGATGACATAGTGCTTTTTTAGTAGTGTAGTATTTTATTTTTAATTATTTATTGGTAACTCGAAATGATCTGAAATTTTAATTGGAGATCTAAAACTCAATCATAAACAACATGTAAAATCTTCATAATTTTCTAATGCGTTTAGACCTCATCAGTAGATGAATTACAGTAATATTTTTATGACAGAAAATTCAGCTGAAATAAGAGAAAGTATAGTGAGGGGTCAATGTGTAATTGACCCAAGCAGCTCAATTGCTCTATATGGTCAACCTAACACACAAGTATCTCTCATAATTCGTGATTCAAACCAGAGAAACAAAATCCTAGAGAGAAAGGGAGAGTTAGGGTTTGAGAGGAGAAATTGATGGAGATGCTGACCTAGGGTTTTGCGGTCCGAGGAGTGATGGAATCAAGTAAGTTTAGCTTCTTTGCATATCCTTTCATGGTAAATATTCTCTCACATGTCAAGATTCCATACCTCCTCTAATTTGATCTGAAATGGTGTAAAAACTTCCCCTTTTCTCACTCTTTCGTCATACTCCCTCATTTTTAGGGTTTCTAAGTTGAAAGGAAGAAGAATCGAGTGAATTGCTAGGGATTTGATATGAGATCAAGATTTTAGGAATGAGCTGCGTTTTAGGGTGTTTTCACACCTTAGGGTGAGTGGGAACTTCCTTTAAATAGTATATTGCATGAAAATTGGTTAAATCATTCACAATCTTTAATTGCTTAGTATGCGACTACAAACCCTGAATTGTCTGTTTGATCTAAGTTGTTGCAAAATGATATGAAATGGATTCTTCCTCTATTTTTTTTGAAATGCAGATGATAAATTCATATTAGAAATGTATACAATACATCCTAATGAGAATTCCCTAAGTATTCACAAAGGTTATAAGAGTAAACTGAAATATAGGGAATTTGTCTATGACTGAAATTGCTGTATAATTAAATAGAGAAATTTGTTTATCTGGATTCCCTTGGTTATGAATGATTGTTTATCTGAATGTGTAGTACATATATGTAAGATACTATTTTGGATTTCATGTGATGTGAATAGTGTGTGCTTGATATCTTCGTAAAGAGGGTGAAGCCCTATATGAGTGGAAAGTTGGATAATTGTGAATAAATATGGTGAAATCCATTTGAAGTGTTTTTCTTGGCATCATAGACTCTATTTATGCAATGTTATTCTTGATTCATAATATCTTAATGAATGGCATGGAAAAACCTAATTTAGTTCAATTCGAAGATTTCATACTTATGTTGATTGTATATGACTTGTTTAAAGCAATCCGTATTTAGTGGATGTTTATGACATATTAAATCCTTATGAGAGCCATGTGATAAGTGAATGAGGTAAATGAAACCCTAAGGATAGAGTGTTCAATGAATCAAGTATTGTGATATCAATATTCTTAGTATGAGATGTGGTGATGCTTAATAGTTTAGTTGTGGTAAATGTTATCAGATGGTCTATGAAAAGAATGGTTTACAAAGCTAAACTAGGATATGTTATGTGACGCACAACTCAAAATTTGGGTTGAGATGCACGTTTTCCAAGGAAGTACAAATAGTTTACATGTAAAAATGATGATTAGTCGTATGTCAAGTAATTAACTATTATCAGTGTATTAATAAGTTCAATTGCATGATTCTAGTGCATAAAGTGCCAAGTTGACATGTATTCTATTTAATTAAGAATTTTAGTCTGCTTGCAGGTATAAAATGTTGATTTCTCAGTATATTACATTGTTTTGAGTATACTGCTCTGCCAAGTTTAGAATGATATACATGTTGTGTTATAAACTTCAAATAAATAGATGTGGTACCATAGAGATATCAGAGTCAAGTATAAGTAAGAGAAAGGTACAATGTAGAAAGAGCTTTCCAAGAATAATAAAATAATAGACATAGGTGCCCTAAACACCATAGATTCCATACGGATGTCTACAATGTAGGGAGGAAACGATCCACCCTAGAAGCAAGCAGTATACAGGGATCAGATTGCACCCACAGAACGTGCGGGGAGACAAAGCCCTTGAGGAAGTCTCCTAAGAGAAGATATGTTACCCAACATGAACCGGAGATCCCGGTGGTAACCTTGAGGTACCCACAGAGCATACCAAGATGAGGCCCACAGAGCGGCTCAGACCCTTCGCATGTGTACTCAGCCTAGAAGGAGAGGTCCAGTTAAAGGTCAGCTATTTAGCCACCTTAGTCAGGCATGACGGTTCGAGTCAAGAAGACCCAGATTCAGTTCTAGGATTAGCTTCCCGAGTTTTAAGCTAAGTCTTGTACGGGTAGATCATAGTTCGCTATGAGTCTTCATATGTAGAGTACACTGCATATGATCATGACATAAGTTAAAATATGATAGTAACATGAATGAGAGGTTAAACAAGTGTGTGTAATTATTCAATTATTCTTTGTATGTTTCTGAATTATTAATTCTCTTTATGATCAATCAAGCATTTCATATATTGATTCACTTTTGTTGATATCTGGAGTATCCTGCCATATTTATGATTGTCAATGATTAGACTCTTTAAAACTTACTACTGTTATAATTGATATCAGTTTCTCAAAAGTATATCTGTAATTATATCAATGCTTTAGACTATTTCTTTGAATCACTCATTCATTGAACGGGTAGGCTCACCCCTCTGCTCACAATTTTTAGGGAACACACATGGACTTGAAGAAGGTGAGAGCATCAGAGTAGATCTGCCATAAGAGTTAAGTCTGAGTATAGTTAAGTTCAGTCGGTCCTTGTCACTCTAGGTCCTTGTTAAGAAATAAGAGAGAGTTGTAAATGATGATGTATAACATTATTCCTCTTTAGCAATATATGCGAATCAACAAGTCTTATGTGCTTAAAAGTATGAGAAACATAATGAATGTTCATACATGCATTTTTACTGTTGAAATCCGATTAGAGAAATCAATGTTTAGATTCCCCTGTAAAGTTAGTTTATGTGGTTCAATGCGAGAAAACAAAGAGTTTGAAAAAGAAGAAAAAGTTAAGGGTGATCTTTGTATTACGTTAAATCCTCAATTTATGCCCTAATCTCATGATTAATGGTAATTGTGAGATCGGGGTGTCACAACGTGGGTCTTACTCTATTTACAGGAAGGATTACTATAAGACTCTACTCCTTTTGTTGGATAAGATTAAAAATAATCTTGAGGATTGGACGTCAAAATTATTATCCTTTACAATTTGGCTCGAGCTTATTATTTCTAGTTTGTCATATTTTTATTTAATGGGCAACATATTTACGTCTCCCTGTTAGTGTTTCTAACAACATGGACATCATATGCATATACTTTCTTCAGGGATGCCCCAATCTTGATAAGCACATCAACATGTTGGTTTGGGAAAAAGCCAGACACCAAAAAAGGGACTTGGGATCAGTATGATAAATGATAATGTTAGGGCTTATATGGCCAGAATTGTCTGGAAGATTGCTAATAAAAAGACTCCTTTTGGGTCACACAGATATAAGAGAAATATATCAAAGGTGAGGCTTTATGGAGAGTCAAACTTAAATTGTGGAGTCAAACTTAAATTAATGTGTCATGGATGTGGAAGCAACTCCCAATTTTTAGAGAAGTTATGATATCAAGAGTCGAGATGAAGATTGGTTAAGGTGATAGGGATAGTTTGTGGAGAGACCCATGGATTAAAAAAGATTCTTTGGATGATTATTTAAAAAAATATGATATTATCAATTGTGTTAAAGGTAAATTTTCATAAGTAAATTTCCATACTTAGGATGGTGTGTGGCTGAATTTCAAGTCCACAAAATTAACCACATTAAGACCTTCATTAGTAAGTACTTTGACCCATCTGTTGATATAAAGACGTTATTATTCTTGATGGAAAGATAGTTTCTAAGCTCAAGAAATTATGGGAAGTGTTTAGAGAAAAAAGATCTATAGTTGATTGGGCCAAATAGCTTTGGAATACTGAAGTGCCAAAAAAGATATTTTATTTCTTGGAAACTTTTACCTAACAAACTAACCACTCAAGATCTCATGCATAAGAATGGTTTTCTATTTCCATCAATTTTCTACCATCGAAAAATATCACGGAGAATGCTCATCAATTTTTATATGACTTTGATCTTTCTTATGGTCTCTAGCAGACTACTTATTCAAATTGGTATTTGAAACACACTCCTAACTACATGTAGTTGACTGAAGCTACAAATAACACTTCAAGGGTGAATACCATTATTATGATATACAAGGTATGGAGAGAAATGAACTTTCTTAATTTTGAAGATAGACAAAAGAATTGTGAAGGTATTTGGAAAGTTGCAAATACACATATGGATATTTTTCTTTAATTCTCGATTTTTGTGCTTGTTACATTCTAGCCTTCCTCTCCTCTCTTTTCTATCCCACTTTCACTCTTATTTCCTTTCTTCTTCTAGTTTGTACTAAAAAAATTATACAAAATATATAAAAAAGGTGGAACACACTTTTGGAGACCAAGAAAAGGGAACAAAAACCCAAATGTAGGACATTGCCAAACTATTGCAAAAATGCAAACATAAGATCCCCAAAATAAATTCACATGGTCAACATGGTCTGAGGAAAATGAGTGGTGCAGTCAACAACAATGTCTAAACAAAGTGGGTACAATGATATTTAGCCACTAGAAAAAATGGAAGCACTTAGGTTACTATGTTGGGGATAAAGGGCCCCAAAGATGCTAAAAGATGCAAGAATCCTTTGGAAATATCACAAAGTCACCATCAATGAGGTGATATTCAAAACTTAGTTATGAAGAAGGGGTAACTCGGGGGCCAGATCAATACTTTGCTAACGGTGAATGTGAAACAGACCATGTTGACCAGGGTTGGTGGTATACCCTAAATTTTCATGTATATATACATACATACATACATATATATATACATGTATATATATATATATATATATATATATATATATATATATATATGGATGCAAATAATGGATTATTTAAGACATATTATAAAGCTTGAGATTTTTATGTCTTATTTAACAACTTTGGAATGTGGATGCAATTTCTTCATATAGAAATGATTATGAGTATTTTGTTGTTTCCAATAATCCATTAATAATTGTTGGTTAAAAAATTATGGAAATCTCAACAATATATAAGTTTCCAAGAGTAAGAAATAATTAATAATTATAATATGGAGATGTCTTGGGTTTCTTGAAAGATAAGTTGGAGGCAACTAATAGACTTAATTTGGCCCTATCTTGCACCCAACATGAGAATATGACAATAAAAAGGATTTTTTGTCAAGTTTGGGGAAGAAAGAAGTTATTACATGCCTTGAATAGTTCAAATAAAACAAATACTTGGGAGGAAATTATAAGGAATTTAAATTTTGTGTTTAGTCACCATTTTTTTTCCCAATCTAATATTTCATTATTATGAGTTTTCATCAAAAATTTGGGGTCAATTGGAGAAACAATGAGATAGATACGAATTTTATAAGTTTCTATAAAGTGAGTGACTAACTGATACATACACACACACACACACACACACACACACACACACACACACACACATATATATATATATATATATATATATATATATATAGTCACATTTAATGTGACTAGGAACCATAGACTCAAATCTATATATTGTCGCACAACCGAATAGCCCTTGGATCTCAGATCAATGATTTGGAGATCGTCTTCCTCCTCTAATCAAAAGGAAAGTCAGCTATAGTATCATCCTTTTTCCTTATTCATATCTATCTCACTCTGCTACATTGGCACCCAAAAACTTTCCCATTAGATTCAGGAGGTTATTTTTAGCATAATCCCTATATATACTGATATAGGAGCAAAACTAGGACTTTCCCTAGTTGTGGTTTAGAGTCGAACTCCATTGGTGACCAAGTTTGTTACCCACACATATACAAGGCACAATAGCCTCTCTACAAGACTAGATGACATGCTGTGAGACCCCATATATATCAAGGAATCATCCCTCACCTCCTATTCCATAGAAAACCCTTGTCTTCTTCTCTTCTTTCTTCCTCTACCCCACCGAAGAACCCCATCTCCTTTCCTCTCTATTCCTGCCTCCTTCAGGCAATTGGCGACTACAAACAAGTTCGATGAGACAAGGTGAAGAAGCTTGCACCCTCACTTGCCGCTTAGGAGCCCATATGCTTAGAATCAACAACAAGTTTCCTCACCCAAGGAGCCTGGTTCTTGAGGCAGATGGAGTGGAGGTTGATGGTGTAGATACATGAAGTTAACCTTTACCCCTGGTCTACTGCTGTAAGGTAAGGGGCACACCAATCTTTTATTTTAGTTCTAGACCCCAGGCCACACAAGCATGTATTTACACCATGGTGCGAGCCAATTTTCTTGGCCCCGACCCCACGACGTGCAAATTATTTAGTCCACTGCCAAGATGGCAAACCCTAATTGGCCAAAATAGATTTATTTTAGAACAAATCTAGTAAATTATGGATAGGTCAAGATATATCAAATATATATATATATATAATTTTAATTAGAAAAATCTTTAGACTCCAATAGAGTAGGTTTTATCACCTGATTATATCTTGAATCCCAAGCGTATATAAGGATGCATACTTTGGTGACATTTAATACATGTAAACCCTAATTTCATGAAAGTGATAATCACATCTTGATTAGTTAATCCTAAAGAATGAAGTCTTATTTAATTTGATAACGGAGTGCAATTGGATCTCATCTAGGATAAATGGTTCCCATGTCACAAAATTAGGGTTTCCAAAGTTGAGAGCTCAAAATATGTGATAATTAGGGATTGGGTAGCCTAACACTAATGGAATCCTAATTTGACCCTAAAACCCTAACTAGGGACCAAGTCTCTCTTAAGTGATATTTTTTGAACATAATAGTAATATATGGGTGTTCAACATTAATTATAGGTTGATTTCTTGGTTGGTTTAATATGCTCTTATTTTATTGGTAACCAAGTCATCCCTAAAGGATGGCACATGGTTACTTATGAATAACCGCTCTTATCGAATTTTGGTCTTTTCTGAAGTTTCATGACTATGTTGAAATTAGACTGTTCGATTGTTTATTTATTTCCTACAATATATACAGACCTATGAGTATCACCTTATATGGACATAACTTGTTCAAGCCCAAGATGCTATCTCTAGAAGGTTGGATGTATGGAAAGAAGTCATTATAGAGATTGACCCCAGTGAGTGGGTATACTATTGAATTTAACTCCAACGAGTGGTTATGTGTTAGACATCATCCCCATTGAGTGGGTATGCCATTTGAATTCACCCCCAATCAGTGGGTATGCCATTGAGATTACCCCCAGTGAGTGGGTATACCACAAGGATTGAGAAAATATGGGTTGAGAAGTTATAACAGAAAATGCATGTTTGATTATCTAATAGTAATTGTTGATATGGTTGTTTACGTTGTTACACCTACATGCACATATTTCACTTGCACATAGAGATATACTGACCGTGTTTTGATTGTAGATGTTTTAGGTTAAATTGTGACTAATATGAAAATATTGACATCCAGAGAAGATGACACCAAAAGAAAAGATGAGTAAAGTCTACTGGAGGACTTATAGATAGATTTACTTTACATTTCAACATTATTTTCCTTTGCCATGTAAATCCCTGGATGAGATTCTTTCTTCATATCAAAATCTTTTCCATTAAATGAAAATTTTAATTATTATTGGTTACTTGCTAAACCTTGATTCTAAAATTATGATAATGGCCCTTTCCCTCCCAGTCCTCCTTACTTGAGGATAAAAAGAGGAGGGGGTCATTACATTTGGTATCGGATCCCATGTTTACCATATAACCTTAGTAATTATTAATTTTTAATGAACTCCGTAGAGCCCAAGGGAATTATTAGGACATTATCCAAGACGATAGTATCTAGAAAGGATCACAACCTGGGGTCTGGAAAAACTTTCCTCTATACTGCCATTCAACTTACAAGGACTCCCAGGCCTCCGTGATTCCTTCTTGGAAAAAGTCAGAAGATTTTTCTTGAAGTAAAATACCTTTATATTTTTTCTTCTAAGTTTGTCGTTCATCCCTTTCTCTACCCCTGCTTCCAGTCACAAAAACCTAGGGATCCAATAATTTCTTCCTTCTACCCTCCTGAGAGATTAAGGTTATTATTTTTGGGGTCAATGCATCCTCCACCAAATCACAATTAATGCATGTAACCAAGAGATCATGAACATAATTAATGAAGTTTTAAGTACCCTAAACCGTAATATGAGATTAATTTATTATGCAAAATAGATGGCCCACACCAAGACCACCGTCATTGTTATTGATACACCCCATGACAACTAGGACATGAATATTCCCTATAAGAAGAAGGCTTCCTCTCAGAAGAGGAGGATGTCTATGGAAGGTGAATCTTCTAAGAAGTGAAAGAGGCTAGAGGAGGCCTCTGTCGAGAAAGGTCACAAACTTGAGGCCATCCCCTTTGAAGGTCCTGACCCCGAGGATGAACCCATGTCAAAAGATGAGTCCAAGTCTAAGGATGACACCATCCATGCTGTTGGCCCTAGCCCCATACATGTAGTTGGGCAAGTGGTGATCTAAACCCCTGAGATGCTCTGGATCGAACAACAGATGAAACTCACTGAGGCCATTAGTCCCCTAGACCTCAGAGACATTTCCAAAGATGAGAATGGTGAACCCCAACCTATCCTCCCTTGTCTCAGAGTCACCATCCTTGACTTCTTCAAGATGAAAATAGAGAAGATTTAAGGAGAAGACAAGTTGAAAGTCATCGACAAGGCATATGCCTGGATCCTAGATATGGAGAATGACTTCTGCATCTTGGAGGTGCAACCCAACACGAAGGTCCTCTTTAATGCTCACCTCCTTGAAGGGGAAATAAAGATATGGTGGGAAAACTACATTTCCGACTGGGACCTGACTGATGAACCGATGGCCTGGGTAGATTTCCACACCTACTTCACTGCAAGGTTTGTCCCCAATTCTGCCAAGAAGGAACATGAGAAGCAATTTATGCTCCTCTATTAGGGCAACATGATAGTGGCGCATTAGGCTCAGAATTTTTAATTCCCATAGCACTTTTCCTACATGTTGACTAAGGAACAATGAGTGGAACACTTCATTGAGCACCTGCACCCCAGCTAAAACCCGTAATGGATAGAAAACCCCCCAAACTTCACCAAGGACCTAGACTTCATCTTAGAGATGGAGAATACTGTCATGCCTACCAGAAACCCACCCAAGGGGTATCTAGGGTTTAGTGAAGGAATTTCTGCTCAAAGAAATGATAATTGGAGGCACAAGGCCATAACCATGGTAGGGGCATAAATGGAGGAAGGGGAAAGCCCTATCACAAGAATCACAACCTGAATGCTGCACCTACAGGAAGAGGCACCCTAGTTAATGCTACTTTGAGAAGTGAGTGTGTTATCGTCGCCATAAAGAGGGGAACCTCCAGCTCCAAGCTAGATATCACCTCCCTACCTATAGGGGATAGGCCCAATGGAGGCCCAACCAGTAGCTACGGCACAACCGGGGGCAGCCCTAGTTGTAGGAGAACATTGATAAGATTGAGTTTTTTCCATTGATAACGAGGAAGCTTAGGCCAATGGAAATAGACTCATAGAAGGTAACCAACCATAGAACTCCATGTTCTATCTTTTACTAGAAATACAAATAGTTTTATACTAAAAATAAAATGTGGGACTGCTTGATATCATGGGACATACAATTAAAGCTTTACTAGATTCTGATTCTAGCAATACTTTCATTTTGTAAAATCTCACAAATATCCTTTGTTTGGATTTCAAAGACTTAGGTATGTTTTGGAAGTCAATACCCCTAGTGGTCGTATCTTCTCATCCCTCTTAAAGACACCAGTCATTCCTATTATAATAGGAATAGTTTGGATGTATAATTATAATGCAAACATAGATGGTAGGGAAAAGAAAATAAGAATACAAAGGCCAATTTATCCACCTTTTACCATTCAAGGAAGAAAGGATGCCACCACCAGTCTATATGTGACCTCCATGAAAGTAGAATAGATGGTAGACAAATGTTGTTTAGCATTCCTAACTTTAGTGACTGATCCAAAGCCTGAGGTGAGGCCCTTAGAGGAAATATAGGTAGTCATGGCCTATGGTGATGTGTTCCTGGATGACTTTCCAAGTATACTTCTGGAGAGAAAAGTGGATTTCTCAATAGAGTTAGCTCCCGAGAAACATCCAATTTCTAGGGACCCTTACAGACTGGCTCTGGCTGAGTTTCTCGAGTTAAAGAAAAAACTACATGAACTTCTTAACAAGGGATTCATATGACCCAACACATTCCCATGGAGAGCACGGGTTCTCTTTGTGAAAAAGAATGATGGGTCACTCCACATGTGCATTGACAATAGGATGATTAATTAGACTACAATTATAAAAAAGTGTATCCCATACCCTGTATTGATGACCTATTAGACCAACTCAAAACCACCCCAGTATTCTCAAATATTGATTTGAGATCCAATTACTACCAGTTTCTAGTTAAGAATGAAGACATCCTAAAAAATGATTTCCGTACCCTCTATGGTCACTACGAATCTTTGATCATGCCTTTTTGGGTTGTCCAATGCTCAAAGTGTGCTTATGAACCTCACGAATAGCATGTTTCAACCCTTCATCGATACCTTTGTCATAGTGTTCACAAATGACATCCTAGTCTACTTTGATGACCTATAATAACATCATGATTATCTACCTAAGGTACTTGATATAATGGGAAAGTAGAAGTTATAAGGGAAATGATCAAAATGTGAGTTTTGGATAGACTAAGTCATTTTCCTTGGGCACATTATGTATGGAGGAGCCATATCAGAGGACCCTGCCAAAGTAGCATCTGTTCGGGAATGGCCAGCACCGAAGTCCCCATCCAAAATTTGTAGTTCCCTGGGATTAGCAGGGTATTATAGAAGATTCATCACAGATTTCTTGAAGACAACCTTTCCCCTCACCAAGATCACTTACAAGGATGAGAAGTTCATATGGTCTGACCTGTGCAAAGAATGATTCCAAGAATTTTTAAAGGAGAAGCTTACCTCAACCCCCGTTTTGACCATACCCTCAGGAAATGATGGTTTCGTTATCTTCTCTAACACATTAAAGATGGGTTTAGGATGTGTGTTTGAGCAAAACCAACATGTCATCGCCTTTTACTCAATATAGTTCAAGCCAAATGATTGAACTATCTGACCCACGATTTGGAGCTCACACAATAGTCTATGTCTTAAAGATCTGGCGACACTACATGTATGGGGTTACCTTTGACATATTCATCAAACATAAGAACTTAAAGTACCTATTAACTCAGAAAGACTGGTGTGATCTTCTCAAGATCACACACTAGCCAACTACATGGTGACTAGATGCAATCCTAAGGGAAAACACATGGATCTCTCAAAATTTATATATGGACCTAGTCCGACACACTGGCTTAACTAATCACACATACTCGCAAGCACACAAGGTTGTTCTATAGTATAGGTAAGCAATAAGAGAAGGGTCAATCCTCAAGGAGAGAGGAGGCACTAGAGCTACATTAATGTTAGCTATGTTCCTAAAGCGGAGAGTAGGGTTTGAGGGTTTAAAGGTTGGTTTTGGTTGATTATAATATGATGGAAAACAATTTAAGAGCAAGAAAGAAACTATATTACCAACAACCCTAGATTACCCCAAGCAAATTAAGACTAAGAAACTAGGCAAGACAAGCGACTAAACTAGAGCAAGGAGTTACAATACACTAGCAATTTAAATTATCAACTAAGAGGTAAGCTAAGCAATAAGACAAGAAAGAGCCTAAGTTATCACTAGTTAAATAAAGTAACACAAGCAAGCACAAAAGATCCCTAACTACTTAAGCAAGAACTAACTATCACGAACTAAGCAATTAGCTAAGGAAAAACAAAGGCTATTAACTAAACTAGCATTAACAAGCTCAGAAGGCAAAGGTGGGTTTTAAGCAATAAGATGTATAGGTTGGCTATTTCAAAATGAAACTTGATATTAGTTGGGGGAAGCTTAACCTAGCATGAAATTCACATATTTCAAAATGGACTACCAAACTAAACAACAAGGCAAGTGCTATTGGAATATACCCTATGCTACTAGTTGGAAAACTAGGGCTACGTATAATTCTAATAGGACATGGCAAGTCTAGGTTTCTAGGGTAAGTGGTATTAGGGAAATTGAGAGCTAAGGGTAGGAATGGGAGTAGAGATGAGGGTGTTTCACCTCATGTTACTTGCCATCTAGCCTTTAGGAAACTCTAGGTAATTGCACTGATCACACTTACTCTAGCTACTTAGATCTCACACCTACTTGTAGGAGAAGGGAGTTGTATGTAAGAACAAAGGGGGCTAGCTAGGGATCCACTAATTGGACCTACGAGCCATTCCTAAGATTGCCACATACATTTCATTTCCCCTAGAAGCTAAGGGTCATCAAGCATCACAAAACAAGCAATCTATGTTTAAAAGAACAATCCAAATGCAAGATAATGGGAAATGAGATAGAAGCAAGAGGAAATTAAATGTGTTCAATACAAGTTATTTCCCCCCAACATGGTATCAAAATCAAATTTTAACCCCAAACAGCCCACCACTAGGGGCTTAGCTAGACATGATCATACAACAGAGAAAAGAAAGTAGAAGAAAGGGGCAAGAATCCATGAAGCTCGTGGAAGCTTCTTCTCCTTCACCTCCTAGCTATTTTAGAATGACCTCCTTCCTCCAAGGTGGGTGAAGAGCATGGAAATGAAGGGGATTATGGTAGAAAACCTAGAAAACTAGGCTTCTATGGTGGAAATGAGGTGGAAATGGTGGGTGAATGACTTGAATGCATGTGAGATGGCAATGAATGCTCTAGAGTAGGTAGGGGGGATGTAATGGTAGCTAACATAGTGCTGTGGCCACCACCCATGTATATATAGGTGGTGGTGGAAGCACTAGGGTAAGTAGGGGTAGAATTGGAAAATCAATCTTGAAAAAGGGTAGGTTTTGGGTGGTAGCACGACCATTCTGGGAAGAACGGCCATGGTGGGGGAGAACGACCACGGTGGGAAATGGAAAATGTCAGAGTGAAAGTAGTGAAATGAAGGCTGGTAGCACGACCATGCTGGGAAGCACAACCGTGGTAGGGTCTAGGTTGAACGGCTATGCTGGATAGCATGGTCATGGTGGGTGAGGTGAATTGGAGGTCGTTCTAGTCAACATGTCCATTCTCATCCTTGGCAGCACGACCGTGCTGGCTGGCATGACCATTTTGGGGGATTTCACCACGACCATGCTGGGTAGCATGACCATTTTGGCGATGTTGCTGTAGCTTGACAAAATGTAGATCAACCTATAACTTTGGCATTTGTGAGCATGGCTGTTCCTTGGCCCCACGGCTGTGCTGGGATCTTTATTAGCTTTCTAAACTTGAAACTTCATGATCAATGGACTTCTTTGCTTGAACTTGTCCCTTGGCCACTAGGGGTAGGTTGAGGGAGCTTTGGGGCCTTCTTTGGACCCCTCCATAGGTGGATAAATCCTATAACTCCTTCCTTCTCTCTCATACATCCAAGACATGTCCAAATACTTGAAAAACATGCAAAGAACATCCATAAGTGTATTTGACAGTAATATGCATATTGAGGGAATTAACTTGCATTCTACTATGCTTGGATGTGACTGAGATACAAAAAGACACAAGACGAAGCCCTAAAATAGGGCTGCATCACCACCCCAAACTTAAAACATACTTGTACTCAAGTATGCTCCAACTTTATCTCTCTCTTTAGTTGCTTTCAATAAAAAAAGAATGATAGAATGCTTTACAAAAGATGATTACTGACTAAATACTCTTAGAAATGACTAAGTGCATGTGTTCCACCTCTCTTTTCTCCACTTTCACAAACCAATCATGAAAAGAGCACTGAGCATACAAATTTCGAATATAGAGGATAGAATACACAAGTTTTCAATATGTCCTTCATGTAATTTTGGGTAAAACATTTCATGCTAGTGTTAATCAATGATGACTAGGAGTGTTGTTTCACTTTCGTGCATTCAATATTATGCTTCAAACCACACAAATTGACCCACGTGGCTATAGAAAGGGGTAAAGTGAGCTATGTTTGATGTTTTCTAGCTCAATGGGTAAGGATTGTGGTAAGAAATTAGAGTGTTTTAACACTCATGATTTATATAGATTTTCTTAAACAAGAGTAACTTTTTTTGCCTTTTCTTTTCTTCTTTTTCTTTTCCTTTCACCCTTGGTGTAGATAGGGAAAATGGTGGATAGAGTGAAGTAGGGAGATGTAGATATGACCAACCCAAGCATTTAGAGGTGGCCAAGGCTAAATATGTGCACTAAGACATCCTTTCATGAGGTGGAGAGGTATGAAGATGATGAAAGAAGAGTCAGGTCAAAGATGGGTCATTAGTGTAGTCCTCAACATAAAATCTCCTGCATAAAAACTAATCCAACACTTCATAAAATGATATCACACCACATGAGTGAACAACATGAGATTCACATTATATCATGCGATTCCATAGGCTCTAAGTGTTCATAGCTTGCTCAATTCACAATTTAACCAAAACATTCACAAAATTGAGAGAGGCGATGCACGTGTAAAAAGTCAACAAATCAAGACCATATAGCAATAGACTCTAAAAATGTGGCATGCATTTGTCAAAGGTCAACATTTTCAATTCAAAAAGTGGAGATTAAGTTGAAACATGATTTTAGGCAAGAACATTCAAATTTGGGAAAAAATGGCTAAAATGGTTCCAATTTGCACTCAGTCACATCTAAACGTACATTTTGGAAAACTAAAACATAAAGCAACAAATCCTAGTTAAAATACACAAAAATTATCAAAATCTATATGGAAATGCAATGCATGGCATGGAAGAGCAAATAGAGCAATTTTTTTTTGAAAATTATGCAAAAATACATGAAACAGAACTACATGTATGCATGAATGCTAACAGGAAAAAATCTACACTAGAAAGAGCAATGTCAATCAAACAAAGATCAAGTGAGACAAACATCAACAAAATAAGCTAAGAAAGGGGGTATACCACCCTACCATCCCAAACTTTTGAATCATGTTGTCCTCAACGTGAAAATTAAGCTTAGGAGTGACAGGGTAGATGTCACTGCTCTGGTGATGTGGGATATTGTGGTGGGCCAGCCTGTGGAGGTGGGTGCTGGTAATAGTGGCCCCAGTAGTTCGCATGTGGAGGTGGGTATGTCTCCTGGTATCTAGATAGTACTCCCCAGAAATACTCCCCCCATTGGGGGTTTATCTGTACATGTGCATGCTGATACTGGTACATGTGGTTGATCTACTGATGCATCTCCTGATGATCTAACTACATGGCCTGCTGTGTCTATTGAATTGCCTCCAACTGTGCATGAATGGCTGACATGTCATGCATTTTTTGGAGGTGGCTGTGCATCAAAGTCCTCATGTCTTTGTCTTGTGTGATGTGGCTGCTCAAGGATGCGTTGCTGCTCTGGAATATTTGTCTCTCCTCCACCCTCTGGTAAGTCCACTATCATGTCTTTGTAGTCTTCTTTAGGGTACCGGATTTTCCACTTGGAAATCCATGGTGGCAGATTTTCCAATGACCTGATGTCCTCAAGAAGAATAGAAGAATGATAAGGTAGCTCTAGAGTGGTGGCAGGGTACTCGGGGTTCATGTTGTAAATGATATTTTTGTCTCTTATGGATATCATCACAGACCTTGAAAGATAGTTCAAGTCAACCAACTTGGTCCCTTCTGCCTTTGTGATGTTCTGGAGATCACAATCAAGTACTTTTTCTATGGTGGTCACAATCCCTCCCATTATGAAAGGATTCTTGCTCTTGGAGGGGATTTTTTTAAGTGATTGTTCATCATCATTCCCAGATTCACATAGCCACAACTCACCATTACTAACATAACAAACAAGTTTTTTTGAGAACACCAGCCTTGGTTGTCGTACTGGCCAAAGATAGTGTTGGTGAGAACTTTCTAAATATATCTCAAAGTGGGGTTGAAAATCTTGCTTGTTATTGAGTTTTCTACTACAAAGGTGCTTTGGCCAGTGAATGTTTCCTACATCTTAGAATAGTTGCATTTCCCACTTTTGTCATACATGCCCATCAAACTTTTGAGTCATCTCTGGTATTGGTGAAAAGATCTTGTTAAGGTGGGAGGACTTTAGGACATGTGTGGAGTCGTTGAGCCTGAAGCAAATTGTGCCCTCCCCTTGATATTGCACCTTCTCTAGAGATCTGAAGAATTTATGAGTTGATTCTAAGTATTAAATGACAAAACACTTTATTAGTAAATCTACAAGATTACAAGGAAATAGAAGGGAGGCGGGCAACAAGCTGCGACGCCACCCCTTTTTGAATGACAAAACATTCTAAGTATGTTTCTTCCACAATGGTCAACAAGTGATACAACCCACATGATTCTAAGAAAACCTTGGAAATAAGATGCATCCCTAGGGCTTGCATGGTGTTGGGGCAAGCATATCTTGTAGGAATCACCCTCCAGGTAGTGCACTCAGGGTGGAGGGGCCTTGTGAACACTCGTTTTGATGTGCCTCTCTCATATGCAGCTTCCTCAGGCTACTTTCCAACCCACTTCATTATTTCCTCCTCTATCTTGGACAAGAAGTCCACTGGCTCATCCTGCATCTCCTCACTTTTAGTCTCATCTACTTCCTCCTCCTCATAAGTGTGACTCTGAACTTGTGTCCAAGTTTAAGGGCACCATCTCAGTGGGTGCATCCTCATCTTCTTCTTCAACCAACAACTGACGCCTAGTGGGCTGTTGAACGATGAGAGATTGTGCTGATGAGGTGGAGTGTCTCATGGGAGTTTTTTATAGAGGTAGGTGTGAAGATGACACAACAATAACTTTCTTGGCCCTCCTCTCTCGGGCCGGTGCATCAACATCCACCGAGTCAATGATGTTTTCTAACTCTTCTTCTTCCTCCTCCTCCTCATCGAGATTGCTGTAGTTTGGATCCGACATATGGTGGCTTGAGGAGGAGTGGAGTCAGGATACACTCATCGATGCCGATCTCTGGAGAGACAAACTGGAGATGGAGTTGGACAATGACGTAGGGCTGTGAGATGGCGGTGTACAATTGGAGGCCCGTTTGGTGTGGCTTTTTCCTCCGATCAGGATATTCATGGTCTTCTCTACCCCTTTCTTGATTGCTTTTCCAGTGCTCTTCATCTTTGTAAGGATTCATTGAGAAACGAAGAAGAACAACATATTTTCACAATTATAAAGCATAGGGGTGAAATCTCCTTGGAGATGGAGAAATAGATGGAAATGGAGCTGGAAATTGGAGCTTGAGGTAGGAGAAGGTGATTGGGAGCCAATGAGAACTCAAATATGGAGTTTGGGAGCAAGAGGAGGTGATTTGCGGGTGACTGGAGGTCACCCTAGTCGTCTACCCTTGTGGAATAGATGTTTTGGTTTGTGAAAATGAACTGGAGGTCATGTTGGGTCAGGCAAGTTCGGGGCACTTAAGTACTGGGCCCAGGCCAGCACGGCCATTCTGGCAGAATGCCAGCATGGCTGTGTTGGTTAGAATGGTCATGCTAACCGGGCCCAAAACTTAAGTTTTCCCTATTGCTAGAAACTTTTCCAGCACGACCATTCCACACCAGCACGGCCGTGCTGGGTTCCCCAAGTTTAAAAATTTTCAAAAATATCTAAATCACTCCATCATTCATAATCCAATCATCACCAACGATCCACTTGATGTTATATCAAATATTTTTTCACTGAAATGTGCTCATTTCTCAAACTTTAACCTATTTCACCCGTCTCATCATCAAAACTAATACAGAATTATTAAACACAAGTGTGTGTATTTTGTGAAAAAATAAAGCAAAAGTATCAAAAAGTGAAGGTTGGGTGAAAAAGTCCCAAACCTAGGCGAGTTGCCTCCCACTAACGCTAAATTTTATGCCTTCAATCGAGCTTATTGATTCTTGAACTTGATCATCCTCTCCGAACTCTCAAAGAATCATTTTAGTAAATATCTCTCTCATGTGCATTTAAGCACATATCTTCATCAAGATGGTGTTCCTCAACTAACATCACAATATCAAAACTTTGATTGACTTTATCTGAACCTATTTCAACAACCACTTTCAATCTTTTCCCGTTGATGGTAAACTCTCATGCTCTGTCCTTTTCACAAATCACTACAACCTCAGATGGGTATACATTCTTGATTAGATAAGGTCCTTCCCATCTAGACCGAAGCTTCCCGGGAAAGAACTTCATCCTAGAGTTGTACATCCATACCCATTGTCCAGGCTCAAAGTTCTTATTCTTGATTAACTTATCATGCAGAAACTTTGTTATTTCCTTATAGCTTTTGGACAATTCATAGGCCTCATGTCTCATCTCCTCAAGCTCATGCAGTTACAATTTTCTTTTCAATCCGATAGTATCGCCATGCATATCCATGGCTTTCAATGCCCACAAAGCCTTGTGTTGCATTTCCATAGGTAGATGGAAACTTTTTCCATAAACAAGTTTGAATGGTGTGGTACCAATCAGGGCTTTAAATGCAGTCCTATATGCCCACAAAGCTTCATTGAGATGTAAAGGCCAATCCTAACGGTCCAGCCTCACTGTCTTCTCAAGAATGAGCTTTATCTCCCGATTTGCTAACTGAACTTGACCACTTGTTTGAGGGTGGTAAGGAGTAGCCACGTGATGGTTCACTCCATGCCTTTTTAGTAGTCCTTCAAAGGTGCGATGGATGAAATGGCTTCCGCCATCACTAATCATTGCTCTTGGCACACCAAATCGACTGAAGATGTTTGAATTCACAAAATCACAAACCACTTTATGATCATTTTTTCTAGTAGCAATTGCTTCGATCCATTTTGATACATAACCGACGACCACCAAAATGTACACATACCTAAAGGAGGGAGGAAACAAACCAATGAAATCAGTTCCCCAAACATCAAACACCTCAACCACAAGAATGGTTGATAAAGGCATCATGTCCCTCTTGGAGATATTTCCCACCTTTTAGCACTTCTACTAGCATTTGCAAAGATCATGAGCATCTTTGAACAAGGTTGGACAATAAAATCCACTTTGAAGAATCTTTCCAGCTGTAAGTTTCTTGCCGAAATGACCTCCACATGAACCAGAGTGGCACATGGCTAGGATATCTTAATGCTCAATTTCCAAAACACATCTTCTAATGAGTTGGTCGGTGTTGGTATGTATGCCCTAAGATCCAGTCATAGGATGATTGGAGGAATACATTAAAATTGATTTGATAAATATCAAAGGCAAGCTTCCTATTCATTCTGGTTCAATTAGTTATGAGATAATGATCAAACATATTGAATGTCTAAAGAATGACAGTACTCAATGATGTATGCCTTCAAGTACGTGACTTGAACGATGAGATCATACAGATGCTAAGAGTTTGTACATTCTTGTTATATCCCTAGTCAGATGTCATTGTGGAAGGTTGATAGACAACAATGACATAACAAGACTAGATTGTGTGTTGGTTGATGACAGAGTCTCATTAGTCATGATATGTGATATCAAACCAAGCACATAGATACATGTTAGAGAACAATGTATTGAACAAACCCACCGTGAGAGTGACACATGGAACCATGACATGGTAGTCATAATTAGCTCTCACAGTGATGGTGGTGATTGTGATTCTTAGACCTAAAATAACTACACTCAACACATGTCGTTGGGCACACTTTGACATTATCAAAAGCAGTCCTGAAATATGGATTGTTATAAAGGTGATGATTGGGTGACTTTGACACATGGGGATTTTGAGGTGTGAGTGATAGGTATGGGATTTCTCCCTCCTGAGGGAGTATGATATCCATGTCCACTTGATAAGAGCAGGACTAAGAAAGGCATGCACGTTCATGTGGGAGTTAATATGTGATACTGATGGCACACATATCTCAGACAATCTACTTTGGATCAAGGAACATGAATGAACGTTGTAAGGATGACAGTTCCATGCCTTGAGTTCATTTAGGATATCAGAGACAAAGGAATTACATTCACTGGAACACCAATCACAGACTGTAGGATTGAAAGTTGTTCTCTAACTTTCCTCTTCACTTAGGTAGCACTAATGTGCGACTAGGCACCGCTCTTTGCTTATGATGACATAAGTTGTTATGGACATTCACTGCCAACGTGAAATGGGACCTATAGGGTCACACACAAAGGATTTACCTGGAAGAGGAGTTTATCCATGAATGATGTTTAGATTTATTACTAAAGGTGTTTAGGTACTCAATCAAACATTCAATCAATTGACTTGACTCAGACTCATCAAGTTCAAGTGATGAACTAATTGATTTGAGTGTCAGATTGATTGAGAATTGTATTACTGCAAAATATGGACCACCAACTAACCGGTTCACTGGGTGAACTGATCAACTCATGGCCAATGACATGACCGGTTCACTCTGGTGAACTGATCGATTCATGTATCCAAACGAGCAGTGTTGGATTGTCCCGATTTGTGAGAAAAGCTTTTTTGTTTCACTTGTACAATTAAATTGGGACAAGGATTGATCTTTGTATCAATTAGAAATGAACAAGGAAAGTCAAATGGAGGAAAGTCCGGGAAGTGAACTGGCTGGTTCACTAAGTGAACCGACTAGCTCACACTCTCAACTGACCGGTTCGTTTGTGAAATGACTGGCTCAGCTGCCGCAGTGCAACCAGTTCATGGAAATTCCGGACCCTTCTACTCCCACTTTAGTCCCGCATTACCTAGGGCTGAGAACCCTGACCCTGACCTCTCATATATATAGAGGGGTACTGGGGGATTATCAAATAACACAACTCAAAACATCAGTTGCTCTGCAAAGTTGTTGTACTCTCTGGTTGTGGTAACCGAGAGAGCCCAAGCAAGTTCTACCCGTCCAAGGAGGAACAAATAGGAAAAGACAACTGTAGGACAATAACTAGTTGTGGGAGAGTGTGTCGGTGACTAGTACGCCGACAGTAGGGGATGACTCCTTCTAGTATCCTGTAGGATAGGACGACTAGAGTTCCCAGTGGTCCCATGTGGACTATCTATAGAGGTGGGAGGTTTCTGCCGCTCAGGAGGATGACGGTCAATCGCAGTCTGAGTCAGGACCATGAGATGCACAGACACCGTCGAAGATAGGTGGGTGAAGACCGCACTTACTGTGAGGTATTGTCGCAGAGCAAGCCTCAGGACTAGGTATATCTCACTAAAACCATCCTTCCTATTTCATAGTCATTGACGCAATCTACTATTTTTGGGTTTGGGTGAGAAATTTTTTGTTTCTACTTCTGTCTCTACCTCACCTAAAACCCAATAGTGGTATCAGAGCCACATCAACGTACTATGATTTAGTATAATTGATATGATCGGTTTTTGGTTTTACCTCCTTTTATTTATTGCATACGATGCGAATAATTAACTGGTTTATATGCATGTCCAATTTAAATCCACAAATCCCAATATATATATGATATGGTATATAAATGGAGCCGATACATGTCACCTTAAAATGGTTTTTGGTGGATATGTAGCGTGGTTATAGCCAATAAACCCTATATGTGATTGGTTTGGTTGTGGTTGTTTGCATCTTGGTCTGCAGACTGATCCCTTCTCCTTTTCTAGATGTAACTCGAGATAACTCAAATCTTCTACCTTTGCTCCCCCTGAATGTAACTCGGGGTTTACCTATGCAAATGTAAAATAGGATAGTTTATTTCTTATTTTGTCAAAGAACGATGGGCATCCATACGTACGACTAGAGGACCGAGACGACCATCTCATGGCGTGAGACAATCGGCTGGTGGACCAAGACAACCATCTCCAGGAGCGGGACGAGCAGGTGGAGGACTGACGAGGTGCACGACGACTAGGTGAACCAATCGGCTGGAGGCTCCAGACGATCGACGGGTGACACCCAACTGACCGGCCGGGAGGCGAGCCGATTAGTCGTGTGACGAGCTGATCAACCCAAAATGGATACAACACATGACTCATCTTGTGCATGTTGCATGTGATGTCGACCTAGATGACCGTAATTCTTTGTGGCTCAAGGAATTACATTAGGATGACCATAATCATCGCTTTATCACTTCACATGTTTTCTTGTGGGATATAGCATGTATATGATACATACTATTTATTGTGGAGATTGGATATGTATATGTATATAACAACCAAACCCCTCAACAAATACTAAGTTTTAGATGCCTTCCAAAAGCGGCACACATGAAAAGCTTGATCGAACAAGTGTGGGCACGCCCTAGCATGGTGCACCGTCTATCTTGTGGAAGCGTTAAGGGTGAATATGTGGGTCTTCCCTAGCAGGGTGCATATTCATCGTGTTGACTATTGGGTTGGACTTAACAAGGTAACCTTAATTGGATCAAGCACCTTGAGGCATGGAGGTTGTTACGACCCCACCTTCCGGTAACCCCCAATTAAGGGAGACCGAGAGGTCGAAGCCGCACACATAATTTCCGAATCAAAGGTTCGACAATTAACTAAGAACAATTATTAAATTTTAACAGACTAAACTGGAAAGCTGTAAAAAAATAATTTTTTTCATACCTTTTTGAAATGTTGGATTTCTAAACTTCTATCCATGTAAGAATTCTACTCTAACTAATCCTCCTTGTATTTAATTCATGTATTCTACAATATGACGATTTACTATTTGTCCTTTTGGATTTGTACCTAAAATGCCGACAAACAAAATGTCAGTCAGCATAAAGCTGGTATGTGGGGTAAATAATAATCATGCAAATATGTTAACAACATAATCATTAAATTAATCATTTAACAGCCAAGATTACATTTTAAATATAACTCTGCGATCCATGAGTACCCTATCCTCTGTGCTGTCCCTACAGTGGACCTGGATACTACCTTCCTTATGGTAGATCCCCATTAAACCCCTCATGATCCACCTAACAGGTGAACCAGTTTCTAGGGTTGAGTCACATGGCACTACCCATAGGTAGACCACTCCTTAACTCATGGTATGCTAAAGAGTCTCATGGAACTACACGTAGGTAGCCCAGTTTCTAACTCACGGTAACCTATACCTTGATCTAGGATTACCCCTTTTTTAGCCTTTTCAAAGCAATAGAGGTGGACCCGGATCTAGCCAGTTATATGTATATTTATGGTGATAATCATAGTCACTTTATAGTTGCATGAACTAAATAGACATCCAACAGTTATTTTTCAAGCAACCGATAAAACGTTTTGTTTAGCAAGGCATGGAGGGGTATTTCTGTCAAATGTTGCCTTCGGTCATCTCCCACCTCGCGTGACCTACGCTACCGCGGTTTGCAGCTGTGTACGGGGTTGCCTCCCTCCATCTCCGGTCTAGAGCTCACCAAGACTCTTCTCCCTATCTGCACCGCGTCCCTGTGCACGTGGGGGATCCCCTAGGTTGCGGCCAAGATGGTTGTTCCATTGTAAACTGAGCTTGCGACCTGCTGCGGGTGGACAGACCTCCGGCAGGAGTTGCATGAAGACGGGATCACGGGGAAGATAGCCACTCCTTAGTGCATTGTTGTAGAAGCTTCGTGCTTTCATTGAGACCCCTTGCAGCTCCTCGGGGCCCTTGGAATCGACCTAATCCCATGGCTAGGGTTCATGGACGAAAATAAGAAGAAGGAGAAGAGAATGAAGCATGGGATTCTCTGGACTTGGCCAAGGGTGCTACCCCTTATATAGGGGAGGGTATCCATGCCCCAAAACATTCATCCAAGAGGGAATAAGTCCCTATCCTAATAGGAAAATATCTTTCCTTCATTAAGAAACAACTTCTCTCTCTTCATAAACCCTTTAAACATACTTTATTATTTGGATATTAGGAATTCGAAATTCCTCTTTCATTTTCTTTGTACTTTCCCTTTTTAATTCATTGGCCACAAATTTTATATTTCCTTAAGTAGAAAATACCACTTCTTTACCAAAACCACGAAATTCATTAATTATTCATCGTATTATCCTCTTATGTTCTATTATTGGTATTTTCTCTCTCTTGCTTTTTATTGGGATTCCTTGGATCCCAAGACACTCTATTATTTTGAAATTATTTTTCAAGGATACTTTTTTTTATGTCACCGAGATAATTTATTCGCCCTGCTCTCGGGTTGCAGGCCAAAATAGGAGGTACATATAAAGAAGGATTCATCCTTTGTTCATTCCAGAGCTCAGCCGGAACAAACGCTGGACATTGTGACCAAACTATGGAATCATTGACATTTCTGACCGCCCATTTGACATGACTGTCAGATAAAGCATTAGCACCCCGTTTGATGAAAGTGATGTGCATGTTCGGCTTTCTTACTTTGAGTGCTTCGAGAGTTTCACCGAAAATCTTGTATTTAGGCATACTATTCATCTTGTTATTCAGAATATCACAGGTCAGCTTACTGTCCGATTCGACTCACATCTCCTCCAGTCTGTGAATCAAAGCTTCAATACCCCTGCAGATAGCCACCAACTCAGTGACTAAAACATCACAGCTCTTGACAGTTTGAGCTCCGGCTGTGATCCACCTTTGTTCAGCGTCTGTAGCTATGTAGCTCGTGGCTGCTCGGCTCCTCTTCTTCTGCACCGAACCATCAACATTGATGGTGATCGTGTTTGGCTGTGGTGACTTCCAAGCAGCGGCCGGCTGACTCATAACAGTAGCTGTTGGTTTTCGGAATGCATGCACAATGTTCCTTGCTTTTGTAACAATTATCCCTGCAGTCGTCTTTGGGGGGCAATTCTTGCCATTGAAAACCAGTTCATTTATGTACATCCACAGAGTTTCCACCGTGGTAGAAAACCAAATCGACCTGATCATGCCATCATGTTTGTGCTTCAGGTTCCTTATTATCCTTCTAGATGCATCTATTTGCAATATTTCTCATTATCATGTTTATTTCTTATTAAAATATTTCCTTTTGAGAATTTCTCTTTATTTCTCTTTTATTTTCCTCATTGGTATTTCTTTTATCATTAGGAATCCTTGGGATACGAAATTCTACCAAGGATAACCCAATTATACCTCTTTCTACTTATTTCCAATATTTTATCATCATTTTCCAATTTCTTTCTTAATAAAGAAATACTTAATTAATCTTTTCTTTTCTTATTGCCTTTTCTTTGCACTTTGGACTCCTTGGAATCCAAGGAACCCAAGAGGCACTAAATTTACCTTTGGATTACATTCTTTTGTCTTCTAGAGGTTTCCACATCTCTCTTTTTTCAAAAACTCAATTATTCATTTATTAATTAAATTTTCTTGTTATTTGGGCCCAATAGCAAATAAATCCCACAACACAATCATCAAGGCTATTGTAAATGAAATCCATTTATTCCAAACAAATTATGTCATTATTTGTTCAAATATCCTTAATGTGAGAAATTACATTTCTCACCAAATGAACCTGAAAATTGGGGTTGTAACATCCTTCCCCTCTTATAGGAATTTTGTCCTTAAAATTCTACCAAGCAAACAAACAATTTAGGATAAGACTTTTCCATATCCATCATTGGACCCTATGTGGCTTTACCTTACCCATGGCACTTCCAAAGAACCTTTATCAGCACATATCCTTTCCTCTGAGTTCTTTCATCCTAGCCTCTATAAACTGCACATGTGACTCAGGCCATTCCAGCCTCCCTTGGGGCTCACTAGGTTCATTGCTCAACACATGGTCTGGGTACCTCACATAGTGCTCTAAATTGTATGCCTGGAACTTATCACACATTACTTTATCCTGAGGGGTAAGATCAAACTTAGCCTTCTCCACCAATCCATCTCAAATGAACCCATGCATCGGGGAATTAGCCCTCTTAGCTGTAACCTAGAGGGGTCGGATTTTCATGTCACATATTCTCCCACAGTGAACTGCATGTCAGTCTACTTTGCATCCGCTCATGACTCCCGTCGTCTCTAGGCTCCTTTCAGCCATTGCACGATCAAAGCGACTTCATCTACACACACTGTGGTCCTTTTCTAACCATCACAGGGTCCTTTCACCACCATCACCTTACTAAAGTGGTGACCGACACAACCTCCCTTTCAGAGCTTCCTTAAATCCCGATACTGGCTATGGTGGTCATCATCACATCTTTCATAGGAAAAGAACTATCTCTAGATATCACCCTGAATGAGCACACATGCTCTCATCAGACCCTTTAGTCTGGATTATACTAACCATTAGTTAGGGGTGATAAACTGTACTAACATCGAGTTCTTCATGTACCTACTTCCACCTTTTGGAAGGGAACCTTTAGGTCAAACTCAAGAACCTTTAAACTTACATCATGGTGTAGTTGAACCATCTCTCTCATGGGTAGTTCAACCAGATATGTCCCTCAACAGAACTCTTTCTTTCTCATGTCATCTAGGTAAGGCGATCTACCATAACCCATATTGCATCTCGACCTTCCTTGGTCCAGGGGAGACTTACAACATCCATAGTGATGACCTCCCTTTCTCTTCCGGGGACTCTTTATCCCTTATATCAATGCACTGGGTTACTGGTGTTCATCCTTCTCCCTCGGCTTGCATGGCCATATACCACATGCAACTTTACCTTGGGCATCTAAAGTACTACTGTCACTTATTATCTTGGTAGTACCACGGCGTATGGTGATCTTTAATCATGATCTCATGTATGTCATGATTCCTCAAGATTGATTCCTCAGGAACCCTAAACTACTCTAATCAGGGTTTCATCACCTTCTTTTCCAAATAAGTGCATCTGAGGTTCTACCACCATCCTTTCATTGCATCAATGACTAGACTGGCTAACCAAACAACCATTAACTGATCTCGTTACATCAGAGTGTTAGCCAAACATATCTTCTTTTCCAAACTTAGGGTTAGTCTAACAACCTCTTCTAGCCAAACTAGGCAGATATATCTCAACCAAGGCATCCATTACTACTTCACCTTCTTATGTATTAGGTAACATTGAAAACATACACTTCCATGTATTTCACTTATCATCCCAAACTCGAACTCTAAGTCTATCTTCATTGAGAACACTTTGAGCTCATCTTCTTGGTGATCAAACTCAACCTTGTATGACTCATATCTAATGATAAAAACATCCTCATAAGGTGACTGCCTCATTCCTCTTAGTGGTTGCAAACCATCCATGTATCATTCACTTTACCAGGGTATGTTATCTTATCTGTCCCCATATCTCATGGCAACGTTCCAACCACATCATCTTTATCCTTGGTGTATGGCATGCGTACTGTCCTATCTCTCTCTTCCATAACAAGAGGAAATAAGCATTTGATTGCAGTCCAAATACAAAGTTCTTCCTATTCCAAAAGTAGAGATGGTACATCCCACCTTACCATTACACCTTTTAATCTAAGTTGAAACGTGCCGTTTATGTCTCTATATTACAATCATCTTGATATCAAAGTTACTTCCATGGAAAACTAGTCTCGAACCTACTTGGGTCACCACACAATCCTTGGTCATCTCCTCTAGGTCTATACGATGCCGACACTTTTGGGGTCATCCCTCTTCCCTTATGCATCTAGAGAGTTCCCTACTCATCTTCCCTTTGGGTCCCATGAGTTCATGAATGTGATCAATCTCCTAACCCATGACCCTCAGACAATGATAGTTGTTACCTCCCGACCCTATGGTCATGTGCAACTAGGGAATTAGGAAACTCCTACTTCCATCGGTCTTGTCCCTCTTGACCCTAGGATAGACTTAGGATTCTATTTTAGTACATGTTCAACTTAGAACCTTACCCAAGCCTTCATCAACTCTCTCAGCATTCATGACTGACTTTCACCCTTTCATAGGGGTCATGGCAACCTGCCTACCTTGGTCAGACCCCGTACCAGTTACCTCCATGGTAACACATCCACATGTGCTTAGAGACGGTTATCTATGGGTCTACAGGTTCCTTCTCATACCATGTACTTTTCACTTAGCTTCTCAAGATCTTATGAGACCTCTTCAGGTTTCCTCAAAACCCACAAAACTAGTAAACACCCAACCAAAGGGTCCCTCTCCCAGGATGAGAGGAAACTACAATTATTGACAACAAGGTCACAACTGTCCTTAGGGTTTACATTCACATGAGCATGCCTAATCCAACAGCTACCAAGGCACAAGCAGACCACCTATTAAACCATGCTAGGTTATACTTGTTCTCTTCCCTCAACATTAGATCAACTTAGTTGTGAGGGGTTCATCAAACTTACCTTTAACTTAAGGGATTTTCCTTTCCTCTCAACATAAGAAGTACCATGCTCGCGTCTATAGAGGCTCAACTCTCATCATGAGCATTAGGTACACCACTTACCCTCTTAGGCCTAGGAACCCTAGGTTCACTTTTGATGACCACTGCCTGCTCAACTTTTAAACCACGAGTCCAACATGTACAAGGTATGACATGCACTTCCTGTCATCCTCCTACTCGAGAAACACCTCAGAGTTGAGTCCTCCTCTAGGACAACCAACAAGGTATAAGGCCTCACAACCTGTTACTAAACCTCTCCAAGTCTAAGGAACTCTTCTTCCTATCTTAGGAGGTAAACACCTATACCATAGGCACATATGTACCAAAAGCCTCATCCTATCTCTAGGGTTCGGTTCCCCTAAGGGAAACCAAGATATCATCAACTTCCTGGGATTGAGCATGAGGCAACCACTATCATCCACTTAGGTCACATCATCCTCAACTCCCCACTGCTCCTCATATCTCGGAGTCTAGGCTTCCATCCTTCTTGTATGAGTCCTGCTTTCTTTCTCTAGAGCTAACTCCACATCCAACCTTACTATTAGAGGTCATCTCTCCATGAAGGATCAAGCTCACTAGCATACTTCTATGTGGGTGAAGCCTATGTTCAACTTATGTTTTCTCAGGATTATCCATACCTCTTTATGCTTATTTCATAAGCTATCCTTCATACTCTCTTGGCAAGGGTTTCAACCTATTGCTCGTACTACTAATGTACTATGGGTGCCTACTATGCCATGCTCATATAAGCTCATGGGGTTTCCATAGGTTCTTCTCTAACCTCATCGATGAAGGAGCTATCCTTCACTCTAACATGCACGACCCTTCCTAGTGTTGGGTCGCCAAAGGTACTAGGTCATCCAACCTCTCATGGCTCAACGTCATCCAAGGCATGTCCATCCAAACACCTGGTCTAACTCATCATGCCATCTCTCTCTCTAACCTTCACTCAGGGTTAGGGTTAACATCATCCTCAGAAGATGTGCCAGGTCTCTAGTTGCAATGGAGATCTCTATCTCCAAGACTAACTCTCTTTATTTATCCTCCTGACAAGAAGGCCTAGCCTCAGGTCTCTTCTGAGGGCATGACAACTTATGTCATACGACCTAAGTATGTATCTATCCTTTAGTTTGCTTAATCTATTAAGCTTATGTCCATGGCATCTTATTTACATACTTTTTCATTAACTTGGTGGAGGATTCCTTAGACCTTATTAACCTTACCCATACCTCAAGAGGGTGAGGAGAAGAGAGAAAACCCTAATCCTTAAGGTCCTTAACAAAATTTGTGATGAGAAGGGATGAATAAGATGAGAAAGTCCTAAAGGTATCTTATTTCGATTCATACCCTAAGACTTTGGCTAGGCAGTCACACAGATCCGGGAGTCCTCGTATTCCGACTAGTAGTGTGGAGGAAAATATTGCCAGCCCCCGGTCGTGATCCTTTTCTAGACACCTTCATCTTTCTGATAATCCTCTAATAACTCCCTTGGGTTCTATGGAGTTTGTAAAATTTAATAATTATTAATGATTAAGTGAGGAACCTACGCTCTGATACCAAATGTTACGACCCCACCTTCTGATAACCCCCAATTAAGGGAGACCGAGAGGTCAAAGCTGCACACATAATTTCCGGATCAAAGGTTCGACAATTAACCAAGAACAATTATTAAATTTTAACAAACTAAACTGGAAAGCTGTAAGAAAATAAACTTTTTCATACCTTTTTGAAATGTTGGATTTCTAAACTTATATCCATGTAAGAATTCTACTCTAACTAATCCTCCTTGTATTTAATTCATGTATTCCATAATATGACGATTTACTATTTGTCCTTTTGGCTTTGTACCTAAAACGCCGACAAACAAAACGTCGGTCAACATAAAGCTGGTATGTGGGGGAAACAATAATCATGCAAATATGTTAACAACATAATCATTCAATTAATCATTTAACAACCAAGATTACATTTTAAATATAACTCTACGATCCATGAGTACCCTATCCTCTGTGTTGTCCTTGTAGTGGACCTGGATACTACCTTCCTTATGGTAGATCCCCATTAAACCCCTCATGATCCACCTAACAGGTGAACCCGTTTCTAGGGTTGAGTCACATGGCACTACCCATAGGTAGACCACTCCTTAATTTATGGTATGCTAAAGAGTCTCATGGCACTACACGTAGGTAGCCCAATTTCTAACTCACAGTAACCTAGACCTTGCTCTAGGATTACCCCTTTTTTAGCCTTTTCAAAGAAATAGAGGTGGACCCGAATCTAGCCAGTTATATGTATATTTATGGTGATAATCATAGTCACTTTATAGTTGCATGAACTAAATAGACATCCAACAATTATTTTTCTAGCAACCGATAAAACGTTCAGAAATTGCCACGAAACTACAACGGTTATTCATAAGAGTAACCACATACCTATTTAGAAGATTTCTCAAGCTAATATCAATTCCAACCAAGAAAGCCATCCAAGCAAGTAGTTCAACCACACAATCAAGAATCCTGAAAAACACATGTACTTTATTTACTACACACTTTATCAAGATTCTTTCTATTCAACTTGAAATTGCTTCCTATGGTTTTCGTATCCGTTTTAGGGTTTCCTTTGCACTTAGGGTTTCACTTCACCTTTTATTATTCCAAACCCTAATTTTATACCATTACTCATAAACCCTAATTATCTCATCTATTCTTCAATATTAAGGTTATCTTAACAACATATAACCTTATTTTTGGATTAGAGGCACCATTAACCATTAATTAAGTTCATTAAGCCTCTTTTACAATAAAGCTATTATTTTTTATCCTTTTAATCCATGAAAAGATCATTATACACATTTATCATCAATTCAAAGTTCATTATAGTCTAATCTCATATGCACTCGATTTGCCATAATTCTACCTTTTATTCATGAGAAAACCCTAATTACTACATTTAGGGTATTTATCCAAAATTAAGGACTTTTGTATTCAAATAACTTAGAACCATAATTTAACCATGTATTTTGACATTTTTCAATTTATATATGATCTTATCCTCTTTTACCCTAAATTAGGGTTTCAAAATGCTTAATCATTCTCATATGGGGTAAAAACCCTAAATCATTCAATCTCACATCTAGACCAGGTTCGAATCTAACATTATCATTCAACATGTTATTAATACTTAAATTAACCCATTAAGCATACTAGATTCAACCTTTAATCACAATTAGGGTTTTTAACCTAACTTTAATGCACTTTTCATCAAATTATTGTACTTTTGCAATTAGGAACGGAATCAATCTTTAATATCATTTTTATTGGATTCCTCTCGTTCTCCTGATCAAAATACATATATTATTCATATTTATCCAAGCTACAGTTTATTATATATGAATTTTGCAAAGTTACTTACTTTGGGGCAATATGGGGCTGCCACGTCGGCCTCCTCCATGCAAAACGTTTGCTTTGGGAAACATAACAAAATGACACAGACACCCTTGGGTAAGTTACTGTTTTAGCAAGGCCCGGAGGGGTATTTCGTTCAAATGCCGCCTTCGGTCGTCTCCCACCTCACGTGACCCACGCTGCCGCGGTTTGCAGCTGTGTGCAGGGTCGCCTCCCTCCATCTCCGGTCCAGAGCTCGCCAAGACTCTTCTCCCTATCTGCGCCGCGTTCCTGCGCACGCAGGGTAGCCCCCATGTTGCGGCTAAGATGGCTGTTCCATCGTGAACCGAGCTTGCGACCTGTTACGGGCGGACAGACCTCCGGCAGGAGTTCTATGAAGACGAGATCGTGGGGAAGATAGCCGCTCCTTCATGCGTTGTTGTAGAAGCTTCGTGCTTCAAGACCCCTTATAGCTCATCAGGGCCCTTGGAATTGACCTATTCCCATGGCTAGGGTTCTTGGAAGAAAACAAGAAGAAGGAGAAGAGAATGAAGCATGGGATTCTATGGACTTGTCCAAGGGTGCTACCCCTTATATAGGGGAGGGTATCCACGCCCCAGAATGTTCATCCAAGAGGGAACAAGTCCTTATCCTAATAGGAAAAGATCTTTCCTTCATTAAGAAACAACTTCTCTCTCTTCATAAACCCTTTAAACATACTTTGTTATTTATATATTAGGAATTCGAAATTCCTCTTTCATTTTCTTTGTAATTGCCCTTTTTAATTCGTTAGCCACAAATTTTATATTTCCTTAAGTAGAAAATACCACTTCTTTACCAAAACCATGAAAATCATTAATTATGCATCATATTATCCTCTTATGTTCTATTATTGGTATTTTCTCTCTCTTGCTTTTTATTGGGATTCCTTGGATCCCAAGACACTCTATTATTTCGAAATTATTTTTTAAGGATACTTATTATCCTTCTAGATGCATCTATTTGCATTATTTCTCATTATCATGTTTATTTCTTATTAAAATATTTCCTTTTGAGGATTTCTCTTTATTTATCTTTTATTTTCCTCATTGGTATTTCTTTTATTATTAGGAATCCTTGGGATACGAAATTCCACCAAGGATAACCCAATTATACCTCTTTCCACTTATTTCCAATATTTTATCATTATTTTCCAATTTCTTTCTTAATAAAGAAATACTTAATTAATCTTTTCTTTTCTTATTGCCTTTTCTTTGCACTTTGGACTCCTTGGAACCCAATAGGCACGAAATTTACCTTTGGATTACATTCTTTTGTCTTCTAGAGGTTTCCACATCTCTCTTTTCTCAAAAACTCAATTATTCATTTATTAATTGATTTTTCTTGTTATTTGGGCCCAATTGCCAATAAAGCTCACAACACAATCATCAAGGCTATTGTAAATGAAATCCATTTATTCCAAACAAATTATGTAATTATTTGTTCAAATATCCTTAATATTAGAAATTACATTTCTCACCAAATGAACCCGAAAATTGGGGTTGTAACAGAGGTGATCATGGCAAAGAGTTACGCATGACATCTTTCAAGAGTTGCATAGGATGCAATTGGAAAAAGTTGCATACTTGAAAGAATCTAGTTGTGGGTGACAACCCTAGCTGGTCCATGACTGAGAGGATATCATGATCTTGACTCACTAGAAGGTTGTACGCTGCAATCTTCTGAATTGATGGTGAGGGCTATCAATTTGAACAAATAGTGAGAGCGATAATTAATTAAAGACCTAATTATATCGAAAATTTTTCAGATCAATCAAAAAAGTCAAAATGAGTTTTGGACTAAAATTGCAAATAATCTTTTTATATAACAAATGGCTATCAAAAGTAATCACTTTCATTGCGATCGATCCTTGAGAAGGACATAATAAATGGGAATAATTTCCATGACTGGTTTAGGATGTTGACAAGTGTTCTCATATAAGAGCAAAAGCTCTATGTCCTAGATATACCAGAAACAGATGAACTTGCTCCCACCACACCAAAGGCTAAAAGGTATGCTTACTAGAAGCATACCGAGGATGCCATTGATGTGGAGTGCTTGATGTTGTGTTCTCTGAACTATGAGTTGTAGAGACAACATGTGAGATATGATGTCTCCAAAGATCTGTCCTAGTATGTCATGATAGAAGAAGATCTAGTAGGTCCTTCTTACACACTCAATGTGATTGGGTATGTGGAGAACCTGATTAGACTGGGATTCCCTCTGAGCCAAGATTTGGCTACTGGTATGATATTGCAAATGTTGTGAGAATCATACAATTCACGACGAACTACAACATGAACAACTTTGACAAGCTGTTGACAGAGTTGTTGTACATGTTGAGGACAATAGAGACAAACAAAGAAAGACAAACCCTAATATGCGACGTTGATAAGTAGAAAGAAGGGAAAGTCTAAAGGCAAGGGCAAGGGCAAAGCAAATAAGTGTTCTGATGCTAGCCAACAACCTAAGTCATCTTCAACTCTTAAGGGAGGGGTGAACAAGGGAGGCAAATGTCACCATTGTCATGAGCCTGGACATTGGAGAAATTGTCCTCTCTATATGGATGAACATAAGAAGAAGAAGGAGGGGATGGAAGTCTCCACCTAAGGTATCATGAAATAAACTTGAATCACTTCTTATCTAAGGTATATGATACCAAGATATTGATATGACATATATGATATGCGAGATCTAAAAAGAAGTGATTGCCTTTGTGAAAGGACTAAGAAGGAGCACTCATCATTGGAGCAAGTGTTGCTACCATAGATAGAAGTACCTTTTAGTTTATTTCATCCCAAAGGGCATGTAATAGAGTTATGAACTGCTATTTATTTTGCCAATAAAAGAAACACTTTATTTCTGCATCTTGTAATGACAAGGATGACTATAAATAAAGTTGATGTTTCAATTTCAAAGATATGATCTTTGTTGCAATGCCTTATTTATTTTGTGGTACTTGGTATGCATAAGATAAAGTGATACCTAAAAGTTATTGATGACTCAAACAATTAATTAGCATTATCATTAGAAATTCATTTATAGTTCCATGTTGATGGATAGAATATACTCTTTTGGTTGTGAACCATTAAGAGACATGAATATCTCGGGCATGATGACAAGTCAATCTTCACTAGATGTAGTGGGAGAACGACTATCCTATTAGGTACAATACATACGATGTATTTATGTACCTATTGGAACAAATGCTAATGCTTCACATGGTGTTTAGTGAAATACCAATACGAATATCTTGAAGTGTTCAAGAATATCATAAATGAAGTACAAATTTTGTAAAAGTATTAAATCTTGATGTGATTAATGAATGGGATACTTAAACCAAATGTTTTAAGGCCTTATGAGTCATTATGATAGTGTATCATAGAGAACTCATGATTAAGGCATAGTGGTGTCTAAATCAAGAAAGAATCACACTCTAAAGAGTTAGAGCAAGATTATCAAATAACTAAATTCTTCTAAAAGAAAATGCTTTACACTAAATAAAGGATATTAGGAATCACAAGTGTTGTGAGTTATCAAATTCCTTATGTAATAGATACATCTCAAATATCTAGTTGATGAATTGGTCATATGATGAGCCAATAATATAGATGATATTGAGGAACCAGATTTTGAGTTATGGTTTAAGGCCATAAAATCCTAAATGACTTACATGTGAACCATAAGGTATGACCTTAGTGGTAGCACTTGTTGGGATAAAACCCATAGCTGCAAATGGGTCTTAAGTGTTAAGATTGACATGGATGACATTTAAAGAAGGATCATGCTTGTTGATTGGAAGATTTGGCATATGGATATTAAAATCACATTCCTAATAGGAATAAAATGAGGCTGTGTACGTGACACAACCTAAAGGGTTTTATGAATTCATTAATGCAAATGCAATCTATAAGTTATAAGGGATTCATCAATATGATTGATTAAATACATGCAACTCAGAACTGGCATCTTTACTTTGATGATATAGTCAAAAGGGTTTGACTGATATGTCAAAGATAAAGAAGGGATCTGTGATTTAGTGGGAGCGTGTTCACATTCCACATAATGATGAGGAATGAAATTGTTCTAAAATGGAAACTAGTGTGGAAATATCTTTAAGGGAAGACAGAGACTTTTCTTATGTGATAGGAATAGAGATCTATAGAGATAGTTCTCAAAAACCTCTTGACCTGGTAAAGAGAGAGAGAGTACATTGACAATCTGTACTGAAGGGGTTCAATATGCACATATTCAGTGGGAGAAAACTTGTCCATGTTACATGGAGTTAGTATCTCAGATGCCAAGTGTCCCAATTCTTATGAAGAATAGGAACACAAAGAATAGATATGGATCTATCATGTATGAAATCATCCCATTATCTTGTATGTATTGGACATGACAAGAATAAAATGCATTCATCATCTTGTATGTATTGGACATGACAAATATGATGTGCTTGTCCTGATAACTTGTATGTAGGACATGATGAGTGGATGCCTGTCTGGTTCCGGTAAGGGTTACTGGAATAACCATGAAGAACTTGGAAGGTACTTATGAAGTTCTAGTTCTATGGTAATGAAAGGAAGAGTTGAGTGTAAAGAGTTACACTGATGCAAGCTTCCAAAATGGCAGAAATTGATCACAATATATTTATAAAATATAAAAGTGAATATGAGTTGAAAAATGGAAACATTCCGATATAAATAGCTTTTTAAAAGGGTAAATGCCGAGTATCCTTGTGTTAAGAACAACAATGGATAATATATGGATCTATAAGTTCATAGAGACGAACTTATATATATTCCAACCATTGATGACAAGTAGGGATACCGAGTCATGCAATGGAGCTAAATGTTAGCTGAGGAATATAAGATCACATATTACGACAACTCCAGCTCATACGAATGTCGTACATTGAAGAGATGTGAGACATGAAATATACCGACTAAAGCAATGTGTTGCTGTAACTCACTGTGTAAGCACTAGAGCAGATGGAACATGTGGGACATGTTTAGAGATCACTAAGAATATGATTCAAAGGTGATTGGCTCACAGTGCAAGTAGGAGTCTGTTGGTATGTATGCCCTGAGAGCCAGTCATAGGATGATTGGAGGGATGCATTAAGATTGATTTGATAAATATTAATGGCAAGCTTCCATTTCATTCTAGTTCAATTAGTTATGAGATAATGATAGAACAGATTGAATGTATAAAGAATGACAATACTCAATGATGTATGCCTTCAAGTATGTGACTTGAACAATGAGATAATACAGATGCTAAGAGTTTGTACATTCTTGTTATGTCCCTAGTCGGATGTCATTGTGGAAGGTTGATAGACAACAATGACACAACAAGACTAGATTGTGTGTTGGTTGATGACACAGTCTCATTAGTCATGATATGTGATATTAAACCAAGCACATAGATACATGTTAGAGAACAATGTATCAGACAGACCCACCGTGAGAGTGACACATACAACCATGACATGGTAGTCACAGTCAGCTCTCACAGTGATGGTGGTGATTGTGATTCTTAGACCCAAAATCACTACACTCAACACATGTCGTTGGGTACACTTTGACATCATCAAACACAATCCTGAAATATGGATTGTTATAAAGGTGATGATTGGGTGACTTTGACACATGGGGCTTTTGAGGTGTGAGTGATAGATATGGGATTTGTCCCTCTTGAGAGAGTATGATATCCATGAACACTTGATAAGAGAGGGACTGAGAAAGGCATGCACATGGACATGGGAGTCAATATGTGATATTGATGGCACACATATATCAGACAATATGCTTTGGATCAAGGAACATGAATGAACGTTGAAAGGATGACAGTTTAATACCTTGAGTTCATTCAGGATATCAGAGACAAAGGAATTATACATTCACTGGAACACCAATCATAGACTGTAGGATTGAAAGTTGTTCTCCAACTTTCCTTTTCACTTGGGTAGCAATGATGTGTGACTAGGCACTGCTCTTTGCTTGTGATATCATAAGTTGTTATGGACATTCACTGCCAACGTGAAATGGGACTTATAGGGTCACACACAAAGGATTTACCTAGAAGAGGAGTTTATCCATGAACAATGTTTGGACTGATTACTAAAGGTGTTATGTACTCAATCAAACATTCAATCAATTGAATTGACTCAGAATCATCAAGTTCAAGTGTTGAACTAACCGATTTGAGTGTCGGATTGATTGAGAACTGCATTGACTATGTTATGCACAATCTAGACCATCAACCAACCAGTTCACTGGGTGAATCGATCGGCTCATGGCCAGTGAGACGACCGGTTCACTCTGGTGAACTGATCGATTCATGTGTCCAAATGAGCAGTGTTGGGTTGTCCTGATTTGTGAGAAAAGTTTTTCGTTTCACTTGTACAATTCGATTGGGACAATAACTAATCTTTGTATCAATTAGAAACGAACAAGGAAAGTCAATTGGAGGAAAGTTTGGGAAGAAAACTGACCAGTTCACTAAGTGAACCGACCGAATCACACTCCCAACCGATCAGTTCATTTGTGAAATGACCGGCTCGGTTGCCGCAGTGCAATTAGTTCATGGAAATTTCGAACCCTTCTACTCCCACTTTAGTCCTGCATTGCCTGGGGATGAGAACCCTGACACTGACCCCTCGTATATATTGAGGGGTACTGGGGGCTTCTTAGATAAAAAAACTCAGAACATCAATTGCTCTACAAAGTTGTTGTCCTCTCTGGTCGTGGTAATTGAGAGAGCCCAAGCAAGTTCTACCCATCTAGGGAGGAACAGTGAGGGAAAGACAACTGCATGATAGTAACTAGTTGTGGGAGAGTGTGTCAGTGACTAGTATGCTGACAGATAGGGACAACTCCTTCTAGTATCATGTAGGACAGGACGACTAGAGTTCCTGATGGTCCATGTGGACTATCTATAGAGGCGGGAGGTTTCTGCTACTCACGAAGATGCCGGTCAACCGCAGTCTGGGTCAGGACCAGGAGCTACACATACGCCATCAAAGACATGTGGGTGAAGAGCACACTTGCTGTGAGTTATTGTCGCTGAGCAAGCCTCAGGACCATGTATATCTCGCTAAAACCATCCTTCCTATTTCATAGTCGTTGATGCGATCTGCTATTTCTGGGTTTGGGTGAGATTTTTTTGTTTCTGCTGCCATCTCTGCCTCACCTAAAACCCAACAGTCGGGACATTATTTGAATAGATGTGATTCATCGCAAGCATAGTTTTTCACCATAGCAAATAGTATCTTGCTCTCCTCCCTTATCCAAATACTCAGTATCCTCCCACTAGCTAAGATGTTATCTATGTTCTTGTACCATGGTCTGTAGGTTGATGAAAGTGAGAAGATATGCTCATGCGACATTGTCTCTTTGAATTGGTTCCTATCATCATATGGTGCTTCAATGCAGGAGAGATGGTCAGCTATAGAATTTTCTACTCCCTTTTTGTCAACAATCTTTAGATCAAACTCTTGGAGAAATAGAATCTATCAGATCAATCTTGGCTTAGAATCTTTCTTCGTCATGAGATATTTTAAGGTTGCATGATCTGTGTACACCACCACCTTGTTTTTTAAGAGATAAGAGCACAACTTGTCAAAAGCAAAAATCATGGTGAGTAACTCTTTTTTTGTGGTGGTGTAGTTCCTTTGAGCTTCATCAAGAGTCTTGCTTTCATATTAAATGGCATGTGGAATTTGGCCAATCTTTTGGCCCAACACAACCCCCACTACCATATCTGATGCATCGGTCATGATCTCAAATGGCAAGGAGAAATTTGGGGGCTGCATGATAGGAGCAGAGACAAGCTTGTTTTTCAAGTGGTTGAAAGCTTCAACACATTTTTCATCAAAATTGAATTCGACATCTTTTTCAAGGAAATGACAAAGTGGCCTCGATATTTTACTAAAGTCTTTAATCAAATGACAATAGAAACCCACATGCCCCAAGAAAGACCAAACATGTCTTATGGTGGAAGGAACAGTGACAGTGGAAATCAGACTGACTTTGGCCTTATCAACTTCAATTTTGGCTTTAGAAACTCAATGACCCAAAACAATGTCTTCGGGCACCATGAAGTGACTTTTCTCCCAAGATAGCACCTAACAGACCTTGACACACCTTTCTAGCATGTCTGCTAGGTGGAGAAAAAATTCATCAAACATCTTACCAAACATAGAAAAATCATCCATGAAGACTTCAAGCGATTAATCAAGCATATCAACAAAAATAGATGTCACACACCTTTGAAAAGTAGAAGGGGCATTGCACAACCCAAATGGCATCCTCCTATAAGAAAAAGTACCCCTTGAACAAGTGAAAACTACCTTCTCTTGATCAGCAGGATGAATAGCTATTTGGAAGTATCCAAAGTAGCCATCAAGAAAATAGTAAAAACTCTGTCCAACTAGTCTCTTCAAGATCTGATCAAGGAATGGGAGAGGGTAATGATCTTTCTTGGTCTTTTCATTCAATTTTCTGTAGACCACTCACATCCTCCACTTGGATTGCTCTCTCATGGACATCAATTCCCCATCTTAATTCTTGGCAACTATGATCCCACCCTTCTTGGGTACAAGTTGGATGGGACTCACCCATGGGATGTTAAAAATGAGATATATGGTTCCAACATCAAGTAGCTTCATGACCTCTTTAGCTACAACTTCTTTTAATTTTGAATTCAACCTTCTCTACATTTGATGGGTTGGCTTAGCATCATCCTCAAGGTAGATTCTCTGGACACAAATGGAGGGGTCAATACCCCTCAAATTAGCAATGGAGCATCTAATGGCCTGAATGTTCTTCTTCAAAACTACCATCAAAGATTCTTCTTGCTCCAGAGAAGGGATAGAAGAAATGATCACCGGGAGGGTGTCATTGGAGCATAAGAAGGCATATTTCAACCCTTCAAGAAGAGACTTGAGCTCAATAACTGGAGGCTGTTCAAGGGAATTCTTCAATGGTTTAGAAATGGATGGGAGGTCCTCACTTGCAACCACTAAGGCAAACTCTTCTTCCTCATCCTCATCATCATCATCATTGGGAAATTCTACAATGGGATCTAGACCTCTACCTTGTGTGGCAGTCTAAATCCATGTAGGTAGACATTCTTCTACAATCTTATCAAGACACTCAATTAGATAACAATCCTCTTCTATAGCACCTATCACCTCGATCTTAGCAAAAGACTTGAAATTTTTTAGTCAGATCTTCATGTGCATGAAAGTCACATACATGGTGCCGGTCCTCACATGGATCACTGCATCAACTATAGCCAAGAAGGGTCTCCCCAAGATAATAGACACTTTCCTCGAGTCTTTTTCTATGTCCAAAACAATGAAATCAGCAGGGAAGAACGCATAGGTCTCATCATCAAGTCTGACCAACACATCATCAACAAGCCCTCTTGGCATTTTCAAAGATCCATTGACCAATTGCAAAGTATAGTGAGCTGGACCCAGTTGTTCCATTTGCAGTTCAACATGTACATCATACGACATTAGATTTACACTAGAACCCAATTCAAGAAGAGCTTGGTCTATGAGGTGTGCTCCAATGTAGCATGAGATGATGGGAGCACCAATATATTTCCTCTTTCCTGGCAAGGTGTGTTGCAGAATTGAGCTCACTTGTTCACTGAGCTTGACTTTCCTCAACGTCCTTCCTGTTATCTTCCTCTTGAACATGCACAAGTATTTCAAGAACTTAGCATAAGATGAAATTTGCTTGATCACATCAAGTAAAGGAATGTCGATCTTGACCTGCTTAAAGGTCTCCATGATGTCCTCACTGTGCTTCGTTTTCCTTATTTCAGTGGATGACTCTTCAAGTTCATCTAGGAATGGAGGGAGTTGTGCTCCCAACCAGCTCAAGTCAACAATATCATCAAATAGTATCATAGGAATTACGATATCATCTCGAGTTCCTGTCACAATACCCTCAACCTAAATCTCAGTATCAACATCCCTGAAAATAGAATCAACTATATCATCATTGGCTGCACTATCAATAGAAGTACCCCGTGGCTAGTCCAAGGTCCTACCACTCCTCAATACTGTCACTTCCTTCACATGCTCATGGGAAGTGGAAGAGGAAGCTTGTGGAGGTGGATGTGGCTGTTGAGGTGGTGGTGGCTTTGAGTGTGGTGGATTTGGGTTTTGGAGGATGAATTGTGGCTGGGGTTGTGCTTATGGTGGTTGTGGTGGATGGGGGTGATATTGTGGAGGGTTTTTTTAGTATGAGTGAGGTGGGGGTATTAGTATTTATAATGGGGTTGTTGAGGTGGAGGAGCATATGGATATTTTGGTCCTTGGTACTAGTGAAGTGGGGGTACTTGGCCTTGAGGTGGGACATAATCACCTTGAGTAGTGCTTACATAACTACCGTCATTGTTTGGGTTGGCCATGCGTTGAGAGGGAATCCTCCCTTATTCATAGTGGGTAAGTGAAATAGAAATTTGATCAAGCCTTTGTTCAAGGCGACTAATGTTTTTCCCTTGAGAGGACACCTCTTTCTTCACTTTATCAAGGCACCTTAGCTTTCCTAGAACTTCTTCTTCAAACTTGGAGCTGTACTTGGTCCCTTGATATTGCCTTGGCTGCCCTTGCCCCTCCTCATTTTGTTGTTTCCATGAGAAGTTTGGATGATTCCTCCACTCAGGAGTGTAGAAGTTGGACACCGGCCCTTGGTTTTTGCGGTTGCCAAAAGCATGCAAAGCGTGCACTTCTTTTTCCTCGACATCAAATGCCATAGTAGATTGGCTAGAAGAACCACCGACTTGGTTCTTCATCATGTTCAACATATCTGTCATCATATTAAGAATTTATGAGTTGGCTTCAGTTCTGACTGGAGCTATATGAGGGGGTGGAGGAATGTAGTTCTGGTCATAATGCTCCTCTTTAGTTGAAGCTCGATGGAGAGAATTCTCATCAAGATGCTCAAATAAGGAGCAAGACTCCTTCAGTGGTTTTGCCATGAATGTACCTCCACATGAGGAATCTACATTGTTTTGGATCAACTCAACTAACCCGACATAGAATGCTTGAAAAAGCTGCCAAAAAGGTACCTCATGATGAGGGAATTCACAAAGGAGCTTTTGGAGCCTTTCCCACATCTTGTGGAAGGGTGAATTCTCTTTTTGTGAGAAGGAGGTAGTACATCTCTACATCTGGGTCAACTTGTCGATCAGGTAGAAATTATGAAGGAACTTATTCTTCATCGTGTTCCATGTCACCAAATCAGGCTTGGAGAAGTACCACTCCTTGGCTTTTTCTTTCAGAGAGAAGGGGATGAGGGTTCTTCAGATTGAGTCATCGGTGGTGGTGGGTGTGTGGAAAGTGGAGCAAGTTTCAAGAAAGGTATCAATATGGTGGTAGGTATTCTCGTTCTCCATCCCATAGTAAGTAGGAATGGGTCAGAGAAGGGCTGGTGGAATGGAGAACTATTGACCCGACATTTGGTCAACAAGGGTGGCAATTGGGGAGTTGTAATTCCCCAAGGTGAAGTACTCATGGAGAGGGCGATTGGGTTGTGGTTGAGCATCTCCATGAGGACCATTGTCTACCATTTTAGCTGATTGGTGTTGTTTGCAACGACTTTGGCATCTCCTTGTACCTATCTCAGGGTCATATGGCACCAATTCAGTACAAGTTTAATGCATACTGCTCATGCACAACTATCACCTACACAATACACAAACAAGCAACAAGAGCTAAGTTAGAAAGATAGTATTCAAAAGTAAACAAAGAATAAAGAATAGTAATGGTGAGGGTAGTAGGAAAAGCTAAGCTACACTAACTAGCTAGGCCGAGCACCACTATCCCCGACAATGATGCCAGAAAGCTTGGTGCGATCTTCTCAAGGTCACACACTAGCCAACTAGATGGTGACTAGATGAAGCCCTAAGGGAAAACACATGGATCTCTCAAAATTTATATATGGACCTAGTCTGACACACTGCCCTTACTAATCACATGTACCTATAGGTGCACGGGGTCATGCTATAGTATAGGCAAGTGGTAAGAGAAGGGTTGATCCTCAGGGAGAGGGGGTACTAGATCTCGATTAATGTGAGCTATGTTCCTAAAGCGGAGAGTAGGATTTGAGGGTTTAAAGGTTGGTTTTGGTTGATTACACTACAATGGAAAGAAATTTAAGAGCAAGAAAGAAAGTAGATTACCAACAACCCTAGATTACCCTAAGCAAGTTAAAACTAAGAAACTAGGCAAGACAAGCAACTAAACTAGAGCAAGGAGTTACACTACACTAGCAATTCAAATTATCAACTATGAGGAAAGCTAAGCAATAAGACAAGGAAGAGCCTAAGTTATCACTAGTTAACTAAAGTAACACAACCAAGCTCAAAATATCCATAACTACTTAAGCGAGAACAAACTATCAAGAACTAAACAATTAGCTAAGGAACAACAAAGGCTATTAACTAAACTAGCATTAACAAGCTAAGAAGGCAAAGGTGGGTTTTAAGCAATAAGATGGATAGGTGGGCTGTTTGGGAATGAAACTTGATATTAGTTGGGGGAAGGTTAACATAACATGCAATTCCCATATTTCAATCTGGACTACCAAACCAAACAACAAGGCAAGTGCTATTGAAATATACCCTATGCTACTAGTTGGAAAAGTAGGGCTAGGTGTAATTCTAATAGGATTAGGCAAGTCTAGGTTTTTAGGGTAAGTGGTATTAGGGAAATTGATAGCCAAGGGCAGGAATGGGAGTAGAGATAAGGGTGTTTCACCTCATGTCACTTACCATCTAGCCTTTAGGAAAATCTAGGAAATTGCACTAATCACACTTACTCTAGCTACTTAGATCTCATACCTACTTGTAGGAGAAGGGAGTTGTATGTAGAAACAAAGGGGGCTAGCTAGGGATCAACTAATTGGACCTAGTAGCAATTCCTAAGATCGCCACATACATTCCATTTCCCCTAGAAGCTAAGTGTCATCAAGCATTACAAAACAAGCAATCTATGTTTAAAAGCACAAACCACATGCAGGATAATGGGAAATGAGATAGAAGTAAGAGGAAATTAAATATGTGTAATACAAGTTATTTTCCCCCAACATGGTGTCAAAGTCACATTTTAACCCCAACTATCCCACCACTATAGACATGATCATACAAAAGAGAAAAGAAAGGGGTAAGAATCCATGGAGCTCGTGGAAGCTTCTTCTCCTTCACCTCCTAGCTACTGTAGAATGACCTCCCTCCTCCAAGGTGGGTGAATAGCATGGAAATGAAGGGTATTATGGTATAAAACCTAGAAAACTAGGGTTCTATGGTGGAAATGAGGTGGAAATGGTGAGTGAATGACTTGAATGCAAGGGAGATATGCTCTAGAGAAGGTGGGGGGTGTAATGGTAGCTAAACTAGTGCTGTGGCTGCCACCCATGTATATATAGGTGGTGGTAGAAGTACTAGGGTAAGTAGGGGTATAGTTGGAAAATTAGTGCTGAAAAAGGTAGGTTTTGGGTGGTAGCACGACTGTTCTGGGCAGAATGGTTGTGGTGTCTAATGGTTGGAATGACCGTGGCAGGGGAGAACGACTGTGGTGGGAAATGGAAAATGTCAAAGTGGAAGTGGTGAAATGAAGGATGATAGCACGACCATGCTAGGCAGCATGACCGTGGTGGGGGTTAGGTAGAACGACCATGCTGGGTAGCATGGCCGTGGTGGGTGAGGTAATTTAGAGTTCATTCTAGTCAGCATGCCCATTCTCATCCTTGGCACCACAACCATGCTGGCTGGCACGAACATTTTGGGGGATTCTCAGCATGATCGTGCTGGGTAGCACGACCATTTTGGCAATGTTGCTGTAGCTTGAAAAAATATAGATCAACCTGTAACTTTGGCATTTGTGATCATGACCGTTCCTTGGCACCACGACCATGTTGGGATATTCACTAGCTTTTTGAACTTGAAACTTACATGATTAATGGACTTCTTTGCTTGAACTTAACCCTTGTCCACAAGGGGTAGATTGAGGGAGCTTTGGGGCCTTCTTTGGACCCCTCCATAGGTGGATAAATGCTAAAACTCCTTCCTTCTCTCTCATCCATCCAAGACATGGTCCAAGTGCCTAAAAAACATGCAAAGAATGCCCATAAGTGAATTTGACAGTAATATGCATATTGAGGGAATTAACTTGCATTCCACTATGATTAGATGTGATTGATATACAAAAAGACACAAGATGAAGCCCTAAAATAGGACTGCATCAAGGACCTAAACTTATGACAACGGTGTCAGATGGAGTACCTAAAGGATTTTAATTTCACCATATCCTACATGCATCTCAATAAGGCTAATGTGGTAGATGACGCCCTCAACCATAAATGACTTAGTTGTGCACTTGGTTGGCCATCCAATGGAGGAGACTGGGAGATTTTACAAGATGGACTCCACAACCTTTGGTAGATAAATATACTTGGACAACATTCAAATCAAGCCTGACCTGTTGACCGAGCTAGTAGTAGCCCAGTTAGTCAGCCCAGATCTAGAGAAGATGAAGGGCTTAATGGAGAAGCCTCAAATGGACCTCTTGGTGGGTGTGGATGACACAATCCGATATAAGTATCATATCTGGGTTCCTGAGGATTCCCCTTTGAAGGTTTGCATCCTATAAGAAGCTCATGGATCAAAGCGCACTATACATCTCAACACCACTAAAATTTTCAAAGACTTGAAACAATTCTTATAGTGGTTAGGAATGAATAAAGACATAGACTTGCATGTGGCTAGTTGTCTTACGTGCCAAAAGATGAAGGATGAGAACTAGCGACCCGATGGGTTACTGCAATCTATCAAGAATCCTAAGTGGAAGTGGTACCAGGTCACCATTGATTTTGTGGTGGGTCTTCCCAAGACAAGAAAAGGACATGATGTTATATGGGTCATAGTGGACTGCCTAACCATGTCAACACACTTTCTTTCCCTAAAGATTACTACCAAGGTGTCAGACCTAGCAGAGCTTTACATCCAATAGATAGTCTGTTTGCATGGTGTTCTAATTTCAATCATCTCCAATTGTGACCCTAAGTTCACCTCCAAGTTGTGGAAACAAGTCCAAGAAGAACTCGACACAAGGATGAAGTTTAGGACAACCTATCACCCACAGATCGATGGTCAGTCAAAACACTCAATTCAAACACTAGAAGATCTATTGATAGCATGTGCCCTAGATTGGGGTGGATCATGGGAACAATATTGACCCTTAGCTGAGTTTGCATACAATGACAGTTACCAAGCTGGTATCAGGATGCCTCCGTATATAACTCTTTATGGGAGGTTGCGTCTATCGGGACCTCTCTTTTGATTTGCATAATGGTTGGCCATTAGAGAGAATCCCTAAACATAAATCCATATATTGAACAAAACAATAAATTCTTGACAAAGATGATTAAAGCATTATATAAAAATCACATATAAATTTTTCCCATTTCTTTCTCCACAATTTTTCATAAACTAATATTACATCAAGGACATCACATTAAGTTACCACAATTCTTATTCAAATCCATTAAAACTAGAATCAAATCTAACTATGTAGTTCAATTTACATCAAATAATAGTACATTAATGAACAAACTCAGTATACTACCCATCCTGAGAAAGAGAGAGTACATGGACATCATAATATATCTAGATTATTCTATTTATATCTTTTTGTGACAATCTCTTTGCTAGATAACATTATACCTAAAAACATTTGAAACAACCTCATGAGACTTGTATAGAGACCCAGTAAGTGGATACCTCCCACCCAAGCCGAGTACATGCATCAATATTAAATTAAGTATGATGAACTTAAAATAAACTTGCATATATTAAAAAGTTTAGTAGATAGTTATAGAAACTAGCCAGATGTAGTTTATGATAATAATCTAATTAACCAGATAAGGTAAACACTCAGACCAAATAATTTTTTTAAACATGTTTTAGAGCATGTCTATGAACAAACTAGTATATGTTACTTAATTTAGAGTAACAATCCATTAATACGAGTAACACATTAATATCTAAACATTTAAAATCAATACATAACAATAACATCATGTTTGTGACACTCCCTTAGCCAGACCAAGAACACATCCTAGAGTCTTGAAGCTGAAGTACACAGAAGACATGTCTACTAAACACAACTATTCAAATGACAAGTTAATCTAGTTCATATTCCCAATGGATATAAAATCTCAACATCAACTGCATGTCAACATCATTAATCAAATTTCAAACCAGACAATTGAAGATATAGAAATAGGCTATCTTTATAAAAGATGATCAGTTTCTGCAACAATAAGTATATTAAATAGTAGTATATCTATCAACTAGCATAAAAAGGCATGTAAAACATATAACTCATATTCTACACGGCTCGTCATCTTTTATTCATTTGCCCGAAAACTACTTGTCTTGTACCTCACCAAGTAGATGTCACCACACCTAATTCTCATGTCAATGATTCACCGTTACTATGTAAGGGGTTTAGCCAGTCACCCAAAGATATCAACAATAGACCCTAGTCCACTATAAGGTTGCCTAAAGAGGCTCACATCCTCATCTCGAGTACATAAGATAGGAACAAACAAAACAATATATCAAATTGTCATCATTCCATATCACATATCATCATATTTCTTCACATGTTTCACATTTTCATTACATCATAGTCTATTCCTCATATAGATAGACTTTCACAACACAAATTTAGGGCCAAATCCACTCCAGATGACTCACTCCTAAATCTTAGTGGTCTAAGATTTAATGGTCTCGATCCACACTCTGGAAATTCTTCTCATAATTCTCTAATTACTACAAGGAGATCTCTTTTTTTTCCCTAGTGTGGACCTTGGGGGAACTCACAGTGATCAGGGCACCTAACTAGATCTGTCATCATTTCACTTGTTATGAGATCTCTTTTACTCATCATAAAAGAATTGAAAACATCATGTATCATATGTGTATATTGTCAGGCAACTAGAACAAGATGAATAAAATTAGGTTTATCAACAAAGACAAAGACTAAAATAAGAATCATAACAATATGTAATTTTGCAACACATCTGATTCTTTCCATTTCCACATCACATCATATCAATCATCATCATCAATGGGCCTTCAACCCGAGGCATGATTTCATTGTCCATCATTTACGCTAAATAGGGTTTCTCATAAGTACTCAAAGTATGTTAATTTGACCTCAAAATATTTCTTATCCATTCATTTTATATCATACTTCTCATCAAGTATTAACGGAGACATTAGAACTAGAAAAAATATAAGTATATAGACATCTCACACCATTCATCATGCTTAGAGCATGCTTATCATGCAACAAATACTTATTCTATCCAATTTCTATATATATGAATAAATCTCAAATATAAACGTACATAAAACACTTAATACTTCTCTCTTAGTATATATCAATCTTCAGTTAAGGCTACTATTCAACGCATAAGTGATCTCATTTGAAATCTATCATAGAAGACCATCTTCAGAATATAAGTATCCTCACATACAATTACAATCCAAGATCACATTGCAATAAACCAATTCATATCCTTGTACCTCATCTTGTAGTCAAATTTAAATTTATTCATGTTCATTCCTTAATCCCTCATTTGAGTTCATTACTCATTTTTTTTTGGTGAACGTAGGGTGTTACCTTTACTATTGCATCAAAACTGTAATTACAGAGCATAACTACAGGAAAAGAAAACAAAGCTATACAGAAACGGAAACTAACTATAGTAACTATCTATATCTTTCTTCTGAAGATCCCAAATCTTCCTATTGTCAGAAAGGATTCCTCTAAAGATCCTCACATTCCTCTCTTTCCATAACAGATAAACCACATAGCAGGCCGAGAACTTGTCCTTTCCCTGCAACTTCAACAGATCTTCAAAGGAACTGAACACAAGCAGGTTACTTCTGTCAATCCTCCAAAGATTCCAGATCTGAACAGTGTACTGACATTCGAAGAACATATGCCCCGCATTTTCCACATTGTCCATGCATAACGAGCATCTTGAGGCCATCTGAAAACCCCTTCTCTGAAGATAATCAATAGTAGGGATTTTCCCTAGGAAGCATTTCCACAGGAATACAGAAACTCTCCTAGGCACGCCCTTCCAAATCCATCTGCCCCAATTCACATTACCATGCTTCTTTCTAACAGTATCCCAGCAGTCTTTCAGCTTGCAAATCTATTTATTATTGAAAGACACACAATCATCACTCTGAAACTTGGGACTCGTACCCTTCAAGATCTCTTCCACAACATAAGACCCTCTGAAATTAGGAACTCTCCACTGTCCATCTTTAATGCAGACTTCAGCTCTGCAATTTACCCCTTTCCCCAACCTGAACACAAGGTCGGAATTAACCAAATCTATTAATTTTCGTTTTCCTTCAAGCCAGGGATCCCTCCAAAACAGAAACTTCTTACCATTACCCAAACACAGATTAGTTTCATTAAGAAATATATCTCTTTGTTTGAGCATTTTCCTCCAGAGCCAAGATGAGTTAACTCTGGGCACCACTGACCAAATAGACTCATTCTTGATGTACCTCCCATTAATCCACTTCACCCATAAACTCTCCTTCTCCGTAGCAATATCCCACAGGTTCCTAATCAAACCAGCTTTTGCCCAATCATCAATCAACCTGATACCTAGGCCACCTTCAGTCTTTGGATGACAAATGGTATCCCAAGCCACCGTATGCATGTGCTTTCTCTCTACAGAGTCATTCCACAAAAAATCTCTCATCATCTTTTCAAGCTCCTTAATCACTGATTTAGGTAAAGGAAATGCCGAAGACCAGAAAATATTATAAGCAGACAGAGTAGAAATAATTAATTCAATCCTACCCGCCTGAGAAAGCAGATTTCCCTTCCAAGATTCAATCTTCATCTTTACCCTGTCAATAATTGGATGACACATGCTTTTCGTCAACCTACCTGAAAATAGAGGTACCCCCAAATATCGAACAGGAAGGTCACTGACTGGGATATCTAGGATATTACCCAGGCTCTCCTTGTCAACTTTCTTACTAAAGAACAACTGACTTTTGCTGCTGTTGAGTTGAAGACCAGATGCCTTACTAAAAGTGTCCATGATATGCTTAAAACAAACAACATTACTCTCATTAGATTCCAAGAACAGAAGTAAATCATCAGCAAAGATGATATGAGAGATGTTCACATCACCCATCCTAATTGGCTTCAAATGACCAGCATGAACTTCAACATTAATGATAGCAGAAAAACCCTGCATGGCGATGACAAATAACAGAGGGGAAAGAGGATCCCCCTGTCTAACTCCATTAGTAGCCTCAAAACTATCAGTAGTACAACCATTAACCATCACCTTATAGGTAGCAGTGTCGAAAATTTCATGAACCCATCTTAACCAGCAGTCAGGGAACCCCATCTTTATCAACAGAAAGATAATATAGTCTCTTCTCACCGAATCATATGCCTTAGCCAAATCAGCCTTAATGCACATACTGTTCGACACTCCAAAGGAACTAAGAACCTCATTCGCCAGAAGAATAGCATCCCCAATCTTTCTACCTTTAACAAAAGCAACTTGGTTTAAATCAGTAATCGAGGGCAACACCACTGCCAAACGATTAGCAAGAATCTTCGCAATAACCTTGTAGATAACATTGCAAACAGAATTCGGCCTAAAGTTCTTAAGACTTACAACCCCAGGGATTTTAGGAATAAGAGTAATAGATGTACTGTTACATTCTTTAAGAAGTCTCCCTGATTTAAAGAAATATAGAATAGCCGAGGACACCTCATCACCAATAGTGTCCCACATCACTTTAAAAAAAAACCGCATTATATCCATCAGGGCCAGGGGCCTTGTCTTCATTTAGACTCATAAATACCTCTTCCACTTCCTTCTTAGTAACAGCAGCTCTGAGATGATCAAACTGTGCATCACTAATCTTAGGTAAAGCCCAAAGCTCATTCCAAACAACTTCATCCCTCAGAGTATTATTGAAAAGGTTGCAATAGAAATTCTTAATACTATCTCGAATAATATCACCATCATAAACCCTATTCCCCTGATCATCTTCCAAGACATTGATGTTATTATAAACTCTCCTTGTTTTCAAAGAAGCATAAAAGAACGCACTATTCCTATCTCCAAGTTTAAGCCATTTGATTCTGCTCTTCTGCCGAAGGAGATCTTCTTCATTATTCAGAGCCTTGATAACCTTATCCCTAAGAACAACCAATCTCCTTTGCTTATCTTCATCAGTCGGGTCATCATCAACCTCCCTCTGAAGCAAGAACAACTCATTTTCAAGCTCCCTAGCTTTAGAAAGCAAGTTACCAACTATGTCTTTGTTCCATTTCCTCAACGCACAGGTAACAACATACAAACGTCTGTAGACACAGTACATAGGTGTCCCCTTCACCTCCGTATCATTCCAAGCATCAGTAACCACCTGTTTAAAAGAATCATGCTTTACCCAAGCATTAATAAATCTAAAGGGCGATCCACCTTTCTTCTTCAGCCCAAGGCGCAGCATAATGATCTTATGATCACTGACCACAGCAGGTAAAACCTCACCCCAACAACAAGGGAAAGCAGAGAGAAAGTTTACATCAGTGAAGATACGATCTATTTTCGAAAACGTACTAACACCATGCCTGCTATGACTATCCCAAGTGAAAAAGAAACCTTTGGTATGAAGTTCAATCAAATTAGAATCAGCAATGGCCTTATTAAACTCTTCCATGCTCCTATTAGATGGTGGTTGCTTCCCCATCTTCTCCTTCATTAAACGAACATCATTGAAGTCTCCTAGCACACACCAGTTTCTAGGATTCAGCCTTCTGATATAAAGAAGAGAATTCCAAAGAAGAACACGATCCTCATCCGGATTAGCACCATACACAGCGGTTAGATGAAAATTAATCAGGTCACTTCCCACAACACAATGAATGCATTGTTCATTCTTAAACATCACCTTGACTTCAATCTCTTTGCTGAACCAAACAATCAAAATACGGGTATAAGAATAATATTCCCCATTATCCACAAACTTGCCATTAGGCCAAATCTTTCCCACAAAATTAGCAAGATCATTCTTCTGTAACATGGATTCCAAAATGACATACATATCCGCCTTATTCCTCCTAACCTCATCCTGAATGTGAGGTATTTTATTACCCCCACCTCTCACATTCCAGGAAAAAACACACAAGGAATCAGTCATTGGGAGGAAGAGGAGGAGGTTCCTTGCCCATCGCAGCCGCAGCCACCGATGTATCCATCTTCTCATTCATGATTTCACCATCATCGAAATTGGACAAAGGGGAATACTTATTCAAAGACTCAGGAATAGCTCTGATAGCACTCTTAGCATTACCTCTTGGAACAGATTTACTCTTCGTCTTGATCGTTTCCCACCCAGCTTCCGGAGTGACAGCAAGAGTAACCCCCTCCGAGCCTATCGTCCTCTGCAAAGGCAACATCGAAATTTCATCTGCCGACCTCTGCAAAGGCAACTCTGATACATCATCAGCAGTCACAACAGCCCTCATGTCTTCCTCAGATATCTTATCGATAGCGTCAATGAACACATCGGCTTCCTCCTCAGCAATTGTCTTCTTTGGTACCCATTCTTTGTGCACTTTCTTCTTCGGGCCTCTACCCTCCTGTAACTTCCAATCTTCACACAGTGACGATTCATGCCCATATAAGCCACATGTCGAACACTTGATAGGCTCCCATTCGTACTCAAATTGAATGGTATCAATAATACCATCATCACTAGCTATCTGCATTTCCTTAGGATAAGAGAAATCTGCCGAGATAACAACCTGAATCCTCGCGTACTCCAGCCGACCGAATTCAGAAGTCAATTTGTCAAGTCGCAGCGGCCTTCCAAGAACCGAACCGATATTGCTGAACATTTCTTCATCCCACAGTTCAAGCGGAAGGTTATAGATCTTCAACCAAATGGGAATGTCCGTCAGCTTCATCTTCTCAAGCGGCTCCCCTCTTTCCCATTTCTTTATGATCAGAGGTTTCCCAGCAACGAACCATGGCCCCCCATCCACCGCCGTGAAAATGTCATCATCGTTCTCAAACATAACAATGAAAAATCCTCTGCCTCTCGATCTGACTTCAATGGACCCTTTAGCCATCCAGATCATCGATAGATGCTTTGCCAACGCCGGCCAATGTGGCTTCAATCCGATAACATAACCCACAACTGTTCTCCTCCACCTTGCAAGATTCCGTTCCGCTATAGCTTTAGGGTAGACCAGTTTTCCGTCTGTTATCTTCACATCCTTTTTTCTTAAGAGAACCGGACCTGCAACTCTCTTCTCCTTAAAAAGACCAGACCAGTCCAGCGGCTCCTTCGACACCGCAACCCGCGTCGTGACTGTATTCCCTTTCTGCTGTTTTTGCTCCGAATTGGCTCTCCCTGGATCTGGAGGGTCAGACGCCGCCGTCGTCTTGGCCGTCGCCCCCTCACTCGCTCCTTCAGACATCGCGTCGGATTGTGATGCTTCTTAGATCCTTCATTACTTGATCTTCAGACATCGCTCCTTCATTACTCATTAATATTACACATGTCATCATTTTAGGGTTAGAGTTGGATTCTTAGATCCATCTACTAGTTTTCATCATTTTCCTTTCATTTCATACTCATCAGTTTTAACTTCTTTCATTTCATGTTCAATACTACTCTTGAAACAAAAAATTCTATAATTACTAAATGCATAAGGTTTCTCTCTCATTGATATCCTTTTTAGTATGATTTTAGAGTATTCAATTCATTTTAGGTCAATCGAGATTTTTCTTAAAGTGAAAAGATAAAAAAATTTCTCATACTTATTTTATTAATATTTAGTTCATTACATATCATCACAATCCATATCATCCTTGTCTATTTCTTATTTTGCATCTACATACATGTATCATATCATTTGACTCATAATGGAATTCTAGTAAATAAAATCAATCTTTTCATTTCTTATAAATCTCTCAAATTATAAGGTTCCAAAGATTAGGGTTACTTGATCTTGCCTTTAAATTTGTACTCATCTTTTTAATTCATTATTATGTGACTTGTACAAAAGACCCACATTAATGCAAGGTTTACTCATAATTTCATGAATAATAATAAAATAGATGAATTAGGTATAGACCATACTGATCTGACTTATCACCTTCAATTGAAGTTAAAATACCTAGAATTAACCATTTCTTGACATTTACATGATTATATACAAGTTTAGGCTTTATCTCTCATGTATAACATAATACTGAATATCTAAGGTTTAAGAAGTCACCTTAGTTCCACACATCCTAAGAATCATATCATTTAGTAATCTCATCATGATGCACATGGGTTCATTAGGGATGACACACACATGGAAACCCTAGTTTCCATTTACACATAATATATCCATCAATCATAAGTATAACATTGATTCATTCACTTATTTGATTCAACCCCATCAGGAAACCCTAAACATGGAATATCACCACTTCATACTGATCTTTATGTATATATCATATTCAATTTTAGTTAGATTCAACAATACACTTATGTAATTCATTTTAATACAATTCAATATGATTCTATACACACCACTCATTTTCTATGCATATAATTCAATAATTGGTTCTATGCAATGCTCTTATAGAACAATATAATTCTATGTCCACATGATTATTCATAGATCTTAGATCAACAAGTCATGAAATAGACATATATTAATCGATGGAAAAGGATCTAAATTAGTAGCATTTATTTCCCTAAAATCATCCCAATTGGTTAGATAATTGCATACAAGCACTAGCAATTATCTTGATTATTTTATCCGGATATAATTAGGATTTTAACATGAGTACAAAGCTTAATAGGGAGAGAAACACTCTCCTAAGGTGAAAAGCACCTTAAAAACGTATGTCAAACTCTAAAATTTTAATAAATGCACCAAGGTTCTAGCTACTGAATCCAATTCTCCCTACTCCCAACTTGGGAACCCTAGAAATGGAGATCAAGAGATAAAGAGTGAGAATAGAGGGATATTTGACATAATTTCAAATCAAATCAGAGGAGGGATGGAATATTGACATGTGAGATAAGATTCACCATGAAAGACTATACAAAGAAGCTAAACTTACTTGATGTCATCGTTTCTCGAATGATAAAGTCCTAGGACAACATCTCCACCTTCTTCCTCACTCAGACCCTAACTTTCCCTCTCTCACTAGGATTTCATTTCTATAGAATGAATGAATAAATATGAGAGATCCTTGTGTGATAGATTGCTCATATAGATCAATTAAGGTGCTTGGGTCAATTACAAATTGACCCAACTTTACACTTTCTTATATTTTAGCAGACTTTTCTATCATAAAATTGTTACTGAAAAGTGTTTACTGAATAGGTCAAATTTCCTTAAAAATAATGAAAAACTAACGCGCTCAACATTTCAGAGTTTTTGTAAATTTTTTGGATCAAACATAGTTATAGATAAATAAATAAAAATTAAATACTAGACTACTATATTTCAGACAAAATGCATGGTCGGCTGAGTTTATCCTAGAGAAACTCGACCGACACCCCTCTCTATATCAGTCTAACATTATCCAAAAATTATACAAATTTAAAAATATGCCTAAAGTGGAATTCCCAAATTACAGTTAAAATTTTAGATCAATTGGGTGTACCAATAAAAACATAAAACTCAAATACCAGACTACAATATTTCTGTCTGAATACACGGTCGATTGAGTTTGTCCTGGAGAAACTCAGCCGACAAGTAGGTCACGAAACATTCAAAAATTCTAATATTTTTTCAAGAATTCTTAAATTCAAGTTATAGAAAGCATATCCAAATTTCAACTAAATAAGAGTTTCATATAAAATACTAAAAATCATTTAGTGTACAATTATACTTATCAAATTCTATATTCATATGCTACCAAAACCCTAATTTGGCCGATTAGGATTTTCAAATTTCAAACCCTAATTATTTAAAATAAAATCACATTTACTTTTTTTATTAGGTTTAATAAATCAAAAATTAAAATGCCATCATCAATCAAGCTCTAAACAATGATCAATCTAGTTAGCCATGCAATCATCCAAGTAAACCTTGATTAGATGGTTAATCTGAAAATGAGTTGTTACAATTTTGGTTGCTGCTTCACTGGGATGACGTCAGTAAGAGAACCTTCCTAAGGTCAGAAGACCTATAGTTATATGCTAATAAATTCACTTTTATCAAGCAAAGATTGAAGAAAGCCCAGGATCGGGAGAAGTTGTATGCTGATGCAAAGCAGACATATCTGCACTTTAATGTAGGATATCATGTCTTTCTAAAAATTCGACCCCTCCAAGCTATAGATAAAAATAGAGGAAAAATGAGTCCCTCAACACGTGGGCCCATTCGAGTCTCTAGAATGGATTGGCAAGGCCACTTATCATATAGCTTTACTACCATAGTATAGCATGATGCATGACGTGTTATGTGTGTCTAATCTTGAAGTGCTTGTGAAGGATCCTACCCATGTGTTGAACATCTAAACTACAAAGCTCCAAGGAAGGTTGTCATGTCCTGAGTCTCCTATGAGGATCTTGGATTCAAGGGTGAAAGACCTTATAAATAAAAATATTGAGATGGTAAAGGTTCTTTGGAAACACCATGGTGATGATATCCATATTGGAGCTAAGACAGACATGGAAAAGTCTCAATCTCATCTTTTTGATAACGAAGGTGAATTTTGAGGAATAAATTCCTATAAAGGGGAAAGGATGTTATAATTCGAATTATCATGTATTTATATATATATATATATATATATATATATTTGGATGCAAACAATGGATTGTTCATGACATATTAGAAAGCTTGAGGTTTTATGTCTTCTTTAACAATTTTGGGTTGTGGATGAAATTTCTTCATATAGAGAGGATTTCATGTATTTTACTGTCTTCAATAATCCATTATTAATCATTAGTTAAAGAACTAGTGAAAAACACAACAATATAGGAGTTTCCAAGAGTAAGGAACAATTGATAATTAAAATATGGAAATGTTTTGGATTTCTTAAAAGACAAGTTTGAAGGCAACTAATAGAGTTAATTTGGCCCTATCTTGGACCCAAGAGGAGAATATGACAAGAAAAATATTTTTTCCATGTTTGGGTAAGAAATGAACTATTCCATGCCTTGAATAATTCAAATAAAGCAAATACTTGGGAAGCAAATAAAGGCCATTTAACTTTCATGTTTAGTCACCAACGTTTTCCCAATCTGTGATTTTGTTATTATGAAGTTTCCCTCAAAATTCAAGTTTAGTTAAAGAAAATATGAGAGAGATACAAATTTTACAAGTTTCTATAAAGTGAGTGATTAACTGATACACACACACACACACACACACACACACACACACACACACACACACACACATATATATATATATATATATATATATATATATATATATAACTTCCCCATCTGACTTCCGACCTATAGCTTTCTGCTCTATGTTGTACAAGATCATCACGAAGATTATTACAATGCGAATGTCACAAAGATTATTATAATGCGACTGTCTAGTATTATGCCTAAGATCATACCACATAACCAAGGTGGTTTCATTAAAGACAGAAGCATCCATGATTGTTCTCTACTTGCAACGAAGTTCACTTTAAATTTTAATGTTGCTAGAAGCTCCCCTTCTATGTGTGTTAGGCTGGATATAATGAAATCTTATGATTATGTCCAATGGCCCTATCTATGGCATTGTTTAAAAAAACTAGGATTCAATTATGAGTGGATACGACTGGTTCAACAGTGTGTCACCACCCCATCTTTCTTGATTCTTCTTAATGGAGCATCAGAAGATTTCTTCAGAAATTTGAATGGATTACGTCAGGGTGACCCCTTGTCCCCCCTTCTATTTACTATAGAAATGGAAGGTCTTTCAAAGAAGCTCGAAGAAGTAGTTAATAACAAGAAGGTTAGAATCTACACCATCAGGAAAACTTCGATTCTTTCTCACCTACTATACGCGGATGATGTCCTTATCTTCTGTGAAGCCTGAAGCAGAACTCTGAATAACCTGAAACAACTTCTTGAAGAGTTTGGACAGGAATCAGGTATGAAAATCAATACACTAAAATCAAGCATCTTCTTATTTAAATCAGTTAAGAGGAAACAATAACTCGTAGAACTCCTAGGGGTCCAACTTGGTAGCTTGCCTACCACATATCTAGGCTATCCTTTAGCTGGGGGCAATCTTGGAAGAGTAAATTTCAATGCTTGCCTTGATAAACTTAAAGATATGATAACAAAGTGTCCTAGGAACAAATTATCCTTTTCAGGGAGACTGACCTTGATAAAAAACTATACCATGGGGCTTATCCAATATTATATGTCTCAAGGAGAAGTTACCAAGTCCACACTTTGAAGAATGGAAATTCTAATGGGAGATTTCCTTTGGGGGTCGACCTCCATACATCCTGCGTCATGGGAACAAATCTCTTATCCTGAAAATGAAGGAGGCCTTGGGATAAAGACATTAGAGAACCTAGCTGACCATCTCACTATGGTGAGAATACAAAATTACTCAAAGGTGAACCATTGTGGGCAATTTATATGGCAAGAAGATATGGTATGAATGATTTCAGTCAACTGAATAATCACTGGGGCTACTCAACGCAGTGGCAAAGAATCACAGAGAAATGTCCTGAGTACCAGGACATCCCGAGTGAAGCTATGTGGAACCTGTATAGACAGAAACAAGAGGAAGACAAAGTCTCTAAGAACCTTTGGGGGTAACAAGTATAATCCAAGGTGGAGCTTCACAACTTTTAGAGCACATAAAAATTACCTTCATACTATGGACAAAGTACTTAAATGGTTTCCTTCTACTGAAGCAACATGCTCCCTCTACAGGAAGGAGATGGAAATAGGTATTCACCTGACATCAGGTTGCAAATGCTGGAAATACCTTTGGGGTAGATCGACACTTAAATGTGGTATACCTACATCCAATATGCAAGAATGTCTCATCAAACTTGAAAGCTTCAAGAAAGAAGACATGCTAATTATTCTATGGGCTATCACTCTGTGCATTCATGCAATATGGAATGAGAGAAACTCCAGGAAGCATGGAGGAAGACCTAGTGATGAACTCGTCGTCTTCTCCAAGATGGAAAAAGATTTACAGATGCATTAAAAGACCTATAATAAGAAGTTATCTAGTGTATCTAGCTTTATTATTTAACATTGGGATTTTTGTAAGTACTAATTCTAGTACTAGTTGTTAGTTTGTAAGGCCTAGGACATATGCACAACTATGTTGTAACTACACGTATGAGTGTAACTTATATCTTTGCCCCTCTTTAAGGGTCGGAATATACTTACCTAAGATTTCCGATACATACATATATATATATATATATATATATATATATATATATATATATATATATATATATATATATATGTATGGGATTAAGAGAGAATTATTTCTCCCCCCCCTCTCCCTTGCCCGTGGCAGAGGCCGAATGCCTGGGAGGGTGGTAAATCAAGGCGGCAGCTGGGATTCAAACCTGGGTCCCTTCATGAAGAGACACCGTGCTTGACCACTTGAGCCACTCCTTGTCGACTGAATGAATGTATGTATGTATGTATGTATGCATGCATTTAGTCACATTTAATGTGATAGGAACCATTATCTTGACCCTTTATTTTATTTGTGCGGCCCATTATCCCTTAGCCCTCGGGTCTCAGATTGATGATCTAGAGATCCTCTTCATCCTCCAATCTGATAAGGAAATCCACATTTAGTATCATCCTTTTCCCTTTTCATCTCTCTCTCTCTCTGATCCATGTTGGCACCCAAAAACTTTCCCATCATATTTGGGAGGTGATTTTGAGCCTACCCATCCCTAGATATACCTATTTTGGAGCGAGACTGGGACTTCCCCAATTGTGGTTTGGAGTCAGACTCCATTGGTGGCACAATTTGCTACCTACACCTATATAAGGCATAGTAGCCTCTCCACAAGACCAAGTCATAGTTGTGAGATGCCATGGTTACCAAGGAATCATCCCTTGCCTCCAATTCCATAGCAAGCCCTTGCCTTCTTCAATTCTTTCTTCCTCTACCCTACCAAAGAACCCCATATCCTTTCCACTATGTTCCTGCCTCCTCTAGGGAATTGGCGGCCATAGACGAGTTTGACGGGACAAGGCAGAGAAGCCTACACCCTTGCCTGCCGCTCAGGAGACCAGATGCTTAGAGTTGACTACCAATTTGACTCGCCCAAGGAGCCTAGTTCTTGAATCATAGGGAGTGAAGGTTGAAGACACAAACACATGAAGTTACCATTTTACCCCCGAGTCTGCTGCTGAAAGGTAAGGGGCATACTAGTATTTTATCTTCATTTCACACCTTGGACCATGTAGGTGTGTGTTTCCACCATGGTGTAAGCTGATTGGCTCGACACCAACCTCCGCAATGCATTGATTATCTAATCGGCTGCCAACATGGCAAGCCTGATTGGTCGAAATATTTTTATTTTGAATTAACTCTAGTAAACTATGGATGGGTTAAAATATGTCAAGTATATATATGATTTTAATAAGAGAAATGTGTAGAATCCAATAGAGTGGGCTTCATTACCTGATTCTATCCTGAATTCCAAAATTATATAAAGATGCATGCTTTAGTGACATTTGATACATGCAAACCCTAATTTCATGAAAGTTATAATCACATCTTGATTAGTTAATCCTAATGAATAAAGTCTTACCTGATTCGATAAAATAAATCAATTGGATCTAATCTAGGATAAATGGTTTCCATGTCACCAAATTAGGGTTTCTAAAGTTAAAAAGTCTACATATGTGATAATTAGGGTTTGGGAACTCTAACCCTAATGTAACCCTAATTTGACCCTAAAAGCCTAACTTAGGGACCAATTTAATCTTAAGTTTTTGTCAACATAACATTATTATATGGAAGTTAAATATGAATTACATGTTGATTTCTTGGTTGGTTGAATCTGCTCTTGTTTTCTTGGGAACTAATTCATCCCTAAAGGAAGGTATGTGGTTACTTATGAATAAGCACTCTTATCACTTTCATGTGTGTTCTAATGTTCCACAACTAGATTACAATTAGACTGCTTGATTGTTTTACTTCCTGCAATCTATAAAGCCCTATGAGTCTGAATTATATTGACATAAGTTGCTGAATCCCAAGATGTTATCTCTGGAAAGTTGGATGTATGCAAAGAAGTCATTATTGAGACTACCCCACAATGAGTGGGTATACTATTGAATTTACCCCTAACAAGTGGGTATGTGCTAGAGATTACCCCCAGTGAGTGGGTATGCCATTTAATTTACCCCCATTGAGTGGGTATGCCATTGAGATTACCCCAGTCAGTGGGTATACCACATAGATTGAGCAAATATGGATTGATAAGTTATAACAGAAAATACATGTTCAATTATCTAATAATTGTTTATATGGTTGTTTATGTTGTTAAACCTACAAGCACATATTTTTCTTGCACTATGAATACAATATACATATATACTGACCTGATATTGATTGTCATAATTTTAGGTTAAATATGGAGTTATCTGAAGGTATGTACATCCAGAGAAGATGACACCAAAAGAAAAGATGATTAAAGTCTACCAGAGGATTTGTAGATAGATTTACTTTATGTTTCAACATTAGTTTCTGTTTCCATGTAACTCAATGGTGGAGATTTTATGTTCATATTGTTATCAAACTCTTTTTCATTTAATGAAATTTCTAATTAATATTGGTTACTTGCTAAACCTTGATTCTAGAATTATGATAATGGGCCTTTCCTTCTCGTTCCTCCTTAATTGGGGATAACAAGGGTCGGGGGTCGTTATACTTGGACATGTCATGGTTTGGTATGCTCAGACTACATGACACCTTGTGGTTTGTAAAATTTTCAAACTAGACTATATTGTTGACAAGCATTAAACTAGACTATGTTGACGTCTATGATCGTATAGTTGTATTTTTTGTGTGAAAAGCCATGGTTATTTCATAAAAACTATTAGAAATAGATAAAATAGAAGAGGAATGTGTTAATTTTTCTAAAACATGGTAATTACTATTTTGGTGATGATAATCAATAGAAAGGATATGGTTGCCAATGCTCAACTAAAGTTGAGTTTGCTATCAATTGGTATGGTGAAAAGAAAGCATTTAATGAGTTTAATTTGAAAACTATATGATTAGCTCCATAATGAGAACAATATGATATACTAATTTTAGGAAAATCCTCCATATCGATACTTGAACATGAGAAAGAGTGACCCAGTAATGAACTATAGAGAGATTCATTGACTCAAAGACTAGCTCTTTGATCCAGACTCTTTGTTCTAACATACAACATGCTTGTTATGAGAAAAAACTTATTGAAATGGCATTAGCCTACAACAAATATACATTTTATCTATCAACATTTTGTGGAATTCTGTGGTTAGTTCTACTACAGTGGTATCTTGCATTTTCAGCCTAATGAGTATAGATCCAATGACTAATATTTTTGATAATATTGTGATGCCAATCTTTTAGTTGTTTGAACATATTATGTCCATGGGATTGCCTGAGTGGTGTTATAAATGATAAACTATCTTGCTTACGTTTATGCATATATATATTTGTATAACTATATATATATCATAACATAATTATATGTTTGCCTAATCTAGTTTGAATCGTCAGAACAATCTGTCAATCTAAGGAAAAACAAAACTTAGTACGGAAAGTTTTGAGACCAAACTATATGACATCACACAACTAGACCAATGTAGTTAGTTTGATTTGGTCTAGTTTGAAAGTTTGATCTAGTTTTTTGCCCACCCGTTGTGTTTGACCTACCAGAGATATAATTAACTACCACATGATATAAAAGTAATTGATTAAAAGATGATGTAGGGGAAATGGAAACTCCCAATTGTCAATAGCCTTGATTAAGGAGGGACCTCAATATTAGTAATTGAAATTAAGAGGACCACTAAGGTGACAAATTCGAATAACAATGTTAGATGCAGAGGGAAGACTGTTGTGTGGTTTCCACATTAACTTTTCACATGATTTCACACACAAATTCAGTTTATTTTGTTCTCATTTAGCCTCTATTCATATTACTCTTGGCACCTTTTTGTTATTTTGCTTATTACATGATGTGTATTGTAGATTTGCTTCAAAAGGATCAAATTGGAGATAGCCCAACTCAAATTCATCATTATCAGGACTTCTGCACACCTTGTAGACATTCATAACTTTAATTCTACTGAAACAACAATGCACACGACATGTCTTATTTAAGACACGACATGTGCATTTCCAGATGGCCTAATACTTCAGACACTGAAGAAAAATACACTGCGTGTCCACAAAAGACATGACGTATACCTAGGAATTTAGAACTGAGTCTTTCCCTTCTGGTCACGTACACGGTGTGTATTAATACAGACACGCCATGTGATTTACACTCAGAACAACTGCCGGAGATAGGACACGCCGTGTCTAAAGAAAGACACACCGTGTGCCTATAAGTTTCATAAATTTTTCAAATACGACTCCTTTCATTTTAAAAGATGAAACCACTCTATGGAGTAGTTATATTTGGTCATAATTCAAAACTCTTTTGTCCAAGAGCAAGGATAGAGCAAAGAGGGAGATTTTGGGGTGGAAGAAGGTGGTTTCTTGCCAAAGAACCCCCATTCTTCCTCTTTTCTTCTCCATTTTCTTCTTCGGAGGTGCAACAGAGCTTCTTCACTCCACAAAGCTTCCCAGGAGGGAAGCTTGTCTGATTTGGAGTAGATGTAGGAGTGGAATTTTGTCCCCAAGCTGGAATTCTGCTCTTCTTGGGTTACACCTTCAGTTCTCTTAGCTTTTCCTTCTCTAAATCATGTGGAACTCTGAAATGTCTGCACATTTTCTACTATACATCATTATGGACGAGTAGTTTCCTTTTCTTGGATATGGGAGAGTATATCCCATGTCATAGCATGTATGAAACATGATAATTTAGTACTAAATGCTATGTTTCTTGTTTTTCCACCTTGTGAGTACCAATTTCTTCTTTTCTGCATGTATGGCTGGCCACCTTATGTGTATGTTTTGTGCTCTTTTGCTTGATCTGAGAAGATATGTAGGAGAATAAGGAGGTACTCTCTTGGCAACTCCTTCTGTACCATGAGAGTGGAAATTATGGAGTTGATGAGTAGGTTTATGATCCAAAATGAAATTCATACATGGGAACGTTGAATTGAGTTAGGATCGTTGTGCTTGCACCGCGAGGTGAAGTGCAACATACAAATCTCCTTTAAAACAAGTGCTTAGTATGTTTAAATTTCATGCTCCTATTCTATGATATGATATGTGAGTGAAATACTAAGTCCAAGATACTTCCATATCTGAAATTTAACCTCTTTTAGTAAGCCATTTACTATTTGCTTAATTATGAAAATTTTAGATTAATCAACCAAATCACCTTTAAAATGGTCTAGATTGTTGAACCTTATCACTACTGCATTTAATTGATTGCTAAAGCTCCTTATGTTCGATCTCGGTTGCGACTACTTCTGTATACTTGCGGAAATTGGTTAGTTGAGTAAAAGATCTTTCTTAAGATTGAAACTCATTAGTGTAAAATGTCAACAAGTTTTTGGCACCACTTCCAGGGAGCTACAGTTAATCTAATTAGAGTAATAAGTGCTAATTAGTATTTGAGACTAGATCATCATTTCCAATTTTGAATTTCCATATACCTTTTAGTTATGTTCTCAAATTCTCTTGCTGTTTTTCATGTTGTATGCGTCGCTCGCAAAGAGGTCTTCAAACATCTGCGTTGCTAGACCTTGAGATTGAGTGTACTCTTTCAAGCTTAAGAAGGGCAAGAAGAGTAGAGCAACCATTGCTAGGAGGTGTTCCACCATCATCACCATCACCATCTTCTTCGTCTTTTGTAGAAGCTGCACAAGGAGATCCAACCATGGACGACGACCGTCCTTTGAAGGATTTCTCCATGCTGGTTGCCACAAACATTTGTGGAGCCATCGATCTGCCTACAATGGAAGTGAACAATTTCTCTATTGCTCCCTCTATGATGCATATGATCCAGCAGAACCACTTCATAGGTATAGTCAATGAAGATCCGAATCTTCATGTGGTTGTGTTCTTGGAGTATGTGAACACTTTCAAAATAAATGGTGTATCCACTGATGGAGTGAGGCTACTGCTATTCCCTTTCACCTTGAGAGATAGAGCCAAGGTGTGGATTTTATCTCTTCGTAAGAAGTCTATAAAAAGCTGGGATCAACTCCTAAATGCTTTCCTTGCAAAGTATTTCCCACCGAGCAAGACTGCCCAACTAAGGAACTAGCTCACCAACTTCTCTCAATCTGATGGAGAAACTCTATATGATACATGGGAATAGTTTAAGGACCTGCAATGCCTTTGCCCTCACCATGGGTTGACCAACTGGCTGCTACTCCAAGCATTCTATAATGGACTGTTCTATAATACCCGCATGACACTAGATGCTGCAACAAATGGAGCACTGATGAATAAGTCTTATAGGGAGGCTTATGACATCATTGAAGACATAACACTCAACCATTGCCAATGGGGGTCAGATAGGAGAGCTCAATCATCCTCTACAACTAGTTCTTCAACTGGGAAATGAGGAGGGAAGCATACTGTTGATCCCGTTGGCTTAATTGCTGCTAAACTTGATGTTCTTACACAAAAGTTTGAGAAGATGACTACATTGCAAATCCAATCGGCTGAAGTGATATGTGAAGCTTGTGGGAATTCTGGACATACTTCTTCTTCATTCTTTGCTCCTAATACAAATGAAGGGAGCCTAGAACAAGTCAATGCCATTGGGATGTAGGGGAATAAGCAATACAATCCCTATTCCAACACCTACAATCCAGGATGGAGAGATCATCCTAATTTCTCCTACCGAAACACAAGTAATGCTCAGAATTTCCAACATGGACAACAACAATCGCAGCAACAATATAACTTCGATTGGAAAAACAATGGGAATCCTCTGGGCTTCAACAATAATAGGGGTTACCAACAACAACAACAACCCCAAAGTTCTTCCTTGGAGGCCATGATGGAGAAATTTATCTCCACGCATATGCATCATAATGAAGAGTTAAGGGGTAATGACAAGCTTTTGAAGGATGTGATTGCCCAACTCTCCGCAAAAGTGGATGGAATTTCCACTCACACAAGGATGTTGGAAAATCAAATTGCCCAAAAATCCTTGACGCAACAAAAGAACACCCAATCCGGTTCTCTTCCAAGCCAACTAGAGGTGAATCCAAGACAACAAGCAAATTCCATCACCCTAAGAAGCGGAGCTAAAATCCACATACCTTCTCCACCCAAGGAGAAGAGTACAGAGATCGCCGATGAAGAGAACCTTGACACCCCTAAACGTGACAAAGGTAAAGGTACAACAGAGGTAACATCTTCTATTAAAGAAAATGCACCATTTCCGTAAAGGCTTGCAAACATGAAGGAGGATTCAAAGTTTAGAAAGTTTATGGACATTCTAAACAAACTCCATGTCAATCTTCCGCTAGCTGAAGTTATGGCAGAGAAGCCGTCTTATGCTAAGTTTCTTAAAGACATCCTCACTAAGAGGAGGAAGGTGGACCAAGTGGAGACCATGATGCTTTCTAAAAGAATCAGTTCTATCATTCAAAACAGACTTCCTGAGAAGTTAGATGATTTGGGAGCTTTTACTATACCATGCAAGATCAGCAACACCACGTTTGGCAAGAGTCTTGTAGACCTTGGAGATAGTATTATCCTCATCCCATCTACCCTATGGCAAGAGCTAGATCTTGGAGATCTGAAGCCTACAAAGATGGCCATTGAACTGGCCGATCATTCCATCAAATACCCCAAAGGTATCATGGAAGATGTGCTAGTGCCAATTGGTAAACTCTATATTCCTTGTCATTTTATAGTGCCTAGATATGGCAGAAGTTCCTTCCAATCCCATTCTTTTTGGGAGGCCCTTTTTGAGAACTGCTGGATTCCTAGTTGATGTTCGTGAAGGAAAACTCACACTCTGAGTTGGTGAGGAAGCCATGGATTTTTTTGTATATGATGCCATGAAAGCACCATCACATGTAGAAGAAATATGTTTTATGGACTCTGTTGATTCTATTGTATAAGAAGATCATGATGTTTCCAATTTGATACTGAACTACTATGATGATGATGAAGGTATTAATAATGGATCTAAAAATTCTGGGGTATTTTCTATTGCTAAATTAGATGCTGTTGAAGAAGACACTCCACTTGTTGATGAAAAACCCAAAGAAAATGTAGCCAGGAGAAAGGTAGAACTTAAAGCCCTTCCACCAGGGCTGAGGTATGCATTCCTTGATTCTGAATCTACTTCTCCTGTCATAATAAATGATGAGTTAACCAATGAATAAGAGAATAAATTGCTTGCCGAATTATGTTTGTATAAAGACATCATTAGTTACTCTATCGATGATGTGAAAGGCATTCATCCCTCCATTTGTATGCATAGAATAAACATGGAGGATGATGCTAAACCCACCATTGAACTGCCTAGATGTTTAAATCAAAATATGCTTGAGGTGGTTAAAAAAGGAAATCTTTAAGTTGGTTGATGCTGGTATCATTTATCCTATAAGTAATAGCCCTTAGATTAGTGCCTTTCATGTGGTACCTAAGAAGGGGGGTGTAACTGTCATCAAGGGAGATAATGATGAGTTGATTTCAAACACACATAGTTATGGTTTGACGTATGTGTATTGATTACCGGCGTTTGAACAAAGTGACCCGAAAGGATCATTTTCCGTTGCCGTTTATCGACTTAATGCTTGAATGCCTTGCAAAACATTCTTATTTCTATTACTTGGACGGGTATTCTGGGTTTTTCCAAATTCCTATGTACCCTCCCGACCAAGAGAAAATTACCTTTACTTGCACATATGGAACTTATGCTTATCATCACATGCCCTTTGGTCTTTGCAATGCTAATGTGACGTTCCATTGATGCATGATGGCTTTTTTTCTTCTGATTTCATTGAAAACATAATGGAAATTTTTATAGTTGATTTTAGCGTCTATGGAGATTCATTTGATCAATGTTTATGCAACCTGTCATTAGTCTTAGCCCGCTGCAAAGAGGTTAACCTAGTATTAAACTGGGAGAAGTGCCATTTCATGGTACAATCCGGTGTAGTATTAGGCCATGTTGTATCTAACACATGTATTGAGGTTGACAAGGCCAAGGTGGAAGCTATTGAGAAGATGTCTACTCCTTCTTCAGTCAAGGAAATCTACAATTTCCTTGGCCATGCAGGGTTTTATATAAGATTGATTAAAGACTCCTCCGAAATTGCAAAGCCATTATGTTCTTTACTTGCAAAGGATGCCAAATTCATATTCAATGATGACTACTATACTGCTTTCACCAAGCTCAAGGAAGCTCTTATTTCTGCACCAATAATTCAACCATTAGATTGGAATTCCCCATTTGAATTGATGTGTGATGCAAGCGACTATGCAGTAGGGGAAGTTCTGGGATAAAGGAAAGATAAGAAGTTTCATGCCATATACTATGCAAGCAAGATCCTAGATGAAGCACAAATCAATTACACAACTACTGAAAAGGAGATGCTTGGTATAGTGTATGCCTTCGACAAATTTTGACAATACTTGGTAGGATATAAGGTAATTGTGTATACATATCATGCTACCATAAAGTATTTGCTCAACAAGAAGGATGCAAAACCTCATCTCATCCACTGGATACTACTTCTACTAGAGTTTGACCTTGAAATCTAGGATAAGAAGGGGACAAAGAATAATGTTGCTGATCATCTTTCTAGATTGACTATAGATGCTGGAGATTATTTGCCTATTGAGGATCAATTGCCTATTGTGAAGCTTTATGCATTATCGTCCACACAAGTACCATGGTTTCTAGACATTACAAACTTTCTTGCTACATGATAGCTACCACCAGACCTGACATATTAGTAGAAGAAGAAATTCTTCAATGATGTAAAGTTCTACTATTGGGACGACCCCTTGTTGTTCAAACATGGGAGTGATGGCCTCATCCGAAGGTGTGTTGCTGAAGAAGAGATTGCCACTATTATTTCTGAATGCCATGCCTCTCCTTACAGAGGTCACTTTGGAGGAGAGAAGACTGTAGAAAAGATCCTATAGTCTAGTTTCTATTGGCCAACATTGTTTAAAGATGTGAATTTGTTTGTAAAAGCTTGTGATAAATGACAAAGGACCGGAGGAATTTCTAGACGTGATGACATGCCTCTTAACTCTATCTTGGAGATTGAGGTATTTGATGTATGAGGAATTGATTATATGGGACCATTCCCATCTTCTTGTGGTTATCAATACATTCTAGTTGCTTGTGAGTACGTCTCTAAATGGGTTGAGGCTATCCTAACCCAAGTACCAGATGCAAAATATGTAGTAAAGCTATTTTATAAAATCATCTTCCCTCAGTTTGGAGTTCCTAGAGCTGTAATATCTGATGGAGGCACACATTTTATAGAGAAACAATTAAACAACCTTCTATCTAAGTATGGAGTCACTCATAAAGTCTCTACGCCCTGCCATCCTCAAACTTCAGGGCAAGTAGAGGTCTCCAACCGGCAGCTGAAAAACATTCTAGAAAAGACAGTTTCTAACTCAGGGAAAGATTGAGCATTGAAGATAGACGATGTACTATGGGCATACTAGATGGCTTATATAACCATCATACGCACAACTCCATTCAAGATGATATATGATAAATCTTGTCATCTTCTGCTAGAACTAGAACACTGTGTACTATGGGCTATAAAGTTCTTAAATTTTGACATGAAGAAGGCTGGTGAAAAGTGTCTATTGCATATACAAGAACTGGAAGAACTCCAGTTAGATTCATATGAAAATGCAAGGCTCTACAAAGAAAGAACCAAGGTCCGAAGGAAAGACTTCAAAGAAGGAGACAAAGTATTGCTGTTCAACTCAAGACTCAAGCTATTCCCTGGAAAACTAAAGTCCAAGTGGTCCGACCCTTTTCTTGTATTGAAGATTTTTCCTTATGGAGTTGTTGAGTTACAAGGCAAAGGTGGAGCTTTCAAAGTGAACGAGCAACGTTGCAAGCTATACACCTCGGGCGATGAAGTCCACAAGGGAGCCTCTTGCTCCCTTCAAGATGCATGAATGACAAATTGAAGAGTCTCACTCTGGACTCTAAATGGAGGACCTCGTGGGAGTTGAACCCATATTAGGATAGATTTATTTTCAAGTTATTTGAGTCAAGAACACTCTTTAGTTTAGTAAATATTCTTGTCATGGATGAATGTAATAATTTAAACAATTCTATTTCCATATCTGTTATTAGTTCTGTGATGACAAAAAGCTGCTTTATGTAGAAACTACAGAAGACACGGTGTGTCTTATTTAAGACACAACGTGCCTCTACTTCCAGAAATATAGGAACCGAGCTACATCTCCAGGTACATGACATGTCTGAAAAACACATGGCGTGTCATTGTCCAGAAGATACAAAGTTCTCCTCAACCTAGAAGGGTACACATCATGTTTGAATTTAAACATGACGTATTCCCAAGCAGAAAATGGAGGCGTGAGAAATTTGGAATACAAACATGACATGTCTTTATTTAGACATGATGTGTTCCCAAGCAGAAAAGGAAAGATCAAGTTATCTGTAAAAGTACATGACATGTCTTTATTTGTACACGTCGTGTAGTTATAAGTGAAATTGGGCAATTTGAATTTCTGGATAAGTACACTCTGTGTATTATCTTAAACACAACATGTCTTTTATAGCAGAAAAGTAGTTCTGACAAGACACACGACATGTCTTTATTTGTACACGCCATGTCTTTTGACAAAAATGTAGGTTTTTAACCTAGCACACGACCACCCCTCTCACTTAAACATTCATTTGAGCCATGTGAGACCTCAGTGTTGCCGTGCGCCCTAGCCATCTGCTTCCTTGGTGCCGTGTGCCCTAGCGCACCCACCCTCTACCGCCGTGCCATGTCCATTGGACGTGTCTACCTCGAGCTATAGCTTCCGCCACCATGTTCTTCTCTTGCTCATGACGTGCCACCTCTGAGATCAAGCAGATCTCCTCCACCACCGTCGTATGCCCTAGAAAAAGGAGGATCTCCCACCATCAAGCTCCAACTGCCATCCCCATTTCCAACCATCACATCAATGACTACTCTTCATCAAGCTCACACCACCATCATCTTCTCTGACGAGGATGTGAGCAAAGGATCCACCGTTTTCCTCTCTAAGTGCCTTCATCGACACCAAAAGAAGTGCCACAGATCTTCTCAACCACACGAGGATCAACTCCAAGCATGCCAGTCAATTTTCCCCTTCTAAGTTTCTCAAAATCGCTACCATCCATCTACAGATTGCCGCAGATCTCTAGACACACACCGTGTGTATTGCAATTTCAGACGAAGTTCTACCTCAGCCACACGTCGTGTCCACCCCAGCACACGACATGTGACCACCAGTCAGTAGCAAAAATGGCCCCTTTCAAGCAAACCATCAACCACAAGCATGGTGCTAGTTCCTCCCAAGCACCGACGTACATCTCAACTACTCAATTCCGGGTCACACATGAAGAAGACCTGACATACTAGTTCCTTATTGCAAGGAGGGTATTTCCAACTCAGTTTGCTTGCCAGTAGACAATGACGACTCTGGGCTTCAAAGATGAAGTTGTCATGCACCTACAAGACTTGGGGTTAAGCTACATCTGCCTTACGGTATCAAACACTTACCCCTGCCTAATCTATGAGTTTGTGACGACACTCACCACTGAGCAAGACCCACAAAAGAAGCTCGAGCCCTATGGTATTATTCGTTTCAGGCTTTTGGGTCATTCTTTTAAGATCACATTTAGGCATTTTTGTGAGTTACTGGAGTGCCATTATGATGACGTGATTAGTTACCCACCGATTTTTCACAGCGATGAGTTTTGGTTTGAAATATCTAATGAGGAACACCATGAGGCAAAGAAAGCCAGAGCGTTCGCTATCCGTTACATTAACTGCCTTCTTAGTACCAGAGTGTTCACCAAGAAGGAAACTCAGGGGGTTGTGGGAAAGCAAGATATTTTCTTCTTATGAGGGATGATGTATGAGCACCCAATTAATGTTTCTTTCTATATTCTTACACATTTCCTGGACATTAAGAAGATAAAGAAGAGGGACACCAGTGACATCATGTGTGGTGGTTTGATTACTCGGATTGCACAGAAGCTTGATGTTGATTTGATAGGTTTAGAGGTAGTACCAGGTAGAAACCTGGTAGACATCTAGTACCTTCTCTCTGTAGGGTTTCTCTCAAAAGTTGCCAATAGTGACACTAAGTTTTGGCAATTCTTCGATGATGATCAGTACATTGACATTCCAGATGCTGGACAACTGGAAGGTTGTGCTTAACACTGATGAAGAGGTAGAGGTAGCTAGAGTTGATGATGATACTGGGGCGCCTACTTCTGCTACTTCTACTCCACCACCTCCCTCTACAAGATCTCAGATGGAGTACTCCTGGGCGATGCCTGATGTCAGGCATATGTACAGCTATGTGCAACAGCAGTTTGATCACATTGACAGCCGCCTGAATCAGATGGGTATGCAGTATACTGCGATGCATGACATGGTCCACCACATGGATTCGTGGCACATTTCACAGGGCCACTACTCCATCCCGCAGCCGTACCACCTACCACAACTGTAGCAGCCTGAGTCCGTCCCGTAGCCCACTCCGATGGATGTTCCAGAAGATGATCTTGTCAGCCAGTTCTTTCTAACTGACCACGGGGGCACTGGCCCCTCTTATTGATTTTCACCCATGATAGGTATCCGGTTGTTACCTCCACGAGTTTGATTGATGCAGTGAGGACACTATAGATTTCAAGCTTAGTGGGGGTGCAACCGGACCGTAATGTAGTTTTTGTTTTCATTTGCTTTTGTTAGTCATGTCAGTCTTTTATTTCAGTCTTTTAGTTCATCCTATTTCATGTTCTATATTTCCCTTCATGGCAAGTTTAATATGAAATGAAGCTATTGCAATGGAATGAACTTTTGTACCTTATATGCTTGAACCATCTTGTACCTTGTACTTCTTTTTTCCACATGAAAGAATTAGTAAAGAACATGCATGAATCAAATGGAAAAGGAAATTCCCCATGTACATGATCTTGGTTTGTAATTGTCGATTGAACTCTCAATTTTCACATATTTGATTGCTAAATACATGTAACGGTCTCAAGTTTTAGCGAATAAACCAACTCTACAACACTATTTAGAATATAGAATACTCTTGCCAAACCCTTAGTGTATATACAATCGATTTTTCAGTGAAAAATTTGCAAAACAATGAATGGAATCTTGCTAACTCAACTTTCTAGTTGACTCTCTTGTGTTGTGCAAAAATCTCTTTTATCATTTTCTCACTTTACCCAATAAAATATGGCAAACAACCCACATATCATGCTAGCCTAGTGTGAGTCCGATCCGACAACGATGGTTAGGTGGTATGAAAATCAAAAGAGGGTAAAAATAACACCCCAACTGGCACTCCACGTGTGTGTAAGCCTAAATTAGCAGCCGAGTGCCGGAATCCCAAAAATCAATTGTCATATCTTTTTGAGAAGAGAGCTCAACTAAGATTGTTAAAGTTAGCTAAGATTTCATCATTTACATCCATAATAACTGAAAATTTTGTGTTGTGCATCCACTACTTGTTTGGCTTGACAATCCAAATCCTATTTAGTGTTGTTTAGTTGATTGTTTTGCTTAATTTGTAACCACCATTGCTAAACTAAAACTTCTCTATCTTGGATGTTTACATTGAGATGATAGCTATGAAAATAAACCTAACGTACATGGTTGGTTGAGATTATTTCATATCTTCATTTCATTTAATCCATGCATGAGCTTGAATATTCCTTCATTTGTGTGGCTATGCTCTTTTTGCTTGAGGACAAGTAATGGTTCAAGCTTAGGGGGATTTGTTGTGTGGTTTCCACATCAACTTTTCACATGATTTTACACACAAATTTAGTTCATTTGTTCTCATTTAGCCTCTATTCATATTACTCTTTCCACCTTTTTTTATTTTACTTATCACATGATGTGTATTGCAGATTTGCTTCAAAAGGATCAAATTGGAGATAGCCCAACTCAAATTCATCATTATCAGGACTTCTCCACACCTAACAAATGTTCAAAACTTTAATTCTACTAAAACAGCAATGCACACGACGTGTCTTATTTAAGACACATCGTGCACATTTCCAGATGGCTTAATACTTCAGACACTGAAGAAAAGTACACGGCGTGTCCACAAAAGACACGACGTGTACCTGGGAATTCAAAACTGAGTCTTGCCCTTCTGGTCACATACACGGCATGTATTAATTCAGACACGCTATGTGATTTACACTTAAAATAACTGTCGGCGATAGGACACACTGTGTCCAAAGAAAGACACGTCGGGTGCCTGTCAGTTTCATCAAATTTTCAAATATGACTCGTTTTGTTTTAAAAGACAAAACCAATCTATGGAGTAGTTATCTTTGGTCATAATTTGAAACTCTTTCGTCCAAGAGCAAGGCTAGAGCAAAGAGGGCGATTTTGGGGTGGAAGAAGGTGGTTTCTTGTCAAAGAACCCCCATTGTTCCTCTTTTCTTCTCCATTTTCTTATCCAGAGGTGAAACAGAGCTTCTTCACTCCACAAAGCTTCTCGGGAGGGAAGCTTGTTCGGTTTGGAGTAGCCGTAGGAGTGGAATTTCATCCCCAAGCTAGAATTCTACTCTTCTTGGGTTACACCTTCGATTCTCTTAGCTTTTCCTTCTCTAAATCATGCAGAACTCTGAAATCTTTGCACATTTTCTGTTGTACATCATTATGGAAGAGTAGTTTCCTTTTATTGGACATGAGAGAGTAGCTCCCATGTCATAGCATGCATGGAACATGATAATTTTGTACTAAATTCTATGTTGCTTATTTTTCCACCTTGTGAGTACCTGTTTCTTCTTTTCTACATGTATGGCTGGCCACCTTATGTGTATTTTTATGCTCTTTTTCTTGATCTGAGAAGATAGGTAGGAGAGTAAGGAGGTACTCTCTTGAAAACTCCTTCTGTACCACAAGAGTGGAAATTATGGAGTTGAGGAGTAGGTTTGTGATCCAAAATGAAATTCATACATGGGAATGTTGAATTGAGTTGGGATCGTTGTGCTTGCACCGAGAGGTGAAGTGCAACATACAACTCTCCTTTAAAACAAGTGCTTAGTATGTTTAAATTTCATGCTCCTGTTCTATGCTGTGATATGTGAGTGAAATTCTAAGTCTAAGATACTTCCATATCTAAAATTTAACCTCTTTTAGTAAGCCATTTACGTTTAATTCTAAAATTTTTAGATAAATCAACCAAATCACCTTTAAAACGGTCTAGATTGTTGAACCTTAGCACTGATATATTTAATTGATTACTTAAGCTCCTTGTGTTTGATCTCGACGACGACTACTTTTGTATATTTGCGGAAATTGGTCAGTTGAGTAAAAGATCTTTCTTAAGATTGAAACTCATTAGTGTAAAAAGCCAACAAAGACTAAAGAAGAGACATGTTGAGGAAGCACCTACAACACTCAACAACTCAGACGATTTCCACTCCATGCTGATCAAAGAACCCACATGTAAACGTTCATCAATGAGTTCCACCATCAATGGAGGAAACATAAAATTACCTACCTTAACCAATAAAACACCTCTTAATTAACCCCTCCATGTGTTAGCGGGACAACACATTTCTACCCCCTTATGCTGATCCTAGAAACACAACAAATCCTTGATTTCTCTACCTATCTGTTTCTTTTAAAAAGTAATGGAATAAGCTCAAATATCTAACTTAGCATTGAGAATGGAAGATACAATTGAGAAAGGCTATTTTTTTAAATTGTCTTTTTATATAAGAGACATAATATATAAGTCTATTTTTCATCAAAACTCATAGATTTGTAGTAAATTATGCATATGAGATGTATCTAGTTCAATCCATGTCTCTTTCTTTTCTTTAGAATGTTTCCAAGATTAGTCTACCATGTGGATAGGTCCTACTTCTATGAGATGGAAGAATATGTCATAGCCCAAGTGGGTGAACATGTCTTAAATATATGTTTAAGCATGGAAGACATGACTAAAAAAACAAAAAATTTCAGTTATTTACTTAGGGCATGGTAGTTTCTAATTTTCCAGACCAATATAAAAGAATACATATTTACAAATTAAGGTTTTTAATGTTTCAAGCATTTACCCGTAATGCTTAATGCTGAAGGAGGAGCATATATAATTGTATACATTTTTAAGGATTTTTTTTCTTCTAAAATAGGGCATTCACTAATCATGATGAGTGTCCTATGAAAATCATAGATCTAACTAGTCTCTAAGAAAAGAATATGTAATAGAGATAATAGACACTTATAATGACTTTAGTACATCCCAACTCTCATGCACTATACATTCTCTCTAAAATTGAGTCAGTTTAGCACACCTTGCCATAAAATACCTTACCAAGACCAAAAGAGGGCCCTCCTTTTTGGGTTCCTGCCAATGTTTTCAGAATCAAACTGATGGTTGGATCGATGCTGACTCAGACCAGATTGATTCGGGTTCAACCGGAGTGGTTGAACCGGTTGGACCGGAAATGATGTCAGCATGACAAAAAAAATTGAACAGGAAAAATCGAACCGGTCACCATGATAAAGGCAGTTAGGGGTTAGACTGATCAAACCGGTTGAATTCGATGTGTACGTATATATATATATATATATATATTGTTGGTATATATACATATATATATATATTATATCAATATATTGTATATATATTCGAATATATATACATTGTATATATATATTCAAATATATATACATTATATATATGTATATATAAATAAATATATATTTATACATATATATTGTTGTGTACATGTATACATTCATACACACACATATATATATATTATTTCAATATATATTTGAATATATATACATTATATATATATAATATATATATATATATATATATATATATATATATATATATATATATATATGTATGTATACATATATATTATCATGTAGATGTATACATAAATACATATATATATATATCCATATATACAAATATACATATATTTGTAAATATATACATACTTTATATATATATATATATGCATACCTTATATGTATATTTTCTTTATAAATACATACATATATATATATATATATATATATATATATATATATATATATATATAAATGCCATATGTATATACATATATGTAAATTCCTATTTGTATTCTATCTTCTATTTTTTCTTCTCTTTGAACCACCGGTTCAATCCGGTTCGGTTCGACCGGCTGGTTGGACCGGTTGAACCATATTTCTGACTGGTTGAACTGGAGAAAGACACATAGCTAGTTTTTTAGGCTTACAGACCGGTAAGCTATCGGTTCACCAATCTGACCGGTCCGGTTCAGTTTTAAAAACACTGGTTCCTACCACTTGGGAGAGTTATCAATTGAGCATGATTTTTCTTTACAAGAGACTACTTCCTAATAGAAATGTATCACCTTAATTCTCAATTGCACATATACATGAGAAGAAGCATTAGTTTGTTCATATCAATCATGGGTGAGTCACAAACATGGAATCATTGCAATAACATTGGCAAAATAAAACCATCACATGATAGATGCCATTATCTTTCTCAGAATAGTATGCATAAGGCAAAAACCATTATGAAAGTTGGTTACATGGTTTGTCATGACTAAATATGAAAAAATATAGTTTTAAATACATCCTATTAATAGAAGGCACCCCACCATATCTTGTCCTCGAGTTTGATTTGAAGGGTGTCCTAATTCTAATAATTATCATGCATCTCACCTATTAATATCTCATTGAAACCATGATCATTAATATTGAATCATATAGTGATGTAAAAAACAAACAAAATCTTGCATGAAATACATACTTACATTCAGTGAGTAATCACCATCCTATACATATACTCAATATAAAATGCTTATTGATGGTATGATGAATATCCTAGTGGTTCTCATTGTCTTTAGATGAACCATTAAATATCTATTCACATAAAACACATAACTATAATTACTTAACCCTAATCCTAGTTTCTAATTATTTCTGAATAAGTAATTATAGAAACTATATTATCTAGGATCAAGGGGGTGGGGTGAATAAATCTATTAGGAACTTAATTAAAATTCTTAACTCTTTGGATTATATCACAAAATAAGCAAAACAATAAAGGGAGAGGGATAATGAACAAACCACAAATGAAGACTAAGTGTAAAGTGGTTTCATCTTGAATGCCATAGCTCCACTCCTTAGAGAGGTCTAGTTCTTAAAATATTTATTTTTAAGTATGACTTGTTAATATCTCTATTTCTAGGGTTTCCCAATTTAGTGAAAATGGGGAGCGTTCGATAATATAAATATTCTCAAATAGCATTAGACACATACGAATCGAATATTAATTTCATAAATGAGATGTGGATTTGAACAATGAAACCTTTTGGTTCAAAATTTGTCATCCTTTTAAATATGACACACCATTCCTAAATACATTTAAAACATGAACATGGAGACTTGCTACCTTTAGTACCAATGTGGTTTGTACAATTTGCATTCGACAACTCCCCAATTTTTTTTTGTGTCAATATTATTTGTTAGTTTTCAAAAAGGAAGACAAATATTGAAAGTTATGTGTATAAACACAATTGGTGTCATTTGAGTCTCACACAATTTTAATTCTAATATATTTCAATATACCCCTATATAAAGTCTAAAGTATTCTCTACCTTTTTCATATGAAATAGTGGGGGTTGGGTCGGTTAGAATATTAAGGCTATAAGATTAATATGGTATTCTCCAATAAAAAACCAAAATAATTAAATATAAAAAACCCAAAAGAAATTATGCAATGTATCTTTAAAATATGTAAATATGTAGTGGAAACCTCATAAATTGTCATGAGATTCTTGGGTATGAGTGCTTAAATGTTAGAAAAAGATACAAAGTGTAGAAGTAAAAAATGCAAACTAAGACACTAAAAAATACATGTATCAGATACAAATGGCTATAAACAAGACATGATTAACCTCACAAAAGACATACTATACAAGAACTAAGACTAGATTTAAAAGTATCTCCAATATGATCATAATCTTCATTACCATGCTCATTACAAGATCCCCAAATTTAGAAAATTTGGATGCCATGATTTTGAATTCATTAATGATGTAATGAGACTCAATAAGAGACAATCAAAATGATATTAGGATTATGAAATCGATGGCATGAAATTGATTGAATTGGAACGACAAATATAAGTTCTAGACTTAGAGTAAGACTTCAATTTGTGTAAATCATGTAGTAATGAGTATGTGTCATGATATGAGTCTTCAATTTATAATAAACACCTTAATTTCATAATTAGAATTATAACGAAGCTTATAAACCCTTAGGAAGGTTAAGATATGGGCCATGGACCCTAGAACCTAGTTGAAGCTCAATGGTACCAATTAGATATTACGAATGGGTCCTTGGGATACAAAATTGGGAAATGAGTAGTTTATGCTCATGATATATACTCATGATAATTTGAAGAGGTAGACAATCCAAATGTAATATTATAGACAAAAATCTAGGATATTCAAAGGTATTCAATGATCTTGGTAATTAATTATGTAATTGTCTAGAAATTACTTAAACGACAACTTTAGAGTAATTATCTAATTACATTAGATCTGATCCCTTTCCCAAGAAAGAAATAATGATGATATAAAATAATATCAAAGATTGTGATCAAACAAATCTATATAATAGCCTAGAAAATTATTTATCTTTTTGATGTTTTATCTAAAGAAAAACAATTAAAAATAAAATAAAAGAGAGAACCAAGGAGCAAGTCTTACACTGACATGTTTCATCTTACTGACCCGAAAGAACCTAGGATGTCCTGTAATCTATGCTATCTTTCTTTTATATCTCACTCTCCCAACCTCCTTGGATCTAACCAACTCTAGATAATTCCCGATCACCTCCCTTCACCCAACTAGATTCAGTATGAGAGATCTCCTAATTGTTAAATTCTCTAATAATGGCATTAACTTCTCAATGCCTGCAAGTAGTTTGCAAAGCCTCCATACTTGTTATGGTGCCTATATAAGGATTCAATATCCGATTCACTTAGGCAGAGACTCTCTTAACTTCAAGCATCCATCCAAGGGAGGCTACCACCGCCTAGTCAGGTTTGCCTCATTGTCAGCATGTGGGACATCATATAGCAGGAGCTGGACAATCCTTGACCATGGAGCAAGTTTCAAGACTTTGAGGAAGACCTTATGGGTTCTTCCATTCATTTCTAATCATCCAAGGTTAGTTTTATACTCCATTTTCAAGTCTTGTGTTTCTAGTAACCAGTAGGAGCCCAATCTCTTCTAACCCAACTAGAGCCATCTCTGGCCACCGCAACCCCCAAAAACCAAGGACTAAGTTTGGAGGGGTCACGTAGGGTTTCCTGGACCCCATCTAGGTTTCAGGAAGAGTGGATCAAGAGAGAAAACTCTATGCCGGCTCACCTAGGGCTCTGGTTAGGCTCCTCCATGAGGAAGGAGACGAGCCATGGACAAAAGACCCAGAAGCCCTGTGGCTATGCGTGAAAAATGAGGGTACTAAGGTCTTTTGACCTAATCCTGAGTGCATCCTAGACATAAATAAGATAGGTACTATTATGCTGACGTGCCAACAACCAAGTGACCAGTTAATAATTAATTTGCAACAATCATAGGTAGCTCAAATGATTTCAAAAGTGTATAACATTTTGATCAGAAAAAGATGCAGAACACAAACAAATTATAATCAGATCTTGATTAAAACCCTAGTTCAAAAATATATTCTAGAGACTTATGTTAAGTGATTATAAGATCAAAAGTGCTAATTTAAATCATTTGCATGTTCCTAATGGTTAATATGAATGTTATGTGATTACTCTTATGTGATCAATCAAGATTTGTAATATGATGCATTCATAATGTATTTGCCAAATGATGGGTTACCTTTGTGTATGAATATGAACCCTAATGAATACAATGTTGACTATACAAAAGTATTATGATGGACCTTGATTTGTGAAATTTGATCTAGAGTACTAGTGGTGAAGTAATACATATATGATATAAGAGATAAGGTCACATTAATATGCCTGATATGCTTCTAGTGGGAATCTATGATTAATGTATGCTAATGGTTATATGAAACCCTAGATTTGTTGAAGCTAGGGTCAATATCATGGTTAATTGATGTAACCTAATCTAATATAGTGTTGTGATGGTATAATGATCAATCCACGAATTAAGGTTACACCTAATGTATAACTAGGGTTTATAACCCTTAGGACTCACAATATGGAATTAGGCATTGTCACTCTTATTCCTATTCAAAACCTAAGATAACCCTAAACCCTAGTATAAGACCTAGACTAGGTCCGATTATCATGTTATGAATGGATAGTGACACTTTAGGGTTGTATGCAATTACATATCATGTTGTTTGATTGGATTTACCTTTTCTTAATTGAATACATTTTCTGATTGGATTACATAAAATATTTGAAGATTATATTGCATGATTTTTCAACCAGGTAGTGGTTATTCTTATGAATACTAAAATTATCAAATTCTAAAGTTTTTTGAGGTTTCTCAAAATTTGATGAAAATGACTTGTTGGACGTTAATTTATTTCATACAAACTATAAGGCCCATATGGCTATCACTTAAAGTAAACTATAATACTCTAAACCCAGGGTTAGGCCTGCCAAGAAGTGGTTCACCTAAGCTCAATGATGGATAGAGAAAGTTGATTACACCCAATGTGGTTTGACAAACATGGATTAAATTATCTTAATGAAAATACCAATTTATATGTGCATCTATTGGATGGTTGAGAATATGTGTTGTTATATTATATGCACACTTTTCTATGCACCTCACACCTACACTATAGCAATATAATAATCCATTTTGTTTGTTGGAATTTTATGTTAACCCACTTCCATTATTTGAAGATATGAAAAATCAAGAAATCTTAAAAATATTAAATAGAAGTCAAGGAGGATTAGATAGATAATATTTCTTCTCATATGCATAAGTTAGTTTCTTCTAAGAAATTCATATTTGAGGTGTATAATTCAAATATTTGTATTCATTAAAGTTCAAATTAATGGAAAATATTTACTATTCTTTATTATTTGTTAAATCTGATTTTGTAAATTTAGAGTAATGGCTCTTGACTTTAAGGGCTCTCTTAATTAGAGGACATTGAAAAGTGGGATTCGTTACACTCATTGTGGGATATCACATGATAATTTATACCAAATTTTCTTCTTCTTCATCATCAACTTCTTCAACTTTGACTTCATATCCTCCTCCTGCTTATTTTCTACCATACTCATTCATCTCATCATTTTTTGGAACTTGTCACGATGTCCATCTTTCATTTATGATACACCAGGTAATGAACCAATGGGACACAACCACCTAGTCCTCCTCAAAGCAGAGCAAAACCTAGTCATATCCAGAATAACTACATGTATTGGCACCAAAGGAAGTGAAATGGCTTATCAGGTGTAATAGAAATAGGATGTGGAGGTGCATATGAATATAGAGGTGGAGCAACAACAATAGAGGCATGATAATACTAATTATATGCATACATATCATAACTAGTATTAGGAGAGAAGGGATGTTATGGACTTGGGTGATTGGGATATGTGAAATACAAACCTAGGTTCATGTTTTCAATAATATGAGAGATGCTTATATGAAAACAGATTGTGTCTTAGTGGAGATATTAGTGACTTGGCCAATATAATAATGTTGATGCATCATGTCAGCCATCACTTGTTCATTTGAAATGGAGAAGTAAACTCAAATAAGTGTACATGGAGGTGGAGGTCGTGGTTGAGATGAACTACAACTAACACCTACTGCAAAACTAGAGGTGGGTCTAGATCTATACATGGAATTATTGATGTATATAGCAAAACGCCTTTAGCAATTACATTTGTATTTTAATACATCAAAAATTTTCATTTTTAGTGGCCTATTCAAAGTAATTACATATCAAGTTGGGATAGTTATGGTTAGTGTTTGTGGTGTTTTTGCATTGATTCAAAATAGGTATGTTGTGTAAGATGTGTCTTGCCCACTTCACCTCAACTTTATGAATAAGACAATCAACCAAGAATTACATTGTTCTCAGATGTGTCAGGTTGATTGTAGTTAGGATGAATATTGTAGTTCACAATAAGAACAATGAATCGTGTAGCCATAGAAAGGGTCCCACTCTTATAATATGCCACTGGACTTATCAATACCCAAGTCAACACATGAGATAAAGAAGGGAGGGTCATAGTGCTTATTGATAGTTTCAGAGTTTGGTAACCCTATAGAACTAACATGGCTCTTACTCCACAAAGATAAATTTATCAAAATAGATGAACAATTGATTGAAACTCTCTTTAGAGTTTGTGAAATGAACACTAGATATCATAAATGAAAGGATGATTAGGGAGTCAAAAGAGGGTATATAGGAGGTGAAATTACATATCAAAATTTCACATTTCTAAACTAATCCATGACTTGTTTTCTTCATAAAGAGTCGTGAAACTTGAGTTTATAGGATACCATATAATCCATTTTATGGAACATGAATCTCTCATGAACTCCAATATTTTTAAAGAATTTTTTTTCAAAGTGTATAAGTCGAAAGAAGGATTTAGGAAGTAGTTCTTTGTACCTCTTGATGGCTTGTGTATTGATGAACACAATTTCATAGAAAGGAGACCACCCTAGATGAGGGTTAACGGGGTATTCCTTCTATATCACCCCTAGGGTTAGGTCATTTCTACTTGAAAATGTTAAAGATGGTTACAAGAATAAGGAGCGTACCCAATGGTGGTATAACTATGGTTTAGGAAGGAGGTTTCGAGTAAACAATGAGATGATATCTAGGGTTCAGGGGTAGGAGGAAAGAGGTTGAAGAATTACTATTAAAGATATGAAATTAGATGAAGATTTTTTTGAGAGGGTATTCATAGGTGATTTTGGTTATATAAAAATGACATATTGTTGTTCCCTAAGTTTTTAAGAAATTACTCAACCAATAGTAGGTTCTATCGAATCTCAAATTGTACAACAATTATATTTAATAGATAAATTTAAGGGATAAAATTTCAACTGAACGATAACTTATTTCAAAAAAAGTATATACTGGTTGCTCTAATTGTTTCAAGACTAATTCAACTGATGGAGCTGAATATGAAATCCTAGAAACTTGGTAATAACCTAATCAATGTCGTACAACTACATATAGGTGAGATCAATTAACATGTAAACTTTAATATATGAAATTAAAATCATCATAAGTGATGTTGCGATGTTCCTACACAAATATAAATTCATCATGGAATTTTCTAATTAATATATAAATAGTCAACAAACAGAATAAATTGCAATTCAATCAAGCAATCTCAATCAAATTAACTAGGTATGATAGGCACACAATACATATGGCTAGGGGATTATAATTTTAATAATAACTCTAGTTGTGAATTTTGATATGATAAGTCAAAATTATCTCTAGGTAGAGGTTTAGTGAAGATATATGAAAATTAGTTTTCTGTGTCAACATTGTGATATATGTTTCATTTAGAGAAACATGGTCATTGGGACAATGATGGATGAGCTCAAAGTGTCTGGCTCTACTATGTAATAGATGATTGTAAGTGAGATTAATTGCAATGGTATAATTTAAAATATATGAGAGGCACTAAATAATACATCAAACCATTAAGCATTTGTTTCATCTAAAGGACTTGGAACAACAACTAGTGCTATCTATGTGCTCAGCTTTGGTCATGAAAGTTCCACTAAGCTTTTCTTCTTGGAGAATTGAGAAACTAAACAAGGTCCTAGGAGAAAAGAAGTGCCACTTGGCACTTTCAATCAATGAAACGCCCCACATAATCAACATAATTATTAGAGGTTAGAGCAATGTCCTTTTAGATATGGTACCACAGCCAAAAAATTGGAGTTTATCAAGGTACCTAAGAATCCTTATCATCAAAGTTAGATGTAATTTTATAGGGAAAGATTGAAATATAATGCACAATACTACACTAAACATAATATTCTCTCTATAGGAAATAAAAAAAAGTTAACTATAATATTACCCATGTATAGATTCTCACCTATTTTCACACTTTCTTCATTTTTATAATGCCTTACAGTGTTACTCAATCATATAAACTAAATCATTTGATAAGCTTGATTTTATATTGTCATTGATTGATAAAGTTCTTATCTTTTTCTCTTGATCTTGAATCCCAAGAAGAATGTTAGGTTCCTTATCTTGCTCATTTTAAATTTACTCTATAGAAAGGAACTAAGTTGGTTTTGCAGATTCATGATTAGTAAATAAATATCACATAATCAACATATTTTTAAATAGCTAAGAAACCATTAGAAGTTTGCTTAATAAATACACTGAAATATAATTTTTCATGATGTAACCATTATCTAAAGAAAATATCTTAGTCTATCATACCAAGAAAAGGGGCTTACTTTAGATGATATTATGCCTTTTGAAGATGAGAAAAATGGTTAGCTTGACTGCAATTTTCAAAGACAAAATGTTAGAGCCACATAAAATTGGTCCTCATCTCTACATTCAAAAAATTACTTTTGACATACATTTGATGTAATTCTTTTTCACATAACTAGAAAAGGGAAGTAATATACAAATTGATTCTAATCTTTCTATAGGTGCATATATTTCATAAAAATATATACCTTCTTGTTGTTTATGGACTCGAAACTGACCTTTCTTTGTTTCTCATGAGTATTCCTTATTCATGAAGCTTGTTGCTGAACTTCATGCCTATGATCTTTCAGTCTTGAGTTCTTCACATGAGTGTCCATGCTCCATTGTTGGAAAAATATTATAATCCCTCTTGCATGGTAATGATCCAATTACTATCTTGGAGCACCTACTTTATGGACTTAGGCTCAAGTTGATCAATGAAAGAACCTTTTTTGGGTCCTTGTAGGACTTCTCAAAGGGGTTACCTATGATGAGTTCCATTACATAGTCATTCAAAAACATTATGATTTGATCTTTATTCTCTTCACCCTGGGAGCTATCATCATGAACTTCTTGATTAAATACATTCTCCTTTTTCTATGTTTTATGTCTAGTTCTTATAATTTTAGAACAATATCACTTAGAACATCATCACAAACAAAATCCTTTCCAATGGAGTGGCTAATGTAAAAAACTTAACATCAATAGTATAATGTACTCAAGAATGTTCTATATTATAAATATGATATGCTTTTATATAGAGACTGTAATCAAGAAAGAATATGTTAAATGATCCAACATCAAATTTTATCAAGCATAGGTTTTTTTATTAAGAACAAAGTAGAGTAAACCATAGACATGGAAATAATAAATATAAGGGTTTTCTTAAATAAATACAATTCAGACATGATTTTGAACTAATAAACAATATTTAGGTCTTCATCCCAAACTATTTTTAGATTCCACATTAGAAAATTATCATCCTAGAAATTTATTGAAAGACAATTTATTTCTTTTGATGACCCCATTTTGTTGAGGCATTTGAGTGGAATAGAAGTTATGCATGTAACTTTATCACAAAATGATTCCAATAGAACACATTCAATATCTCCCATTGTAATTACATACACAAAGAATCCTAGTACAAGATTCAAAAATATATAAAATTTCTAAGAGTATCACTTTTAGCAATTATGAAGAATATTCAGTCAAATATTGAAATATCTTTAACAATCACTAAGAAGTATGACTACCTCCATGTGATTGTATGCATATTAGTCCAAAAAGATCTTAGATCTCCCTTGGTGCTAAGAAATCCCTTAGATTTGAGAAAAGACTTATTTTTATTTCCTTGCACAAGGAGAACATTCCTCATATGTCTTAGAATATAGTTTAAGAACTACTCTAACAAAGTTATTTATTTTCAGTTTATTTAATTAATGTGTGTTAATATGATCGAGTCTTTTGTGATATAAATGTATATATTTTCTTGTCAGCAACTAAGATTTTTCCAAGAATAAGGCTTTCAATAACTAAGTATAATACTTTAAAGATTTTTGTTCATATTTCCCTTGTTTACAATATTCAAGGTAAGGGAATTTAACAAAATTCATTCAAGTGAAGTAAGTACAACATGATATCCATTATAACATAATTAAATTACACTTATTATATTGTGGTGTAGTCCATAAACAAGAAATATACTATTAATACATAAGAGTGTCTACATAACCCAAAAAATTAACTTCCTTATATAACGATCTCTGAATGCCACCTATCGACATTTCTTCTTCTTAATAATATTGAAATTGTATATAATAATGTGATTTTGAGCATCCATTATTTACAAACCATTAACAATTTTCATAGAAATAAGTAAGGATGGACCCAATTAATGTTTTGGGCCTATGGTTAGCTTTTGAAAACAAACCATATTCATTTGGATTTTTTTCTTCATAGAATGATAGTAAGTAGAATAGTGACCATTGCTGCTATAAAGTTACAAATGATTCTATATTGATATCTATAGAATTTTGTATGTAATTTAGAAGACCCCTTTCACTTTTTCTTTCTGTTATATCCACTATTGTATCATATTCTATGTCAATATTTTGGAAGGATGGTGTAGGATATCATATGTATTCTTTCTACCAAAAAAAGTGTTTGTAAAGAAACACTATGAAACAATTATTTTTGGTAACATTAGTGTCGGTATTATGTATATTAAAAAATCATAAAGTTTTATGAATAAGAACAAATTGTGATCAAAGAGATATATAGAGTAGGAATACTTTTCCAAGTAAGGAGAAACCAATTCATTTCTGTACTAGGAAATATGGGTTGAGATTCAAGAGCATTTATCTTAGCGAAAAGTGTAGAATTATCTTCCTTTAGAGAATTAGTTTGACTAAGATAAACATGTTTTTCTAACTCAACACCATTGAATTGAAAATTTAACTCATGATTAAGAGCCTTAGGTTCACTAATATATTCTTTCAAGAAAAGGATATGCTTTTCAAGCTCCTCCTTGTCATCATAAAATTTATGAACAATTATAGTAGGATTGTCGTATTAGATTAAAAAACCATGAGAAGCATCATAATAATGGATTATTTGAAGTATTGATCTTGAAAAATCTAATTGAAGTTTTCCCAGTCATCTCACCACTTTTACTTGACCTTGCTTAGGGTTGTGTTTCACTCATCCTCATCTTTACCTGACCCATTATATTTTTGAGATGAATCCAAAGTGGCATTGTGAGCCTTTTCTTTTCCTTTATTATTCCTTTTTTACTCACCCCGCTTCTTGTTTCCCTTTTGGTGATGAGTGCTTCTTTATATGTGAACATTTATTCTTGAAGTGTCCCTTTTTTCCATATTCATAGAAACAATAGGTGGAGTAGGTAGGCTTGTCTTTAAAAGATTTCCTTTGGTGTATAAGGAATTTATGTCAGTTTAAGAGTAGTATCCACTCGAGGAAGACTTTTGGATTTTGAAAGCCACATACTTCTACTTATGATAAGACTCTTCCTTTTCCTCATCTTCTGTTGCATTAAGCTTTGATCTCTTACATTTGGAGATCACCTATGAGGTCTTCATCTTGGAGTAGTTAGTAGTTGGGATATTCTTCTATTGATTTTACTTTTTTTTGAAGTGGTATATGATGGAGCGGAGGACTTTGGATACTGATCCTTGGACTCTATTTTCTTCCCAAGAGAACCAAATCCACTGATAATTCTAGAGAAACTTAAGTACATGTCCAATGGAATATGTCTTGGACATGTTCAATACATTATCTTTATATTGTAACATGTTAATATTGAAATAATTCACTTGAATAGTCCCTTCTTGGGCGATTGAGAGATTCCACCATATGCCAAACATCATCTCACTAGAAGAGATGTACTTGAACTCTGACGGGTAGCACTAGTACAAATACCACCTTTAATGTCGATTAAAATAGCCCTATAACATCTGTTTTTAACCGACACCTAAGTGGACAACAATATAGCTAAGAACCTTCTACGTCATTTTTTCATAATAGTAAAACCCATGCCATAGAATGAGCGTCAGTTGTAATGAAAATAGAAACCAAAGACTCAAAGTGATAAAGTGTCGTGGAATTGCCCTGTATCATTAGTTCCTAGTAAGTAACTAACATTATAGTAGGCTAACAATGGTAGTTTTTCAATAAAGATGATTCTAAAGAGGAGCACAAGCAAATTGGAAGCACGACCGTGCCAGGAAGAACAACCATATTGGAAGCATGACAATGCCAGATATAACAACTATGTTGTAGGTTGGGTAGCACTATCGCCAGTTTTGGTAAAATAACTGACACCACAAGATATCTGTTGTGTTGATTCTCTTTCCAAAATTGGCATTATACTTCCTTATCAGGTAAAAATTTAACTGATAAGGGTAGACGTGTCATCAATTTTAGTTTAAAACTCAATGCAACACATCTACATCGTTGTTTTTTTATAACAACCAACCCTACAATTTTTTTAAGTAGCAGGTATGTAGACATACTATTCAGCTATTTAGCTAGATGTAGAACCTACACTTCATTAGAATTGTAGGTTCCATCCTTTGTTCAGGTCAATAATAGGACAACACAACTGTAAAACCTGCAATAACAAACACATACATAAAATTCATCCACCCACATGCATTTTCATTCTTCAATTCCATTCTCTTCAACACTCAATTCCATTCTCACGCACACATATACAATTCAAAAAACACTCATGTAAGATCCATTCTCCAATTTCATTCTCATGACTTGTACTAATACAATTCTCATCGTATTCATTCATCTTCACATTCATTCACACACACACATATATATATATACATACATATATATATATATATATATATATATATATATATATATATATATATATATATATATATATAGAGAGAGAGAGAGAGAGAGAGAGAGAGTCAGGCTAGAATACACTCAAGTAGTTTTTCATGATGCAATATTTTTTTCAAAAATATAATCCATTGAACTTCTTAAACATCTTGTGAATAGCTCATACACAAAATTTGAGAACATTTGGACATTTATAGGTCATGGTATAAAGATTGCAAAAATTATGCATTTCAAATTAGGTTCACGTGTCGATTTTGTTGCCCTTGGATGAGTGACTTACTCTCATCTAAATGGGCTCAAAATGTGTATGTAGCCTAGTTATAATATGACAGTGAAGATTAATGGTTTACATTTTGCAAAAAATAGTCTTGATATGCAAACACACTTGAGTGTATTCGTGCGATCTGTACACTCGAGTGTATTCTAGTCTGACTCTCTCTCTCTATCTCTCTTATATATATATATATATATATATATATATATATATATATATATATATATATATATATATATATATATATATATATATATATATATATATATATATATAAACACATCATTCACATATGAACCAACATTCACCCACATCAAATTTAAAGTTCCAAAAGTAATAACCACCACTTGTATATACAAATAAATGACATCAAGGTTTAGAAAACTCATATATTATACCAATCATATCCAAAGATGACTTCCTTAAAGAAGGCATGTACCCGCTCTTCTCATATCTCATCTATCTCTTCTTTTGTATAGGATGTTGTCATGTCAAACAGCTGTAACACGAATGACATAATTTAAGAGTTTGATTTGACTTTTCATATTATCAAATGAGTCTAATGTAATAAAGACTATATAGATTACATTTTATATGCAATGGATGTCCAATGTTTCCTATCTAACAATCAGGACCATATACAACATCACATAGATCTACATGCCCAACCACTGTCTTGTATAGGGCATTATAGATTTATAGTTATGCAAAATGTTAATAAAAAAGCAAGCATAGTTGGCATATATATGCATTGGAAGTTAGGAAACTACCAAAACATTCTTACAAGATAACTGATTTTATCCCTTCAATGGTCTCCTCATACCATATAGTCAAGTATCCCAAATGCATGATGTAGGGGAGGACCATCGTCTTTCATAGGTCGAGGCTAGTCCATTAGATTTGGAATTGCATTTACTTCTTCTAAAATTGATAGTTTGATCCATTGAAGATAAATGGAGTAGACACTCTTAAACTTGAGACTACCAAGAAGGTTGGCACTCATTTTCTTCTACTCTACAAAGTATTTCTTGGAGAAAACCTTGCTATTATACCACTTATAGGATTCAGGCTCAATAGTGGGGTGGGTAGGTGATTTGAGTAATTAAAACTTAAGTAAAACTCAATAGCCCTTCAAATTATATAATGATATAGGTAAAGTAAGCATGGAAGACACAAATGAAGAAAGAACAAATGAACACAAGTTCTTCTAGTGGTTCTATCTTCAAATTCCATATATCCAACCTCTAAAATTTGTTAACAACTTGAGTGCCACCTCCTAATACATCATTAAGAGCATAAAACCATGTGACCTCTCTTTTCAATTCTAGAGTAACCACCTTCCATTTTATGGACAATAATATAATAACTATTTAAGGCTCTACTTCCATGAACTCATTTTCTAAGTGATGGATGAAGTCAAGTGGTTACATGCAACATGGTTCTTGGTTTCATCACCATGCTTTGGTTCATTCTTTGTTTTTTCTTGAGGTTTTGAGTTGTTTTTCTTGAATTCGAAGCTTGGTCTTCTTTACCTTGGTTTTGTTTCTTAAAGGGTCATGTGGAAGTTTGGGTTTTAAGGTTTTGATGCTCCTTTTGCATGGTGTTTCCCATCTTGATGTGGATGATTTCCCTTGATAATGATATTCTATTTTATCCATGGTATATTACTATTTAGATCATTTTGGCCATGGTATATTACTATTTGGATTATGTTCCATGTCTGTATAAAAGTGCATAGTTGCCTTTGTGGTAGCATGACCTTGGTGGTCGCTACCCCTTTGATTTTGTCTTGGTTGAGACACTTGTTTTATGGGACACCTAACCGACACCTTCATTAAACAAGGAGCATCTTCAATCAAACTTTGAGAGAAAATCATTTAAAGATGCATGAGAGCCTTACAGTATATAAACTAGAGATGGATATCTACATTTTATCCTATTCTATCTAGTAAGAGTAATAATGTAGTAAAAAATGACTGATTATGGGCTCTTTGAGGCAAATTCTCGCAACTTTAGCATAGGATGCACTTTCTAGTCATGGGAATCTCCCAATAATATTGAATATATAGTTGATTCTACCTATTATCTAGTGGACTGATTGGACTGAAGTCTAATTGTTTTAGGGGGAGTATGTGTGGATCCAACACATATATATAGTTATAATTATATCCCACTATAATAGCTACTTGAACATTAACAAATATCTACACTAACAATAAATTCAGATGAATTTTCTTAAGAGAAACTCAACTGACACTTATATGCAAGAGACTTTCATTAGGTTAGTGGGATGAATATTCAAATTGATAATTCAGACACAGAAGCTTTCTATCTCAATCTATATCTTTGGTTGAAGAAATTTTACAATGAGAAAGATTTGGCTATGCATGTGTATAGGGAACTCTAAACAATGCGGTAGGATGAATTTCCTCAGGAAAAGTTTTTCCATCCCAGAAGTCTATCTAGGTTTTCTCCATACACTCTAGTATGTTGTAATTAATTCCAATTAAATCTCTACTACAAGTCATGCATACAATTAACATAATTTTCATCAAAGATCCATAGATATATAACTAAATAATACTTTAAAGTGTGATCTTTCAATAAGACTTGTTGACACACACACACACACACACACACACACACATATATATATATATATATATATATATATATATATATATATTACATATTCAAAAGTAACTTCTTGGCCCTAAAAACACTAATATCAAGGGTAAGATGCCTTTGAGCTTTGTTCAGGAGAAAACCCAAAACATGGTTTTACGTTATATCCCGGGGGAGTTAAATATGATAATGGTATATAGTGTTTACAACTCTAATACTAATGAATAAATAATCATTGGAAAATTTCCTAATAAGGCCTAGCTCACTTATTGAACTTATGCTACATCAAATTTGATAAAGGCATAGTTTTGAGACACATATAATAATGCATGAAATAATGGAAATAAGTTCCACTGTATTGTTTATATATATATATATATATATATACATATATGAATCATTCAAAATTTACAACCCTCATTAATATTCTAACATATCCAATTATTCCTTAGAAGATATTATCCATAAATAAATCCATAAAACTAGTGGAAAGCAAGTCATTTTTTTAGAAAAATTGGCAGTTCTATTCATGCCGTCGCCGAGGCTTGAATCTTAGATCTCTTGGTAACAAACCAAGGATATTACCACTAAAGTGTCCCATCTTGGACTCGAAAGCTACTCAATTAACATCAACAAGACAATATACATTAATTTGAATTTGTTTGTGCATAATTGGACTATAATGACAATATATGACTTTAGGAAGAGACTTGAGTTGAAGATAATGGTTTTAATAATGCTTAAAATGAGTTTGAACGTGTACATATAAGTATTGATGATGTGAATATATTGATACTCAAGAAAATGAATAACATTTTTTTAGATTCTTGGTTTGAAATTAATTGAATTAAATGACATGAAATGGCTATAAGTAAATTTTGGAATAAATTAATGATGATAATAGGAAACAAGCTTTAAGGAAATCATTTGATGGAAAGATAATCCTAAACAATTCCAATTTCCAAAGCATTAGATAAATATATTAATTAGAACAATATGTATGAAAATAACATCATTAAACTGAAAAATATTACATAGCTAAGTGTATATTTTAAAAAGAAGAAACTACTACAAAATCAGATTATACATATCAAAATTAGTGTAGGTGTCAAGTTTTAGATTAATTGGATAGGGCATGATACCCTAAATTTACAACTATAGATAGTGTAAAAATGATAATCCTAATATAAATGTAAGTAAAATTCCAATATATTTACCCAAGTTTTCTTGTCATGCTATTTTATTTGTTGTTTCCTTCTTCTATACATTGATCAAACGAACAATGTTACTTCCTTTTTTCCCTATCAGGTTAGGCACCATCCAATGCTCATTTGATTTTGTCCCATCTTATGTATTTACTCTATTCTTCGCACACATCACATGATCTCTTCTCTCCTTTCTCAATCATTTTTTCCATCAAATATGGCATTCCCATTCACCTTGGTTTCTTATTATTTCTCCTCTAGCTCTGACAACTTCACCCTGGTAAATTGGTACCTAACATCCTAAACTTCAACATCTATACTCTGTTAAAGAACCCCATATACCTCTCTCCTTGCTGTATTCCCATCGATCTTAGCCACCCCGTTGAACAACAAACCTTATAAATAACAATCATAAGATCATAACCAACATTTAGAACCCATCCATTCCCTCATCATGCTTCCCCAAATACCGACTACCTACACTTGTTACTAGAAACTCGATCAAGTATCCAGGACCTCTACAACCAATAAGAATGTACTGAAACACCTCCAACTACCTCATCCTAGATTTTCCTTATTTTGATTCAATCTTTATTAGTGGTATTGCCAATGCTCTCTTTCATGTTCAATTCTAAATGTAGAGCCATTCTTGAGATTTTTTCAGTGTGTCTCATTTTTCTTTGCATAAGGTTTTGGTTGCCAATGGTGATCATATTTTCTCCTCATTTCCTTGTTTCCAATGGAAAATTGAGGTTCCAACCTTGCAACTTCTTCTAGTAATGACAGAAGGGCATGTTTGAGCATTAGGGCACCCTAGATCTTGTCTGCTAACTTGTTGGGGCTACAAGGGATCAACCTATTTCTTTGTGGGGGTTGTTTTGGATAAAGATCATTTTAACTAGGCTTTGAAACTAGATCTCCATCATGTATTTCTGACAATGTAGTCATTCTATGATCAGATAAATTGTCAATGTTTACTTATAGTTTTGTCCTTTCATGAATTCATCTTGTCATGCTTCTAACTATCACATATTTTTTATGTGTATTTTAATAAGGTAGTGTGAGTTTTGATTGCTGAGGAAAGAATAGATGTGCCCGATTGGAATGGACCTGTGACATGGGGGTAGGGTAGTGATGTCCTTCCCTGTAATGTTGGATGTGTAGAAGTAGTAAATGAATTACATATAATGAAGTAATATCTTATTATTTTGGCTAAGAAATAAACAAACAAATATTACCTAGAATTAGAAAAGTATACTCTATCTAAAAATATAAATTTCGTGACCTAGTTTCATGAATGCAAAATGTGATTTTCAAGGTTTACATATTTAACGAAAATTTAACCCAAAATACATATAATAGGTGAATCAAGATCTGTTGTGGACCAAGGGTTTTAAAACAAATACTTATTAAGGTTGATATCAAATATGTTGCATCCTTTTGATTCATATGGAAAATCATACTTGGTCTATTTCATGACTATAAACCTAATTTGCCTTAATGTGGCATATCTTTTTAACAATTCTATTTTTCTTATATATTGAAACCATTTTGAATGATATTTCATTATGAGATGTTCCGCCACTTGAATATTGGAACTATAGAATCATTGCATTATAGGTCCTTTCACCCCAACCTTTTTTCATATAAGATGGTTGTTACCATACTTTGTACATGAATTGAACTTACTTGTCCTTTTGGTATGCCTCATGTGGTTACTTACTAGCAAAATTTAACATGTAAAATTTTGTGCAAATGTGATAATTCACCACACTTGATAATCATGAATAGGTTATAGTTTCTACAAATGAATTTGAATGAGAAGATGTCTATCTTGTCCTACTTAGAGTAGATGAGTATCTTTTCCTGCTCACTGCATATTATATAGAAAAAGTATTTTTTATTGGTCATCCCATATTATGGAGCATATGTGTATTTTTCCTGCTCACTTGTTTCTACCTACACGCTTTACAGTTTGTTACATGTAAAATACATAGATGCCTTGCTCATATTTGTTATGTAAGTAGTTGACAACTTTCATTATGAACTATTGACGACCCCCCATCTTTTAATAATTCACTTTCATGTGATATTTTGTATGATTTCATATCTCTCTTTTGTTGGGATACTTGATATGTGTAATTGGTGTCTCCTTTCCTTATTATTTCCCATTTGCCAATTACATGCATATGCCAACACTTGCTAACAAATTTTGACCTTTCTTTTTTTTTTGTAGGATTTTGTTGATTGCATGACCTGAAAGTCATATTTTAATGATTGTGATACGAATAATTTGAATATGATATGATTATTAATAAAGGAAGTTCCATTTATTATGTTTGTTTTAGTATTGAGATAATGTATAAATATAATAATATTCTAAGAATGTTTTGACTCAATGACATATGGTTTGGGTAGAGGACTTTAACAAGATATCATATGTATAATCAAGAGTATTCATTCCTTTTTATGTATCTAGTCTATATTATTATGGATATTATTGGACAAAAAAATACATAATACTAGTGCATATGCTAAATGATGACCATGTATCTTAAGTCATTATATTGGATATCAATTCAGATACACATGTAATTGTTAGAGAAGAAGTTATACTGGACATACCCACTTTGAGAATGACACATGGAATCCATGTCATGGAAGAAAGAGTCATATATCTATGTGATAATTGCGACTATGATCATTATATTTGAAGTTACTACTATGATCATATGTTGTTTTATGTATTTTAACAGTACCCAACATGACTATGTATAAGAGTTACTATACAAGTAGTGATTACGTGCACTGTGACACTGTGATTTATTGTGAGTGACGTAGATGGAATTTATCCCTCCATTGGAGTGATATCATGGCCTCTTGGTAAGTGAGATTGTGAAATGCATGGCCATAGTCATGTGAGTTAACATATGATATCCCTCTCACTATATCCTAGTGGTCTGTTCATGTGATGAGTGGGATCCAAGAAGGGATCCACTCATAACTATTGAGAAACAAAACCCATTTCCCTCCAAACACACCAAGAAGTATGAATGAAGGTATGCATTTTTATTTCTCAAATATATAATACAAAGAGCATTATGAATATGCAATAGTGGAAATTAAACTATTACAAAGTAATTTTCATTACATCATTGTTTGTTCTTCACCCATATGAGTGACAATACAAAACGTTAGATGCAAGTATGACTAAGATTTGAGGACCAGTTGCATAGGGCATCCTAGCTACTTTAAGCTATGCCAAGAGTCTATGAGTGTGGTGTTTTCTCCTCCCTAGTCTCCTCTCTTTGAGTACCTACACCTAGGTGGGTTGGACACAACACCTAGAATGGGAGAAGGAAATATAGAAGCTTATTAGTACAATCCGGTATGTGTTATAAAATCTAACATTGGGCAATATGATCAAGGTCAATAAAATAGTTGTTCCCTTTCAGAAGAAGGAATGGAGATAAGAGATAAATTATATACAAGAATGTATAAGTTCAAGAATGATAAGGCTTAGAAAGGAAAAAAAATGCAATCACAATAATATTTTTTGCCTTATATAACGTAAAAATACAAATATTAAATTTGCATGCAAATTATAATGTGGCAAGTCTACCTATGTGTAAGGACAAGAAACTTCTACATCTTATGCCTAGGAAGGAGGTGAGAGCACCTCAATACTATATATGAAGTGTACAAAATAGGTGAGAGAACATGGGACTAGGTGAGAGCATCATGGTCCACACACAGATAGTTGTATAGTGCAATCCAACCGCATAATGTACCGTTACACTAGATAGAACTAGTTAAATAAATCTAACATGCCCAATAAATATAGAAGGCAAAAATTCAATCCTTTATAAATAGTGATTCAATCATTAGTGATAATATGATAAATCTATATAATGATTAATGAGGCTATCAAGATCAATATGAAAGATTGGTACTGTCAAGGTCAATTGCATTGAACATGATTTATCTAAAAGTATTCAAGAAGCATATATGTAGTATAGAACGATCAACCTCATCAATAAGAAAATAGGTCTTATAGTCACGATATAATTGCCCAATTAAAATAGGGGTTTAGCAACATACCTTAATTGGAAACCCTAATTGTCACACAACAAGCCTAATCCGAATTTAGACTCTCAAAGACCCACAATAATAGATTGGATAGATTTTAAGGTTGATTACACTCATTGATTGATGAAACCTTAAATATCAACTTCTACAAAACATAGACCCACCCCTTAAAAACCACACTAATCAACAACTCCCATTTTTAGAAATCTAAAACATATTTTAAATATTTGTCTGACATAAAAATTAATTACTAGGAATTTTCAAAGATTTTTGATTTATTGAAAAATAAGAGTATTAATGTAATATGATAGAAATGCCCCCGCATCACACGTCCACACTCTATGCATGATAGGGGCAATGCACGTCATACACATGAGACACAATGTCATTTGAAATCTTTGTAAAAAGATGAGTTTTCCCATAACAATTGTGACAACATAAAATGAATGGTGGGACCCCATAGGGAAAATGCTATGAGTCTTCCTCTTCCTTTGTGCTCCATCCAAAGCAGGGAGCCAATTGGTTGAGATCTCAATTCTCAGACCAAACCAACAAAAACCTAGAGAAATAAAACACAAGCTAAGCCATGGAACCCAGCCCCATATTCCTTCTGATGCCACACAAACAAAGGAAAGGATCACAAGATGGTTAAGATTGCCACAACTAACCCATCATGGCCACATTGTGAAGCACCCTAGGAAGAGGGGAACCCATGTAAGCATAGGCGAGAATAGTAGTTTGGAAAGCTTCTGCACATCGGGACAAACTCAACAATGAAAAGAACAAGTAGCATAGTCGATTCCATCCTAAAAATGCCGCATTGAACCCATGTACATGCAGCAAACACAAAAAGGGGGAAAGAAATAAGCACCTCAATCGTCACAATCAGCAACACACTAAGTTTCACCAAGGTCGTCGAAGTCAAACTGCATCCTTACATAACATTCACCCCTCCGAAACATTGCCATTGACTCCATGTAGAAGGAACTAGTTATCAGAGCTCGAGAGCTATCTACGTGATGGATCCAAAGCATGAAGCAACGAGTAGCACTTCTTCGGGGTTCAATGATGCTACAGGGAGGGATTTATATGATTTCATAGCCCTGCAATGCTGGAAAACCTAACGTAGGCGGAAACATGGGTGGTACAAAACCCCAGATTTGTTTGGACAACTAGGGCAAGAAATCGTAATGGATTTGGGATCTATGAGTTTAGGAGATTGTGAGAAATCTAACCAAAAGAGAAAGAGAGGATAAAAGGAAAGATGGGAGAGAAAACCCCCTAAAATCAGACTGCAACTCACCCAGAGGCTCATAGGTCTTTGGACCAGGGTTGAAGATGATGCCCCTATCTACCAGATCTAAATCTCGTGGCTCCTAGCGAAGTCCACATAAGTCACGACATAACAACGCGTGACATTCTACATGTACCAAGATTATCCAATTTAATTCCCCAAGACTTTATCTCTTATTAAATGATGAACATTTAATCTTCTCTTATCAAATTGAACCTTTAAACATTATCAAAATTAATTGAAATGTATCACCCAACCTATTTACACTATTTAGAACCCAATTATGGAGTTTAATTTATGTTTTGAAATTATCTTACATGAGTTTCCATCAATATAGTGTTTCTCATTATTGTATAGAAGATCGTCAGTTATAATGTCATTAATATCAATATTTAGCATCCAAATCCATAACAACCTCATATCATGACAAAAAAAGTCTCAATAAATTATGTTGTATGAAATCTACCGTTTGACTTTGTTAATTCGTGAAGTCCACGAAATAAATCATTAACTTAGCAAGGGCAACATTAATCATTCTTGATCCCTAAAACATATAAATAGTATGTTTGTGATGCTCTAAACCTATTCCAACCCACTTTGCTTAGTTATGAATGATTTCACTCATCTTATCAATTATAAACCTTCTCAAGCCAATAGGTGTATACTGATAAAGGGTGTGACAATTATTATACATATTATGAACTCAATTTTACACATTTTGTCATATTAGTGCCTTTGATCCACCTAGATGTTTGTAAATCTATATTTAGGTGGTTCAAAAACTAAGTTCACCACTTTATGAATCATTGTACTGATTGTGTACCATGAGGGTTATTCAACCATAACTTGGGGGTTAGGGTTAACCATCAATATTCATCAACTTCACTTCATCTCATATCTTCTAAATCTAACTGTTAGGTTTGGAGACCCATAATATGCATCACTTCAAGTTCCACATATCTAAGGTATATACAACCCATATATATCTAGAGTTAGGGTTTATATCTAAGTTACATTTTTCTACAAATTATAGGATCATTAGTGCCAATCAAGGTATAATCATGTATACCTTGTAGTAGTGTTTAAAAAAATTATCCATGCAGACGCATATGTAGCTCAATCCCTTGACCAAACCGCATATGGGAATTTAGTGGCTAAAATGGACCATGGCCGCATATACGGCCGTATATCCGCATATAAGGCCGTTTAGTCCCATATTTTTGAATGGAAAAATTGCTAAGCTAACAATTTTCAACATCACTCCCTATTCTCCATATAACTAAAACCATCACCTAAATTTAGCCTACCTTCTAATTTCATTTGCTCTTTTTTTGCATTACATTCATCTACCATGATTGTTATACATTTATCTCATTATTTCACATTTATATCTATTTATGAGGTGTTTGATTACATATTTGCATGATTGCATCTAAAATATGCAATTGTACAAATTATATTTTTAGTTATATGATTATTGTATATATAATAATTAAAAAAAAATATCAAAATCACATATACTTCCACATATACTCTCTCATACCACATATACTCTATTCAGCAGACCTCTATGAACATACAACTCATACCATTTCTAAGACTATGCCTTGTACATTGTTGGGTAATTTCCCACGAACTGATCATAGTGATGTCTGATTTCATGATATTAGGGTTTCCAAGACCATGAAGTTAAATTTTAGTATGTTACAACACTCCACCTCTTAAAGAGGATTTCTTCCTCAAAATTTGTCCATCCATAACCTAGTATACCGTTGCACCCAAAATCATTTAAGGTTGCACTTATTGAATTTTTCTAATAAGGGTTTTAGATAACTATAGGGGATTGAGGAAAAGCTAGTATTTGTACACTACCGTGTTTCACACTAGTGTCCACCCTTAATGTTAATTGTATATTTTCAAGCGTTATGTATCCCCAATTATTAGGTTACAATTTGGTTAGCACAACAAATGACTTTAATTATTGAACTATTCTGATAGTGTTTCACTTACAGAGAAAGCCATGTCTAGGGTAGTATGTGGTTGTAGTCTATCATCTATCCACTATTTGTGTTATTTACATTAGTTAACACTTCCACATAAGAGTTTGAAAGTCGATACATTAGGTTACTAAGGTCTACTTGACTAGGTTATATTTTACCTTACAACATTATTTTGGTACTACATATGATCTATAAGGATCTTATAGATTTATTATCATTTTCTTACTCTTCTTGTTAGTCATTTTCCTCATTAACATCATGTGAAACAAAGAAAAGAAATTTTCAATACTTATGAATTTGTCCATTAAAATAGCCTTGTTCATTATTTTCCTTTTTTGTTTATTTTTATTTTTTAGCATGAGGGTAACCCTATTACTTTATAATGTAGGTTACATCTTATGTCATGAATTATATGACTTACTTACTTGAGTTAGTTTAATTGTTCCAATGATTGGGAATAACATTTCACACACATGATTATGGTTATTATTCAGAACTAGGGTTGGGATTGACAACCCATTTTTATTATCCACATAGAGAATTCAAATAATTTGTATGATATTTCATGGGTCTTATTTATTACTATAATCTTAATACTTTGCAAATGAGTCATGTATGCAAATAGGATGTACTTAGTTTCTTATCACTTTGGTTTGTTCCTAACATGTGATGTTATGTTGTACCCATACTATGTTCAAAATTATAACATGGTTGACTTCATTGGATAGAGTAAGTATATTCACATCATTTAATTTTTAACAACTAGGATGTGATTCATTACCATCACCATTCCCCTTATATTTCCTACATCTAGGTTGGAGAGGTTAACTTACCAACACTTAATGCGTTGATCTTTAAATGAGTCAACCTTAGTAACATATCTAGACACTAATATGATACTACTCGCTACCCCTTATAAAGTATTAGACTATCAAAATAAATAACTACCTAAAGAGATGTTAATGTAAAGTCAACTACAACACATATATGCAAGGCATGTTCTACATCCAATTCTAGGGTTCAAGGGTTTGATCTAAATAATTGCATGGTTCTCTTGTAATGCTTTCTCTTATACTTCTCACTTCAGAAAATGTTGACTCAGTTCAAGAATCATAGACAAAATCCAAGAAACCTTTTTTTAATATTTATAGTATTATCAATGAAAATAAGTTTACAGAAGAAACCTTATGATATAAAACTAAAAATAGCACCAAAATCAATCCCAAAACCAAGGCAACAAACTTCCACCATTTGAACATATATACTAGCCACCTCACCATCTCTTCTTTCAACTTAGAGACCCCACAACTCCTGACATCTCAAAGGGTACACTATTTGCCTCCTTAAGTTACCACATAGGAAAGAGGCATATAATTATCTAATCCATGGTGGAAGCTACTCTAAAATCCTAATTGGGTTCACTACTTACCACTTATTGTTTCATCAAACATGACTTGTCCAAAAATGGGCTTGGCACCTTTTTAGGGGATATATTAGATAACTACATAGTTATCTTACTCATAGGAAAGAGTATAAGGTTTCCCACTCTCGATGTTTACTTTGATATTATTCCTATAGGACATAAGGGAATTCATTGGTTATCATCCTCATCACTTGGTCCAAGCACTTTCTCATATCTATATATGGTATAAATGTGTTACCTAGGAATCCCACTTATATGAAGATATGAGAGGTATGGATTCATGAGGAACCCTCCCTAAAACCTCAACTAGTCCTAATGTTTGGGGAAACCACAACTTCAACATAAGGTTCACCAATCCTAAGAAAGATGGAGCAACTCCATGTTGAAGGCAAGCCCTAATTAAAAATAATGGATTTATTCTAACTACTGATAACATCCATTTTTGTGGATATTTGAGTGCCTATTTTACCCTCCATTTATCATCTCTTCTATATTTTACCTCGATAGTTCTGATTGCTTGAGAGAGTTTTGATGTGGCACCCTAAAATTATCCCCTTTTTCTGATTTGCACATGATACACATCTTAGCAGTCACTGAGCCCAAGGACAAGTGGTTATCGAGGTTTTGACACCTTGTTGATCGATGAAGATAGCACCAAATTAAACAGTCGACGATCATTCTTGGAAACCACTGAACTTCCTCACGATTAGCGGTCGATGGATTCTATGCCATCTCTATGATCACTGTGAATTTGATGTCCCTGGGATTGAAGGTCAAATCATCTTAGTGACAGATGAAAATCACCCTTTTAGCAATCACTCTCATCGATCGTTCTTAGTGGCCATGGGAGATGAGCATCGTTAGAGATCATCACGCTTTGGCAACCATTGAAGATCACAAACTAGGCGACCGATGAAGGCTTGCCACCTCAGTGACCATTGAGGTTTTAAGTTGGTTGTTAGTGTCTATAAATAGAGACCCACTTGGTCCAAGAAAGGGGCCAGACATTCAGGAGATGACAAAGTGCTATTTCATTCCAGAGCCATCCATCAGTGATTCCATTAGGCTTTGATATCTGAATACGAGAGTCTAGAGGAGAGAGAAGATCCACACCATAATAAACACCATTAGCGTATCCTTTGAAAGAAGGACTAGCCTCTCTTGTACACCTTCTCTAGATCTGAAGGAGACGTGCATCCATCTTGGTCATTTGTGTCACAGTTAGTGTATCCCCCTTCTTCTCCTCTAGATCTATTCATCCACCTCATCTATTTCATTCCATTTTGTCATTCTCTCTCATGTCTCATTATATTTGTAAATCCATAATGCTACTCGCTACCATGAGTGGCTAAACATCTTGCTTGGGTTGGGAGTATCCACGAAGACCTCCCAACATGTAAATACTTAAATCCATTGAATATATGCTCTTAGCAAGGATTATCTCCATACTCTTGTTCTTATTGCTTCACTTGTATGATTAGCTACCATTTTGTGATGTTTGATTGAAAGTGCCTTGAAAGAGTAATACTAGCCTTATCTAAGTGTTATGGAGTTGCATGAATGCATTAAAATATTGGAAAGCTTAGGCCTAATGTCATATATGGTTATCTTTGTGATTGTTTGTTTTCCATCTTGAGAGAGACACAACCTTATAATCTAGATCTATCCTAAGCTCGAGAGAGGAGGGTATAAGCATATATGATGATTGCTTGTAATCTTGCTAAGGGTATACAATGGGTGTGAGTATTGTATGTTAGAAAGAGATCTTAGTTGGTGAAACCCAATCCAAGTTCCCATCCATTCTTGTTACATCACTTGTTGTTTCTACTTATTGCTTGTTCATTTTCTTGCTTTGTTTACTTGTTTTATTTTGTTGTTGGTTGAAGTAACATCCTTCTGTAAGGAACATAAACTTGATCTACCCTCTTGGTTGGTGTAACTGAGCCAAGGTTTTATGTCCCTAGAATTTACTATTCCTTGTCCCTATGGATCGACCCCAATTTACTACATCAGACCACATATAATAATTGTAGGGACCTGATTGTCGGGTTATAAATTTAAAAGCCTGACTACTCTGGATATTCTCCCTTTTGGATGTCTGATTTAGGCCAGTGAACTTTTTGGCACTATTGCCGGATACAAGGCACCTAGTACTATTTAGAACCCAAATCTACTTACCATACACCTGTGCCTCAAGTCTAGCGATAAACCTGACCACACAATGTTTAACCCACTATCTATAATCATATCAAATGCTTCACTTAACACATCCAATTTCTAACTCGTCCATGCAAAATATTTTAGTAGTCTAAAGAGAAGCAAATAATGAGTTCAACAATCCGTTTTCGAGCAACATGCTGCCTTGTAGAGGAGGACACCAGGGAGGAGGTTGAAACCCCAGAGTTGAGCATGCTCTACCTCCAACCAAAACTGAATATGAACATGAGGAGTACCACTCTAATGAGGTGGTACATCAGGCCCAACCTCATGACATACCAATACCCAATGGTGGGGAGCGTGAGGAACAATGCCATGATGAGAAACGATGTCGTAATGAAGAACATAGCCATCGAGATAGAGAAAGGAGAAATGGGAGAAAGATCAAGGATGACAAAAAATAAAATGACAATCATAACAATGAATATGACAATGATGATGGAGGCCTTTCTCTTCACAAACTAGCGGCCAATCGAACCAAAGAATCAAGGTGCCCAGTCATCATTTCGAGATTCAATGCTCTGAATTTTGAATTGAAACCAACTATGATCACCATGATTCAAAAAAAATCTTTTGGAAAAAATTCCCGTGATGAAAACACGTACCATCATCGAGACGCCTTTAAAAACATCTGTGACTATTAAGATGAAGAGGGTGCCCCAGGAGGTGATATAATGCAAGGGATTTAACTTCTCCTTAAGGGACAAAGCATTGTCATGGTACCTTGTTTTACCTGACAAGAAAATTAATGGATGGACACCCTTAGCTGGAACTTTTGTCACCAAGTTCTACCCAGTGGATAAGACCCCTAGAAACAGGTACAAAATAACTAGATTCAGGAAAAAGTCAGGAGAGAACATGTATGAGGCATGTGAATGTTTCCAAGAGTACCAGAGAGATTTCCCTCACCACAATTTTGACAAGGGATTTCTAGTCATGAAATTTTACAACGGTCTCACTCATGTCAAGAGAACTTCTCTAAATGCACCTGCAAAGAGTGATTTCTTGGGCAAGAATTCAAAAAAGACAATGGTCATAATTGAAAATATGGCTACACTTCAAGTGGGACTAGTTTATGATAGAGGACAAGCCAAGAGGGAAACACCTGAAGGAACAATTGCATAATCAAAGGCTTTGGAAGCCATAACTTCCCATATCCAAAACATAGCCTCAAATGTTAAGCAAATAAAAGACTTAGGGAGTAAAGCGAAGAAACCCATAGAAAAGGTCATGAAGTGTGTCACCTATGGAGAAGGAGGCCATGATGTCGAAAACTGTATCTATACTCAAGATGAAGAAGATAGCAAAGAAAAAGACACAAAAAATGCTTACTACATTAACTTAAAGAGGTTGGATCACCCTGGTTTCAACTATGGAAACAAAGAAGCTGTTGAGAATTCTCATATGTTAATAGGATCCTCTAAAGCACCACCTGGATTCAGAAGAGGCAGAGGACAGACAGTGTAAACCCACACTACATACAAACTACCAGGAAAATAGAAACAATTATCAAGGCCAAGGACAAGGCCATAATCAAAATAAAAACTCCAATAGGCCTGCCCTAGATTAGAGTCAACACAAAAGTAATAGACATATACATATGATGCTGGATCTTTTCGGGTTTGTAAAAAGACAAGATACTATGAGTTAGCAATTAACTTAGAGTGCCATAACCAACATGAGGATTTTGAACACCATGCAAACTCAAATGGGGAATGTAACAACTCAAATGATAGATATGAAAATGCATCAGAAGCAAATCGATCAGCAATTAACACAACTATCAGAACTCATCAAAAATCTATAAGAAAGGATCCCATCTAACACTGAGAGTGCAAAAATGGCCACCCTTTGCTCCAAAAAAACTCTGGAAAATTGAAATGACAAGAATATTCCTGAAGGAAGAACAAATCCTGAAGCAGAACATGAACCAATTATAATGGAGGCAGTGCTTGATGAGGAAGAGTCTACTAATAAGGATAAATCTAAAGAAAAATGCAAGGGAAATAATATCCAAAAAATAAAAGAAGTCTGACCCTATTGAGAAATCTTTCAAAAATAGAGACCCATACTCACTGAGAGTTCCCTTCCCCTATAAACTAATCAAGGCTCACTTGAAGAAAATGTATAATAAGTTCTAGGAAGCTATAAAGAAGTTGCACCTTGATGTTCCATTCTTGGATGCTATTAAGGAAATGCCCATCTATGCTAAGTTCTTCAAGGACCTAATCACAAAATGGAGAAGAGGTGACCATGTGGAGAGAGTGCAACTAGCTAAATGTCCAATGCTTTTGTATAAGAAAAAAATCTCACGAAGAACAAGGATCCTAGATCATTCACTATTCCTTTCAATGTCAGTGACAATGAAGTAAGAGAAGGACTTGCAAACCTGGGTGTAAGCATTAGGTTCCTACCTCTCACTTTAGTTCAAAGCTGGTACTGACCGACATAGAAAAAGACTGGAATGAGAATTCAACTGGAATACCACACATACACATAGCAAGTAGGAATTGTGGAAGATGTCCCAATCTGCGTGGGATGGTTCTTTATCCCATGTGATATTGTCGTGATAGATATAATGGAAGACCCAACATGCTCGATGATATTTGGAAGAACATTCCTCTCAACTAGAAGAGTGTTAATCAATGTCAACGTAGGAATCATTACCCTAAGAGTAGGGAATGATCACATTGACTTCCACATGCAAGATTCGATGAGGGGGCGTCCCTTTTTGAGTTAGTTTACTTCATGGACAACTACTATTAATTCTGTGAAGAAGTATAAGAGGAACAAGCAATCATTGATCTGCTCATGAGGGCTTTGAACAATCCAGACCCTAGTTTGGAAGACCCAGAAGTTGTTGAAATTCTTGATTATCTGAACCAACCAGAAGAGGAATGCAATGATGATAAAGAAGAGACAATTGAAACTACAAAATACACATCTCTAGAACATACACCAGAAGAAAAGGAGGCACCTAAGCCCAATACTGAGTAAAGTAACTCCCTGAAGGATTAAAATACTAGTTTTAGATAATGAAGAAAGAAATCATGTGATCATAAACTCTGCCCTAACAAAAGATCAAGAGCAGAAGTTGATAAATAACCTAAACACCACAAAAAAGCAATATATTACTCAGTTCAGAAAATCAAAGGGTTAAGATTCTCTCTGCATGCACAAGATAAACTTGGAAGAAACAACTAAGCCCCAGGTTCAGCCACAAAGGAAGCTAAATCAAATGCTTAAAGAGGTAGTTAAGAAGGAAGTTGTTACAACCTCAATTTTTGGGTTCATATGGTTGGAAATACAATTTCCCCAATAAATGTATGATTAGAGAAATTGTATGATTTATGTGTATTGAATGGATTTCCTTTGATATATTTCCTTTAATTATATGATTTCATGGAACATACTGAGGTAGTAAGTTCAATATGTTAAAAGAAGAGAAAAGATGAAATCAAATAAAGCATTATTAAGAAGTAAATTTGAGATAATGAGGGAAAAATAAGAAATATGTGGAAATATGGATAATGGAGTCATCATGGATGAGATTTTGAATCCATATTGTTATAATGGATAGAAGAGGATAATTTTAGAAATTGGGAATAAAGTGCCATGTACTAATGGGACTATGTAGTGGCTTTTGTGTTGCCAAATTGAAATACTACTTGGTATAAGGATGTATATCCTCATGACCAATGGATTAAAAGCCAAGCTAAAAGGATTGGTCAGTATATAAATACTCTAATATAGGTTCCTTGCTAACCAAGGAATGAATTTTTGGCAAGGATGTAATAAAGGACCAACTACACGTCAAGAAAGGAGGGTACTTCTTTACAGACAGTAGGGCTCATTTCCTCATTGATAAACAAACTTTTACGTGTGCTAAACCTTAATAACCTCATCTATATAAGGGTTGGACCTGAGGCCTCACACCCAGGAGATTCACAGGCATCACATGCCCCTCTTCCAACCCTTTATCTTTTTTTCCCACAACTGAAGGGGATGGTGCGATCCCAAAGGCACTACTGAGCCATGGAGGGAGTTCGAGAGGAATCAGTACACTCCTTCAAGGTTGGGCAGTGATGAGGTTGCATGTACATGAGAACTCTTTGCCTTGGCCACTAGCGTTACGTATGCAAGTAGGCTGCTATTTGCGGACCTAGTTTCGTGAGCCCAACCACTGTGGACACAAGCCGAGGGCCTTTCCATGCATGGAAGAGGGAGACGAAGGCAAAGGGGCCCTCCATGGTGTCCTTCGGGCCCTGGGGAGGGGAGGCAACACCTTGTTTAACCCTTGCCATGATGCCAGCGGAGGGTTTCACGAGGTAGGTGATGACCAGGGTCATCTTGATGAAATTGCCCCTCTAAGATATGGATAACTAGGTCATCACATGAGGGCATAATTGTCATTTGGTTATGTTTTAAGTCAGTCTAGTTGTGTAGGAGACAACACATGCGATGGATAACGTGTTAGCCTCTCATTGGCCCTAGTAAGTAAATCTTGCAAAATTTGTAAATAATTATTGGTAACTCAGATTGCAACAAGTTATATAAAAAATTGATAAGGAGAATGCAAGGAATATAATAAAAATATTACCAAGGCCTAAATATGCTTGTAACTTGAAAAGTATGTAAAGATGCTATCTTTAATGGTTTTATTAATGAAAAACCCTAATTTTTGATGTAATGGGTTTTAGTAGCATTCTTTGGATAATTTAAGATGATATTAACCTGTTGTTAATAAAAAGGAAGTTTTAGATCTAAAGGGATGATCTTGGTACCCAATTGGCTGGTTTGGGGTATCATATGTATAATGTGCATTAGTGGACTTAGAAACCCTAATCTAAGTGTTAGTGGTTTCTAATGAAATATATTGTGAGATTCTTTGTATAAAATGATGTTAAGATAATCCTAAGCCAAATTGATGAAAAGAAGGCTTTGATATGAATAAATGAGATAATTGGGGTTTGCAACTAGTTTTGCTATTTTAGGGTTTTAGTAGTTTAATGATGAAAAGTTGTAGATAAACCCTAATGAAACCCTAATCTATATTAGAAACCCTAAGAAGCAATTTCAAATCAGTTTGATAGATTCTTGATAAGTATGTAGTAAATAGGTTACATATGCTTTTCAGGATTCTATGATAGTGTGGTTGAATTGCTTGCTTGGATTTGATTGCTTGATTGGAATAGCTTATTGCTTGTGAAATATACTGATCAGGTATGTGGTTAATTATGAGTACACACATTATGTATTCCAATGTTTCTTGAGGATTTATCGATTGCAATGAAATTAAACTACTTGGATATTTCATTACTACAATATTTAAAGTGACTATGTGTATAACAATTTAAGTATATGTGTGACTGTCTCAAACCAACATACAATCTATGGATGTATAATGCAAGACCAAGCCCCAGAGGGAAGGTCTGAAGTGGTCAAGCCCTAGAGGGAAGACCACTAGGCACCTAGAGAGGTGACCCCAGACACCAAGTTTAGGATGGAGAAGGTGGCCTTAAGTCCCTTGCAAGGACTAAACCCTAAGAGACGGTACCCCAGAGTATGTGTAAAAGCGGTTGAGAAGTTACATTGAAAATGTAAACTTGGCATTGTTAACAACTACTTAATATGAATAGATTATTAGAGCCTAATTGCAATGTTTTTTGTGTCATCACATACCAATATATTCATTTATACTGACCGATGTTTTGTTTGTTGGCATTTTAGGAAGTATATGAAATTGGATGAATATTAAAGTGGAACTTGTGAAAGATTAAAGATAAATATACCAGGAGGATTTAGCTAGATAGATTTCTTCTACAGGTAGAATATATAATTACCTATCTTTGAAGGTATGTAAAAGTAAATTTTTATTCCAGCATTCAGTTTAGTTTTCATAGAATTTGATAATTATTTTTGATTATTTGCAAAACCATTGATCCCATTTTTGGGATAACGCCTCTGACTTCTTGGTCTTCCTTAATTAGGGATTACCAAGAAGTAGGGTTTTTACAATTGGTATCAGAGTTATGGTTTTCCATTTAATATATAATAATTATTAAAATTTTCAAACTATTTAGAACCCAAGGGAGTTATTAGAGGATTTTCTAATGATGGAGGTGTCTATAAAAGGATTACAACCAGGGGCTGGCAAGATTTTCCTCTGCCCCGCTAGTCGGTCTACGAGGACTCCCAAATTCTGTGTGACTGCTTGGCCAAAATCAAAGGATTTGACTCAAAATAAGATACCTCTAGGTCTTCTTATCTAATTTTGTCCCTTCTCTACCCCGTTCATTGAATAACTTTAAGATATTATGGTTTTCTCTCTCTCCACACTCTCCTGAGTTTGGTTTAAGTATAATAAGGATTAAGGAATCCTCCACAAAATAATAAAAAGCATGTAAGAAAGATGTCATGGGCATAAGTTTTGATAATTAGAAACTCAGACTGAGTTAGTTACATGCTTAGGTTGCATGGCTGTGTTGTTATGCCCTCAGGAGAGCTCTGTGGCTAGACCTTCTTGTAGGAGGATGAGGAGAGAGTTAGCCTTGGAGGAAGATGCCTCCAAGAAGAGGTAGAGACCTTATGCATCCTCTGAGGATGATGCTCAACCCAACCCTAAATGGAAATTTGAGATGACAAGATGAGTTGGATACCTTAGTCTTCTATACCCTCAAGTACATGGGTTGGACATACATGCTTTATGTAAAGGTTTTGAGTACACATGAGGAGCATGAGCTATGTGTGATTGTTTGACCTAGTGCCTTTTGGCAACCCGACCTTGGGAGGGTCGTGCCTGTTAGGGTGATGGATAGCTACCTCATTGAGAAGGTCAGTGGTGACCATATAGGAACCCTAATAGATATATATGAGTAGAAAGGAGGCACATACCTACATAGAGAGTGGCAGTAAGGCAGACAACGAGTGTTAGACCTAAGCCAAATGGGTTATAACTGATGAACATGTAGAGATTTGGGTAAACCTAGCTGAACATAGGTTTTGGATCATAGGTTTCACCCAGGTTGGTGTAGACATGTGTCCTTAAGAGCTTGACCCATCTTCTAAGAGAGAACCTCCAGTGGTAAGACCAGTTGTAGGGTTAGCTCTAGAGAGAGGGCAAGAATCAATGAAGAAGGTTGGAAACCTAGACTACAAGACAAAAGAAGTTGGGCATGATATGGCCTAGAATGTATGACCCTCAGTAGATGTATGTGGTTGCCTCATGAATGATCCTTAGAGGCTTGTCTTACCTTGGTTTCGTTTAGAGGAACCAAACCCTAGAGAGAGAAGAGGCTTCTTGACCCAATGTACATAGATTATAAGTGCCTACCTTTTAGGTGTAGGAAGGAGAGTTCCTTAGACCCTGAAGAGGCATGGTAACAAGTTGTGAGGTCTCACACCCAGTTGGTTTTCCTAATGTAGGGCTCTAAAGGTCATTCACATGGAAAAGTGTTAGGATGTATATGCCCTATCTAGTATAGGTTCAGTTCATGTTGGAACAACTAAGGATGTTGTTTGTGAACTGATGCACAAGAGGTGAACCTGGGGTTCTTGGACCGAAGAGGGGAAGTAGTTGTACATGGTGCACATGATGCTTGTGAGACTACTTGAGTAAATCGGAATCAAGCATGGCACCCCCCATGTGTTAGATCAAAGGAAACCCCACTAGAAATGAGGTATATGTTTGATGAACCCTCATACATGTTGGTGACATATGTATGAGATTGGCCAACTTTGAGGAATAAGGAACAAGTATGATATTCCAAGGAACTTAGCATGACTTAGTAGGTTGTCTTCTTTCTAACTATGTGTATAAGTAACATGATAGGGCTAAGCATGCACACTTAGAGGTAAGAATGTTTGTGACCTTTGTTACTATCAAGAGATAGTTTTCTCCCATCTTGGGAAGGGACCCTTCTGTAGGGTGAGTACCAACTTTTGGTTAGGTTTAAGGTAACCTAAAGAGGTCTCTTATAAGAGTTTGATGAGCTAAGAGGAGAGCTCATAGTGTAAGCATGAATCTATAGACCCATGTGTGACCATCTCTAAGGGGCATGAGGATATGTTGTCATGGAGGTAACTTGTATGGGGTCAGACCGAGATAGGTAGGTCACCATGATCCCTATGGAAGGATGTAAGTTTAACCATGCATGCCCAGAGAGATGATGGACATACATGTGAGGATTCAAGTTTGAGATGTACCATGATAGAATCCTAAGTTGATACTCAGGTCAGGTAGGGATAAGACCGATGGGAGTAGGAGTTGTCTATTCCCTAGATGCATAAGACCATAGGGTCGGGAGGTAACAACTATCTTTGGACAAGGATGATGGGATAGGAGATCGATCACATTCATGAGTTCATGGGACCCAAAGGGAAAATGAGGAAGGCACTCCTTGGATACATAAGGGAATAGGGATGACCCCAAAAGTACCAACACCCTTGAGACCTTGAGGAAAGTACTAAGGATTATGTATGTATAAGTAATATGTAGACCCAAGAGTGTTTGGAAACAACCTTTACATGGATGTAAACATAGGTTGGAGATATTCATGATGTGGAGACATGTGATGTATGTTTCAACTTAAATGATGAGGGCAATGTGTGATGCACCATCTCTATTCTTGGAATGGGATGAACTTTGTATTTGGATTGCAGACAAATGCTTATTTCCTCTCGTTATGGGTGTGAGAGATAACACTAAGCGCATGCCATATACTAATGATGAAAGTGATATGAGTTGAAACTTTCCTATGATGTTTGAGTATAGAGGAAGTACCACATCCTTTATGTTGGATAGATGGTTTGAAAACATGAAGAGAACAAGGTAGTATGAAGACGTACCTCTCTGGAAGTAGTTTGGAATCTATAAGTCATAAGTTTGGGTCTACTAACTGAGATGATGAGTTTGAATTTTTCTTGACTTAGTTGACGTAACTTCAAGATGGGGATGTTGAGTGGGGTATATAGAGGTTTATGTCTTCACCTGAATACAACTCAGGTATACAACTTTCTTATTTATCCAGTAGAGAGACTGGAAGAGGTTGCTAGGTGAACCCTAAGTTCATTAGAAGATGAAACCTCTATGGCTAACACCCAGATACAACAAGACCCGTTGGTCAAGTTGATGGATACTCAGTTAGACAGCCCAGAGCTTGATGAGATAGAAGGATGGTTATTAAAACCTCAGATACACCTCTTAGGAAAAGGAAGGTGGTGAAACCCACTACTAGAGTGTTTTAGGGTTTTGAGGAGTTAACCTTGGGGAATCATGACATGTAGAAGCTCATGATTTTAAGTGCATCATACATTGTGGTACTACCAAGATGGTTAAGGTTTGTGGTGGTACCTGGAAGAAGGATATAGAGTTGCATGTGTCTTGTCGCCATACATGCCAGAGGGTGACGTCTGAAAACCTATAACTCAATGAGTCGCTACAAATAATGAGGAGTCCCTGAGGGGGAATGTGAGAAAATCACCCTAGACATTGTGGTGGGTATCCCCTGTAGCAAGAGAAGTCATGATGCAATATGTGTTATGGTAGATCACCTTACCAAGTTGACCTAGTCCTTTGCCTAAGAAAGAACATTGTTTGTGTGATAGATCTAGTTGAACTATATATGAGAGAGAGATAGTTCAATTGCACCATGATATGATTTCAAAGGTTCTTAAGTATGACCTCAAGTTCACTTCCATGTTGTGAAAGTAGGTGTAAGAAGAACTCGATGCTAGCTTGAAGTTTCATATAACATATCACCCCTGACTGATGGATAGTCAAGAGCATATGATCCAAACTTTAGAGGGTCTGATGAGAGCATGTGTGCTCGTTCAGGGTGATACATGGGAGCAATTCCTGCCCCTAGTAGAGTTTGCTTGTTATGATAGCCACCATAGCCAATATTGGGATGTAAGAAGCTCTATAAGGACGGCCATGTCAGTCATCACTTCATTAGGATGATGTCAGTGAGAGGACCTTATGAAGGTCAAAGAGACCACAATGTGAGCAGATGAAATCATTTTGATCGAGCAATGGCTGAGAAAGCCCAGGGGCGACAGGAGTCATGAGCTAATGCGAAGCAGACTGATGTGTAGTTCACTGTGGGAGAACATGTTTTATGAAAACTTGACCCCTCTGAGCTATAGCTAAGAAAGCTGAGTCCCCGATACATGGGTCCATTTGAGATGGATTGGTGGAGTTGCTTATGTTTAGTCTTACCCCTTAGGATAAAATGATGTATGATGTGTTCCATGTATCTGATCTAGAGCACTATGTGATGTGCCTGAGCCATGTGCTGATCCATGAACCCATTGATCTTCAAGGGAGGCTGCCATATCCTGAGTCACCTATGTGGGTATGAGATACCAAGGTGAACTCAAATGTAAGAATATAAGATGATAAAGGTTCGTTGGAAGCACCATAGAGAGGATGAAGCCACATGGGAGCCAATGATGGACATGGAAAAGCCTTATCCTGAATTGTTTGTATGTTTGGTGGAATTTTGAGGGAAAATTCCTTTAAGGGGGGGGAGATGTTACAAGCTCCATTTTTGGGTTCATATGGTTGGAAATACAATTTCCCCAATAAATGTATGATTAGAGAAATTGTATGATTTATGTGTATTGAATGGATTTCCTTTGATATATTTTCTTTAATTATATGATTTTGTGGACCCTATTGAGGTAGTAAATTCAATATATTAAACGAAAAGAAAAGATGAAATCAAATAAAGAATTATTAAGAAGTAAATTTGAGATAATGAGGAAAAAATAAGAAATATGTGGAAATATGGATAATGGAGTCATCATGGAGGAGATTTTGAATCCATATGGTTATAATGGCGAGAAGAGGATAATTTTAGAAATTGGGAATAAAGCGCCATGTACTAATGGGACTATGTAGTGGGTTTTGTGTTACCAAATCGAAACACTACTTGGTATAATGAAGTATATACTTGTGACCAATGGATTTTAAGCCAAACTAAAAGGATTGACCATTAAATACTCTAATATAGGTTCCTTGCTAACTAAGGAATGAGTTTTTGGCAAGGATGTAATAAAGGACCAACTACATGTCAAGAAAGGAGAGTAGTTCTTTATAGACAGTAGGACTCATTTCCTCATTAATAAACAAACTTTTATGTGTGCTAAACCTTAATACCCTCAGCTATATAAGGGTTGGACCCGAGGCCTCACACCCAAGAGATTTATAGGCGTCGTATGCCCCTCTTCCAACCCTTTATCTTTTTTGCCCACAACCAGAGGGGATAGTGCGATCCCAGAGGTGGAATGGGGACACTCCTTCAAGGTTGGGCAATGAAGAGGTTGCATGTACGTGAGAACTCTTTGCCTTGGCCACCGACGTTACGTCTGCAAGCAGGCTACTATTCGTGGACCTGGTTTCATGAGCCCAGCCAATGTAGCCACGAGCCGAGGGCCTTTCCATGTGTGGAGGAGGGTGGCAGAAGTGAAGGGGCCCTCCATGGTGCCCTTTGGGCCCTGGGGAGGGGAGGCAACACCTTGTTTAACCCTTGCCACAACGGCAGTGGAGGATTTCGTGAGGTAGGTGATGACTAGGGTGATCTTGATGAAACTGCCCCTCCAAGATATGAAGAACTGGGTCATGGCATGGGGGCATAATTGTCATTTGGTTATGTTTTAAGTTGGCCTAGTTGTGCAGGATACAACACATGCGATGGATGACGTGTCAGCCTCTCATTGGCCCTGGTAAGTAAATCTGGCAAAATTTGTAAATAATCATTGGTAATTAAGATTGCAATAAGTTATATATGAAAATTGATTAGGAGAATGCAAGGAATACAATAAAAATATTATCAAGGCCTAAATATGCTTGTAACTCGAAAAGTATGTAAATATGCTATCTTTAATGATTTTATTAATGAAAAACCCTAATTTTTGATGTACTGCGTTTTAGTAGCATTCTTTGGATAATTTAAGATGATATCAACCTGTTGTTAATAAAAAGGAAGCTTTAAATCTAAATGGATGATCCTTGTACCCAATTGGCTAGTTTAGGGTATCATATGTATAATGTGCATTAATGGACTTAGAAACCCTAATCTAAGTGTTAATGGTTTCTAATGAAATATATTTTGAGATTCTTTGTATAAAATGATGTTAAGATAATCCTAAGCCAAATTGATGACAAGAAGGTTTTGATATGAATAAATGAGATAGTCAGGGTTTGTACCTAGTTACTGTTTTAGGGTTTTAGTAGTTTAATGTTGTAAAGTTGTAGATAAACCCTAATGAAACCCTAATCTGGATTAGTAACCCTAAGAAGAAATTTCAAGTCAATTTGATAGATTCTTGATAAGTATGTAGTAAATAGGTTACATATGATTTTTAAGATTCTGTGATAGTGTGGTTGAATTTCTTGCTTGGATTGGGTTGCTTGATTGGAATTGCTTATTGCTTGTGAAACCTACTGATTTGGTATGTGGTTAATTATGAGTACACACATTATGTTTCCCGAAATTTCTCAAGGATTTATCGATTTCAATGAAATTAAACTGTTTGGATGTTTCATTACTGCAAATTTTAAAGTGACTATGTGTATAACAATTTGAGTATATGTGTGACTACCTCAAACCTATATTCCATCTCTATATGTATGATGTAAGACCAAGCCCCAGAGGGAAGGTCTAAAGTGGTCAAGCCCCAAAGGGAAGACCACTGGGCACCCAGAGAGGTGACCCCAGGAACCAAGCTCAGGACAGAGAAGGTGGCCTTAAGTCCCTTGCAAGGACTAAACCCTAAGAGAGGGTATCCCAGAGTATGTGTAAAAGCGGTTGAGAAGTTACATTGAAAATGTAAACTTGGCATTGTTAACAACTACTTGATATGAATAGATTGTTAGAGCCTAATTGCAATGTTTTTTGTGTCACCACATTCCAATATATTCATTTATACTGACCGAAATTTTGTTTTTTGGCATTTTAGGAAGTATCTAAAATTGGACGAACAGTAAAGTGGAACCTATGAAAGATTAAAGTTAAATATACTAGGAGGATGTAGCTAGATAGATTTCTTCTATGAGTAGAAGATATAATTCCTATCTTTGAAGGTATGTAAAGTAAATTTTTATTCCAGCATTCAGTTTAGTTTTCATAAAATTTGATAATTATTTTTGATTATTTGCAAAACCATTGATCCTATTTTTGGGATAACGCCTCTGACTTCTTGGTCTTCCTTAATTGGGGGTTATCGGGAAGCGGGGTCATTACAAAAGTAATAAAGTTGCATGACGCAAGAATCATATATCCCATCAATGATAGTAACTGGGTTAGCCCCATCCATGTTTTATCAAAGAAAGGAGGAATGATGGTCATTAAAGGAGAAAATGGAGACAAGGTGACAACATAAACTATGACAGGTTGGCACATTCACATCGACTATAGAAAACTAAATGCTGCTATTAAGAAGGATCATTTTCCCCTACCATTGATGGATCAAGTGTTGGAGCATTTGGCTCAGCATGTGTATTTATATTTACTGGATGGATACTTGGGATTCTATCAAGTCCCTATTTACCCGATGATCAAGAAAGGATGACTTTTACCTACATTTATGGAACCTATGCTTTCAGGAGAATGCCATTTGGGCTATGCAATGCACCTGCAATATTTCAAAGGTACATGATCTAAGTGTTCTCCGACTTCCTAGAGGATATTATGGAGGTGTTCATGGATGACTTCCCCATTTATGGGGATGATTTTGATATTTTTTGAGGATTTCACCCAAGGTGCTAGAGTGATGTGAAGAGAAGCAACTTGTACTAAATTGCAAAAAATCTCATTTCATGGTCCAAGAAGGAATTGTGCTTGGCCATAAGGTTTCTGAGAAAGGAATAGAGGTAGATGTGAGCAAGGTAGAGGTCATATCAAAACTTCCACCTCCTAAGTCAGTGATAAGAGTGAGGAGCTTTCTTGGACACATGGGATATTATCAAAGGTTTATAAAAGACTTTTCCAAGATTGCTAAACCCCTGTCTAACCTGCTCATAAAGGATGCAATTTTTGAATTCTTTCAGGATTGCCTCCAAGACTTTGAAACCGTACACAATGCTCTTACCACTATTTCGATCCTTCAAGCCCCAGATTGGGGGATACCATTTGAAATAATGTGTGATGCTAGTGACTTTGAATCGCGACTATTTTGGGATAAAAGAAAGATAAGAAGCACCATGTGATCTACTGCACCAATAAGACTCTGGATGAAGCACATATGAACTATAAAATGATAGAAAAGGAGATGCTCGAGATTGTGTTTACTTTCGAAAAGTTCAGATCCTATCTTATAGGTTCAAAGGTCAAGGTATATACATACCATGGAGCTATAAAGTACTTGTTGCAAAAGAAAGACACGAAGCCTAGGCTCTTGCTGTGGGCCCTATTACTTCAAGAATTTGATCATGAAATAATAAACAAGAAGAGAACTAAAAATGTAGTAGCAGGTCATCTATCAAGGCTTGTTGTAGACAATGACAACCACCTGCTAGTCAATGATAACTACCCTGAAGAGACACTTATGATGGACAAGGCCGTTGAGACCAAGTTAATGTGGTTTTCTGACATATGCAACTATCTAGCTTGTAGCCAACTGCCACACGTGATCACATACACTGTAAAGAAAAAGTTTTTCTCAGATTTGAAAAATTATTGTTGGGATGAACCTCTCCTATTCAAGAGATGTACTGATAGTTTGTATCTCTGTTGCATATTAGAAGAGGAAGCGCTTCAAATTCTTAAGGAAAGTCACTCTTCCCAATATATATAGGACATCTAGGTGGAGACAAAATCATAGCAAAAATCCGACAATCTAGTTTTTACTGGACGACCCTATAAATGATGCTCAAGACTTTGTGAAAACTTGTAAGAAGTGCCAACTTACAAGGAACATATCAAGAAGAAATAACATGCCTATGGTATATAGGATAGAAGTTGAAATATTTTACATTTGGGGGATCGATTACATGGGCCTTTTCCATCTTCTGAAGGTAATGAGTACATTCTAGTGGTCGTAGACTATGTATTGAAATGGGTAGAAGTGATAGCTACCCCATCCTGTAATGTGAAACCTGTAATCAAGATGTTTGAAAAGATTATCCTCCCAAGGTTTGGAGTCCCACACATTGTCATCAGTGATAGGGGATCCCATTTCCTTGAAAGATAGTTTGCAGCCCAACTCAAGAAATATGGAATAGCACACAAGGTTTCCATCCCCTACATCCTTAGACATCTGGTCAGGTGGAAGTATCAAACATACACATAAAGAAATTTTAGAGAAGATACTCCAGAAGACTAAAAAGGATTGATCCATGAAATAAGATGATGCCCTATGGGAATATCAAACAACTTACAAGATCCCAATAGGAACTACTATGTGTAGAATGATATACGGAAAAGCATGTCATCTACCTATTGAATTGGAGCACAAGGCATTCTGTGCGATCAAGTTTTTAAACATGGACCCTGTATTAGCGGGGAAGAAAATGTTTTTGCAGCTACAAGATCTAGAGAATCTTTGACTTTATGCATATGAAAATGCAAGAATATACAAACAAAGGACTAAAGTGTGGCATGACACCCACTTAAAGAGAAAAGTTGTTTCTGAGGGGGATAAGGTTCTCCTATTTTACTCAAGAGTCAGACTCTTCACTGGAAAACTCAAGTCAAGGTGGTGTGGCCCCTTTACAGTATCTAAGATATATCCAACTGGGATGATGGAAATCAACAGTGAGAATATAAGGACTTCTAAGGTGAATGGGAGAAAAGTGAGGAGATACTATGAGGATGAAGCTTTTGTGATAAGGTTGGAACTCCAACTAGAAGAACCCCAACCTGCACCACCAGAAGACATATGAAGTAAGAAGCAAGAAGGTCAAGTGAATGACTATAAATCAAACATTTATTAAATTTTACAGTGTATCTTTTAGTTGGATCAAGTTTCCATAATTTAGAATTTAATAATTTTGTTTCAACTTTCATCTTAGCTTTTGGAAAATTTTGTTCTATATCATGACTACACTAGAAAATTAAAGTTTTCTTTACATGTTCCCTTAATATTTAAGTGTTATTAATCCTCTATACTTTAGCCTCAATCCTTGGACATTTTCTCTTTCTTTGTTTCTTATCTCTAGTGTATATATAGAATAAAGATGAAATATAAATTGGACAAACATGCTTCAATTCCAACAAGTATATTTTAGAATCATTGATCGCTGAGGATTAAGTTTTTATCGACCACTAAGGTTATTGAAATCTTTGAAACTGTGATATAACTCTTTAGCGAATGATGATGTACCAACATCGGTCAAAGGCCTTCAACGACTGATGGAGGTTCCACCAGTTTTGGTGACAACTAGACCTAAAGTCTTAGCGACCACTGAGTACAAGTTTCAAAAAAAGTTAAACCTAAGAATATAAAAACTTCTCGACTTGGTTTCTTTTCCACACCCCTAATGTCTAGAAGCGACGAAGCCCTAGACGATTCCAATGACAATTGAAGGACTCTTCCTTTACCGGCAAGCAAAATGACCCTATCGACGGTGGACCTACATCTACCTCTGATGTTGTTCAAGGAAAGTGCAACACCAACCAATCATCATCGAATCCTCATCTTCCTCCATCCCTTTCTTCAAGTAAAATACGATAAACCCTTAACCCCAATCATCTATCACAGTTTCATTCTCCACCTTTAAATGCTCCATGAATCAGAAAAACCCTGCCATTGATCGCTTCCCCTTTTCGCCCCTTGTACCCACATTTTAGGGTTTCAAAACCAGTTTGCCACCAAGGAGGTAAATAATTTTTTTTGCGTCAGAATGTCGATTATCTCTAGCCTTAAAAGAATCAATGATTTCCAAGGTTTGGCGACCCTGAATCTCGTAACAGTCATTTTGAGTTCTTAGCGATCGCAGAGAAGATTTCTCTATGGCTTCTTGAACCCAAGTTTTTAGAGACCGCTAAGACTTCTTGATGATGGATGAGACTCCTTGGAGACCGCCATGCATCTCAATTTAAGTGACCTCTTCACAAAACTTTTCATTGATCGCCAAAATTTTCACCGACCCTTTGATCCTCAAATATCTTGGTAATGTATGAGATTTTGATAATCTTAGTGATCACCAGGTATATTAGGATGGTCATCATTCTCAGCTGTCACTAAAGGTTATAGAGACCGCAACGACTTCCAAGAATTGATGAATTTTTGAATTTGTTGCCTAACTACTATTCTAGGTCCACTTCTCACCCAATTCCCTACTTTATCAATTTCTTCTACTTTATAGATTAATTTCTTTCCCACAGAATGTCATCAATAACCTCAAATTTCATGGATAGATAATCTACCTCATTGGTAGGGATTGAAGTAGAAATTCAACTGATCAATAAGGAACTAGAAGAGCATCCCAATATGCCCCAAGACAAAAGGGTACAACTACAACTGTGCAAGGAGCAATATGAAATCCTACTACAACATGAGTCCCTTAAATCTGAAGATGAGTCACATGCATCTAAAGCAACAAACACATATGAGTATGTGTCATCTTAAGAAGAAGTACAGATAAAAGGATAGAGAAAGGGATCATGATTAGGTCTGGATACCCCGACAACAATGAAGAAGAAGATAGTTGTGAAGGCAAGGACACAGACCTGGGGAGTAGGGTCATTGAGCATGCCAACAAACTCAATGGAAAGTGAGATACCAATGCCAGCTGATGAAGGAAAGGAGCAGAAACAACCCACATTTCAACCTTAATGCCTGGAGCACCATGCAAATTATGAAATGTCCATGAGGACAAAGATGTTCAAGCCAACCCCAAGAAGACCCTGAAGATGTCCAAATGAAGGAAACACTATCCATAGCTAAGGGAGGTGTAGGAAATCTAAAGGAACCAGAACGTCCGGTTCAACATCAACATCAACACAAGCCAGCAAAACCACCACCAATGACTAAGGGACCACCTTCAACAAACAGAGCCCCACATGATGAGCAGCATCGACCAACTAGCTTCTGCAAGGAATTAGGGCGTCAATTTGACACAATCTATGAGCAAGTGCACACATCTTCTTCAAATGCACTACTTGTTTCTTCTAGTCTGCAAGCACTAATAATGTAAGTAGAACGCATAGACAGAGGACATCAACATTCCCTGAGTTCATGGAAAATGTCCTCTTCAAGAAATGCACGATGATGCAAACAATACAAGCGATGGTGGATGAGATGGAAAAACTTAGGAAGGAGAAGGACATCATGCGGAAAGACATTGACGCTATGCAAATGCATAATGAAGCATGTCTAAAATAGATAGAAGAATAATGTAAGTACATGGAGGAGCAGCGGGATAAAAGAAGGACAAAGTAGATTTTTGGCTCTTCACATGCATCTTCCGACCCCTCCAACAACAATGAACATAGATAAGAAGAAGATATGAGCATACCTGTGAAGCCAAGACAAGAACCGACTCAAGAAGAAGAACATCCACATCATGAAGAAGCATCTGCTGCCAACATAAATGCCACAATGCAAGAGAGCGATCTAAACTCTTCACCCATAGGTAAAAACCCCGTCTTAGAAAACCAGCTTGCTGAAGAACAACCTACCAAGGAGGAATGTGAAGAAAAACCCAAGTAGAGACAAGTTAGCATAGGAAAGCCTATGTATGATGACAATGCAACACTCAACCAAATCTGGAGGTGGTGAGTATTAGTATGGGCATCTACAATGTCTACCTACAAGATCCAGACCATAACGAGTAGAATTATGTACTGTACAACAGCAAGATGGATGCTACTCTTACCTCCCTTGATGAGGCAATGCTTGAAACAATGCCAGAAGAGTCAAAAAAACCAATAGACACTACAATATCAACAACAACGCCACCCACACTAGAAATCCCTATGACACAACCACAAGAAGAAGTGGGGGCAACAAACACAAAGCAAGTAGGGGAAGGGACGTCAAATGAGGAATAAGGTAGACTCACATCCTTGTTTATGGGGGCACCTCCAAGAGAACCTCCACCTCTAGAAGAGGAGGTACTAGAACCGATGCTGCCATTGCTACCTTAAAAATTGGTGGAAATGGACATGGCATCACTGTCTCACATCTCATGTAGAGATGTTCACATGCTGGGAGACATCCTAAATGACAATCTTCCTAGGACAGATGTTGTCTATGGAATAGGAGGAGGATCACTAGAGAAAATTTGTAGGGAATGTTCCTCAAAAGAGCATGGATACACAAAAGCCTTTTCAAGGTACTCTATGCATTTGTTCTAGAAGAATTCTTCGATGCTGACAAGATTCATCCAGTGTTTAATGACACTACTTCCCTAGCAAGGAATCTCTATGAAAATAACTTCAGTTCAAAACCTATCAAAGTACTACAAGAGGCAGTTGCAAAAGAAGGAACATGGTTTTTCACCCTGCCCATCATAATAGTTAAACATTGGGCACTGATCGTACTAGATCCTTACAACCGACAAGCTATGATTTACAATTTTTGTTGGTTCAAGTTGCCCAACACCTCTCTTTTGTTTAAAAGTAAAGAAGCACATGACATCCTCAAGGTGTCTATACACCACTCCAACATGCAATTCAAAAATCTAGATCCTACCACATATCTAACTAGAAGAACTTCAAAACCACAACAAAAGTTCCCCAAGAAGAACCAGGTCCAGGAGACTGTGCCTTCACTGTCATCCACCTCACAGAAGCTATTAACGTAAGAATCCCCTTTGAAGACATGTTTCATGAATATCTACACATACTTTGAGGTGTTTACATGATGGAGGTCATGTATGATTGTCATTTCTTCCACATCATAGTGATGCACCCTGAAGTAGTACCTCATAGACTACACATGGGGGTACCACTACCTGAGAAGAAGACTTGGCATGGGCAGTTGAAAACCTAGTGGAAGGATCCTTTAGAACCTGAATGGGCAGCAAAATGGACATCCAGTTGGCAAGAAGAGGACCACTCTTAAGACACATGTGAACCAAAGAAGCAAGAAGCTAAAAACATGTAACCCAGCCCCAGCCAACCTCAGTAACCCAACCCCCGTGGAAATTCCAAAACCTACTGAACAACAAGACATAATAACCATGAAGAAGGTGAGATCCAAGAAGAAGACCTACAAGAAACAAGGCCTGAAGGGCTAGATGGGACCATAGAGTCAACTTCTTAGACTTTAACATATGGTCATGTGAAGACCTATATATAGAGTCATTGCTGATAATCATGAGGAACTTGAAAGTATACGACAAACTAAGGGAAGTGATCTTTGAACCAGAAGGGATCTATGTCCCGAAGGATGATTTGTGGGACACACTACAGACTAATGGCTACATGGTCGTAAGTGTAATGATAGCCTACCAATCCCTTCTAGGAAACAATATGCCTAAAACACATATGGCCTACTTCATGTTGGTAGATGACATAATTCACAACAAGGACTATGGTGAGAAGGAGCAGCTACAAAGGTGCTTATAGAGTTTGTTGCCATAGTTTATATTTTTCCCATCCTACACGACAATCACTGGATGATCCTAACAATAAATATAAAACCAAAGATAGCGGTCCTTCATTATAGTTTTGACATGAAGTTCTCTGTGAAGAAGTACACATACATAACAACACAAAGGAGCATCATAGAATAGAAAGTGCAAGTCTGTGCATAAGTGAGAATTGAGATGATACAAATTTATGGAAGATAATACAACTACAACCCCGCTTAGGACTTCAAGAAACCATAGTTTTGCCACAAAAGTCCTCAATAGATCCAATAATAAAAAAACAATGATTTCCATTGCCTCTATTGGATGACAACCTTAGCAGAGCAGGGAGTAAAGGTAGAAAGTATGCGACATGAGCGGTACTATGTGCTCTGGGTTGTCTACCCTGAGATGCTACTGCATTCTAAATGGGCATCCATAGAGCCCAAAAATGAAGAGCAAAACTTGCATGTTTATTTCTAACCTTAATCTTTGACACTCTGAGACATAGTGTATGGTAAGTTTGGGGGAGTCATACACGGGCTTGAAAGGTACCTCTCTTGTATCCTCTTCTCAATTAATACTTATACCCAATTTTGTAATCCCCTTAAATCACAATATAGATAATTTAGATCTTGAACATACACCTCCTTTGTGAGGGAAAATTTTGAAAATTTTGAATTTTCGAGCATCATCAAATACATCAGGCACAATTTTGGGATCCCATTTTCTTAGATTTAGTTATTACTCCAATTCTTAGAATTACTTGTTTTCAAGCTAACTCTTAGCATCATTTCAAGGATGACAAATTTGGACTACTTAATTTACATGAAAAGTTTCATGTGATAATGTTTTAACATCAGACATACCTCAAGATAATAGAATGCAAAGAGTTGTATGTTACCCCAGGATAAACCCACTAGGAAAAGAGGACTCAGTCTAACACACTCCTACTTCATCACCCTGACTCTAAGTATAGGTAGGAAAGTACATAACCCCAGCAAGCAGGAAACAACTACCCTTCTAGTTTAAAAATTCCCACTTTGGGATCTAAAAAGGCTTGTTGGCCCAAAACTTCTTTGAATTCCTATCATCCCCAAATCTTGTGAGAAAGAGTAAAAGTTGAGCAAATAAAATCATGAAAATTATGCCCAGAAAGATACCGATAGACTTCGCATGGATGGTGTATTTCTACACTCAAGAATATAGATATGTCATGCCTGGTAGTGGAGTCTGGAAGCTAAACTTTTACACACATGCCTTTCAAAGGGAACCTCACACAACCACTTGACATTACATCAGGACCTAACTGGATAGAACTATCATTACAACAGTAAACATGGTTGAGTGAATATGAAAAGTGTAGGAGACACAACAACTTTAGCCCACCCCAACATAATAGATAGGATATCTGAAAAAATATAAGTTGGGTGTGAAATCTACCTCAGGTGGAACCTTGTGCATGTACAACTCATAAAAGGGCCATCGGTGTATAAAAAGGGAGAAATCCTTCCTTAGGTTATATTAGGCAATATGAGTACCACAAATCTAAGTCTGAGAGGGAGAGAGTCTTGGGATTGACAATGCCTAGTCATGATTCTTATGTCTTGATTTAAGGCTGACATACTAACATTCTTCACATTCTCAACAACAACAATATAATAAAGCTCTCTAAAGTTGTTCAATGCTTTAATTCTACTTGTTATCCTAAGGACATGATAGACTCTAAGTTTTTGGAAGTTGATACCATCCATTTTGTGGATATTTGAGTGCCTATTTCACCCTCATTTTATCATCTCTACTATATTTTGACTAGATAGTTCTGATTGTTTGGGCGAGTTTTGATGTGGCTACCTAAAGTTACCCCATTTTCCAAATTTACACAAGATACATATCTTAGAGACTGCTGAGCCCAAGGAAAAATGGCTATCGAGGTTATGACACCTTGGCGACCAATGAAGATTGCACCAAGTAAAACAGACGCTGATCATTCTTGGAGACCATTGAACTTCCTCACGATTAGTGATTGATGGATTCTATGCCATCTCTATGATTGCTGTGAATTTTATGTCCATATGACTAAAGGTCAAGTCAACTTAGAAACCTATGAAAATCACCCCTTCAGCCATCACTCTCATCGACAATTCTTAGCGACCATGGGAGTTGAGCATTGTCAACGATCATCATGCTGTGGCAACTTTGGAAGATCATAGCCATAGAGACCGATGAAGGCTCACCACCTCAGCAACCACTAAGGTTTTAAGTCGGTTATTAATGCCTATAAATAGAGATCCACTTGGTCTAAGAAAGGGCTCGAGACTTTTGAGGGATGATAAAGTGCTATTTCATTCTAGAGCCATCCATCAATCATCCCATCAGTCTTTGATCTCTGAAGATGAGAGCCTGAAGGAGAGAGAAGATCCACACCTCATCAACACCATCAACCTATCCTTCAAAAGAATGAGTAGTTGCTCCTCTGCACCCACTCCAGATCCAGAAATGAAAGAGACATGCACTGGTCTTGGTTGTTTGTGTCACAATTGGTGTATCCCCCTCTTCTCCTCTAGATCTGTTCATATGGCTCATCTATTTCATTCCATTTCATTGTTCTCTCTCATGTCTCATTATATTTGTAAATTCATAATGCCACTCGCTACCATGAGTGGCGAAACATCTTGATTGGGTTGGGAGTATCCACTAAGGCCTCCCAACATGTAAATACTCATATCCATTGAATATATGCTCTTAGCAAGGATTATCTCCATACTCTTATTCTTATTGCTTCACTTTTATGATTAGCTACCATTTTGTGATGTTACATTGTTAGTGACTCGAAAGAATAGTACTAGCCTTATCTAAGTGTTATGGAGTTGCACGAATGCATGCAAATGTTGGAATTCTTAATCTTAATGTCATATGGTTATATTTGTGATTGTTTGTTTGTCATCTTGAGAGAGAGACAACCTTTTAATCTAGATCTATCCTAAGCTCAAGAGAGGAGGGTATAAACATATATGATGATTGATTGTTATCTTTATAAGGGTATACAATGGGTGTGAGTATTTCATGTTTGTGAGAGATCTTAGTTTGTGAAACCTTTGATCCAAGTTCCCATCCATTCTTGTTACATCACTCGTTGTTTCTACTTATTGCTTGTTTATTTTCTTACTTTGTTTACTTGTTTTGTTTTGTTGTTGGTTGAAGTAGCATCATTCCGTAAGGAGCACCAAACTTGATCTACCCTCTTGGTTGGTGTAACTGAGTTGAGGTCTTACATTCTTAGCACTTACTATTCCTTGTCCCCTTGGATTGACCCTAGTTTACTACCCGTATACTAGTTGCGGGGGCCTGAGAGTCAGGTTATAAATTTAAAAGTATGACTACTCTGGGTCCACTCCCTTTTAGACATGTGATTTAGGCCAGTCAGCTACCACTAGTTAAATGGGTGCCATAAATCTGTGTATTAAATTGGGAGTCAAAGTTTTCATCTAGGCATGCTCATCATCGAGGAAAGTAAGGTTGAGAGAACACTTGAAGTACAACCTTGAAGATATTTAAGATAAACTATAATCCTTGTCACCAACAATGGTTACTATGGATCCCTCACAATGACCAATCATAAAGGTTACCACTATAAAGGTAAGCTCTTATATAAGGGGAAATTCCAACCACTAGGAGGATTGTAATGGTAATTGAGTCTACCCTAGGTCAAGTCCCTACCAAGAAGGTGGCTTGGAATAATAGGTGACCAAAACATGAAGGGGTTGCAACCTTAATTGGTCATCCTACAACTCAGGGTTAGAAACCTAAACCATACCACATATCTATATAGTGCCTCACATAAGGAAAGGGTAAGGGAACTAAAGAGGATAACTTGAAATGGTTAGATTCACCAACTGCTAAAACTCTGATACCATACTTGCAATGAGTGGAACCGAAGAGGGTATCCACTCATTACTATTGAGAAACAAAACCCATTTGCCTCCAAACACACCAAGAAGTATGCATGGAGAAATGTATTTTTGTTTCTCAAAAACATAATACATAGAACATTCTGAATATATAAAAATGGAAATTAAACTATTAAAAAGTAACTCCCATTACAACATTGTTCGTTCTTCACCCATATGAGTGACAATACAAAAAGTTAGATGCAAGTCTAACGAAGCAATGAGGACCACATGCAGAGGGAAAGTTGGCTACTTCAATCTATCCTAATAGTCTATGGGTGTGGTGTTGTCTGCTCCTTAGTCTCATCTCGTAGAGTAGCTGCCCTTGGGTGGTTTGGGCACAAAAGTCAGAATGGGAGAATGAAATAGAGAAGCTTATCAACATAAACTGGTATGTGCTATAAAATCTAACTTTAGGCAATATGATCAAGGTAAGTAGAATAGTTGTTCCCTTTCAAAATAAGGAATGAAGGTAAGAGACAAGTCATACAAAAGAATGTTTGAGTTCAAGAGTGAAAAGGCTTAGAAAGAAATAACATGTCATCACAACAATAATTCTATCCTTATATAATTTCAAAATGCAAATATTAAATTCATATGCATATTATCATGTGATTGGTTTACCTATGTGAAGGTCGAGATACTTCCACACCTCGATCCTAGTAAGGAGGTGGGAGCAACCCAATCCTCTATAAAATAGTTGAGATCACCATTGCCCATATACAAATAGTTGTACAATGGGATCCAACCCCATTATGTACCACTACACTAGATACAACTAGTCAAATAAAACTAACATGCTCAATAAATAGAGAAGGCAAGATAATTTAGTCCTTCTAAGTAATTATTCAAGCATCATTAATAATATGGTAAATCCTATAATGATTAATGAGGAAATCAAGATCAAGATGAAAGATTGGTTTAGTCAAGGTCAACTTAATTAAACTAGATTTATCCAAGAGGATTCAAGAAGCATACTGTAACATCCCAAATTCTAAGTAATTTAACATATATAATTTATCCTTATGAGGCCCAAGACAAATACATGACACATATGCTAAATTGGATTTGATGATCTATAGGCGCATTTGTGAGCCCATTAATTGTCCATAATCACAATAGGGGTAAAATGATATTTTTTCTATTGGCATATGTTAATTAATTATCCAAATATATATATATATATATATATATAATCAAAATAATGATAAATACATTATGACCAAGTTTCAGAATTTAATAATGTTCAAATAAAAAGATAGATAATATTTTTCTAAAAAGGGATTATGAGTGATTAAAAATATTAAATGATTTTATTTTAAAATTATAAGACTTTATTTGTTTTACTTATATAAATACATAGCAGTAGTCAAATTTTTATGATTTTTGGTTAAAATTAGATAAGGAAATAACTTCAATAAAGATGAGAATATGTGTGGTGAATGGCTAGTAAATCAAATAATTATAGAGATGATATATGTATGTTTTTATTCAAGATCTAAAGATGGTAATAAAGTAGAATTTAAAATTATGGTCAAACATGACAAGATTGAGATTCCTAGATTTTAATAAAAAAATTTAGGGATATAGTGCTCTTAAGGATAATATCATTATATTTTCTAGTAAAATTCATCAATTTTATTACTAATTGGAATGCAGATTTAATTATAATATTTTAAAGAAGGAAAGAAGTATGGAAGTGATTTTCTAGGAAAATATAGCTTGACATGTAGGTGTTTATTTGGATAAGGTAACTAAAATTTTGAAGTAGAAAAGATTGTTAGATTCATTATCAAATCTAAATTGTACTAAATATATAGTGGTTGATATCTAGCAATATGGAAACCATGATTTAGAAAATAGAAGTGGAGGAAAACATGGATTTTTTTTCTTGAGTTTTCTTATGGAGAAATAATGGGTCGAACCAAACTCATTAATTATTTTCTATGAATTAATGAAAAAGAAATATAATTCCATCAATTGGTATACATCTTGGTCTACCATCAACCACCATAAATTTATGGTCTTACGTGAGATTAAAAAAATATGAATAAATGAAACTTTAATGAGGTTTAAACTACCATGTATATGAATTCAGGATAATGTATTTCATTAGATCATAGTCCATAGGGTGTTTTGTTGAATATGAGGATATATATATATGTAAAAAAAGAAAAGGATTTTTTCACTGCCTTAGGCAGAGCCCACATCCTTTTTCCAGCCATAGCCCGGATAACTGGCGGGTGATAAATCCAGCGCTCCACAGCGTGGCTCGAACCTGGCTCCCCCCGGAGGGGGACACCGTGCCTTACCAGCTGTACTAATGCTGACCAGGTATATATATATATATATATATATATATATATATGTATATATAAATTCATAGGCTTGTGGTGTTCATTTGATTTTTTTTTAAACATAGGTTGATAAGTATAATCAGAGAGTGTTATCTCTAATTTTTTAACCTTGTATAAATTTTATGAAAGCAAATAAACTTTCAAAAAAAATATAAAGAACATGTGTATAATTCTTCGGGTCAATCCATTATGATGTGTACCATGAACACAACTGGAAAGGAAGGGTAATATTAGAAACTGTTATTTTATTTTTATTCCTTCATTATGAATGAATAATGTCCAATTTTTAAATAACATGGTCAATGACTCAGTAGTGTGGGTGTTCAAGTAAAAGAAACATGGTCAATAGTGGGGACATCTGATCCATTATGACCTAAACCAATTGAATTTGTTAATTAAATTCTAAAAAAAAGAGATAGAACCCTCCTTCCTTTTGGAGAAGGGAGAGTGTGGGAAGTTTCAATGCCAATTAAGAATCGATTTTCGATCAAAACATAAAATTTAAAGCAGAATGATCTAGAACACAGAGCACTGATGCATTATAAAACATGGGGCATAGGATATCAAGTGTTTGTGGAGTTATATTCCTCTATATTCAACAGAAAGGGAGTAAGAAATAAGCCTTCTTGAGGAGCTATGTGTAGACAATGACTATAACATGGTAGACTCTTTATTCTAAAAAATCAGTCTTGTTTGAAGGCTCATATCTGGGTGGAAAGTATCCAGGGATAATCATGAAGGAGTCTACTATGCCATGGAGACTTCGCTAGAGTTCAGCCACGTGACCACATTCAAAGGTGTGCTAGGTGCGCAAACTATGAAAGAAATCACACTCATAGACATGAAAAGGAAGAGGAAGGTGACAAGAGCTAGCTAGATCTGGGTTTCTAGACATGCAAACCTAAGGAGGAGATCCACAAACTAGAGAAAATGAAAGAGAAAAAAATAGAAAGCTGGGATGTAATGCATCAGATTGAATATGAATGGCCCAAATCTTCTAGCTAGAAAGAGGTAATCTTGAAAATCCTGTATCTTTTAGCATAGACATCCAATCATGGAAAATAAGGTGTCATTGAAAAGATATGAAAGATTATATTATCACAAAAAATACTTTTTGAGGATATTTTGATGTTTAATAGGCCAAATATTTAATATAAGATAATAAATATGATCCCGGTGTTTATGAAATAGATTGTGATGTCCAAATTTGAGGAGATAAGCTCATGTGATCTATGTTGAATTCTAAAAACAAATGCAAGATATGCACTTAGTATTTTGATGAATATATTTATTATTTTGGGTTTATTCATTAGAGTTACTATGATAATTTGAGTCATTATACAATGAGATAAAATTTGTAGAAAATCTTTGAAGTTCTATTTTGATGTATGTCTCACTAAAATATAGTTTTGTTTGAGTTTAGAAGATAATTACCTATTATGAGAATTTAATGTTATAGAAGTTAAGCCATGATGTGATTTAAGGTGGTTAAGAAATTGATGATATTAGTAATGATGTAAATGTGTAGAGATCATACATTATGAGAACTCACGATTGAATCTGATTTTATTAGAGGATGGTCTCATATTTATGATACATAAAGAAATCCCAACATATATTAGAAGACCTAGAAAGTCTATTAGGATTATCTAGGATTTCTAGATATAATTTTGATATATGACTCATGTTCATTTTCAAGAAAGCTAACACTTGATCATAACCTGAAAGCATATTTGGATTTCTCACCATAACAGGTAAGTGGGCTATGCCCATTGAGTTTTAGTATTATTATGATTTATAATACAACTCATACAAAGTAACTTAGAGGTTAAGTTACTTTCAAACTTCAATATTCAGTGGTTATTTCATATCTAGTCATATGTTAAGAAATCATATTTCATTTAGCTCGAGTCATGTTGCACAATTTTCAAGTTTTAGATATTTTAGATTATATTACTATTAGGCACTCAATACTTCTATGCTCTATTCAATTTATTTTCTCAAGCCCTTAGGCTCAGATATAAGTTTTGTATAATTGTTAATTAAGGAGCTTCAAATTAAGATCTATCCGGATGATAAGTATAATTCAGATTTCAGATCCAGATTTAGATTCAGTTTGGTTTATTTTCTCAAGACTTAGACTCAAGTGTCATATATCTGACACCAAAATTTAATTCAGTCATCTATTAAATAAATGCTTCATATCAAGATTTTTCTAGTCAATAAAAACATCAAAATTTAAATATAATTAGATTCAGTTAAGAATTAAATAGTAGAGATACATAGTTAGAGATAATAGATTAAGTTTCAGATATAAGAAATTAAGAATAGAATCAAAGATAAAAGATTAAGATTCAGAAATAAGAAATTAAGAAAAAATTCAGGGATAAGAGACTAAGACTTAGAAATAAGATATTGAGATTCATAAATAAGAAATTAAAAACAAAGATAGAAAATGACACTAGAACATTAATACACTATATGATAAGTCCTCACCAGAGAGTCTCATGATGATTTCAAAGGACGATGTGTGTCATGGAGGATATGTAGTGCCAACAGAGGTTTTTTTGCACCATAGAGGACACATCGATGTCAACAGAGGGCACATTGTGCCAATAGAGGGTGTATTGTACTATAGAGGAGACTTCAGTGTCAACAGATGGCACATGGTGCCAACAGAGGGTGCGTTGCACCATAGAGGACAATTTAGCATCATTAGAGGATGACTTATCGTATAATGGTGGCCACAAATAAGATAAAATACATTAATAAAAGACACATTGATTCAGTATAATTTCACAACTTTCATATACTAGTATATTCATGTTTATCTTATTAGAAATTCAATGTCACTTACTCTAACCTAGGTTTTCCTTTGAGCATGGATGGGTACAAGATGTTCACAAGTACCAAACTTTAGGAAGATCATTCAAGATAAAGGACTCATCTTTAGTTTTAAGAGAGGTTTTCTTGGTGGGCCTCCATCTACACGATCCAAGATATTAAGACAAAATACATGTTTTAACATCATGTAAATATGCTTTTTAAACAATTTGAAGTAATCACATTTATTTTGCTGAGAATTTATTTCATACATAGTTTATATGGTTCTTATCTATTATTATTGTAATGCATATCATGTTAGTAACACTCCCTAGTCAAAAGAAAAATTTGCTTCCAATCATGTGATATGAAAATCAGAGTGTTACAATGTGGTATTAGAGTAATAATATAGATGGCCATTAGGAGAATTCTCATTTCCTTAAACTAAATTACTCCGGTAGAATTCTAAATAGATTAAAAAAATACAGTTAGGTATATGTAAGTAACCTTTGTTACAAAAATTTGGCAAAGATTATAGAATCTGAGCTAGATGTCTAGTCCATGATTGAATTTGAGATATGTAGTGAAGTTAGCTACGTCTGGCCTTTAGATCTTAAGTCTTAATTGTAGATACGCCTATTACACGAACTCTCTATTTTCAATGGTGTGTGGTCTAGAACACATATCATATGGAATTGTAGAGGAAATGTTATGATATCAAAATTTTATGATGTTTGGCTCATCCCTTTTTAATGCATGTGTTATTGGACATATGCACTTAACAAGTTGTAAATATAAGTATAGGCCATCTTCATGTATATATGTGGACGGCATATATCAGGAGATGCCAAGGGACATAGTTGATATTAAGATCCCAAAAAATATAGTAACTCGAACCGAAAGACCTTAGAAGTACATAGTGTTGTTTGAGTAAGGGTACAAACCACAAAGTAGCAGTAAAATAATATAAGATTATACTAGACAAAAGGCATTGGGGCATGTAAGATGCACTATTCTTAAGAGTATTTCTGTGGTTCTTGACAATGAGCATTAGTGCACTAGACGGTTATGGCAACTACTCTCCCAGGATTCGACAACAGGTGTCGGTGTGAAGCGTACATACACAATCACACTACAACGAGCGAACAAAATTGATTGTTTTCCAATGAGTAGGAAAGCGACAGAGAGAATGAAAGAAAGCAAAACATTTTCACTTCTATTTAGAAAGAAGGTGAGGACGTTGTTAAATAACAAAGCAAAAGTCTCGTTAAGAGATGTATGTGGTTGTACATTCATGAAAAGATGTATTGCAGTTTGAAACTGCCCAAACGAACAGGTACAACCAGACCAGAAGAGCCACAAACTGGTTCAATGAACCAAGGAGAAAAACAACCCGGGGTCGCGCCCACACAAGGAGGCTCGGGAGGTCGGATTTGCACCCCCCTACGTGTGGGATGCGACATGTGCCGATGTGCCTGATTAAAGGGTTTCCGAATCAGCCCGACCCAAACCCAATTGGACTGCCCCACCATGCATGTGTGAAGCCCTTATCCATTTTTTCCCTCAATTATCCTATGGTGAAGAACCCATATATAAGGAGGAGGGTAGTATCAGATTCCCCCAATATGGGACTAAGGTATTGTCTTTGGTTTTGAAATATAGTAAACACAACAATCCCTTACTTATTCAAAAACAAAACATTAAATCTTCTAATAATAACTCACTGGAAAAATTTAAACAAATGACATGCATAAACTTTAGTAAAACTAAGTTCTTTGAAACAAATTTTTAGATTAGATGTATGTGATCTGTAGAGAATTGATAGAACTATGTTCTTGAACCAATTTTCCTTTTATTTGATCAGAGATTCATTACTCACATGACATTCATAAAATCAATTACTATTCTTATGGATTGGCACATTAAGGCCATGTGCCTACTGGGAAGATTCATGGGTGCTCTAGAGATCTACCCAAATCTCAATAGGAGAGGCCCCACTCCACACTCACAAAGATGGACTTTCATCAAGTATATATTGCAGTTATATGCACCACCACCACTGGCTATGAAATCCATTAAGAAATTGAATTCAACTTAATCACTGCAAATTATTGTTTACATCATAAGAATGAGATACAAAATATTACAATACATTGAGTCATCCAGTGACTTAGTTTTTCCCATGAACTTCCTTCTCGGGATCACCGTTCATAAAGGTTGGGTATCCATTACTTTGACTTCTGATATGGGCTTAGTCCCATTCTCCTCGATGTGTTTCTCACTAGTCTTTGACTTAATGGCTTCGTTAGAGGATTGACTAAGTTTAATTCTGACTTTACATAATCTATCAAGATTACGCTATCACTGATAAGATGCCTCACAACATTATGACGTATATGAATATGTCTACTCTTCCCATTATAAACTTTGTTTTTAGCTCTTACTATGGCATATTTATTTTCACAGTGAATAAACACTGGTGGAGAAGGTTTCTCCTAAATGGGAGGATCCATTAGAACATATCTTTGCCATTCACCTTCAGTTCTAGCCTTTTCTAAGGCAATAAACTCATATTCCATAGTAGAATGAGCTATACATGTTTTCTTGGTGGATTTCCAAGACACAATACCTCCACCCATGGTGAAGATGTAGCCACTTGTAGATTTCAATTCATCTGAATCAGAAATCCAATTGGCATCACAAAATCCTTCTAGCACAGTTGGAGATCCACAAAAAACAATCCATGATTAATTGTACCTTTTAGGTATCGTAAAACCCTATGTAGAGCATCCCAATGATCTTTGTTAGGATTTTGAGTAGATCTACTTAATCTCTCGACTACATATGCTAGATATGGATGAGTACACTATATTAAGTACATCACACTTCCAATTACCTATGCATATTTGACTTGTTGACCACTAACACTTTTATTTTTCTTAAGATTGCAATTAGAATTAAAAGGTGTGCTAAATGGCTTACAATCAAACATTAAAAATATTTTGAATATTTTTCTAACATAATGTTCTTGAGAGAGCATGATTCAATCATCACTTTTAAGAAGTTTCATTCCCAAAATTACATCTACTTCTCCCATATCTTTCATGTCAAAACTAGAAGCCAATTTTTTTTGTGTGCTAATTATTATATCAATATTAGTGCCAAATATAAGTATGTCATCCACATAAAGACATATAATTACAAAACCCTATTTATCAACTTTTGAATATATACATTTGTCTACTTCATTTATATGAAAACCATACCATACAATGACTTTATCAAATTTCTCATTCCATTGTTTAGGTGCTTGTTTCAGACCACATAGAGATTTGATTAGTCTGCATACCATATGTTCCTTTCCAGGAACAATATAACCTTCTAGTTGATCCAAATAGATTTCTTCATCTAAACCTCCATTCAAGAAAGCAATTTTTTTTAAATCCATTTGATGTTTAATTAATTTCTTAATTGATGCCAAAGAAATTAAAATCCTGATTGAAGAGATTCTAGTTACAAGAGAAAAAGTATCAAAATAGTCAATATCCTTTTGTTGTTTGAATCCTTTGGAAACTAATCGAGCTTTATATTTATCTACAATACCATTGGTTTTATAATTTTCTTCTAAATATCCATTTACATCAAATCGTTTTGACATCTGGTGGAAGATCCACTAATTCCCATGTGTGATTATATAATATAGATGCAATCTAACTAATAATTGCTTCCTAACACAAGGAGGAATCAAATGAATTAATTGCATCATTGTAAGATTGAGGGTCATTATCTATAATGAAGGAATAGAAGTCATCACCGAGATTTTTTTCCTTCCTCATTCTAGTAGATTTTCTATGTTCTACATCATCCGGTTCAAAAACATCATTAGTATTGGATGTACTGGGTATGTTCTCTAAAATTTCATTTGAAGGATCAAACACTTTTTCTATAGGAGTTTTCATAGGAAAGATATGATTAAAAAATTCAACATTTTTAGATTCGACTATAGTATTAGGTTCTACAACATTATTGCTACTTCTAAGTACCAAGAATCTATATTCTATACTATTTTGAGCATAACCTATAAAAACACCATCTAGAGTTCTAGACCTAATTTTTGCTTCGTTGGTTCAGTTAATAAGACTTTAGCTAAACAACACCATACTTTGAGATATTTCAAATTAGGAGGATATCCTTTCCATAATTCATATGGTGTCTTATTTGTTTTCCTACTATGAATACAATTTTAAAGAAAACAAGATGATAAAATCACTTCCCCCCACAAGTTGTTGGGTGCTTTTGAATTAATTAAAATAGAATTCATCATATACTTTAGAATTCTATTTTGATGTTCTATAATCCCATTTGATTGAGGCGAATATGGAGGTGTGTATTCATATATAATACCATGGTTTACACAAAAATAATTAAAACGAGAACAATCATATTCACCACCCCTATCTGTGCAAAGACATTTTATTTTCTTATTGAGTTGATTCTCTACTTCCATTTTATATTTAACAAACATTTCAAAAGCTTCATCCTTTGAATGTAGTAAATATAATTTTGTATACTGTGAGAAATCATCTACAAAAATAATATAGAAACATTTCCGACCTCTAGATAGATTTCCTTTTAAATCTCCAAGATCGGTGTGTACTAAATCTAGTAATTCAAAATTTCTATGTGGAATTTGAGGACACAATTTCTTTGTAGATTTAGTTTCAGCACATACTTGACATTTATTATTTAAATCAACAACACCATGTATATCTTTTAGTAAACCTAAAGATTTCATGCGTTGTACATATTTAAAATTAAATTGTCCAAGTCTATTGTTCCACATATCAAAAGAGTCAACGATATAAGAAGAAGAAGAAATTTCATTAGCATCAGAGTTTGGTACATTCAAAATAAAGATACCATTTGAACAATACCCCATATCAAGGCAGTCCCCAGACTTAGACAGACTGACCTTGTTTGATTAAAAGGACACCTTGACCCCAAACTTAACAAGTTGAGAGATAGAAATCAAATTAACCATAATGTATAAAACATACAACACATCTTTGATCAGTAGAATTTTCCCAGAAGTCATCTTGATCATGACATTTTCCTTTCCGGTCATAGAAGAAGCACTGGAGTTTCCCATGACAACCTGATGCTCATCCTGTCCTACTTCTGAGTATGTCACGAAGGCATCTCTATTGCCACTAATGTGGCGACAAGTCCCAAAGTCAATGATCCAATCATGTTGCTAGAATGATCTCATGCTGACCAGGTTGATGAATGCCACAAACACATCCTCAGTGACAAGGTTGGTTGATGTTTCCTTAGAATCTGGAACTGCTTGCTTCTTTTTGTTCCTGTATTTAGGAGAAGTATGACCAGGATTGCCACAAACATAGCAAAAACATTTTTTTCTTAATGTCTTAATTGCATTTATTTTTATTTTTATTTCCTTTCCCTTTCTTATTTTTCCAATTATTTTAAACTAATCAGAAGAATTATTTTTAACTTTATTGTTAACAAAGTTTGCAGAACATGATAACTCTTTATTCAAATCAGATTTTTCTCTAGTACGATTTTGATATTCTACTCGGATGTGTATTATTACATCATCTAGTGATATAAATTTGTGCTTTAAGTTGTTCTTGTAATGTTTTCAAGAACCAGGCAAATTTTCAATTAACGACCCCACAATAAAAAACTCAGGAAGATTATTTTTTTCATTTTTCAAGTCATCTAGTAAGATATGAAAATTATGAATTTGAGTAGTTATTTCTTTTTCTTCAGTCAAACGGAAATTTAGGAAATTTGCAACAGTAAATTTTAACGTATAAGCCTCTTCCAAAATGTATTTCTTATTTAAGTTTTCCCAAATTTCGATGTAATTTTAATTGGAAAGTATGCGTCAAACAGTTGATTAGATAATGTACTTAGAATAACATGTCTACATATACATTTTTTTTCCCAATCAAAAGAATCATTTTCATGTTTGAGTTCAGTTAAAGCAAATGATACATTAGAAACTTCCAAAGAAGCAATAATTTTTTCTTGCCAACGCCTATAATATTATCCATTAAACTGTTTAATTTTTGCAACATCAGGAAGTGGTGTTTGCAAAATAGTAGAAACATTGACAATTTGATTATTATTACTTGACAGTGTCACAGGCGTGAAGGAAGTTTCACAACCTTCCATGTTAGTACCCATCAATAAACGGAATACTCTTAAGATTGTTGTTCGAGTAAGGGTACAAACCACAAAATGGCACTGAGGCGTGCAAGATGCACTATCCTAAAGAGTACTTTCGCAGTTCTTGACGGCGAGCATTAGTGCACTATATGGCTATGACGGCTACTCTCTCAGGATCCAACAATGGGTGTTGATGTGAAGCGTGCACACACAATCACACTGTAGCGAGCGAACAAAATTGATTGTATTCTAAGGCAGGGACATTGTTAAATAACAAAGCAAAGGTCTCGTTTAAAGATGAATGCAGTTGTATGTTGGTGAAAGGATGTGTTGTGGTTTGAAATTGCCCAAATGAACAGGTACAATTGGACCAGAAGAGCCATAAAATGGTTCAGTGAACCAAGTAGCAAAACAACCCGGGGACGCGGCCATGCAAGAAGGCCCAGGAGGCCGGATTTGCACGCCCTATACGTAGGACGCGACATGTGCCAACACGTTCGATTAAAGGGTTTACAGATTGGCCATGCCCAAACCTAGTTGGGATGCCCACCATACACTTACGAATCCCTTATCCATTTATTTTCCTTAATTGTCCTATGGGAAAGAACCCATATATAAGGAGGGAAGTTTCAGATTCCCCCAATATGAGGCTAAAGCATTGACTTTGCTTTAGGAATACAATAAATACAACACATAGAGGTCCATTATTTTATAAAAAAATTTACAATTTATGAAAACTAATTACACAAGGATATTATTCATAAGCTTATAAAAGAATAGAGACACAAGATAATGCCTATGAGAAGTAATGTGCAAACATGTATAACCTCATAGCTTATGTTATTGAGGCATCTTATAAAAGAAATAGGTGTGCAGATCCACTAAAGAACTTTACCACTAAGATTTAAGAGAACATAATTTTAAAATATATGTGAAGGTTAACTTAGAGTAAGTTTCATTTAGGGGTGAATCTTTAACTTACCGATCAATAGTATATCCTATAAGAAGGTTTTGTTTGAACTGTTTCATCCAACCTACTACCTATTTTAGGGATGATGCATATCCCTTGACCTAGTCATTCATATAACTCGTGATGTAAATCATGTGACTTATTCAAGGGATGCTAAGAAATTATTAACCATCTTAGTTGATAAAGAATCTTTATGAGAAGGATTTATTTTTTAGTGAACCTAGAAAAATCATGAATGTAAGATTTTCCTTATTAAAGAATAACATCCAAAGATTTTTAGTAGAATTTGAAATGTTTTTAAGCGGTCAAATCTTAATAGAATAAATAAGATGAAACATTTAGTATGAATTATCCCATAAAGTTGGTTCAAAATATGATGGATCCTTATAAATGACATAGAATATTTTCTTAGTGTTGGTTTTTCAAAAATATAGGAAGGTCTGAGATCATGATGCAATTAGACATCAGTATAGTACATACATATGAAAGTTAGCATGGTTAAAACTATGAAATTTAGAATTGATATATGGGTAAGAAGCCTAAGAGATTCAATGATGTTCATGAGATGAAAGGTGTCATAAATATTGTTAGTGGTAGTCAAACCTTGAGGTGGGTAGCCTCACATTCATCCTATATGAATTTTGAGGACAAAATTCCTAAAAAGGTGGGTAGAAATATAATATCCCAAATTCTAAGTAATTTAATATATATAATTCGATCCTTATGAGGCACAAGCCAAATACATGACTCATATACTAAATTAGATTTGACGATCTATATGCGCATTTTGAGCCCATTAATTGTCCTTATTCACAATAGGGGTAAAATAATATTTTCTCTATTGGCGTTAATTAATTATCCAAAACAAAAAATATATTATTGAAATAATAAATTTTGACCATGTTTTAGAATTTAATGATGTTCATATAAAAGATGTATACTATTTATCCAAAAAGGGATTATGAGTGATTAAAAAATATTAAATTATTTTATTTAAAATTCCAGGACTTTATCTATATTCCTTATATAAATACACAATAGTGGTCAAAGTTTTATGATTTCTGGTTAACATTAGATAAGGAAATGATTTAAAGAAAGATGATAATATGTGTGGTGAATTTCTAGATAAATCAAATAATTAGAGAGATGATAAATGTATGTTTTTTTGAGATCTAAAATGGTAATAAAGTAGAATTTGAAATTATGGTCAAAGATGATAAGGTGATATTCCTGGATTTTAATACAAAAATTTAGGGGATATATTGGTCTTAAGGATATTACCATTATATTTTTGAGTAACATTCATTATTTTTTGATTCAATTCTTTAAAAGAATGAAAGAAGTATGGAAGAGGTTTTCTAGGAAAGTATAGCATGACTTTTGGGTGTTTATTTTGATAAGGTAAATGCATATTGAAAGTAGACAAGATTGTTAGATTGTTATCAAATTTAAATAGTTCTAATTATTTAATGGTTGATATATAGTAACATGGAAACTATGATTTTGAAAATAGAAGTGGAGGAGAACATGGAAAAACATTTCTTGTATTTTCTTGATATTTTCTTATGGAAAAATAATGGGTCACACCATTAATTATTTGCTATGACTTAATGAAAAATAAATGTAGATCCATCGATTGTTATACATCTTGGTCTACCATCAACCGGCATAAATTTATAGTCTTACGTGAGATAAGTAAAATATGAACAAAGGAAACATTAATTAGATCTAAACTACCATGTATGTGAGTCCAAAGATAATATATTTCACCTGATCATAGTCAATAGGGTGTTTTCTTGAATATGACGATAATGTATATATCTATATAACTTCATAGGATTATGGTGTTCATTTTATTTTTTTTAAGTTTAGGTTGATTTGCATAATGAGAAAATGTTATCTGTAATTTTTTTGACCTTGTATAAATTTAACGAAAGAGAAATTGACTTTGAAAAAAATATGAAAAGAACATGTGTACAATTCTTAGGGTCTATCCATTATGATGCGTACCATGGACACAATTGGAAAGGAAGGATAATATTAAAAACCATTGGTTTTGTTTTTATTATCTTAACTATGAATGAATGGTGTCCAAGTTTTAAATAACATTGTCAATTACTCAATAGTGTGAGTGTTCAAGTAAAAGAAATGTGGTCAATAGTGGGGACATATGATCCGTTATGACCAAAACCAATTGAATTACTTAATTAATTACTAAAAGGAAAGGGATAACACCCTCCTTCCTTGTGGAGAAGGGACAAATATGGAATGTTTTGATTGTAGTTAAGAATCGGTTTCTGATCAAAACACAACATTTAAAATAGAAGGATATAGAACACAAGTCAGTGATGCATTATAAAACATGGGGCATAGTATATCGCATCTTTGTCGAGTTATCTTCCTCTTTATTCAATAAAAAGGGAGTAAGAAATAAACCTTCTCAAGGAGCAGTCTGTAGACAATGACTGCCACATTTGAGACTCTCTTTTCTTATCTGAAGGCTCATATGTGAGTGGCATGTATAATGGGACAATCATGGATGAGTCTACTCAGACATGGATCCCTCACTAGAGCTCGGTGATGCCACCACATTCAAAGGCGTATCCAACACAAAAAATAGGAAAGACATCACACTCACAGACACAGAAAGGAAGAGGAAGGTGACTAGGGCTAGCCAGATGTAGGTTCTAGACAGGCATACCTAAGGAGAAGATCCATGAACCAGAGGAAATGAAAGAAAAAAAATAAAAAGCGAGAATGTAATCTGTCAGATTCAAGATGAATGGACCAGATATTCTAGAAGGAGGTAATCTGAAAAAGTTGGTATCTTTTAGTGTAGACATCCAATCATGGAAAATAGGGTGTCATTGAAAAGATATCAAAGAGTAAATTATTATAAAATACTTCTTTGAGGATATTTAGATGCTTAATAGGACAAAGTTTTATTAGATCGAAATATATATGATGGTGTTTATGCAATAGTTTGTGATGTCTAAATTTGTGGAGATAAGTTAATGTGAACTATTCCAGAATTCTAAAAAAAATGCAAGATTTGATATTTGTGTTTTGATGAATATAGTTTTTTCTTTTGAGTTTATTCAATAGATTTACTATGGTAACTGAGATCATCAAACAATGAGATATAACTTGTAGAAATTTTTTGAAATTCTATTTTGATGTATGTCTCACTAAAATATTGTTTTGTTTGAGTTTAGAAGATAATAACTTATTATGAGAATTTAATGTTATAGAAGTTAGGCCATGATGTTAAAAGGTGGTTAAGAAGTTGATGATATTAGTAATTATATAAATGTGTAGAGATGATATATTATGATAATTCATGATCGTATCTATCTAATTAGAGGATGGTATCATGTTTATGATACAAAAAGAAAAACCAATATAGATTAGAACACCTAGAAAGTGTATTAGAATAATCTAGGATTTTTGGATATAATTTGATATATGTATCATATTCATTTTAAGGAAAGCTAACGCTTGATCATAATATGAAAGAATATTTAGATTTCTCACAATAACAGGTAAGTGGGCCATGACCATTGAGTTTTAGTATTATTATGATTTAGCCCACAACTCCTACAAAGTAACTTAGAGATTATGTTACTTTCAGACAGAAATATGTGTGGTTATTTCATATCTAGTCATATGTTAAGAAATCGTATTTCATTCAGCTTGAGTCATGTTTCCCAATTTCCAAAATTTAGATATTTGAGATTATATTACTTTTAAACACTCAATACTTCTATGCTCTGTTCAAATTATTTTTTCAAGCCTTTAGGCTCAAATATAAGTTTTTGTATAATTGTTAATTAAAGAGCTTCAGACTAAGATCTATCTAGACAATAAGTATATCAGATTCTAGATCTAGATTTCGATTCAAATTGGCTTATTTTCTCAAGCCTTAGAGTCAGATGTCATATATCAGACATAAAATTTAATTATGTCATTTGTTAAATAAATGTTTCATATTAAGAATTTTCTAGTCAATAGGAATATCAAATTTTAGATTCAGAGTTAGATTCTATTAAGAATTAAATAGATATAGAGTCAGATATAAAAGATTAAGTTTCAGAGATAAGAAATTAAGAACAAAATCATAGATAAGAGATTATGACTCAGAGATAAGAAATTAAGAACTAGTTTAGAGTTTAGAGATTAAGATTTAGAAATAAGATATTGAGATTTAGAAATAAAAAATAAAGATAGAAAATGACACCAGAACATTAATACTTTATATGATAAATTCTCACTGGAGAGTCCCAGGTCAATTTTAGAGGACACTGTGTGTCATAGAGGGCATGTAGTGCCAAAAGATGATGTGTTGCACCATAGAAGACACTTGGGTATCAACAGAGGGAACGTTGTGACAACATAGGGTGCATTGCACCATGGAGGACACTTCACTATAAATAGAGGGTACGTAGTGCCAACAGAGGTTGCACTACATCATAGAAGAAACTTCAGTGTCAATAGATGACTTATGGTATAATGGTGGCTACATATCAAATAAATGACATAAATAAAAGTAACATTGATTCATTTTAAGTTTACAACTTTCAAATAATAATTTAGCATTTAATCTTACCTAACCTAGGTTTCCCTTTGTGCATGGCTGGGGACGAGATGTCCACATGTACCAATCTTCAGGAAGATCATTTAAGACAAAGGCTCATGAATAATTTTAAGAGAGGTCTGCTTGGTGGGGAGCCATCTACATGATATGAGATATTAAGATAGAGTTCATGTTTTAGCATCATGTGCATAGGATTTTTATACAATTTAATGTAACCACATTTCTTTTGCTGAGAATTCAGGAGAATTATTTCATACACAATCTGTAGGGTTTTATCTATCATTATTGTAATGCATATCCTGCTAGTAACACTCCCAAGTCATTTTTTTTACTTCCTCTCATGTGATATGAAAATCGCAGTGTTACACATATGTTCAATATCAAACGATTAGCCTCATCAATAGAAAAACAAGTTTTATAGTCACAATATATTTTCCCATTGAAAATAGGGGTTTAGCGACATAATTTAATTGGAAAATTATCACTCATTAAGCCTAACCCAAATTTCAGACTTTCACAGACCTATCACAACAAATTGGGTAAATTTTAAGGTTAATTACAATTATTAAATGATGAATGTTTAAATGTTGACTTCTACAAAACACTAATACATCCAATTAAAACAACACCAATCAATACATCTCATTTCTAGAAATCCAAAACATATTTTAAATTTTTTTGGCCTATAGATTAATTATTATGAATTTTCAAAGACTAATCAAATTATTGAATAACTAAAAAGAGTATTAATGTAATAGGACCACAATGCCCCTACATCATGCATTCAAACTTTATGTATGAAGGGGCACTATGCGCCACACACCAGAGGTGCAATGTCAATTAAAATATTTACACAAATGTGTGGTTGCCCATGGCAATCATGACAACATCGTATGAGTGGAGGGACCCTATAGAGAAAACACTATGAGTCTTCTTCCTCCTTATTGCTCCATCCCGTGTCGGGAGCCGAAAGGATAGGCTCGTGATCCTCCTCATTCCTTCTGATGCCACACAACCCAAGGAGAGGATCACAAGATGCTGAAGATTGCCACAACTACCCCCATCATGGACACATCATGACGTGCCTAGGAAGAGAGGAACCTAGGTAAATATAGGCAAGACTAGCAATCTAGAATCTGCACATCATGACAAACTCAAAAGTGTAAAGAAAAAGTATCATAGTCAATCACATCCAAAAAATCACTGCATTTAACCCATGTACAAACAACAAAAATAGAAAGAGGGGAAAAACAATAAGCACCTCAATTGTCACAATCAACAATACACTGAGCTTCACCAAGGCCGCAAAGTTGAATTGCACCCTTACATAAGATTTTCCCCTCCGAAACAATGCCATCGACTCCCTGTAGAAGGAATTGGTCATAAGAGCTTGAGAGCTACCACACGATGGATCCAGAGCATGAAGAAATAGGTAGCATTTATTTAGGGTTCAATGATGCTATGGTGAGGAATTTATATAAGTTCATAGCCCTGAGATGGCCAGAAATCCCAGCATAGGTGGAAACAAGGGAGGTACAAAGCCCCATGTTCATTGGGACAATCTGGGAAAGGAAACCATAATGGATTTGGGACCTATAAGTTCACGAGATCGTGAGAAATCTAACCAAAAATGGAATGAGAGAATAAAGGGAAAGATGAGAGAGAGAAACCCTCAAAATCAAACTACACCATGGCCTAAGACTCACATGTTTTTGGAACGGGGTTGAACATGAACCCCCTATTTGTTAGATCTAAATACTATAACTCCTAGGGAAGTCCAAATAAGTTACGATATAACCAAGATTATCCAATTAATTTACCCAAACTTTTCTCTTATTTAATGATTAGGCATGTTCTTTAGGTAGTATTGAAGTACACAAAATAGATGTGGTTAATGTAGAGACTTTAGGTCTAAGGATCACAGTCATCATTTTCACATTAAGACATGAATCTGACTTCCATTAGATGACTTCCATGTCATTCTCAAGATGGGTCTATCCAATACAACTTGTTCTCTAATGAGTACCTATGTGTCTTACTTGATGCTCAATTTTTTACTAACTAGATGTACTTGTCAGTGTATATTGTTGTCATATAATATTCAGAATAATATGCAATTGGGGATTTATCAAAAATGATTATTCTAAGTATACGCATGATCTCATTATGAGGTCCTCCACCTAAACTATGCTCATTGAGTCAAATATTTTTAGGAACTTTTATATATAGTCATTATCTGATACAAAACATACATAAATAGTGTATTTGTCTTATATATAGAATCAAATCTTATAAAAAAAATCTCATTACAATCATCACATGATGTCTCTCATGGTATACAACCTATATGTGGCCCTATAGGTTCCACATTAGTATGAGTGATTCCAATGACCACACAAGCAATGAGTGGTTTCTAGAGAGACATCATTTCTATCCAAATATTTCAACTAAGTTGCAAATGAACTTCAATTCTCACGTCGCCAATGTTACTATGTCCATATATTGCCTTTGTCACACAGATCTAGATTGAATACAAGGAATTGAATCCTCCTCCTCTTGATATTCGACTTATGTTTCTTAATTTATAGTAGAATATTGAGATAAACTGAGATTAGTATCCAATAGTGACTCACATGAGCATGGACATTCATTTTAGTAGTCTCACTTATCAAGTGATGGGGATATCACTCTAGAATTAGGGACAAATTCCCATTTATGTTACTCAAAATAACCAACATGTATTACAGTGAACCCAATCACTACTTATATGGTAACCCCTATACAATGTCACATTGATTAGTGTTAAGGTACAACGAATATCAAGCAATTATTATAGAAATTTTAGGTCTAAGGACAAAATTCACCACTATTACATTGAGATATGATATGGACTAGCATGCCATGTCTTCCATGTATCATTCTCAATGTGAGTATGTCAAGTACATTCTCTAACAAGTGCATGTGTGTCTAACTTGATATCGAATACCATCACTAATGAGAAGCGGTCATCAATCATCACACACACTAGTCTTTTATATTATTGTTGTCCTAACTTCCATAATAACATCTGATTAGGAACTTAATAAGAATAAATGCTATTACTATACATATGATATCATGTTAAATATGTAAAGTCAAAGCCATATGTTATTGAGTCAAAAAAATTGAGGACCTTATTATGTTGAATACTTATCTCATAATGAAACAAACATAATAAATGGAATCACCCTTTGTTAATAATTATATCAAGTATGAAGTATCTCAATATAATGATTGTATCACTAGCTCATAAGGTATATCACCAATAGTTTCCCAATTTCACTACTGCCAACAATTACAAGCTATCTAACATGGCCATCATGTGTTTAATTTGAAATTATTTTGTTGAGAGGATAAAAAACCTTGTGTTTGTTTGGTACTCTATAAATATTTGCATATCCTCATTGTATGATTTCTTGTATGAGATGGTAACATTGTACTATGTGCTTGGAATATTGATGCAATATGGGTTCCTTAGAGTGTACAAAACTCCATGGTCAGCAAAATAATGTTCTATGGTGTCATAAATGGTTGGAGCCACCCTTAAATGAACTTCCTAATCAATAATAATTCCTTTCTTGCATAAAATTTAGTAATATATTTGTATTCTATTATCAACTACTATCTTTTGCTCTAAAAGTTTCCAACTTACACCTCTTGCATATTCGATGACAACTGATTGAAGAATGACATAGTTTGATCGGTTCCGTCTGACTCTTGATTGGCATCGCCAGGCGATCCCCTCATCCCGGTGAACTGGAAGTCTATACAAACCAGGGGTACCGAAACCCTAACCCCATCTCCTCCCCCTTCTACTGGCAACTTCCATGGATTTTTCCACCTACCTCTTTCCCAATCAGACCATCTTCCATTGCTCTCTGATGTTCGACGTTCATCTCCATGGCTGGGGCCCCAGCCGCCAACGGTATCACCGTGCCCCCTCGTGCCCCTCCATCACAACTCACCATCCTTCAGATGGCAAAGACATCCAACTTACATCTCTGTTGTTGAGGAAAAGCATTAAACAAGGATACAACAGGTTAATGTCCTTGTCAGTTTGAAACCTCACATCAGTGTAACCCTTACAATCAACTCTTCCTCACCCTCATACATCAATAATTGATCTTAACTTCTTCTCATGTACTTAATTATATTTAGACAACCCATTGACCTTTATTGAGATCTAATTGTTACATGCTCATCATGCTCAAGGACTAAAAGACATCGGGACAAATGGAATACATGATATATCCAATTGCATATACATATGATATCTTACTCATGCATGCCTTTTCTTACAAATAGTTGGAACATTGAGTTCTCGAGAGACTCATAGCATGAAACATGGGTAAGATTCCTCTCTTAGAATCTTGCATGATGCACCTTTGCATCACCTTATCAATGTATGTACTTAGACTCATACCAAAAAGCCTTCTTGATCTCTTTCTATAGATTTTTATTCCTATAATAGAGGATGTTTCCACTAAGTACATCATAGAGAAGGTATTTTCCAATCATGTTTTAACCATTTTTAGATTAGGGATTTCATTCCACAATAATAATATGTCATCTGCATGCAATTACAATTATTATCTCACCAACCTTTTTGTGAACATAAGGTTTATATTCATTTTAATAAAAACAAATTGTAACGACCCCTCCCCCTGTTATCCCCTATTCTGGAAGACCAAGAGGGAAAGGGCCATTATCATATTTACAAGATCGAGGTTTATCAAGTAACCAAAAATAATTATAAAATTTCATTGCATGAGAATGAGTTTGATACAATATGAAAGATAACTCTCCACTAAGGAGTTACATTAAAAGTGAAAATCTATTGTTTGCAACTAGAAATGAAAATTATCTATCAATATCCTCCAGAATTACATTTAATGTCTTCTTTTGGTGGCTTCTTCTTTGGATGTACACCTTTCATCATTCATTGTCAACTACTAGAAGTTTAACCTAAAACCTGTGAAACAAAAGCATGGTCAAGATAAAAAGTTATAGTGGTATGTGGGGGAAACAAAATGTTCACATCTAGGTGTAATAATATATTCAATAATAGCAACAAATATTTACTCATAATCAAAATTGTAATTTTCTATTATAACTTCTCAACTGTAATTTTTGCTCAACCTTTGGGATACACTCATCTAGGGTTTCATCTCTACAGTGGAATTAGGCCACCTTCCCCTCCAGGGGCTTGACCTTTAGTGATATTCCCCTCTAGGGGCTTGATCATCATCATCTCAACAACTTACTTAAATTTCCATACATCCAAAGGTGGCATGGAGGTTCAAGAAAGTTATATTCATATAGTGTGATATCCATAATGACTTTATAGATTGTAGGAAATAAATAAACATGAAATCATTTATTTTTCAATCAACATAGAAAACCTTAGAAAACTAAGAAAGTCGGTTAACTTGATTAGTCATAAGTGTAACCACATACCTTTCTTAGATTTAACTCAAAGTCCAAGTGAAAAGTGTAATATGAAATTAATCAAGCAATCACCCTGAAATTAGTGCATAATACCCAAGTATTACTAATTTATCCATAATCTACCATTAACACTGACTCAAGTTCCAAGTTAGGATTTTAGGGTCAACTTAGGGCTTCACTAGGGTTACATTAGGGTTTTAGCTTCCTAAACCCTAATTAACACTTTTAATGTAATTTTTATTTAGAAACCTTAATTTTATCATTAGATACATTCTTATTCACAAATTAAGCCAAAGATGTCATTTTTATTCAAAAAGACTAAACTTTATCCATTTAAGACATTTTAACCATCTTTTGAGCATTATAACCAAGAAATTAGGCTTTCCATGCTTTTAATACATTAAAGTTAGTAACTTTAAGCAATTTTGAAATTAAAGACAGAACTAGGTCTTAAAACTATTTTTTATTGGAATCCTTGCATTTTTCTGATCAACTTTCATGCATAAGGTATTATCATCAAACCTTCATATAAATGTCTATGATTTTAGAAAAATTAAAGATTCTTAGTCCATCACAAGCCACCACCTAGGCAGTGAGCCTGGGTGCCAACCTTCCCAATGGGCCGAGCCAATGGGCTCACATCAACTCAGCTCAACTTGCTGGCATGGAAACACGCTTAGACATGTGAGAAAATAGGGAAAAGGACAAAAGTGTCCTTACCTGTGTGAATAGATGTGGGGGGGAGACTGGTCTTTCCTCCCTCTATCTTCTTCTTCCTCTCATCTACTTGTGATTAGATTATAGTGAGTCAATAGATGAGTTGACTCTGAGGATCTAACCTTCTGAGAGACAGACAAAGAGACCTTTTTCCTCGTCTTGACCCACCGAAGTTGATGCACCCTCAATTGTCCTGGAGATGGCTTAGGCGAGGATAACGTAAAGAAGGATCCTCAACTACACATAGATGTTTAGAGAAGATGGGAGGCATGGCTATAAACAAAATTGAAGGTGGAGAACCGAGTCTAAGATCACACAGATCTTCGCAATCACATTGGTGATTTTTCATTGGATGCACATGCCCTTATATAGCCCTGGGGTCAAGTGCAAGTTCTTATTACGTTGGAGATTTGGGAAAATCTTCTATAGTTCTCCAAGCTAGGGAAAACCTAGGCTAGGTAGGTTCTCATTGATCTCACAAAGCAATTGGAAAGATTTCTAATCTCACTCATGCACTGAGTTATGAGAAAAATGATTAGGAAAACATGCCTTTATTGCTCTAACTTTTCCTATTTGTCAAGGGCTAGAAGATGATCTTTTGATCATTAGATCTGGATCTAAGGGTTCAGTAATGCGTGTGATGGTAGAAATGTTCACAAGTAATCTTTTCCAAATAGTAATATGTGTGACATTTAATGTACATTCATATCTATTCATTAACTTTAGGATTTCTAGGAAAATCCATATCTCTCTATCCTTTTATCCTTATTATTCAAATAATATAAATTCAATTATGTAAATATATGTGAAAATCCATGTTATAACATCCTTTCCCTATTATAGGAATTTTATCCTCAAAATTTGACTAATCATACAAATAGATTTGGATGAGACTTTTCCATGCTCGTCTTTACCTCTCATTTGGCTTAATCCTCATCATGGTGCTTCCAAAGAACCTTCACCATCTCTACCTTTTTATTCCCGAGCTCTTTAAACTTGGTATCCAATATCCTCACATGTGACTCATGGTATGTCAGTCTCCCTTAGAGTTTAATAGGCTCAATATTCAACACGTGGAAATGAACCTTCACATAACGCTTTAGATTGGACACATGGAACATGTCACACGTCATACTATACTATGGCGGTAAAGGTAGATGATAAGAGGCCTCACCAATCGCTTCTAGAATCTTAAATGGACCCACATGTCGGTGACCAGTAGCCCAACCGGTCATAGCTTGGGGCCCCTCATGAAGGGTCTCGGATTCGACTCTCACTGGAAGCACTGTTCAGAAATGAATTTCCCACAGCGTCAGATGGCCTCTGATGCGACTTATTGAGATATCAGTGTGTGGGCACACGGGTCTCCTGGGTTTACCATCCCTACTATCTGGGCCTCCGCCTAGGGGGGTGGGTTTCCCCCGATAATCAACAAAAAAGAAAAGGACCCACATATCACATACTTAATTTTCCTCTATTTTTAGCCACAACTTAGAGGGGTTGGATTTTTAGGAACACATGATCACCTATAGTGAAGTGTAAGTCTCTCTGCTTTGCATCATCATACAATTTCTGTTGATCTTGGGCTCTCTTTAGTCTTTGATTGATCAAAGAGACCTTATCAACATACAACTGTAGTTCCTATGACCTCAATAAGGTCCTCTCACAGACGTCATTCCAATGAAGCAATGATCGACACCATTCCAATGAAGCGGTGATCGGCACAACCTCCCATAAAGAGCTTCATATGGAGGAAATCACAATACTGGCTTGGTATCTATTATTATAGGCAAACTGAGTGAAGGGCAAGTATTACTCCCATGATCCACCCCAATCGAGAACACATACTCTCAACATGTCTTCTAAAGTCTGAATAGTTCTTTCTAACTATCCATCGGTCTGGGGGTGCTAAGCTGTACAGAATTTCAACCTCATACTGAGTACTTCTAGGACTTGTTTCTATAACTTTTAAGTGAACTTGGGGTCACGATCAGAAATTAAAGAACTCATAACACTATGTAGGTGAACTATCTTTGTAATGTAAAGCTCAGCCAAGTTTGACACCTTAGTAGTAACTTTTAGGACTAGGAAGTGTGCTGACTTGGTTGGGTGGTCCACTACAACCCATATTGCATCATGACCTTTCTTTGTTTTGGGAAGACCCACCACAAAATCTATACTGATCTGGTCCCACTTCCACTCTAGAATTTCAGCCAAATATAGTAATCTATCGAGTTGTTGGTACTTAGCCTTCACCATCTGGCACGTGAGACAACTAGCCACATATGCTTCTATGTCTCTCTTCATTCTTGACCACCAAAAGTATCACTGCAAGTCCTTAAACATCTTGGTGGTGTTAGGGTGCACTGTATACTTTGACCCATGTTCCTCTTGTAAGGTATGAGTATTTAAGGGTGTATCCTCAGGAACCCAAATTCAACTTTTGTATCGGATTCCATCATCCACACTCTCCAAGAGGTGTGTCTGAGGCTCTTCCATCAAACCCTTCATCTTTTCTAACTCTAGGTTAGCTAACTGGGCTTCTACTAGCTCAGACAATAGGTCAAGCTTGATATAGATATTGGTAAGAGAAATCCTAACTGTCAATGGTTGTGATGCCCCTCGAGCAAAGTTTTCCATTTCCTTCCACTGACTAACCAAACAACTGCACAACTAAGACATTTTCTATCGAGGGCAATGGCAACCACATTGGCCTTGCCGGGATGGTAGGCTATGGTGAAGTCAAAATCTTTTAGATATTCCATCCAACATCTTTATCACAAGTTTAGGTCCTTCTATGTTAATAGATAATTTAGGCTTTTATGATCAATGAGGATGGAAAAGGTAGCCCCATACAAATAATGTTGCCAAATATTCAAGGCATAGACAATAGTTGCAAGCTCCAGATTCTGGGTTGGATAATTTAACTCAATGGGCTTGAATTATTTGGAAGCAAAGACAACCACATTCTTGTTCTTCTCTAATACACATCCTAATACCAACTTTGATGCATCAGTGAAAATGATAAAGCCTTCATTACCTAAGGGTATGGTCAAGATGAGGGCAGAGGTTAGCTTTTCCTTCAACTCCTAGAATCGTACTTCACACAATTCATACCAAATAAACTTTTTTTTCCTTTTGAGTGAGCGTGGATGAGGGAAAAGTGGTCTTTGAGAAATCCTTGATGAACTTTTGGTAATACCCGACCAATCCCAGGAAGCCACGAATCTCATATGTGTTCTTCGGGGCTATCCATTCTTAAAAAGCCGCTACCATGGTAGGGTCCACCAAAATGGTTCCTCTAGATATAATGTTCCTGAGGAACATCACTTGATCTATCCAAAACTCACACTTTGAAAATTTCCCATAAAACTTGTACCTTCTCAGGATGTCAAGGACCTTATATAAGTGTTCACAGTGTTGTTCTAAGTCATCAGAGTGAACCAGGATGTCATCTGTGAACACTATGACAAAGGTATCAAGGAGGGCTAGAACACACTATTCATGAGGTTCATGAACACACTTGGAGCATTAGACAACCTAAAAGGTATAATAAAAAACTCATAGTGTCCATAATAGATCTGAAAAGCTATTTCAAGATATCTTTACTCTTAACTCACAATCGGTGGTAACCAAATCTCAAGTCAAACTTTAAAAAGACTCGAGCAGTTTTGAGCTGGTCAACAAGGTCATCTATACTGGGTAGAGGATACTTGTTCTTAATGGTGGTATGATTTATCATCCTATAGTCTATACACATTCAGAGTGATCCTTCATTCTTCTTTACATATAGGACCAGTGTTCCTCGTACACATGTGTTGGGTCAGATGGAGCCCTTGTGTAATAGTTCATGCAGTTGTTTCTTCAACTCAAGCAACTTGGCGGGAGCCATCCTATATGGTGGAAATCAGGTTTGTCCCAGGAGATAGATCTACTGAGAAGTCTACTTGTCTTTCCAGAGGTATGCCTAATAAATCATCCTAGAACACATCAACATACTCCCTAACTATCTCTATTTCCTCTAAGGGTTGTACCTTTTTCTATGGTTCAGTCACTATAGCTAGGAACTCTAGACAACCTTTATCTACCATCCGTCCCTCTTTTATAACTGACACATACATTCTAGTGGTAGCATCTTTCCTACCTTTAATAGTAAAAGGTGCATGAACTTGTCTCTCTATCCTTATATTCTTTTCCCTATAGTCTATCTTTGCTTTATAGTTATAATGCCAATCCATTCCTATAATGACATCAAAATCACTCATATCAAGTAGGATAAAGTTGGTAGGGAGTTCATGGTTCATATACTTAACATGTATGGACGGTGTCTATGGAGATATGAAAGGATTTGACCACTAAGGGTAGTAACCTCTAAGACATATCCTAAGTCTTTGAAGTCCAAACAAATCATAGTTGTGAGGTTTTTGAAATGAAAGTACTAGTAGAACCAGAGTCGAACAAGGCTTTAATATTATGGCCCATTATATCAAGAATGCCTACATCATATTTATAATAGCAAACTTTGCATTTCATGGTAAAGGGTAGGAAAAGAAAAATCTAGGGATGGTTACCTTCTATGAGACGGTTGTCATTGGCCTGGGTTTCCTCATTGTGAATGTCAAAGACTTAGGCCTATCGTCACTCTCCCGTAGGTGGGGTGGCTCCCTGGGGTGGTGCAGATACTGGTTGTGCCACTACGGGGACCAAACCTCTCGGGTTAGGGAGGGGACAATTGACTTGGAAGTGTCCGTCTTGTAGGAAGTGGTAACATACTTTCTTCTCAAAGTGAGACTTTCCAACATGAAACCTCATGTAGTTATGATACTTTGGGTGTTCCCAATTCTGAAGGTTCTCACTGTATGGTTTTTCCATTCCTTCATTCCTGCCCTTACCATTGTTACAACCTTGAGTTATTCTATTATCATTCCTTGGTTCAGATGTGCCTTTTGTGAACCCTACATATCCTTTGGGTAGGTTCTAAGGAGGAAAGAGTGTCTTCTCCATGTCTAGGGTGAAGTTGAGGGCCTCAATGAAGTTTGCAGGTCTACTCACCATCATGTGTGGCTTTATCAAGGGGTGCATACGCTCCACAAAATGGTCCATTCGACACTCTTCAGTCAACATATATCCAAACCACTCTAGGAGGCAGAACGTTTGTGCAAAGTCTGCTAGTGACATGTTACCTTGATAAAGAAGGGTGAATTGCTTTCCCTTCTCTTTCTTGGGAGAAGTGGGTATGAATCTTGCAGAGAATATATTATGAAAGTCTACTCAGGCCATTGGTTCCTCATTCAGATCTCAGCCTATGATATGATTTTCCAACCATAACTTTGTTGATCCTTCAAGGGGGTGAGCAGAAAAGAGAACCTATTTATTCAATTGCAATTCCAAAATGCAAAATCCATTCTCCACTTCCAGGAGCCACACGTCTTCCTTGTCAATCACCTCATCTTTTCTTCACCCCAGAATATTTCTATATTCAGCTTGACGAAGTCCATAATTATAACTCCAAGATGAGGACATACCGATAGAGATTCACCATCCTCATTTCTAGCAATATCCTTGAGTGCAAGGGCACTGATAGCCTCTGTGAGGTTCTTCTATTGTTCCATCTAGGGTGCATTGGGGTATGAACAATTACCTACCTATCTGTCAGTGTGGATCCGACTATATGGTCAGGGTCATCTCTGGCCACATCTTCCATCATAGTTTTTCCTTCGGGGTTACGACCATATTCAAGATTTGGTATGTCAAAGGGGATGAGATTGAGTTCAAAACATTTTTCCACAGATGCCTCACCTTTCCTTTTCCTCTTCTTGGAGGACTCACCCTCCATGAACCTCCTATTCTTCTTTGAGGAGAGCCTCTTCTTGAAGGACAGCCTCGATCTGAGATATTCTCTGGGGGTGTCATCGGGCATGAAAGTAGTCTTAGTTTGGGCCATGCTGGTTCACATAAATAACTTTTTTATACTCAATTTCATATGTATGGCATTTTAAAGCATCATAAAATTATGTCCATGCCATCTTATTTACATGCATTTTATTATTGGACAGAAAACGCCTTAATCCCTAATTTCCATAACCCTAGTTCTTAGAAGGGGGTAGATATAAAGCAACTATAGGTACCTAGGGTTTTAATGAGTGTAGTAAGGGGTAGATAAGGGATGAAATTAGATGAAAAGACACAATGCACTTGTTAGGGAAACCTGGTAAGGTGACTAGTGGTGCAGAGGAAAGTTTTATCAGCCCCTAGATTGTGGTCCCTTCTAGATACCATCATCTTAAAAAATTTAATAATTCCCTTGGCCTCTACAAAATTCTTAAAATTTAATAATTATTAAAGTTTAAATGGTAAACTAGGATCTAATATCAAATGTAACGACCTCCTTCCCCTATTATACCCTATTCAGGATAATTGAGAGGGCAAGGGCCATTATCACAAAAAAAAGGATTGAGGTTTATCAAGTAACCAGAAATAATTAAAATTTATCTTGCATGAGGAAGAGTTTGACACAATATGAAAGATGAACTCTCCACTAAGGAGTTACATTAAAAGGGAAAATCCATTGTTTGCAACTAGAAATAAAAACTATCTATATATCCTCCATAATTACATTAAATCTCTTCTTTTGGTGCCTTGTTCTCTGGATGTCCATCTTTCATCATTCACTACCGGTTATTAATAGTTTAACCTAAAATTCTGTGAAACAAAAACACAATAAGTATAAAAATTTATACTGGTATGTGGGGAAAACAAAATGTTCACATCTAGTTGTAACAATATATTCAACCACAACAACAAATATTTACTCATAATCTAAATTGCATTTTTGTTATAACTTCTCAACCCTAATTTTTGCTCAACCTCTTGGATACCCTCATCTAGGGTTTCATCCCTGTTGTGGACTTAGGCCACCTTCCCTTCTAGGGGATTGGTTCCATGTCATCCTTACCCTCTAGGGGCTTTCCCTTTAGTGATCTTCCCCTCTAGATGCTTCATCATAATCATCTCAACAACTTACCTAAATCTCCATACATCCAGACGTGGCATGGGGGTTTGAGCAATTTATATTCATATAATGTGATATCCATAGTGACTTTATAGATTGCAAGAAATAAGTAAACATGTAAGAATTTATTTTCCAATCAACTTGGAAAATCTTAGAAAACCAAAAAAGTCGGTTAAGTCGATTAGTCAGAAGTATAACCACATACCATTCTTAGACATAACTGAAAGTCCAGGGTAAAAAGTGCAATTTAAACTAATCAATCAATCACACTAAAATTAATGCATAACACTCGAGTATTACTAATTTTCCGAAATCTACCATTAAGACCGACTTGAGTTCCAAGTTAGGGTTTTATGGTCAACATAGGGTTTCATTAGGGTTTTGGCTCCCCAAACCCTAATTATTACTTTTAATGTCATTTTGGTTTACAAACCCTAATTTTATAATTAGGCATGTTCTAATTCACAAATTAATCCAAAGATGTCCTTTTTTATCCAAAAAGACTAAAATCTATATATTTAAGCCATTTAAACATATTTTGAGCACTATAACAAAAAAATTAGTGTTTCCATGCTTTTTATATAGTAAAGTTAGTAACGTTAGACACCTTTGAAATTAGAGATATAACTACATCTTGAAACTATTTTTATTGGAATCCTTGCATTTTTCTAATCAAATTTCATGATAAAGTATTATCATTGGACCTTCCTATACATTTCTATGATTTTAGCAAAATTATAGATTTAGCCAATCACAAGCCGCCACCTAAGCAGTAAGCCGGGGTCCCCAACTCGACTGGGCTGAGCCAGTGGGCTCACACCAACTTGGCACAACTTGCTCACATGGACACACACTTAGACATGCAAGAAAAGAGGGAAAAGGACATAAGTGTCCTCGCCTGTGTGAAGAGATGTCGGGGGGAAAACTGGTCTTTCCTCCCTCTGTCTTCTTCTTCCTCTCAGTTTCTCTTGAGTACACTCCAGTGAGTCAACAGAGGAGTTGACTCTTAGGATCCCACCTTTTTAGTGATAGGAAAAGATGTGTTCTTCTTCTTCTCGACCCACTGAAGTTGATAAGATCCTCAATTGTCCTAGAGATGGCTTTGGTGAGGAGAATGGCAAGAAGGATCCTCAACTAACAGAGATGTGTCAGGAAGATGGGAGGCATGGATAATAGCGATATTGAAGGTGGATAAGTGAGTCTAAGATCACACAGAGCTTTGCAATCACATTGGATATTTCTCATTGGATGCACATGCCCTTATATAGCCCTAGGGTCTAGGGCTAGTTCTTATAGCGTTGGCAATTTGGATAAATCTTCTAGAGTTCTCCAAGCTAGGCAAAACCTAGGGTAGGTAGGTTTGCATAGATCTCACGAAGAAATTGGAAATATTTCTAATCTCGCTCATGCACTGAGTTGTGGGAAAGATGGTTAAGAAAACATGCCTTCACTGCTCCAACTTTTCCTATTTGTCATGAGCTAGACGATGATCTTTTGATCATCAGATCCTAATCTAAGGGTCATCAATGTGCATTATAGTATAAGTGTTTGCCGGTAGTCTTTTCCAAATAGGAATATGTGTGACATTTAATGTATATCCCTATCTATTCATTCACTTTAGTATTTCTAGAAAAATGCATATCTCTCTCTTCTTTTATCCATATTATTCAAATAATTGCAATTTAATTATGTAAATACATGTGAAAATCCTTGTTATAACACAAACTTTTTTATTGTCTCATCAAAATGAAGATTCCAACATCTAGATGTTTGCTTCAAACTATAGAATGAGCTTTGTGGAATTTAGACATTTTTGGCTTCATTTTGAGTGATAAAACCTTTCAGTTGTGTCATGTACACATCCTCAAGAATATTCTTGTTAAGGTATGTAGTTTCAACATTTTTTTGGTAGATATTATAGTCATGACAATTTTCAATGCAAGTATGATCTTGATGGATTTAACCATGACACATTGGAAGAAGTTCATCACGGTCAACACCTTGAACATGTCTAAAATCTTTATTACAACTAAAATATCTTCATAGGTTTGTACATTACCCTCCATTTCAGTCCACTCTATGGGTTTACCCTTTAATATTCTTGTTAAGGTATGTAGTTTCAACATTTTTTTGGTAGATATTATAGTCATGACAATTTTCAATGCAAGTATGATCTTGATGGATTTAACCATGACACATTGGAAGAAGTTCATCACATTCAACACCTTGAACATGTCTAAAATCTTTATTACAACTAAATTCTCTTCATAGGTTTGTACATTACCCTCCATTTCAGTCCACTCTATGGGTTTACCCTTTAGGTTCATACCCAAGGTCCATACCTTGTTGGAGTACATGGAATCCATCTAAAATATCATGGATTCAAGCCATGTTTTAGAACATGGAACCTCAATAGCCTCATTGTAGATTTTTGGATCATCATCATTCATGAATTTCACATCATACAGTTGAATCACAAGAAACTCAAATTTCCTTGGCTCTAGATATATCCTACTAAAACTTTAATGTTCTTGTTCTACATGAGGAATTTATAGATTCCACAAGAACTTCAAGTTCTTATTGATCCGCATGTTCCCTCATCAGTTCAATGTTATCTTTTGTACTTGAATTTCTTCAAGTTATATTTTCCTCCCACTACATCTAGTTGGAAAAAAAACTTCCTTAGGAATACAACATGGAAATGAACACTTGGTTGTCATCTGGGTATATATAAGTAAAATGCATTTTCTTTTTTAGCAGATTCAATAAGGTAATATATATATGAACTAGGTCCAATATTTTTGTAAATATTTTTCCTAAAAGTAATCACATACCCAACTATTTGTGAAAGATGTTTTGGGACGTTTCCTAGTCCATATCTCATATGATGTCTTTGTAATTGATATTGAAGGTTTCCAGTTAAGTGAAAACATTGCAATTCTAAAGAATATTCCTAGAAGTAAGTTGGAAGATTTGATAAACTCATCATAGATCATTCCATTTCTAACAATATTTAATTCCTTCTTTTTGATATACCATTATGTTGTGGTGTTCCAGGTAGAGTCGGTTGTGAGACAATACCAATTTATTTAAGAAGGGCCTCAAACTCTTGGCTTACATATTCTCCAAATTGATTAGAGTGATGTACCTTAATATTCTTTCCATGTTGATTTTGTACTATAATTCTATACCTATTATGGCCTCAATATGCCAAAATAACTCTAATACTCATATTTTTTTAATTTAGTCCCTCTTTGAAGATATAGTTTCTCAACTAGCCAATTTTAGGATTTATACGAACACAATTGAGTAGAAATTGGCTTTCTCTATTCTGGAGGTTGAAGCCCACAAAGACTTAGAAATAATCCCCCAATTTGTTCTAACTAAACTAGCTTGGGTTTGTCAAACCCATCTTGAATTTCTGTGACACAAGTTTGCCATAAGTCCTCTTCATCTACCTTTGCATCCACTCCAGAAGATAACAACAATGGTGGGAACCCAGGCCTAGATAATCCAATCCATAATGGATTCATCTAGATGTAGCATCTCTATCATCATCCTTCTAGGACCTCTAGGTCCATTAGTTGATATTCAATGATGACATCAACTGATGGACATTTACTGATGAAATTTATCAATGGCGTCCACCGATGTCATCAAAAGAAGAAAATTGTCATCACTAAAAGGGGCAAATCTAGCCCAGTTCCATCCAACCTAGGCCAGTTTCACAAGCCATCACCTCCAAAACCGATGGGATGAACTCAACCCAACTTCTCAAACCCATCCCATCTTTATAAGGCACCACCTCCACAACTGATGGGAGAACCTGGATTGGTTTTGCAAGACACTAATTCCACTACCGTTGGGATGAACCTGGACTAGTTTTATGAACCCAACTAGATTTCACAAAATTGGAATGGGCTCACGCAACCTAGCCCAATTTTACTCCAAAATTTTTGAACTATCACATAATCACCACCTACCACTATAAAGACCCCTCCCTGGCCACAAGGCCAAGGGTTATACACTTTGGTTCCAAAACCTATGTCTTAGAGTTTCAAAGCCTACGAGGACTAAGGATTTCACTCCACACCCATTCCCATAAGTTTGCTCCTATTTTCTATCATTTTATACCATTTTCGATTGACCAGCACCATTTTAATTCATTTACATTAGTTTTCATCATCTATCCACACATCCACTAGATGAATTGGCTATGATTCATCTAAACCGAGCCAAGTAAACCTCCATCCATTTTCACATTCTAGTGTTCAAGTGGATTCGAGGAAGAAGGAGGCCAATGAGTCCAAAAGAACAATGGGTGATGAAAAGGACAGAATCCAATCCATCTAGAGGCTAAGGAGTAAGAGTCACCTATCTTACAAGGTCTAGTCTCTTATTGTTCTCCTTTGTTTTGGTACAAGAAATATATTTTAACTTTGTTCAGTGCCAACTATTCTTGTCTGTGGCTAGTTGAGATCCTTCGAGGGAATGTAGCCTATTTTGGGCATGTTTATGTACTTTGACTATAAGCAAGTAGTTAATATTTATATCTATCTTGCTATCATTTTACCTTCTATATTGGTTATTGTTGGATTGGATGATCTCATTCTTGCATGAATTCCCATTTTTATTAACCTTAAAAGAGAAGTGGTAAAAAGAGGCAGAGAAGATAGTTTGGACCTAACTTTGAAAGGACAAAAACCAAGGGTGGGTCTACATGGAATTGAGAATTAGAGTAATCTGATCCAACACCATGAAAGTGACTAAGGTTCACCCAACCCAACCCGATTTCACTATGATTTGAATATGTTGCAAACCTTTTCCAATCTTAATGCCACTAGTTATAGCGAACCCAAGATTCCACAACACATTGGGTTAGGATGGTAGTTGCTAGCTAGTTTTTTGGAGGGTTGTCTATGCCTAAGAATGAGGTACATAGATAGACCTATTCATGATTGCATAACATGGAATCCCTTCTCTCATTCAATAGGTTTTAATCGAATCTACTTTGTTTATTTGACTTTGTTTTGTTTCATTTGCCTTGTTGTAGTTGTATGCTTATATTTACCCTTCCATTTTGCTTATCTAAGTTAGAGTATAATCTTAGAGGATTGGATGTTCCCACATCCCTATGTTCAAACATGCTTCACTACTTTGACCTCTTATATTATTGCAGGACTCCTATGATTCTGGGTTATAAATTAAAATTCTGATCCTTAAGGGACCGGGTTCATTATACTCAAATTCAGGATGTGTTTTGAGGTTGATCAACTTTTAGTGTTGTTTCTGGGAGTTTGGTTTTTCCACATTTAACACCTAAATATTTTATTTTGTTTAGATTAATTGTTTTATACATTTATAGTTTTTCTTTCTTATCACACTTGTCTATACACAGTAATATACTTTTTATTTTCCTTATTTTCACTTCTTTTTTATCTACAACATGGAGTTATCCATAGCAAGGTAGATCGTCCTATCCACCTATCTTAATGATTTTTTCCACAATATTACTTTTTGTAAAATAATAAAGGATCATGAACTTTAGTTGGTAGCCTTAAATAAAATCATCATATACCCCAACATCCTATGCACCTGAAACCATTTCTACTACATCGTGCACCAACCCTTTTGCCCAAGGGTTTCATAGAACAATGCCCCATGTGCTAACATGTGCTAATGTGTTCTTGTCTACTTTGATGGCCACCCTAACAGAACCTACAAATACACATCCAACAATGCCTAAGAGCCAAGATCGCATGATGTTTGAGTAGACAAGCTTAAAGCATGTAGAAGTCACACACTTCATGCTACTGATTTGAACTTTGCCAACACAGAACAAATCTATACATTAGAGACACATCCACTATACACTACACCACCACCACCACCACCACCAAGTATTGAAGATTCCTTTTCTCATGTTTAACAATCCTAGGTTATGATCCCCCTACTCAAGGGATCCCTTCATTCCACCTGGACTACACAATTGTTCTACTAGTAAGAGAGCTACATTAATCTTACACTAGGGATGCTGATGAAGATATTTGGCACACTAAGATAACCAAGTAACCACTTTAGCACAAAGATCAATTTGAAGGATTGCTTATTGGCCCATTTTGTTTTCTACTCCAACCTAGAATGACAACCCTCATCTTGAGACATGCCATTTTGTTACAAGTACAATATCTACTATGGGTTGTACAATTTGTTTGATGATGATGACTAACACACCATGGGGAGGTAATCCTACCACAATAGCCATGAGCTGGCTTTTCACATCTCTACTTATACTTCACCCCTCTTCCAGGGTGATGATGGTCGAGAAGTTGCAAATGAGATAGATTTTGATAGCATGGTTGCAACACTTGAGGACATATTATCCCTAATAGTTGATGATAAGTTTGGGGTGAAGCGTTTATAGATAGATTCACCTACGTCTTCCCCATGTTCATATTATGATTGGATGACCAAAATTCACTTGGACTTTACAATTGGCATCCAATCCCAAATTTAGAGATGAAGGGTGAAGAATATAATCCCTTGGGAGATTTTCAACCTCTTCCCTTCATTAGTTTTTGGTTCGAAAACATACTTGGGTCCACCTATATAGATCCATACCTTGGAGGTATTCTAAGGAAGTTATATATAGGGATTCACTTAAGTGCACCTTATGTCAATACCAACATGAAGATGAATTCACCAAGTCACTGGATTATGTTTCTCTACTTCAAATTTGAAAGGGTTTGCATTTTTGGCAATTCGACACATAGATGTAGGACCCAATTGGTAGGACACGGATGAAAAAGGTCCCAAACTTAGGATTTGGATCCCAATGGTTGTGTCATGGGGAAACAACCCCCTCTCTCTTACTATAGTCTTCTTCTCCCTTCCAATTAAATAAATTTTTTGTTAGGTTTATTGATTAGATAGTTTCTTTACCCTAACCATTTAGATAAATATTGTATGATACACCATTCTAAGACTTTGATAGATTTTGTTCCCTTGCATCCTGGTGCGGTCCCGCTAGAGGCTTACAACACCGGCCAACTAGGGTGGCCGAGTGCAATCCACGAGGTCGGGAGGCACGGGATGATGGATGGGATCCTTGCTTTCGAAATTTATATGGTCCCAAATCAAGTCTATCACTAAAACTAAAACAATGCGCCCGCAAGCGTACGGGGTACTGTTGTAGTATAGATCAAAGGCAAGATGCGGGGTCGAACCGCGGAGATAGAGGGGGCGCTAGAGTTAGAAAGCGTGAGCTATGTTCCTTATGCGGAGCTTAGGGTTTTTAGGGTTTGAAGGTTTGTTTGATTGATTAAGCTAAACGAGCAAGTAGGAAAAGCAATGTGAAACTAAGTTGTCAAAAGACTAAATTAGCAATCTGAGTTAACAAGCTATCTAAACAAGAGAAAGAACAGACTATACTAGACTAAGAAAGCAACTAGCAATTGAGAACCTAAGTTAACCACTAATCAAGATCAAAAACCTAAATTACCACTTAGCTAACAAAACTAGGCAATTAACTAAGTTAACTAAAGCAAATGAACTACACTAGAATTAACAAGCAAATTAGGCAATTAGGGTTTTAAGAAATTAGACGAAGGAGGTGGGCCGTTTGGGAATGTGACCTTGACATTAGTTGGGGGATGTCACCATAATGAGCAATTAACATATCTCATTCTAGATTACCAAACCAAACAACAAGGTGGGTGCTATGAGAATGTACCCTAAGCTACTAATTGGAGAACTAGGGCTAGGTGTAATTCTCATAGGACGTACCAAGTCTAGGTCTCTAGGATAAGTGGTATTAGTCAATTGAGGACCAAGGGTAAGGATGGGAGTAGAGATGAGGGTATTTGACCTCATGCCACTAGCCACCTCAGCCTTTAGGAAATCCTAGGCAATTGCACTAATCACACTTATACTAGCCACTTAGAACTCACATTTGCATGTAGGAAGAAGGTGATTATGTAGGAAGATAGGGGGCTATCTAGGGATCCGAATTAAGGACCTAGGAGCCAAACCTATGATAGATACATAGAAACCAAAACATCCTAGAGACAAATGTCTTCAAACACCACAAGGCAAGCAATTAATGTAATTAAACAACAACCACATGCACAAGTAATGGGAAATGAGGTATAAGAAAAGGCAATCATCATAGAAATGAAATATGTTCATTACAAATTATATTCCCCCAACATGGTATCAAAGTCACATTTTTTTTGCCCCAAACAACCCACCCAAGGGGGCTTAGCTATACATGATCAAACTAGGAAAAGAAGGGGATAGAAGAAGGGAAAATTCCATGAAGCTCGATGTAGTGGCCTCCTTCTTCACCTCCAAGCAGCTGTAGACGACCTACCTCCTCCAAAGGTGCAGGGGTGCATGAAAATGGTGGAATGGATGGATAGAAACCTAGAGAAACTAGGTTTCTATGGTGGAAATGAGTGGAAAGTGGGTGGAAATGGGGTTAGATGCAAGGGAGTAGGTGGATTGGAGTAATGGAGGCAAGGAAGCAGATTGGGTCGGCTAGGGGTGCTTAACCTTGAGCCCTAGAAGCAACTAGTGCTTATATAGGAGCTAGGGTTAAGTGGGGGTAGAATAGGAATAACAGTGGAAAGTTATGTAGGGTATGTGATCACCACGGTCGTGGTGGTGTGCCACAGCCGTGGTGAGGGTAGTGGGGGACGACCGTGGGGTGGTGGACACAGTCGTGGGGTGAAGGAAGTGGTGAAAAAGCAAAGTAGGGTGGTGGCCACGGCCGTGGCGGAGTGCCACGGTCGTGGTGTGTAGCATGCACCACGACCGTGTTGGGTAACACGGCCGTTTTGGAGGAGTTGGAGCTGACCGTGGGGCGGGACCACGTGCGTCTTGATCAGCATCGGCCACGGTCGTGGCGACTTGGCCACGGTCGTGGCTTTCTGGGCAACTTCCCTGTTGGAAACTGATTTTTCGCAATTTAATTCCCACGACCATGGCAGGGCGCCACGGCCGTGTTCTCTTCTACTGACCACGACCGTTCTGATGGCCATGGCCGTGGTGTCTTCAAGGGCCACGGTCGTGGCAGGTGGCCACAACCGTGGGATTCTGTGGATTTCCCTGTTGCAGCCTGTTGGAATTTGGCAATAAAGCCACAACCGTGGTATTGGGGCCACGGCCGTGGTGAGGCTTGACTTCTTGATTTTGCTTCTTACTTTGTCAATTTCAGATGTCTTTGCTCGGGGATGATTCTTGGCCACTGGAGGTAGGTTGAGGGAGAGTTTGGGGCCTTCTTTGGGTTCCTCCCTCTCTCTCGTCCATCTAAGCATGGTCCAAGTACCTGAAAAATAGTGCAAAGAACATCCATAAGCGTATTTGCAATGATACTCATATTGGGGAGAATAACCTGTAATTCTAATGCATTTGAATGTGATAAAAGTACAAAATGACACGAGATACAGCCCCAGAATAGGGTTGGATCACCACCCCAAACTTGAAACATACTTGTCCTCAAGTATGCTCCAACTCAATCTCTTTTCCATTTTCCATAATCAAAAGATATGACAAATACAATATGATGGCCGACAAATGCTAAATGGGATCAATGGTGACTAGGTACATGCAAATCACTTCCCTCCTCTTCTAATTTCACAAACCAACCATGAAGGGATCACAGAGCACAAGAACTTCGCATATAATGCATGGATTGCACAAGTTATCAATATCTCATCCATAAGGTTCCGGGTAGACCGTTTCATGATGATGTTAATCGCCGATGACTAGGAGTGTCGTTTCACCTTCATGCCTTCAACCTTATGCTTCAAGTTATGCCAAATGACCCACATGGCTGTGGAAACGGGATAAAGTGAGCTAGGTTTAATGTTTCCTAGCTCCATGGGTATGAAAAGAGAAGAAAGGGTTGCGGTAAGATTTGGAGTGCTTTTACACACTCATCTTTTCTTTATTTGAATGCTCTTAAACAGGAGCATCCTTTTATTTAATTTTGTTTTTCTTTTTTTCTTTCCTTTTTCTTGCCCTTGGTGTAGATAGGGCATATGGTAGATAGAGTGAAGCGGGGAGATAAAGATGTGGCCACCCCAAACTTTTGGAGGTGGCCACGGCTAATGTGTGCACTTTTGGCATCCTTTTATGAGGCGGAGAGGTATGAAGATGATGAAAGAGTGGTCGGGTCAAAGAGGGGTCACTTGGCATAATCTTCCACATAAGGTCTCCTGCATGAAAACTAGTCCGACACTTCACCATAGATATCACATCACATGAATGAACCAAATGAAATCTATATATCAATCAAGTAACTCCACAAACATTAAACGTTCTATGCTTGCTCGGATCATAATTCAATCAAACCAACACATTCCCAAGGGAGGTGACGAGCATGTAAGAAGTCACTCGTTGATACCACATAGCACTTTATCATAGCATATCATCTTGTATTTGTCAAAGATGAGCAATTTCATTCAATATGGTAAAGATTGAGTCAAAACACGCTTTTTGGACAAGAAACATCAAATCTAGGCAAAATTGGCCAAAAATGTGTCACATTGTACTAAATCACATTCAAACACAATTTTAGGTAAAAAGCAAGTAAATCCTAGCTAAAACATGCAAAAATTAGCAAAAACCTACATGAGATGCAATGCATGGCTGAAGAAGCAAATTTTTTTTTTAAAAAAAAATACTCAAAAATGCAGAAATGAACTACATGCTATGCAACAAAATCAGTAAAACTAAACTAGATGGCAGAGGTGATATCAAAATGACAAAAAGAGAAAAGGAGTGATGCATACCGTGCTACACACCCCAAACTTTAGAATCATGCTGTCCTCAGCATAAAACTATAGCTTAGGGAAGATAGGGGAAGAATCAAGGCTGTGGTGGCTGTTGTGGCATCTGAGGAGGATCCGGAGGGGGAGCTGAGTCTGGAGCCGAGCTGGATGGAGGGTGCTGATAGTAGTGCCCCCAGTAGTCATCCTGGGGTGGAGGATACGCCTGTGGATGTCCAGCTATACCACCCTAAAAGTCTGCACCCCATTCGGGGTTTCGTGCTGCTTGGGCATGTTAGTATTGGTACAAGTGGTTGATCTGGTAATGCATTTGTTGTTGATCTTGCCACATGTACTGTTGGACGAGCTGCATGTCACCTTGAGTCTTCTGAATACTCTCAAGGTGCGCCTGGATGGTAGCCATGTCATAGGCGTTCCCTGAGTGTGGCTGCAGCTGGGATGTCCCCTCATCCCTCCTTTTAGTTCTTCGGGGCTGCCTTGCTTCTTCTGCTTCATGCTCCTGCCCTTGTACATTTGATTCAGCAACGTCTTCCTATACGGAAGTGGCTCCCCTAGTATACGACTCTCTTGGGTGGTCTAGCCGCCATGCCATCAATTTTTCCCTCAACCTGTCGCCAGGTCCCAATACGGTTATAAGGGGTTCTGCGTGATAAGGCAGCTCAAGCTCAAAATCCTGCACACTTGTAGTCAAATAAAACATTCTTTTATCTTTCATTTTTATGGTGTGCGAATGCGTCAAATAGTTGAGGTCAACACGTTCTGCCTCAATCGCGTCTTGTGCCCCTGAGAGATCATATCCCAACGCTAGTACAATAGAAGTCACAAACCCACCCATGACAAAGGGTTTTGTGCTCTTGTAGGGTATGGACTTCATATGATCAATCAAAAGAACTCCAAGGTCAATGTACTTCTTGTGGTGCATACCGATCAAGACAATCATATCCTTTTGGGAGATGGAGCCTTGATTATCGTACCTCCCCACAATAGTGTTTTCCACGACCTTCTGCACATAGCGCATTAGCGGGTTACATATAGCAGTAGTTTTTGATCTACCCGCGTAGTAGTCCTCTTTGCCCGTGAATTTCTTCCAGTAATATGCATAGTCCAGAGTGTCGTCTCTCTCTACCAAGCCGTCATCTAAATTCATGGATTCTTCAGGACTAGAGGCGAAGATAGCATTCAGCTCAGTGGAAGTGAGGGTGTGCATGTTGCCCATCATGGCAAATCTGAGTGCATCACAACCCCTCACTTTTGTCTTCTCTAGAGTGGCAAAGAATTCTTGGGTCAATGTGGGATATGTAGGTTGGGGTGTGAAAAGAACGCCCCACAACCCAATTGTCTTCAAACCCATTTCCACTATCTCCTTGATTCTAAGATCCTCAATGGTCTTCTCACAACCGTACCTGGAGGCGAAGACTCGCCTTGTCATGCACTCGGGGTAAATGAGATGGGCCTTCTTTTGCTTGTGTCCTCTTCCATAGGACACTCCCACCTGTGCTTTGCCTAGGGTTCTTTCTCTGTCTGCCTCCAAAAATGTCACGACATCTTCTCCTTCCGGTTCCAGCTCCACCTCTTCCTCCTCGCTATCTTGCTCTCCCTCCATCGCATATGATTGCGACCCCGAGCTGGTATCAAAATTGTACCAGTGGGCCGACTGCTCCTCGTCGTGCTGCAATTGCCGCGAGGGTTGCGGCTACACACCACGCCTCGCCGTCACCTGAGACGTCAAGTGGCGGGGTGGTGTGGGCTTTGGAGGCAGCCTGGATGAGGACGGTGCCGCTTTTGATTTTGGGTTTCTCTTTGCGGCCACCGGCTCGAGTTCATCAATGAAGTTGTCCAAGTCGACCTCCATGGACTCCTCCTCTTCTTCGTCCTCCCCCTCGTAGGTAGAGTCTGTGATATGGTGGCTATCGGATGAGCGGGTGTGTGATCCGCTGACCGATTGCGACCAGCGGAGGGAGTGATGGGCGGAAGCGGTGGGTGATGGGGTGCGGGATGGAATGGACACCTCAGAGGAGGCATTTTTAGAACGCCTCTTCCCTCAGGTGATGATGTTCGTCCCCTTGGCTAAGGCTTTCCCCAACTTCTTCATGGTGAGGATGGGAGTGGAAGTGGTGTTAGGGGGGGAATTTTCGGATTTGGTGGAGAAGGTGGTGTGGGTGTGGTTTTATGGGTGGAATGGAAGGATAGTGATGTACGAATGATGGTTATATGATTAGTGGTGGATTTGGGCGAGAATGGAGGGGTTTTTGTGGAGGTTTTGTGTGGGGGGTTGTTGGGCGGAATGGAGATGGAAATGGAGATGGAGGTGCGATTGGGAGAGATTGGACGGTGGGAATGGGAGAGGGAAGGCTGGGGATCGATTTGGCTAGGATTGGGGATCAAAAGGAGGTGGATTTGGGGGTTTGGGGTGACCAAAGGGGGAGCTCAAGGTCGTTTTCCGCCACCACAGACGTTTTCTGGAGGTGGAAGACGAAAGAATGAGGGGGAGGGTCGTTTTTGGACACTTAAAAGTATATTTTTTTTCTGAACCGGGTCCGGCCACGGTCGTGGAGGAGGGCCACGGTCGTGGCCAGGGTTGGGTAGCACGGTCGTGGCGGGTGCCACGGTCGTGTTGTCGATGAAGAACTCCCCGATCTGACCTCGCCACAGTCGTGGTGTCCCGCCACAGTCGTGGCTCTATCCTCACGCCACGGTCGTGGCTCTATCCTCACGCCACGGACGTGGTCGACTTGCCACGGTCGTGGCTGATCTTCGAAACAACCTGTAACTTCGGCCAATATGCAGCAATAACTCCCACGGCCGTGGCAGTTGCCCATGGTCGTGGCCAGCCTTCTTTAACACGGCCGTGGTAAGGACCACGATCGTTGGCACTCTCCATCGCCACGGTTGTGGCCGATCTTCAAAACAACCTGTAACTTTGGCCAATTTGGTGCTTTAATTCCCACAGCCGTGGCACAGAGCCACGGTCGTGTTTGGCCGCCTGTGCCACGGTCGTGGTCCATCCCCACGGCCGTGGTGGATTTGTCTTTTCAATTTTCAAACTTTAAAACATGATCTTTTGGTTTTAATGACCACGATTAACTTCTAGATCCTCTCTCTCTGATGTCTATCACCTGCCATCATCAAAACTCAAACAAAAACTGTAAAGCACAAGTGTGCGTGTGTGTATTTGTGTAAAACAAAACTAACGTATCAAAAGAAGGGTTGAGAGTCTCAAACGATGTGGGTTGCCTCCCACTAGCGCTAAATTTACCGCCTTCAGCCAGGCTTATTGATTGTTGGACTTTTCACTTCTTTGGGACTTTCAAGAGATCCTTGTAGTAAATCCCTTTCTCATCCTCATCTAAGCATTCATCTTCATCAAATTCTTCTTCTACCATCATGACAATATCAAAATCTTGGTTGGCCTTGTCCGGGCCGACCTCAACAACAGGTTTCAACCTTTACCCATTGACGGCAAATTCCTTAGTTCCCTCTTTTGCACAAATGATCACTGCCCCAGATGGGTACACCTTCTTGACAAGGTAATGACCTTCCCATCTAGAACGAAGCTTTCCGGGGAAGAACTTCATCCTTGAATTGTACAGCCATACCCATTTGTCGGGCTCAAACTCTTTCTTCTTTATGATCTTGTCATGTAGAAACTTGGTTCTTTCCTTGTAGTTCTTTGACATTTCATAGGCTTCATGTCGCATCTCTTCTAGCTCATGCAATTGAAACTTTCTTCTCATTCCGGCACTCTCTTCATCAAAGTTCATCCTCATCAAGGCCCACAGTGCCTTGTGTTGCATCTCAACCGGCAAATGGCAACTCTTACCATAGACAAGTTTGAACGGTGTAGTGCCAATCGGGGCTTTGTATGCAGTCCTATATGCCCATAAAGCTTCATTGAGGTGAAGCGACCAATCCATGCGGTCTGGTCGCACCGTCTTCTCCAAAATGAGCTTTATCTCCCGATTTGCCAACTCAACTTGACCACTCGTTTGAGGGTTGTAAGGAGTAGCTACACGATGTTTCACCCCATGTCTCTTCAGCAGTCCTTCAAATGTGCGGTGAATGAAATGAATCCCGCCATCACTAATCATAGCCCTTGGAACACCAAAACGGCTAAAGATGTTGGATCTCACGAAAACACACACCACTTTATGATCATTTGTCCTTGTTGCTACAGCCTCAATCCATTTTGACACATAGTCTATGGCGACCAAGATGTAGGCATACCCGAAAGAAGGGGGGAAAGGACCCATAAAGTCAATCCCCCAAACGTCAAACACTTCTACCACCAAGATAGGTGACAAAGGCATCATGTCCCTCTTTGAGATAGTGCCCACTTTTTGGCACTTGATGCAACTCTTACAAAAGTCATGAGCATCTTTGAACAACGTCGTCCAGTAGAATCCACATTGAAGAACTTTGGCGGCCGTGCGTTTCCCTCCAAAATCGCCTCCACACATTCTGGAATGGCACATAGATAAGATTTCTTGCTGCTCCATCTCCGGAATGCACCTCCTAATGAGTTGGTCCGGGCAATACTTAAAGAGGTGAGGGTCATCCCAAATGTAGTTCTTTACCATGGCAAACAATCTCTTGCTTTCCTCTCGTGTCCACATGCTCGGTATCCTCCCACTGGCTAGGAAATTCACTATGTGCTTGTACCATGGCTTTTGGACAGATGAGACTAAGAGGAGTTGTTCATGTGGCATTGTTTCTTTGATTGGACTTGTCACATCAAAAGGTCCATCAAGACGGGAGAGATGATCTGCAACACCATTTTCTATTCCTTTCTTATCCACAATTTCTATGTCAAATTCTTGGAGCAGCAAAATCCATCGGATCAACCTTGTCTTTGAGTCTTTCTTGGACATGAGATACTTCAGTGCAGCATGGTCCGTGTAGATAGTCACTTTGTTTTGCAAGAGATATGGTCGGAACTTGTCAAGAGCGAAGATCACCGCAAGCAACTCCTTCTCGGTAGTCATATAGTTTCTTTGAGCATCGTCTAACGTTTTACTTGCATAATAGATAGCATGAGGAATTCGGCCAATGCGTTGACCCAGCACAGCCCCCACCGCCATATCGGATGCATCCGTCATGATCTTGAACGGCAAAGAGAAATCCGGGGGCTGCATGATAGGAGCAGAAATAAGCCTCTCTTTTAGATGATTGAAGGCTTCCACACATTTGTCATCAAACTGAAATTCAACATCTTTGTCAAGTAATCGACAGAGAGGTCTTGAGATTTTGCTGAAGTCCTTGATAAAATGCCGGTAGAAGCCTGCATGTCCCAAGAAAGATCGAACATGTCTTACGGTCGAAGGAAAGTCGAGTGTAGAAATAAGGCCCACCTTGGCCTTGTCAACTTCAATCCCATCTTTTGAAACTCGGTGTCCCAGAACTATACCCTCAGGTACCATGAAATGACTTTTTTCCCAAGATAAAACTAAGCGAACTTTCACACATCTTTCCAGAACCGCAGCTAGATGTAGCAAGCACTCGTCAAAGGTCTTCCTAAAAACTAAAAAATCATCCATGAAGACCTCGAGTGACGAGTCAAGCATGTCAGCAAAGATTGAGGTTACACATCTCTGGAAAGTGGAAGGGGCATTGCACAATCCAAATGGCATTCTCCGGTAGGCAAATGTACCACTTGGACAAGTGAATGTCATATTTTCCTGGTCTGCCAGATGCACAGCAATCTGAAAATATCCCGAGTACCCATCAAGAAAATAGTAGAAGCTCTGCTCAGCCAATCTCTCTAGAATCTGATCAAGAAACGGAAGTGGGTAGTGGTCCTTCTAAGTCTTTTCGTTGAGATTCCGGTAATCCATGCACATTCTCCACTTGGATTGCTCTCTCACCGGCATAAGCTCACCATCGGCATTTTCTGCAACTATAATCCCGCCCTTCTTGGGCACAACCTGGATGGGACTCACCCACGTACTGTCAGAAATGGGGTAGATGATCCCTGCATCAAGCAACTTAACAACCTCTTGAGTTACAACGTCCTTCAATTTTGGATTTAGTCTTCTTTGCATTTGACGGGTCGGTCTCGCATCTTCTTCTAAGTATATCCGATGCACACAGATAGAGGGATCAATCCCTCTCAAGTCAGCAACAGACCATCCAATGGGGCTTAGCTATACATGATCAAACTAGGAGAAGAAGGGGATAGAAGAAGGGAAAACGCCATGAAGCTCGATGTAGTGGCCTCCTTCTTCACCTCCAAGCAGCTGCAGATGACCTCCCTCCTCCAAAGGTGCAGGGGTGCATGAAAATGGTGGAATGGATGGATAGAAACCTAGAGAAACTAGGTTTCTATGGTGGAAATGAGTGGAAAGTGGGTGGAAATGGGGTTAGATGCAAGGGAGTAGGTGGATTGGAGTAATGGAGGCAAGGAAGCAGCTTGGGTTGGCTAGGGGTGCTTAACCTCAAGCCCTAGAAGCAACTAGTGCTTATATAGGAGCTAGGGTTAAGTGGGGGTAGAATAGGAATAACAGTGGAAAGTTATGTAGGGTATGTGATCACCACGGTCGTGGTGGGTGTGCCACGGCCGTGGTGAGGGTAGTGGGGGACGACCGTGGGGTGGTGGACACGGTCGTGGGGTGAAGGCAGTGGTGAAAAAGCAAAGTAGGGTGGTGGCCATGGCCGTGGCGGAGTGCCACGGTCGTGGTGTGTAGCATGCACCACGGCCGTGTTGGGTAACATGGCCGTTTTGGAGGAGTTGGAGCTGACCGTGGGGCGGGACCACAGGCGTCTTGATCAGCATCGGCCACGGTCGTGGCGACTTGGCCACGGTCGTGGCTTTCTGGGCAACTTCCCTATTGGAAACTGATTTTTCGCAATTTAATTCCCACGACCGTGGCAGGGTGCCACAGCCGTGTTCTCTTCTACTGACCACGACCGTTCTGATGGCCACGGCCGTGGTGTCTTCAAGGGCCACGGTTGTGGCAGGTGGCCACGACCGTGGGATTCTATGGATTTCCCTGTTGCAGCCTGTTGGAATTTGGCAATAAAGCCACGACCGTGGCATTGGGGCCACGGCCGTGGTGAGGCTTGACTTCTTGATTTTGCTTCTTACTTTGTCAATTTTGGATGTCTTTGCTCGGGGATGATTCTTGGCCACTGAAGGTAGGTTGAGGGAGAGTTTGGGGCCTTCTTTGGGTTCCTCCCTCTCTCTCGTCCATCTAAGCATGGTCCAAGTACCTGAAAAACAGTGCAAAGAACATCCATAAGCGTATTTGCAATGATACTCATATTGGGGAGAATAACTTGTAATTCTAATGCATTTGAATGTGATAAAAGTACAAAATGACACGAGATACAGCCCTAGAATAGGGTTGGATCACCAACCCAAACTTGAAACATACTTGTCCTCAAGTATGATCCAACTCAATCTCTTTTCCATTTTCCATAATCAAAAGATATGACAAATACAATATGATGGCCGATAAATGCTAAATGGGATCAATGGTGACTAGGTACATGCAAATCACTTCCCTCCTCTTCTACTTTCACAAACCAACCATGAAGGGAGCACAGAGCACAAGAACTTCGCATATAATGCATGGATTGCACAAGTTATCAATATCTCATCCATAAGGTTGGGTAGACCGTTTCATGATGATGTTAATCGCCGATGACTGGGAGTGTCGTTTCACCTTCATGCCTTCAACCTTATGCTTCAAGTTATGCCAAATGACCCACATGGCTGCGGAAACGGGATAAAGTGAGCTAGGTTTAATGTTTTCTAGCTCCATGGGTATGAAAAGAGAAGAAAGGGTTGCAGTAAGATTTGGAGTGCTTTTACACACTCATCTTTTCTTTATTTGAATGCTCTTAAATAGGAGCATCCTTTTATTTAATTTTGTTTTTCTTTTTTTCTTTCCTTTTTCTTGCCCTTGGTGTAGATAGGGCATATGGTAGATAGAGTGAAGCAGGGAGATAAAGATGTGGCCACCCCAAACATTTGGAGGTGGCCATGGCTAATGTGTGCACTTTTGGCATCCTTTTATGAGGTGGAGAGGTATGAAGATGATGAAAGAGTGGTCGGGTCAAAGAGGGGTCACTTGGCATAATCTTCCACATAAGGTCTCCTGCATGAAAACTAGTCCGACACTTCACCATAGATATCACATCACATGAATGAACCAAATGAAATCTATATATCAATCAAGTAACTCCACAAACATTAAATGTTCCATGCTTGCTCGGATCATAATTCAATCAAACCAACACATTCCCAAGGGAGGTGACGAGCATGTAAGAAGTCACTCGTTGATACCACATAGCACTTTATCATAGCATATCATCTTGTATTTGTCAAAGATGAGAAATTTCATTCAATATGGTAAAGATTGAGTCAAAACACGCTTTTTGGACAAGAAACATCAAATCTAGGCAAAATTGGCCAAAAATGTGTCACATTGTACTAAATCACATTCAAACACAATTTTAGGTAAAAAGCAAGTAAATCCTAGCTAAAACATGCAAAAATTAGCAAAAACCTACATGAGATGCAATGCATGGCTGAAGAAGCCATGAATTTAGATGACGGCTTGGTAGAGAGAGACGGCACTTTGGACTATGCATATTACTGGAAGAAATTCACGGGCAAAGAGGACTACTATGCTGGTAGATAAAAAACTGCTACTATATGTAACCCGCTAATGCGCTATGTGCAGAAGGTCGTGGAAAACACTATTGTGGGGAGGTACGATAATCAAGGCTCCATCTCCCAAAAGGATATGATTGTCTTGATCGGTATGCACCACAAGAAGTACATTGACCTTGGAGTTCTTTTGATTGATCATATGAAGTCCATACCCTACAAGAGCACAAAACCCTTTGTCATGGGTGGGTTTGTGACTTCTATTGCACTAGCGTTGGGATATGATCTCTCGGGGGCACAAGACACGATTGAGGCAGAACGTGTTGACCTCAACTATCTGACGCGTTCGCACACCATACAAATGAAAGATAAAAGAATGTTTTATTTGACTACAAGTGTGCAGGATTTTGAGCTTGAGCTGCCTTATCACGCAGAACCCCTTATATCTGTATTGGGACCTGGCAACAGGTTGAGGGAAAAATTGATGGCATGGCAGCTAGACCACCCGAGAGAGTCGTATACTAGGGGAGCCGCTGCCGTACAGGAAGACGTTGCTGAATCAAATGTACAAGGGCAGGAGCATGAAGCAGAAGAAGTAAGGCAGCCCCAAAGAACTAAAAGGAGGGATGAGGGGACATCCCAGCTGCAGCCACCCTCAGGGAATGCCTATGACATGGCTACCATCCAGGCGCACCTTGAGAGTATTCAGAAGACTCAAGGTGACGTGCAGCTCGTCCAGCAGTACATGTGGCAAGATCAACAACAAATGCATTACCAGATCAACCACTTGTACCAATACCAACATGCCCAAGCAGCACGAAACCCCGAATGGGGTGCAGACTTTTGGAATGGTATAGCTGGACATCCACAGGCGTATCCTCCACCCCAGGATGACTACTGGGGGCACTACTATCAGCACCCTCCATCCAGCTCGGCTCCAGACTCAGCTCCCCCTCTGGATCCTCCTCAGATGCCACAACAGCCACCACAGCCTTGATTCTTCCCCTATCTTCCCTAAGCTATAGTTTCATGCTGAGGATAGCATGATTCTAAAGTTTGGGGTGGGTAGGGCGGTATGCATCACTCCTTTTCTCTTTTTGTCATTTTGATATCACCTCTGCCATCTAGTTTAGTTTTACTAATTTTGTTGCATAGCATGTAGTTCATTTCTGCATTTTTGAGTATTTTGATATCCCCGGCAACGGTGCCAGAAAGCTTGGTGCGGTCCCACTAGAGGCTTACAAAACCGGCCAACTAGGGTGGCCGAGTGCAATCCACGAGGTCGGGAGGCACGGGATGATGGATGGGATCCTTGCTTTCGAAATTTATATGGTCCCAAATCAAGTCTATCACTAAAACTAAAACAATGCGCCCACAAGCGTACGGGGTACTGTTGTAGTATAGATCAAAGGCAAGATGCGGGGTCGAACCGCGGAGATAGAGGGGGCGCTAGAGTTAGAAAGCATGATCTATGTTCCTTATGCGGAGCTTAGGTTTTTTAGGGTTTGAAGGTTTGTTTGATTGATTAAGCTAAACGAGCGAGTAGGAAAAGCAATGTGAAACTAAGTTGTCAAAAGACTAAATTAGCAATCTGAGTTAACAAGCTGTCTAAACAAGAGCAAGAACAGACTATACTAGACTAAGCAAGCAACTAGCAATTGAGAACCTAAGTTAACCACTAATCAAGATCAAAAACCTAAATTACCACTTAGCTAACAAAACTAGGCAATTAACTAAGTTAACTAAAGAAAATGAACTACACTAGCATTAACAAGCAAACTAGGCAATTAGGGTTTTAAGCAATTAGACGAAGGAGGTGGGCTGTTTGGGAATGTGACCTTGACATTAGTTGGGGGATGTCACCATAATGAGCAATTAACATATCTCATTCTATATTACCAAACCAAACAACAAGGTGGGTGCTATGAGAATGTACCCTAAGCTACTAATTGGAGAACTAGGGCTAGGTGTAATTCTCATAGGACGTACCAAGTCTAGGTCTCTAGGATAAGTGGTATTAGTCAATTGAGGACCAAGGGTAAGGATGGGAGTAGAGATGAGGGTATTTGACCTCATGCCACTAGCCACCTCAACCTTTAGGAAATCCTAGGCAATTGCACTAATCACACTTATACTAGTCACTTAGAATCACATTTGCATGTAGGAAGAAGGTGATTATGTAGGAAGATAGGGGGGTAGCTAGGGATCCGAATTAAGGACCTAGGAGCCAAACCTATGATAGCTACATAGAAACCAAAACATCCTAGAGACAAATGTCTTCAAACACCACAAGGCAAGCAATTAATGTAATTAAACAACAACCACATGCACAAGTAATGGGAAATGAGGTATAAGCAAAGGCAATCATCATAGAAATGAAATATGTTCATTACAAATTATATTCCCCCAACATGGTATCAAAGTCACATTTTTTTTGCCCCAAACAACCCACCCAAGGGGGCTTAGCTATACATGATCAAACTAGGAAAATAAGGGGATAGAAGAAGGGAAAACGCCATGAAGCTCGATGTAGTGGCCTCCTTCTTCACCTCCAAGCAGCTGTAGACGACCTCCCTCCTCCAAAGGTGTAGGGGTGCATGAAAATGGTGGAATGGATGGATAGAAACCTAGAGAAACTAGGTTTCTATGGTGGAAATGAGTGGAAAGTGGGTGGAAATGGGGTTAGATGCAAGGGAGTAGGTGGATTGGAGTAATGGAGGCAAGGAAGCAGCTTGGATCGGCTAGGGGTACTTAACCTCGAGCCCTAGAAGCAACTAGTGCTTATATAGGAGCTAGGGTTAAGTGGGGGTAGAATAGGAATAACAATGGAAAGTTATGTAGGGTATGTGAACACCACGGTCGTGGTGGGTGTGCCACGGCCGTGGTGAGGGTAGTGGGGGACGACCGTGGGGTGGTGGACACGGTCGTGGGGTGAAGGCAGTGGTGAAAAAGCAAAGTAGGGTGGTGGCCACGGCCGTGGCAGAGTGCCACGGTCGTGGTGTGTAGCATGCACCACGGCCGTGTTGGGTAACACGGCCGTTTTGGAGGAGTTGGAGCTGACCGTGGGGCGGGACCACGGGCATCTTGATCAGCATCGGCCACGGTCGTGGTGACTTGGCCATGGTCGTGGTGACTTGGCCACGGTCGTGGCTTTCTGGGAAACTTCCCTGTTGGAAACTGATTTTTTGCAATTTAATTCCCACGACCGTGGCAGGGCGCCACGGCCGTGTTCTCTTCTACTGACCACGACCGTTCTGATGGCCACGGCCGTGGTGTCTTCAAGGGCCACGGTCGTGGCAGGTGGCCACGGCCGTGGGATTCTGTGGATTTCCCTGTTGCAGCCTGTTGGAATTTGGCAATAAAGCCACGACCGTGGCATTGGGGCTACGGCCGTGGTGAGGCTTGACTTCTTGATTTTGCTTCTTACTTTGTCAATTTCAGATGTCTATGCTCGGGGATGATTCTTGGCCACTGGAGGTAGGTTGAGGGAGAGTTTGGGGCCTTCTTTGGGTTCCTCCCTCTCTCTCGTCCATCTAAGCATGGTCCAAGTACCTGAAAAACAGTGCAAAGAACATCCATAAGCGTATTTGCAATGATACTCATATTGGGGAGAATAACCTGTAATTCTAATGCATTTGAATGTGATAAAAGTACAAAATGACACAAGATACAGCCCTAGAATAGGGTTGGATCACATCCATGCATTCCTTCCCTAAAATCCTTAGTTTAGGGTTTTCTCAAGAATGAGAAAATCTTTAATCTTGGATTGGTAGGGAAGTTATCCTTTCCCCTTCTTTTCTTTTCTTTTTAATGCATGCATGCTTATTTTCTTGCACTTTCCCTTGTTTCTAAATTTTGTGTAAAATTTTCAAATTTATCGCATCACACATTCACATCATTTCTCTTTTACTACTTGTAAGGATCTTGTTTCTTAATTTGTAGTTAATGCAAGTAAGGCTATGACGATGTTTATGAAATGGTAAATACTTGTCTACGTGCTACACTTCCCAATCGTCATTACATATGCTTGACCTTTGACTTCATACATCTCATTGTTTTTTTCCTACAAGTTCGGTGATGGATTCTAGGGTTATTCTCCATTTACAGTTTGAAACTGATTGTTCTCCTATTGATGTTGTGTATGATAAACCCAAGATTTGATCCCAAGTATAATCAAATTCCAAGCTATGTCTTCACAAATTAGACTATATACTAAGGATCCTTGAACCGTACTAAAGATTTTGTCTGAGGCATCAACCAAATGATTATGAGTCTCGAGTCTTGATCAAGTTGAATTATTTAACTTTGATGGTCTATGTGCCCCCTCACACTAGATTGAGTCAAAAAGAAAAGAAAAAAATGGAAGAGAGGTTTGGCTACTAAAAATCCCAATAACATTTCAAATAGATTAAAGCGCATAAAATTATAAATATGCTTGACACCCTTGCCTATAAATTAGAATGTAGATAATATAAGAATGAATGTGAATAAAAGCATAGTGTTTGTTTCCTATTTTAGAATTGTTGAGGATAGTGCATAGTGGGAGTATAAATACGCTCACAAATGTGGGTATGTAATGCCTGATAGTGCCACCCTAAACCATCATTAGAGAGTTGATAAATGTATATTTATCCTTTTTAATTTAATCTTTTAGATATTTTTTAGGATTTTTTGTTATTTATTTTCTTAGTTTATAATTAATTATTATATTTTCTATTTTCTCTCGTTATTTGGAGTTTTAATTATATTTGGTTGGATTTTTGTAGGAAAATGGCCTAATCACTCCAATCATTTATCTCTCTTGGAAGATGTTTTGCCCAATTACTGTAGTTCCTGAAATTCATGTATAGACAACACCAAAACAATCATAACTCCCACAAAAAAATTCCAAATTCGGAGTTTAGATGTGTTTTGAAAAGATAATTTCAATTTATACAAGAAAAATATATTTTACGATGATTTTCGTATTTATTAGACTATACAACTAACTAGTGAACGTGCCTATTCGTTTTCCTATAGTGCCTGATTTAAATATATGCCTTGCACCAAAATAGGCATAACTCTCATATCCATAGATGGAATTTAATATTCAAATATGTTCTGGAAAGAAAATTCAAAGGGTTACAGGAAAAGAAATCGGATGCACTTTAAATATTGTTACTAGCTGAAATTTGTACAAAACTTCGGGAATGGGAATCTACAGAGAGAGAGTCACAATTTGAAGGGTCAAAAGAAGGCAATCAATAATTTCTTTATTGCTAGATTTCTCTTGATCAAGACAAATAGTAGATGCCACCTCCATTCCTTATTGTCCTCTTTTAGGGTTCCACCCGCCCTTCCCCTATATAGCGAGGGGAGACTCCACAAGAAAAATTATTGAGTCTTAGTTGTAAATCGAGTCTTCGTTGTAATATAATCTTAGTATATAGTCCTCAAGTTTGTACTCACATTTTCTTCACAGTTGTAATCTTTCATTTTTGCAATACAAATTCAGTTGTTAATCTCTAGATCTTGGTTATTCTTGTTCTTTACTTATTATTCTTTTCTCTTGGAATGAAGGATTAAGGGACCAAGTCATTTAACTGTCACCATTTAGATCTCTATGGAGATTCTTCTTTCTATGGTCTTTGAATTCTTCCTTTTGCTTCCCCTCTTATGGCTAGTGAGTAGTTTTCTTACCGAGTCGAGGGGAGAAATCCCTTAGCCATGTGATGATTAGATCAAAGTTTTACATGACCTTTTAGATAAATGGTTTTTGGTTTGGATATCGACGATTTTAATGAAGTGATCTCTTGTTATCATCACTTGTTAATCTTGGTGGATGTGACTATTGAATCCAAGATTTAGAACAACCAAATCAATTTCATTGGAATTTGGATGAGATCTCAAAAAAGTCCCCATTAGGATGATTGAACTAGGATCTGTGAACCCCAGGACCAATGGGTTCACAGGGAGTTCATCTTTTGTGAATCATTTACAAATGTTTCACAAACCTTCCTTTATCTTTCTTATCATGTAATTTCTTTGGTCTCATTTCACACCTACTAGGGTGGCGAAATCCCTTAGCTTTGATATTTATTTCATTTGATTAGTTGATCTTTAATTTAACATCTTTATTTTTTTTAGTTTTAACAATCTCTCAAAATGGATTTTACATTCTTGTTGTAGCAATCAAATTTGAAACTCAACCATCTTCATCGCCATCTCTAGGGATTGATACCTATCTATATTTCATTGACTTGGTGCTTACACCAAGTTGACAACCTAGTTAGAAGGTTAAACTATAGGACTTGTCCTACTGTGTGTTGCATGTACATCGATGCACATCAAGAGTCTTTATGGAATATAAGGAGGCCTATGACATCATCCCATTGAGCATGGTATGGGGAGCTTATCTCCACACTTTTTGCCAATTGGCTCACACTGAAGAGATTGTTGCTCATTTCATGTACCATCCTAATGTAGATCCGGGACCCTCAGAAGTCATTAGAGTCTTTTTTTTTCTTTTACACTAGGACCTAAATAGATAGGAGGTGTGTTGTTTCTAATTGGACTAAATGAGTACGTAGTGACAAATCATTATTCTCCATCATTGTCTACCTAATTCCCTGAGTGAATATGCCTTAACACAAGCACATATGGTTCAAGATCCCATGAATCTTGTTGGATTGTAGTGAATTCACTTAAATGAACCTAGTAGGTTTGTTTGAAATGTTGGGGTTTAATTTTGAAATAACATATATCAAGAGACTCGTAGTTTTAAACTCTTTTTCCTAAGCTTAACATCTATTTCTAGGTTTAGTTTGGATGTTATCTTTTGGTTCTCTGAGTTTGAGTATTTCTTGAGGACAATAAAATGATAAAGCTTGAGGTGGTTTATAACACCCAAATTTATATGTGAATTCTAAGTAATTAACTATAGTTTCATGCCTATATTATCCTTTTATTACCAAATAATTCTAGATTTTTAGCTATTCTTAATTTATTCCCTCTTTAAATATATAGTTTCTCAATATCCAAGACTTAGATACACTAAATTGAGGAGACATCGGCTTTGTAGATTCCTAGGTCAAAGACCAGAAAGACTCAAACAAAATTCCCAATTTTTCTTAGAGAAACTAGCATGTGTTCATCCAAATTGGATTGGGTTTGTTTGACATAGACATGTCATTGATCATCTTCATTGACTTCCACATTCACTCAATATGCCAAAAGCTGATGGTGTGAACCCGACCCTAGTTCATGCAACTTGGCCCGAGTTTGTCTAGATTTAGCCCCTCCATCAGTCATCCTTCATTGACCTCTACTTGCATTAGTATATATCCACTAATGATATCAATCAATCGATGTCTAATGATGACATAAGATGATGAATTCCATCATCAACTGATGGGATGAGCCTGATGTGGTTTCACAAGCTGCCACCACAACAACATATGGGATGAACCTGGACCAATTTGTTGAAGTCGGATCAGTTTCCAAGCCACCACCTCCACAACTGACATGAAAAAACCTTCCTAGTTTAACAAGACACCATACCTACAATGGATGGTTCGAACCCGATCCAATTTTGTGAACCTGACCTATTTTCATGAACATGGGGTGGGTTCACCCAACCCATCTTGGTTTTGCTCCTAACTTTATAAGTATCACCTAAGAACCACTTACAACTACAAATACCCCTCCTCGGCCACCAAGACAAGTGTTCTAAATTTTAGTTTCCAGGCATCTATCTTATAATTACAAATCCCAAGAAGGTTGAGTATTTCACTCTACCCCAATTCCCATCTGTTTGTGTCCATTTTCCATTGTCTTACATCATTTGCGTGTGTGCATGTGTGTGTCTTTGCGTGTGTGTGTTTTGTGAGAGATTTGATCTAGATAAACCATGATTAAATGAACTGAGTCACCTACTTTACAGTTCCTATAATAGTATTGAACCCTAGTTTTCATGGTAAGGGGAAAACCTTAGGGGTATAAAACAAGGTACATGAATTTATGATGAACTTCCATCTAGGTGAGGATGAGTCCCAAAATCTAGAGGTGATTTATAAACTCATTATCCATATAAGGACCTAAAACCACATAGTAGACGAGTCCACATGATTGGGTTAAATATTATGATATGGGGATAACCTTGTACAAATAAAGTCAATCCTTGACTTGGATAGGTCTTAGATTGAGGTACTTCAACTTACAAGTCATCCTTTACTACAAGTGATATAACTCTCCATTTCTTGAAATGACATATGCTATGCACACACGATACTCATGTATGCTAAGAGATGCCTTTCCCATATTAAGCATATGATGTATATCACTTGGGCCTCAAAGTTGACAATCTATGATGAGTCACTCTAGTAAGATTGACCTAGCACATAGACATCGTACGATATATATAAAATGTATATTTATAACATGAGGATCTATGTTTGCGTTTTGGTTGTCAAATTTTTATAAGATATATGTTTAGTTTTAGATTTCAAAACCTTATATTTTTACAAATAAAGTTATGAATGACTAGTATTTAATCTATATGTGTACACATTGCTAGTGGACTTGTATATATATGATAAAAGTAACATGGTATACCAACATGAATATCATTCTATCTATGAAGCAGGATTTCTAGTATTAGGTAAAAAATTGACTTTTTTCTAGGTGAGGCCTAGTTAGAACATCCAAACTTTGGAAGTATCATAGTGTTGTAAAAAGGACTTTCGTTTGACATAGCAATCATCACTTCTAAAGTCTAAGGACAACTCTAGAGTAGTGAGATGAACCCTTTCACAACTTCAATTCTATAGGTATTATAGACCCTATTTTTTGGAAGTGGTCTTGATCAATGATGAATGAAAATTATGATGCAAAATGAACCAAGAAATTAGGTGATGTTTGAGACTAAAATACTAGAGTATGTAATGAATACTTGGTATCAAGAAGATCCTCAATTCATAACGTTGCATTCCCTCCTTAGAGATCTAGCGGTGAAAAATATGATAGTTGAAAGGTATGAGATAAAATCATGACAGTTAAGTAGGTACTAAGTAGAGTGGATACAATTTATGAAACTCATTAATGATCTCAAGTGAGAAAATAAACAAGACCATAGTCATAATCAAATACATAATATGGAAGTGGAAAATCAAATATTGTGAGAAGTGTGATTTCCTTAGGTTTTTGTTATGTATGTCCTCATTTAACTGATGAGATTATTATACATACATACATATAGGGGGGAGAAATTCATCTATCTTAATCTCATACATACATACATACATACAGCCGACAAGGAGTGGCTCAAGGTGTCCCCTAACAAAGGGACCCGGGTTTGAATCCCAGCTGCCGCCTTGATTTACAACTCTCCCAGGAATTCAACCTCCACCACAGGCATGGGAGAGGTGGAGAGAATGCCTCTCTTAATCCCATACATACATACATACATACATACATACACACACACAGATATATATATATATATATATATATATATATATATAAACACAAACATATTTGTGTGTGTAAAGTAACTCAGATAAGTTAGACCTAATATCTCTGTGCACCCTTACCATGTATGTAAACTTTATGTTTTAAGAAAATTTGAGTTGAAAATGATCTATAATAGAATATGTGATCATAATAAAGAGTTATTAAGTAGATTTTAGTGAAGTTTTAAGGAAACATGAAGATAGTTTTATGTAACCTCTTGATAGGGACTCTAGTTAGGAAGGATTGAAAATTAATCACCTAAAATAATAAAACATTAGTATAACAGTAACAACAATATAGACCAGTTTTAATGAGGTTGATCAATTTATAAAGTGATGATGCAAATCCCTAATTCTTAGGCATTTGGACTTTAAATTTAAAAAAAAATTGAACTACTAAATAATCAAAGTCTATTTACTAATCCTAGATATTTCTGGAGTCATAGTAATATGAAGTAAGTGTCACATTTGAGAGGTAACCTAGACAATATATAAATTATTAAGCTTATTATCACCTTGAGTTTGAAATAGATTGAATTTGATGAAGCATAATTCCTTTTAATGTGGCCATTGTTTGCCATGACAACGCCCTATACAAAAGGAGAGATAGATGATATATAAGAAGAGTGGGGAGATGCCTTCGTTAATAAAGTTGACTTTAAATATGCTTGGGATAATATATGAGTTTTCTAAACCTTTATGTCATTTCTTTATATATACATGTGGTGGTTATGACTTTTGGAACTTTAAATATGATGTGAGTGAATGTTGGTTCATATGTGAATGATGTGTGTATATATATATATATATATATATATATATATATATATATATATATATATATATATATATGCATGTGTGTGAATGAATGTGAAGATGAATGAACATAATGAGAATCACATTTGTACATGTCATTAGAATGGAATTGGAGAATAAATCATATTTGTGTGTTTTCTGAATTATTTATTTGTGCATGATAATGGAATTAAGTGTCAAAGAAAATGTCATTGAACAATAGAAATGTATGTGGGTGTATGAATTGTGTGTATATATTTTTTTATTGTAGATTTTGTAGGTGTGATGGCCTTTTGTTTAGCTAAACATAATATAAAACCTACAATTCTAATGAAATGTAGGTTTTGCATCCTATTGAATAGTTGGACATCAAGTTTGCTCACTTACTATTAAAAAAATAACTATGGTGTTCATTTTTATAAAAAAACTAACGTTGTAGATGTATTGTGTCAGTTTCTTAACCAAAATTGATGACACATATACATTTATCAGTTAAAGTTTTACTTGATAAGGAAGTACAATGTTGGTTTTGGAGAGAGAACAGATGCAACAAATATCCTATGGCGTTAGTTATTTTACCAAAATTGACGACACTACTACCCAGCCTATAACACATCCATTCCTCCTAGCATATCATGCTTCCAATACAACCATGAATCATGGCCGACTATGCTTCCAGTTTGGTCGTGCTGGTCTTTAGGGTCAATTTCTTTGAAAAACCAACAATGTTAGCGTACTATAAAATTAGTTACTTACCAAGAACTGACAATACAAAGTGATTACACCTTAATTTATCACTCAGAGTTGTCTATTTCTATTTTCATAGCAACCAACACTCATTCTATGGCATCACTTTTACCGTCCCAAAAAACCAACATAAAATGTCCTTAGTTATAGTGTTGCCCACTTAGATGTCAATAAAAAACCAAAGTTTTTGGATTGTTTTAGCCGACTCTAAATGTGGTATATGTACTAGTGACTATGAATAGTTATATATTATGAAGCCTTGGAGCCTTACCTGATAATGTGAGATACTTTTGAATTGATAACTTTTCAAATCTCAAGAAAAGTTGCTATCTACAGATATTTTTATGATGAATTCAAGGGAACAAATCAAAAGGTGTATAATAAGGGTAATAGTCATATATTTAAGGTCAAATAAGATTTTATTTCATAATGAATTTCAATAATGCATACCCACATGGTTGAATGATTAAGTTTTATAGACAATTTGGTGATTTCAGGAATTTGGGATGCAATTTGGTAATTAATTGAATCATGAGGATGAGTGTTTCTAAGAACTATTACTAAATAGTTAAATATTGATAATTGAATCTCAATTTTGACTGAGAGTTGGATATACCGATGATAAATATAAGGTAAAAAGTTCATGGCATGATAAACTTGAGATATATTAAGGTTTGAAAATTAATTAGATGATTAAGGTTTCAATGGATTTTGACTTAATATTGAGATTGATAAAGCTACTCACAAGGATGTGAATGGATATGGAAGTTGCATAAACATATTGAATTCTCTTTGGGTGATCAATTAATTCAGAAAGGTGTGTGAGAGGAATTATGATGTAAGAAAAGATTTCTATAGTATGGTCGTATGGATGGGATCTGATGACTCTCAAGCCATAATAAACTTCATGTCAATCATAGAAAGATATGGGAAAATCCAATTGTGAAATTCTATTTAATGTTGCCCCTATAGAGATCAATCTAAGAATAATCAAATTTTCATTTTGAAATGTGGTGCATTATATAGAATAGTTGAGCCTTCTACCCTATCCTTTATTCTCCATCACTAGTCATAACAAGACACTGATAGAGATTGGGGTGTTGTATACCTGGCATCCCATACAAATGCCAATTGGATGATGTCACCTTTGGGGAGGGATAGAGAAAATCTCCCCTAGTGTAAAATATGAGAAAGGGACATGCTCAATGGTTTTTTCTCCAAATGCCTTCCTTATACTCTACCATAGAGGAAAGATGGTCTATGGGGATCTAGGGCTTCGTAGGTGGCCACCAAAAGGATTAGAACCATTTCTAATTCCAATGGCTCCCTAAAAATATAGAACCAAGGCATAAGAATCATGCAAGATCCTTCTAGAGTTTCTCCGCATGTTAGTGTGGCATGTCAGCTCAACCAATTTGCATATAGGTTAGTGTGCCATCAAGAGGAAAGAGGTTTGTACTTAGCGATAAGTTGTCCCATTCCCTGGTCTATCCCTGGTGCCACACCAACATGGGACCAGATTGACCTACTAATAGTAGAGGCACATGGATACCCAATCCATTTATGGTGGTTGTGTTTGGATCCTACAGATATGAGTTTTCATGATCAACTTACTTCTTGATGGAAATCTAGAAATTAGTTTTGTATTTTAAAAAGAATATAAAATTCTAGGTATTTCATATAAATGCATATAACATAGATTTACTCAAATAATATGATATACAACCCTATGAACATAGATCTAAGTTCCAAGACATGTAATAGATTAATATTATAAAATAAAATAAGCATATATTTTTTGTATAAATGTCGATACAAAATGACCAATTATAGAATTAATATAGTTTATATGGATTTTTTTACCTTGATCTTGTTTAAGTTAAATCTGGCCTCCCTTAATCATGGTAATTTTAACAAGATTCCACATTCTACTTGAGAAATATATAGTGGGACTAATGATATTATGTTTTCTTGAGAGAATTTCTAATAATAGCATAAATTTCAAACAATTATGGTTTGGATGTTTTGTTGTCATGAATAGACTTTAAACTATTTGTATATGACTTCATGTTGAAAGATATAATCATATTATCATATTTCTTACTAGTTCATTGAAACTGTGCTCATGAGAAAACCTAAATTAAATGCTAAATAATAATATATAATAGTAAAATGATGATTATGTTCCATGATTCTAACTCACCCCATTTTGTCCCTTAATAATTAATTTAGATAAAATGAAACCAATTAAGATAGTTAGTCCAAAATGGTACTAACTGGTATAATAATACCATATAAACATGATTGAACGAGAATCAAATATCCTATAGTTCAACTGCATTTATAATTAATTACACAAATTTATTGTTGCATATAAGTAGTATATGGAATTTGGTAGTGAAATTGGCTACAATTCTTTGTATGATAATATCAAATACAAATTGCATAAATTTTATACAATATTAGATAACCCCCTACCAAATATTAATTTATATATCTCTTTAAATAATGATAAAAAATACATCTAGGAGTATAAAGGAAAATACATATAGAATAGCATGTCACCCCAATATTTCCACTCCTTATATGTTTCTCATCTCTCCTACTAGTTCCTCCCAGACAAGGAAGGACATGATACCCTAGTGATCTCGAACAACCTCAAACTTCTATGTCCTCTTTAAAATCATTTTTTTTTCACAATTGAATTCCCCTGACCCCCTACCAATATAACTAGACCCTCCATTATGACCATTAGTGCCCTAGAAAGCCTTCACATATAGTTTGCCCTCCCTTTCATTGAATCCATTTCTAAAACTCTCCCTCCTCCTTTTTGATATTGGATATTGGTGTAGCATTTCAAGCCTTCACGACCCTCACACAAGCTCTAGAACCCTTCCTGTGACAACCCTAGTTTCTCTCTCTCTCTCTCTCCGATTATACTCTCTCTCTATGATAATGAATTATATAGTTGGGATGTCAGATTCATAGTTTGAGTGTTGTGGCACTCCAATTTGATTACGTAATGCTCAATTTCGCAATATGCGACATCTTAGTATTGTATTTAATACATCATTCCCTTGAATCCATTTTTGAACCCCATCTCTATGATCCTCTTGCTCTTCATTGTGTAATATTTTATAGAGGATTCTAATTCAAGTTCAATGACACAAAAATGGCATCTTTCGGACCTATGAAACTCTAGGTATGATGTCTTGAAGATTTTATGTTTTAGCCTTTTTCTTGGTGTGTTTTATGCTGCTTTGGGCCAATTTTGGTCGCTCTAGGCCGAAATGAAGTGGCCCAATGGCTTGTTCCCTCCCATTCCTCTTCAAGAAACTAGTGAACGACAGGGAAAGAGTTTCCCCGCCTCCACCCAGATTGGGTAATGGACGACACAACCCTAGTTTTCTCCTTATATACCCCCTCCCTAGATTGCCCTTCTCCCCTTTTCCCTAGTCTTCTCATGCCACTGACTTTCCTTCTCCCTCCTTTGTTCTTTATCTTGCTCAACAATGCATGGTTGAAGACAGTTTCCGCCAGCCGGGGGCTTCTGGGGAGGTCGCCCACACTCTCCCCTTCCCCACCAATTAAACCCGAGTGAGGTGGGCGGCAGAGGATGGTGGGGTGCCCTACTCCAACCCCAGTCATGTGCTTTTTCAGGCTACTTCAAAGGGGGTCGTGTGCAGACTGCAGAAGGGGGGAAATGGGCGGACAACCCTCCCAAGCATGGGCTAATAGGCGGGGCAGGGCAGGGCAGGACCTTCGATCCCTCATCCAACGATGACCTCACAGGTAGTGTGGGCCAGAGGTGAGGAGCTGCAATGGTGAGCGGCTGATGGCTGGAGAGAAGACATCCGGTATCATTGGCTGCTATGACTAAGTGGCCCAGTGATGATGGGCATAGGTGTGCTTCGTGGACCGCGGGATGGGAATCCACAGTTGCAGGTGGCGCATAAATGAAATGGTAACACTCCTCTGGTTCTCTAAAGTTCTGGATATAAACTCTCAAAAATGATATCTTGCTCATACTAAGACCAAAACATACAAACCTACATACCAAATTGATCCCTTCGAAAAGATCTACACAATGGACTAAGTTTCAGGGTCTAATTCTATCATTTGTTCCCTGCTTTCCTAAAAGATGCATATGTTAATCTTTTGGAATACAGTTGATGTATAATCAATATGCAAAACTTGGATCTTGGCTGCTCAATCTACCCCTGATCCTTAAATCAGTAACAATAATGTCTTTTTAGCCCTAATGAAGGTCCTACTATCCCTATTTCTCATAAATGACTCCTTTTTGTACATATGTGCCTAGTGTGGACTTTAATGTTGAACTTTAACCTAGATTGCTAATCTTACTTCTAATGGAAACCCACCTAATCTTATTAAGTGTTTCTGATGGCTTAATGTTTCTGATCTAAAACATTTTTAGGTCTGGATCTCTTAACTTGATGAATCATGATCTAGGGTGCTCTTTTGTGAGTCTTTTGACCCTAGAATGCATGTAAATGCCTTAAACCTTGATATGATCATAGAAAGTGCATGGAACGTCATGATGGGATGACACTTGAACCACACCCACACGATGGACTCTAAATCAGTATAAGGTCATCAAATCTACTAATAAGCAACTTGTAACCTAAGTTGGTCAAAACCCTTAAAATGAAGATAATTAGGGTTAATGATGAGAATCTAATGCATGTATACAATCTTGTTGTTAATCAGGTTTGGCTTGTGGCTAGATGATGAAGGATAAGTTAGGTTATGAATTTCTGAATTAGGTATGGGCCTTATCTAGTTATATGAATATCACTTTCTTGCTTGAAAAGACATGTATTGTATGCTAGTTTGTTTACTTTCTCAAATATTGACATGTAGTATTGCTATGTCTTACTCGATATTTGCCATGTCAGTTTTATAACTTGAACACATATATATAGAACTCCATTATAATATTGTTGATAAAGGGTTATCTCTTGGCTATAGCCTTCAGGTCCCTCTCGTATAAAAGGGTTAGCTAATCTTGAGCACCCTTACGGTCCCTTCCGACGGGAAGATGGTCAAAGGCCTTAAACATGCTTGATATTGTTGGTATAATGGAGTGAAATGACATAAAATATGGTTTCACATTTTGTTAAACAGTTAACATGTTTATTCTTGTTCGTTTCGTCTTGAAATTCTTTCAAATTATGCAAAGCTTATACATATATGTATCTTTCTGCCCCATACTCAACACCTCGTGTGTTGACCCATTTCTCGTATTTTATTTTTAGGTTCAGAGATGGATAGAAGGTTGACGGGCTCGGTGAGCTATGCTAGGTGTACTTGTTTTAAGATCCAGATTTACTGCACATGAATGACTTGTACCTTAACTCTGGAAATATGTAACTTAATTGATGAATATAATGCATTTTGTATAATTTATACTTGTTGAATGTTGAGACTGTGTTGGTGCCTTTATCTTGTTATATGTTCATGTGTGCTAATCTTTACGCTTCCGCATGTTGCCTTTGGTATATGTTTGGTTCATGGGACTGGGATTCTGGTTCCGTGATAGATGGTATCAGAGAATGAACAATAACTACACCAAACATTGCTCACATGAAACACAAACTAAACCCACCTTACATCTCAACCCTAGAAACTAAATGAAATATCCTTGTGGATTAGGTTGACTTAGCCTCTAGGTTAGAACCTAGATGTTCTAGAACTAGGTGTAGACTTGTGTAAATTACCTCCCTAGACATGATTCACGACATGTGCTTAGGATGTCTACACAAGTGTGCACCATGTTCTTGCTATTTCTCTAGGTGTCATGATACTAGACTGCTTAATGACTGTGGTAACTTGTTTTGGTTTTGGTTTTATTTGGATAGAGTATGGTGGTTTTCAACTCCTATTTAAATGTTGGAGAAAACATATTTCAAGTATTATTATATGTACATATGAAAAATGTTACCACACATAGAAAGGTAGTGAGTTTCCATGCAACCTAGGAGAAAGAGATGTAACATCAAGTCTAGATGAGAGAGTTTAGTTGATAGTGATAGTCTCTAGAGTTGTCTAGAGCCATGATATAGGTTAGGCAAGTGAGTAACCTAGAAACCTAAGATGATGATAATGATATTGATGATGATGTTTATGTTGATAAGACCCAAGTTTGTCCTTAAGAGGGCCAAGTAGTTTGATGATATGAAATGAGTTTGACCATGCAACCCTAGATATACCTAGCACCTTGTTGATACACATGACTTGGTTGATGTGCTAAACATAGCTAGTGGGTTGGCATGTTTGCTTGTACCTAGTCTTGTATGTGTTGAGATATGATATGTGACATATAGTTTGAGACCAACATGGGCCTCAATCTATTTACAAAGGAGGACCTCTGGCATGGGACATATGAATAGGGTGACATTTTGATATGAGTTTACCCATCTCGGGAGAAGGTTAGAGTACCTAAACTCCAAAATATTTGAAATGTTGAAAAATAATGATGAAATACTTGATGACGAGTCCCTAACTAGAATACTTCTAAGTATATGAGTTGAGTGACCTAATGTGTGGTTTCCTTGAAAATGGTGAACCCTAGATGTCCTATGAAAATATCTAACACTTGAGAAAGAGGCAATTGAAAGTTTGATGCTTGCTATATAGGTGAGGGAGATGTCCCAAGACCCTAAGATGATGTATACGATGTGTAATGTCCATGACGAGCCTCATACTCGGGTTAGTAGCTGTATATAAAGGAATCTAGTGGCTATCCTTATTTCTTGAAAGATGGGTAGAGATTATAGAAGGTTGTGGTTAACATGTCTTGTTGGACACATATGTCTTAGCTTGAGTGGCTTGAGCTTGTGGAGCTCTTTCTAGATATAAGTGAGAGAATTTGAAAATCTTGATGATTATGATAATGTTATTCCTGGAATGATACTTGATACATGAAATATCTCACTTATGTTTAAAAACTTGAATATGCATGATAAGACACTCTCATAAGATATACCTAATATGAAATTATACTATACATAAAATATGTAGATTTCAAATCATGAAATTAATATGATGATGTCATGAAATCTTAGCTTGAAGAATTGGGGGTAACGTGCCTAATCTCATACCCAAATGAAAAATGATCAACTCGATATGACGATACTCTTGGAGTCATAACTAGAATAAACATCCTGAATAAATTGTTTAATTTTAGATTTGAAAGGAACAATAATGAATGTAATTGTTTAGAGTTGGTAGAAATTTTGGAAAAAAAATGCATGAAATCTAGAGTAAAGATGAGATACACACTCGATGATAGTCTCATTTGAAGTCATGACCATGAACATGTTCGATTGAGAATTGATAACATAGACTTTGATAATACACCTTGTTCGCATATGAAGATATGAACAAAATCCCTATGAAGGGACACTACGGGATGGGTAAACCCTGATGTTGTGATCATGATATTAGAGTACAAAGTAATATGTGCATAATTGAGATGAGTACACCCTTGATGATGAAAATGTAGTGTGCATCCCACTGTGGGTAATTCCTTGACAATGATGAATACCTAGACTCGAAAGTTTGGACTGTAACCCTTAACTATAATCTTGGATAAATTTTGAGGGTGAAAGTTCTTATAAGGAGGGAAGGATGTGGCAACCCTAATTTTTTTCTCTCTCTCTTTGATTATACTCTCTCTGTCCATGATGATCAATTATATAGTTTGGATTTCAGATTCATAGTTTGAGTGTTGTGGCACTCCAATTTGATTGCGTAACGCTCAATTTCGCAATATGCGACATCAATCAACATTTCGAGCTTAGTATTGTATTTAATATATCATTCACTTGAATCCATTTTTGAACCCCATCCCTATGATCCTCTTGCTCTTCATTGTGTAATATGTTATAGAGGATTCTAATTCAAGTTCAATGACACAAACATGGCATCTTTCGGACCTATGAAACTCTAGGTATGATGTCTTGAAGATTTTATGTTTTAGCCTTTTTCTTGGTGTGTTTTATGCTGCTTTGGGCCGATTTTGGTCGCTCTAGGCTGAAATGAACTGGCCCAACGGCTTGTTCCCTTCCCTTCCTCTTCAGGAAACTAGTGAACGATAGGGAAAGAGTTTCCCCACCTCCACCCAGATTGGGTAACGGACGACACAACCCTAGTTTGCTCCTTCTATACCCCTCCCTGGATTGCCCTTCTCCCATTTTCCCTAGTCTTCTCGTGTTGTCAACTTTCCTTCTCCCTCCTTTGTTCTTTATCTTGCTCAACGGTGCATGGTTGAAGCCTGTTGTCACCATCTGGGGGCTTTTGGGGATCTCTCCCACACTCTCCCCTTCCCAACCAATCAAGCCTGAGCGAGGAGGACGGTGGTGTGCCCTACTCCAACCCCAGTCTTGTGCTTTTTTAGGATGCTTCAAAGGCAGTGGTTGTCGGAGTGATGGGGGCATCATACCCTATATTTCCTCTATTCCTGCGTGTGGAATAAGGGGTCGTGCACAGACTGCGAAAGGGGGGTGATGGGCGGACAACCCTCCCAAGCATGGGCTCATATGCAGGGCAGGGCAGGGCAGGACCTTCGATCCCTCATCCAGTGGTGACCTCACGGGCAGCATGGGCCAGAGGTGAGGAGCTGCGATGGTGAGTGGATGATGGCTGGTGAGAAGACATTCAGTATCGTTGGATGATGTGACTAAGCGGCCGAGTGATGATGGGCATAGGTGCGCATCGTGGACCGTAGGATGGGAATCCACAGTTGCAGGTGGCGCATAAATGAAATGGTAACACTCCTCTGGTTCTCTAAAGTTCTGGATATAAACTCTCAAAAATGATATCTTGCTCATACTAAGACCAAAACATACAAACCTACATACCAAATTGATCCTTTCGAAAAGATCTACACAATATACTAAGTTTCAAGGTCTAATTCTATCGTTTGTTCCCTGCTTTCCCAAAAGATTCATATGTTAATCTTTTGGAATACAGTTGATGTATGATCACGATGCAAAACTTGGATCTTGGCTACTCAATCTACCCTTGATCCTTAAATATGTAACAATAATGTCTTTGTAGCCCTAATGAAGGTCCTACTATCCCTATTTCTCATAAATGACTCCTTTTTGTACATATGTACCTAGTGTGGACTTTAATGTTGAACTTTGCCCTAGGTTGGTAATCTTGCTTCTAATGGACACCCACCTAATCTTATTAAATGTTTCTGATGGATTAATGTTGCTGATCTAAAACATATTTAGGTCTGGATCTCTGGACTTGATGAATCATGATCTAGGGTGCTCTTTTGTGAGTCTTTTGACCCTAGAATGCGTGTAAATGCCTTAAACCTTGATATGATCATAGAAAGTGCATGGAACGTCATGATGGGATGGCACTTTAACCACATCTACATGATGGACTCTAAATCAGTATAAGGTCATCAAATGTACTAATAAGCAACTTGTAACCTAAGTTGGCAAAAACCCTTAAAATGAAGATAATTAGGGTTAATGATGAGAATCTAATGCATGTATACAATCTTGTTGTTAATCAAGTTTGGCATGTGGCTAGATGATGAAGGATAAGTTGGGTTATGAATCTCTTAATTAGGTATGGGCCTTATCTAGTTATATGAATATCGCTTTCTTGCTTGAAAATACATGTATTGTATGTTTGTTTGTTTACTTGCTCAAATATTGCCATGTAGTATTGCTATGTCTTACTCGATGTTTGCCTCGTCAGTTTTATAACTTGAACACACACACACACACACACACACACACACACACATATATATATATATATATATATATATATATATATATATAACTCCATTATAATATTGTTGATAAAGGGTTAGCTCTTGGCTATGGCCTTGAGGTCCCTCTCGTATAAAAGGGTTAGCTAATCTTGTGTACCCTTACAGACCCTTCCGACGGGAAGATGGTCAAAGGCCTTAAATATGCTTGATATTGTTGGTATAATGGAGTAAAATGACATAAAATATGGTTTCACGTTTTGTTAAATAGTTAACATGTTTATTCTTGTTTGTTTCGTCTTGAAATCTTTTCAAATTATGCAAAGCTTAAACATATATGTATCTTTCTGCCCCATACTCAACACCTCGTGTGTTGACCCATTTCTCGTATTTTGTTTTAAGGTTCAGAGATGGCTAGAAGGTTGATGGGCTCAGTGGGCTATGCTAGGTGTACTTGTTGTAAGATCCAGATTTAGTGCACATGAATGACTTGTACCTTGACTCTGGAAATATGTAACTGAATTCATGAATATAATGCATTTTGTATAATTTATACTTGTTGAATGTTGACACTGTGTTGGTGCCTTTATATTGTTATCTGTTCATGTGTGCTAAGCTTTAAGCTTCCGCATGTTGCCTTTGGTATACGTCGTGTTCATGGGACTGGGATTCCGGTTCTGTGACACTTCCATTAGCCTGCCATAGAGCTACTAGTTGTGCTAATTTATAGTTCTCTTTTAGTGATCTTCTTTCCATCATGCAATTCTAGAAACCGTATAGGCAATATAACCCTCTTGGAATCAAACCACTTTCTTTCTTCACTATGTCTTTGTACATTGACAACAAACAAATGCATGCCAAAATTTTCTATGACGTTGATTATATCTTCTCCATTAACTTTCATTGGAAGAACATTTGTTAAGCGTTTCATAATATCTTAACACCCCAAATTTTGCCTCTCTAAGACCAACATTGGTTAGAGAACATGATAGAAATCATGAAAGTGAAAATTTGCCATAGACTTTGTGTTTTTATTACAAGATATGTATATTCATAGTGTTTATTCTTTGAATCTCTTACAAGATTTGTATATTCATAGTTTTTGTTCTTTATGATTTATCAAAAAATTTGTCATATGTTGTTTAGATTGTTCCCTGCATTTTACTTTAAGTATGTAACAATTCTAATAGATGTTTATCCTTCACGTTCTTATGTTTTATACACACTACACACATTGAGCTAGTGGGGTAAGAGATGTATGGTAGCCTCCAATTGCGACACTAGGCCATTTTAGGCCTATTGTTGGTTAAATTTATAGTTATGGAGGTTTAATTACAAAAAATATAAAATACCTATTTTGAATTTTGATTGTCTGGTAGAAGTATAAGTTTTACAAAATGCATATTAGGTCATACAAGAATAATTTAATACTCCATTTCAAGCTAGCTAGGTAAGAAATCTAACACACCTTAAAAAGGTAAGGAACCAAATGAACTCAATTTTGAACCTTGATTCAGTAAATACCTACCTTGAACTAACAATAGTTCCTACTATGATGTTTACGTAAATCTTGACTTTATATGGAACATGTATTCCAGGGTTCAACCAAAGGCAAGAAGACTCATTGGAATCCTCCTCATACTCAAGATAAGAAGAAATAGTTTTTTAATATGTTTATTGGAAGGTAATTATTTTATCATAGTTATAGTGTATATCATAAAGGCAATACTAGTCCTCAATATATGTATATTAAATTTCTTAATATCCATGAAAAGAATATAAGTCTAGTTTATGCTTTCAATTTTATATGTTTTAGGAAATTCATTCGTCATGTACATGTAAAAAAATAAATAATTTGATTAATCTTTTGAATTTCAAATATCACATAAAATATTATCTAACTTTTTCTCATTATGTTTCATTGAACCTTATTATGCATTTAGAGTATAGTGGGTGCATCATTTTTATCTGTAGCCATACTTATGAGCATTATTTGTACATTATGTTAAAGTTAAGCGTTCACTAGCATTATGTAACATGAATATGACAACTGATCCACCTAAATTTATCAATGTTACTAAATAGGACCGTGATTTATTACTTGATTAATTGTTTTGGACTTATTTTAGTTTGCAATTATGGTATATTTTTTTCATAACTACTCAATCTTGATAACCTTTTTTGCATTGGTTTGTTTGGACTTGTAGTAGATTAAAGAGACCATTCATCTCAAGATTAAGGACAAGAGGGCTCTAGTAACATTGCTTCTATAGCTAAATGGTATTAGGATAAAATTTCCTTCCATAATTTTGCTATGATGAACCATACATTTAAATTCAATATTAGTTGTTCTTTTCATATGACTATTTTAAAAATGAGAATCAAATTTATCCTTTGATGGTATTGTTTAAACATGGTTATTGTAACATTTTCATTTTTGTGATTGTAAAATAATTTATATGAATGGATTAACGCTTTCACTCATGTATATGTGGTATTAAAATATGATGTGTTACATATTTGGTATAGTCATAATGTAATTCTCACTAATCATATATTTTTATGTCCTTTTCTAGATGAACCCTAAGAGTAGGATCAATGAAAAATGAAAATCCCATACGGAATAAAAGGATGAAGCTTTTTTTTCATTTTATGTCCTAGTGAGGATGCTTACACACATGGACTGGTGAACCCTAGGTCAACCCCTAGCTTAACCAAGTGGACTTCATAAGGCCACAAGTAAAATGATCTTAAAAGGAATGTTTGGACAACCCATATCACCAAGGTGCACCTCCTCTTCAGGGAGCCCATCACTAAAGAACTATGTGGTTAAGTGTGCTCAGTTAGAGTAGTACTAGGATGGGTGACCAATCAGGAAGTTTATCCAGGATTACGCATGAGTGAGGACAAAGCGCATAGTTAAGGCTAGTGGTACTCTGTGGGGCCAGTCATCATTCCTAAAAATCTACTAGAGCCTTGGGTAGTGGGCCCTGGTGTTACAAACTACCTTTGTCTCTTCATCCAAGGGTTAGAGAGTAAATATCATTAGTGGAGAAAGTGGGTGTCTATTCATAACTAAATAGAAATTGAGTGGAGGGTCTCACACCCATTATTCGCTAACTCTTTTAGAAGTGAATAGGAAGTGAATGTAGGGTCTTGCACCCATTTATATCAAACTTTCCACATTCCAACAAGTGTTACATTGGAATTAATTTTATTAGAGACAAATAAATTATACTACATGGGCCACATTGAAAAATACTCCTATATAATTTTCTAACAATAAGCACCAAGGATCGCAGTGGAAATCAAAGACATATGGAGATAGAAGGCCATGATATAGAGAGCCTTGAGTGGGGAAGATGAGATTTACACTTGCATATTCTATAATACCATGTGAAGAATGACAAGGGATCAAGACGGGAACAATGGGGGAAAACTTTCTTGGTATTGTATTGAAAGTGTTTCAGTGTCCAAAAACATTTACAAGATACTTACAAAGATCCAAATCAAGCCTCATCACGTACTCCAAATAATAGAATATTAGGATGATCAAGCAGCTTGATGATGAAAAGGAGAAACATGAGAAGCAACTAAAATAGCTCGCTAAATAAGAACCAAACGATGTTGAAGACAATATCTATGTGAAAATCACCAAGGATTTCAAAAGGATTCAGATATTATAGAGATTAAAGGCCATGATGTAGAGAAAAGTGATCGGGGAATCAAGAGCTTGCACAACCTCATTTAAAGATCTAGTTTCATGTGAATAATTACATGGGGAAGCTTCCTCTCGCTATTGTTATTTATAGTGTTTATAGTGTAGGAATACATTCACGAGATACTTGAGAGATGTAGAACTCATAAGGAATGCAAGACAAGATAAGTGGATTGGTTATAACAACCCGATTTAGTATTAACAATCTTAGTATCATCAACTTCGACAAATTCATGTGGAGGTACAACTTCAAGACAACACATTAGATAGCTTGCAACAAGCTATCTCTAACCAGTTTCCCAAGTATGATGTTGTTCATGATGTAGACCTAACTAATTGTTGACATGTAGGTGTGCAACTTACTACTCATGATGATATGTCTGACATGTGCCTTTTCTAGTGTAGAAAAAGTATCAATCATATGTAATTAATGTCATACTCTTGAATAAACTAAATCATATATCCATCTCACACAAGAGAGTCTACAAATATAATAAACCCCACTCTAACAATGTTTGTCGCATTCACATCAGTGGACACATCTTGTGAACTCAACTTTGGGGTTTAAAATAGGATAATTTTTTTCCTCTTCATACAAATTATATCCCATTTTGAGTCTCAACATGAGTCTAAATAGTAGGACCCTAAAATCAACAGATACATCAGTATGCACCCACATTTTGATGAATGTAAACATATATAAATTAAGGATGAAGTGCAATAAGGAGAAACTAAAACCTTACAAAATGCAGACTACAGACTCGATTAAGAAAAAGAAAAGACAAAACAAGTGATTATAGATAGGGGCTAATATAAAAACTCCTCAAAGGAGGTCTAAACTAAATAGATAAGGGGGTCTGAGTATAAGCCTTTTACTTTTTTCTTAAAAAGTGCACTTTCACATAGAGTTAAACTCAGGATCCTTGGATTTAAAAAAAAGGGACTTCTCACCACCAAACTATGCAACTAGTTTGTGTCAAAATCTTGAATACTTATAGCAATAGTGCTCTTACTTTTGCTATAAGCATATAAATTATTATATATATTGTATGATTTGAGAGGGGCGGTAGAGCCCAAACATCCACCCTCTAGATCCATCCCTGACTATATATATGTTGCATTACTAATCCCATATCTCTTTGATTACAGAAGCTAACTATCATGCTTAGTTACCACAAGTGATAGACAATATACGAATGGGATATAAATATTCACAAGCATAGCATGTATGTCTAGGATATTAGTTTTATACGAGAAGGATTCCATGGCATATCTGATTGGCAATACATGAATGGGTATATATAGTTCCATATGTAATATCATGATCATGAGGATGGTGAGACAAATGAAGATCAAATGCAATAATACATTTTTATTATCTTATTCTCTTTGACAATGAACACTCACTCACTCTTACTTTGTGATCTATACACAACGATGGAAGAATAGGGGAGCTGGAAGACGTCATATCCCCCCCCAAAAAAAAAGAATATGTGACTTATTCTATGTAACACCACTCGAACATTGTTAATTGTATACCCCAATAAACAATAATTTCATACAAAACTAATGAGATAATGATGAATAGTGATGTTTGTGGAACTCTGGTCATACATTATCATTGTGGTTCCCTTATTTTGTGGTGGTGATTTGAGTAATGAACCAACATAAATTCCTATACAGACAATGTTCCTACTTCTGCAACATCTGCATGCAGTCTGCTTCTCCTTTCGGATGGGAATGACAAAAACACTGAATCATGGCTTGCCGGATAGCTTACTCCAAGATTGTTCTAGCTTTAGTAATATCGATAGAGCAACCTTATGAGTTATGAGTAAGTCTATAGGATTTCATATCAAGATACTATATGTACAATATGTGGTTTATTGCTTATCCACTAATGCAACCCTATTTTAGGGCTTCATTTTGTGTCATGTTACACTACAATCAAATCTATACATGTTCGATTACATGTTATTTATCCTAATATGTGTATTTGTGTAAAATGCACTTATGGAAATTATTTGCATGTTTTTCATGTACTTGGATCACACTTGGATGAAGAGAGAGATAAAGAGTGATCCTAGGATTTCTATACCCCTAGAGAAGGCCAAAGTGAAGTCCAAGGCTCCCTCAACATACCCATAGTAGCCAAAGATCAATTGAAGCAAAGATGTCTAAGGATGAACCAAGTACAAGAGAGAAGTGTCGGTACAAATACTAGCATAGTCGTGGTACCACAAAACAGTCATGCTAGCCCAAGCAAATCAACAGAGTTAAAGCTTGAAGAACCCAAGTTAGCAACATTGTCGTACAACACAAAATGGCCATGCTATCATGCCCCATAAAGCTCGTGCAACACAAGACGTCTGTGTTGCAGTTCAGTTAGAATGACTATGGCACACCATGGGCAACACTCCTCCAAGCCACCATGGTCATAGTGACCACCTACCTCACCACGGCTATAGTGACCACCAAGGCCATGCCACCATCAGTTTAAAATTCCCAAATTTATTGTAACTTTTGCCATTTTCTCACCTCACTCATTCCACACCACCATTCTTGTTTTGACCCCTACCCACCATGGCCATGCTGCCCAACACAGTCATGCTACATACAACCCTAGATGCTTGGGGGAGATTTCAGAAGATGTTGAGAGAGTTCCCATGCCATGAGATCCCTTTGTGGCAGCTAGTTTAGTCCTTTTACTCTGGTCTATCTCCAATGGGTCAATCTATAGTAGATTCTTCTTGTGAAGGAGCTTTAATGGCTAAGACACCTAAGGAGACATGGCTTTGTTTGAGCAGCTGGCAGAAAGTTCAAGAATCTAAGATTCTAGCATTATGAATGATGGTGATCTCCCCTTTGGTGTGACATCTCCAGTTCATAGTGATTCAAGCCCAAAAGTGATGCCTAGTGACATGGAGAGTTTCATGAAGAACCAAGTGAGAAATGATCCTTGCTATTCTGTGAATTATGTTGGTTCCTTTGATGAAGAAAAGAAGGCACCTCACTCCTATAGCTACTCGGAACAACAAAGCCCAAGATATATATCAAGGTTTGAGGAAGAGGTTATATCAAGGTTTAAAAGCTTTGATAATGTCCAAAAGAATGTTATAAGGCTTGAGGAAAGGATAGAACAACTATCTTCCATACTTTCCCTCCTAGAAGAAAAATTATCTTCAAAGCCCATAATGAGTTTTAATTAAGCAAGTCAACCCATGCATTCCACTCAAGTTCTCTATAGTCCACCTCTAATGCAAGTGTAGCCCATATACCACTTCCAAGTCCTTTTGAAGATGTATACACCTGCTCCCCCTCCATCACCACAACTTTCCCACCAATTCACCTTCCAAATTCAATTCTCCTCTCCACCCCAATTTCAATACCAAGTGTCACCTCCACCTCCTCCATAGCCACAACATGCTCCCTCTCTCCACCATGAACAAAGTAGTGAGACTGTTCTAAGGAGCAGAAAATCTCTCGAGAAGCCCACAAGTCAAAGAAAGGTTGATAAAACAAAGAAAAGCAAAGGCATCTAAGTGGTGATATTGTGAGTGAGATTACCAAAGATGATTCTATGACACCTCCTGTTGAGAATGTGATACCATGTGCTCCACGTCTCACTCCTCCAAATTCTACCATCCCTAGTGTTCCACCTCATGGCATGCATTCAAATGATGCAAAAGTAAGTGAACTACCATTCTCTGATGCATTTAATGAGCCCCCAGAAGTAAAAAGGAGTCAAAAGCATAATGTTGACATACTAGATGTGTTTCACCAAGTGAAGGTGAATATTCCATTCTTGAATACTAGTAAGAAAATTCCATCCCATTCCAAGTTTCTCAAGAACCTATGTACTGTGAAGAGAAGGTCAACGGGGAGAATAATAAAGATAGTCAAGTTGATCGAACAAGTGAGCTCTATCATTCAACATTCACTTCCTGTGAAGAGGAAAGACCCATGAGTCCCACTCATACCTAGATACATAGGGGGACATCGCATAGGAAAATCCCTTGTTGATTTGGGATCTAGTGTAAATTTGATGCCATATAGTGTCTCTGTGGAGTTGGGTTTATGAAGCTTGAAACCTGCTCATTGTACTCTCCAATTGGCAGATCGCTCAAATCAAAGTTCCTAGCATAAGAGTGGATGATGTTTTGGTGATGATAGACAAGGAAAGGGGTGCAATATTCCCAACGGATTTCATTGTTCTTGACATGGAATCAGAGGATAGGAAGATTCCCATTATCTTGGGAAGGCCATTTCTATCTACAGCTGATGTTGAGATACATGTACGTAGTGGCACAATGACAATCTCTTTCGTGGACATGAAGATAAAAATCAACATGTAGTAGACCCCAACCCGACGAACTTGAGATGAGGATATTGGACATGGTCACTTCTAGAGTCTGACTAGTCATTTAAGAGAAGGAGATAAAGATGAGAGAATTAATGATAGATTTTGTGATCAAAGGGATGGGGAACATAAGTTGAATTCAAGTGACATGTGCGTTTATTGCATGAGTGGACACCCAAGAATTCCAAATGGATGAATGATGCAAGAATCTCTAAGAAGCCTGGTAAAAGGCATTAAACTTAGCGCTTGTAGGAGGTAACCTGCCTATTTGGGGAGTTTTTCACCCAACCATTCATTTTTTATACTTTTTGTTCATTTTTACACTTTTCTAAGAAAACACACACACTTGTTTTAATATTTTTTGTTTAGTTTTATGAGGTGCATGTGAAAACATGGTGGAATGGGGAAAATTTGATGAAATTTAGATAAAGGATTCATGAAAAACCACTTTGGATCAAATATTTGATATTTTGATGAAGTTAAAGTCAAAATGACATGATATATTACTCACCATGACCATGGTACCATGTAATGGCTTTGGTGATGTACTCAAATCAATAGGGATATTGAATAAAATTAAAGAAGTAAAGAACAGACTCAACACGATCATGCAAGGCAGCACAAATATGTTGTAATCAAATCAGAACGCTCGATTGATACTACTTGGGCATGGCACTAACAATGCAGAACGGTCATGCCACACAGAACGGTCATGCTATGGTCTAACTACAATGACAAAAAACCCCAATTCTAGTAGTTCACTTCATTTCATTTCATTTCACCCCAGTGACAGAACGACCACTTCGCGCAACATAGGAGTTGTGCAACGTTGCACCAACCCTTCCCCACCCCTTATTCCTCCTAAAATCACCTCCAATCCATCCCCAATCATCTACCCATCATTTTCCCTACCCCCATCCATCATTTCCACCCATTTTCTACTATCAATTCTTCTCCATTCTCTCCATTCCACCCAACAACCCTATTCTTTAGAGAAAACCTAAAATTCCACATTTCTCCACCCAAATTCGTCCAAGATGAAGCAAGTTGCCAATAAGGATGTAGAGAAGACCAAGAACATCATATCCTATGTCCATCATTTGAAGAATGGCTCTTCTTCATCCCTATCGACATCTCTAGCCCCACCGTCCACCTTTGTCTCCAGTAGAACTGCCCATTTGTTGGAGGTCGAGTTAGAGGCATTGATCAATTCAATTGTACATGAGGTGGCTAGTCAGTCGTGATGTGTTGCATCATCATCATCTAGAGCACCACCACCGCCACCTATAACAACTTCACATTCAGTTTCATTTGGGGCATCCCCACCACTCTCATCGACCCGACTATCAACCTCGGCCTACAATTTAACATCCACAACACCGCATCCCCCACCACAGCTATGGGTACGAAGGTAGTTACTTCTAGATGAGGAGGAGGAAGTGGTGTAGGATGCACAACATGAGGATGCACCTGATGCACATCATGAGGAATCATGAGCGATAAATAGTCGAGTGAAGAAACCAAAGCACCCAGAGTACCTGGCACGTAGAGTGATTGCCATTCGCTACGCTTTCCAGGAGAAGACAGAGGCTTTGAGCATCTTTGATTTTTTTTCAAAATATCTTGGAACCTGTTGGTTATTTGAGGTGTTGAACACAGTCTAGGAGACTTATATTGAGCTTACACAGTAGTTCTTCACCACCTTGGAGAAAGTCTCACATGACGTCGTCAATGTCAAATTGGGGAATAGTGCTTACCTCATCACTGCCAACTTTTTCAACCACATTTTTGCTCCCAACACTGAGGTAGCAGCCCTACTTGATCATGGGAGCACAGAAAAGGATACTAATGTAAACTACACATCCATGTGGAAGAGTCTTATAACACAAAGTAGCTTCATAGTGGGTAAATTGAAGACAATTGTGATTCATAACACCATATTGAGATACATTCAAAAGGTCTTGGTGAACACTATTTCCGCCTGGTATGAGAATCAAGGAAACTGTACAAAGAAAGACCTCTTTGTATTGGGATGGATGGTGTAGGGAAAATATGTGAATTTGGGATTGCTCATCATTGATCACATGAAGACAGTCCCGTCCAAGAGCAAGAACCCTTTTATAATGGAAGGGATTCTAACTTTAATTGCTCTAGCCCTGGATCATGATGTATCTGGCTACACCAAGGAAGGAGGGAAGCTTGTGGGCCTACAAACTTAATTTTCTCATCCACTATTTCAATGATTGGCCAAAATATCTTTTACCATGTCAACCCTCCTTATGCATGAGTTTCACTAGAGCTCCCCTACCATGCTACACCTCTCCTAGAGGGGTGTAGTCCATCTCTGAACTTTTTGGATATCTTGAAGAGGTGGGAAGAGGGGCATCCTAGGGATACATGGAAGTAGAAACCCAAAGATCTTGCTAAGGGACTTGGATAGTCATGGGCAGAAGAGTAGAGGAGAGAGGTAGAGGAGAGAGACACACGTAGGGTCAGGAGACGGGAGGCGGAGGCAACACAACATCCACATCAGCCCTCAATGAAACCTAAAACATGTCTGCTATACAAGCACATCTAGAGTTCAATGAGAGGACCCAGGAGGGCATCTTGAGGGAACATGAGGGATTGTAGCATACACAAGATTCACTATAGTTGGATCATCAACAAATGCACCATCAAATCAACCATATGTATTGCTTTTAGCATGCCCAGGCCTAGAGGAACCCCCAGTGAGGGGAAGATTGGTGGGTTGCACTGTCCAATTACCAGGAGACTTACATGCCTCCATAGGAGGACTACTGGGGAAATTACTACTAGTATCCTACACCATAGGGAGGAGCACCACCGGAGCCACCACAACAGCCATGTTCATCTACCCTATCACTCCTACACTTTTGTGTCATGTTGAGGACAACATGATTCAAAAGTTTGGGGTGGTAGGGAGGTATGCCCTCATTCATTTCACTCATTCTACATTTCACCTTCCATTTACTTTAGTTTTGTTTCTCCTTCTATCTAGGTTATATTTTACGTTCTTTGCATACTTTCATGCCATGGAGTTTACTTTCTTGCCATTTTTGCGCATAAATTTTTTTGCTCTTTTTGCCATGCATTGCATATCATGTAGATTTTTTTAATTTTTTCATGTTTTAGCTAAGATTTTCTTATTTCCTTCTTTGTGTTCCATAATGAAGGCTTAAATGTGATTGAAGGAAATTTGGAACCAAATAAAAGATGCTTCTATTTAAGAACATCTATATAAAGAAAAGATGAATGTTATAGCACTCCAATCTATTATTGCAATCCTTTCTTCTATATTCATACCCATTGAGCTAGGAAACATATAACCTAGCTCACTTCACCCTTTTTCCACAGTCATGTGGGTCACTTGATGTGGTTTGAATCATAAGATTGAATGCATGAAAGTCAAACAACACTCCTAGTCATCTTTGATTAACGCCATCATGAAACGCTCTACCCGGAGCTACATAAAAGCCATATGAACAGCTTGTGTGTTCTACACCCTATATTTGAAGTATGTATGCTCAGTTCTCTTTTCATGATTGGTTTGTAGAGAGAGGTGGAATGCACGTACTTAGTCGTCACTGATCCTATTTACTCAATGTTTATCATTTGCATTGCATTTTTCATTTTTTATTGTGAAAATAATAGTAGAGAGATTGAGTTGGAGCATACTTGATGACAAGTATGTTTTATGTTTGGGGTTGTGATACAACCCTATTTTAGGGCTTCATCGTGTGTCATGTTGCACTGCACACTAGTACAGAAATGGGTTATAACGTCACTACCTGTAGGGTCAGTTTATCCAAATAACCGACCTTATATGTCTAAAAAAATGCGGGCACCACTTAAGACCTCTTGGGTCGGTTTTTCTAAAACAACCGACCTTGTAGTATAACTCTATAGGGTCGGTTTTCCAAATAACCGACCTTATATGTCTATAAAAATGCGGGAACCACTTAAGACCTCTTGGGTTGGTTTTTTTTAAAGCAACCGACCTTGTAGTGTAACTCTATAGGGTCGGTTTTCCAAATAACCGACCTTATATGTCTATAAAAACATGGGCACCACTTAAGACCACTTGGGTCGCTTTTCTTAAAATAACCGACCTTGCAGTGTATCTCTATAGGGTCATTTTTCATAAAATAAATGATCTTATAGACAATTGGATTAGAAAGCCAATTACAGTTTCACGCGGCAAAAATATGTTCGATTTTGGCTTCGCACCTTGATCTATAGACTCAGTTTTTCCAAATAACCGACCTTATATGACTACAAAAAATGCGGGAGACATCTTGAATCCAGTTTGCCTTCATGCATCTATCAGCACCTCTAGCGTCAGTTTTTTATCTTAAACCGACCTTAGAGCTTACTCGCTCGATGAATTTGTCGACCGATAACCACTCATTCGACAAAATCATCGACCGAGAAGGATCCATATTTCCTTCATATAAGCACCTCTAGGGTCAGTTTTTTCCTTATAACTGACCCTAAAGGGCTCCTCGGTCGACAATATTGTCGACCGAGATGAACTTAGGATCCAGTTTAGTTCACACATGTATAAGCACCTCTAGGGTCAATTATAAGGAAAAAACCGACCCTAGAGGTGCTTATACGAAGGAAATCTGGCTCTTCTCGGTCAACGAATTTGTCGACCGATAACCACTCGGTCGACCAAATCATCGACCGAGAAAGAGCCAGATTTCCTTCATATCAGCACCTCTAGGGTCGGTTTTTTCCTTATAACTGACCCTAGAGGGATCCTCGGTCGACAATATTGTCGACCGAGATGAACTTAGGATCCAGTTAAGTTCACACATGTATAAGCACCTCTAGGGTCTATTATAAATAAAAAACCGACCCTAGAGGTGCTTATACGAAGGAAATCTGGCTCCTTCTCGGTCGACGAATTTGTCGATCGATAACCATTCGGTCGACCAAATCATCAATCGAGAACGAGCCAGATTTCTTTCTTATAAGCACCTCTAGGGTCCGTTTTTTTCCTTATAACCGACCCTAGAGGGCTCTTCGGTCGATAATATTGTTGAACGAAAACCTCTCAATCGACAAATTCATCAATCCAGAATGATTTTGAGTGTTTTTAAATAACCCAACATGGGCACCGCTTATCTGTAGCGTCAGTTTTTATTGTTAACCGACGCTACACGTCTTATCTCTCCGTGAAATGGGCGAAACCTAGTCTTTCTCTCCCGTGAAAACCCTTTCGTTCTCTTTTTCTCTCCTGCGGCGCCGATACATTTTTTCTTTATCTCCTTGTGTCATTCCACCGCGAAGCCCTTGCCTCCTCTCCGTGAAGTCGTTGCCATGAAGTCGTGCCACCTATCCATGCCGCCAAGAGGATCGTGGTGTCCGTGAAGCCATTGCCACCTCTCCGCACCGCCAAAGTCCTTGCCTCCTCTCTACAAAAAGAGCTCGTCATCGCCGCCTCTCCACACTTCCACGAAGGTCTCTTCCTCTCTGTGAAAGTCGTCTCATCCTCCATGAAGGTCGCCGCCATTTCCAAGTAAGTTCTCTGCTTCCTTCGTTCCCGCCCGCCGCCATGGTAGCATCCAGGTCCATTCTCGATCGATAATATTGTCGACTGAGAGCCAACCTATGCGCAGCGTCAAGGTCCACTCTCGGTCGAGAATTCATCGACCGAGAGTGGACCAGGACGCTACGCGCAGGTGGGTTCTCGGTCGACTAATTGTCGAATGAGAGTGGACATGCGCTCCTCCAACTACACAGTTATTCCATTTTATATGATTTGATAACCCAACCAATAATAAAAACATGTTTTTTTACATATGTAATCATTATATAAATTCTAGAAATTAATACGAGATTAGACATGTGTACTCCTAGATTGACACTTTAGGGTTGATGCATGATGTTTAACTTAATATATAAATATGAAAATAATGTATTTATATATTAACTTAGAGACCCGTTCAAAATTTACTCATTAGGAGTAAACTTTGGATAGTCCCCGATTTGGGACTGTTTTTGGATATTTAATCTCACTTAGATGTACCTATATAATGTATGTTTAATTTTGTAGAAAATTTCAGTAGGATTTCCTCATTTGTTCTCTGGGTACATATGTGAGTGGTTATTTGCCATTTACATCGGTGTACTTGGAGAACTTAGGGGAAATTCTGCCAAAATTTTCTTCAAAACTAAACATACATTATACAGTTACTAGTGAGATTAAATATTCAAAAATGGGATAGGTGGTACACATTAGTATATAAGTAATTAACTTCCTATCAATAAAAACTTACAGATTATTATAGTATCAATATTAAACTGTTAGTTTTATAATTATTTTTAATGTGATATAGAAAATGGATTGAAGTTGGATGTCTATCAAGAACCGTTGCAGTCCAGAGTTTGCCAAAGGTCTTGATGAATTTATCAGATTTGCTGAGGAACATAGGAAACTACCTACAAATAGGCTATATTGTCCATGTAGAAATTGTTGTAACAATTTGAAAGTTGATACTGGTGAGGAAATTAAGAATCATGTCATATGTAATGGGATCATACAAGGTTATAATGAATGGTATTGGATTGGAGAGAAATTTAATTATGGATCAGATAATGTCGATACTAATAGTTGTGGCATAGAAGATATAGATAATGATGATAATGTTAATGATGAACTGATTCAAGATGATTGGATTCAGGATGATATGGTTGATGAGATGCTACGTAGTTGTCGGGACAATGTCATTGATCCACCTTCTTTATTTGCAAACATTGTCCATGATGCTGAAAAACCATTATATAAGGGTTGTACTAAGTTCACGAGGTTGAGTGTTGTGATGCGATTATATACTCTTAAAGCTCAAAATCAGTGGAGCGATAAGAGTTTCACTTCACTGTTGTCTTTGTTAAAGGAAATTCTTTCTGAAGGCAACGAGCTTCCAATTTCAACATATCAAGCAAAGAAAATAATGTGCCCAATGGGAATGGAGGCTAAGAAGATTCATGCATGTCCAAATGATTGTGTGTTATTTCAGAAGGACTATAGTAATTTGATAAATTGTCCAAAATGTGGTGTGTCAAGGTATAAGACCACAAATTCAGCTAAGGCTAAAAATGGCTCACCTGCCAAGGTGATGTGGTATCTACCAATAATACCACAATTTCAACGCTTATTTGATAATACAGAAGATGTGCAAAATTTGTCTTGGCATGGGGATTTAAAGGCCAATTATGATGGTGTCCTATGACATGCATATGATTCACCACAATGGAAGAAAATTGATTTATTATACCCTCAATTTGGTAAAGAACCAAGAAACTTAAGACTTGGACTCTGTACAGATGGAATGAATCCCTATGGTACATTAAGCAGCCAACATAGCACGTGGCCTGTTATGATTGTTATATACAATCTTCCTCCTTGGTTGTGTATGAAAAATAAGTATGTGATGTTGTCAATATTGATATCAGGGCCCAAGTAACCTGGAAATGATATTGATGTTTACCTTCAACCTCTAATTGATGACCTAATGAAACTATGGGAAGAAGGTATTATGACATATGATGCTTCACGTAAAGAGATCTTTAGTTTGCGTGCTATGTTATTTTGCATGATTAATGACTTTACAGCTTATGGAAATTTGTCTGGATATAGCATAAAGGGATACAAAGCATGCCCTGTTTGTGAGGAAAATACTGATTCAATCAGACTGAAACATGATGGTAAAATCGTATATCTTGGTCATTGGAGATTTCTCCCACCAGTGCATCCTTATCGAAGGCAACGCAAAACCTTTAATGGGTCAACTGAGGAATGAAGTGCTCCTAAACTGATACCAGGAAATGTTGTATATGATAGGGTGAAACATATTGTTAATGGATTTGGAAAGAGTTCAAGTAGTCATCCACTCGCATGTGACAAATCTCTATACAAGAAGAGGTCAATATTCTGGGATCTTCCTTATTGGAGATCTTTGACAATTAGACATTGTATTGACGTCATGCATGTTGAAAAAAAATATTTGTGATAGCATCATTGGTACACTATTGAACATACCAGGAAAGACTAAAGACGGCATCAAATCTAGAAAAGATTTAGAATTAATGGGTATAAGAAAAGAATTATCAGTGGAGATCAGGGGTCGCCGCACATATTTACCACCAGCTTGTTACACTTTGTCAAAGAAGGAGAAAAAGACTTTCTATGAGTGCTTGTATAATATTAAGGTTCCACAAAGATACTCTTCTAATATTCATAGATAGGTATCAATGAAGGATATGAAGTTGATAGGTTTCAAATCTCACGATTGTCACACCTTAATGCAACAAAATTTACCTGTGGCTATTCGATCTATAGTGCCGAAGCATGTAAGGTTTGCAATCACAAGACTCTGTTTCTTCTTCAATGAAATATGCAACAAAGTGATACATCCTGATACTCTCGATAAATTATAGAAAGATGTAATTGTTACCATGAGTCAGCTTGAAATGTAATTTCCTCCTTCATTTTTTGATATCATGGTTCGTATTGTAGTACATATTACAAGGGAGCTGAAGATGTTGGGTCCAATTTTCTTACATTGGATGTATCCATTTGAACGCTACATGAGTGTTTTTAAAGGTGATGTTTGGAATCGTTATCGTCGATGGAAGGGATTGTTGAGGGTTATGTGGCTAGGGAGGTGATGGACTTTTGTAATTATTTTTTGAATTGCAATGAAACTTCTAGCGATCTAAAAAAATCCCATCACACTGGATCTTATTGTGGCAAAGGAACTCTGGGAGGACGAGTGAAAGGAATCAGTCGTGAGTTGTGGGAACAAGCGCATTTGTATATTTTACACAATATCGATGAAGTTAGTAGCTACATCACAGAACACAATGATCTTATCAAGAGAAATCATCTGCGATCCAGTTCAATGTGGCTTGCAAGAGAGCATAATCGAACATTTATTAGGTGGTTTGAAGAGAAAGTATTTAATCAACTATCTGAATCACCGAATAATGTTGCTGAGAACATAAAATAGCTCACCTTTAAGCCAAAAATGGATGTCATGTCATATGTAGGTTATGACATAAATGGATTTTCATACTACACAAAGCGTCAAGACGAAAGTAGTGTGGTCCAAAATAGTGGGGTCACTGTTCAATCTTGTTCGTTGTATTTTGCTAGTGCCAAAGATAAAAGACCACGCGAAGCTGAGATGTCATATTATGGCATCATTGAGGACATATGGGAATTGGACTATACAAATTTCAGAGTTCCTATCTTTAGGTGTAATTGGGTTGACAACAACAAAGGAGTTTTAGTGGATGAGTTGGGTTTCAAATTGGTGAATTTTGAAAAAAATGGTGAGAAAGATGAGCCATTCATCATGGCAGACCAAGCAAAACAAGTATTCTATATTGATGACCCTGCAAATAAAAATTGGTCTGTCGTTCTTCATGGAAAAGGACAGTTTACTGTAGATCCTATAAATGAAGAAGAATACTATGAAAAGTATGATGATTCCAGTCCATTCTCAGTTGGTTTGCCAAGTGTAAATGTTGAAGATAACAGTGATGAATATTATAAACGCCACGACCATGCTGAAGGAATTTTACTTGACTAACAACTCAACCAATACTAAATGCATGTATTCTTTGAATTATTTATTTTATTATCATTCAAGCAAGTAATCTTTTTAATATACATCATATATCATGTATACCTTATCACTTGTGCTTTTATTATCACTTATTTTTTTATCATGTATACTTGCAGGTTCTAAAATGGCGAGTGAAGATGAACATTCTGAGCATGAGCATGAGCACCATGAGGATGGTAGTGGTGATGTTAAGAAAAGTAGAGGTCCCACACTGATGCGTACGCTGTAGGAGCTCAGGGCTAAAGGGGACAAATTGCCAATCCAGTTTGATATCACAGGAGCACCTGTTGGGGAACATGCTAGTGCTTTCAAGCATTACGTAGGGACGACCGCACGCAGTAAGGTGCCAATAGATATAGAAAATCGGGATGATGTTCCTAACGCCCAAAAAGACCTCATATGGAAATATATATGTGTGAGTGGAAGTGATATTATTTTAATATATTTTTTATCTATTGATTCTAATTTAGTTTGCTTGGAATTAATTCCTTTTCAAAACAACATTATTAATTACTTCTTTTGTATGTATAGGGTGTTTTTCATCTAAATGAAAAGATCACAAGAAAAGAGTGCTACAATGTTGTGGTGTCGATGGAGGGGTTTTAAGACATATCTCGCAAGGGAATTTATAAATAATCCTAAACAAAAGAAGAAAGCAACAAATGTATATATTTTTATAGATCCTGAGGTGTGGGAAAGATTTGTTGCAGCTAGGAGATCGAAAGAGTTTCAGGTAATAAAGATTGTGATGTATTGTATGAATCTTTAATTTTATACAATTACGAATGTGAATTTTTTATACATGTTTGCCAAGTCTATATTACAATACTTCATTTTAAATGATCAGGCTATCCACCAGGCTCAAAAGGAAACACGGGCCAAAAATGTGCATGACCATCGCTTGGGGCCAGGTGGTTATGCCTTCCGCCGCCAACTACAAGAGAAGAAATCCTCTTCTAGAGAATAATCTAGTACAACTCAAGTTGAACGTCTACCCCGACACTTGACATGGATTGATGCTAGAAAGAATCGAGCAGGTGAAATTGTCAACCCTGCAACTAAGGAGGTGGCACAAAAGATGGTAGGTTTATCCCAACTAAGTAAAGAGTAACTCCTACAAATTTAGATTTATTTATATCTAATTGATGTTGTGATTTAATATTTTTATTAACTATGAATAGATTGATCTCCACGAGCAAAGGAAGGAAGGAAAGTTCATCCCAACTGGCCACATGGATGAACTATCAGTTGCTCTTGGTACGAAGGAGCATCCTGGCCGTGTTAGGGGATTAGGAGCTGGCATAGGATTCAAGTCTTATTTTGGCCCTTCGCAATCTAAAAGTGGTCGTGCAGGAGGTCTTACACAAGAGGAGGTTGAAGCATTAGTAGTGCAGAAAGTAAAAGAAATAATGTCTTCATTTCAGCCTACTCAACCTTCTCAACCTATTCATATTGTACGTCTCTCAAGTGATGAGGTACAAGCCCATGCTCCAGTTGTAGAAGGTCATGGGAGCACTCCCAATGACCCACCACAACAATATGTAGTAAGTTTTTGTTCTATATCTTGTGTTATTAGTATGATATATATATATGATAATATATATAGTTGTAACAGGTATCTGTTCTACTACTTCTTATATAACTTATATTATTTCAATCTAGGTTGGTATGAACTGTAAACTTGCAGTGGAGGTTCCAGAATATAATGTTGTGGCAGCGGGCAAGGTGTATAACCTTGGTGGTACATTGCATTGCCAACAAATTACTGATGACATTTGTCGTGTGTCCATCCATCTTGTGTATGACAGAATGGGGGACAAACCACTACCCATACCTAATCCTGAATATAGTACAGTTGAAGAAGCTGAGGGTGCTATGGTGGGTTGGCCTAGACACTTGGTTATCAATGACAAGGTATACCTTATTTCTACCATATTTTTCATTTTTGACTGCATATATGAACTCGTGTAATATAAGTATGTAATTTAATTAATAGGTTTATAAACCAAAAAGTAAAACTTCTACTAGTCCTCCTCCTATGCCCATGCCATCTTTCATTCCTGAAGCTACATTCGACGAATTGAGAAGCAAATGTAAATGTTTGTGTCGATACTTAGCCAACCAAAGCTCGGGATCACATATGTTGGTCAATTTAACAGAAGATGCAGTTGGGAGGGACTTTGAGAATTTTATTTTTCTTGATGATATTATAGAGTTGTTCCGGTATGATTGGCTAAATACTTCGATAATAGAAGTATGGATAAGGTAAGGATCTATCAATATATATATATAATTCTAATACACATTTTTCTCTTAGTTCTATATATAGAAATAATTACAAATGTTTTACAGCCATTTATATACTGAGATCACAAACCTTGATATAAGGAATGTTGGATTCTTAGTTCCTTCAATCACTAGTCAAGTGGAGACAAATTTTGAGGATGTAAATGAATACTTCTCTACTACATTCAAATATTTTGCTAGTGAGGGGAAGGAAATTATCCCAATTCATTTTAACGTCCACTAAGTATTAGTATTCAATATAATTTTAATAATGAATAAAATTATTTATTTTAATGTTTGTTTTATTCTTACTAAGAGCTAGACATTGGGAATTAGTGGTGATTGCCCCTAAATTGATGACTCTTTATCATATTGACCCAATGGGTAAAACAAGGAGTCACAAACTAAAATTATCAGCTATGGAGTAAGCATAAATGTAGTCAATGCTTCAACATGATATTTCTATTTAGAATTTCTATTTTACCAACTATCATTTAATTGATAGGGGTATAAAGGCTTTTCGTGATGCTGGAGGACAAATACCCACAAAATTAAAGATATTGACTTTGAAAAATGTCAAGGTAGCTACTTTGACAACTGCTTAGTCTTATATGTATTAATTTTCAATTCAAATATATGTCAACTCTTATAGTCTTATCTCAACTCCTATTTATAGTAGTTTACTAACATTAAGTATTTGTTATTTGTAGTGTCATATACAAAATAATGATTGGGCTTGTGGCTACTATGTAATGAAATATATGCAAGCTATTGTCAAACAATCATCACATGACATTCAGACTATAAGTCAGGTAATAAAGAATAACATCATAAATTTACAAGTGATTGTAGTCATTTTATAAAATATTAGCATGTGCATTTTCTATTACAGATCTTTACAACTCAGCCTTACACACTTGTGGACTTGAATGAATTCTGAGAAGAGTGGTCAGATTCTTTTCTAAATGAAGTCAATATAGCATTGGATTAAATAGGTCAGTTCCATTTATGTATGTGGTTTGAGTACTCTTTCATATTTACTTTTGTATCTGATTAATATCATCTTAGACTTGCAATCTATCATTTTGTAAATGTTGATGTGATTATGAATCATTTTTGTCGTGAATGTGTGGTTTTGAATGGTGAAGGTTGAGCATCAATGCTCCCCTCTCCCAGAATATATGAATCTTCTTGTTCTTCTGTTCTATTTCATTTTCTATAGAAATTTTAAAAAAAATCGTAACTTCTAGCGCCATTTTTAAAAAAAACTGACCCTAAAGTGTAATCCTCGGTCGACAATTTTGTCGATCAAAATATTTTCGGTCGACCATTTTCTCGACCGAGTGAGTTTACAGGGTCGGTTTTTTTGGAATAATCGACCCTAAAGATTGAATAACCACTTCAGTGTAATATTCGGTCGACAATTTTCTCGACCGAGGGGTACACTGAAATGTTTATTCAATCATCAGCGTCAGTTATTCCAAAAAAACTGACCCTGTAAACTCTCTCGGTCCAGAAAATGGTCGACCGAAAATATTTCGGCCGACAAAATTGTCGACCGAGGATTACACTGAAGTGGTTATTCAATTCTTAGGGTCGGTTATTCCAAAAAAAACTGACCCTGTAAACTCTCTCAGTCGAGAAAATTTTCGACCGAAAATATTTCGGTCAAAAATTTTCTTAACTGAGGATTACACTGAAGTAGTTATTCAATCTTTAGGGTCGGTTATTCCAAAAAAATGACCCTGTAAACTCTCTTGGTCGAGAAAATGGTCGACCGAGGGAGTTTACAGGGTCAGTTTTTTGGAATAACCGACCTTACAGGCTCCTTTTTTCTCGCCTGGGTCATATTTTTTACAACCTTTTGCGTCAGTGTTTACCCTGTAAGGTCGGTTTTATTTGGTCAAATAAACCGACGCTATAGAGAAAATTCTATAGCGACGACCACTTAGGAGTCGGTTATAAAGTGACGCTATAGGCTTAAAAAAATCGATGCTACAGACCATTCTTGTACTAGTGGCAGTCATGTCTATACATGTTAGACTACATGTTATTTCCCCTAATATGCATATCTGTGTAAAATGCACTTATGGACATTATTTGCATGTTTTTTAGGTACTTTGGCCATGCTTGAATGTAAGGGAGAGAGAAAGAGTGATCCTAGCTTTTCTCTACCCCTAGAGAATTCCAAAGTGAATTCCAAGGCTCCCTCAACCTACCCCTAGTAGGCAAAGATCAATTGAAGGAAAGATGTCTAAAGATGAACCTAAGTACGAGAGCCAAGTGTTGATATCGAGATCAGCACGACCGTGGTACCACAGAACGGTCATGCTAGCCCAAGCAAATCAACAGAGTTAAAGCTTGAAGAACCAAAGTCAGCAGCATGTCGTACAACACAAAACGGTCATGCCATCATGCCCCAGAATGGTTGTACAGCACAACACAGTCGTGTTGCAGCTCAGCCAGAATGAGCATGGCACTCAAAATGGGAAATACTCCTCCAAGACACCACGGTCATGGTGACCACCACGGCCATGCTACCCCTGCCTGACCACCATGGACATGCCACCATCAGTTCAAAATCCCCAAACTTACTGTAACTTTTGCCATTTTATTACCTCACTAGTTCCATGCCATCACGCCCATTTTGACCCCTACCCACCACAACCATGCTTCCCAACATGGTTGTGCTACATACAACCCTAGCAGTAGTTTTGCACTGCACTTTCCATTTTAGCCCCACTTAACTTAGTGCTTACCCACCACCTATATATACTTGTGCGGTGGCTCTAGCTCAAGGTTATCCACTAGTAGACCACCCTCATCATCCCCATTTATCCCCTACTCATTCCTACTCCATTCCACTCCCATTTCATCATATTCCACCTCAAAAACACCTATTTTAGGGTTTTTAACCAATTTGCACCATACATCCATGCCATCCACTCACCTTGGAGGGAGGTGCATAAGCTAAAGATGCTAGGAGGTGGAGAAGGAGGAGTCTTTAGTGATCTCATCATGGCTTTCCACTCCTCTACTTTCTTCTTCCTTTGTTTTTGTATTTTCATGTTCTATGAGTGGCTAAGCCCCTTAGGTGGGTTGTTTGGGGCAAAAAATGTTACTTTGATACCATGTTGGGGGGAAATGATATGTAAACATTATGATTTCATTTACTAATGATTGTGTTCTATTTCTATCTCATTCTTCATGAATTGCTTCGTGTTTGTGTAACATCCCTGACCTGGGTTAGGCCTTAACCTTGGAAGTTTTGCTTAAGCAAGTTAATTAAATCCTTAATTTTATTTGGTAAAAAGTAATTAAGGCTTAAGAGGAACTTATGTTTCAATTTTGGTCCTATTTGAATAATGTTGAAGCAATGTTTGCTTATTTTGGACTAATGTGCAAATTACCCAATTTAAGGGGTTAAGTTGCAGATGCTACTTGATAAATGTTCCTCAAGTATTTTGGCATCATGAGAATGAAAATGATGCAGAGGTATGGCTTATGAAAGCCTCAGTTGATAAAGTAATGTTGTGCATTAAAAACCTAGATTTGGTGTAATGTGCAATTTACCCAAAACCAGGGTTCAATATGCAAATTACCACTTCAATAAGGTCCCTAATATTTCTTGGCATCATGTAGAGCAAATAAAATGGGAGGGGCGCTTCATTTGAATTAATTTGGAGGAGAGAGAATCTTGGTATTAAAATAATCAAGATTTAAGCATAAATGGAACTTTAATTCAATTTAATGCAAAAAGAAATATATTAATTGGTTTACCCTTCAACCAAAATTGTGTTGGTTGAAAATAAAAAAGTGTGGACGTCCTTTTTCCTTGCAAAGAAAATGGAAATATCCTAAGGAGGTGAAGAACCCACTCACCTTATTATAAGGAAAAGAAATATCCACTCACTTATGGATATTAGTATAATATGTTTAAGGTGCTTAATTTCTTTTCCATTAATTCATGGATAATGGAATGTAATTTGGAGATAAGGAAGATAGCTTTTCATTCACGGTTTTGAAGAGGAAGAGGTGGCACTAATTTTGGAATTAAATGATTTTTATATGGCATTTTCTCTCACATTGATTTTCTTATAAAAACACCCTTTACAAGCCAAACCAAAGGCTTTTTCAGAATCCACTTCTTTCTCTTGCTTGAAAACGACCAAAGGAGCTTTGGAGGATCAGGAGGACAACCCCCAAATTGTTGGTAAGCTTCTTAAACTCCTTTCACCTTGAATCCATGGTGAAAAATCGAAAATCAATGCATGAATTCTTCTTATCTCGATCCCCTCTTCAAATCTAACCATTCCTTTTCACTCAAAGCTTGAGGACGTTCCTTGGGATAGTGAAAGGAGTTGCATCCACCATTGTTGATGTGAGCTTGAAGCTTTGGATCTCAATTGGAGGCGAGTTTTCTAACTTGAACCCTTACTATTGTTATTGCATTCAATTCCTTAATCAATTGTTGATCATTTATTCTTCTTGGAATTCACTCGATCAAATTAATGGAACCACCATGAAATCATAGAAAGTTTTTGGGGTTTAGAGTTTGATGATGATGACATCATCATAAGCACCCACCTCCCCAAATATCTATGGCAAACAGTTTCAATGGTTTGGTCCAAATGGTTTCACCAAACCGTTTGGAGATTTTGACCCCAAACCGTTTAGAAGAGCTGACCGTTTGGTTGGGTTGACCATTTGAGGTCAGAAACCTAGTGTATGTTGGGTGATGATCCAATGACTCCAATTGATTAATTCAACATATGGACAATTTTCCAAATAGAAACCCTAATCGGGTTAAGTGTTGATTTTCAATATTGGTTAATTGAGATTTTTGGGTTGACTTAGCCCAAACGGTCTCAAGACCATTTGGAGGTCAACCAAGACCATTTGGAGGTCTAGGGTTAAGTATGGTTGAGTATTTGAAGGTCTAAAGATACCAAATTGAAATGCAATCAATTGCTGATTTGATGATCAATCCAATGACCCAGATCCTATTGAATTTCACAAATTTCAAGGATGGAATGGGGAAAACGGTCTCAAGACCGTTTGGAGGTCATCCAAACGACCTCAAGACCGTTTGGGGTCTAGTCATATCAAAAATTTGATGATGATTCATTAGTTGCCATGGAATCAATTCCACAATGTTGATCATTGATGGCTATTCGATTCCAAGCCCTAATTGAAGGTTCCTTGAGTTGAAATCCTAGATCAATTGGGTTCAAAACCCTAATTGATGGTCTAATTGAAGGTTGATTCAATAGTTCAAGTGATAAATAAATCAAGGACTCAATTGATAATCGGTTCATATCATGAATCGTGTAAGTGTTGAAAGGACTTTTTGGTCCATTCAGTTTTGAGATGGTTTGGACCAAACGGTCTTAAGACCGTTTGAGCCCAAATGGTCTCAAGACCGTTTGGGTCCAAACGGTCCCAAACCGTTTGGAGACCCAAGCTCATTTGGTTTCTAGGGCAATTTTCCCAAACGGTTTCAAACCATTTAGAGATTAAAGGGTAAAGATCGTTTGATGATTTAATGTGATCAAATCAATTAATAACTCAATGTGATGAAGGATCAATTGACCCTATAATTGTTATTGAATTATCTCAAAGATAACTTATAGGGTTGTACCTTTAAGGTACCAAGTAATTGGTAACCTTAGATGAGCTATTCCTTGAAGCATTAAGCAAGCATTATTTCAATACACTATGTCAACCCTAATTGAATGTACTTAATTGAAGGGTTGGTTGATCTAATCTAACCAAGTTTGATATAGTCAATATCCTAAAGAGAGTGAGAGAGATAGAGAGGAATCCATACATGTAGAATACCCATGTAATGGATAAGCCTCAACACCTTCAACATGAATGATTAAGCAATTAGGGTATGATCCTTAATAAAGAGATCATGAAACCTTAATCAAGAAGGTTGTTGAGCCCTAACCTTAATTTAGACAATATTAGATGTAACCCAAATCTAGGGTGATGGTGTGACTCTAAACCAGGATGATATTATGGGAAATACAAATTTAGGGTGACTTCATGAAAACCCTAAATTGAGAAGATACTTCATGAATCCCTAATTAAGGTTGATTCCATGAGAATACCTAATTGAGGTTGATTCCATGAGAAAACCCTAACTATGGGTAATGTGATGTGAAAGTCTAATGAAGGGGGATACTATATGCAATCCAAACCCTAATGAAGTATGATAGTATGTGAAACCCTAATTCAGGGTAATGTGATACAAACCCTAATTAGGATGAATAGTAAACCCTAATTGTGGGTTATTGAATGTGAAACCCTAAATTAGAATGATGTTATATGGAACCCTGATGCAATGATGTGATATGAGACTCAAATCTAGGGTGATGCCATGTAATGATATATGAAACCCTAGTGATGGTATAATGGCCAGTACACTAAAGTAGGGTGTGGCTAATATAATCAAGTAAGATGAGGATGTTACATCATGAAGGGTAAAATTGATGAATTATATGAATGGTAATGTTGATACTTTAATAAGTACAGGTATAAGGGACAAGATGATGCCTACATCATTATATATCTAATTCTATACATTTGTAACAACTGTTGGGTTTTTGGGGAGGCAGAGAAGGCAACGGAAACAAAAATTTTCTGCCCCAAACCCAGAACAAGGAAATGTGTCAATGTCTATACAATAGGAAAGGATGGTTTGTGGAATCATACCTCGTCCTGAGGCTTGCTCGGCGACAATACCTCGCGCCTTGCGCGGTCTTCACCTCTGGTCTTGGACGATGTCTGTGCAGCTCCTGGTCGCACCAGGACTGACGACTCCTGGTCTCACCGGGACTGTCGGGATTGACAGCTGTCCTCTGAGCAGCAGAAATATCCCGCCTCTGAAGTAGTCCACATAGACCACCTGGAACTCCAATCTCCTTGTCCCACAAGGAATTGGAAGGAGTCGCACCCTCCTATCAGCGTACTAGTCGCCGACACACTCTCCTGCCACCAGTCGCTTTCTGCAGTTGCCTTTCCCTTGTTGTGCCTCCCTTATCGGGTAGCACTTGCTCGGGCTCTCTCGGTTACCAAAACTAGAGAGAACGACAACTTCAAAGAGCAACTGGTTGCACTGAGTTGTACTTTGAGAAGCCCCAAATACCCCTATATATAGGAGGGTCATGGGATAGGGTTCTCTATCCCGGGCAATGCAGGACTAAAAGCAGGAGTAGAAGGGTTCGAGATTTTCCACAAAACAACCAACTCGCAACCTGAACCGATCGTTTCACAACTGAAACGGTCGGTTGGGGACCTCAACCGGTCGGTTGACACCTCAACCGATCGGTTGAGACCCATGAAACAGTCGGTTCACATGTGAACTGATCGGTTCATGGTCCTGATCAGTTCCCGGTTGAATTTCCATCTTTTGTTTCTAATTGGTATCAAATACCAATCCTTGTTCCAATCAAATTGGGCAAGTGAAACGAAAGGAAATTTCTCACCAATCCTACTTTCCCAACTTGCTTGGTTGCATCAGTTGAACCGATCGTTTCAACACTTGAAGCAATCATTTCACCCTGACCATGAGCCGATCGACTCACAACCTGAGTCGATCGATTCACCAAGCTGAACCGATCAGTTCATCACATGAGCCGATCGGTTGGGAGTGCAGATTGTGCAGAAATAGTCAATTGCAGTTTCAATCAATCAGATACTCTAATCAATCTGTCCAACACCTTGAACACTATGATTTTGAGCTATCAATTAATTGAGTGTTTAATTGAACTACTAAACTCCTTTAGTAATCAATCTAGACATTGTTTGTGGACAAAACTCCTTTTCCAGGTTAAATCCTATGTGTGTGACCCTGCAGGTCCATTTCACGTTGGCAGTGAAAGTCCATAACACTTATGACTTCACAAGCAAAGAGCGGTGCCTAGTCATACATCAGTGCTACCCAAGTGAAATAGAAAGTTGGAGAACAACTTTCAATCCTACAATCTGTGAATGGTGTTACAGTGAATGTATAATTCCTTTGTCACTGATATCCTGAATGAACTCGAGGCATGGAAGAGTCATCCTGTCAATGTTCATTCACTTTCTTGATCTCAGAATAGATTGGAAGAGATATGTATGACATCAATATCACATACGGATTCACACATGCATGTGCACGCCTATTTCAATCCTACTCATCAAGTGGCCTTGGATATCAAACTCCCTCAGGAGGGACAAATCCCATATCTATCACTCACCCCTCAAAAGCCCCATGTGTCAAAGCCACCCAATCATCACCTTTATAACAACCCATGTTTCAGGACTGCGTTTGATGATGTCAAAGTGTGCCCAACGACATGTGTTGAGTGTAGTGATTTCAGGTCAAAGAATCACACTCACCACCATCACTGTGAGTATTGACTGTGACTACCATGTCATGGTTCCATGTGTCAAACTCACAGTGGGTCTGTCTGGTACACTTGTTCTCTAACAAGTACCTATGTGTTTGGTTTGATATCTCTATATCATGACTCATGAGATTCTGTCATAAACCAACACCACAATCTAGCCTTGTGTGTCATTGCTATCTATCTACCTTCCACAATGACATCCGACTAGGGACATAACAAGAATGTACAAACTCTTAGCATTTGTATGATCTCATCGTTCAGGTCCTCAACCTAAAATCATACGTCATTGAGTACTGTCATTCTCTAGACATTCAATCTGTTCTATCACTATCTCATATGACTGAACCAGAAAGAATTGGAAGCTTGCCTTTGATGTTTATCAAATCAATCTTAATGTATCCCATCAATCATCCCATGATTGGCTCTCAGGGCATACATACCGACAGACTCCCACTTGCACTGCGAGCCAATCACCCTTAAATCATATTCATAGTGATTTTCAAACATGTCCCACATGTTACCGTGCTCTAGTGTGAACATAGTGAGTTATGGAAACACCTTGCCAAAGTCAGTTTTTAACTGCATGTCTCTCATCTCTTCGTTGTACGTCACACGTATGAGATGGAATTGTCATAATATGTGATCTAGTATTCCTTAGCTAACCTTTAGCCACATTGCATGATCAAGGATTCCATACTTGTCATCAATGACAGGAATATGTATAAGTTCATCTCATGAACTTCCAGATCCATATAGTATCCACTGCTATTCTCTAATGCATAGATACTCAACATTTCCTTTTAAATGGTTTTATTGGAACACTTCCAATTATCAAAAAACTTTCACTTTTATATATCCTATATATATTTTGCGATTAATTTTCTGTCCTTTCAGAAGTTCACATCAATGTAACTCTTTACATTGAACTCTTCCTTATCTCCATAGAACTAGTACTTCTCAAGTACTTATCAAGTTCTCATGGTATTCCAGTAACCCTTACTGGAAGTAGACAGACATCCACTTGTCATATCTCACATACGAGTTATCAGGATGAGCACATCATATTGCCATGTCCTACATACAAGATGATGAATGCATTTTGTTCTTTCCATGTCCATACATGCAAGATAATGGGATGATTACATACATGATAGATCCATATCTATTCTTAGTGTTCCCATTCTTCATAAGAATTGGACACTTGGCCTTGGGATACTAACTCCATATAACATGGACAAGTTTTCTCCCACTGAATCTGTGCATACTGAACCCTTAAGTACAAATTTCCAATATATGCTTTCTCTTTTCAGGTCAAGAGGTTTTCGAGAACTATTTCTATAGATCTCTATTCCTATCACATAGGAATCATCTCTATCTTCCTTAAATATAATTTCCACTTTTGGATTTCCATTCTAGAACATTTCCATTTCACATCAACATGTGGAATGTGAACACGCTCCCACTAAATCACATATCCCTTCTGTATCTTTGACATATCAGTCAAACCCTTTGACTATGTCATCAAAGTAAATATCCAATTATGAGTTGCTTGTACTCAATCAATCACATTGATTAGTCCATTGTAACTTATAGACTTCATTTGCATTAGTGGATTCATAAAACTTATAGGTTGTGTCACGTACACATCCTTGTTTTATTCCTCATAGGAATGTAGTTTTGGTATCCATATGCCAAATGTCTCAGTCATTAAGTTGCAATCAACAAGCATCATCCTTCTCAAAATGTTATCCATGTGTCTTAACACTTAAGACTCATTTGCACTTATGGATTTCATCCAATGGGTGCTACCATCAAGGTCATACCTTATGGTTCACATGGATGTCATTTAGGATATAATGGTCATAAACCATAACTCAAAATTTGATTCCTCATATTCATCTAGATAGTTGACTCATTACATGGACAACTCATCACATAGATAAACGAGGTGTATCTATTAAGGATATAAGAACTCACAACTCCTTGTGATTCTCAATGTCCTTTATTAGTATGGGGTATTCTTTTATTAAGAAGAATTCAGTTATTTGATAATCATTCTCTATATCCTTAGAGTATGATCCTTTCTTGATTTAGACATCACCATGCCTTAATCATGAGTTCACTATGATACACTATCATAATCACTCAAAAGGATCTCAAACATTTGGTCCAATTATTTCATTCATTAATCTCATCAAGAATTAATACTTTACCAAATTTACACTTCATCTATGATAATCTTGAACACTTCAAGATATTCATATTGGTATTTCTCTAAACACCATTTGAAGTATTAGCATTTGTTCTAATAGGTATGTAAATACATCACATGTATAATACCTAATAGGATAATCATTCTCCCACTACCTTTAGTGAAGATTGATTAATCATGTCCAAGATATTCATGTCTCTTACTGGTTCTCTAACCAAAAGAGTCTAGATTTATCCATCATATGGAAACTAGAAATGAATTTCTCATGATTGATGCTAATTTGACTTTTTGAGTTATCAATAACTTTAGGTATCATTTTATCTTATGCATACCATGTATCACAAGATAAACAAGGCATTGACACAAAGATCATATCTTTAAGATTGAAACATCAACTTTATTAATTGCCATCATTGTCATACAATATGCAATAATAAAGTGTTTCTATCTATTGGCAATATATGAAATAGCAGTTCTCAACTCTATTTCGTGCCCTTTAGGCTGAAATAAACTAAAAGATACTCCTATCTATGGCAACAACACTTGCTCCAATGATGGGTACTTCTTTCTTGGTCCTTTCACAAAGGCCATCACTTCTTTGCAGATCTTGCATATCATATATGATAGATCCATATCTTGGTATCATATACCTCAGATAAAGAAGTGGTTCATTTCATGATACCTTAGGTGGAGATCTCCATCCCCTCCTTCATCTTCTTTTGTTCTTCCAGATATAGAGGGCAATTCCCTCATACACCCTTTCCCCATGTGCCTTGAGGCTGAAGACGGCTTGGATTGCTGGCTAACATCAGAACACTTCTTTGCTTTGCCATTGTCCTTGCCCTTAAGAATTACCTTTTCTTTGATCACATCAAAGATTATGGTTTGTCTTTCTTCATCTTTGCCTCTACTATCCTCAACATGTCCAACAACTTTGTCAACGCTTGTCAAAGTTGTTCATGTTGTAGCTTATCATGAATTGTATGATTCTCGCAACATTTGCAGTATCATACCAATAGCCAACTCTTGGCTCAGAAGGAATCCTTGTTTGTCAGGTTTTCCACATACCCAATGACATTGAGTGTGTGAATACCTTACTGGATCTCCTTCTTTCATGACATACTAGGACAGTGTCCTTGAGACATCATATGTCTCATGTTGTCTCTGCAACTCATAGTTCATAGAACACAAAATCAAGCACTCCTCATCAATGTCATCCTCGGTATGCTTCCATAAGCATACTTTCAGTCATTGATGTGGTGGGATTGAGTTCATCTGGTTCTGGTATAATTAGGACTTAGAGATTTCACTCTTTGATTGAGAACACTTCATCATCCTAACCAATCGTGGAATTATTCCCATTTAATTTGTTGGTCTCAAAGACCGATCGCAAATAAAGTGATTATTGTTGATTAACCATTTATTTTAACAAAAGGAAATATATGCAATTTTAGTCCAAAATGCTTTTGACTTATTTGATTGATTTGAAAAGTTGACGATAAAAATTAGGCCTTTAATTAATTATCGCTCCAACTATTTTAGTTCAAATTGATAGCCTTCACCATCAGTTCAGAAGATTGCAGCGTACAACCTTCTAGTGGGCAAGATCCTGAAATCCTCTAAGTCATGGACCAGCTTGGGCTGTCACCCACAACTTAGATCTCTCAGGTAGGCAACTCTTGCCAATTGCATCATATGCAACTCTTGATAAGATGTCATATGCAACTCCTTGCCATGATCATCTCCATACCTCAAGGTGCTAGATCCTATCTAGGTCACCTTGTTAAGTCCGACCCAAAGCAAACACGATGAATATGCACCCTGCTTGGGCAGACCCACATATCCATCCTTCACGCTTCTACGAGATAGACGGTGCACCACACTTGGGCATGTCCAGACTTGGTCGATCAAGCTTTTCACGTGTGTCGCATTTGGAAGGCATCTAAAACTTAATATTTAATGAGGGATTTGATTTTATATACATATACATATCCAATCACCACAATACATAGTATGTATCATATAAATGCTATATCCCACATAAAACATGAAAAATGATAAAAGCGATGATTATGGCCATCCTAATGTGATTCCTCGAGCCAAGAGGAATCACGGTCATCTAGGTCTACATCACATGCAACTTGTACAAGATGATCTCTGTGCTTTGCCTTTTTGGGTTTTATCAACTCATCACATGAATGATCGGCTCGCCATCAGACTGGTCGGCTGGGTGCCACCAGCCGATCGGTTGGCTCCTCCAACCGATCGGTTCACCTGGTCGTCGTGCATCTCATCATGGCCGCCACCCGCTCGTATCGCTCCTCGAACCGGTCATCAACCGATCGGCTCACTCCTTGAACTGATCGTCTCGAACGTCAACCGATCAGTTCATGCCTTGAACCGATCATCTCAGATGTCGTCAGGATGTCCTCCGTTCTTTGATATAACAGGAAATAAAATTCTATCATATTTTACATTGTAAAAAGAGAAACCTCGAGTTACATTCGAGGGGAGCAAAGGTAGGAAAGAAATCTCGAATTATTTTGAGTTACATCAGGAATAAGAGAAGGAAGATCGGTGCGCAGACTGAGATGCAAGCAACCACATACAACCATACACAGATAGGGTTTATTGGCCATAAACACGCTATACATCCACCACAAAACTCGTTTAAGGGCGACGCGTATCGAGTGCATTCATAATACATATCATATATGTAAATTGGGATTTGTGGATTTAGGATTGTACATGCATAAAGCCAATTTTATTCGCATTGTATGCAAAAAATAAAGGCGACAAACCAAAATCGATCATATTGATAATCCCTAAAGTATAGAGCAGTTGACGTTGCTCTGATACCACTGTTGGGTTTTAGGGGAGGCAGAGAAGGCAGCGGAAACAAAAATTTTCTCCCCCAAACCCAGAACAAGGAAACGCGTCAACGTCTATACAATAGGAAAGGATGGTTTGTGGAATCATACCTCATCCTGAGGCTTGCTCGGCGATAATACCTCACGCCTTGCGCGGTCTTCACCTCCGGTCTTGGACGGTGTCTGTTCAGCTCATGGTCGCACTGGGACTGATGACTCCTGGTCTCACTGGGACTGTCGGGATTGACAGCTGTCCTCTGAGCGGCAAAAATCTCCCGCCTCTGAAGTAGTCCATATGGACCACCTGGAACTCCAATCTCCTTGTCCCACAAGGAATTGGAAGGAGTCGCACCCTCCTTTCAGTGTACTAGTCGCCGACACACTCTCCTGCCACCAGTCGCTTTCTGTAGTTGTCTTTCCCTTGTTGTGCCTCCCTTATCGGGTAGCACTTGCTCGGGCTCTCTCGGTTACCAAAACCAGAGAGAACGACAACTTCACAGAGCAACTGGTTGCACTGAGTTGTACTTTGAGAAGCCCCAAATACCCCTATATATAGGAGGGTCATGGGACAGGGTTCTCTATCCCGGGCAATGCGGGACTAAAAGCAGGAGTAAAAGGGTTCGAGATTTTCCACAAAACAACCAACTCGCAACATGAACCGATCGTTTCACAACTGAAACGGTCAGTTGGGGACCTGAACCGGTCGGTTGACACCTCAATCGATCGGTTGAGACCCATGAAACGGTCGGTTCACATGTGAACAAATCGGTTCGTGGTCCTGATCAGTTCCCGATTGACTTTCCATGTTTTGTTTCTAATTGGTATCAAATACCAATCCTTGTTCCAATCAAATTGGGCAAGTGAAAGGAAAGGAAATTTCTCACCAATCCTACTTTCCCAACTTGCTCGGTTGCATCAGTTGAACCGATCGTTTCAACACTTGAAGCAATCGTTTCACCCTGACCATGAGCCGATCGACTCACAACCTGAGCCGATCGGTTCACCAAGCTGAGCTGATTAGTTCATCACATGAGCCGATCGATTGGGAGTGCAGATTGTGCAGAAATAGTCAATTGCAGTTTCAATCAATCAGATACTCTAATCAATCTATCCAACACCTTGAACACTATAATTTTGAGCTATCAATTAATTGAGTGTTTAATTGAACTACCAAACTCCTTTAGTAATCAATCTAAACATTATTTGTGGACAAAACTCCTTTTCCAGCTTAAATCCTATGTGTGTGACCCTGCAGGTCCATTTCACGTTGGCAGTGAAAGTCCATAACACTTATGAATTCACAAGCAAAGAGTGGTGCCTAGTCACACATCATTGCTACCCAAGTGAAATAGAAAGTTGGAGAACAACTTTCAATCCTACAATCTATGAATGGTGTTACAGTGAATGTATAATTCCTTTGTCACTAATATCTCGAATGAACTCGAGGCATGGAACAGTCATCCTGTCAACATTCATTCACTTTCTTGATCTCAGAGTAGATTGGAAGAGATATGTATGACATCAATATCACATACTGATTCACACATGTGTGCACACACCTATTTCAATCCTACTCATCAAGTGGCCTTGGATATCAAACTCCCTCAGGAGGGACAAATCCCATATCTATCACTCACCCCTCAAAAGCCCCATGTGTCAAAGCCACCCAATCATCACCTTTATAACAACCCATGTTTCAAGACTGCGTTTGATGATGTCAAAGTGTGCCCAACGACATGTGTTGAGTGTAGTGATTTCAGGTCAAAGAATCACACTCACCACCATCACTATGAGTACTGACTGTGACTACCATGTCATGGTTCCATGTGTCAAACTCACGGTGGGTCTGTCCGGTACACTTGTTCTCTAACAAGTACCTATGTGTTTGGTTTGATATCTCTATATCATGACTAATGAGATTCTGTCATCAACCAACACCACAATCTAGCCTTGTGTGTCATTTCTGTCTATCTACCTTCCACAATGACATCCGACTAGGGACATAACAAGAATGTACAAACTCTTAGCATATGTATGATCTCATCGTTCAGGTCCTCAACCTGAAAGCATACGTCATTGAGTACTGTCATTATCTAGACATTCAATCTATTCTATCACTATCTCATATGACTGAACCAGAAAGAATTGGAAGCTTTCCTTTGATGTTTATCAAATCAATCTTAATGTATCCCATCAATCATCCCATGATTGGCTCTCAGGGCATACATACCGACAACAACCATGTACGCCTTAAAAAGATGAGATCAAGAAACTCTTAGGAGTGAAGTATGCAACACTACATGATGAAATGAATAACATCCTATGGGTTGAAATACCTAAAGTGGTTGATGATGGTTTATTCTATATCAACAATGCCTAACCATTAGATAAGTCCATATTATTAAAGATAATTGTACAAATTCAAATGGGTGACCTATGCACTACAAGATAAAGGTGATAGGTTAGTGTTTAAAGTATTAAGAGAGAAATACCTTAATACAAGGTCAGTTGATTAACTTAAGTAAGTTGGAAGTAATGAGAAAAGAGATACATCAAGACATGATAGATATCACATTTAGCATTTCAGGGTTGATATATCTTAATGCACCTTAAATCCAATATACTTGGATAAGAAATACAAGAAGTGTGTGTTATGTAAATTGTTACAATGAAGATTTAATGTATTCAATACACCTTGATAAGTGTTGACTAACATACTAGGAGGAAGGGGTTAAGCCAAGATAATGAGTATGATATAAACATATCATAGTAAGGTTGAGAGATGAACTCATATCTTGAATTGATAATCATTAATGATATATGATGAAAGTAATGATCATGAGTAAATACTTATGATATTATTGAATGCTCCTAGAGAAATGGAACAATAAATTAGGGTTAGACAGATAATATAAACATGAAACCCTAATTAATGTGAAATGGGAAATCCTAACCCTAAATTGGGTAATGGAATGAGAAATCCTATTTGATAGTAAACCCTAATCATGATAAAGGAATGGTGGTGTTACTATTGTATCATATGATGTGATAAATGAAATTAATAACTGTTATCTTGTGTATCAACCATATTGGCATCATGATATGAAAATCATAGCCAAATATGAGCTATGATTATTATTTGATATAGATATCGATGGGCCTTATGAGCCATATGAACAAGTTGTTTCTTAGTGAAAAGTGATAAGACACTTTATGGCCTTGTGAAGCCATGTGAGATGCTTGTGTAACAAGTATCATGTATACGTCGTTCTGAGGACCTGGAGGTATTAGTTACCTAGTAGTTGGTAACAATGATTAGTGATGAACTAAGGGTATGAATACCCATCGTTGATAAATATGATAATGATGTTGTTGAGGGATGTGAACTTTTAAGAAATGAAATGAGGGACTGAGATCCCAATGTCTTATAAAGACTAAGAAGTAATTGATGATAATAGTACATGTTTTCTTTATAGCAATCGTCATAATAATTCCTATTTGAGAACTTGACTGATGCTAAAAGAATATACGAATGTACTTGATTAATCAAGTGAAATCATATCATGTATAGCCCTAACCATAGTACCATCATCGTCAGTACTTTGGTGATGGTGAAACGGGTGCTCCGCAGCAAAACCCGAAACGCATATTTTTGAATATGTGGGGGCTGATGGGCGAACATATGCTTACGTCCAAATGGGGGAATTGATGGAAGGTAAACATTAAACCTCTCAATCCTTCATTATTTGTACCGGGATGGATGTATCATGAATCTCTCGATGATTGGGATGGATGCAGTACACATCTGCCAATAATGTTAATGTCGGATCGATGGAGGTAAACATGAAATCTCTCGATCACGAAGAGAGTGCAACACGCCATTGTAACTCTGATAGCAAAGTTGTCAGTACACCCTGGAAAGCTATATAGCAGAGACACAAGATGTCCTGCATGTGATCTCGCACTGACCGAGATGTGAGAGGTCTTGGAATCCGGCTCTTCCATTGACCTTATATGGTACTGATTTTGACTTCGTAATGGTCGGTTGGAGTATGAGTGGTATACCTCATCTCCTCAGGGAATAAGTGTGATTGTAAAATGTAATCAGTCGTATAGCATGTTTGCTTAAGGATTGAATACAGAAATTCATTGGCTGATGTTACATTTCTTTTGTGCATGTCAAGTTGATAGATGTTATTCATATCCCTTTACATTCATTGCAAGTAGATATATGAATTATGATTCTACCATGAGTAGATGCAATATTCTCCTTAGGAGAGGAGATTACTTCAATCTGTTCATACAGTGAATTAACTACTGTTAAATATATATATAATCCTTCTTCTCATTTTATTCTAATAAACTGCTATAACAATGTTTTAGCGGAGAGTTATATCTCCCACTGGGGCAATTTACAATTGTCTCACCCCCGTGGGATCCAATGTTTTTAGGTGGATGCAGACAAGGAAATAGAATCTCCACAACAGAGAAAGAACAGCATCAGCAGGGACAGTAGTGAGATCTCAGGTAGAGAGTTAGGCTGTTGTGTCTTGTATATGTGTACATAGAGTCCTATGTGTTGTCTCTGTACTCTCAGGTCCTCGGAGTTTATAGTTAGTGTTTTTAATGAATCAATCTGAGATTTTGGCTTGATGCCTCGAGGTTCTTGTACAGTCTGTATACAATGTTAAAAGTACATCTAATGATGTAAATCCTCGAGAAGAGATGGTACAAGTTATGTACTTATAAACCAGGATGTAAATTTATACTTTGGTTCTTGATGAAAGAGTTTTCCTATGCATGGATCTCTTTGCAAAAAGTTTTAAATTTTTAGTGATTTTCAGTAATCCGCTGCAAATGATTCACTTCCGCTTAAGTAAATCATATTTTTGTAAGTTGGATGCCACAATTGTTGGTATCAGAGCTTTAGGTTTGCAGAGTCTACAGAGACATAGGACTAAGTTAGTAGAGTATGTTCAAGTGTCTTCTAGTCCATCTGATAGTGTCTTCTGCTCATATAGGAGAAGAAGAACTTGATGATGTCTGGGTCGCACACAGAACATGATGCTGAGAGTAGCACTGCTGTACCAGGAAGAGGTATAGGGGATCAAAGCAGAGAAGAACATATACATGTACATCCCCAGTTTGACCTAGCCATAATAGAAAGCCCAGCTTTCCCTGCTCTGTTTGAGCAATTTAGAATAGCTATGATGCATATAGTAGTTCATGCATTAGCAATGCATCCTATACTACTAGCCCCCAATGATGAAGTTTTGAACTCCAATAGGATTCTCGCTCAACCTCAGCCTTATGAATCAATATATAATGATGGAAGGAATAGGTTACAACCTGAAAATAGGGTTTTCTATAAGTGCAGGAAGCCTGGACATATCAGAAAGTATTGTCCAGAAAAGTAAAATAAGGTAAGGATTGAGAAAAGGCCTATCCAAACCCAGGAACAGAGCCCTAGTCTACTACCCTATAATAAAAGCAAGTGTCCTGCCTGTTTATCATTCCTACTTGCTTGCCTGTTTGCTTGCTTGCTTACAGTCGGTTGCTTTTCTCACCTCTGTTATGAAATTTGGTTCCCGTGATACTATCTTCCACCTATCACCACCACCCATATTCATCAACTGACGGTACTAAGACACTTCCTCATCGTCCTCGTTCCTACTTGCTTGCCTGTTTGCTTGCTTGCTTACAGTCGGTTGCTTTTCTCACCTCTGTTCTGAAATTTGGTTCCCGTGATACTATCTGCCACTTGTCACCACCACCCATATTCATCAGCTGACGGTACTAAGACACTTCCTCATCGTCCGACAGCAAAGTCTCGGCCACTTATTTGACTCTGTGTGCCATGCATTTCTTGCGCTCAGCTGACTTGACAACAAATAGTAAAATAATCTGTTGCTGCATTCTCTCACTGTCTGACTCAAGTAATCACGTAATCATGTGTAAGACCCTCCTCACGTATGCATACTAATCAATGATGTGCATTCCTATGTAAGACCCGCCAATTGAAAGGAAATGGACATTCCCCATTTAATTAAGTAAAGGTGACGTGTGCTATTTATTATGTGACCAGCTTTCGACTTATACACCTGTATGCTTCATTTTTTATTTTTTATTTTTAGAAATCCAAGTAAGGAGCGTATATCCATGCTAATCAACATTTTGTTCCTTTTATTTATTTATTTAGTCAGGTGACATGCTTGCTCTTTGTAGTTGTACGCCAGGCTGTTTTCTGTGTCTGCCTGGGAGCTTCTTATTTCGTAATTCATATCTTTTGCAGTTGCCTGAGAAATTGATTTTCCTATTTGTCTATCCATATATATCTATCTTCTTGGTGTCAGTTGCTTTTCTCATCCAGCTGTGAACTTGCTTTTTGCATTTATCTTATATATATAACCACATAAATAAGTGCAACTTGCTTTCAGTAGCTTAGTTTGGATAGACTTGCCCATTTACATGCTTTGGTGGTGGTAAAAAGATTGTATTTCATGCAGCTGTCACGTTACAAATGTCTTTCAATCACCTTTTCCCATCAAATTATAAATTCCACCTCCTACTACTATCACGACAAATATAATAGCTAATTAGCTATATAGCCTTGGAGGGAAGATGCTTTGTAATGATTACGAACTAAGTACTAGATCTCATATGAAAGGTACCCAACTATGTTCTATTTGTAGCTCTCTATGTGTTAGCTTCACGATACCATGCTTTGGAAATACTTTATTTTCAGGCGTGTTTATCTACTATATCTTCTATATATACCATATAAAGAAGAGTGAGTTACATACTTGCTATTCCTAGCAGTGTATCTGTCTGCTTCTTTTAATATTCTTTAGTTGTTCTTTTTACTAGCACACTCAGATTTTTTTTATGTGTCGGTTACTTTGTCTCTCTGTTAATTCTTCTCAATTCATTAATCTATACTATTAATGAGAGTTTATAGAGGGGGTGGGTTGTAATATTTTTCATAATTTTTTATACAAATTGGTCCTTGTGAGTGCATACTGTATCTATACTATATATGAGAGTCCATAGAGGGGGCGGGTTGTAATATTTTTCATAATTTTTTGTAATACAAATTGGTCCCTGTGAGTGCATACTGTATCTATACTATATATGAGAGTCCGTAGAGGGGGCCGGCTGCAATATTTTTCATAATTTTTTGTAATACAAATTAGTCCTTGTGAGTGCATACTGTACTTTTGTCTTATATTTTTAAACGCTATATTATGTCAGGAGACTCATCTATACTATATAATTAAGCCTGTAGAGGGGGTTAGATGTAATTTTCTCCATTTTTTGTAATACGAATTGGTCCATGTCAGTGCACATTGCACTTTTGTCTTTTATTTTATAAATGATATATTATGTGAGAAGACTCATCTATACTATATATGAAAGCCCGTAGAAGAGGTTGGTTGCAAGTTTTTTCATTGTTTTTTGTAATTATGAATTGGTCCCTGTGAATGCACGTTGCATTTTTTTCTTTTATTTTTTAAATGATATATTATGTGAGGAGACTCATCTATATTATATAAGAAAGCCCACTGAGGGAGATGGTTGCAATTTTCTCCATTATTTGTTGGAATTACAAATTGGCCCATGTGAGTGCACATTGCACTTTTGTCTTTTATTTTTTAAATGATATATTATGTGAGCAGATTCACTAATACTATATAAGAAAGCCCGTGGAGGGGGCTGGTTGTAAATTTCTCTTATATTTTATTATTAGCAATTGGTCCCTCTGAGTGTAAATTACACTTTTGTCTTTTATTTTTTAAATGATATATTATGTGAGGAGACTCATCGAGAATGTATAAGAAAGCCCATAGAGGGGGGTGGCTAAATTTTTCTATATTATTTTTTGTAATTATGAATTGATTCCTATGAGTGTACACTGCACTTTTGTCTTTTACTTTTGAATTATATATTATGTGAGGAAACTAACCTATACTATAAAAAAATCTCGTTGCAATTTTCTTCATTATTATTTATAATTACAAATTGGTCTCTATGAATACGCATTGCACTTCTGTCTTTTATTTTTTAAATGATATATTATGCGAGGAGAATCATCAATATTGTATAAGAAAGCCCACAGAGTGAATTGGTTGCAATTTTCTCCATTATTCGATAGCTACCCGGTTTGTAGTTCTATTGTGTAGTTAGATTTAGGCTTCAATTGTTGTAATTTGGACCATGTTTTCACTGGGAACAAACTCCAGACAAGGCGGCGTCGATGTGAATGGAGGCACCAGACTGGTACCAACATGATTCCTCTGGCCTTACGACGGAAGGAGAGTCTCTCTCATCAACTCTTTTATGAGGTTTTGATCCTTTCCCATCTCCTTCATAGGGAGTTGTTGCATGTGATTTTCTCCATTATTTTTTTAATTATGAATTTGTCCCTGTGAGTGCACACTCCACTTGTCTTTTATGTTTTAAATTATATATTATGTGAGAAGACTCATATATATTCTAAATTATGAATTGGCCCCGCTAAGTGCACACTGCACTTTTGTCTTTATTTTTTAAATGATATATTATGTTAGGAGATTCATCGATATTGTATCAAAAAGCCGGGAGAGGGCGCTAGTTGCAATTTTCTCCATTACTTTTTGTAATTATGAATTGGACCCTGTGAGTGCACACTGCACTTTTGTTTTTTGTTTTTTAAAGGATAATATTATGTGAGGAGACTCATCTATACTATATATAAGAAAGCCCGCAAAGGGGGTTGGTTGAAACTTTCTCCTTTATATTTTATAATTACAAATTGGTCCCCATGAGTGCACACTGCACTTTTGTCTTTTTTTTTTAGAATCATAAATTATGTGAGGAGACTCAATCGATACTATATAAGAAAACTCATAGAGGAGCTGGTTGTAATTTTCTCTATTTGGTCCCTATGAGTGTGTGTTGTACTTTTGTCTTTTTTAAAATGATATTTTATGTGAGGAGACTCATCCACAATGTATAAGAAAACCCATAAAGGGAGTTGGTTGCAATTCTTTTATTACTTTTTATAATTATGAATTGGTCAATGTGAGTGTACACTACACTTCTGTCTTTTAAAGAGAACAATGATAATGACCATTGATACTCCAACAACATGGTTCGATTAACTTTTTCCCATTCTCTTTTTATAAAAGAGAGGTCAGATGTTGTTGCCGGTGTTATTCAAACAAATTAGTTAGTGAAATCTGCTTTTACTTTTTGTCAATGCGTATTTGAACAACTTGATTCTACTATTTTTTTAAAAGCATTTATAAATGCTTTGACCACTTCTATTCGAATAGCTTGCATTAGTAAAAAAAATTCATGTTCACTTTTTTATTAAAACAATGATAGTGGTAGGTGGTAGAAGATGTTTAAACACCTTGATTCAGGTGATATGTGCCTTTTTCTTATTTAAGGTGATTTTAAGAGTGACAACTCATGGTGATCATTTTTTTCAACAAAATTTTATATTTCTTTTTGATAAAATTGGTGACAATAATTGTTAGTTTTAGATTTTTATTATATGTTATTTTAGAAATATATTGATAGCAACGCACATGCTTAGCATGTGCACTTAGCTAGTAGTTCTAAAAAGAAGAAGTTTACGGTACCACCAGTACAACCAGAGCCTAGTGCACCAAGACAATGGCTAATTGGAAAGGGTAAAGAACCTTCTAGACCACATCTAAAACCTAGAACATGTTACCAGTGTAGACAAGTAGGACATCTAGAAAGAGATTATCTAGTTGGAAACATAATGGTGACCCAACCACCGAGGCAGGAACATCAAGGTCATCAGGGAAAATAGTTTTTTGGTAGCACTCGAGGACATGGACAGACGTTCCATGCAGGATCATCCACTTCAAACAATAGAGCATGGCATATGAATCAGGCTACGACCAGATTCTATGATAAGAATCAGCCTGAGGCAATGAACAATACACGAATCATGACAGGTAAGACAAAATAATGTTGTTCTAATATGTCTTTTTATGGTTTCTTGAGTTAAATTGAGAAAGTAATTGATTGAGTTTTCCTTGATTAGTCCTATGAGGACTTACATTTTGCATAGTAAACATTATAGATGTTTTATATTGTTCTTAATTCTATGAGAAAGGATGAGGTATAGAAGAGATGCCTGGATAAAATCCAGGAATGTTTAATCTTATACTTGTGATAATATGAAAAGGAAGGAATATGATAGTATACAAAGTGCATACTACTTAATCTCAGTATTTATATACCCTGGCCAGGTATACAACTATTGATGATAAAGTGAGTATGGAACTCTTAGATTGTTATCTTTTTTATTGCTCTGATCAAGTGGTCATTCTGAGACAATCTAATGAGTATCATGAAATTAGAAACATGGTATGGATAAATGTGTCATATCCTAAGCATAAGAAAGAGAAATCTAAGATAACCTTAGATCAATATGTGTGTATGAGGAAATAAAAAGTATGATCCTCATAAGATGAGAATGAGAACAAGGGAGGTGATCCCTATTCAATAAAGATTATAAGCATAACAAAGAAAGGAATAATGTCATGTAACCATCCTTATAAATTCTTATGCAGAGGGCAAGGAACTTAGGATGAGAAAAGAGTAAATGTTTCATGAATAGTTGAAAATACATGAAATAATAAGAGGAATATGATTCCTTGTTTTCTTTCCTTTCAAGGACATGGAAATCGAGTGAATATTAGGACACTTGATGTGCATAAGATAAAAATATTCATGTGATGGATACTTAGAAAAGTACCAGTTTACCTTGGACTTTGGTTCCAGGGTGAAGATATATGTAACAAGTGATGTCCCAAGATGAAAGGAAGATAAATATGTGATGTGTTTTCAACACATGTGATAGATATCAAGGTAAGAGATTTTGGTATCTGAGAAATATCAGATGGTTTATGTTGGCTACTTGGAATGGTCAACCATGAAATCAGATTAATCATGTAAAATAGTATGAACATCACATGTTAGGGGTTTATTCTTTGCATAAACATAACAATTAAAGATATCTTTAAAATAAATTCTTAGTTGATAAGTAACCTCTCCTTATGATAAGAGAATGTACAACTAATAGGATAGTTATTACAAGTAATAATAAAATCTAGTATTGTGTCACCAGATGAGATGGCACAACCAAATGAAAAGACTTATAGTTCCAAATGGGTGACAGAACAAAATTGTGATCTTGAAAGTGAAATGTTGAATTAATTAAGGAGAATGGGAGACTCCTCAGAAATAAGAATCTGTCACATGAAATGGTAAAATAAGGAAAGTTTTACCTGACACAGAATTAACTCCACAGTCAATGATAAAAGGACAGTGGAGTATGTGTTCCATGTGAACCATTCCATGATAAACTTGTATGGAATAACTTGGTTTTGATCAAAGCTTTATGGTGTCTCCATAACAATGAAATGTTATGGGGAGACTAGATAGTATGATGAATGAATAATGTATGTCTTCCTTTATCTGGGATTTCGGGTACGAAATCCTTGTTACCGGTTTATAATTTGTAACATCCCTAACATGGGTTATGCCTTAACCTTGGAAGTTTTGCTTAAGCAAGATAATTAAATCCTTAATTTTATTTGGTAAAAAGTAATTAAGGCTTAAGAGGAACTTATGTTTCAATTTTGGTCCTGTTTGAATAATGTTGAAGCAATTTTTGCTTATTTTGGACTAATGTGCAAATTACCCAATTTAAGGGGTTAACTTGCAGATGCTACTTGATAAATGTTCCTCAAGTATTTTGGCATCATGAGAATGAAAATGATGCAGAGGTATGGCTTATGAAAGCCTGAGTACCAAGAATGAGTTGATAAAGCAACGTTGTGCATTAAAAACCTAGTTTTGGTGTAATGTGCAAGTTACCCAAAACCAGGGTTCAATATGCAAATTACCACTTCAATAAGGTCCATAATATTTCTTGGCATCATGTAGAGAAAATAAAATGAGAGGGGTGCCTCATTTGAATTAATTTGTAGGAGAGAGAATCTTGATATTAAAATAATCAAGATTTAAGCATTAATGGAACTTTAATTCAATTTAATGCAAAAAAGAAATATATTAATTGGTTTACCCTTCAACCAAAATTGTGTTGGTTGAAAATCAACAAGTGTGTACGTCCTTGTGCCTTTCAAAGGAAATGGAAATATCCTAAGGAGGTGAAGAACTCACTCACCTTATTATAAGGAAAAGAAATATCCACTCACTTATGGATATTAGTATAATATGTTTAAGGTGCTTAATTTCTTTTCCATTAATTCATGTATAATGGAAGGGAATTTGGATATAAGGAAGATAGATTTGCATGCATGGTTTTGAGGAGGAAGAGGTGGCACTAATTTTGGAACTAAATGATTTTTATATGGCATTTTCTCTCTCATTGATTTTCTTATAAAAACACCCTTTACAAGCCAAACCAAAGACTTTTTTGGAATCCACTTCTTTCCCTTTCTTGAAAACGACCAAAGGAGCTTTGGAGGATCAGTAGGACGACCCCCAACCTGTTGGTAAGCTTCTTAACCTCCTTTCACCTTGAATCCATGGTGAAAAATCTAAAATCAATGCATGGATTCTTCTTATCTCGATCCCCTCTTCAAATCTAACCATTCCTTTTCACTCAAAGCTTGAGGACGAGCCTTGGGATAGTGAAAGGAGTTGCATCCACCATTGTTGACGTGAGCTTGAAGCTTTGGAGCTCAATTGGAGGCGGGTTTTATAACTTGAACCCTTACTATTGTTATTGCATTCAATTCCTTAATCAATTGTTGATCATTTATTCTTCTTGGAATTCACTCGACCAAATTAATGGAACCACCATGAAATCACAGAAAGTTTCGTGAGTTTAGAGCTTGATGATTATTGCATCATCATAATCACACACCTCCCCAAATATCTATGATAAACGGTTTCAATGGTTTGATCCAAACGGTTTCACCAAACCGTTTGGAGACCAAACGGTTTCCAAACCGTTTGGAGATTTAGACCCCAAACCGTTTAGAAGATTTTACCATTTGGATGGGTTGACCATTTGAGGTCAGAACCCTAGTGTATGTTGGCTTATGATCCAATGACTCCAATTGATTAATTCAACATATGGACAATCTTCCAAATAGAAACCCTAATCGGGTTAAGTGATGATTTTCAATATTTGTTAATTGAGATTTTTGGGTTGACTTATCTCAAACGGTCTCAAGACCGTTTGGAGGTCACCCAAATGGTCTCAAGACCGTTTGGAGGTCAACTAAGACTGTTTAGAGGTCTAGGGTTAAGTATGGTTGAGTATTTGAAGGTCTAAAGATACCAAATTGAAATGCAATCAATTGCTGATTTGATGACCAATCCAATGACCCAGATCCTATTGAATTTCACAAATTTCAAGGATGGAATGGGGAAAACGGTCTCAATACCATTTGGAGGTCATCCAAACGACCTCAAGAACGTTTTGGGTCTGGTCATATCAAAAATTTGATGATGATTCATTAGTTGCAATGGAATCAATTCCACAATGTTGATCATTGATGGCTATTCGATTCCAAGACCTAATTGAATGTTCCTTGAGTTGAAATCCTAGATCAATTGGGTTCAAAACCCTAATTGATGGTCTAATTGAAGGTTGATTCAATAGTTCAAGTAATAAATAAATCAAGGACTCAATTAATAATCGGTTCATATCATGAATCGTGTAAGTGTTGAAAGGACTTTTTGGTCCATTCAGTTTTGAGATGGTTTGGACCAAACGGTCTTAAGACCGTTTGAGCCCAAATGGTCTCAAGACCATTTGGGTCCAAATGGTCTCAAGACCGTTTGGATACCCAAGCTCATTCGGTTTCTAGGGCAATTTGCCCAAACGGTTTCAAACCGTTTAGAGATTAAAGGGTCAAGATCATTTGATGATTTAGTGTGATCAAATCAATTAATAACTCAATGTGGTGAAGGATCAATTGACCCTATAATTGTTATTGAATTATCTCAAAGATAACTTCTAGGGTTGTACCTTTAAGGGATCAAGTAATTGGTAACCTTTTATGAGCTATTCCTTGAAGCATTAAGCAAGCATTATTTCAATACACTATGTCAACCTTAATTGAATGTACTTAATTGAAGGGTTGGTTGATCTAATCTAACCAAGTTTGATATAGTAAATATCCTAAAGAGAGTGAGAGAGAGAGAGGAATCCATACATGTAGAATAACCATGTAATGGATAAGCCTCAAAACCTTCAACATGAATGATTAAGCAATTAGGGTATGATCCTTAATAAAGAGATCATGAAACCTTAATCAAGAAGGTTGTTGAGCCCTAACCTTAATTTAGACAATATCAGATGTAACCCAAATCTAGGGTGATGGTGTGACTCTAAACCAGGATGATATTATGGGAAATCCAAATTTAGGGTGACTTCATGAAAACCCTAAATTGAGAAGATACTTCATGAATCCCTAATTGAGGTTGATTCCATGAGAATCCCTAATTGAGGTTGATTCCATGAGAAAACCCTAACTATGGGTAATGTGATGTGAAAGTCTAATGAAGGGGGATACTATATGCAATCCAAACCCTAATGAAGTATGATAGTATGTGAAACCCTAATTTAGGGTAATGTGATACAAACCCTAATTAGGATGAATAGTAAACCCTAATTGTGGGTTATTGAATGTGAAACCCTAAATTAGAATGATGTTATATGGAACCCTGATGCAATGATGTGATATGAGACTCAAATCCAGGGTGATGCCATGTAATGATATATGAAACCCTAGTGATGGTATAATGGCCAATACACTAAAGTAGGGTGTGGCTAATATAATCAAGTAAGATGAGGATGTTACGTCATGAAGGGTAAAATTGATGAATTATATGAATGGTAATGTTGATACTTTAATAAGTAAGGGTATAAGGGATGATATGATTCCTAGATCATTATATATATAATTCTATACATTTGTAACAACCATATATGCCTTACAAAGATGAGATCAAGAAACTCTTAGGAGTGATGTATGCAACACTACATGCTGGAATGAATAACATCCTATGGGTTGAAATACCTAAAGTGGTTGATAATGATTTATTCTATATCAGCAATGCCTAACCATTAGATAAATCCATATTATTAAAGATAGTTTTACAAATTCAAATGGGTGACCTATGCACTACATGATAAAGGTGATAGGTTAGTGGTTAAAGTATTAAGAGAGAAATACCTTAATACAAGGTTAGTTGATTAACTTAAGTAAGTTGGAAGTAATGAGAAAAGAGATACATCAAGACATGATAGATATCACATTTAGCATTTCAGGGTTGATATACCTTGATGCACCTTAAATCCAATATACTTGGATAAGAAACACAAGAAGTGTGTGTTATGTAAATTGTTATAATGAAGATTTAATGTATTCAATACACCTTGATAAGTGTTGACTAACATACTAGGAGGAAGGGGTTAAGCCAAGATAATGAGTATGATATAAACATACCATAGTAAGGTTGAGAGATGAACTCATATCTTGAATTGATAATTATTAATGATATATGATGAAAGTAATGATCATGAGTAAATACTTATGATATTGTTGAATGCTCCTAGAGAAATGGAACAATAAATTAGGGTTGGACAGATAATATAAACATGAAACCCTAATTAATGTGAAATGGGAAATCCTAACCCTAAACTGGTAATGGAATGAGAAATCCTATTTGATAGTAAACCCTAATCATGATAAAGGAATGGTGGTGTTACCATTGTATCATATGATGTGATAAGTGAAATTTATAGTTGTTATCTTGTGTATCAACCATGCATGCATCATGATATGATAAGCATAGCCAAATATGAGCTATGATGATTATTTGATATAGATATTGATTGTCCTTATGAGCCATATGAACAAGTTGTTGCCTAGTGAAAAGTGATAAGACACTTTATGGCCTTGTGAAGCCATGTGAGATGCTTGTGTAACAAGTATCATGTATACATCGATCTGAGAACTTGGAGGTATTAGTTACCTAGTAGTTGGTAACAATGATTAGTGATGAACTAAGGGAATGAATACCCATCTTTGATAAATATGATAATGATGTTGTTGAGGGATGTGAACTTTCAAGAAATGAAATGAGGGACTGAGATCCCAATGTCTTATAAAGACTGAGAAGTAATTGATGATAATAGTACATGTTTTCTTTATAGCAATCGTCATAATAATTCATGTTTGAGAACTTGACTGATGCTAAAATAATATATGAATTTACTTAATTAATCAAGTGAAATCATATCATGTAGAGCCCTGACCATAGATCCATCATTGTCAGTACTTTGGTGATGGTGAAACGGGTGTTCCGCGGAAAAACCCGGAATGCATATTTTTAAATATGTGGGGGTTGATGGGCGAACATATCCTTGCGTCCAAATGGGGTAATTGATGGAAGGTAAACATTAAACCTCTCAATCCTTCATTATTTGTACCAGGATGGATGTATCACAAATCTCCCGACGATTGGGATGGATGTAGTACACATCTCCCAATAATATTAATGTCGGATCGATGGAGGTAAACATGAAATCTCTCGATCGTGAAGAGAGTGCAGCACGCCACTATAACTCTGATAGTGAAGTTTCCAGTATACACCGGAAAGCTATATAGCAGAGACACAAGATGTCCTGCATATGATCTCGCAGTGACTGAGATGTGAGAGTTCTTGGAAGCCGACTCTTCCATTGACCTTGTATGGTACCGATTTTAACTTCACAGTGGTCAGTTGGAGTATGAGTGGTATACCTCATCTCCTTAGGGCATAAGTGTGATTGTAAAATGTAATCAACCATATATCATGTTTGCTTAAGGATTGAATATGGAAATTCATTGGCTGATGTTACATTTCTTTTGTGCATGTCAAGTTGATAAATGTTATTCATATCCCTTTACATTCATTGCAAGTAGATAAATGAATTATGATTCTACCATGAGTAGATGCAATATTCTCCTTAGGAGAGGAAATTACTTCAATCTTTTCATACAGTGAATTAACTACTGTTAAATATATATATATATATATATATATATATATATATATATATATATAATCCTTCTGCTCAGTTTATTCTAATAAACTGCTATAACAATGTTTTGGAAGAGAGTTATATCTCCCGCTAGGGCAATTTATAATTGTCTCACCCCCGTGAGATCCAATGTTTTTAGGTGGACGTGGACAAGGAAATAGAATCTCCACAGCAGAGAAAGAACAGCATCAGCAAGGACAACAGTGAGATCTCAGGTGGAGAGTCTGGTTGTTGTGTCTCGTATATGTGTACATAGAGTCCTATGTTTCGTCTCTGTACTCTCAGGTCCTTGGAGTTTATAGTTAGTGTTTTTAATGAATCGATCTGAGATTTTGGCTTGATGCCTCGAGGTTCTTGCATAGTCTATATACAATGTTAAAAGTGCAGCTAATGATGTAAATCCTAGAGAAGAGATGGTACAAGTTATGTACTTATGAACCAGGATGTAAATATTATACTTTGGTTCTTGATGAAAGAGTTTTCCTATGCATGGATCTCTTTGCAAAAGTTTTAAATTTTTAGTGATTTTCAGTAATCCTCTGCAAATGATTCGCTTCCACTTAAGTAAATCCTATTTTTGTAAGTTGGATGCCACAGTTTGTGCTTGAAATCACCTACGAACTTAGGGAAATTGGTTATATGTGTGCATTTTGGGATTTACTCCTAGGTCCATTTCATGGATCCCTAGTTATCTACCCATCTTCCTACATGCTAATCAATTATCCTAACCCTATGCGAGATATCTAAGTTGATAGTTTAGATGAATTTAGTGTGACTACTTGGAGCTTTTTCAAGGCTAGAATTTGGGTGATGGGAGGCCTAAAACCTTACTTCCTCTCCCACTAATACCCTCAACCCCTAATCATCCTAAGATCCTCTAACCTAAAAACCTAGGCTTGATTAGACTCTAATTGTATTTTACCTAAACCCTAACCCAATTGAGCCTCGTAAGGGTAGGTAGGAGGTGCTAGGAACTAATTCCCCAATACATGTCTTATCCTATCCATGGCCAGTTAGTAGTTTAGGGAAATTCATTAACCTCTAGCTTGTTTTTTGGTTTGGTAATCTAAATGGAAGCATAATGTTCACATGTCATCACCCCCAACCTAATTGATAAGTGCATCACCCAAACACTCCCAACCTTAATTACCTTCTTGGTTATCTATTAATCAGATCTTTACTTGCTTAGTTAGATTCGTGCCTTGCTCTTGCCTCGTTCTTGCTAGTCTAGGTCTTTAATTACTTTTTTTTCTTAGTTTTCTAGCTTAGTGTAGTGTAGATCTCTGCCTTTGCTTGCCTAGTGTAACTCGTTCCTTTCCTGCTTAACTTGTCTTTCTTTTTCTCATTAGAATTAACTGTCTAGGGTTAGCCTAGGTTTTTATTGTTGTTTCCTTTAATTGATTGTTTGATCCATCTTAGCATAATCAACAAAACCAACCTTCAAACCCTTCAACCCTAGACTCCACAATAGGAACCTAACCAAAACTAACCTAGCTCTAGTGCCCCGTTTTCTCCCTATGGACTGAACCTATTCTTGTCACTTGCTTATACTATAACACGATCCCATGCGCTTGTGGGAATAGTGTGTTGGTCTAAGTAGGTGTGTCATCTTAGGTCCTTTATAAATTTTGAAAGACACTAGTGTGTTCGAGCCCTTGAGGTGTGTGCATCTAGTCAAGATTCAATTGATTTAGGTGTGTATACCTTGGGGTAAGGAAAGACACACCATTCACCTATGACACAAGGCCATTCATACTTCTTATTAATCTATTATCCACATAAACATGACCTTGTTGCCCTATAATATTTTTTATAAAAGAACAAGATTTGCATCATCAAAAGAATCATAGTCTATATAACAAATACTTGTCTTCATTCTTTGTTGTTCATGACGATTAATGGGATCTGATCTTCTCCTATTTGAGAATGATAGATGTTATAACAACATGTCATTATTGTTGCTTTCCCTTTTTCCTTGTTGTCTAAAGGTAATCATCAATTTTCATATGGTTGATTACCTTCATGAGTTTGTGTCATTTTGAGTATATCAACATTGATTTCCTATTCTATGAAAGTAATCTAAAAATTATTGAATATGCATAGGAATTATTCATTTTTCCCTGTATTTGTGTTTGTGGTGTGAAGTGATATACTCATATTAATCCTTTGTATAATTAATTTTTTTGTATAAGAAAATCTTCATGTCAAAAAATATATTACTAGATTATGAGTACTCATTTTGAATCATTAGAAACACTCCAAAATCAGTCCTTTTTAACTGAGAGCTTGAAGCATTACACTACATCTAGACCTCATGGACAATACTAAAAGAGTATACAAAATTGACTAATCAGACAAGGAACCTATCTCTTTTGGAAAAATGACTCTGTCACTAGTCTGAAATAATCTATCTAAGTAATGTTCTTCATGTAAATCCTTAGTCCGGAGAAGTTCCCCATAAGGTGGACAAGGATGTAGGCACCATAATCCACTAAGGCATTCATTTTTCCTCTTTACCAACCATTATCATATAAAGAATTTCAAAACACTCAGCTTGAACCTCCAAATGGTGTTGGCTTGAATTATAAACACCATGTATATTCCTCATTTAATAAGTCTTCACCACATTAAGCACTTCAATGAAAATCTCTTCACCATCTATTAATCCCCTGCCATCATTAGATGATTAGCTTTGCCCTTGTCTACATAGTTGTGTAGATGTGAATGTCACTGAGCGAACACTACCCCCCACATCGACAAACTAAATGTGCATGCATTTCCAACAACTACAGAGGATCAAAACACAATAATTTCACATCTATAAAGCCCAGATATATTCACATTGATCAATGTGATTAATATGTCAAGCCATAATAAATAAGCAAGTTGTCTGTATCACTCGTTCTCTATGTTTATGGTCACATTACACATGTTGTATGTTTCTCTGTTAATGTAACTGATATGTCTATAAGTCATGAATGATATATATTGAGTTGTGAAACAATAGATAAGATGAATATGATAGTTCGATGGTGAAAATATGGTTAGATGAATATCTTTATGATGATGAAGCAACTTGATGAAGAAGCATCTCGATAACGAAGCATCAACAATGTCTCAATGAAGAAGCAAAAAAGGTTGAAGATGATCTCTTAATGAGAAGCACCAATGATCATATTGGCAGTCATAAAATGATAAAGGTACATGTCCAGCCAGTACATAACCTTGAGAAGATCATGAGATGGTGCACTCTACCCTAAAGATGTAATAATAGATGCAGAATGAAGAGGGATAAAGATAGGTCGAATGGGAGAGACCTTCCCTCACTACTTTTGTTGAGAATGTTGTAATGCTTAAATAAATTTATGAGATACTTAGTGAGATATGTATATCATCATATACTTAAAACAAGAGAATCAAAATGGTTATAATAATCTTATAATCATTTAACAACCATAGTTTTGTCAGCCCAAAAAATGTGGAGGTGCAGTTTTAATACAATAGATTAGCAAGCATGAACAAATCATTTCCAACCTAGATATAGAATTGTCTACATTCACCCCTAATAGGACAGGGGTGTGATATGAAAATAGAGGCATAGACATAGAAGATTCACACTGAGAATCAGGACTTTAGAACATTGATCCTAGCATGTTTTCCATGATTCATGGAAGAAGAGAAGTGAAGACCGTGTAGTTTTTTAGAGGAGAAACTGGATGAAGGAATAGAACAATACGTTAGAGGATATATGCTATGAAATTAGATGAAGGAATTGAAAAATAAGTTAGAGAAGAATGTTATCTTATTGATTAAGATTCTATCAAATGACAAAGCCTTCAGTAGCTTGATGACAAATAAGCAGCTTGATGATAAAGAAGAGACACAATGACACAGCGACAACAACAACTCTATGAAGAAGAAACAAATGAGACTGAATATGATTTCTCAGTGAGAAGTGTTGGAAAATTTGTGTACAAACAAATGGATATTTCTAATTTGATTTGGTCGATCCAAAATTTCATTCTCATATTATGAATAAGATGAATCCATGTCTAACATTCTCTGTGTTCTCTTCTTGTATAGATTAAGTAAAACCTTTTCCTCTTAATCTTTCACTCTTATAGTTGTAGTGACAAAGCATTCTTCTTGTTGCAAATCTCAGTTATTCTATCTCCTTCAACTAGTAGAACCTTTTGCTGTGAATTCTCTTTCATCTCTCTATTCTTTATCTTTCTTGATCTATAGATAGTAGAGAACAAATGATTGTAATAACCCTCTTCCCATCCATACCTCCTCCTTTTATAGCCTCTTTCATAACCACCATGTAGGAAACAACCACAAGTAGTGGTGTTAGTGGGGTTAGTTGAGATCAACCACATATTGGGGTTACTGGATGTTCCTTATAGACTAAGTATTCTTAGTGTTAGTGGGTAGTTAGTAGCCATACCAAGTGTCCCCTTCACTCAAGGATAGAGAATAACCACCTTAAATGTCTCTTTGCCCAAGAGTTAAAGATAAAATACCTTAAGTGTCTCTTCACACAATGATTAGAGAGTAACTACATTTAGTGAATAAAGATGGTGTCTATTTATAATTAAATAGATGGGGAGTGGAGGGTCTCTTACCCCTTCATCTCTAACTTCTCTCCTTTCAATGACCTTCACATTGGAATCTATTTAATCAGAGATCTATAAAATATACTACATGGACACATAGAAATATAGTGCTATATATTTATCTAACAATCTCCCACTTGGATGATGTAATCACTTTATGACTCAACCACAAACTATAAGCATGCACAAAAATGTTGAATATATCAAGTTTTGATGTTCAAAAATTCGTATCTAACACATTAAATATAACTTGTGGGTGTAGTTTCATCAAATTTGGATAATCTTATAACCATTAATGCTGGAGGAAAAAGAAAATACTATTTGATTTATTTAACACATTAAAGGTTCCCAAAAGGAAAATCTAATTTTATAATCAGAATCTACATGCCTTAATTAGCCTAATGAAAAATTTTATCTAATTTAAAGTTTATTTACACCCTCAAAAGAAGAAAGAGAAAAAGAGAAATTAATGCATCTCCACTTTAATCAAATTCAATTGGGAAAGTCATTTTATGTGTCATGCGTACAAAATATTATTTTGTTTATGTGGGATGATCTCAGTCATTGATTCCACGATCGGATGGCTCGGGTGTCATCCTATTCCTCATGCCATGAAGGAAAGCAGGCCGCCGACCAGCTTGATTTTCATTTTGGGATTTCTCTTTCCACGGTTGATCATTTTTCGAGATTTCTTCACCTATAGTTTTAAAAAGAATTTCACATCTAATGATTCTATACTTGATCTATTTTGTCAAGTTTTGGAGAAATGCCCAATTTCTCCTGCATGGCTCTTGAACATCCCATACCCAAAAGTTATTACATCAAACCGCACCTATAAAGACCCATACCTTTATTAGTTCCTATGCAACCTTCCTCTAGTCCTAATTTCGTCTCCCACCCTCTCCATCGATATAGGTTCCCAGATAATAGAGTTTGTCGTCGATTATGTGTGCTTCTTCCTTGTGTCGTCTTGCTTCAATTGTTCATAGTTGTAAGTTCATCAACCCTTCCTCCTTTTCGTGTCCTCGCATCATCAAATCGTTGCTTTGATGGGATTCACCCAAATTCCACGCAAGCTACCAGTCTAGTGCTGGTCAGCCATGGTGCTGCGAGAGAGGAAGAATCCCTCGGTCGTATTTCCGCTAATATCCTTCTCGTTTCCTTCTTTCCTTGACTTTTCATGCAAGGGCATTCTGGTAATTTGCCCATATTTTGTTTCTCGCTTGGATGAAGCTTTGCGGGCGTTAACCAATGACTTGGCCACATTTTATTGGTCCAAGTCATACGGGGTTGGCTTCTCTCTCTCCCTCTTTCCCACAATTTCTCACTTATTTGGCTTTTTGGATTTTTTTATTGGTCGAGCTTTGAAAATTCATAATTAATTCTCTACTTATCTAAAAATTACAAATAAATAGTCGTTGAATTCAAAAAAATAAAGTATAGGTATAGGTTTTATCATCTGAATCTATTTTAATAGATTTTCCTAAATAGATAATAACATACAAAATTCATAACTAAATATATATAAGTCTGAAAAATATAATAAAATATATTTCAGACTCAGAAAAAGGCAACTTAAAATATGGAATAGTTTTAACAATCTAAATCACATATAAGAAAAAAGATAATTTTTAAGGTTTGAATAATCAATGTGAAATTGACCTAAAATCTACATATATGCTTAATAGGTTCTTTGGAGGTCTAGGCTTGGACCTAGATATGTCTTTGGATAGAGTAGACTATGAAGAGAGGTGTGTTTTACATATCATATTCTTCTACATTGAGCAAGAACCATATCTTTATCATTCTCTTGGTCTTATGGACATTAGCCTATACACAATGTCTTTTTCTTTTGAAAATCATAATTTATGTGAACTACTTTATTTTATATTGAACTTGTCATCATGGATATTCTTTTTGACTCTCTCTTAAGCTTTGTGCGTGTTGGCTTTAATTGATTATATGAGCTTCTTTTCCCACTTTGGTAGTAGATGTTTATATGGCACATTAATTGATGGCATGGATCCTATGATCTCACTTTATACTTGATGGATGTTCTCATCCTCCTTATTTGTTTATACTTTCTTATTCTTTTATTTTGCATCATGTGGTGACTGCTAGTATAATTTTACATATTATTTTATGAGGATATGAAAATTCTCACATATGCATGCAAATGTGAAAATTCTTGCATATAAAAATATTTAAGGTAGACGTGCCTAGACAAATGCTAACAGACCCTGCCACTCCATATTTTAGAGCAGATGTATATAAGACCATGCTCACCCCCACATTATTTTTGTAGATGTGTTATTTCCTACTACATGTTTATATTATCTAGTACTGTCACAAATGAAACACATGGATGCCTTGTTAATATACTCTTTTGCTTCATTCTTATTTTGTTATTTATATTATTTTTATTCCTGATTGGGTGGTACTTTACAATTCTATGGGAAGTATTTTATGTTGTTGTTCTTTAATCTTTTATATTGCTCAATCTCCTATTTAGTATGCACATACCGGCCTTTGCTGATGTTATCTATTTTTCTCTTCTTACTAGGGTATGCTCTCAAACTTAGGTGAAGGACTTGAAGATATGGATATAGCTTAAGGAGTTAAAGTTTGGAGATAAAGTTGTTATGGTTTAGACTTTCCTCTATCTTAGATCCTTATGTTGTATCATACATATAAACCCTATGTGAGAGATTAAGATGTACTTTTGTAATCTTGTTGAGAAGTTGAATATAGTCATTTTCTTATTTCGCTGCTAACCTTTGGTGTTATGATACATTCATGTTGAATAAATTAGTTTCATCCCTTTCAAGAAAAAATTTATATTGATGTTTGGTTGAGATGTTGCCTTTTTATTTTAGTAGGGAGTAGTTCTCCTCTGGGATCTCACTCCTTACATAAACAACTCACTTGCATTCTTCACATTGCTCTTTATGTATGTTTCTCTGTTAGTTGATATGCATGTAAGTTAGAAGAAGTGACACACAACATCAAAATCACCAAATAAATGCACATGATAAACGATCGTAAAAAGTATGCTTACCTATAACAAGTAAACTAGCCATGCCACATTACTGTTTCTACCGTGTCTTTCTGTCTGCACACAGATCAGATAAAGGAAAAGACAAGGAGCTGTATAGAAATGAGGCAAAAAAACCTAAATGGCACATTTGCCCATTTTTATTACCTAAATGACACGTTCTTGAACTTATTGTCCAAAATGGCACATTTCTGGAGCAATGCGTCCCCTGCTGGGACGCATTGCTCTCACACGAGCCAATGCGTCCCGGAGGGGGACGCATTGCTCTCATGTGAGGCAATGCGTCCCGGCGGGGGACGCATTGGTCCCACGGGAGGGCAATGTGTCACGGTTCGGGACGCATTGCCCTCCCGTGGGACCAATGTGTCGCGCGCGGAGACGCCCCCAACGGCTAGAAATTGCCACACGGGCAATGCGTCCGGGACGGGGACGCATTGCTCCCTGGACAACGGCTATTTTGCCGTTGGGGCCGTGGAGCGGTGCGGGGCTGTGCCACGTGGGCGCAATGCGTCCCCAACCGGGACGTATTGCTCCCCTATATATATTGGCCGAAATCAACCCCCCAAACTCACACCATTCTTCATTTCCTTACTCTTGCTCTATACTCCCATTGCTCTGGAGCTTTTTCTCATATTTCTACTGCTTTGAGGTGATTTCTAGCTTATTTCGGGCGATCTTGGAGCTGATATCTTCTACTGCTCAGAGACGATCTTGGAGCTTCTTCTTTCTCTTCTTGTATTCTTCGATTGTCAACACATAACTCTCCATTTGAGGTATTTATTCTACCAAAATTTTAATTTTCAAAATATGAACTTAACATTATTACGAAATATTACAACTAAAATAATTGTATTGTTACTCCTTAATTCCACATTACTGAAATAATGATGTAGAAAATGACAATTGAAGGCTAATTAATACCTGAAAATTATTGTTCGAAATTGCAAAATTGTTGTTCTGAAATGTTTGTGTTACTAAAAAATTAGCAAAATTGTTGTTATGAAATGTTAGTTAATTTTACTGAAAAAATAGCAAAATTGTTGTTCTTAATTGTCGTTCACTGTTAATGTTATAGAAAAAAGAGTCAAATAAATTTAATTCCAAATTCAAAATTATTGTTCTAAAATCTTAACTATTGTTTTAAAAATGATGTCACTGCTCTAAAATATTAATTCATGTTAATATAATGTTATAAAATATGAATTTCTTTCTGATGTTAATATAATATTCTAAAATATCGGAACATGGCATCTAGTTCAAATTCACGAATTGTGAAGATGCGATATGATGGACAATTTCTCTCTGATGGGTCTTATTCTAGTCGATCTCCCATAAACATTTCACTTATTAATACCCTATCTGAACTAAAATCATATATCTATACAACACTTGACATCAATCCCAACCACTTCTCTATCAAAATATCCTATCTTTTCCCTGGAGAAAATCATATGCTCGTACAAGTTGATGATGATGATGCATACAGAACCTTGTTATCACTTTCAGCTGATGCCTATAGTTATGTGTTTCTTGAAAAAAACATCTATCCAACAACAACCTTGTTTAATGAGTGTATTGAATCAATTTCAATCTCAATTCCCTCACAATAATTTATGGAGTCAACCACCTCAATTCTCTCAAAGTCATTTAACTACTGAATGGAGTCAACCACCTCAATTCAGTCTTAGCAATTTAACTGCTGAGTGGAGTCAACCACCTGAATGTTCTCAAAATCTTACTACTGAGAATATTGGTGTTGAGGTTGAGGAGGGAGATAATGATTTGATCATGAAGGTGATAATGATAGTGATCACGAAGGTGATAACAATAGTGACATTGAAGGTGGTAATAATAGTGAACCACCTGAGGATGAGTCATTGACTGAAACCGATGATGAGCACACACATCCATTCCCTGACTCTATTGCAGCATTGAGTTCTATTCCATCCATATTTGACAACCAATGACCCCAACATGAACACATTGATTCCAGCTATGAAGATTTTCAAGATGATGACTGGGTGGAAGATTTTCATCATGAATTTCGTCTCAATTACAATCCTTCCAATGATGTTATATATGAGGGTGCTTTATTTGCATCTAAAGTTGTACTGGTTGAGACACTCCAAAAATGGTCGGTACAAAAGAATGTCCAGTACCGTACATTACGCTCAAATAATCGTCATCTTAAACTTGTTTGTATCCATGATCAACGATGTCCTTGGAGATTGAATCAAATGCAGTAACTAATTGTTGTAGTATTTCTCTTTTAGTAGTTCATGTTGTATTTTTATATTGTTTGGTGATTCATTTATTTGAATTAATTTCATCTTATCTAATGAAGAATCTTGACAAACTTAAATGTTGTACAATATTTGCACTTTTCATTTAATGTAATATTTGCACTTTTCATAGATATGGTTCCTAGACAAGAAACCTACCGACTCTCCCAGCACCACATTATGTTGGCACAATGGCCTATTACTGACCAGGATGTTTTAGAAAATATTTCCATAGCTGGTTTTGGGCTTGTTCATAGGCTACCCTGTATCCACCTTGACCCTACTTTAATCACTGCATTAGTTAACAGGTGGGACAACTCTAGCAATACTTTTAGGTTTCCCCCTTTTGAGATGAGTGTCACTCTTCAGGATGTTGCAGTTCTTTTAGACCTGAGGATTGATGGCCCACTGGTTATAGCTTCATATCCTTTAGGTGTAGATGAGGGGCAATTTTCTTCATGGACTCACCTTTGTGAGAATTTCTTAGGAGATGCACCAGATGGGATGTCTAAGAGGCATATCTCCTTGATTTGGTTGCGTGAGACCTTCAAGGATATGGATCTGACCGCGGGTGATGAAGAACAACAATTAGAATCGAGGACAAGGTATACTAGGGCATATCTCTTATATTTCTTAGGTAGTTACCTTATCCCAGATAGTACAGGGGATAGAGTTCATGTTAGGTACCTCCCTCTTGTGTCCTATTTTGCACGTTGTAGCACTCTATCTTGGGGTGCTGCAACTCTAGCTTTCTTATATAGGGAGTTGTATAAGGCAACCACCCGGTCCAGGAGAACTGCCCATCTATCAGGTTGTGTGTGCCTATTACAGCTGTGGTGTTGGGAGAGGTTGGGAATTGGACGTCTAGGTACAATTGCAATGCGCTGGGATGATTGGCCAGAAGATGTTCCCTTGGGTTACAGGTTAAGGATCTACAGAATTAATTTTTATATTTGTCCAAATATTATGTAGTGTTTATCTAAATTTAGTTTGTCAATTTAATAGGTGGCCTACCTTTGTCCAAAGGAGTCAAACTATCAGGGGAACAATTCAGTTTTACGATTCAACATTTGACCAGATTTTGCCCTCACAGGTATAACTTACTTACCTCTATTGTATGGTATATGTTTTATTTATTTGCAATTTACTCTGTTTTATATGATATACGTTGTCTATATGAATAACAGATAGAGTTGACTCCTTACACTGTTGATGTTCTCGAGAGATTGTCTGCCATTTGTAGAGATGGTAGTGATATTTGGTTGGCACGAGTGCCTCTGTTGTGCTACACAATAGTGGAGTGGCACTTTCCTGACAGAGTACTTGGAAAGTTCGGCTTTGTTCAAGTACAACCTACTCTTGAGCTGCCGCAGCTTAGCCGGATAGATGGGAGGGGTCATGCGGCTGAGGATTGGATGCTTCATTATAGGCAGGAGGTGCATATGTGGAACTACAGACATGAGATCTTAGTTCCCGCTCCACCAGCTGATACAGTCTTCAGTCCTCAGGTTCACTATGCATGGTATCATCCACAATACATCGTGCCCCCTCCAGCTATGCCTCCAAGCACATACTACCCGCAAAGTTATCGCCAGCAGGAATTTGTGAGTATCATTCTTATTTCTTTTACAAACTGTTATTATTTATCTTTGTTATTTGTAATATATGTAATTGGTCTTTATTATGTGTACATACTTTGTTTTACAGGTACAAACACAGGTGGCGATCCGAGCGGCATTAGAGCACGCCCCTGTACAGATCAGAGACGGCATCTACAACATCCAGGGGAGTTACTTTGATAGTCTTCCCAACTATGCTCAGTCGTGGGATCCCATACCCACTCATATCACAACCCCTGAGCCCACTCCTACTCCTACTCCTACTCCTACTCCTACTGCTGAGCCCACTCCCACTCCCACTTCTCAGTTCATGTCATGGGGACCGACAGGGCCATATTTTTCAGGAGTTGCTTCATATTCCTCATTCATCACCCCACCTCAACCACCATCATACTATGGAGCAAGTTCTTCTTCTGTTCCATACACTCCATTCCCACCACCAATTATTCCCGAGAGCCGACCACCATCTTATGTCACATATTCACCTACTCTGTTTGATTTCTCAGGATGCACCCACCTGATGCATCCTATCCTGGTTTTCAGAGACCCCTCACCCCACCTCCACCTTTTAATTTCTTCCCTGATGCTCGTCAGCAGCCTCCTACGCATTTGTCCCCAGTTCAGCCGTCTCTAGATGACATCGGTACAGAGGATCCTGATGTAGAGGGAGGTGGATGAGGACGTCGTGGGCGAGGACGACGTACTTAGTTTTTTATATATTGTACAATTTTGTATATATGCCTTTGTGAGGACATCTATTGTATGTGGATCTATCATATTATGATATCACATTGGTTCATTTTGGATCTATCATATTGTTCTTGTGTATTATTTTCTCATCATGTTGGTTAATGTTTTAACCTTGTTTTTAATTGTTGTCTCATTTTTTTGGATTAAGTTCTTATTATATAATCAATTAGGAACCAACTGATGTTGGTTGCAATACACTTACATGTTACGAGCTATTGAAATTGACAAATTTATAATAATTGGGTATATTATAGACATCCAAATACAAGTGAACGAATTGTAAATGTACAAATATAATCAATATTGTTAATATACATATCAATAACTATGAAACAATATCAGTGACTGCAAAAACATGATTAAAAAACGCAATGCGTCCTGCATGGGGACGCATTGGTGCAATGTGTTCTGCATGGGGACGCATTGAGCAATGCGTCCCAGCGGGTGACGCATTGGTCCCACAGGAGGGCAATGCGTCCCGAACCGGGACACACTGTTCTGTTGTGGGACCAATGCGTCCTCTGCTGGAACGCATTGGTGCAATGCGTCCCAGCTGGAGACGCATTGGTCCCACAATAGAACAATATGTCCCGAACCGAGACGCATTGCCCTCCTGTGGGACCAATGCGTCCCCCACCGAGACGCATTGCTCAATGCGTCCCAGCAGGGGACGCATTGCTCCAGAAATGTGACATTTTGGACAATAAGTTCAAGAACGTGCCATTTAAGTAATAAAAATTGGTAAATGTGCCATTTAATTTTTTTTTGCCTAGAAATGACTATACATGTTCCTCTGTTAATAGAAGCCGATACGTTAATAATTTAGGAGAAATGAAAAAAATTATCAAGATCAATAAGCAAACAAACAAACAAACAAACATGATAAAAGTAAATGATCATAAGTATGCGTACCTTGCCAGGTGATACGATCCACGTACGACTAGCTTGGCCTGGCCGGGGAGGAGATGGGGGTTGTAGCAGCTGCTGCAATATGGATGTCTGTTGTGTGTATATTGGGTGGGGGGTGTCGGTCGCCATGCCCATGCTTGTCAAGTACACAGTCCTCGCTCGACTCTCCTCACGTTCGCTGCCCACCCGACCTTGATTAACCCTTATTTTTCCTGACCCACCCCAGACACCCTCTCATTGCAGCTCACTGCTCACACACACAGAAACTTCGACCTGTCGGTTGCCTGCTGCCGCATTACACAGTGTCTGCAATCAATACGATACTACGGATGTAGACGTTCATGTCGTCCAATCCAAGCAGTAAATGAGCATTGCCACCCCCACGTGCAAAAGGCACGCAGTGATGTCAGGATGTGAGTGCACACCGATGTTGTCTATACACATGCATGCTAGTCCAAAAAAGTAGAGGTTCATGTCACTTCCCCCACCTAATCCATTTTGTCGGAAAAATTTATTATAGGACCGGTCATATAATAACTTGGTTGGATCTAATAGAAATTCGTTATAGTGTACAATATGTATTTTTCTCTCCTTTTTTTTGGATGTGGGGTTTTGCACATGAGAGAGAAGGAAATACTGCATCGTGATTGGTTGTCCTGTAAAATTAGTATGGGACCAGTCATATACTACACCTTTTGCGTTTTGTCCTCCTCTAATCAATGTGCTTCTGAGTTGACTTGTTGTTTTACTAGTATAAGACCATTACATTTGTTGGATCCATTACCACAAGAAAGTTGGGCTTTGTAATTAATTATTAAGTGAGTAGAATAAAGTATTAATTAGAAAATTATGAAATTATGAGAGAGGGGGCGGGCATGTCATACATCTACATATTTTAAATTGCATTGAATTTGTGATAAAAAAAATATTGCATTGAATTTTATTATCTAATTCTTTTGGACTCATACACCTAAAACGTGCCTATTATACGTGCATGTTTTTATACACACAGAGAGAACATTTCATGTATATGTATTAATTATTTTTACAATCTAATCTGTTTACTATTAGTTTGAAATAAACAAATTAATAGACGCCAATGTCGTACCAAATACTAACTGTGGCAATATAGCCAGGGATTAGGGGTAGGCTCCCGGGCTCTAGCCCCATACCCCCAAATGCAAAAGAATATATATATATGTTAGGAAGAAAAATCGTGAAGTAGATATTTGCGTTCACTTTTGAACAAAAGTTTGTTGTTTACCAGGTTGGTGCATCTCGTTAAGTGTGTATGCGAAGACTTGGTTTCAAATCCTTTTGGTAATATTTTTTAAACCGGAAAATCAATTACAGCCCCTATTTGTTGCCTTATCCAAACTCAGCCCCCTTCATGCCATTTACTAGATCCGCCGTTGCATAAAAGCTAAACAGTGAACACTACAGCTACTGAGCTGTCACCGCATCTAATTATGGTCTCCTGACAGAGATTTATAAAGATACCATTTTCCTGATTTTTTTTAATCATCCTCAGCACGTGATCCCAACAACGATCCAATGAAACGGGTGTGTGGTAGGTAGGACGGACGGGGTTCCCAGGAATCCCAGCTGTAGCTAGTATGGTGCGATCTCGAGTGGTAGTTAGGGCTTACAGTGGTACACTAGTTAAAACACTGGCGGTACTTTGACAGGAAGCTGAAGTGCGTTGCTACACTGCGTATGCAACCATGAATGCACACCGCAAACTTGGCGCGGTTTTTTTTCAGATTAGTAGTCTTATACCAAACGAGCATATAGTATTTACGTTCATTGCGATAGAGTCTGTGCTATCACTGGAGCTATATAGTCTTGGGGAAAAGACGACACGGTTGTCAACAGTTAATCGAACAAATTGTTTGTTCAATTTAATCGAATTCCTATCATGATCTCTTATCTAGTCATTGTCCATGTACTACATGTGACTGAGTGCGCTATAACTTCTAGTGTATGTGATAATTCCTAAATCAAACAACAACGTACATGACACGGTCATAGTCCACTATGGTTGTGTTTGGCATACAGATTTGGTCAGTTTAGATGTCATGGGTAAATTAACCAGTGGTATGTTAATCTTGTATAAGATAATTATTGTTTGGGACAACGACAACTAAACTTAAAGGTAAGATGTCCACTGTTTGGTACACAAGCAAGTAGTCTTTCTCTATCTTGAAAAAGTATATTGTGCCCTACCAAAGCATGTATTGAAAAATCTATTAGCGGGGTTCGGTAGTAAACTGATATGGATGGCAGATTAACTTGCATTCTGCCATAAGCATTTCACGCGGCTCATTATCCGATGAAAATCAGGTTAACTAATCTTTGCGGCAACTTATCTCTCTGCTAAATGGTATCACAAACAATAATTAATAAGCCGTGTGAAACATGGTTATCATATCAGTGGCCTATATATTACAAGCAACTCTTGATGTATATACAAATTCATGGGCTAATACCACAAAGTTTAACTAGTCGGTCACATTACTCTTTTAGATAAAGAAATCATGCAACCCAATCGGTTCAATTGAACCCACAAACTATGCCCATGTATGTAAGCTAGTCAAGTTGGTTCACTTGACAAATTGTCATATGAACTTTCTATGGAAGACTTACTCACGAGTTGCCTCCTTGGGGAGTCAAATGTGTTTTCTTTCCTTAGGATGGGGCAACACACCTTTTGGGTTCATATTGTGCCATCATTAATCTACAGATTTCCCAATCCTGTAGATTGGAAGTTTTTGTTTCCACATCGATGGGTAAGTGAATTTCATCTCTACACTAGGTTTTGGATTGTTGTCGTCGTTGGTATTTTGTCTTATAATTTCTAGCTAAATCTGGCATGGGGGTTCTTAATGGAGAAGGTTGGTGGTTTCAAATTTCTTATGACCTCGATTTGAAAATCTTAATAATACCTAGAGAAAGAAAGCTTATTCTTTTTTTTTTGAAGTAACTAACACAAAAATGATGTTGCGATAATATGGTGGGGCTGGTGAAGTAGTTATGGTTAATGTATTTTTTTTGTTTGTAAGAGTGTCACTCACAAAAGAAAAGTGATGATTTTTCTGAGAGCATTGGAGCACTTCTTCATGTAAAAATCCAAATCATGTGGAGTTCATGTTGCAATCATGATGCATATTATTTCATAACATTATTATGGGTGGAGTGCTTCATCGATGCTAGGATGTGCCTTATAAACTCTATTTTCTTAACATTTGTATTGCATCATGACCATCTATAAGTATCCTTAATATTACTTCATCAAAAAAAGTTGTTTAGCCAAAGTATTTTTAGTTTGACAAATATGAAGGTGTGATAAATTTTATGCATATGCACAACGACAGTTTCACTTTGTAAAATGGGGTGTAATGATTAAAAGGTTAAGTATGACATTGTGCATATAAAAGCATGTAATGATAGGCTTGTATGGGGAAGAAACACGGTGATGTTGGAAACCAAAAGAAGAAAGGCATTAATCTAAGTCCATAAAGGACTTGCATCAAAAATCACTTGAACTCTTTGACGTTATAGTTTGTTTTCGTTTTATCAACACCACTAACCTAAGGCCATGGGTGCAAGCTTAATAGTTATCCATGTAGTCAACATATGAGAGAAAAATGTGATAGTATACTAAAGCAACGGAAATCACAGCCCCGCATCCCAACCATCTAGACTTGTGGCAAATGCCTCGTATTGTTCCATCCTATTACCTGTGGATTTGCCAAAGCCCATTCACATAATAAATCCTATCCTTGGGGAATCTTGCTCATCGTGGCATAGCAGCCGTATGAACAAATTTTGTGTGTCATCCAATCTGCCACACTACTTGTAAGTCCGTGTAAGAGACCCAATGGTAGTTGTAGGAGGGATTTCTTGGGCTGGTGTATAATCAAGAACAATTACTTTTCATCTCGTTAAGATCCCTAGTCATATTATATATCATATTTTTTTGTAATAGAGCACAAACTGGAAGTTTGTCACGCCCCACCGCCTCCAAAACTGCTGTACCGAATTCGCTATTCTCCCACTGCCTCCAAAACTGCTGTACCGAATTTGCTATTCTGGATGTTTCCCATTCACTCAAAAACTCACCCCTAAAAAAAATTAATGGAGTGTATGTATGGCAGAGATTTAATGGGACACGTGGAAACAGCAAATCTGAGACAGCGAACCCCACCTAACTATTCGTTTACTTTGTACGTCAGTACTACGTACTTGACACTATTCCATGGTTCCAACAACAACAAAACATACCTACCTACCACCGCAATAGAAATTTAAAAATAATATTAAAAAAGGCGACCGGCATGTTTTGCAAGTTCATTCTGAATTCCTATGGCTGCTTTAATATACACAATTATTATTCTGGGCATGCTGCGTGATTGATGAAAGGGAAACCTGTAGGTTTCCTTTATTTTATTTGTTTTAATAACCAACTCCTAGGTTCAACAAAAGAAAGTCTGCCTACTGCCCCATACAAACTACCCTCAACCATGACTTGAGATTGAGCATTGGTACCAACAAAAGAAAGTCTGCCTACAGCCCGACACAAACCAACAACGAAATGGACGGTTGGGAAACAGGTGACACTGATATGGTACGCGTAGAGTGAAGAAAACACTAAGTTTTAGTGAAAACTAGCTAGTTTGTATAATTTCAAAGATTCTGTTGCCGTATGTAATGTCATCTTTTGATAGATGTACTGAAGCATGAGGGATTGTGAAGCTAGCAACCGGTGTTAAGCATGCCAATCAACCGTACTCAGTACGTTTTCCTAGATCATAGGTGATATTAACTGAGAAGTTATATTTATTTATAGTCTGTAAATAACGTACGGAATAGTGAATTCCTTTCGATTATGTATCGATATACAGAAGCAGCCCCTAAAAGTGAAACCAACCGATTCCTAATCTCTACGTACCTCAAGATTGCATCCCTTGTGGAAGAGGTAGCGTTGTTAGGGTTGATTAGCTATAAATTGTCAAGGTCGAACAGACAACGAAGGCGATCCAGATCGGCTGGGAGGGCCGTATACTGTACAAGGATAGCATGGCGACCACTCACCCTGAGGAACGAATTACCTGCAGTAAGAGAGATCAGCCGACCGTACGTCTCTGTCTTTCTTCTTCTTCTTCTTGTACGCCGCAGGTAGATCATCGGGGCATCGGGCAGTTAGGCTCTGCTCTGCTAGGGTGGGAGGGGAAAGTTGGATGCCGACTCACTAGTTTATATAGGGGAAGGTTGGGGGAGTCGACTGTTGGGGGTATATGGGGCCACTGGTGGAGAAGTCTTTGTTACCGAGTGGTGGTTCAGTCAGTGGACGTCTTTGCACCTAAGATTTGGGAAGGGGGAGGTGAGGGTGTGACGTGATACTTTCTCGTCCAAATTTTGAATTGTGGTTGATTTGAGTAGTGCATGGAAATGAATTGAATGGACTGGATGAGTCACTCCTCACCCTCGTATCTTGTGCATAGGTAAAGAAGGCGTGGGTAGTTGCAAAAGCTAGAGATGGGGATTGATGACGATAACATATATATTTATATAAATATATGCAAATTGATAGTGTTGGGTTGTTTTTTGGTTTGTTGAGAAAGGAGCACCGACTCCTTTTGTTGCCACACCCATCGATGTCCACTCTTTTTCTCCAGATCCACGTACAGGAATCCACACCTTCAATCCATCCTCCCCACTCGAAAGCCTCAAACCAAACTCTCCCCAACTAAAACGCACAACTAACCACACCCCAAACCTACCCACCTACCAACACTGCTGGCTGGCTGGCTCCCACAGCCACCAGGGGAACCAAAAACTTAGACACATACACTGCCCACCCGACCACCTCCTGTCGAGTCTAACTTTGCTGTTCCGAAAACATTGTTACACGATGTTCCATGTAATCGTGGCCGTTAAAAGACCCTGTTATCTTTTTTAGGGGTTGGGTTTTAGAATAAACATAAGGTTATGATTAAATGCAACAGCGGCTGCTACAACAAGCCGCAACAGCAGACCTGAATCGCCTCCTGTCACCTCCCACAGTGTTGCATGCATACCTACACAACTCATCATTAGTGCACTGTAAACCCGATTACCCACCCGCTATATCACTCATTAACTACTACTAAGAATTCACCTCCACCCCCACCACATCCCAAAGCCAAACTTCCACAGCATGTTGTCTCTCGCCCCCACATTACAAATCCACTTGAGCCATTTGTAAACCCATGGACAGTACGAGATTTCCCCGGCAAAAGTGATCGGTTGAAGAGTTCTTCATCCGGTAGTAACCGTCGAAAGATCACGTACGATGGGAATATAAATTGGCCGACACTGGAGACTTCCATCGACGTATCTACTCCCACAAGTGTTCCTCATTTTCTTCCATAATCTACGAGTAGAGTACTGATATAGAGCACACTACATACACCTAGATTCACACCCCAACCTCAGGACCATGCTACAAACAGCAACCACACATGTTGTCTTTAATTTTTTTGTATTCTCAATGCTCTGTCCGCACAATGCTAGTTTTAAAGTATAACAGCGCTAGAAGATGAAGAGGCGCTGGTTCAAAAGAATTTGAACTTGGGGCTATAAAACCACCCTACCCCTGCCCTCTTCCTCTTTTTGATGTGATTCTCTCCATCTCCTATTGCCTGCATGCTTCCGTTCTGCCCACCCACCGCCGTTGCGCCACCCGCCGCCGTCGTCGTGCCCCCTCCGTCTCAACCCCCATTGTTCCGCCCACCCGTCATCGTGACGTCCAGCCTCCTGCCACGCCCAGCCTCCAGCCGTCGTTGTCCCAGCCATCGTCATCACGTCCATCCCTCCTCCGCCGCGCCCCTCGTCGTTGTCACGTCCAGCCGTCGTCGTCTCAGCCGACCGTCGTATCCAAGACGCCATCGCGCCCAGGTTGAAGTGAGGTCCAGCTCGCCTCCAGACCAAGGTTGCACCGAGGATCCCCGTCAAGCCTAATCCATCATCGAGTTACGTCATGTCGTCAACCTTCAACACGGCAATACCTCATCGGCGCCATGACCAGCCACCTCCTCCGTCGCAGAATATCAACGTAACACCACCATGTCGATGTGTCCCATGAGGCCGCCACACTCACACTGTCATTTCCACTATCGTATCCCTGACCATGGCCACCTGGGTCATTCATTGATGTTGTAATTTTTATTCATTTTAGTTGTTGGTCCTAATTTTGGTATTGTAATGTACAAAAATTAGACGTTTATTAAAGAAATTATGGTACTATGACATTTGTAATGGAGTATTCATTTCATTCCAAATGAAAAATGTTATTATTTTTGCATCATATGCAATACTGTAGATTTATACATATACAATATAAAATTTTAAAGTAATTATAAATGTCTTTGTGCTTCATTATTATATTTTTCTAATCACAAAAGTTTTCTAATCGTAAGTATTGTTCTAATTTATATTTGGTATTGTTTAAGATATTTTTTAGTAGTGCAATGACGATCAATACGTATTGTATTTATATTTGCAGTAAAATATGACAATGTCGGCTAGAAATCAAGGGAAATTGAAAAAAAAAATTTGAATTTAAATGCAAGTTGAGGGAAAATGAAAAAAAGAATTATATGTGGCAAGGAATGGTTGGGTTGTGGGTGGTTGAATGTAATTATTATTTTTATTACAATAGTTGCATGCATGCAACCATGCAATCTGCAATAGTAGAATTTTTGCCTTGACGACTGTGTCGCATTGTGATATATATTTTTTAGTATGTTACCATTATATATTTAGCAATGTATTAGATGCATTTAAGTATTGATTTTGAACTTAACAAAAACAATGATAATTTAAGCATTATATGCAGCAGCTGCATGCATGCATTGCTTTATTGGTCAATGGAGATTTACAATGATGATGCATGAACAGCAGGCGCATTAATGATTTCACTTTCTCGGCGTCTGTGTCATACAGTGCGGATAGTTGATTTGCGCATATATTTTGGCACTACTTTGAATAAGATTAAGTACTTAGTATTTTTGAATACATTTTAGTATTAATTTAAATTATGAAATGTTATATTGTGACACCATAAAATAATTTTTTAGCATGACAATATTATTTTGTTAATTTTTATTAGATAAAATCAAATAATATTTTCACATATGTACAATGAATAAAATATATATATCAATATATAAAATAAATAATTTTGTATTTTATTTCTTTAGCCAAATTGAATATTTAATTGTATGCATTGTGTTAGTTCATATCTGGTATATTTGTTAATGATTTTTGACACTACGTTGAATATATTGGAGTACTGGTTCTACACTTAGCCGTAAAAGATGTATAAAAACATATGTGGTCATCCTATCGGCGTCTGTGTCACACAGTGCAGATAGTTGCTTTGCGCATATATTTTGGCACTACTTTGAATAAGATTAAGTACTTAGTATCTTTTTAATACAATTATGTATTAATTTAAATTGTGAAATGTTATATTATGACACCATAAAATATTTTTTTAGCATGACGATATTATTTTGTTATTTTTTTCTTAGATAAAATCAAATAATATTTTCACATATGTACAATGAATAAAAAATATATAAATATATAAAATAAATAATTTTGTATTTTATTTTATTAGACAAATCGAATATCTGACTGTATGCGTTGTGTTAGTTCATATCTGGTATATTTGTTAATAATTTTTGGCACTACGTTGAATATATTGAAGTATTGGTTTTGGACTTAGCCGTAAAATATGTACAAAAATATATGTGGTCATCCTATCCAAAAGTGGAGGGAGTTCAAAAAAATAATAATTTAAATATTCAAATTTATTGCTTTGTGTGAAGAGGAGTAATAAATGCAATCACTTAGGTGGTGGTTGCTTTATTGCAGTGATTGCTTTAATGCAACGGATGCATGCATACATTACTTTATTGGTAAATGGAGATTTACAATGATGTTGCATGAACAGCAGACACATTAACAATTTTACTTTTTCGGCATTTGTGTCGCACAGTGCAGATAGTTACTTTGCTCATATTCCCGAGGTGGGAGTGTGAAGTTTGATGGAAGTGGTGTGCTGGGAATAATTTTTCATATTCTACCAGAACATTACGACTTATCCTTCTAGCTCCCCTTAACTATTTACTCCCACAAAGGAACCCGCACAATGTGATATGCTCCTAAAATCCACAACCTCCCATCTCCCCCATTTGTCATTTTTAAACCCAACACTATGACTTATCCAGAAGCTCCCAAAGTACCAGTCGTTCGAAAATAATGTAATATTGAAGTATGTAGTATGTTTGCTTTAAAACTAGTACCATACGTTTGAAAATAATGTAATGTTGTATGAAATCACGTATTGTACTATCAATTGTATTATCTCAAAATTAGTGTGTTCTAAGAGTATAATTTGGTACTATACTAGTAAAATGGAAGGTAGTGATTAGCTAATGCACTACTTTTTGTTCTTTGTTGCTAAAAAAATGCATGACTAAATATTGATTTACTAGAGTATTGTATTGATTTTGGAGCTACACTTATTGTAATATGCAGTATTATCAAAATAGATTTATTATAGTGTTTTATCTGATTTGTACATCCGGATGGGTATGATGACTTGAGAAGGAGACATTTAATCAAGATGCAACTTCAAAAGATTCAGTAAGGCACTTGGAATGGCGGGGATGGAACATAAGAAAATATTCAAAAAGACTATTTTTTATTATTTATGAGCATCATGCATCCAAGCGTTTCGGGCATGCATTGACAGAGGATTTGCATTTTTGTTACTATGACAACCCCAAATTCAACATACTTTTCATAGTTGACATTTCATTGGTATGTTGCACTCATACTAATAAAAGGTCAAGAAGAAAAATATGAGGATTTCTAGTTATCATCTATAATAAATGGAGGTTGCATCGTAGTTCACAACACCAAATAATGCCACACAATCACATCATTCATAAAGGAAAAGATAGAGTTTAAATTTCTTGATTAGAAGTAAATCTAACTACCATATGAAAAGAAAGTACATCCTAATATGATCTACATCATATACATCAACTAGAAAAAGGAAACGAAAAGTAAACTATCCAAAGAGAAATAGAAGGAGACATCTATCTACTCTAGATTTTCCAAAATGCTTCATTATTGCTTTCAGGTGCTTTGTTTCTTTCAAAGGTTCTTTGCACCTAGAAATTACAACAAGTCAACACTAGGTGTTGTGTACGTGGATAAAATACATTCTAATAAGATGGCAAATTGAAATAATTTCAGAAAGAAGGAAATACTGAAGAAAACCATTGTTTCAGATGAAAATTTAGGGAAATCCTTATTTTAAACTGTCTTCTAATGTGATTGTACTATTAAGTGTGTCAACACTTCATATACTTTTATGTTGGGCCCTCCCCTCCCCTTAGACTATGGGAATGTGTTGACCATAAGTTCAGAGAAGAGAGAGAGTATATCTCACTCAGTAGCTACAATCCATATTTTCATTAATGTTCTTAATGTTATTGTGGAGATCATACTATAAGTATTGTACATCCAAGAATCATTCACAAGGATCTAATGTTGGTGCACTACATCCAGCTTGGCACCAAGTTGACTCAGCTTCTATGCTAAGCAGATGCCTCACAATTGGTTGCCCCGATCTGAGTTGGCACCATGTGGATGACGCCTTGTTGGTACCTTCATCCTCGTGACTAGTTTCTTGCCTAGACTCCAATAAGGCTGTGAGGGAAGCAGTGGTCCAACCTCATAGTTTTGAGGGCGCAATCACCTTAGGGTGATGATCATGCATCTATACACCCTACTCTCCTAACTCAACTTGATTTGGAGCTCTACATCATCGACACGATTAGTGAGGTCATCTGTCATGCCCGAATCCCACGATTACCACTAATCATGAGATTGGGAAATAAGTTTAAGGATTATACTTAATACAAAGTTCACTCTCACTTTTTTTTTTCTTTTCCTTTATTTTAAACTCTTTGTTTTCTCACATTTAATCACATAATCAAACTTACAAGAGAATTAAACTTTGATTACTCTAATATGATCTCAACATTAATGATACACATCCATACATTCATTCTATTTCTCACACTTCCTTGTACATATGACATGATAACCAGATACATACTCTATTATTAAGGAAATAATAATACAAAACATCATCTAGAACTCTCTCTCAAACTCTATATAAGGACCTAGAGTGACAGGGACCGACTGAACTCATATGATTCTGATACTTAGCTCTTGTGGAAGATCTACTCTGGCATTAACATTCTTCAAGTCCATGTGGTCATCCCTAAAAAATTGTGAGTAGAGGGGTGAGCCTACTCGCTCACTGAAAGAGTACTTCATAGAAACAGTCTAAAGCACTATTATAATTACAGATATACTATTGAGCAATTGATATCAATTATAACAGTAGTAAGATTTAAAGAGACTAATCATTTCCAAACATAAATATTTCAACATACTCTAGATATCTACAAGAGTGAATCAATATATGAACATGCTTGATTGATCATGAAGAGAACTAATAATTCAAAAATATACAAAGAATAATTGAATAACTGCACACACTTTTTTAACCTCTCATTCATCTTATTATGCCCTGAACCCACATGAGGTGTACCACAACATGTGAAAGAATCGTAGCAAGCTATGATCTCAATTTACAAGGCATAGAAGCATGCCTGGGCTCCTAAGCCTATCTCTTGAGTAAGACCCCATCTGCAGTGGGCCTTGACACGTCTGCCTCTCGGTGGCTAATGGGAGCGGTCAGATATCTCAGACTCCATCTCTCAACCTGGGTACTCAGGCGATGAGTTAAAACCCTCAGGCTTATTGTGCATCAGTGGACCTACTGACCACTAATCACTCAACATGTAACACAGGTACCACCAGCATCCTCGGTTGGTGTTGGGTACCACACAATTGTAAGGAGTATTCCCTACTGTTCAAGACTCCCGCACCCTACTGGTGCGCTCTGGATTACCTCGATCTAGACTACCTCCAGTAGGGAAACCATTTCCTCCTCACAACGCAAGCCTCATCCTGTGAGGATTTTATAGTGTTCAGGGCATCTATATGTCTAATTCACTCTTTAAATTTACAATTCAATCATCATATCAACATATCTTTGTTCAGCTTTGTAAACTGTTCATTTCATAAACCATCTGATAACATTTACCACAACTGAACTGTTAAGTATCACCACATCTCAATCTGAGAAACATTAATATCACAATATTTGTTTCACTGAGCACCCTATCATTAGGGTTTCATTTATCTCATTCACTTATCACATAACTCGCATAAGGATTGAATACATCATAACATCATTCAATAAGAATTGCTCTCAATAGTTCACATATAATCGAATATATATATGAAACCCTATAATGAACTAAACTAGGGTTTCTAGTCCATTTACTAAAACATCATACATCAAGAATAACATTGAATCAAGATGTCTATTTGCAAACCTCCAACTATCCATTCATTTAGGGTTTCACCCTCCTTACTGATATATCAAGCAAACATTGATATCATCAAATGAAATCCAAGATCTTAACTGACATATATGTAATATGCATACAAATAAAATAATCATTCGTAACCAAGGAGATTCAACTTGGCAAACTTCTTTATTTAATTATATAACAAATTCAGGCATAGCCGAAAACCCTTATTTTCAGTTTACTTTTATAGCCTCTATAAATACTTTAAGAATTATCATTTATATGGATTGTACCCATTTCTAATATGATTTCATCATCTGAAAATTGTCACAACAGATAAATCATCCATTTCATATCAACTTGCAAAAGCTAGATCAAAAAGACCATTTATGATTTGTACACAGATACTAAGCAATTGAAAATTATTAATGATTTTACTCATTTTCGTGCATTCTACTATTTAAAGGAAGTACCCACTCACCCTAAGGTGTGAAAACACCTTAAAAACGTTGCCCATCTCTGAAGATCTTGAATCCATATCAAAACTCTAGCAAAATATGTGATTTCTTCTTCCTTTAACCCTAAATGAGGTCTGTTGTAGGTTGAAGATGAAAATTGGAGGTTAACCCAAACCTCAAATTCAATGGATTAGAGATTCTAAGCAAATGGAAATGAAGAGAAGGAGGAATCCATGGTTAAAACTACCTACCAATTCGAATCTATAGCAACCCTTTTGGATTTTCATCGTTCTTCACGTTCTTCCCCAAAAATTGCCCCAGAAATTGCCTTCCAGGTTTCCCTCTCTTAGATCAAGGTGTTTGGGATGATAGATGATTGAATACAATTCCAACGCACTTTGTTTCGTTGAAAACGGATAAGTATATCTCAAGATATGATCATTTTATGATTGGTTGTCCTAGGCGGCGGCGGTCGTGGTCGCGGTGTCAACACAGCGTCGATCACGATTGCGGTCGCGGTGTCGACGCAGCATCGATCACGATCATGGTCACAGTATTGACGCAGCATCGGTCGTGGTCACGGTGTCAACGTAGTGTCGGTCGCTATGTCGATACAACATCGATCGTGGTCGTTGTGTCGACGCATCATCAGTCGCGGTCGTGGTGTCGACGCAGCATTGGTCGCGGTGTCGCCACAACATCGGTCGTGGTCGCGGTCGTGGTACTCAATACATGTTTACTAAAAAGGGCATAACTCTCTCATTTTAACTCCAGTTTGATTCATTTTTTTGTTGGATTCATAATTAAATTATCCACAATCCTAAAATATTATTTTGATAATATTCAAATGAAAAATCATTTATTAATTATTTCCTCCAATGTCATTAACTCTCTTCTTGCATACATGTATGGGTTAATGCTATATTAACTCCAACTCGGATCTTTATAGTATGCTTAAGTCATGATTATAAAAGTAAGCCAAGCATTAAGATTATCTTAAAATTTTAGGATTACCAGCAAAGCTAGGAACGAGTTTTAACGATTCTCCCCCTCTAATAAATATTTCATCTCGAAATTTCTAAAAGAGGAAAAGATACTTTTTAAACATCTTCTATTATACTTTCCAAGTAACTTCTTCTATACATGATTCCTCCGGAGAACCTTTACTAGGGGTATCTTCTCCTTTAAGCTTTCGAATACTACGGTCTAGAATTTTATTTTTCAACATTGAGTCATTTGTTCCTCTTCAAATTGCAACTTTTAAAAGATATAAAATATGTGAAACATAATTTCTCATCTCATCATCACATGGTACTATTCACTAGCCATTCATGAGACCACACTAGTCATCATACTATCACAAGATATAAATCCTTTTCATAATTTCATAGGGTATCAACCCTTATCAACACAAGAGGATTACACCTCATTTAGGGCTCAACCATGCCCAAAGGTCATGAAGACCATCATACTATTCCCTACAAGATCATAGTTATCTTTGCATGTCTTATAACAAGGCTCAACAACATCACTTAAATATAATACACCTAATCAACACAATATTGCATTAATAAGCTAAGAGATATTCATAAGCAATCATAGCAAGGTTATATTAACATTAAGAACATTCCTTTATTACATCAACATGCAAGGAATCTAGATATGATTAACCCTTATAAGAAAGTATCAGCCATGTGGCTATGATAACCACCAATTAACATATTAAGGTTATGCTCATATGAAAGAGGTTATTCCACCATCATTCCATCATATAAGGATGTTAAACATGAATACTTATCTTTATCTATTTGTATTAGAGTTAGGTTCAATAAGATAAATTATATTAATGTTACAAATTAGCACTTATACACAAACCCTTACTCACGGCATCCCCATTGGATCATGGATGCATAAGGTGAAGCATCACCATCACATTCCATACTATTCTCAAGTATGAACCCACACATAAATCAAGGTGTAACCATCAGGTTATAGCATACTAGGGTTTCAACAATAGTAATAGAGTACTCCATGATTGTATTAGTCATTCAAGGACTATTCGTACCCAATTACCATCACTTAATTATATTAAAGCTAGGTATAACAAGCTATACCTCATTAGGGTTACATATCAATACAATATGGTTATCATCCCTTTCATTCATATGAGTGAATAGGTAAGACTACCAGATTCAAGGTAACCCTCCATTTGTTCCATTATCATTCAACCCATATCACCATACCACAATTGTACAATACTAATATGGATTACTGGTATGAATGACTACAACTATCAGATACCTTTTATTAACATATTGTTGAAAGTCATTTGTTTTCTCTAATTTCTCTTCTTAGGCATTATAACTTCTTCTTACTTATCCTTCTCACTCTGATCATCTAGCATAAACACCCCTAACATTAAAACACATCAAGGTAAGAATAGATTATTCATCATTCTTTTTATCACTGTAAGAATTTATTTCATATCAAAATACTCATATTGTATTTCTCCCTTTCTTCAAAACACACTTGTTACATTTCAAATCTATTTGTTATCCCTTTCTCTGAATCATTTCCATATTGTTTATCTACCTTTTGGATTAGTTACCTTTAAACCATGGATTACTATCAGTGCTAGTTTACTTCTCATAGTGCAAATCTCATGATCTTATTTTATAGAGATGCTAGTATTTAAGGTCAAATCACTAGTGACATACCTTTAATTACTACAACTCTAAACATTATAGGGTATGGTCCTTATCAGTAGCATGATGCTATTGTGATGTGACTTTTCTCCCTTAAATTGAAATTCAAACTTTAGATCTCACAAGTTTTACTGAAGTCTTCCTTATCTTATCAATTGAATTTCCTTTCTCTTACTTGGACATTCAGATAAATTGCATTCTCAATTTACCATGCTAGGGTTTCATCATCATATTGTGTGTCATTATTACATTCACTAGATGTCTCTAACATGGTGGTTATGCATCATATATGATTCATTTTCTTATCATTCCATTTCCACATTGCTCTCATTAAGGAAGATATGAAAGAGAAGATGATACCGAGACTTAGAATTATTATCTTCAAACATTCCCTTAATACATTTCTTGTATGTAGGTTTAATTAGTTATCAACAAGGATACTTGACTAATTAGCACTTTCTTGAATCTCACAACCTCTTTCTTTTATAATCTATATTACTCCATAATGTTTCAAACCCTTCCTTACTTTTCATAATCCTCTTACCATATACTACTCTTCCACCTGTCATCTTTAACTTTTACTTTTCTCTTATGATCATGTTACTTATTCATGTGTATGATCATGTATACCATGTTGCATATATTGTTTTTTTTCCTTCTACTAATGTGAAGTTGAAAATTTGAAATCAATATTCTCTCTACTAGTTTCACCTCATGTTTAATACATTACATATTCTTCATTTTAAATCAAACATCTCATGCATGGGTCAACCTTAGTTTCTCTTTCAATCAAGTTTTTCCTTCCTAAATGTAATCTACCTTTGTATGACTTATTCATTTGCTAAGCTACACTTTTGTTCTTCTTATAGAAACTAGTTTGTTATTCTATAGAGACATGGAATCCAAAGGTAGTAAGGATGAATGTACTAACTTCTCAATAAAGGTATACATTCCATGCTCTCAATTATATCATAACCCTCATTCCTTAATCAAGCTCGTCATTTCTAACACTTTTCTTTGTTTCAAATAAGTTAGTTATCCTAGTATTATGATTTACGTGTTCACCTAATTCTCTTTATTTTAACTCTTTTAAAGACTCTTGACTTCTATGTACTTATCATATACTTAACTCTTTTATTCTATTTTCCCTTTTCTTTGGAGTACATAAAAGTATTGTACTCAATTATATGATCCATTCCTCATGATTGATTCTTACTATCTTGGACCTTACATACTTTTCTCATATCTTTTCCATATTTCATATATCAGTTCCAATTGATTCTTATCTATTCTAATATTTCCCATATGTTTCAACATCTTAGTGTATGTACATTATAACTATGATGTGGGCCTAATTTATCTAGATTCTACTCTTATTATATTTTCAATAGGAGTCATTAGATCCCAATAACGCATCCTGCCAGTCGGACCAGGTTGAACCTGCATTCCTGAATCTAAGATTTACTCAAGATTCATTGGCTCCTATTAATCTCAAACATGTGGAAATAATATCCACTTAGGGCAAACACATTTAAACATAACTTTTGGTCTACTTGATACAAAGAATAAATGAATCAACTTCGTGATACACAACAATCTAAAAGAACCATACATATTCTACAAACTGATAATATGAATTCATACATATAAGAGCATTTATATTGATCTCCAATCAAAGAAACAATATAAAGCAAGAGTTTTATCACATTATATATTTAATCTCTTACTCCTTCATTACTTTCTGGTCTCTTAACCCTAAGATTTATAGGGTTTCTCCCTAGCCATCCTTCCTCTGCATACTTGGCTAGGGCATCCAGAGAAGAATAGACAGAGTAGCATGATACTGGTCAACCTAAGTGTTCAGATATCGGGCCAGGGTATCTAAATACTCAGACCTCTCATAGCTATAGACAAATCACCTCCTATCTGCAACACTTATAACTCTAACTTTCTATCCTAATGGTCCCAGACAACTCAGCCTAGGCTCTGATACCAAAGATGTCATGCCTGAATCCCATGATTACCACTAATCATGAGATTAGGGCATAAGTTTGAGGATTATACTTAATACAAAGTTCACTCCCACTTTTTTTCTTTTTCTTTATTTCAAAATATTTGTTTTCTTGCATTCAATCACATAATCAAACTTACAAGAGAATTAAACTTTGATTACTCTAATATGATCTCAGCATTAATGATACACATCTATACATTCATTCTATTTCTCACACTTCCATGTACATACAACATGATAACCAGATACATACTCTATTATTAAGGAAACAAAGATACAAAACATCATTTAGAACTCTCTCTCTCAAACTAACAAGGACCTAGACTGACAAGGACCGACTAAACTCATCTGATTCTGATACTTAGCTCTTGTGGCAGATCTACTTTGGCATTAACATTCTGCAAGTCCATGTGATCATCCCTAAAAAAGTGTGAGTAGGGGGGTGAGCCTACTCGCTCGGTGAATGAGTACTTCATAGAAATAGTCCAAAGCACTATTATAATTATAGATATACTATTGAGAAATTGATATCAATTATAACAACAGTAAGATTTAAAGAGATTAATCATTTCCAAACATATATATTTCAAGATACTCTAGATATCTACATGAGTGAATCAATATATGAACATGCTTGATAGATCATAAAGAGAACTAATAATTCAGAAATATACAAAAATTAATTGAATAACCGCACACACTTGTTTAACCTCTCATTCATCTTATTATGCCCTGAACCCACATGAGGTGTACCACAATATGTGAAAGAATCACAGCAAGCTACGATCTCACTATACAAGGCTTAGAAGCATGCTCGGGTTCCTAAGCCTATCTCTTGAGTAAGACCCCTACTACATCGGGCCTCGACACGTCTGCCTCTCGATGGCTAATGGGAGCGGTCGGATATCTCAGATTCCACCTCTCAACCTAGGTACTCAGGCAGTGAGTCAAAGCCCTCAGGATTATTGTGCATCAGTGGACCTACTGACCACTAATCACTCAACATGTAACACAGGTACCACCGGCATTCCCGATTGGTGTTGGGTACCACACAATTTTAAGGAGTCTTCCCTACTGGTCAAGACTCCCATACCCTACTAGTGCATTCCAGCTTACCTCGACCTAGACTACCTCTAGTCGGGAAACCATTTCCTCCTCACAGCGCATGTCTCATCCTGTGAGGATTCTACAGTGTTCAGGACATCTACATGTCTAATTCACTCTTTAAATTCACAATTCAATCATCACATCAATGTATCTTTGTTTATCTTTGTAAAGCGTTCATTTCATAAACCATCTGATAACATTTACCACAACTGAACTGTTAAGCATCACCACATCTCAATCTGAGAAACATTGATATCACAATATTTGTTTCACTGAGCACCCTATCATTAGGGTCTCATTTACCCCATTCACTTATCACATAACTCGCACAAGGATTGAATACATCTTAACTTCATTCAATAAGAATTGCTCTTAATAGTTCACATATAATCGAATATATATATGAAACCCTGTAATGAACTGAACTAGGGTTTCCACGCCATTTACTAAAACATCATACATCAAGAATAACATTGAATCAAGATGTCTATTTGCAAACCTCCAACTATCCATTCATTTAGGGTTTCACCCTCCTTACTGATATATCAAGAAAACATTGATATCATCAAATGAAATCCAAGATCTTAACTGGCATATATTTAATATGCATACAAATAAAACAATTATTCGTAACCAAGTAGATTCAACTAGGCAAACTTCTTTATTCAATTACACAACAAATTCAGTCATAGCTGAAAACCCTTATTTTCTATTTACTTTTATAACCTTTGTAAATACTTTAAGAATTATCATTTAGATGGATTGTACCCATTTCTAATATGATTTTATTATCTAAAATTCGTCACAATAGATAAATCATCCATTTCATATCAACTTGCAAAACCTAGATCAAAAAGACCATTTATGGTTTGTACACGCATACTAAGCAATTGAAAATTATTAATGATTTAACTCATTTTCGTGCATTCTACTGTTTAAAGGAAGTACCCACTCATCCTAAGGTGTGAAAACACCTTAAAAACATAGCCCATCTCTGAAGATCTTGAATCCATATCAAAACTCTAGAAAAATCCGTAGTTTCTTCTTCCTTTCAACCCTAAATGAGGTATGTTGTAGGTAGAAGATGAAAATTGGAGGTTAACCCAAACCTCAAATTCATTGGATTAGGGATTCTGTGCAAGATAAAATGAAGAGAAGGAGGAATCCACAGTTAAAACTACTTACCAAGTCGAATCTATAGCAACCATTTTGGATTTTCGTTGTTCTTCACGTTCTTCCCCAAAAATTACTCCAGAAATCACCTTCCAAGTCTCCCTCTCTTAGTTCAGGTGTCTCTAATGATATAGGATTGAATTTTGGTTCCAACACACTTTGTTTTGTTGAAAATGGATAAGTATAGCTCGAGATATGATCGTTTTATGATTGGCTATCCTAGGTGGCATCGGTCGCGGTCGCGGTGTCGACGCAGCGTCGGTCGCAGTGTTGACGCAGCGTTGGTTGCGGTGTCAACACAGTGTCAGTCGTGGTCATGGTATCGACACAGCATCGGTGGCAGTCACAGTGTCGACGTAGCGTCGATCGCGGTGTCGCCACAACATCGGTCATGGTGTCGGTCGCGGTACTCAGTAAATGTTTACTAAAAAGGGCATAACTCTCTCATTTTAAATATGATTTAGTTTATTCTTTTTTTGTTAGATTCATAATTAAATTCTACACAATCCTATAATATTATTTTGATAATATTCTTAAATTAAAAATCATTTATTAATTATTTCCTCCAATGTCAGTAACTCTCTTCTTGCATACATGTATGGGTTAATGCTATATTAACTCCAACTCAGATCTTCATAGTATGCTTAAGTCATGATTATGAGTTTCCCAACAAGTATATAAGGTTACCAAATTTAAGATAAAGAACAACATAGAATATTACTAGCAAAAGTATGCCAATCATTAATATTATCTTAAAGCTCTAAGATTACCAGCAAAGCTAGGAACGAGTAGTAACATCATCAGTGAGAGGGAGATCAGGGGAGATGACGGGGAGTAGGAGTTGGGAGAAGTTCTACAATGGTCCATTAGAGCTCAGATAAGTTGAAGGTGATGCTTGATTGATGTGAGGAAGGTTCCTTTTCTTGGGATGCCAAGGTGGATGGAAGATGAGGATGGTGGCGAGGGAGAGGGTGCTTGGGGTGGTCTCGTGAGGAATTCCAGGTGCAGGAAAGTTAAAGGAAAATTTTCCAAGGTGATGGGGTCTTAAATAGCCAGGAGAAGACATGGATGAGAAAGACCTAAGTTGGAGTCTACCTCTATTAAGAGGTGTGGAGAAATGGGATTTGGTTCTCCTTAATTTGAGTCTCATGGAGCACGTGTTAGGGTTACTTGAGTTTGTTTCTATAAGAGAAGAAACTATATCCCTCCAAAATCATGAGATGGAACTCGGTGTGGGAGCTAGGTGATGGAGGTGTGGCTGGGTTTTCTAGAGAGGAGATTGAATATTGCGGAGGTTGAAGACTGAGTTCAACCTCGAAGAATCCCTATTGAATAGCTAGGATTCGAAGGGCCACAAATAGAACTCATGCCAAAGTGTCTAGGTCCACGTGACATTTGATATGTCACGCATTGATCAAAGTAATTGGTTAACTTAGGTCTATGGTCAATAATGAATGAAATTATGCTTATAAATCAAATGATCATATCTTTTTGGTATGTCCAATCATTATGAAATTTTAGATGGATCTTGATGATATAGATATCTATCCATGCTAAAAATTTGAGATTAAATTTGAATGTTGACTACTATAATTCCACTAGGTTTTTAATACACATATATCACCCTAATATGCATTTAGGGTTTGTATTATTTTGAAATTTTGTGCACCCACATGATCAAATCATTAAACTGAATGATTGAGGGCATTAAGGAAATGAATTTGAGAGATATTCGGTATGAAGTTACTATAGTATTCGGTTAGGCTCGAGAAACTTTGAATTTCAAAAGGATTCTTAGGAGGTTTCCAATCACGAAAAGTTGACGTCTTTGCAGGATCAAAAAAAATATTACCTCTGAAAATGGCATGACCAAGGAGCATTACTTTATCAATCTAGAATTCACATTTTGATAATTTGTCAATGAACTTTGAGCTCAAAGGACTTCTAGGACTCCCTTCAAGTGCTCATGATGTTTCTCCATAGAATTAGAATATATCATAATATTGTCAAAAAATGACCACAAACTCATCAAGATAGGATTATACAACTTTGTTCGTAAGATTCATGAAGACACTAGGTGTGTTGGTTAACCCAAATGTCATCACTAGAAATTTGTAATGCCCATAATGAGTTTGAGATGTATTTTTAGAAATATCTCAATCTTTGACTTTGAGTTGATGATAGCCAGAACAAAGGTCAATTTTGCAGAAGACTTTAGTCAAATGAAGTTGATTAAAGACGTCATCATTATGGAGAAGAGGGTGCTTATTTTTATTAGTTGTTTGGTTCAACATCTAGTAGTCAATACACATACGCATAGAACCATATTTCTTATTCACAAAGAGAACAGGCGCACCCCAAGGGGAAACACTAGGACAAATGAAACTTTTATCTAGAAGTTACTACAATTATTTCTTTAGATCCAAAAGCTCAACATGATCCATCCTATATGGGTCCCTAGAAATCAGAGTGGTTTCATAAGAGGATCTATTGAGAAATAAATGTCTCGGTCAAGAGACAACGTAGGAATCTCCTTCAAAAATATGTCACAAAAATCATGTACCACCTCCAGACTTTGTATGACTAGTCTCTAATACTAATGCAAGGAAGACTTTGCAGCCCTTGGAGTTAAGTTTTTTAGCTTTGAGAGAGGAAATTATAACATTATTACAAAATTTGCTTCCCCTAGGGATTACCACAATATTAGAATTAGGTGGATATATGACTACCCTCTTCTCCCTACAGCCAATATGTGCATAATACATGTACAACCAATCCATACCAAGTATAGTATCAAAGTCTTCCATAGACAAGGGGATAAATCTAAAGTGCATGTCACAATTTTTTATTTTTATAGGAAAGGTATTAGTCTTTTTATACAACCTCACACTTTTGAGGGTACAATCATTTTTGGTTGATGATGATTTTGTGTCTATACATCCTACTCTCCTAGTTCAAATTCGTTTGGATCTCTACACCACTAACACAATTGGAGAGGTCATCGGTGAGAAGGATAATAGTGAAGATGAGGGAGTGTAGGAGTTGGGAGAGGTTTTGAAGTGGTCTACTAGGGCTCGGATAAGGTGAAGGTGATGTTTGATTGATGTGGGGAAGGCTCCTGCTCTGGGGATGCCAAGGTGGCTGGAAGATAAAGAGGTGGTGAGGGAGAGGGTGCTTAGGGTGGTCTCGTGAAGAATTGCAAGTGCAGGAAATCTAATGGAAAACGGGATGAGGTGATGGGGTCTTAAATAGAAAGGAGAAGGCATGGATGAGGAAGCCCTAGGTTGGAGTCCACCGCTAGTGAGAGGTGTGGAGAAATGGGAGGTGGTTCTCCCTAATTTGAGGCTCATGGGGAACGTGTTAGGGTTAGTTGAGTTTTTTTCCACAAGAGAAGAAACACTATCCCTTCGTAATCATGAGATGGGTTTTGGTGTGGAGGCTAGGGTCATGGAGGTGTGGTTGGGTTTTTGAGAGTGGAGATCGAATCTTGTGGGAGGTTGAAGACGGAGTTCAACCTTGATGATACCCTAATGAATATCTAGGATTCAAAAGGACATAGGTAGCACATGTGCCCAAAGTATCTAAGTCTGCATGACATTTGATATGTCATGCAGTGATCAAAATAAGTTGTTAACTTAGGTCTATGGTCAATAATGAATGAATTATGCTTATAAAATCAAATGTTCATATCTTTTTGGTATGCCCAATAATTATGAAATTCATATGGAACTTGATGATATATATATATAACCATGCTAAAAATTTGAGATTTAATTTGAATATTGGCTACTATAACTCCACTAGGTTTTTAATTAACATAAATCACCCTAACATGCATTTAGGGTTTGTATGATTTCAAAATTTTTTGTTTCCACATGATTAAATCATGAGGGTGATTATTGAGAGCATTAATGAAATTAATTTTATAGATTATTAATATCAATAAATTATCAAGGGATAGAAAAATAAAATAAAATCTCACTTAATCACATTCTTCCCTCCTTTTAGGATTTTTTTCCTCAAAATTCAAGATGCTTAAAAGAGATGTAGATATTTTTGCTCGATCTCATACTTGAGCTCCCAGGTAGCATCAGTTTGATCATGGTGGCTCCAATGCACTAGCCAATCATGTGATGATTGTGATGGCATATTATGTAAAGGATTTGATTAGTTAAGGCAATCTTATGATTTATTCTTTTTCACTCAATTTATGAGATAATGAGGAAACATAGTGAATGTATAAAGAATGACATTTATCAATGATGTATGTCTTCAGGTGTGTGACCTGAACAATGAGATCATATAGATGTTAAGAGTATATATATTCTTGTTATGTCCCTAATCATATGTTATTATGGAAGGCTTATAGATAGCAATAATACATAATACTGGAATGTGGGTTGGTTAATGATAGAATCTCATCAGTAATGATATGTGATATCAAACTAAGAACATAGATACTTGTTGGAGAATAGTGTATCAGACAGACCCATCTTGAGAGTGATACATGAAAACCATAATGTGTGGTCATAATCATCTGTCATAGTGATGGTGGTGATTGTGGTTCTTAGACCTAAAATTACTACATTCATCACATGTCGTTCGATGTGCTTTGACATCATCCACCGTGAACTTGAATAAGGGTTGCCATAAAGGTGGTGATCGATGCACTATGATACATGGGGATGAATAACAGTGATGTAGATGGGATTTTTCCCTCCTACATATTATGGACACTTGATAAACGAGATTGAGGAAAAACATGTGCATGCACATGTGAATCAATGTATGATATTGAGGTCAAATTTATCTGAGACAGACTACTTTCGTTCAAGGAATATGGATTGAACATTGAAAGGATGACAACTCCATGCCTCAAGTTCAATCTAGATATCAGAGACAACAGAATTATACAACCGCTATAATACCTATCACAGATTGTAAGTTGAAGTAGCAATGATGTGTGACTAGACACCGGTTTGTGCTTGTGATGTCATAAGTGAGTTATGGGCATTCACTACCAGTGTAACTTGGAATCGATAGGGTCACTTAGAATAGGATTTCACTCATGAATATGGTTTAAATTTGATTAATAAATAGTTATGTATTCAATTTAAACAATATGGGTTGGACATTGACTGATTGAATAAGTGAACCAACCAGTTCTTTGAACTTACTGTATTTGTGTGTCAAATAAATTAAACCAATTTTGGCAATTTTGGACAGTGAACTGACTAGTTCAAAAAGTGAACCGATCGGCTCATGTCTGTGAACCGAGCGGTTGGTGGATCAATTTGATTGATTCAAGGATTTGTGTTGACATCATGTTGTGTATCAAATCAAATATTAATTGCCAATACAGTTGTGATTGGGAAATATGATGAAATGATCAGTTCAAGGGTTGAAATGATTGGCTCACATGCTAACGGATTGGTTCATCTGTGAATAGATCAGCTCACATGTCAACCAAGCGGTTCACATGTGAACCAATCATTTATCCGCTCACAAGTTGTGAAAATTTGTGAAATTCCAGTCCCTTCCTCTCCCAGTTAGACTGGGAACCCTGGACCTCCTATATAGATAGGGGTATTGGGGGCTTCTCAGACAACAACTCAATTTCCTCTAACAATTCTTTGTCTGCTCTGGTTGTGGTAACCCAGAGAACACGAGAAAGTCATGCCTGCTAAAGGAAGTGATAGCAAGGGAGAACAATTATAGAAGAGCAAGTTGGTGACTAGTACGCCAATGTGAGGGAACAACTCCTTGTCTATTCTTCTAGAATGACAATAGTTTCTGGTGGTTTGTAAAAACTACTATAGAGGTGTGGAGCTTTTCCTACTAGGAGGACAATATCAACTTGTTGTCTGTGGTGATCAACTAGGAGGCTGACGTAGACATTGTTCGAGTGTGACTTGAAGAAAGGGAACACACCACGAAGAGGAGAATGATATTGGACTTGCTCCAGGATTAGGTATATCCTCTAAACCATCCTTCCCATTACATAGTTATTGACGTGATTTATTGGTCAAAGGGGAACATGATAGTTAAATTTTTATTTCTGCTACCTATTTTTTGGCCATATTTCCCTACAATGATATTAGAGTGATGTCAATCTACTATGTTTTGGGATAATCAATATGATTAGATTTTTAGTTTTCATCATTTATTTATTGCATATGATACAAGTAATTAAATTGATTAATGTGCGTATATGATTAAACACCACATAAGATCCCAAATAATATATATATGATATAATATATATGCAATTTACATGTGTCGCTATAAAAGTGAGTTTTGATGGTGTATTTGTAGCATGATTATGGCCGATAATTCAAATATATGTGTGTGGTTGAATGGCTTGTTTGTTCCTACTTATATCTCAATTTGCATACCAAGCCTCTACCTTCTTCTGAATGTAAAAGTATTATTCTTTCCTACCTTTGCTCCCCTTGAATGTAACTCAAAGTTTCTCATTACCATGTAATAAGTCTAATAGCAATAGGATGATTTCTTTTCTTATTATGAAGATAAGAAAATTAGTGTCAAGAAATCCAATCACTTTATGAGACGAGTCGAGTGGCTGGAGGACCGATGAGGGTAGACTGCAGTAGACAAATCAATCTATTGGTGGCCCAACCAATCGTTTGGAGGTGTCCAAACATTGGTTGGATAGGAGGCCATACGATCCTTTCAGATGACGAACCGAATGACCAAGAGACGAGTCAACTGGTTTAAGGGTTGAACCGCGTAACCCAGATCAGCAAGCATAGATTTATACCAACAACATGTTCTTGCATGAGATGTAGAGCTAGGTGGTAATAATTCCTTGTGGCTCCAAAGAATTACAATAGTATGGCCATAACCATCGCTAATATTTTAAATTTCATATTTACATTGTGGGATATAGCATGTATATGATATGTACTATATATATGTGGTGATTGGATAATGTATATATATTTATACATATATAAATCCCTCAATAAAACATATTTAGTATTAGATGCTTTCCATAAGCAACACACATGAAAAGCTTGATCGGCCAAGCGTAGGTTACACCAAATCATGATGTGTCGTCCATCTCATGGAAGTGTGATGGTAGATATATAAGTTTTTCTAAAGTAGGGTGCATTTCTGTCGTGTTGGTTTTTGGATCAGGTTTAACTGGGTGTCCTTAATGGGATTGAGCACCTAGAACGTTACAACTCGTTCCTAGCTTTGTTGGTAATTCTAGAGATTTAAGATAATCTTAAAGATTGTCATGTATTTTTGTTAGTAATATTCTATGTTGTGCTTTATATTAACGTTGGTAACCTTAAATACTTATTTGGATAACTCATAATCATGACTTAAGCATACTATAAAGATCTGAGTTGGAGTTGATATAGCATTAACCCATACATGTATACAAGAAGAGAGTTAATGACATTGGAGGAAATAATTAATAAAAGATTTTTCATTTGAGATTATCAAAATAATATTGTAAGATTGTAGAGAATTTAATTATGAATGCAAAAAAAAAACCAAATCGGAGTTAAAATGAGAAAGTTATGCCCATTTTAGTAAACATATACAGAGCACCGCGACCGACGCTGCGTCGACACCACGACCGCGGCCGACACCGCCAAGGATAGTCAATCATAAAATGATCATATCTCAAGCAATACTTATCCATTTTCAATGAAACGAAGTGTGTTGGAACTGCAATTCGATCCTCTATCATTCCAGACAACTTTCTCTATGAGAGAGCGACCTGCAGGGTGAATTCTAGGGCAATTTTTGGAGAAGAATGTGAAGAACAGTGGAAATCCAAAAGGGTTGCTATAGATTTGACTTGGTAAGTAGTTTTAACCATCGATTCTTCCTCATCATCATTTCCCCTTGCTCAGAATCCCTGATCCAATGAATTTTAGGTTTGTTTTAACCTCTGGTCTTCATCTTCTACCTACAGCAAACCTTCTTTAGGGCTAAAAGGAAGAAGAAACTGCTGTTTTTCTAGGGTCTTGCTATGGATTCGAGAGTTTCAGAGATGGACTGCATTTTAAGGTGTTTTCACACCTTAGGGTGAGTGGGTACTTCATTTAAATAGTAGATTGTACAAAAATGATTTAAATCATCAATAATCTTCAATTGATTGGTATGCGAGTACAAATACTAAGTTGTCTTTTTTATCTAGCTTTTGCTAGATGATATGAAATGGATTGTTTCTCTATTATGATGAATTTCATATTATGAAATCATATTAGAAATGATTGCAATCCACCTAAATGAGAATTCTTAAAGTAATTGTAGAGGTTACATGAATATATTGAAATCTAAGATTTTAGACTATGACTGAAATTGTTGTATAATTGAATAAAGAAGTTTTCCTAGTTGAATATCCTTAGTTACATCGAACACCATGAAGGTGTTACAACACAGCGCCAGAAGGCCCAACTAGGAGAAGAAAACAAATATGCCCCTCCCCTTTGAAACCAACCCCAAATGAGACTCTTGTGATCCACAGAGGTGCCTCATCAAACACCTAGAGGGCGTTCGAACTCATAGCTACAGAGGAGTCACGCTAGATCCAGCAAAAGGATGTGGGAAGATAGCCAATCGCCAACAGAAGAACGCAAGACAGGAGAAGGCCACCAGAGGGGGAAAAACTCTTACGCCAGAGGGAACACCTTCAGTGCTCTGAAACCTTGTAGGATGACCATGAATCTCTACCTTCATTGGAGATTGGAACACGTCGTCGATCTGGCCAGTGACGGAACCATCTACCGCCGAAAGCACCAGGCATAAGATAGGGCGGGGTCGATTGGTCCCACATTTTCTAAGTTGGGTGGCTCTCTCTCTAGGTATCGCTCTCCCTTCTCACTAGGAACTCCCTGGCGGCTGCCGCCGGGGGGAGGGAGCGCCTCCCTTGATGCTTTCCTCCCCCTAGCTCTTTAGTTCTCAGTGTGGTTCCGCTCTGTGGGGAGAATGTGCAGTGGTTCGTCAGATATAGGGAGAAGTTGAAGGGCGTTGGCTCAGTTGTGCGGATTGGGGAGGGATTGTGCAGCATAGCGCGGCGAGGAGAAAATATGGGCTAAAGGATTGGCATGTTGACTTGGTCGAGTTCACTCTGTTCAAGCGTGACGGTTGGAAGGGGGCCTTTCTCAACTAGATTTAGTTCCTCGTCACTGCCCTATCTCATAGGTGTTGGAAGGGTTCTCTCTTTTCCTTCACAAGCACCTCCCCCCTCTTTCCTCTGAGCGAATCTAGGGTCTCATGGATGATGATGGGTTCCCGACCCCGCCCTATCTTCTTCCTGGTGCTCTCGATGGCAGATGGTTCCGTCGCTAGCCATATCGACGGCGTGTTCCAGTCTCCAACAAAGGTAGATATTCATGGTCATCCTACAAGGTTTCACAGCACTGAAGGTCTTCCCTCTGGCGTAAGAGTTTTTCCCCCTCCGGTGGCCTTCTCCTGTCTTGCGTTCTTCTGTTGGCGATCGGTTGTCTTCCCACATCCTTTTGCTGGATCTAGCATGGCTCCTCTGTAGCTACGAGTTCGAACACCCTCTAGGTGTTCGATGAGGAGACTCCATGGATCACATGAGTCTCATTTGGGGTTGGTTTCAAAGGGTAGGGGTAGATTTGTTTTCTTCTCCTAGTTGGGCCTTCTGGCGTTGTGTGTTGTAACACCTTAATGGTGTTCGATGCTTTGTTGCAATTAATCCAAGCCTCTATTTGGTCATCTGAATCAAGACTCCTTGGTATAGCAGAGATGTGCATGGTCTGTTCTAGTGGTTGTTGATTGATGAAGAGTCTAGACATCTACCTAGAATCCACATTTTTAGGGAATGAATCAAATGCCAGTGGAGGAAAGGCAGTGCCCAGCTCAAGGACATTTATTGATGGTCATCTTGTGGATGGATTCTGATGCTTTATCTTCTACATCTCGGTGGTCATCCCAGTTTCTTTATGACTTGGGTCCATCCTAGGTTATGGATGTTGTGCATCAGTGCACAGTAGTAAGGGGTTCCTTGTTGGATGCCTGGTCATCCATATAAAGACCTAAAGATTTTGATGGTTTGGTGGCAGAAGATGTTCCTCGTCTCTTCTTGAAGATAATGACTGCTTCAGTTCTATATTCAGCTTTTAGACTTCCAAGATGGCACATCTTGAAGGTGTTTTATTGTTAGTGTTGTGTTGGCTATGTTGATTGCTGCCCCATAGTAATTGGTTGGGGTCTGTGTCTTTTGTAGCATACGTAGATTTCTTTTCATCTTCCTTTCTGGAGGTCCTTTTTAAGATCTCGTTGGTTTTCTTATTTAGTATGTTTCATCCCTGCTGGTTAAGGGGGCGCAATGTTTTGTACCCAAAGTTTTGGTAATATTATAGCAACAGGATTTTTGACCGACCAAAAAAAATCTCCTTAGTTACAAATGATTGTTTTATTTGTATATGTATTACATATATGCCAGTTAAGATCTTGGATTTCATTTGATGATATCAATGTTTGCTTGATATATCAGTAAGGAGGGTGAAACCCTAAATGAATGGATAGTTGAAGGTTTGCAAATAGATATCTTGATTCAATGTTATTCTTAATGTATGATGTTTTAGTAAATGGCGTGGAAACCCTATTTCAGTTCATTACAGGGTTTCATATATATATATATATTCAATTATATGTGAACTACTGAGAGCAATCCTTATTGAATGATGTTATGATGTATTAAATCCTTATGTGAGTCATGTGATAAGTGAATGAGGTAAATGAAACCCTAAGGATAGGGTGTTTAGTGAATCAAGTATTGTGATATTAATGTTTCTCAGTATGAGATGTGGTTATGTTTAATGGTTCAGTTGTGGTAAATGTTATCAGATGGTTTATGAAATGAATAGTTTACAAAGCTAAACAAAGATATGTTGATATGATGATTGAATTGTGAATTTAAAGAGTGAATTAGACATGTAGATGTCGTGAACACTGTAGAATCCTCATAGGATGAGGCCTACGTTGTGAGGAGGAAATGGTTTCCCGACTGGAGGTAGTCTAGATCAAGGTAAGACAGAGTGCACCAGTAGGGTGTGGGGGTCTTGACCAGTAGGGCAGACTCCTTACAGTTGTGTGGTACCCAACACCAACTGGGGATGTCGGTGGTACTTGTGTTACATGATGAGTAATCAGTGGTCAGTAGGTCCACTGATGCACAATAAGACTGAGGGCTTTGACTCACCGCCTGAGTACCCCAGTTGAGAGGTGGAGTCTAAGATATTCATCCGCTCCCATTAGCCACCGAGAGGCAGACGTGTTGAGGCCCACTGCAGACGGGGTCTTACTTAAGAGATTGGCTTAGGAACCCAGGCATGCATCTAAGCCTTGTACAGTGAGATTGTAGCTTGCTGTGATTCTTTCACATGTTGTGGTATACCTCATGTGGGTTCAGGGTATAATAAGATGAATGAGAGGTTAAACAAGTGTGCACCATTTTTTAATTATTCATTGTATGTTTCTGAATTAGTAGTTCTCTTTATGATCAATCAAGCATGTTCATATATTGATTCACTCTTATAGAAATCTAGAGTATCCTGCCATATTTATGATTGTCAAAAATTATTTTCATTAAAGCTTATTATTTTTATAATTTATATCAATTGCTCGACAATATATCTATAATAATATAAGTGCTTTAAATTATTTCCATGAAGTACTCATTCACTGAGTGAGTAGGCTCACCCCTCTACTCAAAAAATTTAGGGAAACCACGTGGACTTGAAGAAGGTCAAAGCATCAGAGTAGATCAACCACATGAGTTAAGTATGAGATTAGTTAAGTTCACTCAGTCCCTATCACTCTAGGTCCTTGTATAGATGTGAGAGAGTTGTAAGTGATGTTTGTATCTTTGTTTCTTTGATAAGAGACAATGTATCTGATTGTCATGTCGTATGTACATGGAAGTGTGAGAAAAGAATGAATGTATGGATGTGTATCATTAATGTTGAAATCATATTAGAGTAATAAAAGTTTAATTCTCTTGTAAAGTTTGTTTATGTGATTGGATGAGAGAAAAAAAAGAGTTTGAATTGAAATAAAAGGGGGGGAGGAATCAGGAGTGAACTTTGTATTAAGTATAATAATCAAACTTATGCCCTAATCTCATGATTAGTGGTAATCGTGGGATTCGGGCGTGACATAGAGGCATGAAGTTGATTATGACAAGGAGTTGTGTGTATCATCTATCCAAGAATTACATAGGATGCAATTGGCAAACATTGCCTACCTTAATGATTGATTATGGATGCTAGCATTGACTGGGTAATAATTGAATTATTTTGGATCTTGGCTCATTAAAGTGTGTGCATTGCAATCTTCCCAATTGATAATTAATGGTTATAAATTTGAACAAAATAATGAGAGGGATAATTAATTAAAGGCCTAATTAACATCATCAATTTAATATAAATCAAATCAAATAAAAAATTGGTTTTTGACAAAATTGCAAAATTCTCTTATAGAACTAATTGGCAATACATAACAACACATTTTTTCTATGATCAGTCCTTGAGAAGGACAAGTTGAATGGAAATAATTTCCATGACTGGTTTAGGACGCTAAGAATTATTCTCACATAGGAGCGCAAGCTCTATGTCATGGAGACACCAGAGCCAGAAGAACCTCTTCCCAATGCACCTAAGGATGACCGGCATGCTTACAAGAAGCATATTGATGATATTGTCGATGTTAAGTTCCTAACGTTGTGCTCCATGAACTATGAGTTGTAGAGACAGCATAAGAACATGGATGTTATTGAGAGGTCACACATCTTAAGAACATGTTCCAAGATCAGGCAAGATAGGAGAGATTTGATGTCTCTAAAGTGTTGTCCAAATGTAACATGGCATACGGAGATCTAGTAGGTCCTCATGTGCTCAAGATGATTGGCTATGTGGAGAACCTTTCTACAGTGGGATTCCTTTTGGATGAAGAGTTGACCACCGATGTGATTTTGTAGTCTCTTCCAGATCCATACAATCAGTTTGCCATGAACTACAACATGAATGACTTTGACAAGATGTTGATAGAGTTATTTGGTAAGTTGAGAATAGTTGAGGCAAAAATGAAGAAAGACAAGACCAGGTTTGTGATGATGATCAGCAAACTAAAGCGAAATTCTAAAGGTAAAGTAAAAGCTAAGAAGAGTTCTAAAGTTTCTCAAGTCTTCAACACTCAAGGCAAAGGGAGGAGTAAATAAGGGAGGTAATTATCATCAATGTCACCATCCTGGACACTGGAAAAGGAATTGCCCTCTCTACCTGAAGGAATTAAAGAAGAAGAAGAAGGGGATAGAAACCTCTACTTCAGGTATAAACATTATAAGATAAATTGTATTACTTCATCATCTTGGGTATGTGATTCTGGATGCATATTTGACATACGTTGATGTGCGAGATCTGATAAGAAGTAAAGCATTTATGAAAGAGAAAGGATGTACTATATGGAGCTAGAGTTGTAGAAACTTCTATCTATACTTAAAATTTACCTTAGCCCATTGGGCATGTAATAGAGTTATAAGAACTGTTATTCATTTTACCAATAATAGAAACATTTTACTTTATGCATCTTGTATGAACAAGGACGACTGTAAAAAAAGAGTTGTTAATGGTTCTATTTTGAAGATGTGATCTTGTATGGAAATTCCCCAAATGTAATTATGATCTTTATATGAAGGGTCTAAAGATGAGTGTTTATAACGTAAATACATGAAGGATTACAATTGATAAACTCAAACAATCAATTTCTATAGCATTGTCATCTAGAGCACATATATGAGGAATGCATTTGTAGATCATGTTGATGTTTATCTAGACTTTTTTGGTTATTGAACCAATAATAGATATGCAAGTCTTATATATGAGCAACATGACAAAACCCCATCTCACTAGGTGTAGTGAAAGAATAAGCATTCTATTAGGGCTCATACATATTGATGTATAAAAATCTTATAGAATAAATGCTAGAAATGATTATTTGTAATGCATTATATTTACTGATGATATCTGATATGTGTTCAGTAAAATATAGATCTCTTGAATTGTTCAAGTATATTACATGTATGAAGTACACAACTTCCTTAAAGGTCTTAAGATACTTTGATATGATCAATGTTGAAATACTTTACAAGAAGATATTTGAGAGCCTTCTGGAGAGATTGTGATAGTGTATCACAATGAACTCCACCTAAAGCATGATGATGTATCGGAAATAGAGGATCACAACTAGGGTTGTAAATGGGTATGGGTATACATGCGGACCCAAAAATCTAGACCCTTTAAAACCCCATCACAAGTCTAAATTTTTATACATGTATATTCGTGGACCCGCATACCCTTGGACCCGCATATATGTGGGTCCACTAATGGGTATGCTTGGACCCCAGACCCGCTAGACCCATGTACCTTCTATACATAAATAACTATGTGAATAATATATTATTTATATCATAATTTATTAGTCTAACTAATATAATACTTGAGATTATATCATACTATAATTATAATAAGGTTGAGATTAGTTATCTAATTGAGAATTCAATATTCTAATTACAGTCATGAACAACATATGTAAACTTAAAATAAAATTGTAGCATTATATTCTACATAATTAAAACACTATGACGATGACTATAAATATGTAAACAATTAACTCAACTAACCTTCAATATACAAAGTATTACATTATTTAATATAACTCTATCATGTTAACATCCTACATGATAGCAATATCTCATTGTATTATAATATATAGAACATATTTGTACATTTTCCTACTTAAACAATATGATGTTACATAGAGAACCACTTACCCGCATACGCACACCACATAACCGCTATTATTACGGGTATGGGTATGGTGCAGGTCTAGATTTTTATAATGTTGGTCTGGAACTAGAATCTGGTCCGCTAAATTAAATAGGGTATGAGTATGGATATGGCTAGACCCCCACCATACTTGCACCAAACCACACCCCTAATCACAACTTGATGAGTCATGATGTGATTATCATCTAGTCTAATCTTCTAATTTCCTTTTAGGCATATGTTTAGCACTAAACTAATGTACTAGCTAAAATGGTTTTTATGGACAAGATATGAGATATGGTATGGGAATGTCCCAAAATGTCTTAAGGATTAATCTTATATAAGAAAATAGTTTCTTGGAAAGTTTAATCAAATTTGTTGAATACTACTTATCCCAATATGATAACAAAATATGTGTTGGTAGGATAGTTGAATTCTAAAAGAATCAGTGGGAGTAAAGTAGAACTCAAAAATATCAAGATAAATAAGAAAACATTCAACCTAAGGAGGTACAATATGAACAAGGAGAATCACAAATTGTTGTGGAATCTCAAGTTCCATCTGTAACACAAAACTCATAGTTCTAGTATAACATGTCTGAGGTTAAAATATTGTGAATCCTATAACTCAGATAAGTTATGAGTTGATCATAATATGATGAGACAATAATCAACTAAGAAATATTGAGGGACTAGAGTCTGGGAAATGTCTTGAGGCCATTACATCTAGAATGGAATCCATGAACACCAACAAAATATGACCTTGATGATACCACCTAAAGGGGTTAAACCCATAAGGTATAGTTGGGTTTTTATAAGGAAGACCAACACGAATGGCATAAAAAAACATATTGGTTGCAAAGGTTTTCAAACCAGTTCAAAGTGTTGAACATGATGAAATCCCTTCACCAATTGACATGCATACTATTGCAGCTTAATAAGACTATGTGATTTGGAATATGGAGATTAAAATTGCATTCCTTAATTGGAATAATAGAGAGGATGTGTACATGACACAGCCTGAAGGTTTTATAACTCCATTAATGCAAATAAAGTATATAAGCTACAATGTTTAATCTAGAGGTTGAAACAAGCATCTCAGAGCTAGAATATTTTGATTTGACAAGATAGTCAAAGAAGTTGAGTTGAGTCAAGATAAAAGATGAAATTGGTGATTACAAAAGGATTTAGTGGGGACATATATGAACATTCCACATATTGATGGGGAGTAACATCTCAATACCAAGTATTGAAACCTGGCATGGAAATCACCTTCATTATGAAGGATTAGGTTAAACATCCTATGTGACAGGAATTGAGATCTATAGAGATAGTTCTAGAAAGTTTCCAAAGAGCACATATATTGTAAAGATGTTGAAAGGGTTCATCATGAAGGATTCAGTGTGAGAGAATCTATCCATGTAGATGGGAACAGCTCTCAAGAACCCATTGTTCCAATTCTTATGAAGAATGGAAGAGATGCCATATGCATCTACATTTGGATCTATCATATCTAGTGTACTCACCCCCTTTATCTTGTATGTATTGGACATGACAAGATGATATTAGTCAAACCCAATGAAGTTCATTGGAACACCATAAGAATATCTATTAGTACTTGAGAAGCACTAAGGATCAAATGTTGAACTATGGTTACAAGGAAGAGTTGGGTGTAAAGGGTTACATCGATGCAAGCTTATGAAATGATAGAGAATGATAACAATATAAAATTGTGTTCAATCTTAATAGAAGAGTTGTAAGTTGGAAAGAGTTCTGAACTACAGACCATTATTTTAATTCTACAATAGAAGTTGTAAGTGTAGGTGTTATGAATACAGGAGTGAGTATTGTATGGATCCAAAAGTTCATATAGATGAACTTGTGAAATGTTCCAACCATTGATGACATCATAGAAATACTATGACAACAATGGAGATATTGGTTATCCAAGGAATATTAGATAGCATACTACGGAAATTCTGTCTCATATGAAATATCGTATAGTGAAGAGATGTGAAACAAGCAATATACAGACTAAAGGCAAAAGTTTCTAACTCGCTAGATTAGCAGTTGCATAGAAGAAACATGATGGGCATGTTTAGATCACTGAGAATAATATTTGTGGGTGATTGGCTCTATGTGTAAGTGGGAGTTTGTTGGTATGTATATCCAGAGAGCCAATCATGTGATGATTGTGATGACATATTATGTAAAGGATTTGAATAATGAAGACAATCTTCCAATTTATTATGCTTCACTCAATTATGAGATAATGAGGAAACATAATGAATGTCTAAAGAATGGTAGTACTCAACGACGTATGTCTGTGTGACCTAAAAAATGAGATCATATGGATGTTAAGACTATATGCATTTTTTTATGTCCCTAGTCGAATGTTATTGTGGAAGGCTGATAGACAACAATAACACATAAAATTACCATGTGTGTTGGTTGATGATAGAATCTCAACAATAATGATATGTGATATCAAACCAATCACATAGATACTTGTTGGAGAACAGTGTATCAGATAGACCCACCTTGAGAGTGATACATGGAAACCATAATTGGTGGTCATAATCATATCTCATAGTGGTGCTGATTTTGGTTCTTAAACCTGAATCACTACGCTCATTACATGTCGTTCAGTGTGCTTTGACATCATCCACCATGACCTTGAATAAGGGTTTCCATAAAGGTGATGATCGGATGCACTTTGACACATGGGGATGACTCTGAGTGATGTAGATGGGATTTTTCCCTCCTACAGGAGTTTGATATCCTAGCCCCTTGATAAGAGAGATTGAGAAAAAGCATGTGCATGCACACGTGAATCAATATATGATATTTAGGTCACATTTATCTCATACAATCTATTGTAGTTCAAGGAACATGGATTGAACACTAAAAGGATGGTGATTCCATGCCTTGAGTTCAATCTAGATATCAGAGATAAAGGAATTATACAATCACTATAACACCTATCATAGATTGTAGGTTGAAGTTGTTCTCCAACTTCCCAATTACTTGGGTAGTAATGATGTATGACTAGACACCGCACTTTTCTTGTGATGTCATAAGTGAGTTATGGGCATTTTATGTCAATGTAACTTGGAACCTACAGGGTTACACACATTAGATACACTTGGAATAGGATTTCATTCATGAATATGGTTTGAACTTGATTACAAAAGAGTTAGGTATTAAATTTTAATAATATCGGTTGGACATTGACTAAATAAATAAGTAACCGACCAGTTCAAATGTTGAACTGATCTTTTCAGTGTGTCAGGTCAATTAAACCACGTTTAGCAATTTTGGACAGTGAACCGACAAGTTCCAGAAGTGAACTGATCGGATCAGGTCCATGAACCGACCATCTCAGGTTGTGAACTGAGCGGTTGGTAGATCAATTTGGTTGATTTAAGGATTTTTATTGACATCATGTTGTTCATTAAATCATATATTAATTGTTAGTACAATTGCAATTGGGAAACATGATGAAAAGACCAGTTCAAGGGTTGAACTGATCGGCTCACATGCCAACTGATCGGTTCACCTATGAACTGATCATTTCACCACTTGTAGGTTGCAAAAATTTGTGAAATTCCAATCCCTTCCTCTCCCACTCAGACTGGGAACCCTAACCCTCTTATTCATAGAGGGGTATTAGGGACTTCTCAGACAACAACTCAATTACCTCTGGAAATTTTTTGTCTTCTCTAGTTGTGGTAATCGAGAGAACTCGAGTAAGTCCTACCCATTAAAGGGAGGGATAGCAAGGGAGAACCATCATGGGAGAGAAAGTTGGTGACTAATACGCCAACAAGAGGGGATAACTCCTTCTTGTCCATTATTCTAGACAAGAGTTCATGGTGGTCTGTGTGGACTACTCTAGAGGCATAGAGATTTTCCCACTAGGAGGACAATGTCAACCTGATGTCCATGGTGATCAACCAGGAGGACGACGTAGACGTTGTTTGAGTTCAACTTGAAGAAAGGGTGCACACCACGATGAAGAGATTCTTGTTGGACTTGATCATGGACCAGGTATATCCTATAAACCATCCTTCCCATTACATAGTTATTGACGTGATTCATAGGTTAACGGGGAATACAATATTTAATTTTTTGTTACTACTACCTATTATGTCACCATATTTCGATACAGTGGTATCAGATCCACATCAATCTATCATGTTTTGAGATAATCGATATGATCAGATTTTTGGTTTTCATGTTTATTTATTGCATATGATACTAATACTTAAACTAATTAATGTGCATATACATTCAAATTCCACATAAGATCCCAATTATATATATATACATATATATATATATATATATATTATATATGCAATTTACATGTGTTGCCCTAAAAGCAAGTTTTGATGGTGGATGTGTAGCATGGTTATGGCCGATAACCCAAATATTTGTGTGTGGTTGAATGGCATGTTTGTTCCTGCTTATATCTCAATTTGCATATTGAGCCTATATCTTCTTCTTCCCAATGTAAAATTATTTTTATTTCTTGCATTTTCTTGCCTCAAATGTAACTCAAGGTTTCTCATTACCATGTAATAAGTCTAATAGAAATAGGATAGTTTCTTTTATTATTACAATGAAGAAAACAATCGGCATCAGGTGAGCAGACCGCTTCATGAGACGAGCTAACCGGCAGGAGAATCTATGTAGACCCACCATAAGTTCCATAGTGATGTGTTCCATTTACATTTAGGGATTTCAATGGGTTGTAGTAGACCACCTGGTCTCTGGTGATCTACCTTGATTCTCTGGTACATCATACATCTGGACACAAATTTGACAATGTCACGCTTCATACTCCTCCACTTGAAGAGTCGTTATAGGTCCTTGTACATTTTGGTTGTGTTGAGATGAACTGTGTACTTAGACATGTGTGCCTAATTAGGAATCTTTGTCTTTACAGGTGAATTCTTAGGAACCCTCATACAATTCTTATATCAAAGGCCACCATCTAGACCCATAGACAAGTGTGCTTGATGTTTAGATAAGAGAGAGGAGAGTTGTTCAAAATCAAGTCTAGCATTTTGTGCCTCAAGTAACTTGGATAGTAGCCCAGTAATAATAGAAATATAGTTGAAATGATAACGATCATGCATGAACTTTGGCTTCCTATCAACCAAATCCTCCATGTTCTTCCACTCAAAAACTGACAAAGATGCACATATAGACCTTTTTCTACTAAGACCATCAATGACTACATTTGCCTTACCTAGGTGGTAGGAAATAGTGAAATCATAGTCCTTTAGATACTCGAGCCATTAGTGTTTCCACAAGTTCACATCATTTGCATCAGGATATACTTCAAGCTTTTGTGGTTAGTGAAGACAACAAATGTTGACCCATACAGGTAGTGCCTCCAGATTTTTTGGGCATGGATTATTGCAGCCAATTACAAATTATGAGTTGAATAATTAAATTCATTTGGTTTTATCGGCCTAGATACAAAATATACTACCTTCTTATCCTACTCTATAACACATCCTAATGCATGATTTAAAGTGTCAATCAAAATTACAAATCCTTCATTTCCAAAGGATAAAGTCAGGACAGGGATTGATGTCAATTTCTACTTTAGCTCCTAGAAAGTGGACTCACAAGTAGTTGAACATATAAAATGTTCATCCTTTTGAGTAATCTTAGTAAGAGGAAGTGAAATTTTAGAGAAATTAGGGATGAAGCGACTATAATATCTGGCTAGGCCCAAGAAACTCTGAATTTTAGAAGGATTCGGGGAGGTTGTCAGTGAAGAACAACTGACACCTTTGCATGATCAATAGATATACTACCTCCAAAAATGACATGACCAGGGAACATGACTTTATCAATCCAGAATTCACATTTAGACAATTTCCCATTGAACTTTGAGCTCGAAGGACTTCTAGGACTTCCTTCAAGTGCTCATGATGTTTCTCCATAGAATCAAATATATCATAATATCATCGATAAAAATGACCACAAACTCTTCAATATAGGGTTGTAAGACCTAGTTCATTAGATTCATGAAGAGTCCAGGCGTGTTGGTTAACCCAGATGGCATCACTAGAAATTTGTAATGCCCATAAATAGTTTGAGATGTAGTTTTAGAAATATCAGTATCTTTGACTTTCAGTTGATGATATCTAGAATGAATGTCAATTTTGGAGAATCTCTTAGCAGTACAAAGTTGATCAAAGAGGTCATCATTATGTGGAAGAGGGTACTTACTTTTCATGTTTCTTGGTTCAACACTTACTAATCAATACACATTCACATATAACCATCTTTCTTCATCACAAAGAGAACAGGCGCACCCCAAGGGGAAACACTAGGACGAAAGAAACCTTTATATATCTAGATGTTCTTGTAATTATTTCTTTAGATCCAAATTCTCAATAGGAGCCATCCTATACGGGTCCCTAGAAATTAGAGTGGTTCTAAGAAGAGGATCTATAGAGAAATCAATGTCTCGATCAAGAGGCAGCCTAGGAAGCTCCTCTAAAAATATGTCAAGAAAATCATGCACCACCTCTAAACTTTCTATGGGTCTGGTAGTAGGACTGGTCTCTAATACTAATGCATGGAAGACTCTACAACCTCTAGAGTTAATATTTTTAGCTTTGAGAGAGAAAATTATAACATTATTACAAAATCCACTTCCCCTAGGGATTACCACAGGATTAGAATTAGGCCAGAATATGACTACCCTCTTCTCATTACAGTTAATATGTGTGTAATACTTGTACAACCAATCCATACCAAGTATAATATCAAAGTCTTCCATAGAAATGAGGATAAATCCAAAGTGCAAGTCATAATTTTTGAATTTTATAGGAAGGATATTAGTCTTTTTTAATTTAGTGTATATTTTTCCACTAGTAGTGGTCACATCAAGAATAAATCCCAGATCATTAATATGCAAATGTAACATAAGTGCTAGATTTTATGATATGAATCTATTTGTAGATCTAGAATCAAATAAGGCTTTAATAAGATGGTCATTAATATATATGATGCCTAAAGAGAAAATTTTATAATGACTTCTTAAGGAATAATATAGGATGTTTAGATAAATGGAAAGGATTTAGAGTTACCTTCAATCAACTGATTTGGGTTTGCCTTAGCCTCTTCGATAGTCACAACAAACACCCTTGCATTGTGGTGCCCCTAAGTAGGTGGAGCACCCGCTAGAGGGTTGCCTAAGATATACAGACTAGGGAACTTGGCAATGAAATGGCCCTCCTTCTTGCAATTGAAGTAAATTGGCTTGGTATAGTGACATGGTCCATCAAGGCCTCATCCACATGTCTTAAATTTATCCTGATATGTCTTCAGTTGATTTTAGTTATTTCTCTGATCTCCTTTACCTAAACTCTTTTTCCTGACCCCTTGTTATGATCAGGGGTAAACTTCCTAGACTTATCCTCATGAGTGGTGGTTAACCCTAGGTATCCCATGTTTGAAGGTTTCTACATACCATGAACCCTTTCCATCTTAAGGACCATGTCAAGGGCTTTGTCAAAGTTGTTGGGATGATAAGTAATAACTAGGATTTTTAGGTTGGTAGCTAGAAAGTCAATGTAATACTCTAAGAGACATCCCTTAGTTCTAGTGGGTGTGTAACGCTCCAAAAGCTAAAACTTTTGAGTGTACTCAGCCACCGAGAGGTTTCCTTGCTTGAGCTTAGTGCATAACCTCCCTTCCTCTTCCTCTCATCTATAGGCATGAAATTATTAGTGAAAATTGTTTTTAAGGATTCCCACTCCATGGAATTAACCTCTACCTCCTTGTCCCTACTAATATTTTCCCACCAAATTTTTGCTCCTCCCTTACGTAGGTATGTGTCTAACTTAACCTTCTTCTCAATGGGGTACTTTTGGGATATTAAATGTGTTTTCTACTGATAGAATCATGCTTCAGCTTTGTCCATAACCTTGAGTTGGTCTTCACCCCAAAAGGTATCAAATTTTAGTTTGACAAGTTCAAGCATGGTCACCCCTTTCTTTGATGAGCTAGCTTCAATGGTTCTTTTTAGGGAAACAGTCTCTACAATTTAGGATGTTCTTTTGTTCTTCCTGCCTACCCTTGGTCATAGTAATAGGATCAAGATCTTCAAAAGTTTCAAGACCTTTTATATTCTTAGAGGAGGATTCCTAAGAGCCCTTGTGGTTACATGTTTTTGGAGGCATCCAAAAAATTAATGAAGTAGATTAGATATTTTCATTCTCTTTTTAAAAAAACATTATTTCATAACTTTCTTTAATGATTATTCATGATCTTAGTGTTAAGATTTTTGGAGGATATCCTAATAAACATTACTCAAGAATCATCTTCTTTAAGTATCTAAATAAATTGACACATTCCTATCCTATATAGAATATAGAGATGAGAGGGAATGTGTAACACCCCCTTAAGCATACATGTGTCAACGGAAGCAATACCCATGTTTTCCATAACATGGGTTACTATAGCTCAAAGGGATGCCACAAAAACGATAGACATTGCAAATAAAGTAAACAATAACCATGCATATATATTAAACTTGATATATACATTGTTTACAATTGAGTTCTTAACTTGAAACTAACTACACAAGATTACTCATTATTGAATGCATACATGATATCATCTATACTCGTAAGGATCTTCTATTGTAGATGGCACCCCACCCTATATATTCCTTGGAAATCTTGATCTATTCCTTGAGTTGATCTTCATATGATTTATCCTTGGAGTTATTCTGTACCTGCGGGCATCACACCCCCAACCATGCATGAAAATAAAAACTACATTAGAGTAAGCGGCATTGAGAATTATTACCACAATATCGTAAATTGGCAATGAGGAAAAGTATGAAACTAATTGAACAATGAATTTAGATTCTCATAACATAACCTTATTAAAATATCCTAGATACTTAGGCACCAATGGTGTTCATAAGGCCCTCAGGCTCAACATTAATGTGACGAGGTTAAAGTAATCCATCCTACTACATGATTCATTAATATCTTTTGAGGTAATTAATACATTAATAACACCATTTTGTAACAGGTAATCAACTTTACATGGATTGCTCATGAACGTGATATGGGTTCTTGGGATAGATCTTGAAAGCATAAGAATCATACAATAAAACTAATTTAAAATATAATCATATTGAAGTATATGACTACACATATAATTTAACTTGAACATCATGATACCATAAACATAAGGTGATGCAAACTCATACTAAATGCTCAAAGTGCATGGACCCGCTTACCTAATCATGAGGAGGTATACTAACAGTAGATGAAGTCCTGAACAATCATAATTTTCCTGTCCAACACATAAGTGTGTTAATTATCATGGTTAAGCCTAGGGTTTTAGGGTTTTCAATAAATCATGAAATCTTGGTTGAGAAAACGGATCTAAAACATTGACCATTCGATAGGTCTTGTAAAACTGATCAAAAACCATATATGAATCGTCCCCATCTGAGCTCTAGATTATTTTCTATGATTTATTAAAGTTTAGGCTAAAACTGACCAATCAAAATGGTCAATAAATCCACCTGTACAAACCTGGCCGGAAAAAAATGCAATTGGTAGCACCCTGCTGAGGTGGCCCTACCCTTACTGGCCACATGGCCTGGGCTCACCACAAAACACAAAGAGGCTTACAGGCATACTGTCTGTCGAAAAGACCAAATAGGACATGTACCAGCGTGACACATCATTGTGCAATCAAGGGCAGACATGAAAATCCACCGTCTACAATGTTTGTTCGTTAAAAGACCAAAGAACAGGAGAACAACTTGGCGATCCTGGATCCAAACTCGTGATCTACTCTGAATCCTGGCAGGAGATGATGACCAACAGCTTCCTTAAGATCCACCGAGCTCAGTGACCCCTGACTTGGGTTCAGTGGTGGTCGGAACTACCAAGAGCTCTTTATCTGCCATGGCCGAAGAAGCGGAAGAAAGAGGTGAAGGCTTCAGGTTCTAATCATCTCTGGGCAACATAAACAGAGCTACCCAATGAGTTCGCAATGGCAATACGAAGTCAATGATGTAAACCACCGTGCATAGATGTCCCTGAAAATGTAGGGCGACATTTCGATTTATAGGAAACAGAGCATCGTGACCCCAAACCAGACTTTGATATTGGGACATGGATCTCAAGCCACGATCACAGGAACAATGTCTTCGGCTGAATGTCCCGATCTCAGCAAGTCCAAAAGCACCAGGCATGGTGGTTGGAAACCTTGGCCATCATCCCACCATGGCTGATGAGGTCAAAAGGGAGGTGAAGGTATGAAAATCCATCTACGAGAAGGAAAACGTGCAACGAGTGCAAGGCACAGATCCAGAACCCATGGCTGAAGCATAACAAAGACATCCCCATGTTTTTCCTGGGTGAAGGGCCACAGTGGCGGCCTATCTGTAGGCGGCGACCAGTACCCTAAATGCAGCTAAAGGGTACACAAACTGGGGCACTCAAAAGGAAAACTGAAGCTATTAAAAGCAAGAAAGGGGGTCCTATGTACTTACTGCCTGAGGAATTTGACTGGGAAGCACGGACCCTCCCATGCAAACTCGCCGGCGTCGCTAGAGTAGACTGAGTCCTTGGAAATTCTCTAGTTGGTGTTGATCCTAATTGGCGGTGGAGGAGCATTGTGTTGAGTCCATCGGAGCTTTCTGGGTTGCCATATCTCGGTCCGATGGACCCTCGCAGCCAAGGGGGTGGCGCTGTCGACTGGGAATGAGAGGGTTTTTGGGCATTTTCACAATAGGCGCTTATAGGGGTCGAGCTAGGGATCGCTAGGTTCATGAGGATCTCCCGAACCCATTGGCAGTGTGATAACGAGAAACGGTTGAGGAGGGAGAGAGATATTGTCGGGTAGGGATCGGGTCCCTGATTCCCTCCTCTGTGCGGACTCTGTGGGAGGTAGGGGATGAACCGCCTCTCATTGGATCATCATTCGACGTTTGTCAACTGAGCCGGGTTCTTCCGAGTTGCGCGTGACAGTGTTTTCTAGCCTAAAGTCCAGGACTTTGTTACATTAGGATAATCGCATGTGTTATCGAGTTAATTAATCAAGGGAATGTCATTATCTTCTATTTTCTTCCTAATATCATTTGGGGCAGCTAGAATTATTCAAATATAACCAAATTTGATATACAAGCTAATTCGACCATGAGGAATCTAATTTTCCAATTATATTTCAGATATGATTTAGGAAAATTGGTGTTTTACATAATTAGCTACTTAGGGTAATTAATATATTAATAATCTTCAAAAAGAATTTTATTACCAAAATCTGAGGGAAGCTATATTAATATGTTATCTACTCATATACAAATCAATGGGATATATTTTACATGTAGGCATGCCAAAACTATCAATTAACCCCTAACTAGTAACCATTGCAAGATTAGGGTTAGGTTTTGTGCATTAATTGACATTGGTGTGTATAAGTGTTGATGAATTAAATTAAAGGTTCACATACTATCTTGGTGTAGTCTAAACTCATTTTGGCATACTATTTAAGCATGATCACCATTTAAATGAACAAATGTAAGAAGAAGAAGAAAATTCATTCAACCTAGGGTTTCACCTTTATTAAACATCAAGAATTTTTGGGGCTGAATTTTGAGGGTCGTTGCAGAATGTATACAGATGAGAAGGGTTCTTAAATCAGGTATGCCCATAAGAAGGGGAAACTTAGGGTTTCACCTAGTTAAGACTTACACTACCATAGGTAGCCTCATGTGCTAAGCAAAGTAGCTTGAAAACTTTAGCTAGACCTCGGCAAATGCTAGCCTAGGCACCTCCACCGTTTATATCCCTACTCAAGGACTACCTTAGACTTGTAATGAGGTGAATGGGTTGTTCATGCAGCAATGATGGTGAATGTCAGATCTGATACCAACTGTGATGACCTCAAATAATGAAAGTTGAATCATAGTTCACAACACCAATAATGCCACACAACCACACCATTCGTAAAGTAAAGATAGAGATTACATTTATTCAGTAGAAGAAAATCTAACTACAACCAAAAAGAAAGTACATAGAATGTGATCTACATCCTATTCATCAACTAGGAAAAGGAAATGTAAAGTAAACTATCTAAATAGAAATAGAAGGAGACATATGTCTACTCTAGATCCTAAAAAATGCTTCATTATTTCTTTCAGGTAATTTGCTTCTTTTAAGGGTTCTTTGCACCTAGAAAATACGTGAAACATCATATCAACACTAGATGTTTTGTATGTGGCTAAAATACATATTAATAAGCTAACATAATTGAGACAATTTTAGAAAGAAGGAATTACTAAAGAAAACCATTACTTAAGGGAAAATTAGGGAAACCCTTATTTTATGGTGTCTTTTGATGCAATTGTATTACTAAGTGTGTTAGTACTTCATATACTTTTATATTGGGCTATCCCTACCCCTTAGGCTATGGGGATTCCCGTCCCTAGGGATATAGGAATGTGTTGATTTAAATTCATAGAAGAAATAGAGAGTATATCTGACTTAGTAGCTACAATTTATCTCTTCATTAATGTTCTTAATGTTATTGTAGAAATCATACTATAAGTATAGTACATCCAAGATTCATACACAATTAGGACAAGTAATATTTCATGCTTATTTGCACAAAAAATTATTCTTATATTATATGTCCCACGTAGTAAATCTTATTAAATCTTGGATTACAATTCGGTCTACTAAAAATGAGAATAAATCACCCTAAAAGGAAATTAATGCCTATGTCATTATGTGCCTACAATATTTAAGTTTTAGGGTTTGTACCTAATCATTGTCATTATAATCATCACTATGGTTAGATCAGAGCTATCTTGTAAAACAACCTCATTTCATAGTTATAGAGACATATCCAAGATTAGGTGTAGCTTTGGTTCATTAAACACCTAATCATTTGGGGAGAGAGAGAGAATAATGTTAGGGTATCAAGGAGGTTTAGATCATTATTGGTTACTTAATTATGGTTTTCATGATCTAAAAGTAATACAGGTATCATTAGGGTTTTTGAACCAAATATTATTGATATTGTACTATGGGAATCATTTTCCATCATTTTAATTTAGGAAAAGAAAAGAAATAATTAAATATGGTTTTATGCCATCACTTTCTGAAGATGGGATCTGATCTAGGTTAGGGTAATATTTAAGTTGAATTCCTTGCATTTTTTTGATGAAAATGGTACATAGTTTTATTATCATCCAATCATCCTACTATTTATTATGATTTTTCTAAAGTAACAGAGTCTGTAGAATAAATAAATATTTAGAAAAGAGGATTGGTCGTGGAGTCATGACCTTGGTATACTGATCCAAGGGTTGGGATGTTCTGGATTAGATTTAGGCTATGTTTGGCAACACGATTATTTTCACCACGGTCAATCATCCTACTATTTAATATGATTTTTCTAAAGTAACAAAGTCTTTAGAATAAATAAATATTTAGAAAAGAGGATTGGTCATGGACTCATGACCTTGGTATATTGATCTAAGGGTTGGGATGTTCTGGATCAGATTTAGGCTATGTTTGGCAACGTAATTATTTTCACCATGGTCATGCATCCAAGATGAGCCACCACGTAAAATTGGTATGGGTGATATATCAGTTGGGTAATCACAGATGAGTGTGAAAAGTGTATGAAAGCTTATTAGTTGTCAATCTGGTGTTTCAGGACTACTATTTTTTGCCACCCACAGTTGACTTTTGGTCTTCCACTACTACCGTATCCAAATTAATCATGTTACAAAACAATGCCTTAACGGTGGTGCGCACAGCTGGCTTGGCACCTCATGACTCAACTTCAATGTAGAGTGGGCATCTCACAATTGACTTCCATGATCTGAGTTGGCACCATGTGGCCAACGCCTCATTAGCTCCTTCTTCCTAGTGATTATCTACTTGCCTAGACTCTGGCTATGCTATGAGGGAAGCAACGGTCCAATCTTGGAGTTTTGAGGGTGCAATCACCTTTAGGTGATGGTCCCACATCTAGATGGTCTACTATCATGGATCAGCTCCCTTTGGAGCTATGCACCATTGACATGATTGGAAATGTCACCGGTGAGAGGGAGATTAGGGAAGATGAGGGATCGCAGGAGTTGGGAGAGGTTTTGTGGTGGTCCGTTGGGGCTCAGAGAGGGTGAAGGTGATGCTTGATTTCTATGGAGAAGGCTCCTACTTCGGGGATGCCAAGGTGGTTGGAGGATGAAGACATTGGTCACGGAGAGGATGTTGGGGTGCAAGAAATCTAAAGGGAAAGTGGACAAGGTGATGGGGGTCTTAGATATCCATAAGGAGGAGTAGATGAAGAAACCCTAAATTGGATTCAATCGCCTGTGAGAGGTGCGAAGAAATGGGAGGTGGTTCTCTTTTATATGAGGCTTGTGAAGAATGTGTCAGGGTTACTTGAGTTCACTTATCTGAATGAAGAAACTCTATCCCTCCAGAATCATGGAGGCATGGCTGGGTTGTTTAGAGTGAAGATTGAGTCTTGTAGGAGGTTGAAGATACGTTCAACCTTATCGGATCCCTAGTGAATGGCTAGGATTGAAAGGACCACACATAGCACCCACACACAAAGTATCTAGGTTCTCATGACATTTTATATGTCATGCCTTGATCCAAATAATTGCTAACTTAGGTCTAGGGTCAATAATCAATAATATTATACATATAAAATCAAATTCTCATATCTATCAATTGGTATGCCCAATCATTATGAAATTTTAGATGGAGCTCGATATAGATATCTAGCCATGCTAGAAATTTGAGACTAAAATTGGAATGTTGACTACTATAATCTCCACTACGTTCTTAATAAACATGAACCATCCCGATATGCATTTAGGGTTTGTATTATTTCAAAAAAAAAGTGTACCCACATGATCAAAGAATAAGAGTAAATGATTGAGAGCATTTAATGATTGAGAGTAAAATTATTTGAGATATTATTAATTATCACTAAATTTTGAAGAGAGAGAAACAAAAAAACTCACTTTATCACAGTTACATTGAGAAAGAGCATGGATTTTAGTTTGATAATGCAATGGTGAGGTTGAAGGTAGAACATTGGAATGTTTTGAAATACTAGAGGAAGGCACTAGATATATTAGTATTGTACTAGATATAATTGTGTTCTATATAATCACTTATTAAATTGATCCATATCTAATATTTCTATTCTTGTGATGTACATGAAAAAATTGTTTTATATACTATGATAAGGATGCATGAAATAATTCTTTATTATAGGAAGAATACTTTGGTGCATATCCTAAGGTGAATAATGCAATGGAAATTTTGTAGATAATTGTAAAGAAAAACAATTCTAAATGTAGAGATGATTTTGTAAAAATATAGCTTATGGTGTTGCTTTCTATATTCTTATTCCCTTACAAGTGCTTTGGAGTCAAAAGGACCTTCTTTGATTCTGTTGATGATTTGAAATTTTTGAAAATGTAAAATTGGGTTGAGGATATTACAAGCTATGTCTAGAATGGAATGATCAAAATATGTGCAAAACACAAAGGGTGTTTAAATGGATCAGTGCACTCTTAATAGTAATATGATAAATAATAGTTCATAATAATTGATAGTTTAGTTATGTGTGTTAAAATATGATTTAGCACGGTATGAATAGTTGGTATAGTATTGTGACTCTTAGTATGAATATGTTATCTAGTATTGCGCATGAAATTAGATTAGTGTTTTGTAGATATTTGTTCAACAATGTGGGGACTAACTTTTATAATTTATATAGATTTGCATTAGTGATATGTAGCTATTGACTTTTTAGTACTAAATTGCATAATAATTGGATTGTCCTGAAAAGACTATACATTTGTTATTATTGTGTTAGTATTAGTAGCATGTATGGAATTTGTATAATTTAATGTGTATTGTAGTAGTGTAATTGTGTATTATACTTTTCTAATTATGATTTATGCAATAATTTTGAGTCGCATTTATAGACTTGTTTTACTTGTGTTTTATGCATTTATTGGTCATTTTGGTGGTTAATATTGCATAATTCATTTACTTTGGTCTATGAGCCTTCTCAACATCAATTCTCCCTTATTTTATTGTTTTGAGCATAAATGATTACAATAATATGTTTTATTTCGGCTTATGTGGTTTTGTGTTACAATTTTAGGAAAAATTGCATATCTGCAGTTGTCAATACTATCGACGGCTGTCGATACCATCGACACAGCTACAGGCAGCCAGCCGCAAGGAGCAGCATAAAGTCGATACCATCGACCCTTGTGTAGATGGTATCGAGTTACTATCAGGTTGCTGGTGAGAAGATAGTCGATACTATCGACCATAGAGTCGATACTATCGACCCCAGAAGATTTAGCGACGGTAAAGGGATAGAATCGACGCCTAAGGGTGTCGATACCATCGACCCTCGTCGATGGTATCGAGTCAGCAGCAGGCACAACGAAGAAAAGAAAAGAAGACTTGTCGATGTCGCGCAGGGTCGATACCATTGACTCGCGTCGATGGTATCGACACCGTCAGATGCAAGTTTGTTTCAGATCGATCTAAATCTGACGGCTATGATATTTTTGCAACCTAACTCGGTGATTATACCTAATGACGGCGGCCAGGAGCAATCTATGACGTCATTAGCCGCTGCACATGTCCCGAGAAGGTCTGGAGAGAATAATGGAGCCTAGAAGCATGCCCCGATCGTTTCGGAAGCTGAAGAAGCCATTTTTCACCGCTGAAAGTCTATAGAGCGCGCATTCCACGCCGAGGAACGCTTGGATCTTCTCCGTTCAGGAGTTTCTTTACTTATTCACATTTTTCTCCATGTTTTCCCTTTTCTCTACCATGTTTTGCTCTGAGATGAACATGTGGGGCTAATCCCCTTTATCTTTAGGACTGAGAGTAGCCCGGGGAAGCATTGTATGACATTTTTATCATAGTAATTCATCATTTATCTCTTAAATCCGTGGTATGATTTCATTTTCTCAATTATATTGTTATGCTTGATCACCATAATGATAATCTAATGCCTTTAATTACTTTGAAAGAAGAATTAATAGTTGAAAAGAGATTAAATTCACATTAATTAACAAATCCCTTGAACAAGGTGATGTAAGGTTAATGGTGGAAACCCAGAGGTCGATTCTAATGCACCTAGTTTAGGATATAGGTTACTACGAGGGTGGAACCGACCTAGACATAGGTAGTGAATTGTACCACGACAGTGGGATATTCTGATTACAGGCCACTACCCGGATTGAGAGATGAACTTGTTTAACTATATAAAAATTCATGCAATGAAAACCCGCGGTGAAACCGCAATCCTAAAGATATCCATTTGAATTGATTAAATTAAACCTTTAATTGATTGGTTTGTTTTATTTTATTTTCTTTTTAATTTTACATCAACTCTCAAACTCTCTTAATCAGTTTAGCTGATCGCGAATAGTTAGTAGTAGTCTACCGATAGTTTAGTGTCCCTGAGTTCGACTCGGGCCTCACAAGGGCCTATACTACATTGACGCGTACACTTGCATTCTACGCACGGTAAAAGCGTGTCAAGTTTTTGGCGCCGTTGTCGGGGACACGGCAATTGTCAGCACTACGAGTGCTGCAAGCGGCCATTCTAGGCCACCTTTTATTTTTATTATTTTGTAATCATTTCAAAAATTCAAAGTTTATTTTTCAAATTGTGTAATCGTCTAGAATGGTACTGAACTGAAATTATTTTTTTGCAGGTACTGTGCATGGTGAGGACGCGTAACACTGACTACACGCAGCCTACACCAAAGGTTCCACTGTCGGGACCTGACGACGAGGAAGATTACAATTAAGACCAACTGGAAGATATAGATTCCGACTCAGAACAAGAAGCCATGGCCGAAGAGCAGACGATATGGGAGAAGATCAAAGCTTCTTCCTCATCCGCTTCAAAGGGGCCAATAAAGAAGCAGGCGATCAACATTCCGACTTATAAGATTGATCCTGCATTAATCAATCTGGTCAAGTCTAATGCATTTCATGGGATAAAAAACGAAGACCCGGTGACTCACATAAGTCAATTCATGGAGAACTGCGATATGATCAAGATAGATAGGTTCTCGCAGGAGACGTTGTACTTGACGCTGTTCCCCAGCTCTCTGGCGGGAAATGCACGAGAATGGCTTCACAATCTTGATGATGAGTATGTGGAATCATGGAACCACATGGTGGAAGTGTTCTTTAAAAGATTCTTTCCGCCCAAAAAGACAAATGATCTGATCAGAAAAATACATAATTTTAGTCAGAAAGCGGGTGAGACTTATTCTGAGACTTGGGAGCAGTTTCAGATCATGCTAAGGAGGTGCCCACATCATGGACTGGACAAGGAGAAGTAGGTAAAAATCTTCTATTTTGCTCTTTCCGAGCATGATAGGAGTAACTTAGACTCCGCAGGTTCAGGTTTCTTCTTAAACAACACTGGCACTAAGTGTTGGGAGATTCTGAAAAACATGGCAAAGAAGAAATCTTGGGGTGACAGGGATGCACCAGAACAAGTGAAAGTTGCAGGTGAGTCCAGGGCCATCAAGGAGCTAAATGATAAATTAGACCTTCTAGCCAAGAAATTGCTTGCCAAAGAGGATACAAAATTTGAGGAGGAAGCCCAGGTCAAATTTATGCAACAACAGGGCTATAGAAATAATGATTATACTTGGAGGAAGGATAGAAAATTCTCAGGGAAAGATCCAAACAACTTCTTACAAGATCCAGATGCAAAGCCACAACCAAGGGCTAAAGATAAAAGCACCGAGTTGCTTAGTCAAGTGGTGCAGCAAAATCAGGAGATGATGAGCATGTTTAGTAAGCAGTTGCGGTCCCAAGGTGAGATCTTGACTAAGTTTGGGAAAACATTTCAAAGCCATGGAGCACAGATGAGGGCATTAGAGATGACTGTGACCCAGATTTCTAATGAAGTGGCGGCCATGAAGCATGCCAATCAACAAAGACAGGCTGGGAATGTAGAGGTTGTTCAAGCACATTATCAAGTAAAGTACATATCTGTGATTACTGAGGCAGAGCCCCCGGTGGTAGAGGTCTAGGACAAAAGCAAAATTATTTTTGATATGGAGGCTACACCAAAAATACTGTACCCTCACAGTCATTATGGATTACCGGGAGGATATTGTCCATTCAGAAAGACCCACCAAGAGCACATCGCGGCCGCGCCCGCACCTAGGCAAGAAGAGCAGGTGAAGGCCATGCGTCATGGTGAAACTACAGTCACTGATGAGAAAGATGCGCAGCAACAAGTTACACCTATTGAAAGTAATGTGCCAAAGTCTACGCCAGAGGGTGACCTTGAAGCAAGCTTAGGGGAGTTTTCCCCCAAAAAGCCCATATGTGCCACCTCATAAGCGTCTAAATGAGGCAGTTGTGTCTTTTTCAGATAACCCGAGGCCGAAGAAATAGCATCGACATTACAGGAAGTTCTTGGAGATGTTCAGGAAATTCTATATAAATATTCCGTTAGTGGAAATGATAGAGCAGATTCCAGCATACGGGAGGTTTATCAAGGAAATCATCACCAAGAAGAGGCGGATCAAAGACACATATGTTTGTCGGGTGAATGAAGTAGTGAGCTCAATTATCCATGGGAGTTTACCACAAAAGAGGAATGACCCTAGAGGCTTCTACCTTCCATGTTCTATAGGTGGTCAACATTTTCCACAAGCACAGTGTGATTCAGGCGCTAGCATTAATCTTATGCCACTGTCCACACTTCAAAAGCTTGGGTTGAAGAAATTAAAGAAATCTGCTGCGGCTGTCGAGTTGGTAGATGGGTCCATTGTGAAGCCATACGGGGTGTGTGAGGATGTACTTGTCAAAGTAGACAGGTTTATCTTTCCAGTGGATTTCATTGTTATGGATATGCCGCAACTCAGAGATTGTGAAATGCTCTTAGAAAGGTTGTTTCAAGAGACAGCCGATGTTGTTACTTCCATTGGGAGAGGTACTTTGACATTGGGGATTGCCAGGATTGAGTTGAGTTCAAACTGCCAGGTGATCCCCAAGGAATACTTTCGGAAGCCCCAAGCTGAGGAGCTTGATTTTGTCTAGCCTAAGACGTTAAATAAGGGCACTTTTTGGGAGGCAACTCAGCCATTGGTAGTTTCGTTTAGTTCCTTTTACATTTGTAAGTTAACTTGATTCGATTTTTTTTAGTGTAAACAAGACACCTTGATCATTTGTTCAATGTGCAGGACTGAGGCAGGGTCAATACCATCGATCCTTGTGTCGATGGTATCAAGATCGGTACAGGTAGGCGGCTGCAAAAATCGCTCTGCGTCGATACTATTGACGGCCTCGTCGATGGTATTGACACACCATCAGGGTGATCGAACAAATGAGGTCGATAGTATTGACACGGGCGTCGATACTCGCGAGATCTCTGGAGATATTCAGACGAAAATTGTCTCAGTGAAGTCGATACCATCGACGGGCCTGTCGATGGTATCGACCCAATTACAGGCAGAAAGCGGCGGCCGGGCCTCGCGAGGGTGTTTGCCCTAAAAAGAGTCGATACTATCGACGCGACATGTCACCGATCCGCAAGAGGAAATCAACGGCGATCGCTGCATCAAGAGAGTCGATCTGTGGGATGGGTCGATACCATCGACGCGTCATCGATCCGGGCCCCCAAATCAGGCTATCGACAATCGTCGATACTAGCAGAGGACGGATTGTGCTACAGGAGTCGATACCATCGACTCGCGTCGATGGTATCTACGGTCATACAGCAGCATCGGCCACGGTTATAAAAGGGATGGATTGTCGTCATATGACATCACACCTTCAGAGCTTTCTTCCTCCACTTGTGTCGAGCATCTTGTTGAGCGATCGGAGCCCGGCTACGAGCATCCAAGGAGCGTGTTCTTCTACGAGCCTTTACCGAGCGGAGATTGTCTTCTCCAGCCTCCCCCAAGCTCCACCTTCTATCCCTTCTTCTTCGACAAAGGTGCATACCGCCGGTGCATCTTCTTCACGCGCGACTCCAATGGAGATCCCAGTGTTTATTCCTCCACCGACAACATCTATTCCGCATCCGCGGATTGTCCATCCTTCCACGGAGGTCAAGAAGGTCTACGAGGATTTGATGAAGAGAAAGATCGAGCCCACGCGCTATGTCGATCGGGACATGGTTCGTTATCTTGGGTTCGAGCCCAATCTTGCCTACATTCTCAAGGGGAAAGCAAGGCATACGGGAAGGAGGCCCGATGAGATAGAATTCCACGCTGAAGGCCAGCCATTCTTCGGTGAATGGCCCACATACAAAGAGCTAGTGGCGGAGTTCATGGCGTCGCTGGATATATGTGTCGTGCCAAACGACATCATCGCCACTGATCGGGAATGGATCAAAGGCCACGTTTCTTTCCGGCTGTACAGTAATGATTACACTCTTACCCTCAAGTAGTTTAACTCCATCTACAATTGGAATCATGGGCGAGATTAGTACCGGCGGCCAGACAACAGGACAGACTATGATGCCATTTTTGCTGATTTAGTGACTGCGCCGCCCGGCAAATCCGTGAGCTACCACAATGCAGTGGTGGCGGATTTCGAACATCCATTTGTGCACATTCTTAACTGCATGCTCTACACCACCTTGTTCGCTCGTGGTGATCTGTCTCTCAGCAAGTTTCAAGAGACAGACTTGTTTTTTCTACATAAGTTGCTGAAGCGAGAAGAATGTAATTGGGGCGCGTTTTTCTTAACGCGCGTGTTGGCTATAAAGAGGAGTACGCGGAAGGCTCCAATCCACTTTGGAGGGCTCATCACACCGTTAGCCCACTATCTTGGGTTAAATTTCTCCCATCTTACTCCCCTCTCCAACCAGAGCAAAGTCAACCTGCAGCATTTGCATCGCTCCAGCCTCATCCTGCTTCGTGATGGCCTGGCATATGCACATTGCCATGTTAATCACGCCTATCAAGAGTGTTCACTTCCAGACCCCGTCTTCAACATCGAGGGCGCTCAGCATTTTCGATGGCCTGTCATCGCCATCGAGAGCTCGGATGAAGACGGTGGCAACGATGACAATGACGGCGATGAGAATGAAGAGGAAGAGGAGGCTTTCACTCCTCTTCGGGCACGAGTGGCACCCAGGAAGCGTCCCCGCATGCATCCGGGTGCATCTTCTTCTTTGCAGCCTCCGCCACCACACCCCTCGCAGCAAAGCGAGGATGTCTACTCCATGCAGGGGATGTATACGATGCTGCAAGAGATCCAGTACACCCAGCTACAGCACACAGCTTCATATGTCGGTATTCAGGATACGACGAACCGGCTGCTAGATAACCAGAGGGCTATTTTTTAAAATGAGCGCCTCCTCCTCGACAACCAACAGCACATCCATGACAGGTTGCATAGGATGGAGATGCAGCAGCAACCCTTCTACGATCATTATTGGAGCCAGAATTACTTTGGGGGGTATCCACAACCTCTGCCTATGCCCCAGTATGATACGAGTTTTCAGGGGCAGTACCCATCTTGGGACCCCTCGGCCCCGCAGTACCCGCCTCCTCCAGAAGAATGATCGGTATCTCTGTTCCACCTTTTAAGGTTGTTTTTTACTATGAGTCCATAGTCGGATTCAAGCTTAGGGGGGAGTTGGAACAGCTCTATCCTTTAGTTTTTAGTTTTTATTGTTTTGTCTTGTCTTTTAGTTCTTGCAATTTTTAGTTTGTTTGTAGGATCCACACTCTATCTAGTGTAATTGTGGATGTCTTAAGTCATGTGTCATCTCGTTGCTTGTACATGGGAATCAGGGGCAAATTTAAAATTTTTTAGTGTTTTGCAAGCTTGTGTTGTTCAACTTTGAGCACATAACTTAAGGAAATGATTGGGTCTGTCAACTATAAAATAGGAAATCACAACTGTACATTCCTAGGATTCATGAAAAGTGGACAGAACTGGTTGTTTGAGCCTGAACTGATCAAATGATAATGAGACTCTAATTTGAAGTAAGAGAGAGAAACCTCTTAATTACTACACAGGTCAGTAAGGAGGGACACATAATAATTTACAAAGGTTCAGTCAATTAGTCTTGTGATCTATCCACCTCATTGTTTTCATACTCCTCCTTAAGAACTAGAAGTACATTACGGTTTTAATCTCTTTGATTGCATCTCATGTAGATAGGACTTGCATTGCAACTATTTTCACATATTTTGCATGAAAATAAAAAAATAGATTAGCTACACATGCACATTATCCTTAGGTGCATATCATTTAGTTGCATAATATCATTTTGTAGTTGCACTCACATTCTTGTGCATACAGTACATCATGTATCTTATTTCTTTTGAAACATTAAAGGTGATAAACTTGTTCCATACCTTCTGAATGCTTCAAGTATATAGTTGTGCAACAAGAAGTGAGCCCGACAAATAATTCATTGTCATTTATGGATATAAGGGCCTTAAAAGAAAAAAAAACAAGAAGAAAAATTTGGAAATTTAAAAAAAAAAGAGAAAAAAAAAGAATTGAGAAATAAATAGGAATGAGAGGGAGAAAGGAACATGTTCTCACTGCATTTTAAGAAGGATAAGTACATGATGTAGTTTTCTTAGATATTCCATCTCACATGGAGACAGAATGATAGTGCATGCATCATTCCACCCAAATGTAGGCATTAGGGCATTTTCATTTGCATATGCATCATTTAGGCCATTTTTGCTTTGTGCATGTTAGAATCGTATAATGCTTCCATTTCTTCCATGAGCCACCCATTCCATCCACCCGTTGCTTGAATTGGTAGACCACCGAGATTTTCTCCTCACTCATTAATACCAGGAGAACTGCTTCCATGTAGATGGTAGTTAGGGCGAGCAACGTAGAATAGAAGATCACAAGATGCACCGAGCCTGAACTGGAGAATTTCATTATGTTAACTGCCTTATATGATAGTGTTCATCAATTTTGAGGTAGATATCTTTTATGGATGATTATTGTCGCCTTTAGGGTAATTATCATTATGTGATTAGTGAGGGCCAGTTTGTGAATGTCTGGTGGGAATCATATAGTGATGTTTGTTGTGATGATCTGTTCTTTATTTGACCCTCGCAATTCTATTCTAAAGTTTAGTTTCTCAAGGGCGAGCAATGTTCAAGCTTAGGGGAGTTTGATGCGATAATTTTGAGTCACATTTATAGACTTGTTTTACTTGTGTTTTATGAATTTATTGGTCATTTTGGTGGTTAATATTGCATAATTCATTTACTTTGGTCTATGAGCCTTCTCAACATCAATTCTCCCTTATTTTATTGTTTTGAGCATAATGATTACAATAATATGTTTTATTTCGGCTTATGTGGTTTTGTGTTGCAATTTCAGGAAAAATGCATATCTGCAGCTATCGATACTATCGACGGCTGTCGATACCATCGACACAGCTACAGGCAGCCAGCGTAAGGAGCAGCATAAAGTCGATACCATCGACCCTTGTGTCGATGGTATCGAGTTACTATCAGGTTTCTGGCGAGAAGATAGTCGATACTATCGACCATAGAGTCGATACTATCGACCCCAGAAGATTTAGCGACGGTAAAGGGATAGAACTGACGCCTAAGGGTGTCGATACCATCGACCCTCGTCGATGGTATCGAGTCAGCAACATGCGCAATGAAGAAAAGAAAAGAAGACTTGTCGATATCGCGCAGGGTCGATACCATCGACTCGCGTCGATGGTATCGACACCGTCAGATGCAAGTTTGTTTCAGATCGATCTAAATCTGACGGATATGATATTTTTGCAAAATATGTGAAAATAGTTGCAATGCAAGTCCTATCTACATGAGATGCAATCAATGATCAACCATTAGTATTGTGTTAATTTTAAATATATGTGGTGTGGAAAAAACTTATTGGTTTTGAATAACTGCATTATTGTGATATGTAGTACTATATTAGTGCAAACTTTACTATCCTAATCTATTGTAATTATGTGCAATAGGTGTGGTTGAGTAACTATCAAACACTACTCATTGTTAAGAATGAGAATGAAATCTCATTTATTTGTAAATGAGAATATAAAAGTAAATGAGCATATTTTTTTTTGAAGAATAATAAAATAGTAAGAAAGTTTTTAAGATAGATTGTGTTGGATTAAGAAGATGAGTTATGTTGGGAATAGAAAATATATGGAAGAGGTTAAGGAGGAGGAGGAATGTGGTATGCATATGGATTCATGAATGTATATCATCTCATTTTGTTGCACATTTTGGAGTAGATTTATACATTTCTATGTTTATTTCCTTAATATGGAATACTTAAGCTTAATTTGCTTTTGCTCTTCATCTGAGTTTTTATGATATTTATCACTTTATTGAAGGAGCAAACTCGAAATCCAAGTGAAGATCATTCTCACAGTGCACCAGGTTTATTTACCCTACCTCCAATGATTGGAAAATTATGCGGGGCCAACTAGAAGCAATTATGTCACTCAGGAAGGCCCAATCAAATGACTTCCACTTCTAGCCTATCGATTAGACCAATGAAAAGAAGGGAATTTGTGCACCAAGGGATCTGATCAGCGAGACTCCCTATTCAATTGATCTATAAATAAAGAATTTGACAATGAACATCAGAGAAATGTGCAACAGAAGGATCACCCAACTAGTTCGAGAATTTCCCAAAGCTATAGTGCAGTTCAGACATTTCATTAATTGGGTAACTGATCGGAAAATCATTAGTCAGCTTGTAAGTTAGCCAAATGTCTTGTTAACCATAATCACCCCTCAAACAATAGATTAATCTTACTCCCAATCGATAGATCAACTCACATCCCAGTCGACTAGTTGGGGGTCTAGGCTAGCCAGTTATAAGTGTCCAGCTAATTGACTGCTCACTCAGTCACCTGACTAAGTGTCCAGCTAACTGACTGGTAGACAAATAGAGAGTGTCCTTGACCCATCTATCTATTGATTTTTTGGGCCTAGTTGCATTTATATAAAAATAATATCAGCCTAAAAGAGGGGAACTCTTGGGCCCCTAGAATTTATCATGAATTTCCAAGCAGAAGAACATAACATAGACAAAGGGACAGTGCCCTCCTCCTGAAGTCTCACTGAACTTCTTCTACCTCTAGAGGTGTCGATTTCTTATCAAAGATCATGAATACACCCTTATATGCCATCTATGACATGGCCCTTTGTTTCGCTTGTTCTCATTCCATTTCTATGAGAGAGTAGTTCCCTTGTTAGGCTATAAAGATTAGCCCTATCTCATGTACTTTGTATTGTACATTATCATATTTCATTATTTCATGTACATTGTTGTTTTTAGTATTTTATTGTGTGTTTTGTGATTGATCACCCTAATTTCATGTTTATTATTATCCTAGAAATAGATAGGTATGAAATGTGTGCTTTGTGATTGATCATCCTAATTACATGTTTATTATTATCCTGGACATAGAGACTATGAAATCTATAATTATAATATCAAATGACAAATCTTGAAGCCCATATGTGATCACAGAAGGGTTTCACTAGGGAAATGGGTTAGTGATTCAGGGGTATTGAGACCTTGGGCCTATGAGAAAACCTATCCTTGTCAAGTTCATGCTCCAAAATGAAAAGAATTTCATTGGACCCTATTTGATTATCCATAATGATGACAATTGTGTTGTATATGATAGAGTATGTAGACGGAAATAGTAAAACCTATTCCACCCCAAAGCTTTTAATATCTAATACAATCAACCTATTTACTTTTTAAGTGATTTACAAATCAATTTTAAATGATAAATAACACAATCGTTCTAGATGTTTGTCTTAATAAAATCACATTTGTAGGTGATTTCTTTTAAATGTTGTCTTTGGGGTTCGATATTAACCCTATACTACAATAAAAATTTCTCACTTGTGGGTAGTGATTACTGCACGTAGATTATGTAGAAAATATTGCAAATCTTCTCTAGGTGAATCTCTTATGCTCTAATATATCACATCAAATTTTGACACTAGTTTTAGGATAATAGAATAGCTTCTCAAATCTGATTGTATGAGATTAATAGGGATTTTTCCTTTCCAAGTGAAATAAACTTTAATCTACTTGAAATTTTCATCGCCACATCCAAGTAAATTATGTGGATATTTGTATTCCAAATAGCACGCTATTATATGTGACAGACGACTAGCATCGCCTCCACTTCCCTAGTCTCTGATCCTGAGATAGAGCAGACATTTCTCAAATTGAATAGAGAAAACCCATTTGGAATAGATGAATCTAAATTTAAACATAGGGTTGAAAGGGCTATGGCCAAACATTAGAAATATGTGATTAGAGAATCTTGAAAAATAGTCAGGACTGAGATGGAGTGCATAGGTAGCTACCTAGCTTAGTGAATTTTTCCATCCCTAAAACTCTTGATGTTCCACATACACTCATCACTAGACTGAGAATCCATTGTGTGTATCATATAGCCAAAAGGAAAATAGGCATCATATGCCATGCATTTGCATTGTATACATCATTTAGGTGCATCATATTTTATTCATTACATGAATGATTTGGATTGATCTTGTGAATCACATTTTCAAAACCACCTATTATTCTACCCATCATTCTACAAGGTAGGTCACCTACATGATTTTTTCCTCTTTTATGTTTAAAATGAGGAACTACATTCATATAGATTGTATTATTTTATCATAGAAATGTATGTAATGGGATCACATGGTGCACCAAGTATGTGTCCTAGTGGCTCTGAAGTTTTCATGCTCACAGTTAGTTGTTTTTTCATTGATCTTTTTGTTGGCATATGTTACAAATATAGTTGATCATTGTAGTGTAGTTACTTGTTTTGTGGTTGGTGAGGGCCAAGTTGGAATGAGTTGGTGAAGGAAAGTTAGGAGGTTAACTTCATTCATATTGTATTCTTCCTAACTCTTTCAAATAAATCCAAGACTAGTATTACTCAAGGATGAGAAACATTCAAAGTTAGGGATTTTTATGCATGCAAAATTTTCATGATTTCAAGGCCTATTTATGTGGTTTTTCATAAAATTTGTTCTAAAAAATGTGTTTTTACTCATATTGCACAAAACTTGCATGTGTCATTTGTTTACATCACTTTAACATATTTACATAGTTTTTTCATGTTGAATATAAACCGTGTGCATTTCAGGCATGTTGAATATATTTAACTTGTCAGTGCCATGCAACAAGATCGGAAATATCTCAAAGAGACTCCATAGCACCAAGACCAATTTCAATGCCACTGATATTGTGCCTCAAATCTAATAAATTCTCAGCTTCATTGACATCTTTTTTAATTATACTGACATTCTTTTGAACATCCAATGGTTCAAACAAGTCAATACTTCTAATTTCTTTGGTGCCACCCAACATAACATGATTAATAAGGATTTTAAACCTAATATTAGTGATATAGGTTCTATAGAACCCAAGTCATGCCAATAACAACAAATCAAAGAGGGGTGGATAGCCTACCCTAGACTAGAATGAGGACATAGGAAAAGGTAGGGATATGGATATGAGAGTATCCTTGCACCTTTGAGGAGTTATTTGCATGATAAAATGTCATTTGTTTCCACTCATCTTCAGAGGGGATCTTCATTATTAATTATTCATCAGTTCAATCTAATTATTCTCATGTTTTCCTTCTCCTTCTTAGTCTACTATAATATCATACTTAATATGTGAGCCTAATCCCCTCTTCTCTAGGACTCAGGAGTAGCATGGTGTTAATTTGTACCTGACAATGTTTATCTAAGAAAAAAAATTGTTGCTATAGAATCTTAGTGATAATATGATTCATTATGTCGTGTTCATGATTGATCACCATGTTCATGCTTTGGATGTTTCTACAATACAAAAGTGGGTTTTAAGATCAGAAGAATTCTTGTGAACACAACTAATAAAGCACTACACAAGTGGGATAACAATTGTGGGATTAAGTATCCAGAGAGAGATTGGTAAACATTTAATATTTTACTTCTTCACTATGAAAGCGGGTTTTGACTAGATTAAATAGTGTGTTACACTATGAAAGTGGGTAAGACAATCTACATATTCTTAATTCCTCTAATGCAATGATTGTCTATTTTTAGATAGATTGAAATCATGTATGGTTTGCATAGTGGTGAAATTTATGATCTGGGAGAATCCATCTATCTAATTTCACAATCAATTACTTCATTTGCCTTGTTAGCTTTAGTTTCTCATTTTTCAATCAATCACAGTTGTTTCCTTTGACCTAATTGATTTATTGAGGGAATGAGGTGACATGGTTGGGTAGACACTTTCATCCATAGGAGTTTGTGAAATATCAGTAAAATTCTCAATATCCTAAAAAAACTACACTCTCTACGTCCTCATTTAAAATATAAAAACCAAATTAAAAAATAGCACACTAAAAAATTTCTAAAGTATGGAATGGTAGCCCTGCCATTATTTCTAGGACTTATTTTAAAAAATTAGCATAATTATAAAAAAAATTACTTATAAGAATGGTCTTCATTACTTATAAAATGGATGACCACATAGTAGTGATACATAATACTTGGTTGACGTGGAGACTTTGTCGGTTCACTCCAAATACTTAAATTGGTATTGTATTAAGCCTTCTTCATATTTCAAATTAGTAGTAAAGGCATTTCATTGCATTGGACTAGATTACAAATTACATGTCAAGTATTTACAAATGATGGGAATAATTATTAAACCATTTGAACAACCATATATCAGTTTCAAGATCATTACAAAAAAAAATAATTGATGATGGTCTATTGGAGATATGTGAAGGAACAGTTGGGTTAAAACATTCTTCATTGTTGGGTTAAAAACTTCCTCCATTGTATGTGAAATGCCAGGAACATCATTGATGTCTTGAATAAGTGGATTCACTATATTCTCATTAAGAATTTGAGAGGAGATGTTGTTATTGTGTTGGTGAGGGATTAGGAAAGGTGTCATGTACACACATTGTACATTCATCTAGAGGCATTGTACTATCTACTAGACATACTGCATTTTCATCTTGTGTGGATATGTGAAGGGTATCATTTGTCAACTTGTCTTTAGAAGTCCAGTTTTTTGTTATTTGGTTGTGACAAATCCCTCATTGACTTTTCCCATAAAGATGATGGTCTGTCAATGTGAATATCTGCATTATATACTTTTATAGAGGGTTGTTATCCTACAACAAAATAAATATACTAATACTAGATGATAGTATACTTGTTTTGTTGTACAATACTAAAAACATGTATAACATCCTCAAAGTGCATAGTAATCGTCATCAGAATTAACATTGTAGTAATAAAATATAAGAGTATGATTCAAAAGTGACATATTAAATTGGCACAATATTGAATATCACATTTACCATTATGGAAAGTCTTTTTTTTTCAAAATAGTTTTTAGCCTCTCATAATCCTCTGCTAACTCTCTCCTCACATCCATATAGTTATCAGTAGATGATCTTGCTAAGTTGCAAAATCCATCACAAGTTTTATAATTATGTTATATGCATTCCTTAGGCTCATCTCCCGTCCTAACAAGATGGGTATGTGATGTGTTTTAGATCACGAAGTGTGTCTTTCGTCCATCTGTCTAATATATATTGTTGAAGAATATTATCAAACTTCAAATTACTACAAATAACACAAAGAATGTTACTAGACAAAATTCTCTTAGATTCAAAATATAGACATCAACATTTGACCTCATTATCTAGTTTTAGTATTGTGCATGAATTTCATTTGAAATGGTTCAGATGGAACTGCAATTATTATTACACTATAGTGTTCTACAATAAAATATGACGATTGGAAAGAATCCTCTAACAAATTTGTTGACCCATAGAACATTATTCCTTCCATTGTATGTTAGAGTTTTTTAAATATATTCATGGTATATGACTCAACAAATTGTGCCTCAATCACAGTTTGAGTTGTGATTTTTTGTGAAAAGATTTAAAGCAAGCTTTCTTCTCTTTTTCATATTTTCTTGAAGATATCATTCATATTGAGAAACATAAATTTTATAGAGGTACATGAGTTGATATAACAATCAATAATTGGATTCATATATTCACTTGTCTCAGTTGTATACATGTAGATCTAAAAAATTGATATAGGGAGTCAAATCTCTTTAAGATCATGAATACTACTAATCTAACTCTCTTCTTTCTTACTCACGAGTTGAATAGCTCTATACCAAGTATTATGAAATTCTTTGAAGATATACTCTCATAAGATGCATCATATACTAGTTTGGAAATACATTAGTTCTTTTTTATTTTTCAAGAAGTTTTTCACATTTTCCACACATACATTTAATGATGTGTAATAGGGAAAACAATTAACAACATTTCTTATGTGTAGGGTCTGATTAGTTACGATGCCCTTTGGTTCCACACCACCTAAAGAATAACATAAATTTAATCATCTTAAAATGTATCTTGCCAAAACAACATAAACATCGTGATATAGGTAGTAAGAATTATACTAAAATATGAGTACGTAGGAAACAAAATGACGACTTAGATATACATCCAAGCCATATTTTGAATGATCATATGTACATATATGTGTTTCGTCACATAATATTGCACATATTGTTAAAATTGAATGACAATGGTGATTAATACCCAGAAATGAGTAAGTCCTCCTCGTTCTTGTTGGCGAGGTATGTAGTGTCAAATGTCATGACATCATTAAATATTTGTATGCATGTCTTGACCTTGAGTCATCCCAAAAGACATTTTGTAGAACACCAAAGTCATCTATATCAAGAATATAGAAGAAATCATTATTATATTTTTGCATTCTAATGAAATAACCCTGAATAGTAGGCTCTAACACACCCTCAGTAGGAGCAATCAAAAGAACAGGAACATGATCTTTGTTCAATGATTCAGAATTTTCACTTGCATATAAATGACTTAAGTCAATAGATTCTATCCGCGTAATGCAAATCACTAAAATTGATAAAGTAATGATAAAACATTAGAGTGATGGTATTGTACGATTCTATGGTGTGACGATGTGATATATTTTGATTGTATAAAATGCAACTTATGGAACTTTGTTATTGTTTAAGTTCATGTTTGCACCTATTCTTATTGTTTTATTGGAGTGTAGGTATTGTACGATGAAAGTTTTCGTAGGTTAAAGTAAAATGGTAACGTGAGGTGTTATGAAATAGTACTAGCGTAACTAGTAGAAATTCTAATTATTTTGGTATTGTACTAGCTTAAAGAGTTCGTTATTGAAGGAATAATTGAAACAGAAGATGTAACTTTTGCTTATTTATGTATAGTATTGATTCAATTATGCATTTATTCTTGTTTTGTTAATGAATAATATTGTGTTGTTGTAAGGCGTTGTAGTATTTTAAAGTGGAGCATAGTGTATATTAATTTTGTATTACTAAATGATAATTGTGTTAGTATAATGTGTCGTGCTTATTATTATGTTGTTCATGTGCATTAATTTCATACTGTAAAATGATAATTTTGTTAGTGAAATGTATCATGCTTATGTAATGTGTGATGGGACTGTATGGAAGTAAATCTTGATGTTGTTTGCATTTTACTAACTTAAAGAAGTCAATAATAAACAATTAGCATGGGAAATGTTACTATTAAGATCTAGAAGTAGGATAAAATATGAAGAAATGATGCTAGGATAAAAACTTAAAACATACAATTTATAAACTTATATTGAGTCCAAAAAAAAGGGCAAATAGAAACTAGTTGGATATGTGTGTGTGTGTATGTGCGCGCGCGCGTGCATGTGTGTGTGTGTGTATGTGTGTGTGTGTGTGTATATATAGACATACACACACATTGCTCATAAAATGGAACTCCCATGGTGTTTGAGTTCATCTGCAGTAATAGAAATACAAAGATAACATGGCCGACAAAAAATAAACATAATAAAACTTAAATAAAATGAAAATAAGTATAGTAGTCACGGATGAATGAATATGGTATAGGAGGTAAGAGGGAAACTAGCTGAATATGTATATACATTGCTCAAAATTTGGAGGGAACTTTAGTTGTTAAGTACAGTGCCGCATAAAATGAATTTGAAACAACTAGTACTATGTAGTTTTGAGGGATTCTATTGGGAAGAAAAAAGTTGCATGAGATAATCGGCTAGGTAAAAACAAAAAGATATTTAAATTATATAATGCATGACAATTGCATGCGAGAATATTTGTTTCGTGAAGAATATCTAAACGCACATGGCAAAGTCACAACACAGTGTCCCGATGGGCAGGTGTGGAAACAAGGATAGAAATGTGGATGTCAAGACTTTTTCCAGAATATATGTGGAATGGGAACCGACTAAGGATGATTTAGAAAAATATCAACAGTGTTTGAGATAAGTCAGGTGGGATCCCCTTATTAAAATCCCACTAAGGCAAGGAGACCCAGATGGCAAATAACATTAAAAAGAAAATTCACTAGAGAGAGCATACCATCCGACCAAGCCAAAAGGTATCAACAACCGTCATCCAGCTCCCTAGGACCATTGGATCATCTCGTGGAGCAACAAGAACGGCATCTACTTCGAAGTTGTTAAGGCCCGTCAGAGCCAACTTGACTTGAGGAATGAAGAGGCCCTAAGGAGTGATCTTCGTCTTGAGGGTGGAGGAAGCCTCGCCTTACCCATGTTTTTATAGTTGAAAAGACATCATTGGTTTTCAATGTCAAGATGATTAATGTCAAGCTAGATATGCCTAATGATACTCTCCGCTAAAGAGCTTGATTATTGATTAAAAAATGCCGTCTAGGCAAGCCTCTTTATTGAATAAGATACTTAGAATTCTTTCAAAATGCATATTATGTACTAGTGTACTAATAAAAAAGTGAGACCATGTATGTTTAGAAAGGATCAATCAAATAAAATATGACCAGTCTCAGTCCATGAGCTGCTGTAAAAAGATATACATGTATCTCAAAAACCATGACTCCGTCAAGCCTCCCCAATTACCACTTTGTTATGTTCTTTTAACTGAAGGAGGATGTGTAACTTCGTGGGCATCTAATACCCCAAAACGTCACTCATAAGGAGACTAGTGACGGATTTAGATAAGACATTGTATGCATTCTTAATCTTCTATTTTCTCGAGGCCAATGCGTGTGAGGATGATAGAGACAATGGGAATAAGAAAACCCTAACCCATCAAATCAGTGGTGTGTTTTCATATGTTGTTTCTTGAGAGCACGCCATCATATAGGCATTTTTTATATATATAATTCTGGTGTTATATGGTATATTCATGTTACAATGGTATCGTATTACACACCCAAAATGTTTGACCAAGGTTATAACAAAAATTTCATGAGAGTCTAACTAAAAGCCAAAGTGGTAATACTGTACACCACTAGGTGTTTTCCTTTGATCAAGTAAAGCTAGAAATGACAGCACTTTTTTTTTTATATAATCAGGTTCGATGAGGCGTACTTGCTGTAGTATTATGTTTTAATGTAAGTCAACCAAGTGCAAGCATTATTTTCAACAATGGAGTCTACTACTTACGGAACATGTAGCGTGAGATTGATAATATCCCAATTTCTCGTGGTGAATTCTGTGGCCAAGATTAACCATAATATTGTTTGTTTGTCATTGATGAATGCTTGATTAAGAACATGAATTGGTTGATCAATAGAAGACCCTGATTTAGCCCAAACTAAATTTTGTTTGGTGTAATAGCTTGGTTTGCGTGCTGAAAGTATAAAGAATTAGTTGCGCTTTTGTCAAAAATATCTAAGATTGTGATTTGATCTACATCTATGCTTTATGAGTTGAGGATTTGATGTGTCAATCCTTGGTTGTTTCTGCTTTGCCTTTTTTCTCTTTTCATATCCCTAAAATAGGGTTTTGGGGTGGTTGGATAGACGTCAACCACCCTTGTAGGGTTAATGGCTCATCACCCCGTATCACCTCAGGTTTGGAGGTCAATGGATTGAAGGTTACAGGCTTGGAAGTCGATTGATTGAAGGTTGGTGGCTTGAAGGTTGACGGGTTGAAGGTTGTAGTCTTGGAGGTTTATGGGTTGAAGGTTTATGAATTAGACTTTGATGGGTTGCCCCTTGATCTGGGGTCGATGATTCCCTAGACCTAAGATCAACAAGTGAAGAGAAGGTGACCTCAATGGTCTAGTGGTGATGACCTTGATGGGTCATGTGTCGATGATATTTATGGGTCAGTCGGTGGTGACCTTGATGTGTTGAAGAGTTAAGACCTAGATGGGTGGAAGAATAGGGACCTTGATGAATCTTGGATGAAGGACTTCAATGGGTTGAACTTTGAGGGGTTGATCTTTTATAGATTGGAATTTGAAGATCATGGATGGGTTGGCATGCTCCATGAGGATCAATGGGTTCACTTATTGAGGAATGATTTGACCTTTTAGCTACCTAGCCCTATAAATACCCCATACCCCAACCATATGGACCATTTAACACCCCCAACAATTGTTATAACACGCAGGCCAAGGAGGTCGAGGAAAGTTTCAAGGAGGTTGATGGCAAGGTTTGAATCTTGTATGTGTACGAAAGAAGAAGATATAGCTTCCTTTGATGGAAATAAAGTGATATATCTTTTTTTCATCCTAGATCATACAAAATCTCTTTTTTTCATTTATTGTTGTTTTCTCTCTCTTCTCCTTCCTTTGGCCGAATTCCATGGTAAATCATGGTATATCTTGCTTCTTATGGCTAAAGATCCCTCATTTTCTCTTTATTTGACCTAGTTGAGTGTAGATATTGCTTGCAGGAGCTTTGATAGAGCTTTCAGAGAGATGGTTTAGCATCTTTTGGAGACTTGATCGTGGTATTATTCCTTGGACCTGATTTTCTTCTTCAATGGGCAAGTGATATAGCTATTTATATCTTACTTTGCCTACATTATCTATATGAACTACTACACTAATAGGATAGATCATCAATTGATAAAAGCATATATCTTTGGTTTAAAAGTGACTCTTAGGTGGGTAGAACAAAAGTTTAACCTATAAAGCATTGGTTTCTTGAGAAAACAATAACTGACATGACAATTACAACATAGGCTAAGGTTGATTACAAAATTGACATAATAACTCAATAGTAGCATATAAAAATCATTACATTTTGTTACAAAGTACTTGGCATCGTCAGTTTTGGTTTCATAAAATTGTGCCATAGGCTATCATTTTAGTAAAAAAAATTGATGCAAATTACTTGTCGGTTTGGTCTCGATTCCATAAACCAATGCCAAAGGATGTCTCATCAGTATGAATCTTTTTGGAAAGTACTTGTCACATCACTTTTGATTTCAAGAATCCAATGCATAGGTTGTCTTATCGATAAGAGTTTGTTGCAAAGTACTTGTCACACTGGGTTTTGTTTCACCAAATCTATAGTTTATCTTATCGATAAGAGTTTGTTGCAAAATAGTTGTCATGTCGGTTTCAATTTCACAAATCGACGATATAGGCTATCTTATCAGTAATATTTTTGTGGCATAGGAAATTTATGTTAGTTTTTCTTTTGCAAACTGAAACCATACATATGTTGCCTCAATTTTTGGTCGATGACCAACATTGAAATTTCTATTTTTTTTACATTAGGATTGCAAACATGTTGTCGAGTTGTTATTCAGTAAAATAACATGTTCCATCATGTGTTTAGCTTAAAAAAAGTCATTTTCATATTATAAAACATGCACTAACATACATACAATTACGTTGCTCATTGTATTCATATTCACGTCTGCAAAGGCACATCCATTCGGATATGGATTCACAACTTAGATTGAATTAATGTTTCACTTTCACACAATTAAGAAATCAAGCATTCACAATTCACATTGCATACATGTTTCACTTCTTTTCACATTGTAAATCATCTCTCACTTCATTCACATTATGTTTCATTTTAAATTCAAATGCATAATCATGATACCAATCAAATGCAAAGTCACTTGTGTGTCCATGTTTCACTTCTAGTAACATAACATAATCATGCAAAAACTCAAATCCAAAGTCTGCCACAAAGTTTCAAATATATAATCATGTGCACAATGAAATTCCAGTTTAATTTCTTTTACAAATCACTTCGTCCACTCTTCTAGTAGGACATCTAGAGTTTCTCGTGCATAAGGATGCATGTCAAAGACCTACAAATGGACCATATAATCATACAATAATATTATATAAGATTATTATAGTTTGAATTGAATTATAAACTTAGGATCTAAAGTTTTTATTGCCTAATCTACATTTAGGATGTCATTTTATGTTTTTTTGGAAATGTCCTTCATATACTTCATTACATAATACACGCATTCCCAGTCATTATTTTGTAAGGACAAATGCAATTTATGTGAAATATATTGAAATAAGTAGAGTAGGTATTAGATTTTAAGCTATAAAATTATCTTAAAAGTAGTCCAACATTATGCTTTCTTTTGTCTATATATGACTCTGGCTTGACGGAATGCTTTTATGCCTTTATAAGTCATAGGAATCCATGCAGTTGACTATTTAGCTATATCATGATAAAGACATTAACAAATAAGTTAACAGATAAATATATATATTTACTATTCCGATTTGGAATCTTTATTTTATCCCCCCAACATATTTTCTACCCAGTGGGCTAATATAATACACAGTCAATATGCTTAGCTAGATCACCAACAGTTCCCAGAGCCTATTAATGAATACATCACAAGGAAAATAAAAACAATCACGTTCCATAATAAAAGTAATTCATAAATTAAATACAAGCTCAGAAATAGAATTAAACAATGATAACTTACTTTGACACTAGAAGGATCTACAATTGGGTTCTTTCCCGTACTAGTAAAATACTTAAATGAAAGTGGAGAAATAATCAAATATAAGTTGTTGGTCTCTATCCAAACCACTAATCAATGAATGAACTAGGAAGGTCATATTGTTATTTGAAACTATTAAGTCTGCGGATATAGGTAGATGTAAGAACATTTGTAATAGTTTAATATGTGGAAAATAATTAAAGATATATATTCACATAGAGTCGTTGCATTGATAATCTGTCACCATACCCATATTTATAATATAGAGGTATTTAGTCAATCATAGTGAAATAGCTATGTAATATCTTGAATAAGAACACTAATTCCAAGATCTTATCTGACAGCCTACTCGAGTGTATGGATCATGATGAATGCATATTCATCCATTTTTATTGCGGCTTTTAGATCATTCTTTATGAACATTTTTTGTTATTACCTAGTTAAGATTTAGTTAACCTAGTTTTGCTTTTCTCTCTTAAATTAGAGTTCTATTAGATTTTCTCAATATTGGCAGGGATAGATCCCAATTATATCCATTCATTTTAGAGATTAAGAACCCCCTCCCAAAAACTCTAGGATTACATGATCAAGGAGGCTTCAATTGTGTATCTTCATCCTCACAAAAATCCAACTAGTCAATTGACTTCTTCAATCGGTCAACTCACAAGAAAGATTAAAAGGATACAGAACTTCCAAACGATCATCTGCCACTTAGTAGATCAATTAAACTTGAAAAAATAGGGACTTCTACTACAATTGAAGCAGTGCCTTATCCAACTGATCAACTAACCTACCTATGAGCCCAAGCATCAACTCGATCAGTCTACCGATTGGTCCCCCAGCTGATCCACTGGCCTACATTCAAACTCAGGCACTGAATTACCCCAGTCTATCAATTAGACCCCCAAATGATTGATTGGCATGGTGTACTTAGTCTTTGCACCCTCGGCTAGGACACACTTTTAGGGTTTTTGGGCCACATTACTTCCCCATAAAAGGAGGGGGTATGCCAAACACAATAGGGATCATATTCTGCCATCTCAAAGTCTCCCTTGGGTGCATAGAGCAAAGAAAGGAGAGGAGTCATCGTCTTCTTCACGAAGGATGCCAAAGTGATTCCATATTGTAGAATTGAGTTGGATATCTACAAATTATTTTTTGACACCCCTAGAAACATGAATCTTACCTCTTTATCTATTCTTTTGTTTTGAATATGAAGGAATAGACCCTTATATTGAGGAATGGGGCCTAGCCTCATAGCCTATATCTTGTCTTAGTTAATTTTTACTCCTAAGACTATTGTTGCTATATGTGTTTCTTCTATCTTATGCACTTGTTCTATGGTTTTTTCAATTGTATTTTGTCATTATAGTCTTGGTGGGATAGATCACGGATCCCAACGCCATAAATGTTTGATGAATCCATATAACTCCAAATGAGATCTCCAAATGGAGTTTTATGATTGATTTATCTTTTTTTCTTGTCTATTGTAGTCTTAGGTTATGAGATCCCTGCATCTAGTATTAGAATCCCATATGAGATGTGTAAAACTCTAAATCATATCTCAGACATAGTTTTATTGAACAATTAGACAATTATCCATAAACATTGACATCTCGGGCTTATTGGGAAGTTTGATCCTTGAGAGAGATGTGTTACATAAGGACACAAAAACTGCTTGGTCCTAGTTTAGAAACCTAATTTAAGGAGTTGCATCAATTAAGGAAACTACCTAATCTATGGTGGTGGACCTCAAACCCCTAGTAATATTTTATTAATTGAATCTTAATTCATTTTGCTTCAGCAATCTTTAGTTTGAGTTTTATTATAATCTCTCTCAACAATTGGATTTAAATGTTATTCTTAGTAATAGGTTTGAAACAATTCTTAATCATTTTGTCTCACGGGCTCAACCCTTTTGTATACTATAATTAACATGTTTTCTTGCGGGTGAGTTGATTTCTGTTGATAAGGCTAAACTCTAGGGAATCATCTTAACTACTAAATTTGTGTACAAATGACGTGCATCAAATTTTGGCATCATTGTAGAGACAACGAAGTTGCTTTCAAACCCCATTGGTTTGAATAAGTAGATTTTCCTTTTTCAATTGATAATAACTCATATTTTCCTGAAACTATCTTTCCTCAAATCTTTATGTTGTCTAATCTCTTTTTCAGGTCCTAAGTGGTATATGCGACATTCACAACGTGTCGATCCTACACCATATCTATTCAATATGGAGATTTATCAAACATTTCATTGCCTATGTTGGATCCATTAGTATAGGATAGATGAGGAGGAAGTCAGCTGTCAGATGGAATTGGTCCTCATTGAACAAACACATGCCATGATGGACAAAACAAGGGAAGCCATGGCTTCCAAGAGATGCCATGATGGACAAAATAAGAAGTCCAACACATTGAAACACAAGAAGCAGAGCGACAGAAGAAACTTAAGGTCTTCTAAGTCCCTAACTATGTTGATGCACTACATCCCATTGTGTGTCCCACTATCAGGGCTCCACAATTTGAGATCTACACACAACGGATCACCATACTTTCGAGCAGTGCATTTTCTAGAAGAATGGGTGAAAATTGCCAAGACCATCTACAACGCTTCTCTAACCTTTGTGCCTTCATAAAATATCATGTGATATTGAGGATTCCATCAAAGTACAGCTATTCATATATTCACTAATTGATCTATCCAGAATTTAGTATATTACTATGGAGGTAGACCACATTACCACTTGACAAGGTCTCCAATCCAAGTTCCTCGAGAAGTACTACCCCTAATACCTCACCTATCAGATCAATATACAAATCATGTAGTTCGCCATGGTTCTAGGTGGAACCTTGCTCAAAGATTGGGGGAGATTTAAAGATTTCCTTTGTCACTTCTCACATCATGCCATGTCTCAAGTGTAGTTAGTCAAGACCTTTTATTGTGGCATTGATGAAGATATCAAGACCTTCCTTGACACCTCATCCAGAGGTAACTTCATCTTCCAAAACTTTAAAAATGCCTGGGAATTTTTAAAAGAAGTATTGAGACACAAGATTGATCAAATTGAGACCAAGGTGGAGTCTTCAAGGTGGCCAAGGCCAAAGATAGTTTTAAGTTTAAATCCATTGTTAAATCCCTTAATATGCTAGCCTTGATGTAAGACCGCCTGGAGTCCTCTTGCAATGCCTATGAAAGAAGAGGACAGAGACAACATCTACATTAGTAAAATACGTAGATCTCTTCTTCCAGGATTGCAAGGAGCATGACCAGTCAACTCTATAATGTCAAATCCTTTACAACCCCATGGTAAAAAATAGTCCTGAAAATCTAAAGATGGACCACAGATGTAGAATCTCAATTCCATCCACAGCATACCCAGCCAGGCCTATTATAACCCAAATCATACTAGAAACTATCCTAGTTCCCAATATGGAAATCCAGACAGTGTAGAGACTACATCACAATATAAGCCTTCTCAAGTGAACAACCAAGGTCGTGTCCCCTAGGGTTCCAATATAATAACCAACAAATTTTTAGGAACCATGGTTACTACAGGGGACAGTAGCTCTAAAGTTTTATCTAGGTGCCACAGATGCATCAAACACCACTCCATCTACAGAGGATAGAATTTCTTCCCTAGAACAGATAATTATATCTCAGCAAGTTCATCAAAAGGCAATGGGTTCCCAGTTATCCTATATCATGGCACCCCAATGTCCTCATATAGGTTCTTTTGTTGGACAACTGGAACCCAGTCTAAAAGATGTAGAACAACTTAATTTTGTGACAACTTTCTTTGGCTTAACCCTTATAGAGAAGGTAAGCTCTTCTACAAATACGAAGAACTAGTATGATGAAGATGAGATGGTCATGGCTTAGAAGATGACAACAGCTCAGCCAAAAAAATTTACTCCTTCATCATATAGTTCCATATATAATTCGTGGGTGCCATACCAGTGTTGATTGGACCTGACAGGATTCCAAGTTCAACAAATCTAAAGAAACCATGAAAAAGTTGTATGTTAATATCCCATTACTTGATGACATGGCCAAAATGCCTCATTGGGTTAAATTCTTTAAGATCTTTCTTAATCGTGAATATATAACTAAAAATGTGAAATAGTAAAATTGGAAAGAACATCATTAGATGTTGTTCGAAATAAGATGCCTCACACATGCAAGGACCTAGGGTCCTTGGGATTTCATGCTCAATAAGTGATTATACCAGCCACACTAGTCTAGCTGGTCTTGGAGCCAACATCTCTATCATACCACTTAGCCTATGTTGGAGACTCGCCCTTACCAATTCGTGACCGTCCATCTTGTTGATTCTTCCACAACCAAATCAGTTTTTATTATTGAGGATATATCCATAAGGGTTCGGGAGTTTTACACTCATTGTGATTTTGTAGTATTGGATATCAAGAAATATTGTCATTATCCACTTATTTTCTATTCCTACCACCTCTAGGGCCTTAATTAATGTCAAAGTAGGACATTTGATCTTATGTGTGGGAAACTAGTCTCTTGATTTTCAAGCACTCAGAGGCTCCATGATGTACACCAGAGAAGAAGAATAATACTTCCTTGGCTGCATTGATCAATTTACTCAGATGCAACAACTTTTTCCTTCAGAAGCCTCATCAATGATTGAGCGCATGGGTATCCTTACAGGACGATCACATTTCAAGGAAGACAGAGAAAGTACATGGCTGCCCCTCACCAAAAGAAAGATTACCAATCATATAAGAGATATCCCTTCCTCTTGTGTCCACTCCTACAACGTACATTGCTCAAGAACTACAAACACGTGTCTATCTACAGACCCTAACTACACACCAGATAGTTCCCAGTCGCATTCTCTCCTCTCCTCACCAGATTCCAATCAATAAAGATTACTATGTATCTCATGAGTTTACAATACCATATGTCAATCAAGAAGAATTAATTTGTGACATAGGTTGTGAATTTTCTAAGAACCAACCTCTACTGCTGATCCCCATGGATGTTGGTTACCAATATGATGGGATGATCATGCATCCAATAAACCTCATTCTTGCACCACCTCAGAATTATCATGATGATTCGTCTCAAATCCCTTATGACTATTCATTACATACACCGAGTACTCGGAACCAACCAGGTATAACTCCAACTATTTCCTTTAGTATTCTATCATATATCACATCATTTGTGGTAGATTATAGGATGGAAGAATTCAAGCAAGAATTAGGGAGTGGATGGAAGGGAGACAACCAAGTAGTCCTATGTATACTCCAGTTTCTACTCCTTTATGGTGGACAACATAGGCATAGAGTGTTCAACATTAAATAGGGTGCTCGTTGGGAGGCATCCCAGCACTTTTCTTCCCTCCATCCTAATTTAGGATTTACTTCGAATGAGAAAAATTTTAAGTTCAAGGTGGAGATGGGTGGTACGTACCTATTCCACCCACTCTATATTTCCTTATATTAGTATTCTTAACTTTTTTAAGCTTACATGTAGTTTAGCTTTACATTTTTCAAATTTTTTTTTACTTTTCTTGCATATGATTTGTCCTTTATCTAGTTAGACAATTATGCATGATTTATCAACAAACCCCTTGGATGGTGTGAATTCTCTTGCAATAATTTCATAAACTACCATTCCTAGAACTCACCCTGTCAGTTATGACCATAAGTAGCATTACTCCTTAGAAAAAATGGCAAGCTATAATGGATAGAGAGGAATCAAAAGCAATGTATCTTAACTTGAATAGTGTAATAGCTTGTGACATTTCTTGATTGTTGCATGGTAAAAAAAGAATTGAATTGATGTTATGATGCTCCCAATGCGCTCAATTCAAAATATGGAATGCACAAGTTCAGCCTTTTTACATTTCTTCCATGACTTCTTACCCCTCCATTCGCTAAAACCAACTACAGGATAAAAATAGTACTAAACTCCAAGTTCATCCACCTCTACCGTTTCTTCCATACTCCTCATATGTAGTAGGGGTGTACCACCAATAAATACAAATTCCAATGTGTACACAAAAAATACAATCAATATGATTGGAACAAAAATAAAGTGATCTTTAGTCTAATAGAGGAGAGATCACCTTCCTTCATACCTCCTTTCACTCCATTTTTTACCTAGGGGAATATAAATACCCCCAAACCACTCAATCATATAACCATGTTCTTGTGTAGAACTTGTAAGACTATATGAGAGTACCACAAATAGAAGAGATATGAAATATGTTTCTTTGCAGACCTTGAAATAGAAACAAGTTGTAAAACAAATTTGAATACAGAATGTAGAAATTATATTTTTGTGATTTCAAGAAATTAGGGTCGCTTGGCCACAAAAGGTGGTAAGGATTCAAGTAGTGCTATGAAAGAGAGCCCAACCGATCGATTGTCCTACATTCAAACCCAAGCACCAACTTACCCTAGTAGACCGATTGGATCCCCAATCGATCGGCTGGCGTGAAGGACTCAATCTTTGAAGTTGTTGTTGGGACACATTTTTAGGGTTTTTGGGCCACATTCCTTCCTTATAAAAGGAGGGGGTAAGACTGGAACAAGGAGGTCATACTCGGCCATCTCAGAGCCTCCCTCGGGTGCATAAATTAAGGAAATGAGAGAAGAAGCCATCATATTCGTCAAATAGGATGCCAAATTTTAGAATACAGTTGGATATCTATGGATTCTTTCTATATGCCCCTGGAAACATGACTCGTTCCCTCTTTATCTATTCTTTTGTTTCTACTATAGAGAGTAGACCCTTATATTGGGGCATGGAGTGTAGCCTCATAGCCCATCTCTTGTCTTCGTTAATTTTTGACTCAAAGAATTTTATTGTTAGATGTATTTCTTCTATTTTTGGTGCTTGTTCTATGGTTTGATCAATTATATTCTTGTCTTTATAATCTTAGGGAAGAGATTACAGTTCCTAATGCTAGTAATTTTTTATGAACCCATAAAACTCTATATGAGATCTCAGATGGAGTTCTATGATTGATCTATCATTTTTGTTGTCTTTTATATTCTAGGTGATGAGATCTCAGATCCTAGGATTAGAACCTGAGATGAAATGTGTAAACTCCATATGAGCTCTAGATGGAGTTTTACTAAATGATTTGACAATGGTCTATAAACATAGAGATCCCCAGTTTGTGGAAATTTTGTTCCTTGCAAGATATGTGTTCCACAAGGACACATATCCGCTTGGTCCTACTCTAACAACCTAAGTTAAGGAGTTAAATCAATTAAGTTAACTACATGGCTATGGTGGTGAATCATTGACCTCAATAATATTTTATTAATTGAATATTAACTAAATTAGTTTTACTTTTCTAATATTTAGTTATAGATTTAGTTATAATCCCTAAACTTTTGGATTTTATATATTATTCTTAGCAATAGGTTTGAAACAGTTATGAATCATGTTGTCTCATGGGTTTGACCCTTTTCTGTACTATAATTAATATGTTCTCTTGCAGGTAAGTTGATTGTCGTTGATAAGGCTAAACTCGGAGGAATAATCTTCCTTGATGCTATACATTAGATCACCATATTCAACCTCAGTTTTTCAATTTTATCACTAGTGACATAAGGCCTTACACTTACTTCCTCGAGAGTCAAATAAGTCTTACAAAATTAAAGTCAGAGCATTAAGCTTTAGAGGAACATCCATAGGGGGCTTTGTAGGTTTTTTGATCTAATTATATTCTCACACCAACCAACATAATATATAGACAAATAGGAAATATTCACAAATACAAATGAGATATGAAGTAGTCATATCAACTCAAATAAAACCAGGTTTTTGGGCTGATTTCCCTTCTTATTTTCCTATGGTATTGTGTTTAGGGTGAGGTTTCAATGGTGTTGTGTCTCTCATTCTTTTACAGATAAGTTGTAAAGATCCAAAGACCATGTTGTCAGGCATTGGAGTGCCATGCATTGTCCCATAAAGGCAAGGAAAGACCTGACCATGTGCCATGATAATAATTTTAGGTTCTAAATCTAGAAGACAACATTTCTTACCCACCTACAATTAAATTTGAATAGTATTTTACCATATATATATATATATATATATATATATATATATATATATATATATATATATTGAATTAACATACTATTATATCACTAAGAAATTTACATATGGCTGGCATTGTGGGTCCATTTGAGATTCTAAATACTATGTGTATGTCATCATCAAAGCAGCATAAGGTGTGTTCAATATGAATAAGTTGAAAAGGATGAGATTTGATCATAACTTCATTTTCTCTTTGTTGTATCATCTCATCTACTTCCTCTTGTGACATAGTGCCTTTTTTAACATGTTTGCATGGATGTTCGAATGAGCCAAAATATGACCATCCCTACACCAGCTCGTGTGTCCCTAACATAGCCAGTATGCTTTTGAGTACCAGAGCAACTCTCAATTCCATTTAGCCCTTAGGGATGAAATTTCCATCCTTTGTTTTCTCATGGAGCTCCTGCTAATCATGATCAATGCAACTATTTAGTAAAATCTAATAATTAAAAAATAAATAAGCATGCATAGAGAGAGGGTTGAACTTTATTAGTGTTTGTGCCACCTTAGTGGTTGTGAGAATTTAGAATTAAATGAATTGTTTTCTATAGAATCTATGCACACCACATTCTAGGGTGGGAATGGACTTGGAGATATGCTTGATCACTCCCTAGACGGTTCAAATTTTTCTTGTTTTGGCAGCATATGGCATAGCGACCAAGTCCCAACTGATGGTTGTACACATTCATTATAAATAGTTTCTTTTTGTCCTTGTGTATAGGCTGATCAATATAAAAGATGTGTTACATTGTAAGAAGACTAGAAGTATACTAAGAGTAAGATATCAGATTGATCATTAGTTTATATTAAAATAATTAATACCTTGAACTCATGTAATTTTGTAGAACCAAGAGATTTGTCTCACACCTTAAAGTTAAGATAAGTGTATCGCGTAGTGATCGGATTCTTTATTTTCTAGTAAGTTGTATATTCTCTCATCATATTGGTCTCAGGACCCCTTAACATCTTCTGACATCACTGTATCACCTTTTTATGATAACCTATTCAAGTAGGTGATAAAATACCTTACAAAAGTAGCTTTACTATTATTAGAATTGTCAAATGAAAATATAATTTGGAATTGACAAACTTAAGTGTAATATGCATATAGCTCACAACTATGTCCTTCCACATGAGATACTTTAGGATAACATCAAATTAATATGCATATAACTCATATCTATACCTAGATTTTATATATCTTGGCACCTTGTTATGCATAGTGATCCCCAAATAATGCATGAAGGTACTAGCATTATCCTTGATAAGTGCTCTTGTGTGATTAAACTGTATGGGAAACTTCTCACCTTTGGAGCTAAGATTTCCTAACATGTGTATGAGCATGGGGATCTCTATTACATGTAGTCTTAGCATTAGAACACTCACTAGTAGTATCCTACTCTACACTAGAACTCTTAATGGGAGTAGCATACTCTACACTAGAACCCTCAGCAGAAGCAGTTTTCTCTACACCATCCTAGTTAGCACCAACATCCCTAGGTGTTGAGGCTCATATTGCTTCTAGTCAGAATGGATGTTACTGTAGTATACAAATAGTGATAATATAAATATAAGTGACAGAAACATGCACATCTAGAATACGAAAGATAATTTTAGAAACATGCAAAACTAGCACAAGTGAAAAACTCACCTATGATTACAAAATTATGTATTGGTTGTATTATAAAACATAAGTAAAAAATTGCATATTTCTAGTAATGGTTGGATCACTTGTCGCCTAACATTCCTTATGTGTGATCTTAGCATGTATAGTATTCATCAATGTTATCTTCGACATTGACACTTGATGCATTGAATATTATATACTTTTCACAAGCTAATTTATTATGTATTTCATGCATATTTGCTCAGTTTGATACTAGTTGTGCATGGTTTATCGCTATTATCCTGTGACACATATTTGCATTAAATATTATCTATTTTTTCTAATTATATTGATTCATCATATTTAATTGAGCTTGTGTATCTTTAATCTTGAATTTTAGGTAATTTGAGAAGTCATGATTCAGCTTGGTGCTACCAACAGCTTTGTCGATGGTACCAACAAAGGAAGAAAAAGAACAGGCATGAACCAAAGATGCTCGGTGGTACCAACCACAGGTTTGGTACTACTAACTCTCTAGACAGTAATGCACCCAAAGCATCTCGGTGACACCATCATGTTGTTGGTGGTACCGAATTTTATATGAAGAATTCATCAGATAAGTCAAAAAGCAACTCGGTGTTATTGATGCCTTTGTTGGTAGTAGTGACACTTATAAAGAATTGTGAATCCACTAGATGACTCGGTGTCAATGATTCCCTATTAGTGGTATCGACTTGGTGTGATCATATAAGATTAAAGATTGTGATTAATCTGAATTCCACGACTTAATGATTCCCTAAGTTTCTCTTATGACTAGGGAGGATTTTGGTCAGACCTAATTATCATGTTCTATTTCATTGCACGACGATAGAGAGTTGGGAGAAAAGAGAAGAGAGAAGAAATTCACATTTTGGATGATTCAAGCACCTCCACTAAATAGATTTGCATTCAGAGGACACCAATTGTCACGTTTGTCAGATGGAGTCATTTGGATCATCTTCTCTAAGGGTTTCCATTATTTCTTTGATGTTTTCCTCTTCCTCTCCTATTCCCTCAATGTGTATGGCAACTGAAATTATGTGGGGCTAGTCCCCTAACTCCTTAGGACCCGAGAGTATCCCGGTTATGCATTGTATTTGACATTATCAGTTAATATGCATGTTTCTTCCTAATTTTGGACATAATACTATGATTTCATAATGAATTAACTATGTCTGATCAACATAACTAATTTCTTAGACTCTTAATTTCTTCTAGAGAGAGAATTAGGATTAGAAAAGTCATAGTATTACATAGTTTATACCGCGCCCCGAGAGATGGCTTACGATTGTGAAGGGAATAGCCTAGAGGATTCGTTAAAGCACCCAACTAATAGTTGAATCACTACAAGAGTGGGATTTAATTTAGATTGGGTAGTGAATTACGTTGTGAGAGAGGGTAATTCTTGCTACATGCCCCTTGGTCTAGGGTTAGGAGAAATAAATATTAATAAGTGATGTTAGTTGCAATGTAAATCGTGGTATAACAGTATTCCTAAGTAATCCATTCAATTTGTGATCAAAACCTCATTAATATAGATTTAATTCTTACAATTAGTTAATTGATCAATCAATCACCTTTTTTACTAGGTCTAGTCGATTGAGTCATAGTTAATAGCAGTCTCTGGATATATTTCCTTGAGTTCAACACTAGGGCCTCATAGTCCTATATTATGTGATGCATGCACGTGCATTATATACATGAAGTAAACACGTATAAAGTTTGTTCACTCTTTCTAAGGAAATGGAAATCCAGCACTAAATGTGTTGTGACCAGCCACTCTAGGCCATTTCTTTTCTTTTGTTACACTTAAAAATCCTTTGAAATTGTGCATCATTGAAAATCTTTTTCTAGCAATAATTCACTACTATTGTGTGTTCTCACTTTGCCATTAAGTTTTAGGTACTTGTGCATGAGTCACACTTGAACCACTGACCGCGGAGAGTCTACTCCAACTATTGTACATTATGAGGATATTTTGTATAGGGAAAGATAGTTTGGAGCTTCAGCTAAGAAGCTCATCCATACTCCACCAGCATAGGCAGAGCAAGCAATGGCACGAAGAGAAGATCCCAATGCAAAAGATTGAATTGGAGAAGAACCTAAGAAGCAAACAGTTTGGGAAAATAAAAGCATCCTCAGCCACAACTCAGGTGGGACCATTCAAAAGGTGTGAAATCAATGTGTGTTGCCATTAATCAAATCACAGTCATTTCATGACCACAACATGGAGGACCCGATGGTACACATCAACATCCTTGTGGAAAGTTGTGATATGTTGAAGATCGACAGCGTCCCAGCTATGGTGATATACATGAAGATATTTTCTTATTCACTCTCAGATAATGCAAAAGCATGGCTCCTTAGTCTCTCTCCAGAATCAATAGAGACCTGGGAGAAATGATAGATGTCTTCTTCAAGCGATACTTTCTACCCCAAAAGACTAATGAATTGGTGGGAAAGATCCACAATTTCAAGCAACCTGTCAAAGAGTCATATTCTAAAGCCTGGGAGGAATTTTAGAACATGCTCAAGAAGGTCCCTCATCATGGGATCGATTTATACGGGCAGGTGAAGACATTATACTATGGCCTACTAAAGGGGAGAGTACTATCCTAGATAGAACATGAGCAGGTTTCTACCTAAACAATAAAGTTACCAAGTGTCATGAGATCTTACTGAACATGGCCAAGAATCAGTCATGGGGGAGGAACAAGAATCACCAGCAACAATTAAAAGTGATATGGAATCAAATAAGTTCATAGAACTCAAAGCACTGATGGAAAACTCATTAGGAAGCTTGAGCAAAAATCTGAAACCTCTCATTTGGAAGTGAAGAGGAGGATTTTATGTGCATGTGTCAGCAATATCAACAGGATATGGGTCGTAGTAAGATAGATAAATTGAATACATGCTAGGTAGAATAGTGAGTCAGAATGAATCCCTACTAAACCATACAAATGGGTGCAGTAAAATCATGAGGCGTACTTCTGCAACATTGAAAATCAAATTTTTCAACTAGCAGTAGAGGTGGCTTCCATAAAGAAGCCCATTTAGTAGGGATTTCTTAGAAATACAGAGATAGCTCATCAGCATCATCAATTAAATTTTATCTCTGTTGTCAAGGAAACAAAACATCTTATTGAGGAGTCACCAGCACAACACGCTCCAGAGCAGGATTGGGTGTATGTACAGAAAGTTCCATTTTCACACAGACTATACAGAAGACTAGGAGGATGTAGAATGTCAGTATAGTATTCTCACACATGCACGTCACTAGATATAGGGTCAACAAAAAGTGACAAGGATACCACATTTTCACTAGCCTTGTTGGACAAGGAATTTCAAAGTTCATTGCCATTACCACACCTCCAGTTCCATAAAAAGTGTCCATGCAAAAAAAACAGGTGAAGGTTCTACTTCAAAGTGGAGCAGTCACGGTCAACAAAGAGTCACCCACAATTCATAAGGAGCAGTCACCAATCATTCCATCCACAACATATGTAGAAAATTCTATCCCGGAAGGTGGCATTGAAGCAAGCTTAGGGGAGGAGATCCCTAATGTGCCATATGTTCCTCCACACAAGCATATAGAGAAGCCACATGTGCCATTTATGAATAACCTAAAATCGGGGAAGGAGGAAAGGAAATTCAAGAAATTCCTAGACATCTTCTAAAAGTTCCACATCAACATCCCACTCGTGGAGGTGATAGAACAGATTCCTATATATGGGAGGTTTTTGAAGGACATTATCAACAAGACAATATGGATAAAAGATAAATATGTCTTGAATTTCGATGAAGCGGTGAGTGCGATGATCCACAGAAGACTGTCTATGAGGAGAAAATACCTTGGATGTTTTTACATTTCATGTTCTATAGGTAGTCAGCATTTTTAGAAAACACATTGTGACTCTGGGGCGAGCATTAATCTCATGCATCTTTCTACCTTTTAGAAGTTGGGTTTGAAGAAACCAAGAAAGATGTCTATGACAATCCAGTTGGAATACAATTGATTGTGAGTCTGTATGGGATGTGTGAAGATGTCTTAGTCAAAGTTGATAAGTTTATCTATCTTGTAGATTTTTCTATTATGGATATGCATGAAATGTGAGGATATGAGATACTATTAGGAAGGTTTTTCCAAGCTACAGTTGATGTGATAATTTCCATGGGTAGAGGTTACTTGACACTCAAGATAGAGGATGACAGAATGGAGTTTGAATTGTTATATGAATCTTCACAACCATCTCGTGACAACCCAGGTTGAAGAAAATCACCTTGTCGAGCTTAGTACATTAAACAAGGATGCTCATGGGAGGCAACCCAATTTCATTTCTGTCATTTAACTTTTATCATGACTTTTCATTATTTAAATTTTGTATCTATTTTGTTAGATTTTAGATTGGTGTAAAAAGGTGCCTTGATGATTTGTTTGGTGTGCAAGCAGAGTCAGAGTTGGTACTAGTAACACTACATTCAGTACCACCGACCTTCTCAAAATAGGGATTTCACAAAAAAGGTTGATACCACCAACATCAAAGTCGGTGGTACCGAGTCCTTATCAGGTCAAAGTTTGTAGATAGTCGATACCACCGACACCAAAGTCGGTACCACCAACTTTTCCTAGAAAAATAACATGACTACAGGAAAAGAAAGTCAATATCAGTCGACACCCAAGTCGGCACCATCGACTTTTCTTAGGAAAACTCCAGAGGTACAAGAGGAAGTTATCCATACCACTGATACACAATTTGGTGGTACTGATGTAGCCCTATTTTAGGGTTTCATCTTGTATCATGTTGCATTTCAATCACATCTATACATGTTAGATTACATGTTATTTCCCCTAATATGCATATTTGTGTAAAATGCACTTATGGACATTATTTGCATGTTTTTTAGGCATTTGGACCACGCTTGGATGGAAGAGAGATAAGGATTGATCTTAGGGAATATCTACCCTTAGAGAGGCCTAAAGTGAAGTCTGAGGCTCCCTCAACCTACCACTAGTGGTCAAAGCTCCATTGAAGCAAATAAATCCAAGAATGAACAAAGATCTAATTCAAAGTGTTGATACAGAGACCAGCACGACTGTGGTTCCAAAAAGTGGTTGTGCTAGATCACTCAAATCAATAGATTCAACTTCAAGTAATGCAAGAATCACCACAATCGTGCCACTTAGAATGGCTGTGGTTAATGGACCCAGATTGGTTGTGCCATCTTGCACGACCCTGTTGCAGTTGAGCCAGAACGATCGTGGAGCAGAGAACAGGAAAACACATATAAGACACCACGGTCGTGGTGACCACCACGGCCTTGCTACCCTTACCCCACCACCGTCGTGATGACCACCACGGCCATGCTACTATATGTACAAAATTGACCAAGTTACTATAATTTTTATCCATGTTTCACCACGGTCATTCCACTCTACCATGACCATTCTCACTCCTTCCCACCACAGCCGTGGTACCCCACATATGTGCTACTCATAAAAACTAGCTAATTTTACACTACATTTCCCACTTTACTTGAACTATTACTTCCCCCACACCTATATATACCTAGGTGGCGGTTGGAGCTTGAGGTTGGCCACCCCTATCTACCTTCTACCACCCCATTTCTCCCCTTAGTCATTCCACTACATTTCCACCTCCATTACACTCCATGTCACATTTCCACCACCAAAACCCTAGTTTCTTGGTACTTTATCCCTATTCTACCATCATCACATGCCATTGCACCTTGGAAGAAGGAGGAGGACATCTTGCAGCAGTTGAAGTGGAGGATAGCTCCATCTACACCGAGCTCCGTGGCTTCTTCAACTCTTTCTCCTTTATTTTTGTATTTTCCATTTCCATGAGTAGTCGGCCCCTTGGGTAGGCGGTTTGGGGCCAAAAATGTTACTTTGATACCATGTTGGGGGAAATGATATGTAAAAATTCTAATTTCATTTTCTAATGATTTTGTTCTATTTCCTTCTGACTCTTCATTAATTGCTTGTTGGTTTGTGCTTGAAATCACCTCAGAATTTAGGGAAATTGCTTATATGTGTGAAATTTGGGATTTGCTCCTATGTACAATTTATGGATCCCTAGCTAGCCACTCATCGTCCTACATGCTAATCAATTCTCCTAACCCTAGTTGAGAGATCTAAGTATCTATCTTATATAAATTTAGTGTGATTAACTTAGAGCTTTCTATAGGCTAGAATGTGGGTGATATGAGGCCTAAAACCTCATTTCCACTCCCATTACTACTCTCAGCCCCTAACACCCTAAAACCATCTAACCTAGAAACCTAGGCTTGTTTAGACTCTAATTGAATTGCACCTAAACCCTAACCCAATTGAACCTCGTAAGGGTAGTAGGTGTTATGGACTAGTTCCCCTATACACAACCAAGCATATCCATGACCAGTTAGCAGTTTAGGATAGTTCATTAGACTCTAGATTGTCATTTAGTTTGATAATCTAAATGAAAGCATAATGTCCACATGTCACCCCCAACCTAATTGATAAGTGCATCCCCCAAACAGCTCGCATTTCCCTTTATTTCTTTAAAACCCTAATTGCCTTCTTGCTTAGATAGAGTTATCTCAGTTAGCTCTTTACTTACTTAGTTAGCTTCTTTCCTTGTTCTTGCTTTGCTCTTACTAGTTAGGTCTTTAATTTCTCTTGTGCTTAGTTTGCTAAGTTAGTGTAATGTAGACTTCTTCTTACCTGCCTTACCATAGTTTTCTCATCTTTTCCTTGCTTGCCTTGTCTTTTCTTGTTCATTAGAATTAACTGTCTAGGGTTAACTTAGGTTTTGATCATGTTTGCTTTCCTTCATTTTCTTGTTCGTTCACCCTTAGTGTAATCAACAAACAACCTTTAAAACCTTCAACCCTAGACTCCGCAATAGTAACTTATCCCAAAAACTAATCTAGCTCTAGTGCCCCCTTTTCTCCTTGTGGATCAACCCTATACTTGTCGCCCTCTTATACTACGACATGACCTCATGTGCTTGCGGGTGTAGTGTTTTTAGTTTATACGAGTGTGTTTAGGTTATGTCCTTATAAATTTTGAAAGTCAATCCACTCGTGTGATGTTTTCTCACTGATTTGCATATATTCAAATTCCAATTGAGTAGTGTCTAACACCATTGGTAGAAACGCACCAAGCTTTCTGATAGAAAGCTTGGTGCGTTCCGCCAGAGGTGCACACACTAACCAATTTGATTTGATTAAATGCGCCCCATGAGCTCAGAACACATTGGGATATCTTTCAAAATTTATGAAGACCTAAACCTACACACCTACTTCTAATAACACACTACATCTGCAAGCGCACAGGGTCGTGTCAGATTATAGGAGGTCAGAAAGTATAGGGTCAATCCATAGGGAGAAAAGGGGGGCACTAGATCTAGGTTAGTTTTTAGGCAAGGTTCCTACATCGAGTCTGGGGTTGAAGGGTTTGAAGTTGATTTTGTAGATTACACTAAGGGTTGAACAAGAAAGCAAGTAAAGGAAGGCAAACTAGAACAAAACCTAAATTACTCTAGACCATTAATTCTAATGAGCAAGAAAAGATAAGGCAAGCAAGAAGATGAGCAAGCTACACTAAGGCAGGCAAGAAGAGGTCTACACTACACTAAGCTAGCAAACATGGAAAAAGAGCAAGTAAAGACCTAAGCTAGCAAGAACAAGGCAAGGATCTAACTAAGCAAGTAAATATCTAACTAAGCTAACACTAGCTAAGCAAGAAGGCAATCACGGTTTTAAAGCAATAAAGGGAAATGTGGGTTGTTTGGGGGATGCACTTATCAATTAGGTTGGGGTGACATGTGAACATTATGCTTTCATTTAGATTATCAAATCAAACAATAAGCTAGAGTCTAATGAACTATCCTAAACTGCTAACTGGCCATGGATAGGCTAGGTTGTGTATAAGGAAACTAGTCACTAACACCTCCTACTACCCTTACGAGGCTCAATTGGGTTAGGGTTTCTATGTTGGATCTTTCTTAACAAACTAGAAATTCAATTAGAGTCTACACAAGCTTAGGTTTCAGGTACAATTCAATTAGAGTCTAAATAAGTCTAGGTTTCTAGGTTATATGGTCTTAGGGTGATTAGGGGATGAGGGTAGTAATGGGAGTGGAAATGAGATTTTAGGCCTCACATCACCCACATTCTAGCCTTGAGAAAGCTCTAAGTTAATCACACTAAATTCATCAAAACTAGATACTTAAATCTCTCAACTAGGGTTAGTAGAATTGAATAGCATGTAGGAAGATGGGTGGCTAGCTAGTGATCCATGAATTGGACCTAGGAGCAAATCCCAAAATTCACACATATAAGCAATTTCCCTAAAATCCTAGGTGATTTCAAGCACAAACCAAAAAGAAATTCATGAAAAGTGATATGAAAATATAACATAATTATTAGCAAATGAAATTAGAATGTTTACATATCATTTTCCCCTAATATGGTACCAAAATATCATTTTTGGCCCCAAACAGCCCACCCAAGGGGCCTAGCTACTCATTGAAATGGAAAATACTATAAGAAATGAGAAAGAAGTAGAAGAAGTCATGGAGCTCGGTGTAGATAGAGCAATCCTCCACTTGAGATTTTGCAGGACATCATCCTCCTTCTTCCAAGGTGCAATGGCATGGGATTATGGTAGAATAGGGCTAAAATACCAAGAAATTAGGGTTTTGTGGTGGAAATGGTGAAATGGAGTGGAATGGAGGTGGAAATGGAGTGGAATGACTAAGGGGGAAAATGGGGTGATAGAAGGTAGATAGGGGTGGCCAACTTTGAGTTCCATCCACCACCTAGGTATATATAGGTGTTGGGAAAGTAATAGGTCAAGTGGGGGTAAAGTGTGAAATGTAGTGTAAAAGTAGCTAGGTTTTTGTGAGTGGTATGGTCGTGGTGGGTACCACGACTGTGGTGGAAAGGGGTGAGAATGGTCATGGTGGAGTGGAACGACTTTGGTGAAAATGGGGAAAATCATAGTAACTTGGTCAATTTTGTACATGAAGTAGCACGGTCGTGGTGGGGCTAGGGTAGCACGGATGTGGTGGCTTGGATGTGTCTGCACAATCTCTACTCCATGGTCATTCTAGCTCAACTTCAAAATGGTCATGCAAGATGGCATGATCATTCTGTGTCCATATACCATGCCCATTCTGAGTGGCACGGCTTTTGTGAGTCTTGTGTTGCTTGAAGTTGACTATGTTTATTTTGAGCAATCTAGCACAGTCGTTTTGTTGCACCATGGTTGTGTTGGTCTCTGTATCAGCAATTGGATTTGGATCTTTGTTCATTCTTGGATATCTTTGCTTCAATGGAGCTTTGTCCACTAGGGGTAGGTTTAGGGAGCCTCAGACTTCACTTTAGGCCTCTCTAAGGGTAGAGATATCCTGGTATCATTCCTCTCTCTCTTCCATCCAAGTGTGATACAAATGCTTGAAAAACATACAAATAATGTCCATCAGTGTATTTTACACAAATATGCATATTAGGAGAAATAACATGTAATCTAATAGGTATAGATGTGATTGAAATGCAATATGACACAAGATGAAGCCCTAAAAGAGGACTGTATCAGGTACTGACTCATAGAGCTCAAAGAAGGATATTGGATGTCATATCTCGGTACCACCGATACTCAAGTCGGTAGAACCGACATCGAAGGAGAGACACGAATAGATTTTGATCCACAGATGCCAATTAGAACATTTAAACCATCACCACCACTACAACTACACATGGTACCCCCGTTCCACGTCTATGTTTGAATTTTTCCCATGAGGACATGGTCAAGTTCAAGCTTAGGGGTGGTGGAACGGTTTTATTTTTTTATCTTACATTTTATGTTAGTTATTTTATTTTTGCAAGTGTAGGTTCCATGCATATCTAGTGTAATCGTGGTGCATAGTTATCATGATTTCTGATATCGTCATATAGTGTGCTTTTGTGCTTTTTCAATGAAATCTTTAAAATTTTGAAATAATTTCAAAATTGGCATATCTTTGAAAAGCTTAGTTGCAAAGTCTAAAGACAGCATCACCTAGAGGAAGTGTATGGGTTCGTCATCTTGAGGACATTTAATATGAATGAAAAATCTTAATTTATCCATGGATTGAGGATGACGATGGGGTTTGAGCCCAAACTGACCAAACAAGTAATGAGATCATAAATAAAAAATTTAGAAATAAGCTCTAAAGGTTACCCTATACACAAGTTAATAGGAGAGGGACATATCATAGTTTAAGAAAGGCATTGTCTCTTAATTATGTGATTCCACCCACTTTTTGTACATTTCATCCACCACCTTAAGATGATCAAGTAACTTGAATTGTTTCCTCTTGATTACATTGCATAGCATAATAGGTAACATGATAGCTAGTTTTCTTTTATTACACTCATTATAAAATGAAAAAAAAGATGTGTATTAACAATTAGTTGCATAACAAAGTTCATGTAGATTGCATATTTTATGCGTCATTCTTTCATCATGTACAGATTTCATTTTCCAATGAAAATAAAGTGAAAGGATACACATCCATACCCCACTAATGAAAGAAAAAAAGTTCAATGAAGTTGTGTAGTTAGACCCAAGTATGCTCTTTAACCATGCTAAAATATTAGGGTAAAGAAGAAGGAAGAAAAAAAGAAAGAAAAAAATGTCAAATAAAGAAGGAAAAATGATGCCTTAAACTCAATTCCAAATTTTGCTTCCAGAGGAGATGAAAATTGTAAAATAATTTATTCTTTCACTTCACTCTCATCAATCAGATGAGATTTTTAGTGCATGCCTCATTCTATAAAAATATTAGGCATTAGGATGCATACATTTTTAACTTCATTCATTTTATAGGTTCATTATCTTTCATTTTTTCATAAATGATTCGGATCTTATGATTCTTCATAAACCACCTACTTCATTCTAACCATTTCTCTTTACTGTAGGCCACATATATGATTGATCCCATCATTCATTTTTATAATGGGAATCGCTTCCAATTAGTTTGGTAGGTAGAAAAGAGCAATGTACATAGGGAATCACACGATGCATCAGGTGAATGCCCTATTGACTATGATATTAATTGCTCTGTTGATAGTGTTTTACTGGTCTAAGGGTGGACATCTTCAATGAACTTTTTTGGTCACTAGAGAGTAGTTATTTATTCAATGGTTGGTAATGGGACTGCCATGTGGGGGTAGTTGAGAAATGAAGTTCATATTATTTTTTGTTTTGATGACTTATATCAAATAGATCCAAGGGTAATGTTGCTCGAGGGCGAGCAACATTTAAGCTTAGGGGATTTTGATGTATTGAATATTATCCACCTTTTACATACAATTTTATTATGTATTTCATGCATATTTTCTCATTTTGATACTACTTGTGTCCGGTTTATCATCATTAGATTGTGACACATATTTGCATCAAATATTATCTATTTTCATTGTTTTAATTGATTCATCATATTTAATTGAACTTTTTTTTAATATTGAATTTCAGGTAATTTGAGAAGTCCTGATATAACTCGGTGCTACCAACAACTTTGTCAATGGTACCGATAAAGGTAAAAAAAATAGGCATGAACTAAAGATGTTTGGTGGTACTGACCACAGGTTCATTGGTACCAACCATAGGTTTGGTACTATCAACTCTCTAGACAGTAACACACCCAAAGCATCTCGGTGCTACCGACCTGTTGTCGATGGTATCGACTTTTATATGAAGAATTTGTCATAGAAGTCATAAAGAAAATTGGTGCTATCGATGCCTTCTTTGGTAGTATCTACACTTATAAAGATCTGTGAATCCAATAGAGGACTCACTACCACTGAGTTCCTGTCGGTGGTACTAACTTGGCACGCTCAGAGGCGATTAAAGATTATGATTAATCTGATAGCCATGACTTAACGATGCCCTAAGTCTCTCTTATGACTAGGGAGGATTTCATCCAGACCTAATTATCATGTTCTAGTTCATTGCATGACAACAGAGAGCTAGGAGAAAAGAGAAGGGAGGAGAAGGCTATATTCTAGACGATTCAAGCACCTCCACTGAATAGATTTGCAGTCAGAGGATAGGAAATCATCACTTTCATCAGAGGGATTCATTTGGATCATCTTCTCCAGGGGCCTCCATTAATTAATTGATGCTTTCCTCTTCTTCTCATGTTCCCTCTATGTGTATGGCAACTAAAATTATGCGGGGCTAGTCCCCTAATTCCTTAGGACCTAGGAGTAGCCATGTTATGCATTGTATTTGACATTATGAGTTGATATATATATTTCTTCCTAATTTCTAGAAAAAAATACTATGATTGCATAATAAATTAACTATGTTTGGTCAAAATAGCTAATTTATCATATCCTTAATTGCTTTGAGTAAGGGATTTAGGATTAGAATATGCATAGTATTACACAATTAATATTGTGGCTCGAGAGAGGGCTTATGATTGTGAAGGGAATAGCCCAGAGGATTTGTTAAAGCAGTCGATTAATAGTTAAATCTCTATGAGAGTGGGATTTATATTAGATTGAATAGTGAATTACATTGCAAGAGTGGGTAATTCTTTCTACAAGTTCCTTGGTCCAGGGTTGGGAGAAATAAATATTATTAAGGAATATTAGTTGCAATGTAAAATGTGGTAAAATCGTATTCCTAAGTAATCCATTCAATTTGTGATCACAGCCTCATTAATCTAGTTTTAATTCTTACAATTAGTTAATTAATCAATCAATCACCTTTTTTACTAGGTCTAGCTGATCGATTCATAGTTAGTAGTAGTCTCTAGATGGGTTTCTCTGAGTTCGACACTCGAGCCTTGTAGGCCTATGTTATGTGATACATGCACTTACATTATATACATTTAGTAAATACACATCAACACTTGACAAGCCAACTGACAATAGACTATAGTCAGTATATTTGTTGAAGTACTCTTCTTCATCTATAGGATTTGCAATGAAGTACCTTTTCCCATGAAGAACGATAGACCATTTTTCATTCACTAGGCCATTGATATAGAATACTTGCTTCTCTTGTGATGAAATGATGAATGATTCATCCTTCTCACCCATCTTTTTAATATTTAGTAATGTGAAACCCAACTCAGACACTATAATCCCTTTTGTTGTTATCAACCCAATAAACCTAAAGACGGGAACTCTGAACTCTATGTAGTCAAATTTTGATATGACTTCAATGACACTTAATATGACATCTTAGCTTCTTGTAAACTCTTATCCTTCACACTAGAAAAATACAATGAAGAGGTTTGAAGCTTGACTCCACTATTTTGGACTAGATTATTATCATCTTGATGCTTTGAATAGTAAGAAAATCCATTTATGTCATATCCTTTGTATGATACGGCATCCATTGTTGGTTTAAAGTTGGGTCATTTGACATTCTCAATGACATCATTTTGTCTTTGAGATAGTAGATAAAATACTTTATCTTTAAACAACCTAATAAATGTTTGATTATACTCTCTAGAAAGCCACATTGAACTAGATTGAGAATATTTTCTCTTAATTACATTGTTGTGTTGGTGAATAAATACCCTCTTTGTTGGTGTTGTGTAAAATGTACAAGATTGCTTGTTCTGATAGCTCACAACTAATTCATTTCACTTGTGTTCCTAAAGTCCCTTTTTTAGAATAAGTATCAATGTGATGGGATTTTGGATTGGCTTAAGTTTCATTGTAATTTAGAAAATCATTGCAAAGGTTCATTAACTCCCTAAACACATAACCCTCAATATACTTCCTATGGGCTAATAATGATTTTGAACATCTTTGAAAACACTCATGTACAGTTTAAAAGGACACATCCAATGCAAGAAAATAGGACCCAACATCTTCACTTCTCTAGTCCAATGAACAACAAGATGTACCATGATATAAAGAATAAATTAGGAATATACATATGATGTTGGAACAATGTGACAAACACTTTTCTATGCAACTTATCTAGAATGGCATGATATTTGATGCATATCTTGTTGAAGAATAAACAAAGCACGGTGATTGCAAACTTTGCATGCTTCAGTAGTATAGATAGAATAGCCATAGGAAATATTTTCAGATTATGGTGTTACAATAATGACGTTTTTGGCCTATGGGGTTCAAATCATTGGTCATGTGTTCATAAGGACTAGAAGAGGGTTTAAAAATATGTATGTGTATGTTATGCTTAAGCTTAGGACCAGGTCTTGAATGTAGGAAGTTGTCTTTAAACTTTATTTGATTGTAAGTAGGAACATAATATATGCATTTATAACTCTACTGGTCATGTATCTTTAAGTTAGATATAAAAATTATCTAGTTGAGTTTGATACACTACAATTAGATATGATCATAATTCTATCAATTTGATATAAAGTGTCAGATTTATGCTCCTAGTTTGAGTCTAGTGAATTCATTATTTTATTTTCTCAAGGAGACATGTGGACACATGCAAAGTTAAATGATTACATTGGGAGGTCTAGTTGCCTACATAATAGAAATACCATAATAAACATTTGTGATTGTAGTTAAAAAATCTTGATTTTCATATGTTGGAAGAAGGTGTTTTTCTATTTCTTGTGTGAACCATTTTATTCATACACAAATGTTCTATTCTTTTTGGTGCCTACACTTGCTTTTCCTTGGTTGCAACTTCCAGCTACTGATGCCCATTCAAATCTTGTTCAAATTGTGGTACATGCTTCCAGTGTGTAAATATTTTATCATAGAAGAAAAGACATGGTTGTATGCATGTCCTACAAGTGGGGCATTTTCTATTAGACAAAATTTTGGAAATAGCTCATTTAGGTAAGTTACTGATATTTTGTATGTGCACACATGCGCCCCAAGACGCACACACAGAGACAGATATATGTATATATATTGTATATATGTTATATAAATATGTGTGCAATCTATTTGGAATATTTTCTTAATATTCCTATCTATCAAACGTAGGATATGGATAGTGCTTGTGCATATTAGGTGCTTTTAAGTTTTTTCCCATGTATGCTTACAAAATAGAAACCAACAAATAGTCAATTGTACACATACAGTTCCAAGTAGATATGAGATGCAAGCATATAGTAAATCCAACAATATTACAATATAGTGTAAAAAATGGGTTGCGTGTATATGTGTGTGAAAAATGTATGGACCTCGTGTCATTGTGAAAACTTATTTTATGGAAATCTTATTTTCACAAATATAAACACATTGCAATTATTTAGTTGTATACTATGAAATAAGTTAGTTCAAAATAGAGTTGTATGACACCTCCATATAAATTCTTCTTGGCGTTCAAATTAATGGTAACTCTAAATATCCAGTAACTATCATTAAGTTGTGCTAAGCAATGTCGAAAAATATAAAGGTCACCATTATGATATTTTTTTCAAGCCTAATCTATATAACACATTTCTCATTCATATGGTTGGATTACATAAAACGGCTTAAAGATAAAAAAGAGCAACAAAGAGAGTTTTTAATACACATTTATCAAGGTTGTTTGTTAGGGCATGATGTTATGGCTCTAGATCTTTGATGTATTCACCATTTACAAATGAGGATGCAATCATAGATTACAAAATGAAGACATGATGTTTCCTAATGCTAAGAAGAAGCTTGAATTTTATGCTCAAGTTCAAAGATCCTATGAACTGGCACTAAAATCACTCTGAAATTTACCCAAAAATGAAGATATGTCGGTCATAAATCAAAAGCTAACAATGAGAATCTCATATATTTCCATCCATCCTAGAAAATATATATTCTATGAGTAGAACTCTGGAAAGGTCGGGGAACTTCCTTGATAGCTAACTATTTTGGAACCTTGTATGTGTCCATGCTAGGAAGACTGTCAAAACTCAACATTCTACATTATATGGATCAATTCTTAAGATTACTGACAACCATGATGCTAGTATCCCATGGTGGATTCACCACTCTATGATATCCTACCAAAGTACGGAATTGTTATTAGGCATATAAAATACAAGGAATAAAGGGAAATTCATCTTCATAATTATTAAAGTGAAAATGTCTAATATAAATTAAGATAACATTTATAAATTCAAGGATAAGTGGCTTGTAAACAAAAGAATATTTACAAGTCAACACATTGTAATTGAGGAAGGTATAAGGTACCATGGATTCCACACCAACAATTGTATCATTCACCGATGAGAGAAGAGAAACATAGATAAGTTTTAAATCAAATTAAGAAGCAAAGTCTTTATAAATTGATACAAAGGATGATCCACAACATAAACATTAGTTGTTGTATAAGAAAGGGTGAAACTGGCATCAAATTAACCCTCTGCTCATCTGGTTGAATTATCATTGGGTTAATGTACAACAAAGGTATAAAACCTACATATTATTCTATGTATCACTCACCTTTCTATATCCAAGCTCATGGGTGGCAAAATGACCACAAGGAGCATCCTCCTTATAGCGGAGATTATTGAATTCAAATGTATCCGACCAACAATCAGAAAGACACCTCTATTTCTAGGGGATATTCAGAGCCAACATATAGTGGTCAAAAGATATTTAGAAATTGATGGGGAGAGTACATCTATACATGAGTTAGTTTTCTTCAAAGTTCTTGTCTAAATTTGACTAGATGAAATCCTACTTTGCAAAAACCATTCAAAATTAAGAAACTTGGACTTAGTCCAAGCCCCTTGTAAGCAACAAAAAGGGCATGTCTAACTTCATGGCAAACCCATATGAAATGAGTCATCGTAAACTAAGTTTGGGGAAATATGTACGTGTTGTTGTGGATAAGTGACTTGTTTTCTAATGTGGGTGTTTTAGAGTAGCAAATCCATATGAGGATGTCAATCATGTAATAAATTGTAAAATTTAAATCGGCAATGGTTCATAATAGACTCTAAAAAGTTAGTTTGTGGGCGATCATAATACATACCATATATGTAAATGGTCATGGTCCTTGTTTGGGTGATAGATTTAATTATGGTTAGATTCAAGCAAATGCCAATAAGGTAATAAAAATTATGGGCCTAAAACAATTTTATAGATGACAACATAAATGTAACATCCATGACATGGGTTATGAACTAACCCTAGGTGTTTTGCTTAATTATGTAATTAGATACTTGTGATTATCTTTTGGTATGTAATTAAAGCTTCTGAGGAACATATAATTCTATTTCTGTCCCTTTTGAACAATGTTATAATATTGTTTTGTAATATAGGGACTTATGTGCAAATTATCCAATTAGAGGGGTTAACTTGCAAATTTCGCATGTTTAGATGTTCCTCTGATGATGAGACATCATAAGAAGGAATATGATGAAGTATGATGGATTCTCTAAGTTTGGGCACCAAGATGCAACTTGTGGAGCAATCCTTGTACTTAAAACCCTAGTTTTGGTGTAAAGTGTAATTTACCCAAAATATGGGGTGCAACTTGTAAAATACACCTTCTAGAGTATCTTTTATGACTCTTGGCATCATTTAGAGTAAGAATTATGAAGAGGGCACTTCAATGGAATAATCAAATAAGAATGATAACCCTTATAAATTAAATAATCAAGTTATAAGCCTAATAACCCTTCTATATGTGCAACTTAGTAAGAAGTTGGCTTTCTTCACCTTTAGACCTTGGGTTTAAGATGAGTTTTGCTTAAGTATGGAAGGGAGAAACGTGGCTTAGAAGAAGGGAAGGGCTTAGATGAGAAATGGAGAAACAAGTTGTCCTTATGTTGGAATTTCACCCAAAGTATATATACACCTTTTCTCACTTAGTAAGGATCGTTTCATTCACTTCCCTTCTTATCCCCTTGCTTAGACCGACTTAGGACAGAGCTCTGGAGAAGAGGAGAACGGACAAGCAGTTCTAGTTCTTCTTTCTAGCCATCCTTTCCAACCAATTCTTGAAGAAGGAACCTTGGACGACCTGTGGAGCTCAAGCCACCATTAAAGCTTCGAAGCTTGGAGCTCTAGAGCTGGTTCTAAGGCGGGTTTTATAACTCTAAACCCTTAAACTTTGTTATGTATCTTTCTTTCTTGCAAAAGTAATTTGTCCTTCTTTCCCCCATCCTTCCTTGCTTTCTTGCAACTAAAACCATGAAGAATAGACCTTGATCTGGAGGTAGAATAAGATGGGCATGATTACCAATGCTACTTTAGCAAACGGTCTTGCCCCCCCCCCTTGGCCAAACGGTTTGCAAAACCGTTTGGGGCAAACGGTTTGCAAAACCATTTGAAGGGCAAACGGTTTCACAAGGTCGGTTGGAGAAAACGGTTTACAAGACCATTTGGTTGAGTTGACCAAGGGTTGACCGTTTGAGATTTATGTTCATAATTATGTTGGTTGATAACCCTACAAATTTGAGGGATTAACTCCAAAGGAATCGTGAGTTAAAGGCTAATCAATTAGGTAAAACTAATTGAATTAAGTGCTGATTTTCAACCTGATTAACTTGACCTTTTTGGGCAAACGGTTTCAAAACCGTTTGAGTGAGTTGACCAAGCGTTGAACGTTTGAGATTCCTGTTCCTAATTATGTTGGATAATGACACACCAAATTTTATAGGTTAACTCCCAAGGAATCGTGAGTTAAAGGCTAATCAATTAGGTAAACCTAATTGAATTAAGTGCTGATTTTCAACCTGATTAACTTGACCTTTTAGGGAAAACGGTTTCAAAACCATTTGAGGGCGTTGACCAAGGGTTGACCGTTTGATATTACTGTTCATAATTATGTTGTTTAATAACTCACCAAATTTTATAGGTTAATTCCAAAGGAATCATGAGTTGAAGGCTAATCAATTAGATAAACCCTAATTGGATTAAGTGCTGACTTTCAACTTGATTGATTTGACTTTTTGGGTTTTCTTGCCCAAACCGTTTGGGGATCACCCAAACGGTCTCAAGACCGTTTGGGGGTCACCCAAGACCGTTTGAAGGTCTAGGGTCAAGTATGGATATGTGTTTGAAGATCCAAAGATGTGGTATGAACCCTAATCGGCTAAGTGCTGATTTTGCAAGTGATGAGTTGATTGTTTTGGGTTGATTGACCCAAACGGTTTCAAAACCGTTTGGGGGTCACCCAAACGGTCTCAAGACCGTTTGGGGATCACCCAAGACCTTTTGGAGGTCTGGGGTTAAGTATTTGACCAATTGAAGGTCCAAAGGTACCAAATTACAAAGAAATCAGATGCTGATTTGATGATCAACTCAATAGCTCAAACCCTAATGATTTTTCACTAGAATCCAAGGGTTGGGTGAGCCAAATGGTCTCAAGACCATTTGGAACTCATCCAAATGGTCTCAAGACCGTTTGGAGGTCTAGGGGTGAGTATGGTTAAGCAATTGATCATCCAATGATACTAAGTTGGAGTGTAATCAATTGTTGTTTTGGTGATCAATCCAATGATCCAAACCCTAATTGGTTGACTTGGATTTTTATGATATGATGGGAAAACGGTCTCAAGACCGTTTGGAGGTCATCCAATCGATCCCAAGACCGTTTGGGGTCAGGTCATGTCCCAATTGAATGATGGTTCAATGGGTTCAAATCAATTAAACCCACATTGAAATATGTTGAAGGGTTATTGATTCCAAACCCTAATTCAATTGATTTAAACCCTAATTGATGGTCAATTGAGGGTCAATTGAGGGTCAAATCATTTGAAGGTTGACCTATTAAACTCAATTGAGGTATGAGTATAGGTCCAATTGATGATTGGTATTGAGGTATGAGTATAGGTCCAATTGATGATTGGTTCCCTGAATTCAATGATTGAAGTAATCAACATTGGAAACCCTAATTCAATTGGATACCTTATGAAGTGGAAGTCCAATGTGATTGAATCTTTGGAAATTAAGATGATGAATGTTCTATTGATCCAATGATGATTAGTAATGACAAACAATGAAGGCACAAAGGTTGAAACCCTAATAGTACCTAAGTGACTAGTACCAATTAAAGGGAGAATTCTTAATTGTTTATAGGATTAATAGCTTGATACACTATGTTAACCATAGTAGTATGTACTTGATTGAAGGGTTGATGTGACCTAATCAAGTTGAAAGAATGAAAAATTAGAATACATATATATCTATATGAATCATGTAATGATCTTCTGTAGCACGACCGTGCAAGGGAGCACGGCTGTGGTAGCCTTAACTTGCACGACCGTGTAAGGGAGCACGGCCGTGGTAGCCTTACTTTGCATGACCGTGCAAGGTGGCACGGCCGTGGTGTCCTATAAAGAAATTGAAAAGTTTTGGTATTGTGCTGACATTGTTATAAATATGCATGTCCTTATTTGTATAAGTCATACAGGTTGATATTATGAGGTGATCATAGTGAGGTAAGAGTTATGATGTCATATTCCTTGAAAACAATTATAAGCTTTTAGAGTAATGATATGTGAAAAGTATTTACATTGCTTCAATCAAGGTCATGTCATTAGATGACTTGATGCTTATATGTCACTTGGTAGCAAGTGTTATGATAATCTGAGGGTTTGAATAACCATGTTCCTGAATCATATGATGAGATGGTTAAGAATTAATATCCATATGATAACTGATATGAGTTAAACTTGATACATTTAGTATTCTTCTTTTATAGTAGTGTTTTAATGATTAATGATTGAGAACATGCTTGATGCTAAAATAATGCTAAAATGTACCTAAATAATCAAGTATAATCATATCATGTAGAGCCCTGATCATAGATCCATCATTGTCAGAAGCCAAATGATGGTGAAACAGGTTTTCCTAAGGGGACTCCTGGATCACATACTTTTGAGTATGTGGGGGATTATGGACGTGAATATCCTTACGTCCTAGTGTAGGAATTGATGTATATGTATCTTAAATCTATCAACCCTTCACTATATGTTTATATCAGGATGATGTATCACTAATCTCCTGAGGGAATCTTTAATGTCGCATCGATGAGAGATAAACAAGAGATCTTTCGATGACGAAGAGAGTACAGAACCCCACTGTGACTCTAATAGAAAAGTGCCAGAATACCCTGATAAGCTATCGTAGCAGAGACACGAGATGTCCTGCATGTTGATCCTCACACTGACTGAGGAAGATGAGGTCATAAGAATCCGGCTCTTTTGATGACCTATGTATGATATCGATGCGACTTAGTAGTGATCGGTTGGAGTATGAGAGGTATACCTCATCTCCGCATGGCATAATAATGATTGAAAATCATAATCAGCCGTGTAGCATAACTGCTTAGGTTGAACTACGAGAAACAATGATTGATGTTACATTGTTTATAAATGTTCTAGTCAAGTAACTAGTATACATGTTATTCATATTCTTTATTGAAATAATTGCTTAAGTAAATGTTGTCTTACTTAATACCAAATCTGCGGTTTAATGTCTTAAAGAGTATATTGCTTATGTTAATCCTTTATTGCTATAACAAAGCTTCTGGCGGAGAGTTATAACTCTCGCTGGGACAATTATTCAAATTGTCTCACACCCATGGGTTTCGACTTTTTAGGTGGACGTCGAGGACGGAGGAACCAATCTGAGGGTGGGTAGTATCAGCAGCAGCAACACCAGGGGCAGCAGTGAATCTCAGGTGGAGATACTGACTGTCGAGTCTCGTAGATAGTATGTCTTATGTCGTCTCTGTACTCTCAGGTCCTAGGAGTCAGTAGGTCTGAGGTTTTTGGCTTAGTGCCTCGAGATTTTGTATCTTGCCTTCTTCAGATAATAAGGCAATGGATGTATGTAATCACATAGATGTAATGTCAAGCTATGATATAAACAGTTTACCTTGTTTTCTTATAAAGGAGTTATGGTTTAAAGTTCTTTTTCCAAAAAGTTTTAAAATTTAGTGAGTTTTCATTATTCTGCTGCTAATAATTCGCTTCCGCATTAGTTAATCTTGTTTTCGGCGACGGGTCGTCTCAGTTTAGTGGTATCAGAGTTCTAGGTTCGCTATGTCTACAGAGACATAGGACTTAGGATGTCGAGTCTATTCTTAGTGTTTTCCAGTATATCTAATAGTGTCTTCTGCTCCTCAGGAGAAGAAGATAAGTTAAGGATGTCTGGACCACATGAGGAATATGTGGCAGAGAGTAGCGTTGCTGCACCACGAGAAGGTGCAAGGAACCAGGAGATAGAACAACGTGTACCTGAGCCACCCCAGTTCAATCCAACTGACATGGGGAATCCAGTCGTCCAGACCATGTTTGGGCAGTTTATGACTGCCATGACACACATAACAGATAGGATGCCCATGCCTGCACCTAGGGCACCTACCCAACCTGAAGGAAAAGGAATCGGCAAGACGTTTGAATGACTTCGCCGAGTTGGAGCAACCGAGTACTTTGGAACGGCTGATCCCGCAGATGCTGACCTGTGGTTAACCGAACTAGAGAAAGCTTTTAGAATCCTAAACATCCCAGAAGCTGAGAAGGTTAGACATGTTGTTTATCTTCTCAAAGGGAGTGTCGGGCATTGGTGGACCATGGAAGAGCAGAAGAGGCCTGGTGTGGAGGTTGCATGGGAAGTCTTCCGACGGGAATTTATCAATAGATATTTCCCTAAAACGTTCCTGGACGAGAAAATCTCTCAGTTCTAGAGGTTAAGGCAAGGTCTGATGAACATTAGAGAGTACGAAGCTAAGTTCATGGAGTTGCTGCAGTTTTGTCCGCATATGGCTGCTACAGATGAAGAAAGGATCAGGCGGTTCGAGAAAGGGTTGAACGCTGAGTTGACTACTCCCGTGTCTACCCTAGAGAACCGGGAGAGGTTTGCTACCTTCGTTGAGTCAGTCCAAAGGATAGAGAGGTCCGTAGCAGAGAAGAGGCAAACCCATAAGAGATATCCTTAGTTCCAAGGATCTTCATCTAGAGACTTCAAGAAGCCTAGATTTTCTATGCCTACACCACCACCACCTAGACCTAGTGCTCAGACACAGTGGACACCAAGTAGAGGTAGAGGATGAAGCCTACCGCTACAAGGGGCTCGCAGTTCATCATCTATTTCAGTTACAGGACCACCCAGACCACAACAACAAGATAGAAGTTGTTATATATGTGGGAAGATGGGGCATCTGATGAAAGACTGCAGAGCTAGACCAGCAAGTGTAACCCAACCACAGAGGCAGGGTCAGCAAGGATCGCAGAGAAGACAATTTCCAGGAGGAGCGAGAGGACGTGGACAAGCGGCCCAAGCTGGATCGTCAGCACCGAATCAACCACAAGCAATAGCAAGATTCTATGCAATGAATCCACCTGATGCAGTGATCAACCCTCGGGTTATGGCAGGTCAGATGAAGTTGTTATATTCTGATATGTCTACATCCTTCATTGTATCTGTTTCGATTGATCCGGGTGCTACGCACTCCTTTATCACTCGAAGGATGATTCGTAACTGCAATATGACAGTCAGTCATAGAGCAAATAGTCTATTGCTAGAGACTCCGTTGAGAGGGTCTGCTGTGTTACAGGAGGTATGCTCTTCCTGCATACTTTTATTTTCTGAACACCGCATTTAAGTGTATCTTATACCACTTGAGATGAAAATATTTGACATAATCCTTGGGATGGATACCTTGAAAAGGTATAAGGTTGTTTTGGATTGTGAATCCAAGCAAGATGTGTTTGCTGATGAAAGCGACACATGGATCTTTCAAGGAGAGAGAAAGATTCTACCCACCTTTCTTGTGTCAGCTATGGTTGCTGAGAAGTTGATGAGGCAAGGATGTTATGTATTCTTGGCCCATGTGGTAGATACTACCATGGAAATTCCTAACCCTGTTGAAGTTCATGTAGTCAGGGGATTTGAAGATGTATTTCCTGAAGAACTTCCAGGTGTACCACCGCCTCAGGAGATTGATTTTGAAATCAATTTGATCCCAGACACACAACCTATAGCACAAACACCATATAGGATGGCGCCTGTTGAGATGGCAGAACTCAAGAAACAGCTGCATGAGTTGCTTGAGAAGGGTTTCATCCGACTGAGTACTTTGCCTTGGGGTGCTCCAGTGCTCTTTGTTAAAAAGAAAGATGGATCAATGCGGTTATGCATTGATTACAGACAGTTAAATAAAGTAACAATAAAGAATAAGTATCCTTTGCCGAGGATTGATGATCTTTTTGACCAGTTGTGTGGTGCAACTATCTTCTCAAAGATAGATTTGAGATCGGGATATCATCAACTCCGTATTAAGGACAGTGACATACCCAAGTCTGTCTTTAGAGCGAGGTATGGTCACTATGAGTTCACAGTTATGTCGTTTGGACTAACTGATGCATCGGCTGTATTTATGGAACTCATGAATAGAATCTTCTGACCTTTCCTCGATCAGTGTGTTGTTGTCTTTATAGATGACATTCTGATCTATAGTAGAGATGCTCAGCAGCATGAACAGCATCTCCGTCAGGCTCTAACTTTTCTAAGATAACACAAGCTATATGTTAAGTTTAGCATGTGTGAGTTCTGGTTACCGGAAGTATCTTTCCTTGGACACGTGATATCTGCCTCGGGTATTCGTGTTGACCCTAAAAAGGTAGAATCTATTCTACAATGGGAACATCCGAAGACACCGACAGAGATCTGTAGTTTCTTAGGGTTGGCTGGTTATTACCGAAGGTTCATTAAGAACTCCAGTTCCATAGCCCTACCTTTGACTAAGTTGACCCGGAAGGATGTTCCTTTTGTTTGGAGTGATAAGTGTCAGCAATCCTTCCAGTTGCTGAAGGAGAGGTTGACAAGTGCACATGTACTTGTGTTACCTGAGCAAGGCAAAGGATACATAGTTTTCTGTGGCGCCTCCAAGAATGGACTCAGATGTGTGTTGATGCAGGATAAACAAGTGATTTCTTTTGCTTCTCGACAGCTTAAGAAACACAAGGAGAATTATCCGACACACGATCTGGAGCTAGCTGTTGTAGTTCATGCCTTGAAGATCTGGAGACACTATCTCTACGGAGAGACATTCCAGATTTTCATTGATCATAAGAACCTTAAGTATATCTTCTCTCAGCACGAACTTAACATGAGGCAACGTCGCTGGATGGATTTAATCAAAGACTACGATTGTACAATTGATTACCATCCAGGGAAGGCCAATGTAGTTGCAGATGCTTTGAGTAGGAAATCAGCAACACCAGCCTTAGATAGGGCACAACTAAACTCTTTAGTATGTTTAAGGAGAGATATGCTTATCTCCTTAAGGCAAGACAATGTACAATTTAAGGTGTCATTATTAGCCGGGTTGTTAGCTGAGATGCATATAAAACCTACTCTGAGAGAGCAGATCAAGGAGGCACAACAAGTTGATGTTGCAGTTCAGCAGATCAGATCAGAGTTTGGTGATGAGAAACGAGATGGTTTCCATGACTCTGATGACCAAATAGTTTGTTATCATGGGAGGATGATAGTGCCATATGTGGATAACTTGAGAAAGTTAGTCCTGGAAGAAGCTCATTCTTCGATGTATGTTATGCATCCAGGAAGCACCAAGATGTATCGAAACTTAAAAGATATGTATTGGTGGCCTGGGATGAAGAAAGATGTTGCTGAATTTGTTATGCAGTGTCCTGTGTGTCAGCAAGTTAAAGCTGAACACCAGAATCCTGCAGGGACAATGCAACCATTGTCCATACCACAATGGAAGTGGGATCATGTAACCATGGACTTTGTTGTTGGCCTACCTAGGACGAGCAAAGGGTATGATTTCATTTGGGTAATAGTTGATAGGTTGACAAAGACAATGCATTTCTTACCTGTCAAAATAACCTATTCTGCTGAGAAGCTAGCACAGTTGTATATTCAAGAGATAGTGCGACTGCACGGAGTTCCAGTCACTATAGTTTTAGACAGGGGTCCCCAGTTTACGAGTCATTTTTGGGAACGAATTCATAAAGCTTTAGGCACCCAATTAAGGTTTAGTATGGCCTTTCATCCTCAGACTGATAGACAGTCTGAAAGGACTATACAGACCTTGGAAGACTTGCTGAGGGCATGTGTTCTTCAGTTTACAGGGAGTTGGGATCTGCACCTAAGCTTGATAGAGTTTGCCTACAATAATAGCTATCAACATAGCATTGACATGGCACCTTATGAAGCTTTATATGGTAGACGTTGTAGATCACCCCTATGTTGGTATGAAACTGGTGAATATCAACTGTTATGTCCTGATCTTGTGCAGCAGACCACAGAAAAGATCAAAGTGATACAACAACAGATCAAGACTGCATAGGATAGGCAGAAATCTTATGCTGACAAGCGTCGTAGACCTTTGGAGTTCCAGGTTGGAGATAGAGTGTATCTCAAGGTCTCACCTTGGAAGGGAGTCCTGAGGTTTGGAAGGAAAGGGAAGTTAGCTCCTAGGTTTATGGGGCCTTATCCAATCATTGAACGGATTGGAAAAGTAGCATATAAACTAGAGTTGCCACCAGAGTTACAGAGGTTACACCCTGTGTTTTACATTTCTATGCTGAGGAAATGTCACCCTGACACAGAGTCAGTTCTACAACCTATGGAGGTAGAATTGAATGATGATGTGTCATACGAGGAAGGACCAGTGTCAATCCTTGATAACAGAATTAAAAAGTTGAAAAAGAAGACATAAGTCTGGTGAAAGTCCTCTAAAATCATCATGGTATTGAAGAAGCCACATGGGAACTAGAGGAAGAGATGATAAGGAAATACCCTGCCCTTTTCTCTTAATATGTTTTGTTGATTTCGGGGACGAAATCCTTGTAAGGGGTGGATAATTTGTAACATCCCTGACCTGGGTTATGAACTAACCCTAGGTGTTTTGCTTAATTATGTAATTAGATACTTATGATTATCTTTTGGTATGTAATTAAAGCTTCTGAGGAATATATAATTCTATTTCTGTCCCTTTTGAACAATGTTATAATATTGTTTTGTAATACAGGGACTTATGTGCAAATTACCCAATTAGAGGGGTTAACTTGCAAATTTCGCATGTTTAGATGTTCCTCTGATGATGAGACATCATAAGAATGAATATGATGAAGTATGTTGGATTCTCCAAGTTTGGGCACCAAGATGCAACTTGTGGAGCAATCCTTGTACTTAAAACCCTAGTTTTGGTGTAAAGTGCAATTTACCCAAAATATGGGGTGCAACTTATAAAATACACCTTCTAGAGTATCTTTTATGACTCTTGGCATCATTTAGAGTAAGAATTATGAAGAGGGCACTTCAATGGAATAATCAAATAAGAATGATAACCCTTATAATTAAATAATCAAGTTATAAGCCTAATAACCCTTCTATATGTGCAACTTAGTAAGAAGCTGGCTTTCTTCACCTTTAGACCTTGGGTTTAAGATGAGTTTTTCTTAAGCATAGAAGGGAGAAACGTGGCTTAGAAGAAGGGAAGGACCTAGATGAGAAATGGAGAAACAAGTTGTCCTTATGTTGGAATTTCACCCAAAGTATATATACACCTTTTCTCACTTAGTAAGGATCGTTTCCTTCACTTCCCTTCTTATCCCCTTGCTTAGACCGACTTAGGACAGAGCTCTAGAGAAGAGGAGAACGGCCAAGTAGTTCTAGTTCTTCTTTCTAGCCATCCTTTCCAACCAATCCTTGAAGAAGGAACCTTGGACGACCTGTGGAGCTCAAGCCACCATTAAAGCTTCGAAGCTTGGAGCTCTAGAGCTGGTTCTAAGGCATGTTTTATAACTCTAAACCCTTAAACTTTGTTATGCATCTTTCTTTCTTATAAAAGTAATTTGTCCTTCTTTCCCCCATCCTTCCTTGCTTTCTTGCAACTAAAACCATGAAGAACAGACCTTGATCTGGAGGTAGAATAAGATGGGCGTGATTACCAATGCTACTTTATCAAACGGTCTTGCCCCCCCCCCTTTGGCCAAACGGTTTGCTAAACCGTTTGGGGCAAACGGTTTGCAAAACTGTTTGAAGGGCAAACGGTTTCACAAGGTCGGTTGGAGAAAACGGTCTCCAAGACCATTTGGTTGAGTTGACCAAGGGTTGACCGTTTGAGATTTCTGTTCATAATTATGTTGGTTGATAACCCTCCAAATTTGAGGGATTAACTCCAAAGGAATCGTGATTTAAAGGCTAACCAATTAGATAAACCTAATTGAATTAAGTGCTGATTTTCAACTTGATTAACTTGACCTTTTTGGAAAAACGGTTTCAAAACCGTTTGAGTGAGTTGACCAAGCATTGACCGTTTGAGATTCCTGTTCCTAATTATGTTGGATAATGACACAACAAATTTTATAGGTTAACTCCCAAGGAATCGTGAGTTAAAGGCTAATCAATTAGGTAAACCTAATTGAATTAAGTGCTGATTTTCAACCTGATTAACTTGACCTTTTTGGGAAAACGGTTTCAAAACCGTTTGAGGGCGTTGACCAAGGGTTGACCGTTTGAGATTCCTGTTCATAATTATGTTGGTTAATAACTCACCAAATTTTATAGGTTAATTCCAAAGGAATCATGAGTTGAAGGCTAATCAATTAGATAAACCCTAATTGGATTTAGTGCTGACTTTCAACTTGATTGATTTGACGTTTTGAGTTTTCTTGCCCAAACGGTTTCAAAACCATTTGGGGATCACCCAAACGGTCTCAAGACCGTTTGGGGGTCACCCAAGACCGTTTTAAGGTCTAGGGTCAAGTATGGATATGTGTTTGAAGATCCAAAGATGTGGTATGAACCCTAATCGGCTAAGTGCGGATTTTGCAAGTGATGAGTTGATTGTTTTGGGTTGATTGACCCAAACGGTTTCAAAACCGTTTGGGGGTCACCAAAACAGTCTCAAGACCGTTTGGGGGTCACCCAAGACCGTTTGGAGGTCTGGGGTTAAGTATAGTTGACCAATTGAAGGACCAAAGGTACCAAATTACAAAGCAATCAGGTGCTGATTTGATGATCAACTCAATAGCTCAAACCCTAATGATATTTCACTAGAATACAAGGGTTGGGTGATCCAAACGGTCTCAAGACCGTTTGGAACTCATCCAAATGGTCTCAAGACTGTTTGGAGGTCACCCAAGACCGTTTGGAGGTCTAGGGGTGAGTATGGTTAAGCAATTGATGATCCAATGATACTATGTTGGAGTGTAATCAATTGTTGTTTTGGTGATCAATCCAATGATCCAAACCTTAATTGGTTGACTTGGATTTTGATGATATGATGGGAAAACGGTCTCAAGACCGTTTGGAGGTCATCCAAACGATCCCAAGACTGTTTGGGGTCAGGTCATGTCCCAATTGAATGATGGTTCAATGGGTTCAAATCAATTAAACCCACATTGAAATATGTTGAAGGGTTATTGATTCCAAACCCTAATTCAATTGATTTAAACCCTAATTGATGATCAATTGAGGGTCAATTGAGGTTCAAATCATTTGAAGGTTGACCTATCAAACTCAATTGAGGTATGAGTATAGGTTCAATTGATGATTGGTTCCATGAATTCAATGATTGAAGTAATCAACATTGGAAACCCTAATTCAATTGGATACCTTATGAAGTGGAAGTCCAATGTGATTGAATCTTTGGGAACTAAGATGATGAATGTTCTATTGATCCAATGATGATTAGTAATGACAAATAATGAAGGAACAAAGGTTGAAACCCTAATAGTACCTAAGTGACTAGTACCAATTAAAGGGAGAATTCTTAATTGTTTATAGGATTAATAGCTTGATACACTATGTTAACCATAGTAGTATGTACTTGATTGAAGGGTTGATGTGACCTAATCAAGTTGAAAGAATGAAAAATTAGAATACATATATATATATATATGAATCATGTAATGATCTTCTGTAGCACGACCGTGCAAGGGAGCACAGTCGTGGTAGCCTTAACTTGCACGACCGTGCAAGGGAGCACGGCCGTGGTAGCCTTACTTTGCACGACCGTGCAAGGTGGCACGGCCGTGGTGTCCTATAAAGAAATTGAAAAGTTTTGGTATTGTGCTGACATTGTTATATATATGCATGTCCTTATTTGTATAAGTCATACATGTTGATATTATGAGGTGATCATAGTCAGGTAAGAGTTATGATGTCATATTCCTTGAAAACAATTATAAGCTTTTAGAGTAATGATACGTGAAAAGTATATACATTGCTTCAATCAAGGTCATGTCGTTAGATGACTTGATGCTTATATGTCACTTGGTAGCAAGTGTTATGATAATTTGAGGGTTTGAATAACCATGTTCCTGAATCATATGATGAGATGGTTAAGAATTAATATCCATATGATAACTGATATGAGTTAAACTTGATACATTTAGTATTCTTCTTTTATAGTAGTGTTTTAATGATTAATGATTGAGAACATGCCTGATGCTAAAAGAACGCTAAAATGTACCTAAATAATCAAGTATAATCATATCATGTAGAGCCCTGATTATAGATCCATCATTGTCAGAAGCCAAATGATGGTGAAACAGGTTTTCCTAAGGGGACTCCTGGATCACATATTTTTGAGTATGTGGGGGATTATGGACGCGAATATCCTTACGTCCTAGTGTAGGAATTGATGTAGATGTATCTTAAATCTATCAACCCTTCACTATATGTTTATGTCGGGATGATGTATCACTAATCTCCCGAGAGAATCTTTAATGCCGCATCGATGAGAGATAAACAAGAGATCATTTGATGATGAAGAGAGTACAGAACGTCACTGTGACTCTAATAGTGAAGTGCCAGAATACCTTGGTAAGCTATCGTAGCAGAGACACGAGATGTCCTGCATGTTGATCCTCACACTGACTGAGGAAGATGAGGTCATAAGAATATGGCTCTTTTGATGACCTATGTATGATACCGATGCGACTTAGTAGTGATCGGTTGGAGTATGAGAGGTATACCTCATCTCCGCATGGCATAATAATGATTGAAAATCATAATCAGCCGTGTAGCATAACTGCTTAGGTTGAACTACGAGAAATAATGATTGATGTTACATTGTTTATAAATGTTCTAGTCAAGTAACTAGTATACATGTTCTTCATATTCTTTATTGAAATAATTGCTTAAGTAAAAGTTGTCTTACTTAATACCAAATCTGCGGTTGAATGTCTTAAAGAGTATATTGCTTATGTTAATCCTTTATTTCTATAACAAAGCTTCTGACGGAGAGTTATAACTCTCGTTGGGACAATTATTCAAATTGTCTCACCTTCGTGGGTTTCAACTTTTTAGGTGGACGTCGAGGACGGAGGAACCAATCCGAGGGCGGGCAGTATCAGCAGCAGCAACACCAGGGGCAGCAATGAATCTCAGGTGGAGATACTGACTGTCGAGTCTCGTAGATAGTATGTCTTATGTCGTCTCTGTTCTCTCAGGTCCTAGGAGTCAGTAGGTTTGAGGTTTTTGGCTTAGTGCCTCGAGATTTTGTATCTTGCCTTCTTCAGATAATAAGGCAATGGATGTATGTAATCACAGAGATGTAATGTCAAGCTATGATATAAACAGTTTACCTTGTTTTCTTATAAAGGAGTTATGGTTTAAAGTTCTTTTTCCAAAAAGTTTTAAAATTTAGTGATTTTTCATTATTCCGCTGCTAATAATTCACTTCCGCGTTAGTTAATCTCGTTTTCCGCGACGGGTCGTCTCAATAAACATGTCTTTATATCACCTCAAGTGTTTCTACCAACCCCCTAAACCCTTGCAGCGTGCTAGGAAACATCCCACATATCAAAAGACTCAGTTTGCATATTTGGAAGGACATTATCTTTGGGATTAAGAAAAGATGGCATTTGAGTGTTACCGCCTTGGTCTCCCTATGATCATCTCCAATCTATGAAACACATCTTTTCTAGTAAATGGGATTTTCCTTCAAAAAAACAATAACAAGTATTACTTCGTCATTTGATTTAACAATCTTATCATAAGGTATATGAATATGTATGGGCACTTTCTCTTTATGGTCTCCCTATCTCATCTTCATGTTGAGAAAGGGTGATATTTAAAGATGCATGGTGTGAGTTCCCTTTTTGGTGTCATCTTAGTTTTCTTTTAGCAAGATGTGACATTCTATTATTGTTTACAACTCTTTTCTTAGATGTAATACTACCTTTGTGGAATATCATGGTGCCTACCAACTTTCTCAATGGAGACTATAAGTATCATGCACCTACTTTTTGGTAAGTATTCCATTTTATTGACATGGTGTATTAAGATTGTATGTTTTGTAGGATTAACATAGTTGCACCCCTTTATTTCATTTGTGAATATTCTAAGAATAAGATTTAATGGCTTAGATTAGTCCTACAAGGAGGTCAGATATTAGAGGGTCACATGTCAACCTCGTTAAACAAAAGGAAATGTACTAGAAAACAACATCCATGGGAAGATCTATGCATGGACTTGGATAAGAAGTGGTAACAAGTGTTAGGGAATGCTTGCAATCTAAAGCAAAAAAGTGTGAAACAAGAGTAAAGATATCTCATCATATAGAAACATATTATGAAATAAGGAATCAATTATTACCATGAGTGCTTACTCAAAACGTATTCTTTGAGTTGCATGTTTTGTGTCTACATCAAATTTTGATCTTATCATTGAAGTTAATTAGTTATCCAGAGACAGTCTCAAATTTCTTGATGAGAAGATCTGGGAAATAATGAGTTAGATTATAGAATTGTAAGCCCATATCATGATATTTTGGATAAGATGTAAATCTTATTAATTTATATTGGAATGTCTCAATCAGTTACAAGAAATTTAAAACCTAGAATTTGTAGTATCGTTAAATATTCACCATTTATGGATTTTTGATTAAGTATTCGCCATGATGAGTTTTATGGACTTGTTAAGTCAAAAAGCCCGAATATGTGTGTTCACATCATGGCTAGTCATAACGCACAACTACAATTGTAAAGATATATACATTGTCACGATTGGTACTACAATTGTACAATATATTGTGTGAATTGCAATGTGAATATATAATAGAAACACTAAGGTGGTTCTAAGAAATTGTGCATATATTATGTGGCATTAATTGGATGTCACAGAATGTGACAAGCATCAGTTGTCAAGGTTCTCTAAATAAGGGTCTCTTAATAGTGTTGATATGAGTCTCATCAATCAACTTATTGAGCAAAAGGCATCAACATTCATGACAAGTGCATCATAGGATACGTAACAACCATAAGTACAACTTATATATGAAGACTTACAGTCTACATTTATTGGACCATCAAGATTTCATTTATGCTAATCTTTATAACTGACACCAACACGAGTGTCATGAGGGTAACTAGCAACTTGCCTTAGGTTGATGAGGTAAAGCAATCTCACACAAGTCCGCCAATTTGGGGATCAACAAGTAAGCTTGTGGATGGTATGTTGCATAGGTTAGTTATGCTCATCAAGTCTAAAGTCACATGATGGACCTCGTATAGAATGGGTATTATAATTTTACGTTTCATTTGTAAGAATTTAACTCATTGTGATTTAAATCCCAAGAAATCCCAAAAAGATTTTAAAATTTGAAATAGAGCAACACAACAATAACTCGAGTAAAAAATTAAACAAAAGCTTAGCCAAATAAATACAAATATACACTTCAATTCTCTATAATCAAAGGCGTATAGTATTTCCATGTAAGACATCATCTGTAGATTATAAATCAATGTGAATTTAACTATTCCTTGTGAATGAGGGTAAATTCATCTATGCATTATGAATCAAGGAAGGATAAATATATAAATTATTGACCAAGGTGAACTGATCTAAAAGTTATCCTCCCATATAGATCTCAACTGAATTTCTTCAGGTAAAATCCAATACGTTTCTAAATCCAATTACTCAAAAATATATGAATAGTTCAAATCCCTAATCAAGCCAAGTTGTAAGAAAAAAGAACATTTTACCAAATTGATGGAAGATTTGTCAATCAATTATGTTGAAACTAAACCAATTAAAAGACTGATATCAGTTGTTTATCTCTAAAAACATGACATACTCCAAAGAGAATACCTATCCAAAAAGAATTTCAGATTTTAGGTAACCTTGTTGGGCTAAATGAGGACGTGCTATGGCTGCTTATATAAATATACAGTTTCTGCAACACAATGGTGTCATCATCTTTTACGTGACAACTGTAACATTGTTCGCAAACCATAATTAACCTTAAAATTGTAATCTGTTGACTGCTAAAATCCCAGGCAAGAAAGACACTTTGTTTAATACTGTAGGCTTCAGATCCTCGAGAAAAACTCCATCGTGTGTACTACAATAGAGGTTCTCCATGGTACTTCCAAAATATCAAATGGGAAAGAAAGAATTACAAATGCTGTCATGATCAAGACGAATAAAACTTGAGGCTGCAACTTTATGTTCTTTTCTTCGTATTTTTACTGTAAAACCAAGTGCTCATCTCTTCATCGTCGCTGTCTACGTCCAGATTCATCCTAAACTCAGTAGGCATCTGGGCCATATCATCTTTCGCAGTGCTACTAGCGCTTGAAATTCGTCCAATCTGAATCTGTGACCCCTTGGTCTTACATTTTTCCTCATTTATTTTCCTCTCATCCAAATTTTTCTTTCCATTCAACTTACAAAAGGAGGCATTCTTTTCTCCAGAATCAATTTCAAAATCCATCTCAACAGGATTGAACTCATCCTTCACTGAACGAAATAAGCCTACACCATTGACAAATGATGAATTTTTAGTAGTAGGATGTTTTCTAACTGGGTCACTGCCAGTTCTAGAATAGCTTCGCCCTAGATAATCATGAAAATCCTGATTTACAGACTGAAAATCACTGAGACTTCCACTAGATGGCCCTTCAGAAACAGTGTCAGTAAAAAGAGATGCCTTGGGCCTTCTCCAGTCGCATTTCAGGCACAGCATGTTTCTTCTGAAGTTGACATAGCTACACCTACACAATTGTACTGAGATAATTGTAAACATACCAATGCAATCTAGACATGCAGCAATCACGTTTAAATACCGATCAAATTGTAGGCTATCACATTGATATCGGTGAAATAAAGTCAACATCAGTTTTTTCAATGAGCAAATACAGGCTATACAGCTAGGATGTATCAGCTGACATAAACATCTAGTAAATAGGTATAATAATTAATAACCATAAATTAGCAAGTGCTAAGATAATTCAATCCACTATATACAGTTACTGTTAAAAAAAATGGGACTAAAGGGACCCATGTGTAGGTTTCCATATAAATTGCCTGTTCATGAGTAAAGCCTAGCATCATCCGTACCCATACATGCACTATTAGCACTATGATGGCGAGTAAAAGTATCAGAACTGGAAAGTATAAAACGTAAACATTCAAAAAATTTCATATATTTGAATCAGAGACAAGAAACCTGTGTAATACAAAAGAGATTTTATGCTTCCAGATGGTGTTATTTTCTGACATGAAAAAAAGAAACAAGGATCTTGATATTCTACACGTATGGTCTAAAACCTAATGGTGTCTTTTATGTTTAAACTAACAAATGCTTACTGCTTAGTGCAATAGGCAAGAATAATGGCAAACAGATCAAAGAGCACAATTAACTTACGATGGACACTCCCATTCTCCTGGATTAAGCTGGCGACCGGTGACCTTTTCATTGCACTGTAAGCATCTGATATTCTTTGCAAAATTCAGAAAATTGCATCTGCAAAATATGTTTTCAGTTTAAAATGTTTTTCTCAATCCAGTTTTAACGCAAAAGAGTATCGAATCACACTTGTTACATATCCAGTCACCCCTTTTCAGAGGAAGATGTTCATCCTTCTGCTGCTTCCTCAATTTTTCAAGCAAGATGTTACTGCAACGTAAGCATTTGCTGTCCTTCGCAATATTTGTAAGGTTGCAGCTGGAAGAAAGGTTTCCAGAAATCAAAACTGAAACGGAAAAGATAATTCAAGACAAACTAAGCCAAGGAAATACATGGGACATGTCCAACTCCCTTGCTTCAAAGGGTGCATCTGTTCCTTGATCAAATGCAGTGAGTCTGAGAAGTCGTTTCCAGATGTCTTTACATTGCTATCAGATTCAATTTCAAGTTTTTTTGCACCAAACATAAGTACTTCATTCAAAAGTTTCCTAATTGATCTAGTCAGCATTTCATGTTGGGTAAGCAAACTATTTGTTGATTCAGTGGTGAAATCAAGCGCATAAGTAAATAGGATGCGAATGACATCAACTGTTCTTCCACTTTCACCTTCCCGAGGCTTTGCATATGCTCTCTCACAGTGCCCACGCAAACTGCAAGAAGCACAAACCTAGCCAAATCTTAAATTTTAGTTACCAGCATGTATAAAAAATAGCACCAATAAACTAGGATGTGTAAGGAAAATAACAAAATGGAAATTATGGCAACGAAGTGTTTGTTAGTATCATACATCTCTTTCCTCTATCCCAACAAGAGCCCTCAATCGCTTCCCAGAATTAACTACTTTTCTGTCTATGCTAGGGCATCCTGATCTCACAAGTACATTGATATCATGAATGGATAAACACCTGCAGTGCAGAACTTCTTAGAGCAACATGTCATGAGAATATGCTGAACTTACATACAGGAGGAAAAATAATCAGAGCAGTTTAAAATGCAAAACGCATGAAGTCGAGCTTATAGATACAACATTAAAATCTCCATACTGAACACAAAAAAGCATCACACAAATTTAAAAAATTCACTTCACTATAATTGAAAACATGTTACTTTTCTGACAAGGAAGCTTATGAAGTATAGAGAAAGCAAAAGAGATCTTCATATGGTGTTTATTGATTTGGAAAAAGCTTATGATCGAGTACCCAGGGAAGTATTGTGGATGGTTTTAAAAAAAAATAGATGCGTCAATCCCAATGTTCAAAATTTCGTCGAAATTGGCGAAATTTCGCTAATTATTTCGATGCCGCCAATGATCAGACATAGAAATGGTCTTACATGTCTGTACGTAGGGAATTTCGCCAGAAAAAAATTAAATTTCGACAATTATTTCAAATTTCGATGAAAAAAGGCCCATTTTGTCCGCATTTCGACGAAATTTCGAGAAACACATCTATTATTTCGAGAAATGGGGTACGATGTCTGCAGATTTTACTATGTGATCCCTTGGGCTTGTTAGGGGCAATCTAAGTTATGTTTCTTCTCTTCCTAGCCTAATTCTACCTCTCTCTCCTATTTCTCTCACTTCTATAAATATCTACAAAGGAAATATTTAAAAATGTGTGTGGGAGTGATATCTATGACTATGATGACCCGCTAACTTTCATTTTTGAGGTCACATGATTTATGTTATAGTGCGCAAAATTAGCATGACTATCGAGATATTTTGTATGTATGCCATTATCAATCACACATCTAACTACATGGTTGCCTCCTATAGGCTCTCGCTATAAAAGCACATGACCAAGAACAAAGCTTAAGGTAATCCATTAGTATGCATTTTATCACTTGTAAGCATATGGAGATTAACAGTGAGACACATCTATGCTTGTATAAAACAAAATAAATAGGAGCCAATATGTTGATAGGTATAATCAACAAGGAGGATAACAACCATCATGGTTCAACTAGATGCATAAACCATAGTTGTCTCATGCTTCCTTAATACTCACATACCACTACAACATTGTTTATGTACTACGTCCTGTCATCCTACAGAGATGTCCTACCATCCTAGATCATGCTATGTTTCCATAAATTTGTGTCTTTAAATCTATATATTGTGCTTGCAAACTATGATGACTTAATTCATTCATTTTGCCATTCAATTGACCTCAAAATCTCCATCGAAATGCCCATCGAAATTGTTCAGCTTCCTTCACTCACACATGAGGAGCCCCACCCCTTCACATATCCAATATGAAATATTATTGCATATTTGAGTAGATTTACACTGATAGATTGTTCTGGTAAAATTTCACTAAATAATTCGATGATTTGGTTGTCGAAACACTAGGAATGCATCTGTCAAAATTTTCGTCGAAATTTCTGTTTCTATGGCTACCGAAACAGGGTCGAAATCGGACATTTTCTTCCTTGGTCAATTCGATATATTGACTTGATTAAAGACATATATGATAGCTCTACTGCAAGTGTGAAGACTCATGGAGGAGAGACACCAACTTTTCATATCACAGATGAGGTACACCAAGTACCCACACTCAGCCCATATCTATTTGTTCTTGTTATGGATGAATTGACAAAGAATGTTCAAGATGATATTCCTTGATATATGTTATTTGTTGATAATATTTTAATGATTGAAGAAACTAAAGATGGATTGAATGATAAAGTTGAACTTGGAGAAAGGCATTGGAATCAAATGAATTGAGATTAGGAGAAAAACTAAGTATATGTATTGCAATTTCAGCCAATCTCACAGTGAATGGTGGAGCCAAGTTGAACGGAGTAGATATACCAAAATGTGATAAATTTCGTTACTTGGGTTTTATATTTTAATAGATGGGGATGTCCAAAATGACGTTTGTCACAGGAACACTGTAGGATGGTTGAAATGGAGGAGTTCATGTGATCGGAAGGTCCCTCTCAGGTTAAAAAGTAAGTTTTATAGAATAATTATACGGCCAGCCATGTTCTATGGGGTGAATGTTGGACGGTGAAGAAACAAGATCTCAATAAGATAAACGTGGCTGATATGTGTATGTTGAGATGGATGTGTGGGGAGATAAGAAAAGATCGCTTAAGAAATGACTATATCCGGAGTAGAGTGTGGGTGGCAAGCATTGAGGACAAGTTGTGCGAGGGCCGACTCAGATGGTATGGACATGTGCAATGCAGACCGACTAACGTGCATATACCAAGCAATGCTATTAAGTCAAGCACAATAATAGAAGAAAAGGAAGGCCTAAATTAACATGGGATGAGCTTGAGATAAATGTGGCTGAAATGTGTATGTTGAGATGGATGTATGGGAAGATAAGAAAAGATCGCTTGAGAATTGACTATATCAGGAATAAAGTGTGGGTGGCGAGCATTGAGGACAAGTTGCGTGAGGGCCGACTCAGATGGTATGGACATGGGCAACGCAGATCGACTAATGCGCCTATACCAAGCAATGCTATTGAGTCAAGCACAATTAATAAAAGAAAAGGAAGGCCTAAATTAACATGGGATGAGATTATAAAGAGAGATTTTGAATTTGTACATCTCGACCAGCATATGACCCATGATAGAACTGAATGAAAACGGAGGATCCATGTAGCCGACCCCAACATAGTTGGAACTGAGGCTTAGATGATGACAATAATGATGACTGTCGTTGAAAACAAATAAAGCATTTCAGTTATATAGAACCTGAAAAAGAGAATATGGGAATATTATTAGCTTAGCATAACGAAACAATTGATAGCCAATTGTATTACATAAATGGATTGGGGAAAGAGAAGTTAAAAACCATTGCACTCGGTAATAATACAATGAACACTATAAGGAACTAAGGTAGTAATTTAGTAAAAAATCAGCCACTAACAGAAAATAAAATCTAAATAAAGATTATTACTAACATAAATGTGATTATCCTACCACTTCTACATCAAAGGCTAAGGCTTTTCGATTTTAACTGTGACTTAACAGACTGGAATCCACCTAGCAGAAATAAAACAATAAATATCAAACTAAGCAAAAGAATCCTATCTAAGAGAACCTTAAGCCACAAGGGCAAACCTCACCAGAGATGAGATGTACAACTATTAAAAGAAAACTTGACCACTGTCCCGGGATTCATCCCGTCTAGTAGAAAAGCCAGTCGTATGGTATGAGGGAGATAAGAGTTTGAGCATACAAGAGATTGACTAGTGTTGTATGCAGGTGTGACAAAAGGGGCAGCCCAGCTTCCAATTTACATCATACAGCCTAATTATATAAGACAGGTGACAGAGCAGAAGAAGCAACACACAGCAGGAGCAGGATCAAAGTCAGCTGAAAAGGATGTTGCCACATCAAATTTGGTAGCAACATAATGGCATTGCTAGATGATGGTGAACGATAAAACAATATTTCATAAATCAAGTCAATCATTCTTGTTGAAGCACCAGCCTGGGTGTCTATGTACCCAAGGGGGTCCGCCTAGCAAAAGTGGAAAGTGGGTGGCTGCCCGGGGCACCTGGCCAGCTTTTTCTGGCTTTTTTATTTAGTAGATGTCATTTAATATCATATTGGACATGTGTAAGTTCTCTGCATGGGTTTCCTGGCTTCTACTTCATTTTTACATAATTATTTAGGGTATATAACATCTTTGTGCGAACTAGATATTAGTTATTAGTCATCATGCTTTCTTATGCAGACAAAACAGACACCAAGTCAGTGCTAAAATTGCATAGCAATCAACTAGGTTTAACATCGGTAAATAAACTAGGTTGTTGAGATATGAGAACTTGTTTGGCAATTGAATCGGCAACATTGAAATCTTGGAATGCGAATGATATCTGGTCTGAGATGGACCTTTCAGCTTTAGGTATTTCCTCTTATGTAAGGTGAACCTGATTTGGATACTGCTCAAGAAGATTCGAAAAGTGTGAGGCAGTTTCCCCAGCTACGTTCAGAACAGATCTCCATAACTTTGACGATGGTCTGTATTTCTGCCTATAGAGCTGACGTGGATGAGGTAGAGAACCCCATACCCATCACACAATCCCCATTAATGTCAACAATATGGATGCCAAAACCTGCTAAATTAGATTGTGCTTGGTGAGCTGCGTCAGTGAAGGCATAGAGGTCTTTGTGTATAGCAGTGTTGGGTACAGATTGATTCTTGCAAGGAAACTGATTTGCAGCTGGGACGGCCAGCTACAGAATAGTATCCATGCATTCTCTAACAAATTTCACTTTGGCTGCAAAAGGCTTTATGAGGCGAGATTGCACGACTTTGTTACAAGAATTTCAGATGTGCTAACAAGCCACTGCCCAAACTGTTGAGCATTGAGTATCATTATTGTCTTTGCTAGTTTTAAGAGAAATCCAGTCGTTCTCATCAAGGAAGAAATTTTGGATGCCAACACCAGATCTTGCCATACTTGTTTACTGTATGTGCAGTCCTGAAGACAGTTAAGCAGACCATCCTCCACAACATTGCACAGTGGCAGTCTACCAAGACTGCTTCCATGTAAATTCAATAAGACTTCAGTATGATGTCGTTGTTCAGGAGCCAAACGGAGATATGGAGGCGTACTGGCATTTAAGCTTTCCAAACAGTCTTCCCGTTACCAGAATTTTAACTGTCTCCCCAATCCATCAGTATGCTGATTGACAGGACACTATCCCATTCTGCTCGAGAGACCAAGCCCAAAGGTCCGGCCCAGCAGTGCAATCTGGAGGGCCAGGATCAAGAGCCTTCCGCAAGGTATGCAACCATGCATAAATGAAACTCCAGTCCTATACATTGTTTTCACCTTTCATGGAATTGACAGTGTGATCTAGGACGAGCATAGCCTTTAAATAGTCTTTTTAGTATTTTTATAATGTTTTATCAGTTTCCTTGCATTTTAAGGGTTATTTGATATTTTCCCAGTTTGTCTTGTAAAGCTTGTGGTTTAGTCCCACATTGGCTAGTTGTCTAGTGACTCGGGTTTAAACACCTATACATGCTCTCTGAAAAGGCAGACTTGATGAATGAAATCTTTTAATGACTATTATTCCTTTTGATTAGTTATTTTAGGTTAATTCAGATCTTGATAATTAGTCTTAGATTTTAGTCATTAGGTTCTCCATTACAGTGAGCAACTCCAAACCATCTGGGATCTGAAGTTATGGCAGTAGAATGAGCTCATGTTAATAGTTTTGTGACATGCATCTTTTACTTTTAGGTTCTTCTTTATGAACGCCCAGGCCTAGGATCATGGTTTCTACAGTCGACTATTTCTTTTGGTATATATCTCTTCCACGGTTTGCACCCACAGCTTGGACAGCTAATTCATAAAGGTATATACATTTTTCATCATCAAAGCAATGTTCTGGTCTCGAGCATTCTCGATACCCAGACCTCCCACATCTTTATTTGAGGTAACCTTCTTTCAGGAAACTAATGAAACTTTCTTTTGTTCCCTATTGCCAAACTATATAAATTTTCTAATTTCATCACAAAGAGATGGTGAAAGACAAGCAGTTTGCGTCATATATGTAGGGATAGCTTGCAATGTTGACTATGCCAGCATTATTCACCCTGTCGCAGGGAAGGTGGCACATAGTCCGGCTATTTATATTTTCCTTGATAGAGGAGGTGATGCTCACATGCAGTGTTTTAAAAAGCAGTATGTGTTATGCGCGCGGAGAGGTCACCTTATAGAGCATATGCGGTATGCTGGAGTATATGCGGTTTTGAATTTTTTATAATATAAATTATTATATGCAAATTTATCACATAATCGCATATTTAATTTGTAGAATTACATATTTGGACCCTAAAATTTGAGATAGATTCAAATATAAAGTTCCACGAAAAGTAAAGCACCAATAGGAATGCATTCTAGCATTATTTAAGCACAAACTCCAATGAAGCACGCATGAAATGGTCTAACACAAGTACATAACAATGAAGACTAACCAAATCATACAAAAAAGCATGCATGTCCTAGAGGCCCAAAACTATAAACATTAAATAAGCATGCAACTCATGTACAAAACATACACCAAAATAGTACATTGAGAGAATGATATCAATAAAAACATAATCTAGTTTGGGCCGAGATAACAAATGTCCACCTAAAAATCACTAACTAATCGGCCTTATTAGCGGCTAAGTATATGCAGGCCGCTTATGCGGCCCCTGCGTCCTTTGTATAGAACAATGTTTGCATTAGTCTGCTTTTTAAGTCTGTGATGAAGAATTAGAACTCCGAGATATCGTCCAAGATCATTAGTCCAAGGAAATCCTAGTTTCTTACCAATTCCTCTCTTCTCAGCTCATGAGGTGTAAACTACCAGGAAAAAAATTGGATCCCTCTGTTGATACCAGTGTATCAGAAAGCGGGAAGCGGGAGGTGTGCGAACAGCATCCTGTAACCGATTAAGCGGTAGGCGGGCGATTAAGCGGGCGATTTTTGAAAAAACGGGTGTCTAAATTTTATATATTTTTATACAAAATTACATGTGTGTATATAAAAAATATATTTATAAGGAACTTCTAAACATATCTAATCAGAAAATCAGTAATTAACTAAGTATTCATCAATACTTACTATTAATCAGTATCTCTAATCACTAAAATCAGCAAGCAGATCAGTAATTGTAAATAACAAACTATGAATTGTTGAATTAAAGTAATCACTAAAGTAATACTAACCAGTAGTACCAATCATTAATCACTGAAAGCAGCAAGGAAATTAGTAAAACTAATCATGCATTACTAGTATAATAGAGCAATAGGATATTTACTTAGATGCATTACAGCAGTACCCAATTATTACAGCTTACACACAAAGTATGCATTCTAAATTAGGACTAGCTATATCATAGAACATTTAATGTATACAAATTTCATATATTATAGTCAACACTACTTGGACTATGTAATTAATTAATATTAGATGCTTAAATTAGGATTTTGTTAACAAAAGCGGGAAAAAAGCGGGCAAAAAGCGGGCGGTTATGTTCAAAACGATTAAGCGGGCGCTTAGGGGCTAAATTAGGCGGATGAGGGTCATGGCCGCTTAAGCGGCCCGCCTGGCCGTTTTTTAATTCACTGGTTGATACTATCTTCCCTGATACATGATACATTAGCAAAGGCCTCAAGGGTCTAGCTATCACATTTGCTTTTCATAGAGTGGATAACCTCTTGCACTGAGAGAATGGTATCACTAATCTTTCTACCAAGTATGAAGCTAGATTGGGTGGGAGAAATACGTGAGTTCTGGAATGGTTTGATTCCTTAAGAATTGTGGAGATAAGCTTGAGGCAGCCATTATTCACAGAGAATGAACGTAACCACATATTTGGGAAATGTTCACCTTTGGAATAAGAAGTATATGTGAATTCGCCAGTTTGGCGTCAATGCGTTCACTGCTGGAAGCATCATGGACGGTTTAGAGAATGGAATGACGGACATAGCCCATTTAATTTGAATGAACTTCTTGTGAAATGCCGTCTAGACCAGGAGCTTTGATAGGTGCCATCATGAATGACATTTTCTTATTTTATCAGCTAAAGGTGTGCATGACATGAGTCGTTGTTGTTTCACATTGCATTCAGGAATGCTTCCCACATACTCGCATATGAGAGTAGTAGAAGGGTTGATGTTGGAGGTAATCATGGCAACAAAGAAGCTGCACACCAGGTGCTTGAGGTCTCTCCTGGTAGTGACCCAGTGACCATCACCATCTTTTAGCCAAGTAATTTTGTTATAATGCCTTATGGCTTTGACAAAGGATTAAATATATTTGGTGCTGCTGTCACCATGTTAGAGCCAACTAAAATGAGGCTTGCTGCTGCCAGTCAGCCGCCTCATGCAGGAGGAGCTGATTGTATATTCATGGAGCTCAATTGAGAGATCATCATTAGAAGAAAGGTTCGGGTGGTAGATAATACCTGACTCAAGTTGACCCGACTAAGTTAGATCCTTTTTTCCTTTAACTGTTCCAATAGCGTTTTGAATCTCACTTTAATGCAAGCTTGCTGGAAGGTTAGCAGGGATCAAGAAATGATTTTCTCTGGTCCTACTGTACTAGTAGCTCAGTCTGAAATTCGGGTATGAATTACCAGCTAGCCTTGGCTTAAAAAACTTGCCATCCGCTTGGATTTGCTGATTGGCCAGATGGCACGGCAGAGAGCACGGTGATGGAAGCCTCCCTGTGGTAATTCAGCCACAGCTCGTTGGCTATGACCTCCAGTTTTTCTAGTAAGCCTTTGCCCCTGAACGTGTAAAATTATCCTTGGGCCTTCATGTCGCCAAGACCTGTATTCATAAGCATCTCATTAAATTTGGCACAGGCATATTTATCGAGTGACTTGCCTCCTCGTTTTTCAGTTACATGTAACATAGTATTGAAATCACCCATTACTACCCAAGCTCCATCAATGAGCTGAGACAATTCTTCTAGCCCTTCCCAAAGAAGTTCGCTTCATTGGGTGGGACTTCCATATATGATTGTTGTTAATATAGCTATTTTATGTTTTTCATATTTCTGTATGTCATTTACCTTTATTGCTGGACCTCTCCATAATTTTCCCTTCTCAGTTATTAATTAAAGAGGGACAGCACATTGCTGCCCTAACAAACGCTGCACAGTGCAGCAACCTAACTTTTCTCATGGTATCACAGCGGTGAACAGTATGGCGGCGTGAACAGTGTCGGCAGCCTTGGGCATTCTTTCTGACCGGTAGCGTGGGCATCTTCGAAGGCTAAGATGGAGTTCTAAAACTCCAGATCGAAGGGTCCGCGTCTACGTAGAGACTTCCTGATCACATCTCCTCCATGTGTGATTAGGAAGTATTGGTTTGGAGGATGTGGATGCATTAGAAATGCATCTTGTTTCTCGTGAAGTGACGTGTATCTCTCCGTCACTCCTCTCTTCGTCGTGACGTGTATCAATCTGTCACCTCGTTTGTTATTAGAGACGTGTATCTCTGTCTCTACTTTATCACCAACAGTTCGAAGATCCCTACATCACAGCTGAAGTATGGAGGACAAGACTCCCGTTGTCTACAAAGAGGTGTCACCTATTCCCTCCATCAAGTTGAATGGGAAGAACTATCTTCTGTGGATGAATGTTGTCCACACAGTTCTGGAGTCCAGAGATAAATCAAAGCATGTCTATTCTGATCCTACTGTCGAGACTGACAAAGGGTATGTTGAATGGAAGCGTCACAACAGTCTGGTGAAAATCTGGTTATGGAGGAGTATGGAGCCTATTATTGTCGCTAGGTTCATGTTCTACTCCACAGCGAAGGACATCTGGGATGTTGTGAAGAAGCATTATTCTCAGGAGAAGAATGCTTTGCGATAGTTTATGATATATGATCGCCTTTTTGCAGAACGGCAGGGAGATAGGTCTCTAGAGGAATATTTTGGAACAATACAGTCTATTGTCCAAGAGTCAAGTTTTTATCATCCCGTAACTACGCAATAGCAAGCCAAGGATAGGGATGATCTAGTTACAACAAAGTTTCTTTATGGGTTGAGTCCGTCTTTCTGTTCAGGACGAAGAGTGATTCTAGTAGCTGATAAACTCCCCAATTTAGAGGAAGCCTATTCTAGATTCAACAATCAAATTTTGAGCCAGTTCACTCGTCTGCAATTCCTTCCTTTGGCGAGTCTCAGGCATCCATTGTTGTTGCAGTTAGAGGAAGACGTACAGGTGTTGGACGTGGAGGATACACTAGGCCAAAGTGTACTTATTGTGGTCGTCCAGGATATACTGCTGAGAGATGTTGGAAGAAACATGGAAGACCCTCTACGCCTCCTGTTGGGACAGCTCACTTTTCTAGTAGCACTGAGTCGTCTGAGCCTCCTCCTAGTACTCCTACTTCTGCTAGTTGATGTAAGACAGGCCCCACCTTTACACACTTATGAGCGTAGACGGCGCTGTGTCATTAGTTAGGCTTCATTAGCAGGCTTTATTTTATTTTGCCTTTGTTTCTCATTTTTGGGCTTTTGTAAAGTCAAGTGGTTTAGTCCCACATTGGCTACTCCCGCTTAGTCTTTCTTTTAAAAGCCTATATGAAGGCTTTATTTGCGTCCATGTAGAGACAGTTGATGAATAAGAATTATCTTTTAGCCATTGCTTTGTTTATTTTAAGTTAGCTTATAGTTTTACATTAAGTAGTGTCTAACCCTAAAAACATTAGGGTTAGGTCATGCCCAACCGCCGTTCTCCGTCCCAACCCATTCCAACCATACCTGTCGCCGCCCCTTGTTTGTTGCCTACCTTCGCTACCGATATACGTGGTTGCAGCTGTCGCCCCCTTATTCGTTGCCTACCGCCACTACCGATATACGTTGTTGCAGCCGCCACTTCTGTCCGCGACCGCCGCCCTCGTCCACCGACTGCTGCCTCTGTCCACTGTTGTCGTAGCCTGCTGCCACCGCAGCCGCTGCCTGTTGCTTCCGCCGCCATCGCCACTCGTTGGTCAGCCATCCACTACTTCGTCGACAACTGGCCCCATGCCGCAGTCGTTGCATGTTGCTACCGTCGTCTCCGCCCTTTGGTCAGCCCTCCACTACTCCGTCGACAACTGGCCCCCAGGCCGCTAGTAAGCAACCCCCCGGAAAAAAATTCCACGTAGGGTCAGGGCACATATATATTACTTCCTCCCGAGGTAATTCTCTCCATCTATATCAAAAGCAAGGAAGCAACGATTGTCATCACTTTGGTTAAAATATTTTCATTATTTATTGTTTTTTTGCTTATCTACTGCATTTTTAGTACATTCGCAAAGGGTCCGTAGGAAGTTTTGATTCATCCACCCAAAAAAATTTGCCAAGTCCCAATTTTTAGAAAGGTTTTCCCTTGTTCGATGCACTATTTTACTATCATATATTGTCCACGTTGTTTTCTTGAATTGTTTTGCAACTTAGTTTTCATTTGGCACAATATATTTTTGGCTACTTTGTTGCAAATCATTATGTCTGACCGTAGATCTAATAGCCCGGTTTTAGAACCCACATCAGAAGCAGCCCCTACGTCTTCCCAACCCCCGTTTACCCTTGAAACTCTGGGTCAGTCAATCAATTCCATCATGGAGCTTCGCACTCTTCGCCATGAACATACTCTAGGATAGTCAAACTTCAGCACCTTATCAGGGATATGGTCTGCCACCAAATAACGTGAATGCACCACAATCAATTCCATCATGGAGCTTCGCACTCTTCGCCATGAACATACTCTAGGATAGTCAAACTTCAGCACCTTATCAGGGATATGGTCTGCCACCAAATAACGTGAATGCACCACAAACTCCTTTGCTTGTTACTCCCCTACAATTTTGTGCACCACAACCGCAAGGGATCCCCGACTACCAAAACTTAAGGATCGCTGAACCTTGTACTGAACCTGACCCTTATACACCACAGCCCTACGAGGAAAACCACCCCTACCTCCTAATGCATTATCACCCTCTCCCTTATACATCTCAACCCGTTGCGCCACCACCACCATACCCACCCCAACACATTCCCCCTGCTCCACAATTTGTTCCTGCAAACCATTATCCACACCCTCAACAACCAATGCCTCCGCCTTATCATCCCATTCCACCACATGAGCCACGTCCTCGTCTCCCTGAACATGATGCATATCACGCCCCCCCCCACACGTGGTCCAACCTTTCCTCAAAACCCTTATGGGCAGTACCACTTAAGACACCTACCTCACGATGATATCACCCGACGAGTTAAGGTCGATGCCCCAACTTTTGATGGTAAACTTGACCCTAAGGCTTTCCTCGATTGGATTGCTAGTTTGGAATATTACTTCGACTGGTATAACATGACGGACGCCCTACAGACTAGGTTTGCCAAGATAAAAATAGAAGGGTTTGCCAAGAGGTATTGGCAAGTTGTCCAACGTGGCGTAGTGGTCAGCCCCTATCCTCTTCTAGGATGAGATGAAAACTAAGCTATGTAAACGCTATGTTCCCGCCCAATACCAAAGACAACTTGTTTCTTACTGGATGGCCCTTAGCCAAGGGTCATCATCTATTAAAGAGTACATGGAACGATTTGAGGAAGCTAAGAACCGTTGTATTCACAATGACTGATTGGCAACTGGCCGCTCATTTTGTGCATTGTTTACACCCTGCCACTAAACGAGAAATGGAGTTACAACAGTATGACTCCTTGGATGATGCTTTTTACCATGCCCAAAAGGTAGAGAGTTACTTTCAGCCTGCTTCTCGTGGTCCTTCTTTTTCTCGTTTTGGACAACATATCCGCTCAACCGATAACCCTTCCACTACCCCGAATCGCTCTGCATATCCCCTACCCCAACCACCTCCCCAGAGTTCTTCAACCCCTTCCTCCAGTAAAGGTAAGGAGGTAGTCACAACTCCAGTTCACCCTCCTTCGCGAGGTCGTGAATGCTCTCATTGTCACAGCACGACTCACCTAGCTGCTCAATGCCCTCGTCATGCTCTTTTCGTGTCCTCTGACACTCCTGATCCCACCCTTGGGGATGACATTGAATACGAAGATGTTTATCCTACCTATAAACCTTTCGATGATGACGTTGATTACAACTATGATTATGATCCGTTATATCTCCAGGTCATGCGTGTTTTAGCTTCCCCTTCAGAAGGGTATGAATGGAAACACACCACCCCCTTCTAGACCTTCTTCAAACACGCTAGCAAAAGTTGTAACCTACTCATTGATGGTGGCAGCTCTCAGAACATCATTTCACCCCATGGATTGAAGCACATGGACTTGCGTTCAGAGCCCCATCCTCAGCCACATAAAGTCCATTGGGTGAACCAAATCAGCTTGCCCATCACCCAACGTTGTCTTGTACCCATCACTTTAGGTGTTTATTCCGACCACATTTGGTGTGATGTGTTGCCCATGGATGTTAACCACGTCATTCTGGGACACCCTTGGATTTATGATTTAGATGCCCACAATGAGGGACGCTCCAACGTTTATACCTTTAAGCACAAAGGCAAACACATCTGATTAGCACCTACTTGATTCATCTCTCCTATCAAAAAGGAATCCACCACCAGACCCCCAATCCTCCAAATCTCAGCACTCTCTACACCTTGTCTCTCGACGAGAGCTTGAAGAAACCAGTCGAGAATCAGGACGCATGTATGTGCTATACATCAAAGAATCCACTCCCATGTCCGATTTTCAACCCCCACTAGAATTGTCTCCCTTCTCGACGAGTTCAAGGGCATGACACCAGCAGACCTTCCTGATGAACTTCCCCCTTTGCGTGATATTCAACATGAGATTGATTTGATACCGGGGTCTTCGCGACCTAACCGACCGCATTACCGTGTGAACCCGACTGAACATGTTGAATTGAAACGGCAAGTTGATGCCCTCTGTCTCAAAGGGTTCATTTGCGAGAGCAAGGGTCCTTGTGCGGTTCATGGACTCCTTGCTCCCAAGAAGGATGGTGGTTGGCGTATGTGTTTAGATTTTCGACCCATCAATAAAATCACTGTCAAATATTGATTCCCTATTCCACACCTTGACGACATGCTTTATCTATTGACGAGATTCTGCTATTTCTACAAGATTGACCTCCGTAGTGGTTATCACCAGATCTGTGTTAAGGAGTCCCATGAATAGAAGACTGCCTTTAAAACCCCCAACGGATTATAGGAGTGGCTAATCATGCCTTTTGGCATGCCCAACGCACCCAACACCTTCATGAGTGTCATGAACCATGTGTTATGACCATTCATTGGAAAAAATTTAGTGGTCTACTTTGATGACATTCTGATTTTTAGCAAGACCAAGGATGAACACCTAATTCATCTCTGACTTATCTTCGACACACTTCGAACTGAGAAATTGTATGTCAATCTAAAGAAGTGCTCATTCCATCAAGATAAAGTCTTATTCCTTGGCTACTTTGTATCAGCTAACGGCATTGAGACTGACCCGGCCAAAGTCAAAGCCATCACTGGTTGGCCCCAACCCACTTTGATTTCTAAGCTTTGTAGCTTTCAGGGGTTGGCTACTTTTTATCATCGTTTTGTTCGAGGATTTTTCACCATTATGGCTCCTCTCATTGAGTTAATGAAGTGTGACAAATTAGAGTGGACGCCATCCGCAAAACGTGCTTTTGAGGTTGTCAAAACCAAGTTGACTGAAGCCCTAATTCTTCGCCTTCCTGATTTTTGACTTCCGTTTGAAGTATCTTGTGATGCTTCCGGTGTTGGCATTGGAGGCGTCTTAGTCAAGACGAGCACCGTATTGCCTTTTTTAGTGAGAAACTCAACGACGCAAAGCGTAAATATTCCACTTACGATAAAGAATTCTACGTTGTTGTGCAATCCTTGCGTCATTGGAGGCACTTCCTTCTCCATCAGGAGTTTATCCTTTGGTCTGACCATCAAGCCCTTTGATTTCTAAATTCCCAAAAGAATTTAAGTGTGTGTCACGCCAAGTGGTGTGAGGTTCTTCAAGAGTACACTTTTGTTCTTAAACATCACTCAAGTGTCGAGAACAAGGCCGCAGATGCTCTCAGTCGTTGTTTGACCACCCTACAGTCTTTGAGCGTTGAAGTTGTGAGCTTTGACTGTCTCAAAGAGCAATATTCCACTTGTCCTGACTTCGCGGCTATTCATTCTGACCTTCTCAGTAGTACACCTGACCATGCTTCTGATTTTATTCTACGAGAGGGATTTCTTTTTCACGGCACAAAGTTATGTATCCCTTCTACTTTAGTTCGAGATTTTCTCATTTGGGAATTACATGTTGGTGGCCTCGCTGGCCATTTTGGTAGGGATAAGACCACCGCTCTAGTGACAGACAGATTTTATTGGCCTTCCTTACGAGGTGATGTAGCTCGCATCGTATCTCAGTGTCGTACTTGTCAATTGGCCAAAACCAAAAGACAAAATACGGGTCTTTACATCCCCTCCCTATTCCCAATGAGCCTTGGAAAGATCTAAGTATGGATTTTATTTTAGGTCTTCCCCGCACTTCCCGTGGCCATGACTCTGTGTTCGTGGTTGTTGATCTTTTTCAAAGATGGCCCACTTCATTGCCTGTAATAAGACTTCTGACGTCTCTCGCATTGCCCGCCTTCTTTTCAATGAGGTAGTCAAGCTACATGGACTCCCTACTACCATAGTCTCTGACTGTGATGTTAAGTTTGTTAGCTACTTCTGGAAGACCTTATGGAAAACCTTTGGTACCAACCTCAAAGTCTCTTCCGCCTTTCACCCTCAAACTGATGGTCAAACTGAGGTGGTCAACAGGAGTTTGGGTAACCTCCAGCGATGTCTTGTTGGGGAACGTTTAGGCAATTGGGACTTATTGCTACCTACTGCTGAATTTGCTTACAACAGTTATGTTAATCGATCCACGGGAAAGAGCCCTTTTGAAGTTGTTAATGGCTACAAGCCCCACCAACCTATAGATCTCATACCTATCTCCACTACTGGCCGACCTTCCCACACTGCTGAGAACTTTGCCTAGCACATTCATGATTTGCATGTCGAGATTTGCCAAAAACTTACTTTGTCTTATGGACTATAAGCTTTCTGCATATGCACACCACATGTTTCAAGAATTTAATGTGGGAGATTATGTTTTAGTACGTGGGTGTCCTGAATCCTAGCCCAAAAATTCTTTCGAGAAGCTTCATGCCTGAGCGTCAGGACCTTTCCAAATACTTAGTCGACCGGCACCCAATGCCCATGTACTAGATTTACCAACAGATTGGGGCATTAGTGCAGTATTCAATGTGGAAGATCTTTCTCCTTATCGTGGTACATTCGAGCCCCTCCACTACCACCATTTGCTTCTTCAGACTGTCATTGTGCTCCACCGTCTTCAGCAGCGTCACCGCCTCTGCCTCAATTTCCTCAGCAATCGCCCGAACACATCGACACAGTCTTGGACAACCAGACCGCCCTCACCAGCCAGGGCACCGTACATCGTTTCTTGCTTCACTGGAGAGGCCATTCTTCAGCAGACGCCACCTAGATCACCGAGGAGTTCCGCCGCATTGATGCAGATCTTCTTGAGCTCTACCTCAGTACTCGTCGAGTCTTTTGCAGTCGAGGAGAGTTGATGTAGGACAGGCTCCACCTGTACGCACTTATAAGCGTAGATGGCGTCGTGTCATTAGTTAGGCTTCATTAGCAGGCTTTATTTTATTTTGCCTTTGTTTCTCATTTTTGGGCTTTTATAAAGTTAAGTGGTTTAGTCCCACATTGGCTACGCCTGCTTAGTCTTACTTTTAAAAGCCTATATAAAGTCTCTATCTGTGTCCATGAAGAGACACAGTTGATGAAGAAGAATTATCTTTTAGCCATTGCTTCGTTTATTTTAAGTTAGTCTGTAGTTTTACATTACTAGTGCTTCTGGAATTACTATCACCAGGGAAGAATATGACTCCTTTATTCGGGCTACTCAACCAATGAAAGAGATATTGACGATACCTTCGGTATACCGATCGGTATACCGATATCGACGACATCGGTCATCGGTTCACACAAACCTGCCATTGGGATTGCAAATATCGGTAAACCGATGGTATACCGCCAAATATTGCCAAATACCGACAAATACCGACAAATATCGACGAAATTTACTGGTATACTGACAAAAATACCGATTTTTTGCGTGCTTGAGTCTGATTCTGTTGTTTGAGAGGAGGAAATGGCAGAGCAAAGGGATCTCGACAACTAGGGCTCAGATAAGTCTAATCTAAGGTATGCCTTTATGTTTTCTACCATTTCTCTCATTTACACCACCGATCTCAATTAAAATCTAAATTCATCCCAAAATGCCTTAAATTGGCAAAGATCCCACCATCTGCTTTTTTATGTCTTCATAATTGTGTGTGTTCTTAGATCTACAACACTTTCTCATAATCTACAATATAATCTTAGTAATATACCTAAATAATCCACGAAATATAAGTATAAGTTGCTATCATTTTTAGTAGTAGGCTAATTCGTATACATATTTTCTTCTTACTAGTATTTTTATCATACAAAGGAAGAAAATGTAACATCCCTGACCTGGGTTATAACCTAACCCTAGAAGTTTTGCCTAAATATGTAATTATATACTTGTGATTACTTCCTGGCATGTAATTAAGTTCCCCAGGAACATATACTTTCAAATTTTGTCCTTTTAAACAAGGTTGTAGTATTGTTTTGTAATGCAGGGACCTATGTGCAAATTACCCAGTTAAGGGGTTTAACTTGCAAATTTCACAGGTTAAGATGTTCCTCTGATGATGAGACATCATATGAGTGAATATGATGAAGTATGATGGATTTCCCAAGCTTGGGCATCAAGATGCAGCTTGAGGAATGATCTTTGTGCTTAAAAACCCTAATTTGGAATAAAGTGCAATTTACCCAAATTGTGGGGTGCAATTTATAAAATACACCTTCTAGAATATCTTTTATGACTCTTGACATCATTTAGAGTAGAAATGATGAAAGGGGTACATTAATGAGTAACCAGACAAGAAAAAAAAATGATCTTTGTGCATAAAATTCACCAAGTATGAGAATGGAGACCTTTTATATATGAACCCTAGTTGAAAGTTGGTTTTCTTTGCCCTTAGATCTTGAGTTTTGATGAGCTTTGCATAAGTTTTGATAGCTTGGGCGTGCCTTAGAAACAAGGAGGGACTTAGATGAGAATTCTATGTTCTAGAGGTCCTTAAGGTGGAAAATAGCCTAAAGTATATAAGCCTTCACCCTTGCAAACCAAGTGAACGTATCACTTATCCTCTTCATTTCTCATCTTTCTCAAACGGCCAAGGCAGAGCTCTGGACTTCAGGGAGACGACCAAGTAGTTCTAAGGTGAGTAGGAACCATCTTCAAGCTCGGATTCTTGGATGAATTCATCATATAAGGTTGGTTCTATGGTTAACTCACTTAGATTCTTTGTTCTAGCCGACCATCCCCATCTTTTCCTTGGAGAATCACCTCTGGCCGAGTTGTGGAGCTCAAGACACCATTAGAGGCTTGAAGCTTGGAAGCTTGGAGCTCTAGGAACAACGTTTGAGGCGGGTTTTACAACTCTAAACTTCTTGCTTTATTATGCATATCCTTGTTCTTGCAATTTGTACTTAGTTCTTCTTCTACCTCCCTTCTTCCTTGCACTTTTGCAAGTAAAATAGTGGAGGAACCGACCTGAACAGATGTTGAAGATGACGGGCGTGAATTTCTAGGCAACTTTATTAACCGACCTTGGACCCTTTTGGTCCAAACGGTTGCAAACCGTTTGAGGTTAAACGGTCTCAAACCGTTTGATCTCATGCGGTCTTGCAAGACCGTTTGGATCAAAACGGTCTCAAGACCGTTTGATAGTGTTGACCAAGGGACGACCGTTTGAGGGTCTGTTGGTAACATATTGAATTTCATTCCTACAAAGAATCATAATCTAATTCTTAACCAATTGAGAGTTGAAGGCACTTCAACACCCTAACCCTAATCGGGTTGAAATTGCTGATTTCAAGTTTAGATCTTGTTGAGTTTTGGGTTGAAAGACCCAAACGGTCTCAAGACCGTTTGGGGATTCATCCAAACGGTCTCAAGACCGTTTGGTGACAACCCAAGACTGTTTGGAGGTCTAGGGTTGAGCTAATTTGATGGTTTGAGGGTCCAATTGCAACAAATTGAAGAATTGATAAAAATGCTGATTTTAGACCTAATTCGGGTTCAACCCTTATCCAACCGACTTGGTTTTTGGTCAAACTTTGGGCAAACGGTCTCAAGACCGTTTGGGCCAAGTTTGGGCCCAATTGGAGGTCAATTGATAGGTTCAACCTCGATTTGATTCACATTGTTGAACATTGATGATTATCCGATTGAAACCCTAATTGAGATGGATTCAGCCCTAATTGGCTTTCATTTGAGGGTCAATTTGGTATCCAATTGATTAAGGCTCATCCTAATTGACTCAAATTGTAAGTGGTTAACATGGATTTGGCCAATTGAAGGCTTCAACAGAGATATCCATAATCGATTGGAACTTTTGAACCACTTTGGAGGTCCAAACGGTTTGAGCCCATTTGGACCAAACGGTCTCAAGACCGTTTGGGCTCAAACGATCTCAAGGTCGTTTGGACCAATCGATCTCAAGTCGTTTTAAAATCAAACGGTTTCAAACCGCATAAGCTTCAAACGGTTTGGAGGTCAACTCTCCCCAAACGGTCAACGCACTCAAACGGTCTTAAGACCGTTTGAGGACAAACGACCTTGAGGTCATGCGGTCTTGGAGTCAAACATAGCAAACGGTCAACACATCCAAACGGTCTCAAACCGTTTGGAGGTTGAATGTGTGCAACCGATTGGAGACTTTAGGGTTGTATTTGATTAGTACTTTGAAGGTTGTAATTGGTTCAATGGTGATCTAATCTAAACCCTAATGGTAACCTAGGACATTAAGGGACTAAGTGACTGATGATTTGACCCATGATGATGATCAATGGTGTAAATTACCAAAATACCCCTAAAGTGTTCAATTGAAGGATACCTAGTTCTAATCAAACCCTAATCACATGATAGTGGTGATTTGGCTTATGTTAATCAAAGAGGACTTAACCCAACCTAAATCTAGAGTGGTGTAAACACCATTTACTAGTGAGAGGAGAGAGAAAGTACCAATTATGGTGGAAATTCAAGTAAAGTACCTTCAATACATATGAATGTGCATGATAGGGTATGATCCACCTATGTGAGATCATGGAAACCCTAATTATGATAATTGATGAATCTTAATCTTATCTGAGGACTTTAATGATGATGTTTCTCATACATGATGATGTCATGAGTTCAATTCACCATGAGGTGAATAGTAAACCCTAATTGATGAAAATCAGGGAACCTAACTCTTGTAAGAGTAGGAAGGTACAACTTCATTGAAATGAATTGTTTACTGTTATCAGTTGAATTAACCATGCAGGTTCCTATATGAGGATGATCATATCTAGGTATGGATTATGATATTATATTCATTAAAAGCATGCTTTAGCTTTATGAATAGTGAAATATCATGATGCCTTGTTAGTGGCATCTTATAAGATTGATGGGTTGTGAGAGCCATGAGTATCATCAAGGTCATGCTTAACAGATGACTTGTGATGAGATGATTGAGAAATGATAATTGATGTGAGTTAGACTTGTTACATTTAGTATTCTATTTTCATAGCTGCTATGCTAATGATTAATGTTTGAGAACATGTATGATGTTAAGAGAATACTGAAATGTACCTAACTAATCAAGTATAATCATACCATGTCGAGCCCTGATCATAGATCCATCATTGTCAGAAAGCAAAATGATGGTGAAACAGGTTTTCCTAAGGGAACTCCTGGATCACATACTTTTGAGTATGTGGGGGAATATGGATGTGTAAATCTTTACATCCTAGTGTAGGAATTAATGTAGATGTATCTTAATCCATCAACCCTTCACTATATTTTTATGCTGTAACACTCAAGTAAATCCTTATACCGCATCGATGAGAGATAATCAAGAAATCTTTCGATGACAAAGAGAGTGCAGAATGCCACTGTAACTCTAAAAATAGCGAAGTACCAGATTACCCTGGTGAGCTATAGTAGCAGAGACACAAGATGTCCTGCAAGTTATCCTCACTCTGACTGAGGAAGTTGAGGTCATAAGAATCCGGCTCTTTTGATGACCTAGGTGTGATACCGATGCGACTTAACAGTGATCGGTTGGAGTATGAGCGGTATACCTCATCTCCACAGGGCATAATGATGTTTGTAAAACATAATCAGCCGCGTAGCATAACTGCTTAGGTTAAACTACGAGATACTTGAATGATGTTGTACTGCATAGTAGATATGTTGTTCACATTCCTTAAACTGCTGATGTTCTACTTATTACCAATCTGCTGTTGAATACCTTAAAAGCTTTTATTGTATATATTGTTCTTTGATTGCTATATAAAGCTTCTAGTGGAGAGTTATAACTCTCGCTGGGACAATTATTTAAAATTGTCTCACCCCGTAGATTTCAACTTTTTAGGTGGTCGTCGAAGACGGAGAAACCAGCCTACAGGTGACCAATCCCAACAACAGCAGCACCAGGAGCAGCAGTGAATCTCAGGTGGAGATACTGACTGCTGAGTCAGTAGTTAGATAGTCCTATGCCGTCTCTGTACTCTCAGGTCCTTGGAGTTAGTGTCTGAGATTTTGGTTTTGACTCTTGAGATTTTGTATTATGTTGTGTATAATTACTCAAGAAGTAATTCAACAGAGATGTAAACAGTTTATCTTTTTTTTTATGGAAGAAGTTTTATGGTTTCAAGCTCTTATCTCAAAAAGATTTAATTTCCCGTGATTTTTGTCTTCTGTTGTTAATCGAATGCTTCCGCTGAGTTTAAATCGTGTTTATATCGTGGTTTGGAGATCGGAGCCCACAGAAAATGTACTACTTCGCAACACAACAAACAAATATTATAAAAAAGTATAGATTTTGTAATTTTTCTAGTCATATACTTGTTTATATATGACACTTGCTACATATATCCCACAACATGGACATGGTTGACATGGTAACTACACTTATATTATCGCATCCCCACTACATGCATATAGTGGGAATGGTAATAATGGCTTTTATACTTATCACTCTATTGTGCATAATCCATGAAGAAACTCACTACCGAATATTAAGATACCGTGCAACAAACAACGGCGGAGAAAAGGCGTCACAATAGTGATGGTGTCTAACTTCCTTGATAGTCATGAAGTTAATTGTCAAAGTTACACATTGAAGAAGAGCAATAGAAAGCCCTGGTGTATATTTTCTTTCAGAATATGATATGATGCATATGGAGACATAGTACTGTAAAATTCTAAAACATATTATGTTTAATTACATAATACGAACGAGTATTATACACTTATATAGTATTGTACATGACGTGTATGAGCAACACGTAACTTCATACCACCAACCTTACATAATGTACATGTCATGGGAGCAATATGTCAACCATATCAACTCAATATTGTATGGAGAATCAGTGTGTAACTCGACATACAACTGATATGAGTTAGTAAGTTACTATGCTATTCATGTGTTGTAAATTGGATATTATTGCATAAGTGTGTATATTTGTGTTTATGGATTGTGCTAGTAAAATTCCAAATCTTAATTCCAATATTTTGTCATCGAAATCTACAAAAAACAAGACAGGTTCCCTACCTCCCACATGATGGAGAACCCTCCCCCACATACCCCTTATAGAATTTTATTGCATAAAATGATGCATTTAGGTGTAGAGATTACACCTGTAAAATTTCATGATTTAATTCGTTCATTTTGGCGTTGATATGGCCAGGATTGCATCCGTCGGTATATCGGTAAATATCTATATCCAAGTTGTCGAAACGGCATCGGTATCGGTCATTTAATTCCTTGCACTCAACATCTGAACATGTGAGCCTCTCCATCTTCAGCTCACCTAGCTTCCACCTCTGGTAATTCAGCTTCTTCCTTCATGGCTTCCGGTTCTTCTCCTTCCTGGGTGGTAGATTCTGGAGCTTCGCAACATATGACTGGTATTAGGAAACTGCTTCACTCCTTTGACTCATATATTCCACATCAATCGATGACATTAGTTGATGGTTCGATGCGTAAAGTACTAGCAAGTGGTTTTGTTTCTTTGACTCCTAAGATTGACCTCAAATTTGTACATTATGTGCCTGAATTTCTATTCAATTTACTTTTTGTTGCAAAATTGATTGATATTGTGAAATGTACAGTGACGTATTACAGGATCTCAAGAGTATGAAGATGATTGGTGGAAGCCTAAGAAAGGAGATCTCTACCTCTTTCATGGTGCAAGTCTGCCTAGTCAAATACTTGTTGCACCAACCCCTGCTATCCTTTTGAGCGATTCTCCCTTACTGTGGCACTACAGATATGGTCACCCTTCTCTGGAGAGTTTGCGGAAGTTAGAACCAGATTTATCACATGTGTCTACTACAGAGTGTCAGTCTTGTCGGTTGGGGAAGCATCATAGGATGTCTTACCCTAGTCGTATCAATAAAAGGGCTCTTCGTCCCTTCGATCTTGTTCACAGTGATGTTTGGGGTCCTATAAATAAAAGCAGTTATAATGGTTTTTAGTATTTTATTTCTTTTGTAGATGACTTTTCTCGCATGACATGGATTTATTTGTTGAAGAGTCAAGAGTTTGTGTTATCCATTGTCAAACATTTTCATCAAGAAATAAAAGTCCAGTTTGATTGCAATATTAAAATTCTCCAATCTGATAATGCCTTAGAATATGTTCAACATGCTATGGCTGATTTTTATAGATCTGTTGGAATGATACATCGTATGTCTTGCCCTCATACACCCTAACAAAATGGGGTGGTTGAGGGGAAAAACTGTCGCCTTCTTGATATTGCTAGGACGATTATGTTTCAATCCAATGTTCCTAAGAGATTTTGATATGATGCTTTATTGACTGCTTGTTGTCTTATTAATAGGCAGCCCTCTTCTGTTCTCTAAGGGTGTACTCCGGTCTCTATTTTACGCTTGGATGATCAGCCCTTTCTTGTTCCTCTTAGAGTGTTTGGTTGCACCTCCTTTGTTCATAATTTGACCCTAAGGCTGACAAATTGTCTCCGCAGTCTATCAGGATTCTCTTTCTTGGGTACTCCAATACTAGTAAGGGGTACAAGTGTTACTGTCCAAGTCTTTGCCGCATGTTTGTGTCTAGGGATGTCACCTTTCACGAGTCCACTCCATATTTCTCTAGTGTTTCCAGTAAGGGGGAGCAATTATGTGAGAGTGAGGGAGTGTCACTATTACAAATTAGTGAGGGAGTGCTACCACAGCAAAGTGAGAGAGTGCCACCCGTCATTTTTAAAGATACTATAATCCACGAGTGGACATCTAGTCATGATCCTCCAATTCAACAATACTCTCAGGTATATCACAGACGAAGCAGGCAAGATCATGATGAGGTAGCGACTCTAGTCGATGTGCCTTCCCCATCTTCCTCTACTCAAGAGATTCTTGAAGAGCCATCTGATCTTGATGTTCCCATTGCTCTCCCCAAAGGTACTCGCTCGTGTACTATTCGTCATCCTATTGCAGGTGTTTGTTGTTTAGTCTAAGCAGGCATGCTCTTTTGCTCTTGGGATTGATTCTGTGACTATTTCAAAGAATCATATTGATGCAATGAAGGATGTTGGCTGGTTACATGCGATGAAATCTGAAATATCTGCACTTGTACAGAAATACGTGGGAGCTTACTGATTTACCTTCAGATAAGAATGTTGTGGGCTGCAGATGGGTCTTCACAGTTAAACATATCCAGATGGTTCAGTAGAGAGGTTGAAGGCTAGACTGGTGGCTAAAGGATACACTCAGACATATGGTGTTGGTTTCTTTTAGACCTTCGCACCAGTGGCTTGTCTTAATTTTGTGAGGATCCTGATTTCTCTGGCTACCACTTTTGACTGGCCACTATATCAGCTCGATGTCAAAAATCCCTTCCTACATGGTAATCTACAGGAAGAAGTATACATGGAGCAACCTCTTAGCTTTGTTGCTCAGTGGGAGTGTCAGAAGGTGTGTAGATTGAAGAAGGCCATTTATGGGTTGAAACAATCTCCTCGAGCTTGGTTTGATAAGTTCAGTTCTATTGTATTACAAATGGGCTTCTCACAGTCTGTGATTGATCATTCATTATTCTATTCTAATTCTTTTGTTGGGTCCATTATTATTGTCGTTTAGGTTGATGATATTGTTATTAATGGCAGTAATTTTGTAGGCATATCAAATGTTAAAGAAGGACTGCAGAAGCACTTTTACACAAAGGACCTAGGCGAATTGAGGTACTTTATGGGCACTGAAGTTCTTCAATCTCATGCAGGCACAAATTTATCTCAAAGGAAATATGTGCTAGATCTACATCATGAGACAGGCATGAGTGAGTCCAAGCCAGTATCCACTCCTATGGACTATTATGTGAAGGAGAAGACTGATGACACTGATTATCCTGATACAGGATATTATAGGAAGATTGTGGGTGAGTTGATATACTTGACAGTTACCCATCCTAACATTTCCTTTGTTGTAGGAGTGGTGAGTTGGCATATGAGCTCACCCAAGCAGGCTCATTGCACAGCATTCTGTCGCATTCTTAGGTATCTAAAAGGTGCACCTGGAAAAGGGATCACATATCTTAGACCTAAGACACCTATGTCTACTCTTGTTCTTACTGGCTATGCATATACAGATTGGGCTGGTAATCAAAATGACAGAAGATCCACATCTAGATATTGTACCTTTCTAGGGAATCATATGGAAAAGCAAGAAGCAGAACGTGGTGGCTCGTTCTAGCACAAAAGCAGAGTATAGAGCTATGGCTCATGCTTGTTGTGAACTACATTGGGTTCGATCTGTGCTATCTGAATTGAAAATTCATGTGATATCTCCTGTTGAGCTCAGATGTGACAATCAAGCTGCTATTTATATTGCTAAGAATCCAATCTTCCATGAACGGACTAAGCACGTAGAAGTTGATTGTCATTTTGTCAGAGATCAAGTCAAGAATGGAAAGGTGGTGACTCCTCATGTCAAATCCGAAGACCATCTTGTTGATGTTCTTACAAAGCCATTGGGTCCAGCAATGTTTCAGAGTCTTAGTAAGAAGTTGGGCATACATGATGTGTACGCTCCAGCTTGAGGAGTGTTAATATAGTTGTTTCATGTTTCTTATATTTCTTTATGTCATTTACCTTTACTGCTGGACCTCTTTGTAATATTCCCTTCTCAGTTATTAATAAAAGAGGGACAGCACATTGTTGCCCTAACAAACGATGCACAGTGCAACAACCTAATTCTTCTCAATTGTTGTGTCAACTGTCATTAACTTTGTAACGGATAAGTTCACAATGACAACAAAAGAATTGCAACGGGGCATTTGGTCTTTTCCCACATCAAGACAATACCTCCTGAGAATCATATAGCTTCAACTCAGAGGGAAGAAGAGAAACCAATCTTTTTGATGATGTCAGCTTTCTTGTTGCCATTGCATCCCGGTTCTAATATAGAAAGAATTTAGAAAATTTGGATGATTCAGATCCTTCATGAGTCTAATCTGTTGTCGGATCAAGCACCTTGAATGTTCCAATAAGTGTGATGAGAGCCTTTAAAAGGCTGCTCGCAGTCCAATGAACTGCTCTTCAACTTTTGAATGCATTTCTTCCTCATTTGTTGATGTTTCTTGTGACTGAAAATCTAGTCATCGCCTAGCTTTGTTGTTTGGTTCACCCTCATCATCAATTTGATGATCAGTTTCCCCCTTCTTCATCACCCTGTCAAGGCTTAGTTGTACTGTTTGGTTCACAATTTTATGATTCCTCATTATGACACACCTGCTTGCTCCCCACCCATGGCGTGTTGCAGGTTGTCCTGGTGGATCAGGATTATCAAGGGGCTGGTCTGCACGAAACGTGGTCCGGGGTTTCTCCTTGTACTACATTTTGTCAGGCCTTACTCATCTCATTGTCCCTTAGAGTCGTCATGGTATCATCATGGTGATCATTTGGGTTGGATTTCTTTGTGTCTTGATGAGGTTTTGTATTTCCTATTTTGGTGCTATTCTTCTCCACATGCTGCTTGTTATGAGTGATTTTCTTCAGCTTCCTGCTTTGTACCTTCTCCCGTCCTTCTTTAGCCTCCTGGTCTTCCTCAGCATGACCTCCATCCTCTGAGATATAAATGGGTTTATCTCATTGATTTTTATTTGATAGCATCTTTGCCCCCGTCCTAGTCTTTTGGAGATTGTTGCCAGCATTCTGGCTTCTTGGCCCAGCTGCCATCTGCATTGTCAGGATCGAAGATGTAGACAGGTTGAATTTGGATTGTGCTTCATGTTTGCATCCAGCTTCAACATGACCTAAGAATTACAGTGCATGCAAACTGTGGGGGGAGTTTCATACTCCAGGCGAACATGTAAACCATTGAGGGAGATTGCCGGCAGCAATGGCTTCTAGGTCTCAACCTCAACTTTTATCTTGGCAAGTTTCTCTTGATGCCCCAAAGTAACTATTGCAATTATGTCCCCAATGTGACTGGGCAACTGATTCCGATAGAGCAAGACGGGCATATGTGAGATCCTAACCCAGACGAGTAGCCTTTCGTGGGATGGGATCTGAACACCAGAACTATGGGGATCATGATTGAACAGAAAGGTAATTGCCAAAGATTGTAAATGAGCACTCATCGTTGATGTCTTAAAATTCTCCATGGTTGGCAAGTGTATGATGTAGTAACCCTTCTCAAGATCGATAACATGGAACTATTATGTAGGCTTCCATATGATTAAGATCCTATTGACAAAAACTTGGAAGCCAAGATTGGTAGCAATTGCCTTTACCACCAATGTGTGCTGCCAAAGTTCAAACAGGGGTTGCATGACTTCGTAGTGTACTGCAATAGGCGGAAGGACTCCACTGAAGTCAACATTGATATTTGTGTCATTCAAAAAATCAACAGATTGGATTAAAGTATGTAAGGTCGTTGTTGCTCCTTCCAAATGTGGCTTCTTTGTAGGATCAGAAATCCCCTCCATTTTTTTCCTTTCTTCCTTTGTGTGAACCATGTTCACATCTTCATTGCATCCTGACTTAGCTTCCTAGGCATTAGATTCTTGATTCTTGACTTCAGTAGTGGTCTTTCGCGCTTGTTTATGCACGACAAGAGATTTAGGCCCATCCTTTATATCATCTACATTGTCATCCATTGGCCAGTCATGGTTGGCATGGCCCGTCTCTGTTTCCTCTCCCGCAGCCTCCACTGCATCCAAGCCCTAGCACCATTGTGTCCCCTTGCATTTTTACTATTTGGGGTGTACAACATAAAATGAATACGCATATACTTATATGTAGTATATGACTATATGTTATGTATTAATCATCATCATCATCATCATCATCTTAAGCCTCAATCCCAATCATGTCGGGGTCGACTACATGGATCCTTCTTTTGCAATCAGCTCGATTATCGATCATACTCTGATCAAGATGTAAAGATTCAAAATCTCTCTTTATAAGCTCTTCCCAAGTTAATTTAGCCATGCTTGTTCTTCTTTTAGTTGTGCTCAACTTAGTGCTTTGTGTGTTACTTGGTCTGCATTGCACATGTCCATACCATCTTAGACGGCCCTCATGCAACTTGTCCTCAATGCTCGTCCCCCGACTTTGATCCTAATATAGTCATTTCTCAAGCGATCTTTACTTGCCTTCCCACACATCCATCTCAACATACGCATTTCGGACGTATTAATTTTGTTGAAGCCTTATTTCTTCACCGCCCAACATTCACTCTCATATAGTATGTCTTGTTGTATAGATATTCTATAAAACTTGATAGGGATCTTTAGATCACATACTACTCCGGTTGCACTCCTCCATTTCAGTCATCCTGATGTGATACTGTGACAAACATCATCTTGGGAATGTATATACTCAATTTTGCTACTGTTCGTAAATCCATTTGATTCCAATGCAATTCTACGAAGTTCAACTTTATCATTCAATTTTTCTTTGGCTTCATCAATCAACACAAAATCATCAGCAAATAACATGCACCAAGGAAAATCATTTTAACCTGCTTTATCAACTCATCCATAATAAGTACGAATAGATATGGCTTAGTGTTGAACCTTCATGTACCCCAACTATCATTGGAAAGTTGGTGTCTCACCTCCAAGAATTCTGACTCTTGCATATTGTCTATCGTTGATGTTATATATAGGGGTTTTTTTTAATACCCGCACGACTCCTGTGGCGATGCTACCCGTGCACAGAAACACAGTGGCATCAATTGTAAATTCTATCACTCTAGTAATTAGCTGATTTTTTTTGCATTGGATGACGACGGAGGGCAAAGCTCATCCCTTTCCAATTTTTTTGCCATGGCAGCATCACCCCTCTTTAGGCATGGCAAAAAGATCCGGTTCGATCCGATTCGGCCCGATTCGAACCGAACCAAACCGCAATTTGCAGATTGTATGGATTTTACAGCTGTTGTGGATCTGGTCCGGGTCTGGCCCGTAGATCATCAGCTCTCTGCGGAGCAACACACAACAAAACCACGGATCCCCTAAGAACCTGTTTGATCCGCAACGACTTATTGAAACAATTCTCTCCCCCTGCTTGACTGCATCGGCCCCGTACTTCCCTCACTGGCTCTGTGGTACTTCCCACGGCCGCATGCACTCTGGAGACGGGATCAAACCCCACATCCAGGGTGGTGGTCATCGTCCTCTGGCTCACCGCCATCCCCTCCACCTCCTCGACCCGCAGCAACATTAATAACCACACCAGTCGCCCCCGCCGCCATAACGCCTGCAGCTACCCCTACTGACGCCAGCAAGCCCGCAACCCCAGTAGCATCCCTACCCGCCACCCCTGCCGCACAGAATATGCCACATCCTCAACGGACCTCTCCGACGACGGGTCACCGCGCACTCGATATTGCGTCGTCCAGTTCTCTGTCCAAAGCACGGGTTTGTTCCGCCCATTACACACTCATCAGGGACTCGGGCGTGTTTTTCTGCTTACACGTCACCCAGGGGACGTCATCATACATCCCCGTCGCCATCTTTGCAGCCCACCGAACGTATTTCACGTCGTCATCCTTGTATGCGGCGGCAATGTTGTTGTACTAGTTCCCGTGCAAAATCAGAGACCCAGGCCCTAAGCCGTCGATGCCATTGTCGCCGCCGCCAACCATGAGGTCGCGCATCCGTTGTTGCTCATAGAAGAGGACATGAACCACGACCTAGACTGGGAGGCGGTTGTTCTGGACCGCGTGGGCGCAGGCTTCCCGGCTCAGCCTCTGGCAGTCCATCACGCTGCAGATCTTCTTGTGCTCGGCGTCACCAACAGATGCATGGGCCTTGCCCAGATTTATATCATGTTGCGAATGGATACTTTACTTGCTTTGTAGATGATATAGGAAAATGCAATAACAAATCGATAGAAAAAAATAACATATCTTCAGGCCAACAATTCTAGCAGTAAATTTATTATTTAATCGTTGGTTTGTATGTAATGTGTATTGTTGGTGGACTGTAGTTAATCGATTTATGTACATATGTGTTGTTTTGACTTGTACATTACGTTGGATTTTTATGGATCATAATTTAATTCAAGCTACAATACATATATATAATGTTCTAATAGTTGCGGACCGGATCGGATTTTTGCGGATTGGATCGGATTTTTGCGATCAGATTGGTGTGGATTTTTTTTTATTGCGGACTTTTTCAGGTCGGATCGGGTTCGGTTTCTTGTAATTGTGGGTCGCATCGGGTTCGGATTGGATCAGAAAAAATCCGACCCATTGCCATGCCTACCCCTCTTTGCTCTCCCGTGTGTAGTTCTTCAGATCTAGGATTTCCAACCACACATTGTTATGCCGCGGACGGTGTCTGTTATTTGTTTGTGTGATTGTGCTCTCAAAGGCCACTAGGGATTCAAACTTTGTTGGCCGTATCCCCTTCGTCTGTAACTAGAACTACATGTTTATCTTAAATCTCCTCATTTGCAGTCACTCTATTAATAGGGATACAGGTGACTGTCACTGGTTCTTGTCATCGTTTGGCAGGATAGGGATATTGTGTTTGAGTGCATCGTAGGTTCGGAAAGCATCCTACACTTTTCTCTCGCTGCTCCTTGGACTTTCCTAGATGAAATATGACTTATGCAGTCTCAAAGGTTACATCGTCCTTACTCATTCCAGTGTCGACTTCTACCAGGTCAATCATAGGACAATGTTTGAAGCGAAGCCCATAGCCTTGGCAGGAAAAGCACTACACCTTGTTGGGCACAAAAGTGGTCAATAAGGAAGATTTTTTGTGGAGGTAGTGGTGTTGATAGTTTATGCATGAGTGGATTTGCATCTTGAGGTGACAGGCTCTTTTATAGAAGCATGGTACTTCTACTCATGCTTGATCTCTATTTAGATATGGATGGCATCACCCATATTGTAGGTGTGTGATGCAGCAAGTATCAATGAGATTGATGAAGAGATATTGTGATGATAGATCATGACTCATGAGCATTGTAGTGACATCCCAATTGACATTGGCCTTGTAGACTACGACTTAGACCTTTTGCATGTATTCCAGTGAGTCTGACTCTTGCTCCAAGGTCAGGATCGTCGTTGCCATGGAAATTGAGTTAATTTTCAACGTGCTATAATGCTAAAGCCGGGGACAAACATCCTGATTTTGGGGATGAGGCGGCAGCCATCACTTATCCAGTTCTTATGTTGTTGCATGAAGCGGTCAAATTGCCGCATATGTCCCCCAATAGGGTTGTCATAATTATGTCCTAACCCATGAGTGTGACCCAGACTGATGTAGAAATAATTGGGTTCTGGTTTGGGTATTGTCAAACCCAATTTTTTCTAAGTTTGCAAGTTGTTCTCCTAAGAGAAACAAGATTAGCTATGGTATCACGAATCCGAACAACCCAGATCTGGTTAAAGGTTCAAACAAATAGATATTTTGCGATACTAATAACTTGTCGCATATGTCCCCAAATAGGGTTGTCACAATTATGTCCAAACCCATGAACATGACCCAGTATGGCTTTGGTTCTAGGTTTGCAAGTTGATCTCCAAATAGAAACAAGATTAGTTATGGAATCACGAATTTGAGCAGCCTAGACTTAACTAAAGGTTCAAACAATTAGATAATTTAAGGTATTAATTACTTGACACTAGTTTCAAATTTAAATTATCCTAATATATTTATTAATCGAAGTATGAATGATTATGCATTAATTGAATTTCTTGAAATACTTATTTGAAGAAATATAGAAAAAACTATTGATTACCGCTTGGTTCCAAGTTGCCCATCAGATCGGATCTGGTTCCAAGTCAAATTCGAGTTAAAGTTGGGTTAGACAATATAGCATAAACATAAATGCTAGTTTCACCCAGACTTGGAACTAGTTTTTTGACACCCTATCCTCCACTAAGGCCTCAAACAAGGAATAGGTATCCGACTTTCGTGTTGTTTCAACGGTGCGGAATTGAAAATTTATGGAAATTTTGACAGAGTTTCAATACATGCAATGCATTTTGAAGCCAAAATGAATGAATTAAGCCATGACATATTACAAGCATGATCTCTATACCTAAATGCGTCGTTTTATGCAACAAAATTTTATATGGGGGTAGGTGGCGGTCATGTGGGAGGTAAGGAAACTTTCATGTTTCCTATGATTATCCATGAAGGATGACGATGACGATTTGTAGAAAGTAAGTTGTGTATTTTGCAAGCATAAGCTATATACATGCATGCACTTATTTGCATTATAATATCACAAATTGGATATGTAGGGCATCATGTACATGTTTTACTTGGGTTGATAGTTTGTTGATATTGACTTAACAATCTAACCATTTCATTGGCCCCATAAACAATAGTGTCCAAACAAATCATACTTTTTCGTGTAGTTGGTTGCCACCCTCATTGTTTGATAAACGACCACCAAAATACATGTCCACACTAAGAAAATAAAAAAAACATAAAGCATGCATTACATTAGCATTTAATACATTATTTGGCAAATATTAGAGGATGCAATGCAATTATGATAGACTATAAGTATATGCTAGGTATGAGTACGACATAATCAATCACACAATTTTTTAATATTTGTCGCTTTTAGTATTTTTAGGTCTGAATTTATTTTTAATTAAAAAAGCTATCCAAGATAATTTATATATACAGTTGTACTAATGGCTTAGGGTATTAACCGATATTATCACATTAACAAGCACATCATCATCATCATCATCATCATCTAAGCCTCAATCCCAACTATGTTGGGGTCGGCTACATGGATCCTTCGTTTCCATTCAGCTCTATCATGGGCCATATTCTGATTGAGATGTAGAGATTCAAAATCTCTCTTTATAAGCTCATCCCATGTTAATTTAGGCCTTCCTCTTCTTCTATTTATAGTGTTTGGCTCAATAGCATTGCTTCGTATAGGCACACTAGTAGGTCTGCGTTGCACATGTCCGTACCATCTGAGTCGGCCCTCACGCAACTTGTCCTCAATGCTCGCCACCCCCACTTTATTCCTGATATAGTCATTTCTCAAACGATCTTTTCTTGTCTTCCCACACATCCATCTCAGCATACGCATTTCAGCCACGTTCATCTTGTTGAGACCTTGTTTCTTCACCGCCCAACATTCACTCCCATAGAGCATGGTTGGTCGTATAGTTGTTCTATAAAACTTACTTTTTAACCTGAGAGGGATCTTCTGATCACATAAAACTCCAGTTGCACTCCTCCATTTCAACCATCCTGCAGTGATCCGGTGACAAGCATCATTTTGGACATCCCCGTCTATTTGAATAATAGAACCTAAGTAACGAAATTTGTCACATTTTGGTATATCTACTCCGTCCAACTTAGCTCCATCATTTACACTGCGAGATTGGCTGAAATTGCAATGCATATACTCAGTTTTGCTCCTGCTAATCATCAATCCATTTGATTCCAATGTCTTTCTCCAACATTCAACTTTATCATTCAATCCATCTTTTGTTTCGTCAATCAAAACAATATCACAGCAAATAACATACACCAAGGAATATCAACCTGAACATTCTTCGTTAACTCATCCATAACCAGAACGAATAGATATGGGCTGAGTGTGGATCCTTGGTGTACCCCAACTGTAATAGGAAAAGTTGGTGTCTCTCCTCCAGGAGTCTTGACACTTGCAGTAGAGCTATCATACATGTCTTTGATCAAGTCAATGTATTGGATAGGCACACCCTTTTTCTTCAAAACCATCCATAACACTTCTCTGGGTACTCGATCATAAGCCTTCTCTAGATCGATAAACACCATATGAAGATCTCTTTTGCTTTGTCTATATTTCTCCATAAGCCTCCTTATCAGAAAAATAGCATCTGTTGTTGATCTTCTAGGCATGAAACCAAATTGGTTGTTTGATACCTGCGTTATAGATCTTAACCTCTGCTCAATAATCCTCTCCCAAAGCTTCATCGTGTGACTCATCAGCTTGATACCTCTATAGTTTGTACAGCTCTGAACGTCACCTTTGTTCTTGTAGATTGGGACTATAATACTATTTCTCCACTCATCCGGCATCTTCTTGGTCTTCATGATCTTGTTAAAGAATTTTGTTAACCATGTAACTCCCTCATCCCCCATACTCTTCCATACATCAATGGGAATATTGTCTGATCTGCATGCCTTTCTCATTTTCATCTTTTTCAAAGCATCCTTGACCTCAGATGGTGAAACTCATCGTGTGTAAATGATATCTCTTGTATTCATGTCACACGAGTCGCTAACATTATATGCAGTATCTCCATTGAAAAGCTTATGGAAGTAATTTCTCCACTGGTTTTTGATATCATCGTCCTTCACCAATACTCTACCATCTTCATTCTTTATGCATTTTACTTGACTCAAGTCTCTTCCTTTCCTTTCTCTTATACGAGCCATTTTATATATATCTTTTTCCCCTTCTCTAGTGTCCAACTTCTTATACATATCATCAAAGTATCTAGACCTTGCCTCCCGAACCACCTTTTTAGCTTCTTTCTTTGCTTGCTTGTATCTTTGGAACGTTGCATCATCTCCAGATTTGGGCAAGCTCCTATAGATCTCCCTTTTCAGTTTAATAGCCTTTTGTACTTCATCATTCCACCACCAAGTCTCCTTCTGTGGAGGTCCACAACCTTTAGACTCCCCCAAAACCTCTTTGGAAATTTTTGTTATGCAGGAGCTCATGTTATGCCACATAGTGTTAACATCAGACTCCAAGTTCCAAGTTACCTCCATGATGAGTTTATCATGAAAAGTCAATTTCTTTTCTCCTTTTTGATTCCACCACTTGATCCTGCTATCTTGGTTTCCGTTATGTTTGCCTTTATTGATCTTCATGTTAATATCCAAAACTACCAACCTATGTTGGGTCGTGAGTTCTTCGCCAGGAATCACTTTGCAATCCTTGCATATGTTACGATCCACCCGCCTTGTAAGGAGGTAATCAATTTGGCTACAGTTGTGCCCACTCTTGAAAGTAATTTTATGAGATTCTCTTTTCTTGAAATGGGTGTTTGCCAAAATCATATCATATGCAACTGCAAAATCTAATATCCTCTCTCCTTCTCCGTTCCTGTTGCCATATCCAAAACCACCATGAACTCTCTCAAATCCAGCATTACCACTCCCCACATGGCCATTTAAATCACTCCCAATAATAATCTTCTCCTCGATCGGTATTCCTTGCATCAATTCATCCATGTCATCCCAAAAATCCTTCTTCGCATCCTCGCTAAGGCCAACTTGGGGGGCATAAGTGCTAATAATGTTAAAAATATTTCCCCCAAGAACAACCTTGATAGCTATGATTCTATCACCCATCCTTGTAATCTTGACGACGTCATCCTTCAACACCTTATCAACGATAATACCTACGCTATTTCTATGTTTATCAAAACCTGTATACCAGATTTTGTATCATGTGTCTCCAATCTCTCTACAACGTTCCCCTGTCCATTTGGTTTCCTGCAAGCAAGCTATATTGACTTTTCTTCTCATCATGGTATCCACTATCTCCAAAGATTTCCCTGTCAAAGAGCCAATATTCCAAGATCCATCACATTAACAAGCACATTTATGCAAAATAATAAATAGTAACACATTAACAAATAAATAATATCACATCAATGAGCACATTTTAAAAATTATTAAAATATAAATATATTCATTTGACGATAAAGTATTTTAGTTGTCCTTTTTAGCATTTGTTACAAGTTCAGTTCATCTACTAAAACTAAATGAAATAACTAACTATAAGACCTTTATATTGATTATTTTAAATTCAGTACTAATGATCTAATATATATATATATATATATATATATATACACATCATAGCTATTAGTGTAGATTAAGTGATTCTTTATGTAGATGTATGCCTTAGATTTGTAGACCTATGTCTAGAATACATAAATTGTATAAGTATGAAAGAGATCAAAGACCTAGTGTGTATTAGATGCTAAAATCGTTTTTTAAGGTGAAAGTATGGAAAAATAGAGAAAGAGGGATTAGAAATGATAGAAAATGGAAGAAAATATAATTTGTCACCTTGATCTAGGAGGATTTGAGCTCTAAATGGTGACCTCACCCAACCCCCCTTTTCTCCTTTTCAAACAGCAACAACAACCCTGAGAATTGAAATTTTCAAAATTTCCATCAAAATTGTTGAGTCGTGCACTAAAAGCCGTGAAATCATCAAAATTCATGAAATTCATCGAATATTTTTTTCAAAGTTTTGATAGGTACAATCTCTATTGGCACGGTGGCGTTCTTTCGTAGCAAATCCCATCTAAATCGGATTTTTCTCAAAATATTTGATGATTTTGACAAAACCTCATTCATTGACTTAAACATTCTTAACATACATGTCATGCTTGGGCAAGCGACTTTTGATCTCAACCACTTGCCAGTAGTCCCCGATTCTCGCCATGGTGTGTTGGTGTTGATGCGGCAAGAGGTGAAATTCCAAATACATCTAAAGCACACAACCAGGCTCAAGTGAGACAGTGGGACCCACATGGCAAGCAAAAGCAAGTCAACAATAGAATATGCCTCCTTAAACATATGTTAATACCTTGAATGAAAAGGGAGAGAGAACGAGAGAGATGGTCAAAGTGTGTGTAAAAATGATGATTGAACGATGCTATAGTGTAGTTATCAAGATCTTATTATACTCGAAAGGCGTTCTCTTTGACTCTAATGCTAGGTGGACCCCAAGGTGATGGCAGGATGTCTGGCAGCCCCCTTACTGCCAAAATTTATAGAGCAAACGCATCCATATGCTGCTTTGAGGTCAAAAAAGGCAGTTCGGAATAGAAAGACGATGGCCTTCACTATTTTTACATGAAGATGATGCCAAGCATAGGTTTTGGAATCCAGAGAGAACTAAAGAGAGGCCTAGATCTAGAAATGGGCATTAACATAGTTATCAAGCCGGGCACCTAGGCATCCTAGGCGCTCCACATGCCTCTCAAATTTAGGCGCCTAGAGATCATAGGTCAGCTGGGCAAACTAGGCGGGCTGGGCGAGCCAGGCGGTCGCCTAGGCGGTCAAGGCGGACAGCCTAGGCGCTTTTGCTGCAACTGCTGCAAATAGGTCAGTCCTTCTACTACTGTTTCTTTATTATTTTTGTACTTCCTCTTGTCTGTCCTATTCTAGCTCCTTTTCTTTTCTTTTTCTAACAATTGCTCCTGCATTTCCTGTTCCTGCTACTGATGCTTGTTAATTTTTTGTGACTTCCTCCTATGTTCCCTCTTACTGCTATCTCTATGTTACTTAGTTCAGAATTCCACACTCGTACAATATCTCCTTCTTCTACATCTACTACACTACTGGTACTACTTCTGTTTGCATGTTTTCTTCTATTTTTTCTGACTTATTCTTGCTCCTACACCTCCAACAGCTAGTGATGTTTGCATGTGTGTGTTAAAATTTCTTTCTCTCTTCTTCGTCCCCCAAGTCTCCTACAACAGCTCCTTTACAGCTGATTCTTTTTGTTTATCTAACTTCTTCCTCCTTCAAATCTCCTCTACTGTTGTTGTGCATTTCATTTTCTGACTTCTTCCTACAAGTCATTCGCATTTTGCTTTCTTTTTTCATGTTCTTTTTCTCCTACAGTTCCTACATATCTTCCTCCTGTTGTTATTCATCCTCTTAATTATGGGCATAAGACAACATTTAATGAGCAAATAGTTGCAAATTTGCATGTAGTATCATGTTTATAAATAAATACGTAACTTGAAATAAATCAAAAAACAAAAACGCCCAAAAAAGCCTAGGCGGGCTAGGCACCCATAGGCTGAAACCTACCGCCTAGCCGCCTTGACAACCTAGGGCATTAGATATCAAGCTTTGATGCCAACTAACAAGGAAAGGTGTTCCTAACTTCCTAGGGAACCAAAGAATCTAATTCATTATCTCCATAGTCACTCATATTGTGCAACACCCCTGGGGGTTGGGTGTCAAGAACTATTTGGAGTTAATAGTTAGTTGATTATGTACATGGGTCTAAGTATTTTTGGCCCACAGTTCATACTTGTACCAGTCCTCTCTCCAATGTGTAGGAGAAGGGTTTTCCCTAATAGAATCGTATCATTGCCTTAAATGTTATCTTTCACTTGGTATCATAGAAATGAGAAAACCCCTAGCGAGAACAAATAAAAGTGTCTAGCGTACGGGCTGGAACAACAGCTACGGGGCACCACCCCCAGGCCATTCTAGATCTCTAATGTCGTCTTCAACGCACTAATGACTTCATCCCACCTCCTACAACAACAGTTAGACAGCAAACTTGCCAGCCAAGACCTGCCTAGCAGCACCAACACCATGGGGCAGCCACCATCGTCGACAACAGCAAGGGACCTGCTTCCAGCAGTCGTAGGTTCCCCAAAGACGGCCATCACTGCCAGGAAAGGTGGTTGCAACGGTAGCAATCACCAACAACAACAGCCCCCTGTAAAGTTGCTGCCACTCCAATACGACTATAACAGGTACAGCTCACCACTGTGCCATAAAAATGTCATTACCTCTATAACATCCCTGTTGATCATGTGGCTCAAAGCCCTAAATCTGAAAGATCTATGCCTAATCTTCCCCAGAAAATCCTCATAATCCTTTTTCTTCCCCGGGAGAGGGGGGGGGGTACCCCCAAGCCCCGACAAGGGTCCGCCTCTCCTCAACTCCGACCATCGAATGGCACTGGGACCCCCCACTAGGGGGTAGCGCCCCCCAGACCTCCCATCAGTGTTGCAAACAATTATTTCTAAGATCATGCATCCAACCATACTGCCCAGATCCCGCTTGTTTATCTACGGTCTTTGATCGCCTGTTGCAATGCATCTTTCCTATAGAAGCACATTTGTCTTGAGCACGTTGACCACCTGCCTAGGTGCATTATTCTTGTAGCAGTGCTCTTATCCCGACTATCGTGCTTCAACCAGAGGTGCTACTTCTTGTAGGAACCTACTTTGGTAACAATGCGAGTGAGATAACTTCTACACCTCCTCCTTTGTCTGCTACTCCAGATGTATGCTCCAACATGATCAAGACTCTATATATTTATTCTGGGTACACATAGTGGCCTAATTGTTTTCTTTGTAATTGTGAGGAGGGAAAATAATTGCTTGCTACCAGTTACGTGCTATTTGTTTCAGGAAGAGTGTTCAAGTGCTTTAATTGTTGTATTGCAATGCAAGATCAGGGGGAGGTAATCTTTTTGTATGGACTATTGTTATCTCTTATGTAGTCTGTTTTTCTATTAAGTATGTCTTGCAAGGGGCATGTGTCTCACTCGTGCTCCAGCTTGACGGGGGAGTATTAAGAGTTATTAGTTATTGAGTTTATTCTATATTGGCCCATTACGGTTTTGAGTCCATACTTGTATTAGACCCTCCTATATATAGGAGTAAGATTTTGCTTAAGAGAATTATCTAATTAAATCATCTTATTTTCCACAATAACTAAAGACTCAAAACCCTAATGAAGTTAAGAAATTCCATAGAGTTGTGAAACCAATTAATAACACTTCACGTAAAAAGTTAAAGCATAAAAATTTGAAACTGTGTCCCTGAATAAAAACAAAAACATCAAAATAGTGAGAGATGGATAATCAGGCTCTCTCTGGGAATGTCAAGTCCGGAAGAGGACTAGTTTTGCAGCTTGTCATGCATCACTAGCAATCACAATTTAGTCAAAAACCATCGGACACGGTTGTTAGTTTAACATCAGCATCAAAAAAGGATCTATCATGATTTAACCAAGTTGAAGTGGCATAGTTCTTTAAAACAGTATGAACTTAACAACTGTCATTGGAGAAATGAAGTATGGAAATAATGTTTTGATAATATTACATTACAACAAAAAGGTCAAGTTACTTTGCTCATACTCAAAGGTCATGAGCAATTAAAATCTAAATAAATGTCAGTCCTAGTAACCCTTCTAGAACAAATGACTTGGCATCGGTTACTTTATATCTCTCCTCCCCCATGTTATAACCATTGTTCATAATAGTGGTATGTAGTGTATGGGCAGAGAGGGTACCGCATAAATATATGTGATTACAAATTTTTCCAATAAATAATTATACATAATCACAAAACATATTTAACTGAAAAACAAAATATAATTAAAATGTAAAATAGGAAATATAGACATTTAAAATTAAATATATACATATTAATCCACAGGTATAATATGTTTATAATATGTGTATATATATTTTCAATGTGTGTAATATATGCATAAATATTGAATGGTGTACACATCAATGTACTAACACAAGTGTCGAGTGTGTATATATGTGAATAAATAAAAATGTATGCATAAATGTGGCATATATAATTAAAATGTGTGTATGCGTAGTTTATGTGTGCAAATGCAGGTATATTATACATGTACTTATATATGTGAATATATAAAACGTATACATATAAATGTGCAAATATGTGTAAAAATTCATTATATGTATAGAGCTCTTTCAAAAATAATTAACCAGTTGCTTTATCATTCAAGTGATATGTGGCCCAAGAGCAATTCGCAATCGGCAATGCGATAGGGTGGCAGCACAGGCATAAGTGGGAGTGTATACGGCAGCCGTGTGGACCGATTTCATGAACAGTGGTTAACTTATATATAGGGATGCAAGATCACATTAGTGATAAAATAATTTCTCTCTTTCCATTTTTTTCAACATGATATACAAGCAACTTCCTTTAGCAGAGGACAAGCTATCATGCTTTCCACAAAGATCTTATAGCGTGTAGGCATGTTGATACCTTTTATTCCAATTTTATTTGTTTATCCTCCCTTGATGTTAGACATTCATGTAGATTTATTTTATATATCTTCTCAAATGATTCCTAAGACAACACCCCAACTATCTCAATCCTTTGCCCTATTACTAGGAACCATGTCAATGCCTTGCTACTATTGAAGGTGCCATCCTCTAGTGGTGCTTACTCATCCATATGAGGTTGTAAGTCCAATATGGGAGGTAGTGTTGAAGGACAACCTATAGACCTGGCCCATTATTAGGTTTGACATCCCCATGAAAACCCGATTATCTAATTTGTTAGTTGTTAGTTAATTTTGGGATTTTAGTATATTTCTTGGTACTTTGTTGTATATTTTAAGTATTAATATTTAGCGGTATCTGAAAAAATTATCTTGGGACGCCCTGAAGCGTGCATGGTATTATTATGAATTTACAAACCAAAACTTGGAAAGCCTTAAAATAGTTATTTCAATTAAATTATTAACTAGGCACTTCTGTAAACCGCCTGAATTATAGGACTTCAGTAAATTTCTTATATATACTAGCCGCAGTGTATTTGTATGGGCAGACTTTCATTATGACTTTTTGAGTATTATGGAAATGGTGTCTGATATCCTATCAATTAATCAAACAAAAGATAGATCTAATCACAATCAAGAGCTATAAAGAAATGCCTTCGAATCTAAGATTTATAAGATAAAATAGCATATGTTCATTGCAACTTTAGTCAATCTAGAAGTCTCAAGGAAGTAGAGCCAAGTTGGAAGGAATCGATGTCCTAAAATGTGATGTCAATCATAACTCAAACGTCAATTACCCATATAAAGAGAGAGAGATACAAAAGGATATAGCTCACATGACTAATGTAGGATGAATGAAATGGGGGTGTGAGTTTTTTGTTCAATAAGATACCAAAGTGAATAATTAATTCCATACTAGAAATAATCACTAGAAATCCTTTAATAACACGGATTCATGTTTCTCAACAATATCCCCCCATCAATAAAATTGGTCGAATCTCGTGAAATCATTTCATAGAAGTTCATTGATCTCTTCTTTTTATAAAGCAAATCGACTTCGATTCTTGAATAATCCGTGCAACACTTCTGGTTCTATTGTAACAGAAGATTCCCTTTTTATGTGGAAAAAGCCCGTATCAATAATTATGATCTTACATATGGACAATTCCTCAATATCTTTTCATTCGCAACTAAATATTTTCTTTCGGTAAAAAAAAAAATGGAGAGAGAAACTATTTCATATGTGGTTATAAAATTACACTTAGATTGAAGTGTAAGAGTTATAGCCACATATACACCTAGTCATGTATTCTCATGAATGACGGGCCTTTAAAAATAAGGTGTTTATAGTATGAAAATGACATAAATTAAACTAGTAAGGTGGATGTGTGGGAAGAGTAACAATTGCATCAGAAAGGACTATATAAGAAATAAATGGAGAATGTAAGTATTGAGAACAAACTATGATATGAGTGAACTAGATGATTTTTGGACATGGGCAATGAAGACCAACAAATGTAGTGTTATTGAGTTTGACAAAGTAAAAGAAGATGTTGGCATGAATTAACTTGGGGAGGGTTGATAAGAAGAGATCTGCATTTGTTACATCTCAATGAGAATATGATTGGAAAAAAAAAGGATCCATGTAGCCTACCCAAACATGATTGGGCTTGAAGCTTAGATGATGACTCTAAGTTGTTTAGCAGTGAGTTCGGATGTTCCATGCAACTTCAAAGAAGAATATGAACGCAACATTATTCTAGCCTACTTTTCATTTCAGCCCACATGCTCCTGAGTTTTTAAGGTAAAATTCACAAGAATTAAATTTTCCATGGTTTCCTTTCTGGCTTGAATTTTACAAATTCATTTCATGTTTCAAGTGAAAGATGATTTACTTGTCACTTAAAAAGTGTTCGAGTCATAACCTTCTTATTCATATTTATGGATATACAAAAGAACCAAAACTTACTACAAGATGAAGGTGGAAATTGAATTATGGTAACAATTTAAATAAATTGATATCTAGTACCAGCTCCCACAAGGTTGAAGAACAATAAGGAAAATCTGGTGTCTTTCTGGTTGTTAATGGTCACTTATTCACAATACACAGTACCAGAGTTTGTGTCTAATCTAGATATACATGCTTGAAGATGTTACCATTAGAATTTGCTCGTAGATGTCACAGATATGGTTACCCAGGACTTGTGTCAAAAATGAGCAGTACAAGGCATACAGCTCAAGGGTCTGATTGCATGTTTTGTTCCACAGCAGGCATATATAACTTGTCATCAAAGCCTAAAAATTGAAATGACGTTTTTCTGATTATATTAGTGTCTTCACTATATTTTTATTAGGCACTTAATGGCATACGTAGCATAATGGGCATGCACAGCACGATCTGCCTAAGAGCTAGATGAGAGGTAAAAACACTATTATATAAGAATGCAACATCATTGTTATGCCCAAAATTGACCATGCAATGTCTAAATATTTTTATAAATAAGTTGGACAGGTCTAGGTTGTGCTCCTTGATCTGGGTCAGATGTTTTTAGAAATAAATTGTAAAGGTCTAGGCTGTACAAACAGCTGTGTCAACTACAAATGCACGTTCTTTCTGGAAGTTAAGGTAGGATGTATCAGTCACTAGAAGGGCATATATGATTCCAAAATACACATGATTCCATGTCAGTTAATCAGGTTCACAAGAAATAGTATTGCCGGTACATTGCCAGAAACTGTGGGGCTGATATTGTTAAGCATAATATCCATAAAGGATATTATTCCTTAAGAAAGATTTTCCGGTGAGAACTTAAGCGGAGAGTCACCAGGTAAGAAGGTGTAATTCAGGTCTTGTAGGTGTATATCAGGTCTTGTAGTTGTATAGCTTTGTTTATCAGTGTGTCTATGCTTGATCAGGCAGCAATTGGAACGGATGGTTGATGGAAAGCAGAAAATACTGTGCTGAACACCCATTCCCCCTTCATTCTTTTTCCAATGCTGCTGTTTTGAGTAGAAGTAGTCGGTCTTGGACTTCCTGTCTCGGTAAATTCTCTGGGTAGGCGAAGGTACGATGGGCAAACCATGATGGACTAAATACTGCTCCAGTACAGCACCTTAGAGACCAAACTTGTATTAGAAAGGGTCATAAGGGGTGTTTGCTAAATGGGTAGATTCGGCGGACATGGCTACATTCAGAATGACGGAAGGATTTTATCATGAGACCACTTAGGTTGCACGGTTTGTTAGTATAGTTGTTGTTAGCACTGTCTGTTTCACGATTGTTAGGAGAGAAGAACAAATCATGGATGTGACCATCCTCTGCAATCCAGTTATCTTTGTGTTGTGAGAGGAGGCTCACTACTACAGTAGCATTCGATGTTGATACTGATCTGAGCATGAATGTTATATTTCAGAACGAGCTGGAACGAATCCATAGCTAATGCGATGTATATCCAAAACAGTCAGAAAAAAAAAATCATGCTGAGCTGTAGCTGCAGCAAATCGAGCTGAAAGGATACTTCCCATGTCAAAATGGTTCCTTGATCCAGGACAGTATATCTAGTGTAAACCGCATGGGAACTCAGAAACGATTTCCTACAAAACGGCGTCCAGAATTTCAAAAGCCGTAGTATCGGTTGGCTGACTCACCTAATCAGACCGTCCCGGTCCCTGGCAAAGTTGAGGCAAGCCGTGCGGATGTGGTTGGATGCTTTTGCGTCGGAGCAGACCGGAACCGAAGAAGCAGAAGAAGAGGGAGAAGATGTCATAGCGTCGACCCGGTGCTCGAGATATCCATTATGTAACAACATCTCCATCAGCTCAGACCATTCTGGCCATGGATGGCACAAGGTCACCCCCGCCAAGTCTCCCCTGCTACATCGTCTACCTTCTCTTTCTTCATGGCGATAGCAGCTGCGGTTGCTTTGAAGATTGACGCGGGGGCGCAATGGGCTGAGACCCTCGAGGCCGCTGCCGATGGTTGCTCCGCGGTGAGATGCGGTATGGAGTAGTCGGCCAATGAAGAGCAAATGGTGATCCTTGAGGACAAACTGAACGAAGCCGTGCGAAGGGCAGCGGGCGCGTCGGAACATTCCTTTGGGGCTTTCAGCTCTGGCGAGTGGAAGAGTGAGCGGTAGCAAAAACGTCAATGGCAATTGGCAAAGACTTGGGGAGACCTGCTAAAAAAGGTCGGTGGCCGCATCCACGTGATAAATTTATAAAGAGCTTTGTTACACAGCCCTATATCAGACCAGAACCGAGACCTTCTCGACCATTCCAATCATTTACGGGATGACGTGCTGCAGATGTGATATGAGACAGACTAGCCGGTGAGAGACAGTGTGTGAGAGAGGGGTCTATTGGCAGACCCGACCCATTAGTGGCCGGAAAAAGATGGCATAAGAGAGGAGACCGGAGAGAGTAGTTGTACGGAGAGAGAGAAAACAAGAGAGAGAAATTTATTTTGTTATTATTTTTCAAACATTTATGTATTTTTTAACAAAATAAACACCTTAGGTTTCTTATGAAAAATATAATCGAATAAGACTAATGTCGACATATTTCTGACGCTTTGAATATATCACTCCTCATAGTTTTACGTATTGTGATGAGAGAGAAAATAAAATAGAGGAGGGAAGTAGCGATAATCGTAATGTTTTGTTAATCGAGTTGTTATGTCTCATCTAGCATGTTGTTTCCGTTTGTTATCTCCCATCTAGAATGGTGTTCTTGTTGTCAAACATTTCATTATTTCTAGTCAAATTTTTCTGTTTCTTGTTATCCCTAGTAAATATTTTGTTATCCCTAACAAATGTTCTTGTTATCTCTAGTAAATATTTTGTTGTCCCTAACAAGTGTTCTTGTTATCCATGGTTAATGTTTTGTTATCTCTAGACAAAAAAAATTGAAAAATAGTTGTTATTTATAGGATTTTTTTTTGTTATCTCTAGCAAATTTTCTTATTATTCCTAATAAATGTTTTGTTATATGTAGTCAAACTTTTTGTTATCCAAGTAGTATTTTTTTTTAAATAGTTGATATCTTTAGATATTTGTTTTTTATCTGTAACAAATTTTGATGTTATAACTAGTATCCATATTTGTGAGGGAGAGGTCAGAATGGTTTTGTTATCCCTAGCAATGTTTCTTGTTATCCCTAGTAAATGTTTTGTTATCTCTATGCAAACTTTTTGTTATCCAAATAGTATATTTAAAAAATTGATTTTTTTTATTATCCCTAGCAAATTTTCTTGTTATCCCTAGTAAATGTTCTATTATATGTAGGTAAAGTTGTTGTTATCCAAGTAGTATTTTTTAAATCGGTTGTTATCTGTAGAGAATTTTTTGTGTTATCCTTAGCAAATTTTCTTGTTATCTCTATTAATTTTTTTGTTATCTCTAGTCAATTTTTGTTTTGTCCAAGTAATAATTAAAAAAATAGTTATTTTATCTAGAGAATAGGAGAGAAGTAGTGCAATTATTTTTTTTAAATAGTTGTTATCATTGGTCCAATCATTGTTATTTCTGATTTGATTTGTTATTACCTCTAATCCAATTTATTATTATCTTTTGGCCGGAATTGTTATCATAGGAGAGAAGTGATGTTCATGAATCTATATTTGTAAAAAAAATATCGACATTAGTCTTATCAAAATTTATTTTTAATCAGGAATCTACCATTTTTTATTTCGTTTAAAAGTACATAACGGTTTGAAAATTATTAGCAAAATAAATATATCTCTCTTAATTTTTCTCTCTCCGTACATTCACTCTCTCTCTCTCCAGTCCTCTCTCTCACACATTCTCATTTTTTATCGATATTAGTCTTATTGGAATGCATTTTTAATCAGAAATGTAACGGTTTTTATTTCATTTAAAAATACATAATGGTTTAAAAGTTATTAACAAAATAAATATCTCTCTCTTAATTTTTCTCTCTCCGTACAGCCACTCTCTCTCTCCAATCCTCTCTCTCTCTCACTTTCTCATTTTCTTTTATTGACAGTAGTCTTGTTAAAATGCATTTTTAATTAGAAATGTAACGGTTTTTATTTCGTTTAAAAATACATAACGGTTTAAAAGTTATTAGTAAAATAAATATATCTTTTTTTATTTCTCTCTCTCTCTGCAATACGTTACTGTAACATCCTCATTTTTCAAGTACTTACTTGCAAATTTCCTGATATTATATCCTTTATGGTCACATGTTATAAATGGGTCAATATCAAGTATTTTTGGTCATTAACATGCCCTGCAAATTTTACCATCAAGAGGGGAACATATAAATAAGATGATCCCCAAAATATCACACCCTAATTCTCTTTAAATAATTAGTTATGGGATATTTAAACTTTGCCTTATTTTAATCATAATAATTAATTTGATGACCACACTCGAAAACTAACCCAGTGGAAGTTTCTAGAACCTTTGGTGGCTAACTGGTCAAATTTTGGGATCAATCCGAGTTCATTTGAGTAGATAATCACAATTAATAAGATAATGGTGAATATATTAAGACAATGTTTTTTATTTTCTAAAAATTGGTTCTTTCGGCTTTATGTACGTCGTTCGATCGGCCGCATGATGGACCCGCCCCATCTGAGCCGTCTGCGTCTTCTTCCACCTCAGTCCATGAAGGACTGGGACTCCTGCGGCCGATCAATAGTGAATTTCTCACTGTGTAGTTGATTGTTCTCAAAACGGTTTTCACCATTGGATTCTTGAGTGCACACCATATAAGCCCCCACTTGAACCCTAGTTTGCACCCAACTGAAAATGCCCAATTTCACCGTCGTTCTTCTTCCTCATCGTCGTTGTCGTAGATCACGCCTACCTTGGACCCGAGAGCATCTTTTTTGCTCGAGGGGGGGTCGTAGAGGGTTTTCCTTCCTTCAATTTACCCTTATTCATCCCCGAGCTCACCCCCCACCATCATCTTCAACCTCTGGCTGCCACAGGCATTCTCCATCCTCACACCATATCTACTCAATCAGCCATGTTTACACCATCTACCGGGTCCCAGAGCTCGTCACTGGTCTTCTCTTGGGCCGCGGGTTGCTGAGGCGCCCCATCCTGGAGACCGCCCTAGGGTGCTGCCGTGAAGCTTCGTCGACCGGAAGCTCCAGCCAATCGCGGCCACGCACCTACGAACGAGGAGTCCTGTGTGGACCTCCATAATCTTTTTTGTCCCTCAAACCAACCAGAGGGCAGGTATATACCCTCTTATTGCTATTTTATCTTCTCGAGCTAAGTATTATGTTTTCCGTCGGTTGTTAGCAATGTCGCTGCCTCGTTCTTGCATTCGCCCATGTGAGGTGTTTTTCAACTCAACGATGATCTCGTGTGCCCTCTTGTGTGTGTGTTCTGAGTATACAAACCTCGCCTCGTACCTGTAAGCCATTGGTTTCCCTTCCATGTACCTCGGCACTTGGGCACGGCGGGATGCAATCCCTGCTCCTTGCCGGCTGTGAGCCCTACCCAGGGCTCGATTGGGCCCGGCCAATCATATGCTCTTTTCAGCACAGCCTCTTCTTGCTAGGTGATCGACCCTGAGGAACCACAATGGGCATGACATGTGTGCAAGCAGTCTTTTCTGCTCATCTCTCTTATATCCCTGTGTATATATGTTTCTGAGATTATTGTGACTTCTACTACATATGTTGATCCTGAGTCATTACAACCTATTGGTATTGTGTAGTTTGATTAAGCAGAACTGATATATATGCTACAGTCGTATGATAAGGTATTGTGTAGGCAACTGCTGCAAATCCAGTACAGCCTTACCAATTGAAACCACTAATCCAGTGATACCGACCACCTATTCTAAGTGAAAACCAATTGATGCTTCATTAGTCTAACCGTAAGCAATGACTACCTAGGTGGATACTAAAATAGTATATATATCGCTGACTATGTATGTTCGCTAATGTCAAGGGTAAGATTGAATAATATAAAAGTTATCAAAATCGTGATTTTAACCTCTCTCAAATTTTGTCCTAACATTAATTGATACTAAGGTACTATAATATTTCAATACGCATGATGCTAGCTATAAGAATATAAAAGACACAATAATTGTATACCTTGATGTAAGGAAAGTGCATGTGACCATAAACCAAAAGTACTCTAATGACCCTAATTATGTGCCCAAAAAGGGATATGTGATCTTATCAAATCCATTGGATTTTTAGGAGAGAGAGAGATCCGGGTTGTTGGGAGCAGAGTTAGGATTTTGGCTTACTACAGGTAAGTGGGCCATGCCCTATGAATTCGTGATCAATATCGTTTCAGACAGTTAATAGATTAGGAAGTTCTTTTATGTCCTCCTGCATTCAGGCTTTACAATATATATGATGTTATCTGCATAGTTATGCCTTTTGATGTTTAGGTAATATGATACCTAGCATGAACATAAGAATTCAATTTGGTTGAGTATAATCATTTGTTATAGAGTAGCATGAACTTCTTAGATAATAATATTAGATTCAAATTCAGATGTACATTCATGATTCAGTTATCAGTATTCAATTTCAGCTATCAGTATTCAGTTTCAGTTTAAGATCAATTACCAGTATTCAGTTTTAGTTCAGATTAAGAAACTAAGTAAGTTTAGACTTAAGATAATAAATCAGAATCTTCACATATGATATTATATGATAAGTTCTCACTCAGTTAGTCCCATGATGATTTAGAGGCATGTGTTGCCAATTCATAGGCATTTGTTGCCAATTCAGAGGAGTGCTTACTCCAACTCAGGGCGTAGACACGCCAATTCAGAGACACCTTGGTGTCATTCAGGGCATGTAGTGTCATTGCAGGGTACTTCAGTACCAATTCAGGGCGTAGAAATGCCAATTTAGGAGAACTTATCATATAATGGTGGCCACAACTTAGATAAAATATATAACTAAAAGATATAGTTAAGTTTTCTTTCAGTTATAAGTATGCTCTATCCGTTGTGTAAGAATTCATTGCCACTTACTCTAACCCTAGTTTCTCATTTCTTGTGCATGGTTGGGGACGCGACGTCCGCAGGTAGTGAGTAGTTGTTTGAGGAGTAGCTTGAGGACTTGTAGACTCAGAGGATATCTATCATTGGTGGGACTTTATCTTAGGCGATCTTTCCAGCTTGGAGATTTCTTTTCTTTTGTTCTTATTAGGATTAGTACATCCAAAACTTTCAATTTCTTTATGCTAGACTTTTGTTGGGATTGTTATTCCTGAATCTTTCATTTCAGCATGTTAGACGTTCTGTTGAACTCAATTACTTTAGTTATTTGAATGCTTGGTATGCCGGATATGTGATGCTTGCCCATGATTTATTTTCGTATTGAGTTGATGCTTCCGCATATAGTATTTGTGATTAATAAAAAAAGGGACAGGTGTCACAGTTACATTTTTCAAAAATATGTCGACATTAGTCTTATTAAAATACATTTTCCATCGGGAATTCAACGAAATTTATTCCGTTAAAAATATATAACGGTTTGAAAGTTATTATCAAAACAAATATCTCTCTCTTGATTTTTTTCTCTCCTTACACTCACTCCCTCTCTCTCCCGTCCTCTCTCTCTCCCTCTCTCTCTCACCCAATCAACAAGTGATCCCATCGTCAGCCACTCTCTCTCTAGTCCTCTCTCTCTCACCCAGCCAGCAAGTGGTCACGTCATCCACAGACACTACAACGCATATCACGTCATCACAGTAGTTGGGCCCAGTGCTAGCAGCCAAATGGGGTCCCGATTCTGGTCTGGGATCGGGGCTACATAGCATTTTTCATTTATAAATACATGAGAAATGCAGTGCTTTGTCAGTTAAGAGTCCGACTAATATATACTATATAGGAAAGTGTATGGAAGGGCTTCCATGCAATTTTTCTTTATGTTTTTAAATTACTGATTCGTCCTTTTTATCATACAGAAAACAACACAGAAGGGGTAATATGTAATTTTTTCCCAGTAGGTTTATCGGCATAGTGGTTAGGTTTTTATTGAAACGAGATGGACTAAATTTTGGGCATGCTCACGTGCTCTCATGCACAGTGATGTGCATCCCAAACCAGCCTCCAAACTGCCTTCACGTGGCAGATGGTGATTGGGAGGTTTTTTTTTTAAATTATGCAATAGGCAAATAAATTTGTTTCTCTTATAACTTTTGAACTGTAATGATTTTTTTAATGAAACAAAAATCATTGGATTCATTACAAAAAATGCATTCCAAAAGACTAATGTTGACATATTTTTTAGAAAGAAAATATAAAAATGATATATATATATATATAGGTTCATTGATGTCTAGAAATTGTTCATTGACACCCAAAATATAAAAATGATGCTCAAGTAAATATTGTGTGTGCTAAATTACATCTAAGGTAACTGACAACCAAACACTTCAAGTAATTCACAATAAAAAACAACATAAGGGTTGCACCCAAAAAAAAAAACATAAGGGCACCCATAAATGGCTTGATACCCAAAAATGGTTAATTAACACCCAAAATAGTTCATTGACACCCAAAAGTATAAATATGGCATCCAAATAAGATATTAACAACTAAAAATAACGTAACGACGTCCAAATAGGTGATAACACCAAATTTTGTGATGTTTTTAGCCCTTATTTCATTATCAAATCTGCCCTTTTTAACTGTTTTCCTCTCCTTTATGTCATTTTTTGCATAAACAGGCCACACTACGCTTTTAACTCAATATTATCATCTTTTGCAGAGTTTTCCTCGATTTTCAACTCATTTATCAGCAAAAAGGCCCGTCCTGGCCCACGAACATGTTCCACCTGCATCGGCCTCCTTACCAACCAGCCGGCCGATACGCTCGCTGCCCGACACAGGGCAGCACGATACACTACCGCGCGACACAAGGATGCCGCGCAAGAAGGAGTGGACGAGCGATACGCCATTTACCCGACAGAGAGCCAGACTCGCCATGACCGCTGAAGCGTGTCGCGTGATACAAGCCACCCACCGGCAAGCGCCACTCGTCACGATGACCGACACGCTCCCAGCCCGACATCCTTGTGCTGGGCGATACGCATATCGGGCATCCTCGAATCTGAGATGATAGAGCTGATGAAGGACACGTGGCGCCCAGAGAACCACAATTTCTCCCAACCACTGCCTATAATTAGCAGCTACATGACTCCGATGGGACGGGTCGGAAAAAGTCGGGATCTCTCGAAAGCTAACTTGGGAAAGCATCAGGAGCTAGTGTGTCGTGCCTCAGAGGTGTACCGGGCGATACTAGGTGAGCACTTCCCTAACCCGAGAGGGAGGGAACGGTTCACTTAGGATCGGCCCCGGGCACCGCTGCAGACCGATATCGGCCAACAAGGACACCCGATATGAGTACCCGACGCTCGAAGCAAAACCCTGGTCTGACACGATACCAAGCCCGATACGCATCACCTGTCACGGTGTGTCGCCCGAGAGGGTGCCGCCCGACATGATCATATCGGGCATGAGCGTCCCACACGATACGTCCGCCCGTCACGAGTATGTCGCCCGAGAGGGTGTGCCACCCGACATGGGCGTATCGGGCAAGGCTCTCGCCTGGTATCAGGCTTGAGGAGCTGCTACTGTCCGTCGCCCTTCTAAACCAAGAAGGCGAAATTTATCTTTACTTATTTCAGTCATTTACTTTCTTTATTTATGCAATGTAACCAGACCCTTTTATGCTAATAGAATTAGAAGAGTTTTAATTATCTGCTGCTTTATGTTTGGTCCCTTTTGTTGGATGATTGTTTTGTTTAACATCTGAACTCTAGCTTGTACGCTTGGATCACGTTTCGACTAGCTACCGAATCGTGTTTTCCCGTTGCAGCAGCCTCGAGAGAGTGTTGTGGCTCTAGTATTTGGTCCGATACGGGAGTACGAGAGTGCCCATGATCGAAGTTGCTTTAGCGACCTTTCCACTCTAACTTAGGCCCAACAACCTCGAGAGAGGTGCTGATGCTTAAGTTAGAGGTACCCGCTTCGAGAGGAGGGGTACATGATGTTTCTGCTGCCGCTTGTTTTACCGAAGCTTTCTCCTTCATTCCTTACTTAAAGCAATAGTTTTATCATCTCTGTTTCCATTGCGCGAAAACCCTAAACACTGATAAACCTTTAAAACCTTAATTTTCCTCGTAGCTCCAGTTGGAGATAGTTTTCTTTTATTTTATCGATCTTAGCTTGTTGTTCCCTTGGGGAACTTTATCATCTCCTTACCCTTACTGGAGTGTAACGTGTCGATTCCCCGTTCCCAACACTACCACCCTTGTCCCTGTGTTTGACCCCGTATATCTACTTCGATCCCGTAATAAAGTTGCGGGGGCCTAGAATGTTTCGGGTTATAAATTGAAAAGTTCGACTACTTCAAATCCGCTCCTTTTTTTTCGGACGCGCGATTTAGGCCGGTCAACTTTTTGGCGCCGTTGTCGGGGACAAGACAAAACGGTACTGTTGACAAACCCGAATCTACTAACTACACTCCAGTGCCTCAAGCTTAGAAATGAGTTTGACAACACTCTCTTTTTCCTTTTTTTATATATATTTTAAAACCTGAAATGAATAATTCGTATTATTAATACATGTTTTCTAACTTGATTTCTACGTGCTATTAAGGTACTCAGAAGGGAGGTGCTCTGCTCAACTTTTCAGGTTATAAATTGAAAAGTTCGACTACTTCAAATCCGCTCCTTTTTTTCAGACGCGCGATTTAGGCCTGTCAACTTTTTGGCGCCGTTGCCGGGGACAAGGCAAAACGGTACTGTTGACAAACCTGAATCCACTAACTACACTCCAGTGCCTCAAGCTTAGAAATGAGTTTGAGAACACTCTCTTTTTCCTTTTTTTATATATATTTTAAAACCTGAAATGAATAATTCGTATTATTAATACATGTTTTCTAACTTGATTTCTACGTGCTATTAAGGTACTCAGAAGGGAGGCGCTCTGCTCAACTGAGCACCAACATCACCAGACATGCCGCCTCGCATTGAACAACCTCTTTCAGAAGGTGAGTGACACAGGAGAGCTAGACCTCACTCGCCTCTGCCTGAAGACAATGACCGCTATGACGGCGATCATCAACCTGAAGATCCTGAAACAGAACAATTCGAGGATGACCATCGTCGGGAGAGACGTCGTCATCACCGAAGGTGCAGAAGGAATCAAAATAATCAAGATCAGAACCAGGGAGACAGTGACAGTGATGATTCCAATGAAGAAGAAAAGACCCTGAGGGAGTTAGCTGCCACAAGGGCTAACAATTCCAGATGTCCTGTTGTCATCTCGAGGTTCAACACAACCAACTTTGAGCTAAAACCATCCGTCATCTCTATGATCCAAAACAAGAGCTTCAGAGGGAGTTCGAAGAATGATAATCCCTATCACCATTTATATGCCTTTAAAAACATCTGTGACACCATCAAAATGCGGGGAGTCCCACAGGAGGTGATTTATTGCAAGGGTTTCATCTTTTCTTTAGAAGATAAGGCCCTATCCTGGTACCTGGGACTGCCACACCAAGCTCTTAACGGATGGAGTGCACTGACAGATGCCTTTGTAAACAAGTTTTATCCTACTGAGAAAACTGTTCGGAATAGACAGAGGATCACTTCTTTTATGCAAAAGCCAAACGAGAATCTCCATGATGCCTGGGAACGATATCAAGAATATCAGAGGGATTGCCCTCATCACAACTATAACAAGGGTTTCTTGATAACTACCTTCTACAACGGTCTAACCCCAGAGGAAAGGGTTTCGCTGAATGCAGCAGCAGGCAGTGACTTTCTGGGGAAGAAGCCTAGCAGATCCGAGAAGATCATCAAGAACATGGCCGAGTTGCAAGCCGACACCGACTACGATAGATCAGACAGGGGACATGCTAAGAAGGCTAGTGAAGGACCTTCATTTGAATCCAAGGCTCTGGAAACTATCACCTTGGACACTATCACCTCTCAGATCTAGAGGATAGCCACTGATGTCAAACAGCTGAAAGAATCTAGTGGAAAGGGGAAGAGACAAGTCGAAAAGGTCATGAAATGTGTCACCTGTGGAGAAGGTGGACACGGGGTAGATAATTGTATCTACACCCGACCTGACGAGTCAACCAAAAGTGACTCTGAGGCTGAGGAGACTGAAAACGTCTCTTTCGTTAATTTCAAGAGACCAGATCATCCTGGTTTTAGTTACGGCAACAAGGATGCAGCTGAAACTCGCATCAGCTGCATAACCCCACCAAGAAACCCCAAGTTTTTGAGAAAAGAGGAGGACAAAGTAAGTTCACCAGAACTGCTTCTTTCCAGTCAAACAAGGCAAATTTCCAAGGACAAGGAAAGTACCAAGGTTGCCAAGCGGCAAACACTAGTCAAAGTCAAAGTCAAGCCAAGGAGCAAGGTCAAGACAAGGTTTCGAACCAACCATACTTGGTTGGCCAGTTATTCGATTTTGTAAAAAAATAAGATACCATCAATAACCAGCTGGCGCAAAGTGCGCTTTTAAATTCAAGACTTCTGAATACCATGCAGGTCCAGATGGCGGACATGCAGACGCATCAACGCCAAATCGATCAGCAGTTGGCCCAGATGGCCGAATTGATAAAGAATCCCTCGGGTAGGATACCATCCAACACTAAATCTGCCAAAATGGCAGTGCTGAGATCCGGAAGGACAGTGGAACGTCATGAAGAAGTCAGACCACAGGAACCTGAATCGCAGACTGTGGATGCAAATCTCACAGAAGAAGATAATCGTGAAGCTCATGACAGAGCACCTGAACCAAGATCCTTTGAGGAGTTATCTGGTAAGAGAATCCCTTACTCTCCCAAGCTGCCTTTTCCTTACAAGATGATAAAGGCACACCTGAAGAAGCACCACGAGAAGTTCATGGAATCAATAAAGAACCTTCATCTCGAAGTACCTTTTTTAGACGCTTTAGAAGAGATTCCGACTTATGCCAAGATTCTTAAAATTTTGATTACCAAGAAGAGAAGAGGAAGAAGTATCGAAACTGTGCATCTAGCAAGTATGTCCTCCGCTTTTGTTAAATCAGACTTGCCCAACAAAAAGAAAGATCTGGGGGCTTTTACCATTCCTTTCGCCATTGGAGATAATGTCGAACGAAAAGGTCTTGTCGATTTAGGGGCTAGCATCAGCCTTATGCCCCTAAGCTTCACGCAGAGATTAGGTTTGACTGATATGGTCAAAACCAAGATGAGAATTGAGTTAGCAGATCATACCTTTAAAAGGCATGTTGGCGTTGTTGAAGATGTACCTATCCGGGTAGGAAGCTTCTTCATTCCTTGTGATATCATTGTCATTGATACCGTGGAGCACCCTGGCTGTCCTATTATCTTTGGACGCCCTTTCCTCGCTATAGGAAGGGCGTTGATCGATGTTGCTGAGGGAGTTATCACTCTAAGGGTCGGAAACGACCACTTAGACTTCAAAGTAAAGGATGCGGTGAGAGGACCATCTTTGTTAGAGTCTGCTTGCTTTGCGGAAAGCTACAACCAGTTCTGCGAAGTGGTAGAAGAAGATATCTTAATGGTGGACCCTCTTGTGAGAGCGATAAGCAATCAAGATTCTGACTCTAAAAGTCCAGAAGTTGTGGAGTTTCTCAGCTATCTTAACCAGTCTGATGAAGACCTAAGCAACGAGGATGAGGTAGTGGAAACTGTTAAGTTTGCCTCTCTTGAGGAGGCGTCGGAAGAACAGTCACCCAAGGCCAAGCCTGAGTTGAAATAGTTACCAGAAGGGTTGAAATATGAATTCCTAGACCAAGAGGAAAGGAATCCTGTCATCGTCAATGCCCATCTCACAAAAGATCAGTTGGACAGACTTCTTGGGGAGTTAAGACTCCACAGGCGGGCTATAGGTTACTCAGTAGAAGATATCAAAGGCCTTAGCCCTGCTTTGTGTATGCATCGCATCAATTTGGAGGAAGCCGCCAAACCTCTGGCTCAACCCCATAGTAAATTGAATCAGATGCTGAAAGAAGTCGTAAAGAAAGAAGTAATCAAGTTGAGGGATGCTGAGATCATTTACCCGATCAACGACAGTAACTGGGTAAGCCCGATCCACGTAGTACCCAAGAAGGGTGGTATAACAGTGGAAAAAGGAGATAAAGGCGATGAGGTGGCGGTTAGGACCGTCACAGGATGGAGAATGTGTATTGACTACAGGAAGCTAAACCAAGCTACTAAAAAAGATCATTTTCCGCTACCTTTTATTGATCAAGTTCTTGAAAGACTAGCACATCATGACTATTTCTGTTTCTTGGATGGTTTTTCAGGATTTTATCAGGTCCCCATCCTGCCAGATGACCAAGAGAAAACAACTTTTACCTGTCTCTATGGCACCTACGCCTTCAGGAGGATGCCTTTCGGCCTATGCAACGCTCCTGCTACGTTTCAACGCTGCATGATATCTATGTTCTCAGATTTTTTGGAGGATATCGTGGAAGTTTTCATGGATGATTTTTTTGTCTATGGAAAAGACTTCGATACCTACCTGAAAAACCTCTCTTTGGTTCTGCAACGATGCGAGGAGAAGAGTTTGGTTTTAAACTGGGAGAAGTGCCATTTTATGGTACAAGAAGGCATCGTACTGGGGCATAAAGTTTCTAGGTGTGGCATCGAGGTGGACGTCAGCAAGGTTGAAGCCATATCCAAGCTTCCTCCACCAAAGTCTGTTACGGGAGTGAGGAGCTTCCTCGGGCACGCCGGCTACTACCGAAGATTTATAAGGGACTTCTCAAAGATTTCAAAACCGTTATCCAACCTTCTGGTAAAAGATGTTGATTTCGTTTTCTCTGATTATTGTCTAATCGCTTTTCAGGCTTTAAAGGATGCTCTTGTCTCACCGCCCATCCTCCAAGCTCCAGACTGGGATTTATCTTTCGAGCTTATGTGTGACGCCAGTGACTATGCAGTAGGAGCGGTCCTGGAGAAGAAAAAGGACAAAAAGCACCATGTAATCTGCTACACTAGTCGCACCCTGGATGAAGCTCAGGTAAATTATACCACTATAGAAAAAGAGATGCTCGCAATAGTCTTCTCTTCCGATAAGTTCAGATCTTACCTCATTGGAGCAAAGGTTAAAGTCTACACAGATCATGGGGCTATAAGATACCTCATGCAGAAGAAAGATGCAAAGCCCAAGCTATTGAGGTGGGCCTTGTTACTACAAGAGTCCGACCATGAGATAGTCGATAAGAAGGGAGCAGAGAATGTGGTCGCTGACCACTTATCACGGATCGTTGTGGAAGGACAGAAGGAACCGCCTATTAATGACAATTATGTCGATGAAGCTTTGATATTGATTGAAACCAAAGAAGAGAGTTTACCCTGGTTTGCAGATATCTGTAATTATCTTGCCTGTGGAGAACTGTCCCCTGACATAACTTATAACCAAAAGAAGAAGCTATTCGCGGATGTAAAGAATTACTACTGGGACGATCCTCTCCTTTTTAGAAGATGTGCAGATAACTTGTACCGAAGATGCATTCTCGAAGAAGAGATCCCGAACATTCTGAAAGAGTGTCACGCCTCCCCTTATGGAGGACATCTGGGTGGTGAAAGGACCGCTACCAAAGTACTACAATCAGGTTTTTACTGGCCCTCTCTGTTCAAAGATGTTGCAAAGTATGTAAAAGTCTGTAAAGAGTGCCAATTGACGGGAAATATTGGACGAAGAAACGAGAAGTCAATGGCAAATTGGGTTGAAGTGGAAATCTTTGATGTATGGGGGATTGACTACATGGGACCGTTTCCCCCATCAAAGGGATATCAATACATTCTAGTGGTAGTGGATTATGTATCCAAATGGGTAGAAGTTGTTGCAACTCAAACGTGTGACGCTAAGTCAGTGATCAAGTTGTTCGAAAAGACGATTTTCCCTCATTTCTGTGTTCCTCGTACTGTAATAAGCGATGGTGGATCGCATTTCGGAGAAAGGCAGTTTGAAGTGCTCCTGCAAAAGTATGGAGTTAAACACAAGATCGCTACGCCAACCACCCACAAACTTCTGGGCAGGTAGAGGTTTCGAATATACAAATCAAGCAGATCCTAGAGAAGACTGTCAACCGGACGAGGAAAGATTAGTCAATGAAGCTGGACAACGCACTTTGGGCCTACAGAACTGCCTACAAAGTGCCCATTGGAACCACTCCTTATAAGCTGATCTATGGGAAGTCCTGTCATCTACCCCTTGAGCTGGAACACAAGGCCCTTTAGGCGATTAAGTTCTTGAACATGGATCTAGAGAAGGCGGGAGAGAAAAGATATTTGCAGTTGCAAGAACTCAAAGAATTGAGGATGCATGCTTACGAGAACGCAAAGATCTATAAACAGAGGACGAAGGTGTGGCATGATGCCCACCTGAGGAGGAAGGACGTAAGTGAAAGTGATAAAATTTTATTATTTAAATCTTCCATTCGTCTTTTTCCAGGTAAGCTACAAACGAGATGGTTCAGACCTTTCACCGTATCAAAGATATACCCGTCCGGAATGATGGAGCTATATGACAAAGATGACCCATCCAAGGTTTTTCAAGTAAACGGGCACAGGGTGAAAAGGTTCTATGAAGACGAAGCTTTCGTTAGAAGGACAGAGATCAACTTGCAAGATATGGATACTGCTGAAGGCGAAAAGTGAAGGACCTGGAGCTGTCGAGCTAGCGACGCAAACTACAACACTCCTTGGGAGGCAGCCCGAGCTTTTACTTTTCCTAGAATAGGATGTTATTTACTTTTTACAAGAAAAACACTATGAATATTTGGACTGTAATAAGGCCCGAGTCAGTGCATGCGTCACGTGCGCTAACAATGCTATTTTATGGGCCACCGCTCTGTTTTATGAGCATTGATGAGTAATACTATCTGAGGCCCGGAACTTAACCTTAGGCCAATGATGTTTTACCCATCAATCGCTTTTTTCTTTGCTTTGTTTTCGGTATTTTTCATGTAGAATTTTATCCTGAAGGTTTTGTATCGGGCAAGTATACCCTTTTTCCTGATCGTATCGAGCAGCAACTCAGCCGGTGCGCAGAACGCGCTCGTATCGGGCATCGCATAAGCCGTGACGAATGACACGCCCGGGCGGAGAGCACCCGTATTGGGCAAGATGAGTAATTACCCTTGATAAGATGGATGGGACTGCTTGTCTCAGGAATGACTTGTCTCAACGGCCGACGCGCGTCCCAGATTTACCCATTTTACCCCCGGTTGGGATTGCTATATATAGTATGGAGGTTTACCGTGTCAGACTACTGCTTTTACTTTTCACCTACCCGTATCGTGCAATTATTTCTCCCTCTACTCCCGTGTCGTGCAGCTTAGCTTTTGCTCTCATGTCACGCAAGGTAGCTTAAGAAAGTAAAGGTATAACCCGACAGCCCTATCGTCCTTACTTGCCCAACACGAGCTTCTTATCGCGCATGGCGTATCGAGCTGACGACTTTCGATGATTTTCTTGTATTGCCCGACACATGTGTCGCGCGACACACGCGCTTGCCCGATACCCTATATCGGGCGATAGCTGTGTCACCCATCCTTGTGTCGTCTCGCTTATTCTTATTGTCGGGTGACACGTTTTTTTTATATATCAGGGAAGACCCTATTGGGCACTTTGTTTCACGTGACCGTATCGCCCGACACACGTGTATCGGGCAATGGGTATGACGCGCAGCTTTTCTCTACATCGTCTAGTTTTGTATCGCCTAGATCTTTTTTTGACAGACGACACAATATCTTGTATCGGGCTTGAGCTTGAAGCTTTCGTATCGCCGAGGTATCGTATTGGGCAAGCTTCGTTTTGTTCAGTTTTAAAGCCCAATACGGTGGTGTCGGGTAACTTTTGTCTCGGGCCGAATTTTATCGTGCAATCAGTTTTTTCTTAAAAGCCGATATCGATTTTAAGTTTTTCCTACCTAATATCGGAATATTTAAATAATCAATGAACTTGTTTAATGATAATAGATATGGCCCGTACAAAGCAAACCGTCGTCTGAGTTGACGAACACGACGGAAGAATCAACACTGAGGCCGCAGCTGAAGCAACAACGGTCGGGCAGAAACACCCGAATCCCGAGGCAGCTGAGCCATCCACCACTGAGAAGAGATCAAGGATGGAAGAAGTAACGGCTCCATTAACAGGTGCAAAGCTCTCAAGAAGGAAACGCAAGGCTCGTGCAGATTATGACGATGATGACCGACCTATGGTAAACATAGAGCTCTTGAAAACACTTGTGGATACTATATCCAAAGAAGATGCCCCCCATGAAGAAGGTGGCTTCATGACTGATGAACCCAAAATACCCACATTCAATACAGAAGCCACTGGAGAAAGACTCCCACTAATTTTATCTTTTGGAGATGGTCCTAAACCATCACAGAAGACAGACTATGATAAGGAAATGGATAAATTACGGGATGAATATAACTTATCCTTGAGGTCCATTGATATTTGTTCATATGATAGTGAAAAGGATGAAGAAAAGCAATCTGAAAAAAATCATTCTATTCATGGTACTCAAGAGAAGCATTCATATATCCTTGATGACGAGTTCGAAATAGTATGTAAATTCTGCTCTGCTGCATTGCCAGAAATGAGGAATATACTGCCGACTGCTCTTGGGGGGCTGCCAAATCAAGAAAAAGTATTGGAAGAGATAAGTGGACTTCTCTGACTAATCCAATAGATGATGAGAGTTTAAAGAAACTGAGATTGATTATCAGTCCTTTTGTTCATGTTCACAATAGAAGTATCTTAAAAATTTTACCTAGTTTAAGGGAATGCCTAATAGTTTTGAAACTTCTTCCTCAGCAAAAGTGCAAGACTGATCTCATTGAATCTTGCAATTATGAATGCCTTTTGGTACAAAATTTCTTTGGTAGCCATCTACCCAGCACTCTATGTTGCTGGCAAACTGACTGCGACATCTTCGTCCTGGAATGGATATCAAATAAAGAACGCCTGACCAACTCCACCACATCGACTACCACAGCAAACGAGGAGAATATGTGTGGGAGCTTCTATCTGGCGCAGGCGCCCTCACCAGCTAACCCTCATTGGGTTAACATTACCCTACCTTATCTACTTCACAACTCTGGGACAGAGTTTGGAGTAAGTTTGGGGGGGTACCATATACCAGTGAGGGAGGTATAAAACAAAAAAAAAATTCTTCAAACTCCACCCTTTTTGTTCTTTTGTTCTTCTCCTATATCATGTGTACATATACATATACATGCTCATACAAAAATTTTGCTAAAAATTTTGCTTATTTTTGTCTCCACACATATGTACAAAGACATTATATAGTAAAAACTTGATACGACTTCTTGCCAGTTTGTTTTCTATGTGCCTAAGGAGATGTAGGTTTTGTTATGTCTTTCTGATAATGCAGCCTCAAACAACAAAAGACTACGACTTTCCACGCAAAAAAAAATTCGAAAAATAATCTCGCAACAGCTAAGAGACGTGTATGTAGAAGGAAAAAGCTGCCCAAACAGTAATAAATTCCTCTTGTTTTACCTTACCCGACAAAATCCCAAAAAGAGAGAATAGTCTTATGAGAGTGAATAAAAGCATGAGAGTTGTGCCAAATAAAAAGAAAGAAAAAAATATATATATACACACTTATTTTCCAAAAAGTACCCATCTTTAGGCATGGTAGATATGAGGTAGTGGTATGTAGGATGTAAAATCACTGCTCTAAAGCCAACTGGCTTAGACTGCAGGGACCACTTGCCCGCTAACGGTCCCTTACCTAGATGGACTGATGGGAAACAAGAAAAACCCAAAAAAGCCTTAAGCCTACCCAAACACACAACTTTCTGCCCCCAAAAGTTGTTTGGTGTGAAAGCTAACTTCGAAATCATGCACCAAAGTCTCGCCGAAGCTGTAGAGAAATTTTTTACTGAAATAATAAGGCAGGAAATACAAAGTCTTTTGTTCGTGGTCGGGCTGTATTTTCTGTAAGAAATCTCAATGCTCGCTCAAACCCATGGTCTGAAAACTATACCAGTCAAGAAGAAGTGTCACAAAACAAAGTTTAAAGATTGATTGAGGACAATCAAAATGCTAAGTTTGGGGGAGTTGATAACACCAAATTTTGTGATGTTTTTGGCCCTTATTTCATTATCAAATCTGCCCTTTTTAACTGTTTTCCTCTCCTTTTTGTCATGTTTTTGCATAAACAGGCCACGCTATGCTTTTAACTCAATATTATCATCTTTTGCAGAGTTTTCCTCGATTTTCAACTCATTTATCAGCAAAAAGGCCCGTCCCGGCCCACGAACGTGTTCCACCTGCATCGGCCTCCTTACCAACCAACCGGTCGATACGCTCGCTGCCCGACATAGGGCAGCACGATACACTACCGCGCGACACGAGGATGCCGCATAAGAAGGAGCGGATGAGCGATACGCCATTTACCCGATAGGGAGCTAGACTCGCATGACCGCTGAAGCGTGTCGCGCGATACAAGCCGCCCATCAGCAGGCGCCACTTGTCACGATGACCGACACGCTTCCAGCTCGACATCCTTGTGTCGGGCGATACGCATATCGGGCATCCCCGAATCCGAGATGATAGAGCTGATGAAGGACACGTGGCGCCCGGAGAACCACAATTTCTCCCAACCGCTACCTATAATTAGAAGCTACAGGACTCTGATGGGACGGGTCGAAAAAAGTCGGGACCTCTCGAAAGCTAACTTGGGAAAGCATCAGGAGCTAGCGTGTCGTGCCTCAGAGGTGTATCGGGCGATACTAGGTGAGCACTTCCCCAACCCGAGAGGGAGGGAACGGTTCACTTAGGATCGACCCCGGGCACCGCTGCAGACCGATATCGGTCAACAAGGACACCCGATATGAGTACTCGACGCTCGAAGCAAAACCTTGGCCCGACACGATACCAAGCCCGATACGCATCACATGTCACGGCGTGTCGCCCGAGAGGGTGCCGCCCGACATGATCGTATCGGGCATGAGCGCCCCGTATGATACGTCAACCCATCACGAGTGTGTCGCCTGAGAGGGTGTGCCGTCCGACACGAGCGTATCGGGCAAGGCTCTCGCCTGGTATCGGGCTTGAGGAGCTGCTACTGCCTGTCACCCTTCTAAATCAAGAAGGTGACATTTATCTTTACTTATTTCAGTCATTTACTTTCTTTATTTATGCAATGTAACCATACCCTTTTATGCTAATGGAATTAGAAGAGTTTTAATTATCTGCTGCTTTATGTTTGGTCCCTTTTGTTGGATGATTGTTTTGTTTAACATCCGAACTCTAGCTTGTACGCTTGGATTACGTTTCGACTAGCTACCGAATCGTGTTTTCCCGTTGCAGCAGCCTCGAGAGAGGTGTTGTGCCTCTAGTGTTTGGTCCGATACAGGAGTACGAGAGTGCCCAGGATTGGAGTTGCTTTAGCGACCTTTCCACTCTAACTTAGGCCCAGCAACCTCGAGAGAGGTGTTGATGCTTAAGATAGAGGTACCCACTTCGAGAGGAGGGGTACATGATGTTTCTACTGCCGCTTGTTTTAGTGAAGCTTTCTACTTCGTTCCTTACTTAAAGCAATAGGTTTATCCTCTTTGTTTCTGTTGCGCGAAAACCCTAAAAACTAATAAACCTTTAAAACCTTAATTTTCCTTGTAGCTCCAGTTGGAGGTAGTTTTCTTTTATTTTATCGATCTTAGCCTGTTGTTCCCTTGGAGAACTTTATCATCTCCTTGCCCTTACCGGAGTGTAACATGTCAATTCTGCATTCCCAACACTACCACCCTTGTCCCTATGTTCGACCCCGTATATCTACTTCGACCCCGTAATAAAGTTGCAGGGCCTAGAAGGTTTCGGGTTATAAATTTAAAAGTATGACTACTTCAAATCCGCTTCTTTTTTTCCGGACGCGCAATTTAGGTCGGTCAATAGGTTTGTTTGACACTCAAGAATTTTAGTCATTTTTTACGCTATTTAGCCATTTTTGGACGCTATGGCGTCCATAAATGGCTATTCACACCCAAAATGATTCATTGACACCCAAAAGTATAAAGATAGTGCCCAAATAAGGTATTGACAACTAAAACAATATAAAGACGCCCAAATAGGTCTGTTTGAAACCCAAGTACAACTTAATGGTGACTAAATATGGTTTTACGCGTTAAATAGGGTATAAGGGTACTTCACACCCAATAACAACTTAGGTTCAATTTGGTAGGGTGTAGTTAGATGACAAAGTACGTGTTTGATGTACATTTTTACATTGCAAACCTGCACAACTGCAGCCTACTACACCCAACCAAACTAACCCTTAATAGCACCTAGAAATGGTTAATTGACACCCAAAGGTGGCTAATTGATGTCCAAAATAGTTCATTGACACCCATAAGTATAAAGACTCCCATAAATGGCTATTGACACATAAAAATGGTTATATGATGCCCAAAATGATTCATTGACACCCATAAATATGGTTTTACGCGTTAAATAGGGTATAATGGTACTTCACACCCAATAACAACTTAATGGCATCCAAAAATATCTAATTGACACCCCCAAGATGGTTAATTGACACCCACAATGGTTCATTGACACCCAAAAGTATAAAGATGGAACCCAAATAAGGTATTGACTACAAAAAATAACGTAACGGCGCCCAAATAACTTTGTTTAACACCCAAGAATTTTAGCCATTTTGGGAGCTATTTAGCCTTTTTGGGCGTTATTCAGTCTTTTTGCACATTTTTAGTCATCTGTATATCAAAATTACTCTTGTTTGAATATATATTTTATTACAAATTTAATGGTTTTTATTTCGTTTAAAAATTCATCACGGTTTAGAAATTATAAATAAAATAATTTTCTCTCTGATCACATCACCTATTCATATCATTTTTGTATTATTTTGTTAAAAATATATCAATATTAGTCTTGCTGGAATATATTTTTCATAACAAATCCAATGATTTCTATTTCATCAAAAAACTCATCATGATTCAAAAGTTATAAGCAAAACAAATTTATTTATCAATTACACAATTTCTACCTACCCATCCAATTAAAACCTGCCACGTCATACACCCCAAATCAACATGTAACGACCCCACCTCCCGGTAACCCCCAATTAAGGGAGACCAAAAGGTCAGAGCTGTTATCCCAATTTCTGGATCAAAGGTTCGACAAAGAATCAATAATAATTATTAAATTCTACCGAGACTATACTGAAAGTTGGAATAAAATTAAACTTTGCATACCTTTTTCAAAAACTTGGATATCTAACTTCTATCCACATCTGGACTCTATACTAACTAATCCTCCTTGCACTTTATTTCTTAATTCACACTATGCCACTTTACTATTTGTTCTTTTCAATTTGTACCTAAAACGCCGACAAACAAAACGTTGGACAGCATAAATGAATATGTCGGTATGTGGGGGAAACAATAATCATGCAATTAACTGTAACAACATATTATAGTCAATTATGATTTAACAAACAACTTTACATTTTAAACATAACTGCTAAATCCACACATACCCTAGCCTCTGCGATGTCCCTACAGTGGACCTGGATACTACCTTCCTTATGGTAGATCCCCATTAAACCCCTCATGATCCTACCTAATAGGTGAATCAATTTCTAGGGTTGAGTCGCATGGCACTACCCACAGGTAGCCCACTCCTTAACTCATGGTGTGCTAAAGAGTCACATGGCACTACACGTGGGTAGCCCAATTCCTAACTCATTATAACCTAATGTCCTACTTAACAAGCAGGCCCTGTACTAGGTTACCCTTTTCATCATTAGCAAAGCCACAAAGGAGGACCAGGATCTGAGCCAGTCATGTATATATATTTTTGGTGATAATTCTAGTCACTTTATAGTTGCATGAAATAAAAGTCATCCAAGCAGTTATTTTTAGGCAACCGATAAAACATCTGGGAATCACTGTGAAACTAAAGTGATTAACCATAAGCGCAACCACATACCTGTCAGGCTGATTTGACACAAAATTAATCCAATCAATGTAAGAAATTCAATAGGCAAGCTAGCACACAAAGAGATCCTGAAATATGCATATAATTTCCTATCATTGATCATGCCATCAAAATCTATTAAACCTAGCTCGCTTCCTAGGGTTTCTAGTCCACTTTTAGGGTTTCCATTTCAATTAGGGGTTCACTTCATTTTTACTATTTTAAACCCTAGTTTTACACAATTACTCACAAACCCTAATTATCTCATCTACTCCTCAAGAAAGATATTAAGGTTACCTTTTAACAACATATAACCCTAATTTCAGATAAAAGGCACAATTAAAAGTCCATTAAGTCTATTATGCCCCTTTTCATTATAGCTAGCATTTTTATCCTTTTAATTCATGACAAGATCATTAGGCCTAATTATCATCTTTGGTTCCTTTCAAATTAACAACTTGTCTTTCATGAACTCTATTTATAACTAATTCCACCTTTATTCCTTAGAAAACCCTAATGACTATATTAAGGGTATTTATCCACAATTAGGAACTTTATACTCGAATTAGCTTAGAACCATCATATCTCAGCTTATTCATATATTTGAACAATTAAAGCCATTAAGAGTCACAATTACTAACATTAGGGTTTCAAGGCCCATTAAAGCTCATTTATGCACATGAAACCCTAAATTAAGCCAATTACATGCAAAGTTCATTCTTTTTGTTCTTAATGTACCTCTTTATAATTAATAGGTTAATATCAACTTTAATCATCCATAAAACCCTTCTAAATACATTGATCATCTCAAATTAGGGTTTCTTAATCATTAATGCATTAAAGTTGACAACTTCCACAACTTTTCGAATTGCAAGAGGAATTAGGTTCTAAAACTATTTTTAATAGATTCCTTGCTTTTTCTGAGCAACTTTTAGATTTTATACGCATCCATCCGAGCTACCAATAAAAAGATACAAATTTTGCAATATTTACTTGGGCCAATCATCGAGCGCCACGTGTCCCTTTCCATGCAACGTAACCCGCTCAACTTGGAAACATAACTGAATGATAGTTCTGCCCTCGTGTAAGTGATTGGCGATGTACAACACGGAGGGGAAAAAATGTCAAAAACCTCATGGCTCATCTTCTTCCTCGTGAAACCCTGCTTGTCCGCCGACTAGGTCCGATCGTGAGGGTTTGTCTTCCCCTCCTAGGGCTCGACAACCGCCGCCCACCATTGTTCTAGCTTCGTCGCATCCCGCCGCACCTAGGGTACCACCCAGCTGTGGACGAGGTGGCCGGAGTTGGGCTAGCAGCGACATCCAAAGCGGTGGACCTTGTATGTCTGCTAGGTGCTTTGAGCGTAGTTGGGAGCAAAGGGGATGAAAGCCAACCATCCCAGATCTTTGGGGTAGATTCGTGCCTCCACCGAGATCTCACCACAACCGCTTGTTGCCCCCGAGATAGCCCTATGCTTTCTTGGTTAGGATTTGAATGAAGAAGAAGAAGGAGAAGAGAGAGAGACATGTGGGATCTCCTTGGGCTCGACCATGGGCTCTACCATTATATGGGGGGTAGCCATGCCTCAACATGCTTGCCCATGAAGAAACAAAGCCCTTTCCCAATAGGAATCATATTCCTTCAATGAGAAGCAATCTTCGCTCTCCTAAACAGCTTCTTAATAAACCATGTTCATTGGATATTTAGGAATTCGAAAATTATCTCTGTCACACCTCAAAATTTTAGGACCGAAATAAATAAATAATAATCATATTGATGAAATCTTAGTAAGTTGAGGTCAAGTCATGTGGGTCCAAGGATAATATCTTTCACTAGATTTGAACTCATCCGAGTGAACGTTGAAGCCTGAGGATGAGTTTTCAATCATGTTATGATGTTCATTTGGTTTTAGTAGGATCTAGTGTTAGATTAATAATAAGTTTTCCAGTACACTTTGGTGGTTTGTGGGTGTACGAAAGAAAAAAGGGGTATAAAAGGGTCTTATGCGGAATTTGACCAATTTTGAAGTTTGGTAATGTTCAATATAATCTTGATACGTTTTGATGTTTATCAAGCTGATGAGGTATCACGGATCAAGTTTCTAAGAAGTTGAAGTTGGTTGACTATTTCATGTGATAGTTTATGTGGTTGGAGCATTATAATATGTTCATCACGTTAATGATATTTTGGTTTTTTCTAAAAGTGGGGAAGTGAACGAAAGATGGAAGACATTTATATGAGAAGGAATAGATGTAACGTACACATTATCAAATGTTGTTATACTTTAATTATCTGATACAAAGTGCGAATTTAGATGGAATTAAATAAAAGGAATATGTTATCTTTGACTTACCCAACCAAACCAGTAGGCGGTCGACGATTTGGTAGGAAACGACCGATCCTTTTGAGATTAGAATAATAGAAGGGAAAAACGTATTGATAAAATTCAAAGATGGAAAACGTATCTGATAATGTTATAGAGTCCAAACGCATTAAATTTAGTATGGAAACAATATCGAGGGTGTCCTTATTTGTGAGAGGGATACGATTTTTGTAATCCATGCCGTCGCGTAAACAAATGGACATAGAAGGAAAAAAAATCTATATAAGCTGGAGCATCGAGCCTCGAGGGTGCTATAAACTTTGCCTTCCAAAACAAAGTTAACAGGAACCGACGAAGGGAAGAAAAAGATCGAAAGGAAGGAATCTGCCCCATCGGTGAAGCCCCAACGTCCATGAGGAAGGCACATCGACAACTACCTCATCTCTCAACAATAAAACGCTCCAGAAAATCCAAGGATCCCATGGGTACTAGAATTAAGGAATATATATATATATATATATATATATATATATATATATATATATATATATATATACGAGGGATCTTCTGGGGTGAGGAGCATGCAAGTCTGGAGTAGGCCCTCGCCGGAGTAGCATGTTGTGACTGCTCTATGTTCTTGTGCATAGAGAAGGATGCGAGGAAGAAGAGAGGAAGGGGAAGTGGTGTGGCGGTGCCAAGGGCTGACGCGTTAGAGTTTTTCAACCCTTACTTCTCTTGGAATCATGACAATATTGCCCACTCTGATCGTAGATGTGTGAACAATTTCCTAGTGGTTCTGTAGCCTGATGTGCGAGCTCCACCTCGCCGAAGAAATCTGGTGCGGCGACGCCCTGTTTTGAGCGTGGAACAGGGGAAGTCGTGATCCCCTTCCGCGTGCATGCATCTGCAATGAGACACGGTCGTATTGGCGGGGCTCCGAGCGGGAGAATCAGGTTTTGGACCACGACCGAGAGGGAAAGGAGCAAGGGGAGCGCCCACTAATCTAATCCATTGGATCTCAAACAGACACTCGTGATTAATCTAAATCAAGGTTATTAAAGTTATGAAACTTGAAGTCAGGACTTCCTTAAAGAGGTAAGTGGTTCATGCCCATGAGTATTCATATCTATCAAACTTGCATATTTTTGTAAGACTTCATACTTTATGTGACGCAATGTTCTAAGATTTATTGTTAAGATTTTTATACATTCATGGATACATCCTTGCATGTGCCTAATATCTCGAGGAGAGATATGTTATTAAGATTTATACTTATGATAGGGACTCTTGGACCATGTTCATGAGAAAACTAAAGGATCATGTTCCCATAGGAACTCTCAGTAATGATTTATATTGATGAATAAGACTACAAGATAAGATATGCAACCAATATTGATAATGGGGGATAGGAATGTAGTCAGATTTTAAGTAGAAACATGCCATTAAGAATTCATACATGTGTAGATGTCTAAGACTAGATTTCTTCGAATGAGCAACATCTAGAAGCAAAATATAAAGCTACAGTTGAATGTATTTAGACATGATCTATTTTCAATAGAAGGGCTTGATTGGAGTGTATCATAATTTGAGTTTAGATTAATAGGTATAAGTTTATATGCATCAAGTTATGATTAAGTTCAAAGTATGATTTTATAGGATTCCTCTTGTAAGACTTAAGATTCTATATATAAGTTCATATGAAGACATTAAGATTCAAGGCAAGATTTATTATAATGAGTTCTTTTGGTAGAGATTGAATCATCCTATCATATGGTATGTTTATATATATAGTGTGTGCTAAGAATTCAAGTAGGAACATGTTATCAAGGTTTCTTATAGATCTAGGGATCTAATAACTAGGAAGTTAATTGGATTCCTTAGGATGATTACTATCTAAAATCTAGTTACAATGTGAGGATATGAGTTTTGAACATATTAGGACATGGTCCAGTTTTCAAGATGGAGGTACTATTGAAATCGAAAAATGTTGTAACTTGAACCGAGGATGATATTATAAGATTATTATGTTTTATTTAATGATGTAGTGACATGATGAGATTCTATATGATCCATGTTTTAAGATTTTAAGATTTAAGCTCATATGATTGCATTAAGATTACACTTGATGATATTTTATAGGAATGGAGTCCATTTTATAGAAATCACATTTCTTTTTGATATTTGATACTTGAGAACTCTCATATACTTTGTATATCCATATTTAGTTCAGATCCTTTCTCAAAAGACATTAGACGCATTTATGATATAATTGGTATAATGAAGTAATCTTACCATATAAGAGTTTTAGAACAACGTTTACCCAGATAATGAGATACATGTTCAAATTCAGCAATGAATTTAGTTTAGAACTTAAGAATAAGATATTTGGATTTAGACTTAGACTACTCACTGTGTGAGTAGCCAGATTTTGAATAAAGATACATGATATGGGTTATGGACCCAATCTCAATTATGTTGTAATTTGAAATACATATCTGAATTCCATAATAGATTCAGTTCAGATTTGAAAGAGTAAAGATTCAGATTTAGATTTCAGATTCAGATTTCAGATTCAAAGCTTACTACATGTTTAGTACTCAGTTTCAGATAAGTTCAGATTCAGAGTTTAGTAATAATAGAATTAAGATAATTAATTCAAAACCTTTACATAATATATTATATAATAAGTCCTCACCAGAGAGTCTCGGGACGATTCAGAGGGCGCGTTGCGCCAGACACTGTAGGTGTCACAGAGGGCATGTTATGCCAACAGAGGGTGTGTTGCACCATAGAGGACACTTCGGTGTCAACAGAGGGCACGTTGTGCCAACAGAGGGTGCGCTGCACCATAGAGGACACTTCGGTGTCACAGAGGAGGACTTATTGTATAATGGTGGCCACAAACATAAAAATCGTAAGTAAAAGATACTTAAGATTAGAGCATGTCTGTAATCTCATCCACGAGTGTGATGAGAGGAATTCAGATAAGATATTTACGATCCAGACACTTTGGCGTAGGCCATGAGACCCAGAGTATAGGTCTCCAGAAAAGGTAGAATAGAAAATAAGAGTTTAAGAAATGAGAGATAATATGTTTCTAGATTTAATCAAAGTTAAATGTTCATTTCATATTTATGATGTTCAAGAATATTTTGTAATATTTCAGTTCTTTAACAATGTATATTTTAGAATACTCATGCCACTTACTCTGACGACTGTTTTTCCCAATGCATGACTGGGGACGCGATGTCCGCAGGTTTTGGAGCAGCTGAGGATCAAAGGAACAAGTAAAGGTCTATGAGATTTTCAAGCTTGCCTAGTGGGGTGCCATCTACCGAGACGATCCAGAGTTTAGACATCTTTTATTATGCCTAGTCTTCTTAGTAGAGTATATTAGATGACTTGTTTTTCTTTGTCAAAACTATGTATGAATCAATTTTCCAGTTATGCAAAGTGTTTCATTTGCTTTTATTGCAATGATTATCATGTTTGTGACACTCCCAGATGAAAAAAAATATAGCTTCCACTCATATGTTATGAAAAATTGGGATGTTACAATATGGTATCAGAGCAATTTGGTAAATGGCCACTAGGCAAACTTGATTCTCATAGTCACCCTAGAATGGATTAGGGTTTAGCAATGAATTCCCAAGGAAGGATGATTATGACCTAGATGACTAGTTTTTCGGACCTTATAGTGAATAGAGATAGATGACTACCTAGTTTAAACATAAGGTATCAACCTAAACCTAACTAATGAGGTTTCTTCTCCATTCTCAGTGGTTATGGCCAGCTAATTGAGAATTGAAAAGGAATTTCATAAGTGCTAGACTTTTATGCATCTCTCCTTTCTTTCTAGACCATGTGGTATGAGACACATGTGTTAGTGGGTTAGTGAGGGATAGCATGTCAGGATCTCACATCTCTGGGTATGTGCTTGATCACCACATATCTAGAAATGTAGAAGGTACCTGGAAGACCTAAGATTAGAAAGTCAACTACACCTAATGTTTGAGATTCATGACAAGGTTGAGTCAGATGTCCTAAGTGTAGAGACAAATTTAGCTTCATAGACCTTAAGTATGAGTTGAGAAATAAACCAAGGTAATAGAAAATTCTCACATAAATAATTTATGAAAATACATTACATATCTCTTTTCATGCAAAATTTTGAGCATGTGTACCTTAATATGTTAATTGTCAAAAGTTAGTGTTTGTAAGGTATGTGAGACCCTAAGGTAGGTATCCTCCCATAGTTTAGCCGAATTTCGAGGACGAAATTCAAAAAAATGTGGGTAGTATTGTCACACCTCAAATTTTTAGGACCGAAATAAATAAATAATAATCATATTGATGAAATCTTAGTAAGTTGAGGTCAAGTCATGTGGGTCCAAGGATAATATCTTTCACCAGATTTGAACTCATCAGAGTGAACGTTGAAGCCTAAGGATGAGTTTTCAATCATGTTATGATGTTCATTTGGTTTTAGTAGGATCTAGTGTTAGATTAATAATAAGTTTTCCAGTACACTTTGGTGGTTTGTGGTTGTACGAAAGAAAAAAGGGGTATAAAAGGGTCTTATGCGGAATTTGACCAATTTTGAAGTTTGGTAATGTTCAATATAATCTTGATACATTTTGATGTTTATCAAGCTGATGAGGTATCACGGATCAAGTTTCTAAGAAGTTGAAGTTGGTTGACTATTCCATGTGATAGTTTATGTGGTTGGAGCATTATAATATGTTCATCACGTTAATGATATTTTGGCTTTTTCTAAAAGTGGGGAAGTGAACGAAAGATGGAAGACGTTTATATGAGAAGGAATAGATGTAACGTACACATTATCAAATGTTGTTATACTTTAATTATCTGATACAAAGTGCGAATTTAGATAGAATTAAATAAAAGGAATATGTTATCTTTGACTTACCCAACCAAACCAGTAGGCGGTCGACGATTTGGTAGGAAATGACCGATCCTTTTGAGATTAGAATAATAGAAGGGAAAAACGTATTGATAAAAATCAAAGATGGAAAACGTATCTGATAATGTTATAGAGTCCAAACGCATTAAATTTAGTGTGGAAACAATATCGAGGGTGTCCTTATTTGTGAGAGGGATACGATTTTTGTAATCCATGCCGTCGCGTAAACAAATGGCCATAGAAGGGAAAAAAAATATATATAAGCTGGAGCATCGAGCCTCGAGGGTGCTATAAACTTTGCCTTCCAAAACAAAGTTAACAGGAACCGACGAAGGGAAGAAAAAGATCGAAAGGAAGGAATCTGCCCCATCGGTGAAGCCCCAACGTCCATGAGGAAGGCACATCGACAACTACCTCATCTCTCAACAATAAAATGCTCCAGAAAATCCAAGGATCCCATGGGTACTGGAATTAAGGATATATATATATATATATATATATATATATATATATATATATATATATATATATATATATATATATATATATATATATATATACGAGGGATCTTCTGGGGTGAGGAGCATGCAAGTCTGGAGTAGGCCCTCGCCGGAGTAGCATGTTGTGACTGCTCTATGTTCTTGTGCATAGAGAAGGATGCGAGTAAGAAGAGAGGAAGGGGAAGTGGTGTGGCGGTGCCAAGGGCCGACGCGTTAGAGTTTTTCAACCCTTACTTCTCTTGGAATCATGACAATGTTGCCCACTCTGATCGTAGATGTGTGAACAATTTCCTAGTGGTTCTGTAGCCTGATGTGCGAGCTCCACCTTGCCGAAGAAATCTGGTGCGGCGGCGCCCTGTTTTGAGCGTGGAACAGGGGAAGTCGTGATCCCCTTCCGCGTGCGTGCATCTGCAACGAGACACGGTCGTATTGGCGGGGCTCCGAGCGGGAGAATCAAGTTTTGGACCACGACCGAGAGGGAAAGGAGCAAGGGGAGCGCCCACTAATCTAATCCATTGGATCTCAAACAGACACTCGTGATTAATCTAAATCAAGGTTATTAAAGTTATGAAACTTGAAGTCAGGACTTCCTTAAAGAGGTAAGTGGTTCATGCCCATGAGTATTCATATCTATCAAACTTGCATATTTTTGTAAGACTTCATACTTTATGTGACGCAATGTTCTAAGATTTGTTGTTAAGATTTTTATACATTCATGGATACATCCTTGCATGTGCCTAATATCTCGAGGAGAGATATGTTATTAAGATTTATACTTATGATAGGGACTCTTGGACCATGTTCATGAGAAAACTAAAGGATCATGTTCCCATAGGAACTCTCAGTAATGATTTATATTGATGAATAAGACTACAAGATAAGATATATAACCAATATTGATAATGGGGGATAGGAATGTAGTCAGATTTTAAGTAGAAACATGCCATTAAGAATTCATACATGTGTAGATATCTAAGACTAGATTTCTTCGAATGAGCAACATCTAGAAGCAAAATATAAAGCTACAGTTGAATGTATTTAGACATGATCTATTTTCAATAGAAGGGCTTGATTGGAGTGTATCATAATTTGAGTTTAGATTAATAGGTATAAGATTATATGCATCAAGTTATGATTAAGTTCAAAGTATGATTTTATAGGATTCCTCTTGTAAGACTTAAGATTCTATATATAAGTTCATATGAAGACATTAAGATTCAAGGAAAGATTTATTATAATGAGTTCTTTTGGTAGAGATTGAATCATCCTATCATATGGTATGTTTATATATATAGTGTGTGCTAAGAATTCAAGTAGGAACATGTTATCAAGGTTTCTTATAGATCTAGGGATCTAATAACTAGGAAGTTAATTGGATTCCTTAGGATGATTAATATCTAAAATCTAGTTACAATGTGAGGATATGAGTTTTGAACATATTAGGACATGGTCCAGTTTTCAAGATGAAGGTACTATTGGAATCGAAAAATGTTGTAACTTGAACCGAGGATGATATTATAAGACTATTATGTTTTATTTAATGATGTAGTGACATGATGAGATTCTATATGATCCATGTTTTAAGATTTTAAGATTTAAGCTCATATGATTGCATTAAGATTACACTTGATGATATTTTATAGGAATGGAGTCCATTTTATAGAAATCACATTTCTTTTTTATTTTTGATACTTGAGAACTCTCATATACTTTGTATATCCATATTTAGTTCAGATCCTTTCTCAAAAGACATTAGACTCATTTATAATATAATTGGTATAATGAAGTAATCTTACCATATAAGAGTTTTAGAACAAAGTTTACCCAGATAATGAGATACATGTTCAAATTCAGCAATGAATTTAGTTTAGAACTTAAGAATAAGATATTTGGATTTAGACTTAGACTACTCACTGTGTGAGTAGCCAGATTTTGAATAAAGATACATGATATGGGTTATGGACCCAATCTCAATTATGTTGTAATTTGAAATACATATCTGAATTCCATAATAGATTCAGTTCAGATTTGAAAGAGTAAAGATTCAGATTTAGATTTCAGATTCAGATTTCAGATTCAAAGCTTACTACATGTTTAGTACTCAGTTTCAGATAAGTTCAGATTTAGAGTTTAGTAATAATAGAATTAAGATAATTAATTCAAAACCTTTACATAATATATTATATAATAAGTCCTCACCAGAGAGTCCCGGGACGATTCAGAGGGCGCGTTGCGCCAGACACTGCAGGTGTCACAGAGGGCATGTTATGCCAGCAGAGGGTGTGTTGCACCATAGAGGACACTTCAGTGTCAACAGAGGGCACGTTGTGCCAACAGAGGGTGCGTTGCACCATAGAGGACACTTCGGTGTCACAGAGGAGGACTTATTGTATAATGGTGGCCACAAACATAAAAATCGTAAGTAAAAGATACTTAAGATTAGAGCATGTCTGTAATCTCATCCACGAGTGTGATGAGAGGAATTCAGATAAGATATTTACGATCCAGACACTTTGGCGTAGGCCATGAGACCCAGAGTATAGGTCTCCAGAAAAGGTAGAATAGAAAATAAGAGTTTAAGAAATGAGAGATAATATGTTTCTAGATTTAATCAGAGTTAAATGTTCATTTCATATTTATGATGTTCAAGAATATTTTGTAATATTTCAGTTCTTTAACAATGTATATTTTAGAATACTCATGCCACTTACTCTGACGACTGTTTTTTCCAATGCATGACTGGGGACGCGATGTCCGTAGGTTTTGGAGCAGCTGAGGATCAAAGGAACAAGTAAAGGTCTATGAGATTTTCAAGCTTGCCTAGTGGGGTGCCATCTACCGAGACGATCCAGAGTTTAGACATCTTTTATTATGCCTAGTCTTCTTAGTAGAGTATATTAGATGACTTGTTTTTCTTTGTCAAAACTATGTATGAATCAGTTTTCCAGTTATGCAAAGTGTTTCATTTGCTTTTATTGCAATGATTATCATGTTTGTGACACTCCCAGATGAAAAAAAAATATAGCTTCCACTCATATGTTATGAAAAATTGGGATGTTACAATCTCTCTTATTATATTTGTGTTTGGCTTTTAATCTATTGGCCACAAAATTCTACTTTCTTAAAGAAAATAATATCTCTTTTTGATATTATCAAAAAGTCATTAATGATGTATCACATTATCCTCTTATTTTATATTATTTGCCTTTTCTCTTTCTTTTTCTCCATTGAGACTCCTTGGATCCCAAGAAATCCTTATATTTCAAAATTCATTTTTAAGGATATTTATTATCCTTCTAGATGCATCTACATCCTGCATTTTTCATTATCTTACTTATTTCTTTATTAAGATATTCTTTTGCAAGGATTTCTCATTATCTTTCATCTCCTTTTTCCTCTTTTCATATTTCTTTTATTAGAAATCATATGTAAACGAATTTTACTCAATTGTGGTCATTAATGCCACTTTCTAGATATTTCCAAGTATTTCTCATAAATACTTTCGTTAAATATCTATTATCATGTGTTTTTTTCATTACTTGGACTTTTTTTCTCTTTTATATCCATTATTAGATTAATATAATAATAGGAACCACGGAATTTCTAATGTAAGGTAGATTTGCAAAGAAATCCCTTCTTTGAAGAAAAGTGTACAATCTTTTCAATTAAGTCCAAATTCACGAAATCATTATATTTTAATTATGAAAACACATGCAAAGTTGAGGTTGTAACACAACTTTTCTTTGACAAAATCACCCAACCACCCAGCCGACCACACGTAGCACCCGTGAGTGAAGGGTGTTGCGCGTGGCCGTGGCCAGATCATATTTGAAATGGGATCATGCTGAACCTAGACACGATGTTAGAGTCATAGAGACAATCCTTTGATTGTCCTTCTTCAACACGACTTGCGAGGAGGACAAGCAACTGGTTTAGGAGAGGGAGGGGGTCTCTTAGATTTATTTGAGGGGGAGAAATAGAGTTGATGGTTTACTGTAAAAGCTAGCGTGTATGTGCTGCTTACCTTACTGCGATGACACTCAGCTCTGATTGTGAGGCCGAGGGCGATGAGGACGAAGACGGGGATGGAGATCATGAAGAACTTAAATTCCATTGTGAGTATGGAAGATGGGTGAGCATGGAAGCTATGTTATATCTGGGGCGGGGTCTAGATCCAGATGTTCGATGCTCCACTCAGCTCTCCTTCCCCTATGTTTATATGTACATAGGTTCTCAAAACCCCACCGTCAAGGCATCAAAGCAGCGTGTTTGGGTTAGGGAACGAGCTCGTCGTCTTTTCTACCTGGTTGCTAGCTGTGTGCATTGGTGTGAGGAGGAAGGGAAGATGGATAATGTAGAGAGATGGCACCTTCCTGCCCCTATTGGTTGGCTATACGACTAACGAGAAGTGATAGCCAACTAGGTAACCGATGGACTGACACTGTGAATGGTGAACCGGAGTGGTTATAAAAACATGTTGTGGTTGAAATAAACCAGACACTATTGTTTAGGACCCTTAATATGTCTTTAATTTGTAGGAACCCTCAGAAAACATTGAACACAGTTGTGTAAATCCGATACAGTTGTCTTAGAAGCTTTGATGTAAATATATTTGTATAACACAGTTTGAAGGAACAAGGCTATATTAGATCATTGCAAACTAATTTGTAATGAAGTCCCTCTTAGTTCAAGATGGATACTATATCAGTGTTACCCCCCTCCTCCTTTTCTAAGAATGACAATGCTCAAGGTACCTTATGTTATGAGAATGCCTTTAAGGTATAGTAGATGCAATAAAACCAACAATGTGGTCAGTGTGAGGCATGAGAATAAAATATAGAAGGGCCACTAAATTGGTTGTTCAGATGTTTTCGAACCAATGAATCATTTATAAACCCATTAACAAGAAGTTTAAATTTGATGTACTGGAGTCGGAAAAGCAAGCAATACGACATTCAAGATCAATCTAGATCCCATAAAGAAAGCATGCCCGTTATGGATGTGATATTGTTTATACATATGCTAAAGGACTCCCAAACTGTACTAGGCCATATGCTCCGTTGTCAACATCAATACATCTAGATCTATGATTTCATAAATAATATATGAAACCTTAACACTTCCTTTCTCCACTAGTTTATTGACCTAAATGGAATGAATGTCAAAGTGTTGTTAAAGTTAATATATTGGAATATTCAACCCCGTGCATCACATGAGTTTATTCATAGTTCATTATAACTGGAGTGATGTGCATGTGTGTTTTTCACACGTCTGTGTATTTTTTTCTCCAGCAGCTAGGGTGTCTACTTGACACCTTTTTTTACATTTCTAATCAGGCACCTTGTATGCTTGTGTGTTTGCTTTTCCAACAGCTAAGGTGTCTACTTCACAATTCAGATTTTTTTTTCTTTTTATATTTCTAATCTATGTAATAATTATCACATATTTCATTATTCTTAATTGTTTATTATAAAGTAGTAGGTTGAGGGGGCATTATATGACGGGTAATTGTGTGTGCCACGTGTTAAATATGATGTGTCACCATATATACTATATAAGAAATTTTTCATTATTTTTTAAAATTACAAATTGGTCAGTGTATTTGTACACTATTACTTTTATCTTCTTCTTTTATATTGTATAATGAGATTGATTAATAATATATAAAAAGTTCACAGAAGTGTCTCCATTATTTTTTAAAATTACAAATCGGTCTCTTTGTCTATGCTACACTTTTGTCTTTTCTTTTTAAAATTTATATGGTATTAGGAGGCTCAACTATATGATATAAAAATCTTTATATCTTTATATATTTATACTTATATTAGGTGATGTGTCTATGTGCCTAATTTTCACGTGTACGTGTGCTTGCTTCTCCAACATGTTGGGTGTCTGTTTGGTACACTGTTTAGATTTTTTTCTTTTTCACATTTCTAATAAGGCACCTAACATGTCTGTGTGTTTGCTTTTTCTACAACAAGGGTGTCTACTTGGCACGTAGTTCATATTTTTTTCTTTTTACATTTCTGATATATGTAATTATTGTCGTCAACTATTTTGTTATTCCTAATTGTTAAGAAAATAGTAGGCTGAGGGGGAACTATCTGACGGACAATTGCGTGCGTCACATCTTAAATGTGACGTGTCACCATATGTACTGTATAAAAAAATCTTTATTTTTTAAATTTACAAATCGATCTATGTGTTTGTATATTATACTTTTATCTTTTTTATTTGATATTGAATAATGAGACTTATCAATATTATATAAAAAAGGCCGCGGGCGGAATCAAATTTTCTCCATTATTTTTTAAAATTACAAATCAGTCTCTGTTTATGTGCTAGATTTTGTCTTTTCTTTTTAAAATTTTATAAATAAGAGAAAATGACATGTTTCTGTGTGTGCTATTCCAACAATATGTGTGCTTGCCTAAGAAAGTGATGAGCGTGGCTCATCGTCCATATCTAACGTCGGTGGGCTCTAACCCAGAATTTTTATTATGTATTAATACCCTATTAGCCTCTCTGCTTTATCCAATTTACTTTCATTTGCTTTTCTGATTTAAACCCGGCAGACTGCTCTATAATTAGGAGTTGTTACACCCATTGCAAGTCAGTTCATAGTCTAACAACTCGTAGTTAGAGTTTTAACATAGTGCAAAACATAGATTGGCCTACTTAAATTTATTTTGATTTAAATTTTGAGGGTATGGGTTTAGTGTCTTCTCGTCAATCTTCTTAGCCCCCTTTTTAACAATGCATTTCATGTTATTTATTTATTCTTATCTTATATACTACGCTATAACTAAGGGTGAGTGACGTGTGTGTGGCTGGTAATCCTGCTGCCTGGTTGCTTGCTTGGTCAACCCATTTATTACACGTGTGAAACTGATTGCCTAGCTAGTTGCCATTGTGTTATTTACATGATTGATATGAGTACACTCGATCGAGAAACTCACGTCTGCTTATATATTTAAGCTTGCTCATCAACCGTAAATGGACATGTAATTGGCTATTGGATTATTATGGCTGTGTTTGGGTTGCCATTGGGTACGTTTAGGGCTGTCAATGGGGAGAGTATTATCCGTTTACCCTTACCCATACCCTGGAGGGTAAGGGTAAGGGTAAAGATTTTTATTACCCTTTATCCATTTACCCGTTCCCCATTTCCCCGCTATACTATAAGGGGAGGGTAAGGTATAGACATTATCCATACCCTTTTACCCTTTTACCCGCACATGATATAAAGCTTACACAAATATAAATATTCTAAAGGGATTTGTATGTAAATGTTTAACCCTAATACTTGATTCTATCATTGGAAAATGACTTGTTGTTGTTCTTGTAATACTTTCTTGTTGAGAGAAAAACATATATGTCTTACGGAAAATGAGGTGTTGGTGAAACACTTATTTGTTATGCATACTTATGCAAAGGGAAAAAAATAATTTATGCATAAAAAATTGTTATTATGTGAATTGACTTAACTTTACACAGAGAAACATATGATTTTGAATTGGATATAATGTTTTATATGTTGTTATCAATCAATTAGTTATAAACTTATTAAAAATCAACACACAATGTGTATAAAATTCTTTTTTTGTCAAAATTACCCGCTTACCCTTTACCCTCCCCGTTTACCCTGTGGAGAAGAGGGTAAGGGTAAGGGGAGGGTAATGGGATTTGTGAGAAGGATAATTACCCTTACCCTTACCTGCTACCCAAAGAGGGTAAGGGTAAGGGTAAGACCTTACCCTCCCCATACCCTCCCCATTGACAGCCCTAGGTACGTTTAATTGTCACCGACTAACTAACCAACAATATGTTAACTTTGTGTAAGGTAACTGTTGTATGAAGCAACGACAAATAAACTTGAATGTAAGATGATCGTTATTTGGTACATGGGTAAGTAATCTTTTTATATGTGTACAAAGTCTATTACGACCTGCACATAAATATCATAAAATATATTAAACAGTTTGTTAGAGGGGTTCTGTGGACAATAAATATCCACGATAGATTAACAAGTTTTCTACTGTGTAGATTTCACCGACACATTATCGGCAGAAAAACTTGTATGGAATTCACTCACGAGGATTAATCATACCTTAATCAACCGACTTTATCGAGAAAGATTACTTTTCTTAGGACAAGTCCCTCCAACATGTATTATCAACTACCTATGCCCAAACCAACATGAATTGTTGTTATTATTCATTTCAAAAAATGATACATAATGAGTAGCCGATTTGACAAACAACAACTGATTAGCATGTTCACATGATGCTGAGAGCAATGCAAATCCTAGACGCACCTAAAACAAAAGATAAGTATTCGGTAGTGAATTGAGTAATTGTCTTTTAAGTTGGTTATAAGTAAATTATGCTAAATTCTAATTATGTAGTCGGGAACAAGTCCTAAATCTGAGAAGGGAGCGCATACAATTTCGGCAATATGTGCTATACATTGGAAGGAGTCAGTCGTCAATTAATCAAATTGCTCTAATTATCAAGTTATATATAAATTAATATGAGTAATAAATATATAAGTAGAGTAACTTTAGTAATTATAAGCTACATGTTGGAGGAATTCATTCAAAAATTAATCGAGTTGTTCATTTTAGTAGGTATATCATGAAGACAAAGTAGGGAGCAACCCACTCATGGATGATGAATATTTTGAAGGATGATATTATTATGAGGATTATATGTATATTAATCACACTACTCTGCACTTAGGATACACCACTGGTGAACGAATCCACCATTTTGTTGATATGTACCTCTTAGGAACTCTTATTATCCATCAGATGTTTACCTCCGTTACTCAAGACTTATTACGGTTTGCATAAGTCAATGTCAATATAAGGAACTAAATATCAAAAAAAACTATGAGGGTTGATTATATAATAACTGTGAACAACAGACACATCTCTAAGAAAGGGAGAAAATATAATTTTGATACTGAGCTATTAGTTGATTTGTTTCCATTTAGTAAGTTGTGTATAAATTATTATGAGTCTAATTACATATTAGTGAGACACATGTCTAAGAAGAAGTGAATAACAACACACGCAATTTTGTAATAACTCATATATGCTGGAACACACAGAAATGACATGTGTGTGCCTATTTTTCTATTCCAGTGGTGTGTGTGGTTATTTTTTTTTAGTAGTACATTTAACACATAGAATGACTAAGTGTGCTTGCCTACTTTTCAAGCCAAAGGCAGCTATATTTATCTGAACAAATTTTTTTATTTTAAATTATTATGTGCTCGCTCATCCAATATGTATGTTTGATTGACCATGTCTGTGAAATCTACCTGAATGATTTAGTAGCACATATATGTGCTTCACCAATATGTCTGTGTGCTTCAAAAGTCTATCTGTGATCTCAATAGTCCAATCTACTTGTTCTTACTGCTTTTTAGATCACAAATGTTGCATTTTACAGGGAGTCAACCAGTAGTTGATTGAGTTGTTCTCTTTTAGTAGGTTGTACATAATGTTGTCAGTAGTAATTATATATTAGCCATCAACATGCACATCTCAAGAAGGACGAATGTGTAATTTTGGTAATGTCGTATTTTGGATTGGATGGATTTATCCGACAATTAATTAAGTTTTTTTTCTTTTAACAAATTCTATGAGTACTTATTATATAACTTAATGAGTATAGATAATTTCAGTAATCACACATACAGGGTGGAGGGAGTCAACTAATATTTGGTCATGATGTTCTTCTTGGAACTTTTTATGTATTTGTAAATCAATAATATAATGTTTATCACCAATTAGAGAATAATTATTTTCATATGTGGTATGTATGTATACATTATGTGCCAATAATGTGTCAAAGTGGAGTTAGGTGTAAAATTGATATATATATTAGTGTAAGGCATGCCGTGAAAGAAATGCTGACTAATTTAGAAACACCAACTCTCATGGACTGTATCAAGAATTAATAGTCACTTATTATATTTATTATACTTTGTCATCTAAACAAAAACTTAAGTCCATGAAAATGTCAATTTGAGGTGTAAAAAATAATGGTTATATATATTTATATTGACATTTCAATTGATGAGTTCTTTTAACTACAATCATGTGCTTAGCATGTGCACCCTGCTTGTATACCATATAAATAAGGGAAGGTGACATGGTTGCTCTTGGTAGCTGCCTTCTTGGTACCTTAGCTTCCACAACAATGTGATTTTTTAGGTGTTTTTGTCGCTGAAATTATCTGCTAGAGAAAATCAATTATCTGTTTCTGAAATTTCTCATAGTTATCTTCTATATCTACTAATATACCAACTGTATCTCTATCTCTAAACCCTATAAATAAGGCTGATTGTGGTTGTAGGTGTTCGAGCAACTTGCTTAGTTGTTTTTATTATATTATTATATCCCATATAAATAAGGGAAGGTGACATGGTTGCTCTTGGTAGCTGCCTGCTTGGTACCTTAGCTTCCACAACGACATGATTTTTTAAGTGTTTTTGTCACTGAAATTATCTGTTAGAGAAAATCAATCATTAGTTTCTAAAATTTCTCATCATTATCTTCTATATCTACTAATATACTAACCATATCTCTATCTATAAACCCTATAAATAAGGCTGATTGTGGTGTTGGGTGTTGGATCAACTTGCTTGGTTATTTTTTATTATATTATTATATACAATATAAATAAGGGAAGGTGACATGGTTGCTCGTAGTAGTTGCTTGCTTGGTACCTTATCTTCCACAGCGACATGATTTTTTAGGTGTTTTTGTCGCTGAAAGTATCTACTAGAGAAAATCAATCATTTGTTTCTGAAATTTCTCATCGTCATCTTCTATATCTACTAATATACCAACCGTATCTCTATCTCTAAACCCTATAAATAAGGCTGATTGTGGTGTTAGGTGTTCGAGCAACTTGCTTGGTTGTTTTTATTATATTATTATAATGACTATGTTTATACACTTATCTACTCGATCTGCTTCATGCATTTACATTCTTCTCTGTTCTAACTTCTTTACACTACTTTTCGTTGATAATATATATATATATATATATATATATATATATATATATATATATATATATATATATATATATATATATATATAATATGCACTATCGCTTCATAGATCTTAATTTATAAGTATTTATGTTTTGAGTTTTTCTTCCATCGCATTTTATATATACAATAAAATAGGCAATTCAAAAGCAATTATCGTACCTTGATTTGTGAGTATTTATTTTTTGAGTTTTTATTCCACAACATCTTGAGTATGTGGGTTTATTATTTTAACCAATTTATACGTTCCAGTAGTTTTATTGTGTATTAACTGGTTTAGTCTATCTTTGTATTTACAACCTTATAGGTTGGAGGGGCCTAGTTGGATGTTTCTCGAGCTACCCTCTTTTAATTGAATGTAATTGTTTGTTTCTTTATGCAGGATGTTTGTGCACTAATTGGCCCAGTTTGTATGTGTGTTATTTGGTCCAGTATGCATGTGTACTTATTACTGGAGAGAGTCAACTGGATATTAATCGACTGCCAACTCTGGGGGTCTATTACCTTACAGAAAAAAGCATCTTTGTTCTCTTTGTGTGTATTTTTCCAGCTGTTTGCTCAGTTGCTGATTTTTTTTAGAGGGAGCCAACTTGTTGTCAATCGAGATGCTTTCTATTGCATATAGCACTGATATGCAGCTTATGAACTCGATCAGAAAAATAGTTTGGAGTTTAGAGGGAATTTTTACAATATGTGTGTGATTATTGTTCCATTATGTCTATGTGTTCCAATAGCATGTATGTGTGTTACTTGAACCAATGTTTCTGTGTGCTTACGGATAGGAGGGAATCAATTAGTTATTAATCGAGCAGTTCTTTCTTACCGGGTTGTAAATAAATTATTGAATGTTAATGTCACTACATATGAATACAACTAGACGGTCTCAATTCCAAATCAAAAGAAAATTGTGTGCACGTGCTTAACACGTGTTCGGTTTTAGGTGTGTGTTTTTATCAGACCAGACTATGTGTCTTTTACAAATCAGTTTGTGTGTTCTAATAGTCTGTCTGCATACTAATGAGTCCAGTCTAATTATATGTTTGACATCATCAATTTCTATAAAGGGAGTTTCAGTAAATTATCTGTGCTCATTGATCCAGTTTATTTGTTTGTTCAATCCGTCTATCTCAGTGCTAATTAGCTTAGTTTGTCTATGTGTTAAATAATTCTGCCTTAGCATTACTTGGTCCAATATATAAGTGTGCTTACAAGTTTGATGGAGTTTGTTGATTTTTAATCAAGATGTTTTCTCTTAGTATGTTTTATATAGATTAGCGCATGTTAATGTCGTGGTCATTAAGAGTCCAACAAAAAAAGTAGTTTTGATTTAGATTTTAGTAATGACGTGTTATAAGTCAGAGGAAGTCAACTGGTCAACTAATTGAATGCATCTACATGTGTTCCAATAGCTTGGCTATGAGCTCATTAGTCAATTCATTGTTTGTATTCTAGCAACATGCATGTGTGTTAATCAATCCAACATGTATGTATACTAATCAATTCAACAAGTTTGTGCTTATATATTAAAATGAGTCAACTCGATTTTAATCGAGTTACTCTCTCTCTTGATGACTTAGCCATTTTTTTGTAATTCACAATTTTATAATTTATAATTTTTGTTATGCATACTATAGAGAGTCAACTGGGTATTAATTAAGCTATTCTTTTTTAACAAGTTGTATGTAATTATTATTATTACTAATTATGAATCTAGAGAAAAGATCAAATTTTTGGATTATATTTAAATAACCATCAACCATTTTTATCATGTGTAATAGTATACATTAGAGATTTAGTTGTGTTAATTCAACTGTTATTCACGTGCTTTCAACTAGTTCTATAAATAAAGGTAGGTGACGTGCATACATGCCTACTTTTCATGTACATGTGTGCTTGCTTCTCCAGCAGGTAGGGTGCCTGCTTGGCACACAATTTAGATTTTTTTCTTGTTCACATTTCTAATAAGGCACATGACATGTTTGTGTGTTTGCTTTTCCAACAACTAGGGTGCATACTTAGCACACAGTTCATATTTTTTTCTTTTTACATTTCTAATATATGTAATAATTGTCGTCATTTATTTTATTATTCTTAATTGTTTATTAGAATATAGTAGGTTGAGGGGGCATTATCTGTTGGTAATTGTGTGTGTCACATCTTAAATGTGATGTGTCACCATATGTACTATATAAAAAACTCATTATTTTTTAAAGTTACAAATCAGCCCCTATGTTTGTACACTATATTTTTATTTTTTTCTTGTTAAAATTTATATTGAATAATGAGACTCATCAATACTATATAAGAAATGTTAGTGGGGGTGGAATGAAATTTTCTGTATTATTTTTTGGAATTACAAACCAGTCTCTGTGTGTATGCTACACTTATGTTTTTTCTTTTTAAATTTCTATACCGTATTAGGAGGCTCAACTACAGTATATAAGAAGTCCACATAGGAAGATGAATGCAATTTTCTCTATTTTTTTTTGGAGTTACAAATAGGTTCATGTATGTGTACGATACACTTTTGTCTTTTCTTTTTAAAACTATATATTCTATAAGGAGACTCATCTATACTATATAAGAAATCTTGCATAGGGAACTAAATGCAATTTTCATCATTATTTTCTATAATGAAAAACAAGTTTATGTGTGTGTACACTATGCTTTTGTTTTTCCTTTTAAAATTATATATTGTATAAGATGACACATCTATACTATACAAAAAAGCACAAAATGCCGACAAGGGAATAGCCCGATTGGCGAATTCCGTTGGTCCCCAATGAAGGGACCCAGGTTCGAAATCACACGGAGAAGCATCTCTTGATTTATCACCCTCCCGGGCGTCCGACCTCCGCCACGAGTTATGGGAGAGGGGAGGAGAAATCTTTCTCTCTTAATCCCAAAAAGCACAGAATGCAATTCTCTGCATTATTTTTCAGAACTACAAACCGGTCCTTGTGTATGTACACTACACTTTTATATCTTTTCTTCCCAAAAGTTTATATTATATAAGGAAACTCATCTATACTATATAAGAAAGCCCATAGAGGAGGCTAAATGCAATTTTTTCATTATTTTTTGAGTTACAAACTTGTCCCTATGTATGTACACTACACTTTTGTCTTTTTTTTTTCTTTTCAAAAATTTATATTGCGTAAGGAGACTCATCTACACTATATGAGAAAGGCCCTAGAAGGGGTTGAATACAATTTTCTTTATTATTTTTTAGAATTACAAACTGTCTCCTCTTTTAGCGGGTAGTATGTATCTTATTTTGAATACTGACTACATATCAGTTATCAACATACACAAAATGATATCCCAAACTCACACAAAAAGCTTATCTAATAAATTTATTGTAGCAAATAAGAATAGATGTCGACCGACTCATTATGTCACAATTATTATATGGTCACACATTATATTGATTCAGCTGTATAACACGTGTGTAGCACGTGTCTTCCACTCATTTTCAAAAGAATTTCAGGAAACCCATTTTTCAAGAACTTAAATTATGTATTTAAAAATTGAGTTAAGATTATCAGTTTAAAAACTTTAGCTTTAAAGAAGATGGCTTTCATGTGATTGACATTTTGTAATTCAAACTATAATATATGGAAAATTTAGCTTACATCTCATTTTTGGATGATCTTTCAACATATCAACCACCATACTGACTTCATATAACAACAAAATCAATGTCACATCAAATGAAATACAAAAAAAATATGTTCATGCTAAATTTGTAGCAGTAACGTGATACAAACATTTTAGAAGTTTGAAAACACATCAAAATAAATAAGCTTATTGAGGCCAAAGTTGGTTGCATAAAACCAAGATCGACATGATTATAATTTTATTTCACCCTCGAGATTGAGATTGACGTGATGATATAAATCATTATCAAATATATTCATTGATCTTCATTAGAGTCATTACTATTTTTTAACTACATTCAAAAGAAAACAAAAAAGTACAAAGAAATCATTTTGAAGCATATATTAACATGTAATATGACATATGATCATATGTAAAATCTAACATGTAAACATCTTCTCAAGGCATATGTCAATGTTGAATTACACATGTAATCTAACGGAATATTAAATTCAACATATATTGTATCTTAAGTTTATATGTATAACAATAAGAAGTATAATTAGAACTCATAATACTAGAGGATAAATGACCTAGCTAGTATATCCATTGACTCCATCAAAGTTGAATACTAAAAATAATTAAAATTTCAATCTTTTAGAACAAATTAGAGGACTTTCAACAACAATTCGCCGATCCACATTGAAGTAGGTACATCAAATGACTCTAACAAGTTACCACATGCAAATTTGTCTAATGATAGAATAGGGCATTCTATTTTCTCATGTAAAGTTTGGGCCACTGCCAAGACTCTAGCAGAATTACATAAATAATGATTGGCCCCGCATACTATAATTGGCCTTAACTGTGTGTTTTGTCCTCACTCATGCACAAGTCGAGATCAACTTCAGAACTGGTCACCCATTCTAATACTACTATGGGTTGAGCACACTTAACTACAGAGTTCTTTAGTGACCGACTCCCTAGAAAGGAGGCACACCTTGGTGATATGGATAGTCTAGTCATTCTTTTTAAAATCATTTAACTGAGACCTCAAATCTTGGGACATTACAATCTCCCTCACATGATGTTTGATGTCCTCGTCAAGGCGTAACTATACAGTCTCATAATCACTTTCCTATTTTAGTGCAGACCTAGAATGGTTGTGTACACTTAGTTCTCATTCATGACTACTAGGGCAAGGGGTGGCTCCATCAAATCAGTACGACTAGTCCCACAGACCACCACTAGTTGTAACTTGGAGCTTTGTCCTTACTCACGCACAAGTCAAGATCAACTTCCTGACTAGTCATCCATCCTAGTACTACTCTGGGCCGAGCACTCTTAACCACAAAGTTCTTTAGTACTGGGCTCCCTGAAAAGGGCGTGCACCTTGGTGATATGAGTAGTCCAATCATTCCTTTTAGGATCATTTTATCTAAGGTCTCAAATTCTGAGACGTTACATCTCATGTACTAAAAATGAATACCTTAATGGATTGTTTATATAGTAGGAAAAAAACATTGCTTGCATGATTAATGAGGATCAGAGTAGTAGATGCAAACACTTTGTTCTATGGAGATGAAGCATTTGTAAGCAATCTAGATCAAAGTTCTAGATGCGTACATTCAGTGTTGAAAAGGTTCACATTACAAAAGAGTAGTCCTCCATAGGGAAATAATGGATAGGAATGAAACTTATTTTACTCCTTTTCCTCTTGAAACTTAGAAAACAAACTCTTTATATACTTATGAAACTTGAAAAAGTTTCATTGAACTTATATTTTGATATTACATAAAAACCAATAGCTAAAAACGTGTTCCATATCTTGAGTCCCAAACTTTTTAGTCCACTAACAACAAATAGGGTTGAGCATTGGATCGGGTTAAACCCGACCGACTCCTGACCCATAATTTTCTATCGGTGGGCTAGCGCCCTGACCATATGCCCACATTTTAATATGGCCGGGTTAGAGTCTAGGTATATTCGAACTCGAGGAACCTAAGATCTGATCATATATATACATAAATATATACATATATATATTTATATATGTATATATATTCATAATTATCACATATCATATGGTATAATTGTTTACTGTAGTTATATGCTACATGAGAAAATTGCATATACATAACTCCCAATTTTTGTATTGTAAGGACACAATTCAATGGACAATGAGCCTCTTCAACTTCTTTCACTTTCATTCATTACTCTATATCCATTTCGAACTATGTTCATGCCCATTATTTATCCCATATTATTTATTATCTCCTTTTTGGTCAGCCATGGCACTTATGTAATCTTGCTTTTTTAAGTTGTTTAAACAATTTTACCAATATTGTATACAATATGTGATTTAATTTGTTTATATTTCACAACACAAAGTCATATATATAATTTTTTTAGTGATTGGAATTGCATTCATGTAATGGATGATTGTCCTCATAAATTTCTTTGACCCTTCATCAAGCAATCTAATATTGATTTAACATTATGTTCATGATGTTATCATTTTTAATTTCTTGATTTCTTCTTTTCACTCCACTGTGCAATTCAGTTAGACTTTTCATTTTCCAATGGTGGGTAAAGAAATTTATGTCTTGAGAGATCTTAATAATATGTTAAGATATAAAGTGGTGCCCATACATAACTCCTTGTTACAATACTGACAAGTCAACAGTTCAACAAGAAATTTCTCTCTAGAATCAATTTGATGTTCAGTTGACATTATAGACTAATTTATCAATACATTCATCTCATTATTCACTCAAAATTTCTACATTTCATGAAATATTTCCAAGTATGAACATAATCATATAGTGTGTATGTATATTTTGCAAAATAAACATTTCAAAATATACTTATTTTAATGAAAAATATTAAAAACATGAATATGCCACCATATTTAAAAAATATCAACACAGGTTGGACCTGAACCCATCCTGTAACCCGAGTATGTAACATGGGCCGGGTTTGGGTCCATAAAGTGTGAAAAATTTTGGGCCATGACCCGGTCCACATCCCGCTAGTAAAATTTGGGTCTGGTCAGGGTTTTAATGAACCTGCAACAACTTGGCCCGATGCTCAACCCTAACAACAAACCAATCAAACCTCTGATTCACTTAGGATAAAAAGGAAACATGATATTTGAGTTGCTAGCACGTTTTATATAGAAAATGAGGAAAAATAAGATAAAGCATTGTGAATCCATGGTGAAAAATTGTTTTGGCATGCGAGTCGGATAACTAAAAATATAAAAGAAAACATAACTAGAAATTTGGATCCAGTGATCTTTTTGTTGGTATGTATGCCCAAAGAGTCAATCATTTGATGATTGTAATGTGGCATTATGTTCTTAACTTGATAATATTAATAAAGGCAACTATGTCTCTTTATACTTGTTTCACTTATGAGATGATGACATATCATAATAGATGCCTAAAGAATGGTGTCATTCAATGAAATATGTCTTTAGGTTTAGGATCTAAAGAATGAGATCGTTTGTATGATAAAATTACATACATTCTTGTTATGTCTCTAATGGGATATATCATGGAGGAAAAATAGACGGCAAAGACAAAATGTGGGTTGACTGATGATAGAGTCTCACCAGTCATGATATTGAATATAAAGTCAAACACATATGTACATGTTAGAGAATAGTGTATTGGACAGACACACCTTGTTGTTCGATGAACTTCGACGCCATCCAATGTGACCTTGAATAAGGGTTGTCATAAAGATGGTGCTAGGGTATGTTGTGACATATGGGGATTGATTGTGAGAGATGTAGATGAGATTTGCCCCTCTTATTGAGAGTTTGATATCTCAGACCCTTGATAAGCGAGACTCAGAGATATTTGGCTGTACTAATATGAGTCAATATGTTAGATGTGAGCTCACATGCATCTCTACATTTTTTATATAGTTCAAGAACATAGATGGAGTATTAGTAGGATGATGATTCCATGCCTCACATTAAATCTAGATATTAGAGATAAAGGAACTATATGATCATGGTAACACTGGTCACATATTATAGGTTAAAGTTGTTCTCCAACTTTCCAATTACTTGGATTGCAATGATGTGTTTCTAGATAGCATCCATTGCTTGTGTAGTCATAATGGTTATGGACTTCACTACCAACATGATATGGCACCTATAGGGTCACATAAATAGGATGCACTTGGAATATGATTTTTCTCATGGATAAGATTTAACATGGTTACTAAAAGTGTGTACGCAATGCAATTAAATAACATGGGTTGACCAGAGTGTCCAATCGATTGATTAGTAAGCCAGTCAATCGATTGAAGTGCCCAGTTGACCGACGAGATCACTTTTAGAACCAATCAGTTTGACTGGGTTAAACAAAGATGTGAAATGACCAGTTTGACTGGGCCAAACAATTAATAATATATGTAATGAGGTGCATTAATTGTCACACTAATCGACCGAGTTATTGTGCTACTAGACACAAATTAATTGGCCAACTAGACAGTCCAGTTGATCAACTGGTGTGTCATTCAACCAACTAGATGGTCTAGTCGACTAACTGACGGCGCACAACATCCATCAAACCAATAAGATCTAGCCTTTCGTATCCCCTAGATTTAAAAAACCCTAACCCATCCACTCCCATATAAGGAGGGCTTTGGTCAAGGCTCTTGAGACATTTCTCTTCTCACAATTGTTCTAATGTGTGCGAGAGCCTAAGAAGTCTTCCCAAGAAAGGGAGAGACATCAAGGGGAAAGGAAGTCAGTGCTCACATGTTGACAAATAGAATAACTACTTCTTTTCATAGGCTCTAGAAGTGTGACGTGGAGTTCCCAGTAGTCTGAGTGGACCACGTAGAGGCCTGGAAGTCATTGTTTCCATACTAAGAGAATGACGTCAATTTTCGTATGTGTGTTGCTTGCGAAGGGAACACATCTCTATGCAAGAATGTTGTTGAACATTCTCTAGGACTAGGTACATCTAGCACCCTCTTTACTAGATACATCATTGTTGACGAATTCTACTAGTTAGGAAATATGGATAAAAAAATTATGTTGCCTACTCTGCCATCATATTTCCCTATAGTGGTATCAAAGCCACTTCAACTTATAGTGTATCAGGATTTAAATTGATGCGATCAAATTTAGTTTAATTTCTTACTTTTGTTGAATATGATGCGAACATTTAAATGGTTAATGTGCATATCTGATTAAATACCACATACACTAGAGAATGTCATGTAGATCCAATATATATATATATATATATATATATATATATAGAGAGAGAGAGAGAGAGAGAGAGAGAGTTAGGCTAGAATACACTCGAGTGTACGGATCACACGAATACACTCAAGTGTGTTTGCATATCAAGACTATTTTTTGCAAAATGTAAACCATTGATCTTCACCGTCATACTATAACTAGGCTACATAAAAATTTTGAGCCCATTTGGATGAGTGTAAGTCACTCATCTAAGGGCAACAAAATCGACACGCAAAACTAATTTGAAATGCAAAATTTTTGCGATCTTCATAACATGAGCTATACATATTCAAATGTGCTCAAATTTTTCGTATGAGTTATTCATGAGATGTTTAAGAAGATTAATGGATTAGATTTTCAAAAAAATATTGCATCATGAAAAACTACTTAAGTGTATTCCGCTCCGGATACACTCGGGTGTATTCTAGCCTGACTCTCTCTCTCTCTCTCTCTCTCTCTCTCTATATATATATATATATATATATATATATATATATATATAGACACACACAATCCATACATGTTGCCCTAAAATGGTTTTGATGGTGGATGTATGCATGGTTATGGCCAATACCCCTTAGATGCTTGTGTGGTTGGATGGTTTATTTTTTGTCTTATAAATTCAATTTGTACACCAAGCCTTCCTCTCTCTTCTCCAAATGTAATTCATGCTTAACCCCCTATGCTTCCCTTGAATGTAACTTGAGATATTCTCATTTTATAATGTAATGTGTAGATAGAATCGATATTAATTTTGTTTTGGTAATAGGAAGGCATTTTGACCAGTCAATTCAACTGACTAGAAGTTGAGTAGATCGACTGGAGGACCGCAGTAGTCGGCCAATAAACTGGATGCCCAATCGACTGAGTGGAGGAGTCCAACCAACTGCTTGAATCAGGATTCAATGGACCGACCAACAAGAGGATGAACTGATCGACTAGAAGGTCCAGTCGACTGACTGACATGTTCCCAACACAAGAAGTTCTAATACAACTGGATACATATGATGCATGACCTTAGGTGTATAAAAAATCTATATGGATCCAAATAATTGTATTATCATGGCCATAACCAACACTCATATATTTGTGATTGTATGTGGATATAGTATGTATATGATACATAATATAAAATTGTGGTGATTGGATATGTTTATGTATTTATAAATAAAATACATGAATAAATATCAAGTCTTATATGCTTTCCATAAGAAACACACATGAAAATCTTGATTGACCAAGCGTGGGTACACCCTAGCGTGGTGCGTCGTCTATCTCATGGAAGTGTGATGGTAATTATGTGGGTCTTCCATAGCAGGGTATATTTATATCATGTTGGCTTTTGGGTTAGGCTTAACTGGGTGACCTTAATAGAATTAAGTGCCTAGAAGTATACAAATGTATTACGACAAGGTTTTGTGCATACCATCTATCTAAGAATTGCATTGGAAGTAGTTGGGAAATGTTACCTACCTTAATAATTATGGAAGCCAACATTGGTTGGATAATAACTCAATGTATTTTGGATCTTGGCTCGATACAAATTGTATGTTGCAAAGTTTGTGAATCAATATAGAGGTTATTTATTTGAACAAAATAATGGGAGAGATAGTTAATTAAAGGCCTAATTAATATCATCAATATTCTCAAATCAACTCAAAAGTGTTTTGACAAATGCAAATTTTCTTTTATAAAATTAAATAGCAGACAATAACACATTGTGATTGGTCCTTATGATAGAAAAACTAAATGGGACCGACTTCTATAACCGGTTCATGGATTTAAGAATGGTTCTCACTCATGAGCATAAGATCTATATCCTTGACACACCAGTGCTAGAGTAACCCACTTCTAACGTGCCTAGGGCTAAGGTGGATGCTTATTGGAAGCATGCCAACGGTGCCTCCAACATTAAAAACCCTATGATATGTTGTATGAACTATGAGTTGCATAAGCAACATGAAAATATAGAAGTTCTCGAGATGGTAGCACATCTTAAGAACATGTGCCAAAGTCATGAAAAGCAAGAAAGGTACAATGTATCCAAGGCACTCTTTGAGTGTAAGATAACAAAAGGGGATCCAGTGAAGCCCCATGTGCTCAATATGAATGGGCATGTAGAATGTCTGGAGAGACTGTTATTTCCTTTGATCCAAGAGTTGACCACTAATATGATTCTATAATTGTTTCCTGAATCATAAAGCCATTTTGTCAAGTGTTATTACTTGAGTTACTTGACCAAACCAATGTCTGAATTGCTTGTCGTATTGACAAATGTTGAAGCACAGATGAAGAAGGACAAACCTGTGATGATGATCAGTGGAGGGGAGTCTAAGTTCAAAGGCAAGGCTAAGAAAAGGTATGAGGCTAAACTGAAGTCCAAGTCTTTTGTACTCAAGATAAGGAGAAGGGCAAGTGCAAAAGTAATATGTCCTTTTCACTTAGAGGAGTTAAGGAAGATGAAGTGAGGGATACAGATCTCTACTTCGGGCATCAATGTTATTGAGATTAACTTTTCCACTTCTTCATCTTGGGTATTGATACCAAATGTGGATCACACATTTGCTCAAATGTGCAAGATTTGAAGAGAAGAATATCTTTAAAGAAAGATGAGGTTGAATCGTGAGTCACCAATGGAGAAAGAGTTGTTGTCAGCGTAGTTGGAAACTATGAGTTACCTCTGCCCAGTGGGCTTGTAATAAAGTTAGAGAACTACTATTATGTACCTACCATTATTAGAAACATCATATCTATATCCTGTTTGGACAATAGTAGATTTGAATTTCTTATGAAGAATGGTCGATGTTCTATTAGTAGAGATGAGATCTTTTATGGTAGTGCCTCAATGTAATATGGTATACACTTGTTAGATCTAGAGACAAGCATATATAAAGTACATATAAAAAGGCTAAAAATGGATAACTCAAACAAGACATGCCTTTGGCATTGTCGTCTAGGGCACATAAATGAGAAACACATTTTTAGACTCCATAAAGATGGTTATCTAGACTCTTTTGGTTCTGAACCAATAGAGACATGTGAATCCTGTTTGCTAAGCAAGATGGCAAATCACCTTTCACTGAATACAATGAGAGAGCGAGTAATTTATCAGGACTTATACATTTTGATGTATGTGGACCTTTTAGAATGTATGCCAAAGGTGGTTACCAGTACTTCATTAGCTTTATTGATGACCTTGGTAGGTTTGGATATGTGTATTTGATGAAACACAATGGTATTGTACCACAATGGATTCCACCTAGAACACCATAACAAAATGGTGTATCAAAAAGAAGGAATCATACCATGTTGGACATGGTGCAATCAATTATGAGCTTTGTCGATCTTCTAACTTTCTTTTGGGGACATGTTCTGCAAGCCACCACATTTACACTAAACCACATATTGACTAAATAGTTCAAAAGAGACCATATGGGATATGGCATGGGATTCGTCTCAATGTGTCTTTTATGAAGATTTGTGGTTGCAATGCTTATGTGAGAAAATAGTTTCCTAGAAAGCTTGGACCTAAATCAGATAAATGTTATTTTGTTGGATATCCTAAAGAAACTAGGGGATACTACTTTTACACTTCATTTGACAATGAAGTTTTTGTTGCCATGACTGGCACATTCCTTGAAATGGAATTTATTTCCAAAGGAAATAATGGGAGAAAAGTAGAACTCTAAGTGGTTCGAGACCGACAAGAAAATATTGAACCCGAGGTACAAAAGGAACAAGGAGAGTCACAAACTGTTATGGAATCCCAAGTTCCTTGTGTAACACAAGAACCTCGCAGAACTAGTAGGACACACCTTCAGCCTGAAAGATTCGAATGTCTTGTGACTCAAGAAGGTGATGAGTTAGTCATAGATGATGAGCCAACAACCTACCTAGAGGCTATGGAGGGACTAGATTATGAGAAATGGCTTGAGGCCATGAGATCTGAGATGGAATCCATGTACACCAACAAGGTATGGACCTTAGTGTATCCACCCGAAGGGGTAAAACCCATAGGGTGCAAGCGGATCATTAAGAAGAAGATGAACATGGGTGGTAATGTACAAATTTATAAGGGCAGATTGGTTGCAAAGGGTTTTGGACAAGTTCTAGGAGTTGATTATGATGAAACCTTTTCACCGGTTGTCATGGTTAAATCCATCATGATCATGCTTGCCATTGTAGTTTATTATGACTATCGAATTTGGAAAATGGATGTTAAATCCACTTCCCTTCACATGAATCTTCTTGAGGATGTGTACATGACACAACCCGAGGGTTTTATAAATATGAATAATGCAAATAAGGCATGTCAGCTGCAAGGGTCAATCTATGGATTGAAGCAAACATCTCAGAGTTGGAATCTTCAATTTGACGAGACAATCAAAGAGTTTGTCTTTATTCAAAATGAAGATGAACCATGTGTTTACAAGAAGGTTAGTGGGAACACATTTTTGTTCCTCATATTGTATGTATGTGACATACTATTGTTGGGGAATGACATCCCTACTGTAAGACCCCTGACCTAGCTTTAAGCTTGATCTTTCTTGCTTAGTAGAATTAGATGCTTGAAACCTTAATCTAATCATGTGACGTGCTTTAATAACATGTGACTTGCTTGTGTTTCAAGTTTGGTCCAATTTGGATGTTGTTTGAGCTAGTTATGCTATATGTGTGCTTGTTTTGGACCTAATTACAATTTACCCATGCTTAGGGCTTATGTTACAATTTTTCACATGTTTTATGTGCCTCTTGTGTCTTATATTTGTGTTAGAGAGAGTGGTGCATAGGGGTGCGTTGTTGAACCTTGGTTGATGAGGTGGCATCATGTGTTGAAATTAGGGTTTTGCATGGATGCCTAAGTTGATGTTGACTGTTGATGTTGACCCTTTGTGTGTGGCAATCAATGTTCTTTACTTTGGTCTTTTTTTTAGCATTCAACGATGTTTTGGACATGTTCTATAGTCTTGGCAATCATTTTCTCTTAGACCTTAGTTGCTATGATCACCATGGTCGCTATGTTTCTTGGTCACCATGGTAATAGCGGTTGCTACCTTTGTTAGGTTGCTATGTTTCTCCTTTGATCATTGTGTTTTGAGGACCAATATGGTCACTAGACTACCTTTATCTTATCACCCATGATGCAAGAATGGTCTTAGTGCTTGCATGGCTGAGTTTTTGGAAGGAAATTGGCACGAGTGTCTTGACACCTAACCTCTCTTACCTCTCTCCTACCATTGGGTATTTATACCCCTCTCTTTGCATTCAAGTGATCTCTTTAAACCCTCTTGCTCTCTCTCATCCTTGGAGCTCGTCCCTTGTGATTTTGGTGGTGGATAAGAGCTCAACTTAGAGCAAGGTGGTCAAACCCTTGCATGTGTGATGTAGGGTTGGAGCAATTCTCCTTTAGTGATCCTTTGGTGTTCTTTGATCTTAGTAAGTGATCTAACCTTTTTGGTTTTGTTTTATTTCAACCCTACCCCTCTTTTATTTCTCTTGTCCAAATACATGGGTAGCTGTGGTTGTGCCTCTTGAGGAACTTCTCTCTTTAAGGTTGAATCCATGGTTTTCCCATGGTAGTACCTAATTTGAGTAGAAGATCTCCTCTCTTCCCTTCCTTTTTGGCCTAGGGTTTGTGCTCTCTTCTTTGATATTTCTTTAACCTAGGGATGTTTTTCTTTCTTTGAGGTGATGCTAGCTTGGCCATAGAGCTAAACAAGCTAGAGTTTTCTCTTCTTGGAGCTTTCTTCCTATTTGGAACCTCTACATCCTAATCCAAGGCAAGTTATATAACTTTCCTTTCATTATTGTTGCACTCATCTTTCATGCTAATGATATACACTAAAAACGTGATTTTAAGTAGTTTAATGATGGTATCATGTTCTAATCTTTACTATTCATGGATATCCTTGTGTAAATAATCTCTTTTGCCTAAACCTTAAGCTAGTGCATGACTATCTTGTTGAAGATGGAGGTTTGATTCTTGCATGCATGTGTTCAACATTTGGTTTTCTCTCTCTTATCATGTTTCCATGTTGACCTTGTTACGATCATAATTTGGGTTTTGGTTTTCATCTTCTTCATGTGGTTTTCACCTTGATGAGTCTTCAGATTCTTGATGATGAACATCTATTTTGGTCTCTATCCTCTCTCTAATTTTATGTGGTTTCCATGATTCTTTGACCTTACATGGTTGCTATGTTTCTTTGATCTCATAGTCATTATGTTGAACCATATTGGTCGAAGTGTTCTATTTCAAGTGGTCACTATGCATGGAGATCTTGAAGTGGTCTCTATGTTTTGAACCTAGAGAGGTCACTATGTTTGGATTCCTTGCATAAAAGCTATGTGTGAATCTTTGTGTGGTCGATAAGGTAGAGCTTGTAGTCGCTATGATTGATTATTTATGTTGGTCGCTACTTGGAGTTGTTGCTTGCACTCACCATGATCTTGGTGGTTTCTATGGTGGACCCTAGCCCTAATGGTCACTAGGGAAACAAAATCCTAGTGGTGACTAGAGATAGATTTAACTTGTATGGTCATTATGCTTCCTTGTTTTCATGATCGATTGGCTATGATAATGATGTTTAATCTAATGGATTCCAAGAATGAGGGAAGTGGTGAATAGTAGGGTTGAATATTAATTACTATTATGAAAACCCTAAATTGGTTAGCTATGAGGAACCCCAACCCTAATTTGAGTATATGGTAATTAAAAATTAGCTTGCTTGAGTAACTATTATGTTGATGAAGTACTTTCTCTCTCTCCTACTTGTTGTAACCCTGATTTACTGGTTGAGTAAACATAATATCTAATGCTTGCTCGCGATAATACTTACATGACACATATGTGGTGATTATGAGCTTTGATGAGGCATGGAGAGATAATGATGTTCTTGCAGGGAATAATGAGAATGGTCTTATGAACTTGGCAGAGGCTTAGTGACTAATTGAGGTGATATCCACTGGTGATGTGATAAGGGATTGATGTCCCATGATGATGTTTTAATGGTGATGGCCTCGTGTATGGCATTGAAATAGTATCAAATGGTGATGTGACAAGTTTATATCTTATACATTCTATATCTTTTGAAGTTGCAATCCATGCTTATATTTGTAGAATCTTTTTAGGGTTTGTATGTAACTTGATTGATGTAGTATAAAAGACACCCAATTGGCTTAACTAATAAAGTGAAACCCTAATTGTAACATCCCTGACCTGGGGTTATGGCCTAAACCTGGAAGTTTGCTTAAGAAAGTTGTTTATAAACTTTATGAAGTATTTTGAAAAGTAATTAAGACTCTTCTAGAGTTTAATTCTCGAGTTTGACCTTATTTGCAAATTGTTTGTGCTTTATATGATAGTTTGGGTGTAAAGTGCAATTTACCCAAAGATGAGGGGTTATAGTTAAAAATGTCACATTTTGAATGTACCTCATGTGTTTTAGCATCATAAGAGATATAATGATGCTAAGGGGCAGCTTGTGGAAAGCCTAAATTTTAAATTGAATCTTGTTTGAATAATGCTTGTGCCTTGTGCACCAATTTTGGTACAAATTGCAATTTACCCAAAATGTAGGGTTGATATGCAAATTACCACTTCTAGAGTGTCCCTACTCCCTCCTAGTATCATCTAGAGGAGATATAAAGAAGAATACACCATGTTTGAATCATCTTTGAGTGATGGTACTCTTGGTGATGAAAAGACCAAGAAAGGGGTGAATGTGAAGCCCATATATGAGTTGTATCAAGTTGTAAACTTGTTATGAGAGTGCCTATTGACCAAGGAGCCATAGAGGGAGTCTCATATCAGTTTGTGAACTCTTGTCCTTGTCCATGACGGGCTAAGCACCTCAAGGAGGTTATGTGTAATGGTTTGTAACTATCCTTAGAAAAAGTGTATCGGTTTATGAACAAAGTGATGTTGAATTGAAATATCTTGCTCAACAAGATAAATAAGGGCCAAAATCTTATTCCTAGATTATCCTCAAGAGTTTTTCATGGCAATATAAATATGTATACAGGGACATGTGTCAATCATGCATGGACACGTGGCACCTAGTAGTATAAAATGATGACACCTCATATCTACTCTTTTTCATGAACCACAACTATATATACCATTCCTTTCACCTACTAGTGAATTTTTCAAATCTTACCACCCTTTTCCTCTTAGATATCATGCATAGGTGAAGGGTAATCATGCATACAACCTTGGTATCGGCCATAGCACAGTGATATCGGCCATAGTAAGGTGATATCAGCCATAGTGAAGTGATATCGACCATAGCAAGGTGATATCGGCCATAAAGAAGTGATATCGGCCAAAAGTGAATGGATATCAGCCACAGGGGAGGGATATCAGCCACAAATGGTGATGTATCATCCATGGTGCTAAGGAGAAAGAAGGAGCTCAAGTCTTAACCCTAAGGTGAAGCCATGATCACCTTCAACCTTGGATTAAAGCATGGATCTAGGGTTGTGATCTTCCTTTCTTTTCTTCTTCACAAAATACATATCCATTGTGATTCTTTACATATAGAGGAATTAGGAAGCTCATCGTCAACCTTGGGAATGTGAAGCTTTGGAGCTACAAAGTTGTTCTTGAGGCGGGTTATATAACTTGAACCCAATTATGTTATTATTCACCTTCAATTCTATTATACTTGATGATCCTATGAGTTCTAAAAGTTGTTTAGGACTGTTATACATGAACTAGGATAGTAAGAACAAGAGTCTATAGGTTGATGATGATGACATAATCATGGTCCAACCTGATATAGGGTTGAAGTACCTCTAACCTGATATGGTGAGGTGAACATACCTATAGAACAATACAATGATGAAGCATATGCCTTATGCATGATATGATGATGAAGTACACACCTTATGCACGATATAGTGTCAAGCATACACCTTGTGCATGATATGGGGTCAAGCACACACCTTATACCCGATATGGTGTTAAGTAGATACTCTAACCTGACATGGTGTTGAAACCCAACATAGTAATATGGAACCCGATATGCATTGGAACTTCAAACCCCTATTGGTTTGTACATCTGGTTTGGTTTAGACTAACCTGATATCTAGCCTATCACTTATCACATGATGAAGAGTAGGATGATACCATGAAGGTTTGATGGGATATAAGCATAAGGATCTAACCCGATATGCAAACCCTAAATGATGAAGCAACCCGATATGGTAGCACAATATGGTGATGAGGATACACCTCAAGCATGATAGGGAAGCATGATATGGTGTCAAGTACACACCTATATGCCCGATATGGTGGAAGCACCTCAATTCAATATACTCGATTAACACATGAAGTGTGTTATGTCAAATAATACAGCAGGATGTATAGAGTTTAATGCATTTTGATAATTATAGGCCAATGTACCTTGAGAGAAGGATTGAGCCAATTTAATAGAGTATGATGCAATCAACATCCTAGTGAGTATGAGAGAGAAACTTATACTTGTGTGATAATCATGTAATGAGCATACATTGATACTCCTAAATATGAGTGGAGTATGAATTAGGGTTTGATTCTTGATAATATGAACTTGAAACCCTAATTGGATAAATAAGGGAAACCCTAACCCTAATGAAGGATGATGATATGATTTGAAACCCTAACCGGTTAGTAAGGGGAAACCCTAACCCTAATAATGGATGATGGTATGCACTTGAAACCCTAATCGGTAAGGAAGGGAAATCCTAACCCTAATAATGGGAAGGTTGTATATCTCTTGTATTTCACGGTGATGATATGTATTTGATATTGCTATTATCATGTAATACTAACCATGTAGGTATCATGAGATGATGAGCATAGCCAGGGATGGGCTATGATGTTCATATGATACAGATATAAATGGGCCTTGTGAGCTATGTGAAATACTTGTGCAACAAGTATAATGTATACCTTGGTCTGATGACCTAGAGGTAATGGTTACCTGATAAGTGGTAACAGTCTTCAGTGATGAACTAAGGGTTTGAATACCTCGATCTAGAAATCATGATGATGATAATGCTAAAGGATGAGAATTCCCATTAATGTGATAAGGGATTGAGATCTTGAGTGTTATATGTGTTCTAAAGATCATGAAAGTACTTGATAAATGTATTACATCTTTGTTTGCAGAATCTATTAGAATTCTTGTTTGTAACTTGATTGATGCTAAAAGATACTGTAATACACCTAATTAATCAAGTGGAATATTATCATGTAGTGCCTAGTCCATAGATCCATTCAGTGTCAGGATTTGTTGAATGGTGAAACAAGTTTAACTTGGAGAGCATATTGTTGAATATGTGGGGGTGATGGATGAACATATCCTTACATCCTGATGGGGATAGATGTGTTATCTCCCCAAAGAATAGCAGGGTTTCTTTGTGATCACCCTGATGAAAATGTACTGAGGATCAATGTGATATCTCCTCGAAGAGAGTGCATGCAGCGGCTGTAGCTCTTTAGCGAAGATGTCGCTATACCCCAGCAAACTAGTTGTAGTTTGACATGTGGTCACTGCTAGTGGTCTCGTACTGACTGAGACGAGTGAGGTCATGGCAACCAACTCTTCCATTAACCTTGTATTACCGATGCTTTATGTAGTCGTGGTCAGTTGGAGAATGAGCGGTATACCTCATCTCCTCTAGGCATAAGTGTGATTGTGAACATGTAATCATCCGTGTAGCGTATTTGCTTAAGAATTGAATACAAAAACATTGGTTGATGCTACATTACTTTTATACATCTTAGTTGATAAATGTTATACATGTTCTTCATATTCCTTATAAAGAAAATAGATGATCTATAGCTCTGTCATAGATAGTTGAATTACTTAGACAATGCTATTTTTGTACACTGCAATTAATCAATGATTAAACATGCTTATTTACAAAAAAGACCCTCTTCTTAGTTTTATACTATTTACCTGTGATAATAAAATTATTGGTGGAGAGTTATATCTCTCGTTGGGACAATTGTCTCACCCCGTGGGTTCCAAAAATTTTAGGTGGATGTGCACGAGGAGGTAGAAATAGTACTGCAGAGGAAGAACAACATCAGTAGGGACATCAGTAACAACTCAGGTTGAGTGTACTGTCTGTTGTGTCTTGTAGATAGAATTCCTATATGTTGTCTCTGTACTCTCAGGTCCATGGGAGATAGTACATATGGGTTTTATGAATGATATGAGATTTTGGCTTGATTGCCTCGAGTTTTTATGTTGCTTATGTATATGCTTGGGTAAAGCAACTGGTATATGGCATCCTTGAGATGAGATGGTACAATGTATGTACAATGTGAACCACGATGTATATAATGTTTTGGTTCTTTTCTTAAGAGTTTCCTAGAAATGGATCTCTTTGCAAAATGGTTTTAATTTTTAGTGATTTTTGTTAATCCACTGCTTATGGTTGTTCCGCGTAATTACTGGTGGCGATTTGGCTGTCGGTTGGCGTCAGACCGTCACAAAGTTTTGGTATCAGAGCCTAAGGTTCGCTGAGTCTACAAAGATATAGGATTAAGGTTGTTGAGTCTGTTATAGTGTCCTCTAGTTTATCTTATAGTGACTTCTTCTCATATAGGAGAAGAAGTAAAGCTGAAAGATGGCTGGAGCATATGAAGAACATGCTACTGAGAGCAGTGTTGCTGCACCTGGAGGAACTGTAAGGGAACATGCAAGAGAGGAATATGTGCCCAATAATCCCCAACTTGATCAAGCTATGTTAGAAAACCCAACTTTTCATGCTCTTTTCACGTAGTTCATGACCACAATGATGCATATGGTAGATCGGATGCCAACACTAGCACCTAGGGCACCAATTCCCAATGAGGGACATGGATCTGGTAAGACTTTTGAGTAGTTACGTCGGGTAGGAGCCACCGAATATGCCAGTACAGCTGACCCAGCCGACGCAGATTCATGGCTCACTGAGTTGGAGAAAGCCTTTAGAATCCTTATCATTCTAGAGACTGATAAAGTTAGGCATATTGTGTACCTTTTAAAAGGAATCGCTGGCCATTGGTGGGCCATTGAAGAAGAGAAAAGACCTGGTGTTGAGGTCGGATGGCAGGAATTCTGACGTGAGTTTGTCAATAGATACTTTCCTAAGACTTATATGGATGAGAAAATCTCACAGTTTGAGCAGATTAGACAAGGATCGATGATGATTAGTGAGTATGAAGCTAAGTTTATAGATATTCTATGATTTTGTCCACACATGGCTACTACAGATGAGGAGAGGATTCAACATTTTGAGAAGGGTCTGAACGCTGAATTAACCACACGTATATATGCTCAAGAGAATAGAGAGAGGTTTGCCACCTTTGTGGAGTCTGTTAGGTGGATAGAGAGATCTGTGATTGAGAAACGTGAGGCTAACAGTAGGAAAGTACCCACTCAGTTCCAGGGACAGAGTTCTGGAAGTTTCAAGAAACTAAGGTTTTATGCACCAGTGGCACCACAGATGTTCAGTGCTCAGACGCAGTGGACATAAAACAAGGGTAGAGGCCGTACTTTTCTACCAAGTGGAGCCCATAGAACAACATCGATGTCAGTGGAAGGACCATTTAGGCTGCAATGGGAGGACATAATCTGCTACAAATGTAGGTAGACATGGCATCTAATAAAGGATTGTCCAATTAGAGACAAGGAGGTAACCCAACCACCAAGGTAGAGTCAACAAGGCTTTCAGAGGCAACAATTCAGTAGTGGCATATGAGGATGAGGACAAGCACCCCAAGTAGGTTCATCTGCACCAAAAAATAGAGCACAAAGTCAACAATAGGAAACAATAAGATTCTATGCTATGAATCAGCCGGAGGCAGTAATCAATCCATGAGTCGTGATAGGTCAGATGGAAATTGTTTCATTCTGATATATCTTCATCTTGCTTCGTACCTGTTTTGATTGATCCGGGTGCTACACATTCCTTTATTATTCAAGAAGTGATTCATGATTGGAATACGACTGTCAGTCATAGAATAGATAATTTGTTATTAAAAACTCTGTTAGTCGGATCTGCAGTGTTGCAGGAGGTATGTTCTCCCCGTGTTATTTCTTTTTCAGAACACAACATTCAGATGGATCTTATGCCACTTTAAATGCACGCGTTTGATGTAATTCTTGGGATTAACACCCTAGAAAAGTATAAGGTTGTCTTGGATTGTGGTTCTAAGCAAGCTATGTTCACAAACAGTGATAAGACATGGGTCTTTCAGGGGAACAAAAAGATTCTTCCAACATGTCTAGTGTAAGCAATGCTAGCTAAGAGGTTGATGCGACAAGGATGTGAAGCATTCTTGCCACACGTGGTAGACACCAAAGCAGAGAGTCCTAGTCTTTTTGAAGTTCCTATTGTCAGGGAATCCAAGGATGTGTTTCCTGAAGAATTTCCAGATATTCATCCACCTCGAGAGATTGATTTCGAGATTAATCTAACTCCGGGTACCCAACCCATAACACAAACACCTTATAGGATGGTGCCTGATGAGATGGCAGAACTCAAGAAATAGTTACAGGAGTTGCTTGAGAAAGGTTTCATTCGACTGTGTACTTTACCATGGGGTGCTCCAGTTCTTTTTCTTAAAAAGAAGGATGGGTCTATGAGACTATGCATAGACTATAGACAGCTTAACAAGGTGACTATAAAGAGCAAATATCCTCTACCAAGGATAGATGATCTGTTTGACCAGTTGCGTGGTGCAACAATATTCTCTAAGATAGATCTAAGGTCAGGATATCATCATTTACGTATCAAGGAGGATGACATACCTAATTCAGTCTTTAGGACAAGGTATGGTCATTATGAGTTAGTAGTTATGTCATTTGGACTAACTAATGCACCAGCTACATTCATGGAGCTGATGAATAGAATCTTCCAGCCATTCTTTGATCAGTTTGTAGTGGTCTTCATAGACGACATCCTGATATACAATAGAGATGGTCAACAACATGAACAACACCTTCGTCAAGCCTTGACTCTGTTGAGACAACACAAGTTATATACTAAGTTTAACAAGTGTGAGTTCTGGTTGTCAGAAGTGTCTTTCCTAGGACACGTTATATCTGCTTCAGGTATTCATGTTGATCCAAAGAAGGTGGAATCTGTTGTAGAGTGGGAACAACCCAAGACACCAACTGAGATTTGTAGTTTCCTAGGTTTGGCAGGTTACTACAGAAGGTTTATTAAAGACTTCATTTCTATAGCATTACCCCTAACTAGGTTGACAAGGAAGGAGGTTCCTTTTGTCTAGAATGACAAGTGTCAGCATTCTTTCCAGTTGTTGAAAGATAGGTTGACTAGTGCACCCTTGTTGGTTTTACCTGAACATGGAAAGGGATACATTGTTTTCTATGACACCTCTAAGAATGTTCTAGGATGTGTGCTGATGTAGAGTGATTATGTAGTTTCTTTTTCTTCTCGACAACTTAAGAAACACAAGGAGAACTATCCAACGCATGATCTAAAATTAGCTATAGTGGTCCACACGTTGAAAATTTGGAGACATTATTTGTATGGAGAAACATGTCAAATTTTCACAGACCATAAAAACTTAAAGTACATCTTCTCTCATCATGAGCTCAATATGAGACAACGCCACTAGACGGAATTAATCAAGGACTATGATTGTACAATTGATTATCATCTAGGGAAAGCTAATGTAGTGGCAAATGCAATGAGTAGAAAATATTCATCTCCACCCATAGATAAAGCATAGTTGAATTCTTTAATGTGCTTTAAACAAGACAAGTTTGTCTCTTTGAGACAAATGAATGTACATTTATAAGTATCTTTGTTAGCAGGATTGCTGGCCGAGATGCATGTGAAACCTACTATGAGATAACAGATTAAAGAGGCACAATAGGCTGATACTGTGATTCAGCAGATCAGGTCAGAGTATGGTAGTGAGAAACGGGACAGTTTCCATGAGTTAGAGGATGAGGTAGTCTGTTACCATGGTAGGATGGTAGTACCTGATGCCGGTGACTTAAGAAAGATGTTATGGAGGAAACCCATTCATCCATGTATGCAATGCATCCAGGGAGTACTAAAATGTATCATAACTTAAAAGATATGTATTGGTGGCCTGGTTTGAAGAAGAATGTAGCTGAGTTTGTTATGCGGTGTCCAGTATGTAGTAACTTAAACCAGAACACCAAAATCATGCAGGAACATTGCAACCCTTACATATACCACAGTGGAAATGGGATCACGTGACAATGGACTTTGTAGTTGGTCTACCCAAAACAACCAAAAGTAATGATTCCATTTTGGTGATAGTTGATAGGTTGACTAAGACAACACATTTTCTTCCAGTTAAAACAACCTATACTGCTGAAAAACTTGCATAGATCTACATAGATGAGATAGTGCAGTTACATGGATTTCCAGCTACAATTGTGTCTGATAGAGGTCCCCAGTTTACAAGTCATTTTTGGGAACAACTACATAAATCCTTGGGTACGCAGTTAAAGTTTAGCACAACTTTTCACCCTCAGATAGATGGACAATCTGAAAGGACTATACAAACTTTTGAGGACTTGCTTAGGAGTTAGGGCATGTGTTCTTCAGTTTGTAGGAAGTTGGGACTTACACTTGAGCTTAATAGATTTTGCCTACAAAAATAGTTATCAGACTAGTATTGATATGGCACCATATGAAGCATTATATGGTATATGTTGTAGATCTCCGTTATGCTGATATGAGATAGGAGAATACCAACTTCTGGGTCTTGAATTATTACAACAGATAATTGAAAAGATTAAAGTAATACAACAACAGATGAAGGTTGTACATGATAGAAAAAAGTCTTATGCCGATAAATGACGTAGACCTTTAGAATTCCAAGTTGGAGATAGGGTGTATCTCAAAGTCTCTCCTTGGAAAGGTGTTCTCAGATTTGGGAAAAAGGGTAAGTTAGCTCCTAGATTTTTGGGACCTTACCTAGTGATATCACTAATCGGAAAGGTAGCTTATAGGTTGGAGTTGCCACATGAGCTACATAGACTACATCCAATATTTCATATATCTATGCTGAGAAAGTGTCATCCTAACACAGAGTTGGTGTTACAACCTATAAAGGTAGAATCGAATGAAGATATAACCTATGTGGAAGGTCCAATGATGATTATTGACATAAGAATAAAGAAGTTGAAAATAAAGTCATAGTTCTTGTGAAAGTTCTCTAGCATCACCATGGTGTTGAAGAAGCCACATGGGAGTTAGAGGAAGAAATGACAAGGAAGTACCTTCTCTTTTCTCTTGAGATTTTGGGGACGAAATCCCTTTTAGGGGTTGATAATTGTAACATCCATGACCTGGGTTATGGCCTAAACCTGGAAGTTTGCTTAAGTAAGTTGTTTATAAACTTGTTTAAGTCTTTTGAAAAGTAATTAATACTCTTCTAGAGTTTAATTTTTGAGTTTGAGCTTATTTGCAAATTGTTTGTGCTTTATATGATAGTTTGGGTGTAAAGTGCAATTTACCTAAAGATGAGGGGTTATATTGCAAAATGTCACATTTTGAATGTACCTAATGTGTTTTATCATCATAATATAGAGAATGATGCTAAGGGGAAGATTGTGAAAAGCCTAAATTTTAAATTGAAACTTGTTTGAATAATGTTTGTGCATTGTGCACCAATTTTGGTACAAATTGCAATTTACCCAAAATGTAGGGTTGATATGCAAATTACCACTTCTAGAGTATCCCTACTCCCTCCTAGTATCATCTAGAGGAGAGATAAAGAAGGAGACACCATATTTGAATCATCTTTGAGTGATGGTACTCTTGGTGATGAAAAGACCAAGAAAGGGGTGAATGTGAAGCCCTTATATGAGTTGTATCAAGTTGTAGACTTGTTATGAGAGTGCCTATCGGCCAAGGAGCCATAGAGGGAGTCTCATATCGATTTTTGAATTCTTAACCTTGTCCATGATGGGCTAAGCACCTCAAGGAGGTGATGTGTAATAGTTTGCAACTTTCCTTAGAAAAAGTGTATCCGTTTATGAACAAAGTGATGTTGAATGGCACGGAATGGCACGGGTACCATCAAGTCAGATCCAATCGAGTTGCTGGAAGGATTTGTTTAAGAAGGATACTCAGGGAGATCATCGCTTGAGAAAGTGGATATCATTTTTTATGTACAATCTCTGATCTATCCAAGTGAGGAAGCGGCGAAGAACGCGGAACGCTGGAACCAGTGTCTTACGGGTTATGTAGTGGGTTTCAGACCACATCTTCCTACCTTGGAGCGTTACCTGAGGCAACTGTGGGTTATGAATGGTACTATAGAGGTTCTGAATCACAGGAAGGGGTTCTTCTTGATAAAGTTATCAGAACAAGCAGACTTGATATCAGTTTTGGATGGTCCTGTGTGTTTTGTGAGAGATAAGCCATTAGTTATGATGAAATGGAGACCTGGCCAACAATTGGTGAAACTAAAGCTGACGGAAGTACCCATCTGGGTGCAGGTGCACGATGTTCCTTTGGAGCTTTGGGAGAAGAAAATGTTTGAGAGGATTGGGTCTTTTCTGGGTACCCCACAGAGGATGGATCGAGCTACCTATGATTTCAAGAGACTCGAATATGCTAGGATGCAAGTTCTCATCACTGCTGACTCCAAGTTTCCGGATAGTTTGGAAGTTGCTAATGAGAAAGGGGAATCACAGAAGATTTCCTTTGTTTATGAATGGAGACCAAGGCCATGTTCTTTTTGCAATATGTTTGGGCATGAATGCCCAGAGTCTGGAGGTCAGAAAGTGAGAAAAGTATGGGTTCCTAAGGCTGTTGTTACAAATACTAGTGCCAATGTTTCTGTTCGGATTTCTTCTACTGAATCGATAGGGGGTTCTACGGATTCTATTGTTACTGAGTCTGGTATGGTTCCAACTACTAAGAACTCGAAGAATGGAGGTGCTACTGTAGACAAGGTGGTTGCAAATTTGTCTATGGGAGGTGATGGAGTGATCAGTAGCCTGGAGGCTATTGCAGATGAATCGGATAAGGAGGAATTCCATGGCACGAATGATAGCTTTGAGGATGTGGGTTCTGAATTAGAAGAAGGGGAAAGTAGGAAGGTGGTTGATCTAGTTACTCCTCTTAACTCAGCTGAAAATTCAAAGGCAATAAAGGGCAACCAAGATTCAGATGGTTTTCATCTGCCTAAGAAATCTAAGAAGTCAAAGACAAGAAACCCAAGTCCCACATATGATTCTCCTAATCCAAGTTCCTTTAACAACATATTTAAGAATTTGGAAATGGAGGGGAGTGCTGATTCTAAATTTCTGCCCAACCTAGTTTTGGAGGAAAAAGAATCTAATGGGTGATTTGAGCCTTACTATAGTTTCCTAGAATGTTAGAGGCCTAAATAATAAGGTCTCTAAAGTCCGAGAGGAAGTAAATAAGATCAAACCACATATTATCATTCTGAATGAGACTAGAATCTGCGAGAAGAAAATTAAGAGGGTTCTGCTGAAGTGTTTTACTGGGTTTAGGTGGATATCTAATCACTCCTCACATGTGCTTGGAAGAGTTATAATTTTATGGAAAGATGATTGTTGTGCTATCACTAAAATTCTGGAGACTGACCAGTGTGTTCATGTCAATGTTTGCTCTGACAATCACAAGTTCCTTATGACGGCTGTTTACAGACATAATGAGGACAGTGATAGAAGAAGGTTATGGGATAAGATAGAAGATATTTCTCCTAATGTGAATGATCCCTGGGTGATATTGGGGGATTTTAATGCTATTAAGAAGGAAAGTGAGAAGATTGGCAGGGAACCACCTACGAAGAAATCTATGGAGGATTTTAATAAGTGTCTTCTCAATTGTGGTATCTTGGACCTTAGGTTGAATGGCCCAGGTTTCTCTTAGGACAATCACCAATGGGGTGATAGGTACACTACTTATTGTATAGATATGATCCTTTATAATGTCTTGTTTATGCAAAAGTTTCCTAAATTCTCTAGTTTCCTTATTACTAACACTATCAGCGATCACAAAGTCTTAAAGTTCATGATTGGAAATATGAAAAAGATAAGGTATCCTTTTAGATTTGTGAATGCGTGGACAAGGAAGGAAGATTTTACTGATATTATTAAAGAGGCTTGGAATTCTGACATGAGTGGTTTTCCTCTGTTTAAGTTCTATTCCAAGTTGAGGAATGTGAGAAGCAAATTAATTAAGTGGAACAAGGATAAGGTTGGAAATTTCAGTGATAATGCTAGAGAGGTTGAACTTAAGTCTATTGAGGCTCAGGTTATGCTAGATGCTAACCCTTGTAGTCTTGAGTTGAGAAATGAAGCAGTTAAGTGCAGGAAGTTGGCTCACATTGCTCTTGATATTGAAGAATCTTTGTTGAGGCAGAAATCAAGGATACAGTGGCTTAAGGAGGGTGATTCAAACTCCAGTTTTTTTTATTGTACCTTGAAGGCCAGGAGGCATATAAATCATATTAAAGCCTTAGAGATTAATGGCAACTTGTGCACTAACATAGAGGAGATTAAAGATCACATTCAAGGATTTTATCACAATCTGTTTAACAGTGGTCATGTTGCTAATGTTTCTAGTTTGGGAGATCTTAATTTCTCTAGATTGAATGATGTCCAAAGGCTTTCTCTAGATAGAGTGGTTACGTATTCTGAAATTGAGAGGGTGATTTAGAATTTAAATGTAGATAAGTGCCCAGGACCTAATGGCTTTAATGGGATGTTCTACAAGGAGTGCTGGAGTATCATTAATTTGGATGTCAAGGAAGGTATCTGTCATTTCTTTAGAACAGGGAGACTCCTTAAAGAAGCGAATAAGTCTTTTATCTCTTTAATCCCTTAGTCCAAAGATACTCACCTTCTTAAGAATTGGAGGCCTATTTCTTTGTGTAATGTTCTTCTCAAGGTTATAACGAAAATTCTTAGCAACAGGTTGCAGTTGATTCTTCCATCTATTATAAGTGATAATCAGTGTGCTTTTATTCAGGGGAGAAGCATATGAGATGCTATTTTGTTATCTAATGATCTTATTCATGATTTTAATAGAAAAGGAGGTAGAAGGAAGATGTGTATCAAGTTAGACATTTTAAAAGCTTATGATTCGGTTTCTTGGCAGGCTCTTTTTAGTATTATGAATCTTATGGGTTTCCCTCAATGCTGGATTGTTTGGCTCAAAGAAATTTTCTCTACGATTACCTATGAGGTTCTAGTAAATGGTGAACCTATGACTGCCTTTAGTCCGAGTAATGGGGTTAGGCAAGGAGACCCCTTGGCCCCCTATTTATTTGTGATGGTCATAGAAACTTTTTCGCAGTTGATGAATAGTGTTGTTAAAGAGGGGAAGAGTAGACCTATTTGCGCTTCTAACAATCTTATGATTTCTCATCTGATTTTCACAGACGATCTTATGGTCTTTATGGAGGCAGATGTGGGGAATGCTATGGCCTTAAAGAGTGTTCTAGAGGATTTCTGTTTGAGGACTGGTTTGAATATTGATGTTGAGAAGAGTTCGGTCATTTTCAGTGTTGACGTAGATAAGGAGAACATTTGTAATATCCTGGGTATCTTTGAGGGCAAGGATGCTCAAAGTTATTTGGGCATTCCCCTTTTCATAGGAAAGTTGTCCAGGAAACATTGTAGTCCTCTCTTGGATAAAATTAAGTCTAGATTAGATGGGTGGAAATCAAAGCATCTTTCGATGGCTGGAAGGGTTGAATTGGCCAGGTCAACTCTGTCATCTATACACCTTTTCTGGACTAGTCATTTCCCTCTACCTTGTTCAGTTGCTGATGTTATTGAAAGAATGATTAGAGATTTTGTTTGGGGTAATTCTGACAACCATTCTAATGTCCACTTGGTAAGATGGGAGGCAGTGACCAAGCCAAAGGGAGAAGGTGGTTTAGGCATTCGATCTATTAGAGAAATGAATAAAGCTTCCTTAATCCTTCAGGCTTGGAATATTGCAAGTAAAGCTGACTCGCTTTGGGTTAAGTGGATACATGAAAGATATTTCAAAAAAGATATTTTCTGGTTGGTCAATGCTAATATTTCCTTTTCATGGCACCTTAATAGAATTGTTCATGAAAGAGATAACCTCAAGAAGTATTTTAGTTATTCTATGGGTGATGGCTTGAATATCCATCTTTGGGGGGAACCTTGGCTTCCTGGAAATCGTTTCTTAGTGGATGTCCTGGGCAGACAAAGCATCATTAAGCTGGGTTTTTTAGGTAACAACAAACTTTGTAGCTTGATTATGAATGGAGCTTGGTTTTTGAAAGATTCACGTCTACACAAGGAGCTTAACATTTTGTTGAGTGGTTTGGATAAGCCTACTGGAAGAGGGGACAAGATGTTGTTCAATAATTTGGAGAATATTAAGATGAAGAATGTTTGGGATGTGGCTTGGGGAAAAGGTGTTTCTCACCCCCTGTTTGAATGGCTCTGGAAATATAGAGCTCCTTGTAGGTACTATATCCACACATGGAAGATTATTCATGGTAGACTTCTTACCACTGATCATATTAGAAAGATGGGTATTAGCACCCCTTCTTATTGTTTCCTCTGTAAGATTAGTGAGGAGAGTTTAAGTCATTGCATGTTTACATGTAATTTCACAAATCAGATATGGAGAAAAGCGGTTTCTGAAGAATGTATATCTATCTACCCTAGATCTGTGAATGATATGGTGGAGTGCAAAAGTCGAAGAAGTCACATGTTTGCTCTTTGCATTTTGCATGCACTATGGGGTGAAAGAAATGCCTACTACGGGAGAGACCTTGGTTGAAGGTGTGGGAGCAGATTTTGAAAGATGTCCAGCTCTACGAGGATAGTTGATTTTCTGTTTCTAACTTCTTGGCTGATCGGTTTTGTTTGGAGTTGAAGAGGATGCAATGAAAAAATTTTACTTGTTCTTTTCGTCCCCTGGAGATGTCATGAAGTTTTTTGAATAGTTTGAGTTTCCTTGTCTTTTTATCTCTGAAGTGCATATTTTTTTATCTTTGTTCCTTTTGCTGTGGGGTTGGAACATTCATGCGTTTAGTTAGGTGTTGCCAACTTCCATCTCAGTTTTGGTTTGCTGGTCTGCTGATCGGGTTTGTTTGAAGATGAAGAGGATGCATGTGGTTTTTTCTGGTGTGGTTGGCTGCTGTGATGTTGACTAATAGTGGCACCACTCTTTTCTGGTTCTCTTTGGAGTATAGACTTGGAGGGCCCTTATGATTTTGCCTTGGGAAGCTTCTGCCGTGCTTTTGATATGTATCTACTGATCTATTGTAGGTTTTCGTTGGGGGGGGTAGAAATGAAGTGAAAGTTTTGGATTGTTCCTTTACGATGTTTCTGCTGGTTTTCTGATAGTTGGCTCTGTTCTATACAAAGTATATATTTTCTTTGATCTCTTTGTGGTGGGGTTGGATCATTCATGCATATAGGTTTTTTCATGTTGTTGCCAACTACCATTTCCAGCTCAGTTTTGGCACTCTTGCTCCAGATGAAGGAAGATGTTCTCTGTTCAAGGTTGCTCTGAATGCAAGTTCTATGTAGTTTCACTTGTAGTCTTTAATGCTTCCCTAGCTGGTTCAGCTTTCAAGCTTTCAAGAGGTTGGTTGGAGTCATAGGTCATTTATTGATGTCTGATTGTTGTGGGTTTTGTTTTGCTCTTGTTATACTGTGTTGTAGATGCAAGAGAGAGTTGTTTCTTGGGTGCAAATTTATCCTTTATTTTGCACTCTTTGTATAGCTTTCTTTTTCTTCTTTGATCCCACCTTGGGACCAAGAAGCACTGTATATACCACCCCAAAGCAATACAAAAATAGTAAGAGGCGCGTGATTCACCAAAAAAAAGTGATGTTGAATTGAAATATCTTGCTCAACAAGATAACTAAGGGCTGAAATCTTATCCCCAGATTATCCTCAAGAGTTTTGCATGTCAATATAAATATGCATGTAGGGATACGTGTCAACCATGCATGGACACATGGCACCTAGTAGTGTAAAACAATGACACCTCATATCTACTCTTTTTCATGAACCACAACTATATATACCATTCCTTTCACCTACTAGTGAATTTTTCGAATATTACCACCCTCTTCCTCTTAGATATCATGCATACGTGAAGGGAAGTCATGCATACAACCTTGGTATTGGCCATAGCACAGTGATATCGGCCATATCAAGGTGATATCAACCATAGTGAAGTGATATTGGCCATAGCAAGGTGATATCGGCCATAGTGAAGTGATATCAGCCAAAAGTGAAGGGATATCAACCACAAGTGAGGGATATCGACCACAAGTGGTGATGCATCATGCATGGTGCTAAGGATCAAGAAGGAGCTCAAGTCTTAACCCTAAGGTGAAGCCATGATCACCTTCAACCTTAGATTAAAGCATGGATCTAGGGTTGTGATCTTCCTTTCTTTTCTTATTCACCAAATACTTATCCATGGTGATTCTTTACATATAGAGTAATTGGGAAGCTCATTTTCAACCTTGGGAACGTGAATCTTTGGAGCTTTAAAGTTGTTCTTGAGGCAGGTTATATAACTTGAATCCAATTATGTTATTATTCACCTTCAATTCTGTTATACTTGATCCTATGAGTTCTAAAAGTTGTTTAGGATTGTTTTCCATGAAGTAGGATAGTAAAAACAAGAGTCTTGAGGTTGGTGATGATGAAATCATCATGGTCCAACCCAATATGGGGTTGAAGTACCTATAACCCGATATGGTGAGGTGAACATACCTATAGCACGATACAATGATGAAGCATATGCCTTATGCACAATATGATGCACGATATGATGATGAAGTACACACCTTGTGCATGATATGGTGTCAAGCATACACCTTGTGCATGATATGGGGTCAAACACACACCTTATACCCGATATGATGTTAAGTAGATACTCTAACCTGACATGGTGTTGAAACCCAACATAGTAATATGGAACCCGATATACATTGGAACTTCAAACCCCTATTGGTTTGTACATCTGGTTTGGTTTAGACTAACCTAATATCTAGCCTATCACTTATCACATGATGATGGGTAGGATGATACCATGAAGGTTTGATGGGATATTAGCATAAGGGTCTAACTCGATATGCAAAACCTAAATGATGAAGCAACCCGATATGGTAGCACGATATGGTGATGAGGATACACCTCAAGCATTATAGGGAAGCACGATATGGTGTCAAGTACACACCTCTATGCCCAATATGGTGGAAGAACCTCAATTCAATATACTTGATTGAGTAACACATGAAGTGTGTTATGTCAAATAATACATTAGGATATTTAAAGTTCAATGCATTTTGATAATTATAGGCCAATGTACCTTGAGAGAAGGATTGAGCCAATTTAATAGAGTATGATGCAATCAACATCCTAGTGAGGATGAGAGAGAAACTTATACTTGTATGATAATCATGTAATGAGCATACATTGATACTCTGAAATATGAGTGGAGTATGAATGAGGGTTTGATTCTTGATAATATGAACTTGAAACCCTAATCAGATAAATAAGGGAAACCCTAACCCTAATGAAAGGTGATGATATGATTTGAAACCCTAACTGATTAATAAGGGGAAACCTTAACCCTAATAATGGATGATGGTATGCACTTGAAACCCTAATTGGTAAGGAAGGGAAACCCTAACCCTAGTAATGGGAAGGTTGTATTTCTCTTGTATTGCATGGTGATGGTATGTATTTGATATTGTTGTTATCATGTAATACTAACCATGCAAGTATCATGAGATGATGAGCATACCCAGGTATGGGTTATGATGTTCATATGATATAGATCTAAATGGGCCTTGTGAGCTATGTGAAATATTTGTGCAACAAGTATAATGTATACCTTGGTCTGATGACCTAGAGGTAATGGTTACCTAATAAGTGGTAACAGTGTTCAGTGAAGAACTAAGGGTTTGAATACCCCGATCTAGCAATCATGATGATGATAATGATAAAGGATGAGGATTCCTAGTAATGTGATAAGGGATTGAGATCCCAAGTGTTATGTGTTCCAAAGATCATGAAAGTACTTTATAAATGTATTACACCTTTCTTTGTAGCATATGTTATAATTCTTGTTTGTAACTTGATTGATGCTAAAAGATACTGTAATACACCTAATTAATCAAGTAGAATATTATCATGTAGTGCCCAGGGCATAGATCCATTTAGTGTCAACATTTGTTGAGTGGTGAAATGAGTTTAACTTGGAGAGCATATTTTTGAATATGTGGGGGTGATGGACGAACATATCCTTACGTCCAGATGGGGATATATGTGTTATCTCCCCAAAGAATGGTAGGGTTGCTTTGTGATCGCCCTGTTGAAAATGTACCGAGGATTGATGTGATATCTCCTCAAAGAGAGTGCATGCTGCGGCTGTATCTCTTTAGTGAAGATGCCGCTATACCTCGAGAAGCTAGTTGCAGTTTGACATGTAGTCACTACTAGTAGTCTTGTACTAACTGAGATGGGTGAGGTCATGGAAGCCATCTCTTCCATTGACCTTGTATGGTACCGATGCTTTATGTAGCCGTGGTCGGTTGGAGCATGAGCGGTATACCTCATCTCCTCTGGGCATAAGTGTGATTTTAAACATGTAATCAGTCATGTAGCATATTTGCTTAAGAATTGAATACCAAAACATTGATTGATGCTACATTACTTTTATACATATTGGTGGATAGATGTTATACATGTTCTTCATATCCCTTATAAAGCAAATAGATGATCTATAACTCTGTCATAGATAATTGAATTGCTTAGTTAATGATATTGCTTTGCACTGCAATAAATCAATGATTAAACATGCTTATTTACAAAAAGGACCCTCTTCTTAGTTTTATACTATTTACTTGTGTTAATAATATTGTTGGTAGAGAGTTATATCTCTCGCTGGGACAATTGTCTCATCCCGTGGGTTCCAAATTTTTTAGGTGGACGCACACGAGGAGGTAGAAACCGTATTGCAAAGGAAGAACAACATCAGTAGGGACAACAGTAATAGATCAGGTTGAGTGTACTATCTGTCATGTCTTATAGATAGAAGTCCTATGTGTCATCTCTCTACTCCCAGGTCCTTGGGAGATAGTACGTAGGGGTTTTATGAAAGTTATGATATTTTAGATTGATTGCCTCAAGGTTTTATGTTGCTTATGTATATGTTTGAGCAAATCAACTAGTATATGGCATCCTCGAGATGAGATGGTACAATATATGTACAATGTGAACCACAATGTATATAATGTTTTGGTTCTTTTCTTAAGAATTTCCTGGAAATGGATCTCTTTATAAAACTGTTTTAATTTTTGTGATTTTTGTTAATCTACTGCTTGTGGTTATTCCACATAATTACTGGTGGTGATTTGGTTGTCGGTTGATGTTAGGTCATCACTCTAATCATGTACCTTGTGCCATAGATCAATTCTAGTGTCAGAACTTGTTGGATGGTGAAATGAGTCTTCCTAAGGTAAACTCAGTGCACATATTGTTGAGTACGCGAGGTGCAAGTAACTGTGTGTCCTTGTCATCTTGACCTCAATTGTTTTAGAATGGCTACAGTTATGTCTCAGTGATTATATATGTGTGAAATGTGATTGTAGGACAAATGTGGTTATACCTCAGGTGATTGGGTTTGTATACCCTGGATTCTAGCACCGTGACATGTACTAAGGTAGGCTAGGTGTTTTTAGCTTGACTATAAGTCATTGTTGGTAGTTTCACTGATATGTCACTGCGTTATAGACACGTACTAACCGAGTAGTGCTAGAGAAGATCTTGGAGTTTGGCTCTTCCTTGATCTTGTATGGAACTGATTGCAACCAAGTGATGGTCAGTTGAAATTTGGGTGGTACAATTCAAATTCCCCATGGCTTAATAAAATATGTAATACAACTATGTAGTATATTTGTTTAGGGTTAAACACGCTTCACATTGGATGTTTACCCTTGCCATGTTTCTTGTAATGCTCAGTTGTATTGTTATGTGATAAGAGAAATCAACTGTTATATATGTTATTCATATTCCTTCAAAATACATAACATGTTCTACTTATCTTTTGTAGATTCTTAACCTTCTTAGTCTATGTAACCAGTTTGAATTATTCATTTAGCTAAATCTAATCATCTTGTTTAATAATGTCTTTTCCTACTCAAGCATAATCTATGTTTCAATAGCTTTTGGCAGAGAGTTATATCTCTCACTGGGACATGGGTCTTGCCCCCATCGTTCAACACATTTTTTTAGGTTGTCATACGTGATGTGGTGGAGATCATGATGTTGAGGAAGATCAGCTCAGAGATTAGTGAACACAAAAGGTTGGATAGGCTGCTAGTGTTGTAGTAGAGTCCTATGTGTCGTCCCTGTACTCTCAGGTCTGGGAGGGTTGTGTTTTGTAGATGATATGTATCTCAATATGTGTTTTAATTGATAGTATGCCTTGGTTGTATATATGGCTTGTACTTGTGAGCATTCTATGTTTTGTAACATGTGTGTGGCAGTTAGCAACTATATAGATGTACAAACCTATCCTGATATGTGATATAGTACAATTTGTGGACCTTGATGTAATATGTTTTCGTGAGACCGATTTTAATTTACCCGTTCTTTTAGTAATGTGATTGCTTAGTAGTTGATCGTGCACTTGTTTTGAGTTATCTCGCTCATGTGGCATTTGTTTGTCACATGGAAAGGTTGGTATCACCACTCTAGGTCACTGAGTCTACAGAGACATGGGACTACAACTTGTGTTTGTTCTTGTGTTATCCAGTATATATGATTACAACTTCTGCTAATGCAAAAATAAGAAGACATGTTTGGAGAACACGAAGAACATGTTGAGAGTAGTAAGGTAGGAGGAGGGCCAGAGTAGATGGAGTGCCTGAAGTGCCTTAGTTTGACCAAGCAACTATCACCAATCCCACTTTCTAGTCCATGTTTGGATAGTTTATGGCCACAATTTTGCATACGGAGGATATGGTGCATATAATTCAATTGAGGGTAGATGTCCTTAATGCAGAATCCCATGGTTCTGGGAAGACTTTTGAGAGGTTGAGGTGTGTGGGGAGATCGAGTATGCAGGTACGGAAAACCCGATAGATGCGGACATGTGGCTGATAGAGGTGGAGAAGGCCTTTAAGATCCTCAACATTCCAGAAGAGGATAAGGTGAAGCATAGAATTTACATGCTGAAGGGAAGTACTAGACATTAGTGGGCCATTGAGGAGGAGAAGAGGCTTGGTATAGTGGTCAGTTGGGAAGACTTTAGGTAGGAGTTCATGAGTCTATACTTCCCAGAGATGTATCTTAATGAGAAGATCTCACAGTTTGAGAACATTTTCTAGGGCTTGATGACGATTAACGAGTATGAGGCCAAGTTTATGGAGCTACTGAGGTTTTTCCCTCACCTGGAGACAAAAAACAAGGAGAGGGTCATATGGTTTTAGAAGGGTTTAAGTAAGGAGTTGACAATGATGATATCTTCTTTGGAGAATCGGGAGCAGTTTGCTACCTTTGTTGAGTCTGTGAGACAGATAGAGCTGTCGGTTGTGGAGAAATGAGAGACTAATGCTACATAGAGGTCAACTCAATTTTAGGGGTAGTCTTCTGGAGGCTTCAAGAAGCCTAGGTTTTTGTCACCTCAATCACAATAGAGATCTACAGTGCCATCTTAGTGGTCACCAAGAAAGGGCAGAGGTCATACTTTTCCACTGACATGAGTTTGAGCACAACATCAGTATCAGTACATGGCTATCTAGGCCATGGTATGAGAGTAAGAACTACTTCAAGTGTGGACATACATGGTATACAAAGTGGTATTGCCTAGTAAAGGATGAGGAGGTTACCTAGCAGCTGAGACAGAGTCAATAGGGTTCCTAGCGGCAACAATTCAATAGTAGTGGTAGAAGAGGATGTTGTTAGGTGTCACAGGAAGGATCTTCTAGATAGGCCAGTAGAGGATGGGGATGATGACATGTGATGACTCGATTCTATGCCATGATTCAGCTGGAGGGAGTGGTCAATCCATGGGTCATGACAGGTCATATGGAGTTATTTCATTCTGATTTGTATGCATCTTCCTTTGTATCTATTTTGGTTGACCCGGGTGTGACACACTCTTTTATCACCAAAGAGGTGATTTGTAGTTGTTCTTTACCTATTATTCATAGTTCTGATAGTCTTCTTCTAGAAACCCCTATGGTTGGTTCTGCCAAGTTGCGAGAAGTGTGTCCATCATGCGTTCTTTCTTTCTCAGGACACAATATTCAAGTGGACTTTATGCCACTTGGCATGCATGGATTGAATGTGATCCTTGGGATGGATTCCTTGGAGAAGTATTAGGTGGTCTTGGACTGTAGTTTCAAGGTAGCAATGTTCTTTGATAAAGATGTTTCGTGGGTCTTTCAAGGAGATAGGAAGATTCTCCTGACGTGCTTAGTGTAGGATATGACACTAGAGAGGCTGATGAGACATGGGTGTGAAGCTTTTCTAGTACGTGTAGTGGATACAAAGGTGAGGAGTCCTGGTATCCAGGAGGTGTCAGTAGTTCGAGAGTTTGCATATGTTTTTCCTGCAAACTTTCACAAAGTACCCCCCTCCTAGAGAGATTGATTTTGAGATCAATCTAGTTCCTAGTACACGACCGATAACATTGTTGTTGTACAGGATGGCCTGACATAGTCGTTGTACATGATGGCACTGGTAGAGATGCAAGAGTTGAAGAAGTAGTTGTAGGATCTACTAGATAAGGTCTTTATTAGGTCGAGCACTTCCCCTTGGGGTGCTCCCGTGTTGTTCGTGAAGAAGAAGGATGGTTCCATGATATTGTGCATAGATTAGTGATAGTTGAACAAGGTCACAATCAAGAACAAGTACCCTTTACTGAGGACATATGACTTGTTTGATCAACTGAGATGTACTGCAGTGTTCTCGAAGATAGATCTAAGGTTAGGATACCATTAGTTGTGGATCAAGGTGGATGACATATCCAAGTTTGCTTTTAGGACTCGACATGGCCACTATGAGTTAGTGGTTTTTTGTTTGGTCTAACCAATGCACCGACAACATTCATGGACCTGATGAATAGGTTGCTCTGGCCTTATCTAGATTAGTTCATGGTTGTGTTTGTCGATGAAATCTTGATATATTCCAGGGACAACAAACAACATGAGCAACATCTACATCATGCATTAGCGTTGTTGAGGCAGCACAAGTTATACACTAAGTTCAGCAAGTGTGGGTTCTGGTTGAGAGAGTTGTCTTTTCTTGGGCATGTGATATCTATTGAAGGTGTTCATGTGGATCCTAAGAAGGTTTAGTTAGTGTTAGAAGGGGAGTATCCTAAGATGTCGATGGAGGTTCACAGTTTCCTAGGCTTGGAAAGCTACTACATGAGGTTTATCAAGAACTTCAGTGTTGTGGTGTTACCCCTAACCAAGCTGGCGAGGAAAGGAGTACCTTTCACTTGGGATGACAAGTGTCAATGTTCTTTCCAGCTTTTGAAGGAGAAGGTGATCGGTGCACCAGTAGTGCTGCCAGAGCCAGCGAAATGTTATATCATCTTTTTTTATGCATAAAATAATGGCTTGGGATGCGTGCAGATGTAGGATAAGAATGTGATTTCTTTTGCTTCACAACAACTTAAGAAACACAAGAAGAACTACCTGACACATGATTTAGATCTTGCATCTGTGGTCCATGCTTTGAAGATTTAGAGACACTACCTTTATGGCAAGAAGTGTCATATCTCCACCGACCACAAGAACCTTCAATACATCTTCTCAAAGTAGGAGTTGAACATGCGACAACAATGTTGGATGGAGTTGATCAAAGACTATGATTGCACCATAGACTATCATCCAGGGAAGGAAAATGTGTTTGCATATGCTTTAAGCAAGAAATCTTCTTTGTCATCATCTTTTGATAAGGCATAGTTGTGTTCCTTGGTGTGCCATATGAGATATGTTGGTGACATTGTATCAGATGAACATGAAGTTAGAAGTTTCATTGTTGGTAGGCTTGCTAGAACAGTTGCAGGTAAATCCTATGTTGAGGCAACAGACCAGTGATGTGCAATAGGATGATCCTATGATACGACATATTAAAGTAGAGTTTGGAAGTAAGAAGCTTCATGGTTTTCCTGAGTCAGAGGATGGGACGGTTTGTTTCCATGGCTGGACAATGCTTCCAGATGATGATGGTTTGAGAAAGTTCGTTCTTGAGGAGGCTCACTCTTCAATATATGTGATGCACCCAGGCGGTACCAAGATGTACTATAACTTGAAGGATGAGTATTGGTGGCCTGGCTTGAAGCATGATGTAGTTGAGTTCGTAGCAAGGTGTCCTGTGTGTCAGCAGGCCAAGGATGAGCATCAGAAGCCTGTAGCAACATTGAAATTGTTGCCTATACCATAGTAGAAATGGGATCATGTCACAATGGACTTTGTGGTTGGTCTCCCTAGGAAAAAAAAGGGCATGACTCCATCTGGGTGATAGTTGATAGGTTGACCTAGTCAGCACACTTCCTTCCTATAAAGATGACATATACAACATAGAAGTTGGCACATATGTATGTTGATGAGATAGTCCATTTGCACAGTATCCCTATGATGACAATGTTAGACATATGACCTTAGTTTACCAATCATTTTTGGGACTGACTACACACAACCATGGGTACACAATTGAGGTTCAGTACAACATTTCAGCAGCATATAGATGGTCAGTCGGAAAGGACCATTTAGATTTTGGAAGATTTGTTGAGAGCTTGTGGTTTGTAGTTTTTGGGCATTTGGGATGTGCACCTGAGTCTAATAGAGTTTGCATACAAAAAAAAACTATCAGACGAGAACTAACATGGCATCGTATGAAGCCTTGTATGGGAGGCATTGTAGGTCTCTATTTTGTTGGTATGATACTGGTGAGTATCAACTTTTGGGTTCTAAGCTTGTACAACATACTATATAGAAGGTCAAAGTCATACAACAACAACTGAAGGCAGCCCAGGACAAATAGAATTCTTATATTGATAATCATTGTAGGTCTTTGGAGTTCCAAGTGGGAGACATGGTGTATCTTAATGTTTCTCCTTGGAAAGGTGTGCTAAGGTTTGGTAAGAATGGTAAGTTGACTCCCAGGTTTATGGTACTTTACCCTATGGTGGCACATGTTGGAAGGTGTATTACAAGTTGGAGCTACCTCTAGAGTTGTACAGGTTGCATCTAGTATTTCATGTTTCAATGTTGAGGAAGTGCCATCCAGATACCGAGTTAGCATTGTAGCCTGTGGAGGTTGAGTTGGAAGAGGATGAATCATATGTGGAAGGTCATGTGTTGATCCTGGATAGGTGGGTGAATAAGTTGAAGAAGAAGGATATAGTGTTGGTTAAGGTTTTGTGGAATCACTGTGGTGTGGAGGAAGCCACATGGGAGTTGGAGGAAGATATGTATAGGAAGTACCTATCTTTTTGTGTGGGATTTTGGGGAGAAATCCTTGTTAGCGGTTTATGGTTGTAAGACCCATGTCCTAGATTTATGTTTTATCTTGCTTTATTAGCATAATTAGATGCTTGAAACCTAAATCTAATCATGTTATGTTCTTTGGGATTAAGATTGAGATTTCTCCCCCCTCTCCCATGCACGTGGCAGAGGCCGAACGCCCGAGAGGGTGGTAAATCAAGGCGGCAACTGGGATCATGTTATGTGCTTGAATAACATGTGACATTCTTGTGCTTCAAGTTTGGTCCAATTTGGATGTTGTTTGAGCTTGTTATGCTATGTGTGCTTATTTTGAACCTTATTGCAATTTACCCATGCTTAGGGTTTATCTTGTAAATTTTCACATGTTTGATGTGCCTCTTATGTCTTAGCATCATGTCATAGAGAGTGGTGCATAGGGGCGCCTTGTTATACCTTGGTTGATGAGGTGGCATCATGTGCTGAAACTAGGGTCTTACATGGATGCCTAAGTTGATGTTGACCAAGGATGTTGACCCTTTGTGTGTGGCGACTGATGTGCTTTCCTTTGGTCTTCTTTGTAGTGATCGAAGATGTTTTGGACATGTGTTATAGTCTTGGAGATCATTTTATCTTGGACCTTAGTCGCTATGATCACCATGGTCGCTATGTTTCTTGGTCACCATGGTGATAGTGGTCTCTACCTTTGTTAGGTCGCTATGTTTCTCCTTTGACCATTGAGTTTTGAGGACCAATATGGTCTCTATCCTACCTTGATATTATCACCCATTATACAAGCATGGTCTTAGTGCTTGCATGGCTGATTTTTTGGAAGACAAGTAGCACAAGTGGTTTGACACCTAACCTCTCTCCTACCCTTGGGTATTTATATCCATCTCTTTGCATGTAAGTGATCTTTTTACACCTTTTGTATCTCTCTCTCTCATCCTTGAAGCTCATCCCTTGTTATCTTGGTGGTGGATAAGAGCTCAACCTTATAGCAAGGTGGTCAAACCCTTGCATGTGTGATCTAGGATTGGAGCAATTCTCCTTTGGTGATCCTTTGGAGTTCTTTGATCTTGGTAAGTGATCTATCCTTCTTGGTTCCATTTTCTTGCAACCCTGCCCTTCTTTTCTTTCTCTTAGCTGAGTCCATGGGTTCCCATGGTAGTTCCTCTTTAGGAACTTCTCTCTTTATGGTTGAATCCATTATTTTCCCATGGTAGTACCTAAGTTGAGTAGAATATCTCCTCTCTTCCCTTTCTTTTTGTCCTAGGGTTTGTGCTTTCTTCTTTTATCTTTCTTTAACATAGGGTTGTTCTTTTTTCTTTGATGTGATGCTAGCTTGTCTGTGGAGTTGAACAAGCTAGAGTTTTCTCTTCTTGGAGCTTTCTTGTTGTTTGAAATCTCTACATCATAATCCAAGGCGAGTTATATAACTTTCCCCTCAATTATTGTTGCACTCATCTTGCAGGTTAATTTTCTACAATAAAAACATGATTTTAAGTAGTTTAGTGATGGTATCATGTTCTAGGGTTTACTATTCATGGAGATCCTTGTGCAAATAACCTCTTTTGGCGAAACCCTAATCTAGTACATGACTATCTTTTTGAAGATGGAGGTTGGATTCTTGCATGCATGCACTAAATGTTTGGTTTTCTCTCTCTTATCATGGTTTCTATGTTGACCTTGTGATGATCATAATTAGGGTTTTGGTTTTTATCTTATTCATGTGGTTTTCACTTTGATGTCTCTTTGGATTCTTGATGATGAACCATCTATTTTGGTTGTTATCCCTCTTTGATTTTATGTGATTGCCATGATTCTTTGACCTTGCATGGTTACTATGTTTCTCTAATATCATATTCGTTATTTGAACCATGTTGGTCGATGTGGTTCGTTTCAAGTGGTCATTATGCATGGATCTCTTAAATGGTCACTATGTTTTGAACCTATAGAGGTCACTATGTTTGGATTCCTTCCATGACCACTATGTGTGAATTGTTGTGTGATTGATCAGGTAGGGTTTGTGGTCGCTATGATTGATCATTTATGTTGGTCGCTACTTTGAGGTGTTTCTTACGGTCTCCATGACCTTGGTGGTCTCTATGGTGGACCCTAACCCTAACTGTCGCTAGGGAAACCAAATTCTAGCAGTCGCTAGAGATAGATTTAACTTGTATGGTCACTATGATTCCTTATTTTCATGATCGATTGGCTATGATGATGATGTTTAATATAATGGCTTCCAATAATGTGGGAAGTGGTGAACATTAGTGTTGAATATTGACTGGTGTTATGAAAACCCTAAATTGGTTAGCTATGAGGAACCCTAACCCTAATTTGAGTATATAGTGATTAACGATTAGCTTGCTTGAGTAACTAGTATGTTGATGAAGTACTTTCTCTCTCTCCTTCTTATTGTAACCCTGATTTGTTGGTTGAATAAACATCATAGCTAATGCTTTCTTGTGATAATACTTATGTGACACATGTGGTGACTATGAGATTTGATGAGGCATAAGAGATAATGATGTTCTTGCAGGGAATAATAAGAATGGTCTTATGACCCTGTAAGAGTCTTAGTGCCTAATTGAGGTGATATCCTCTGGTGATGTGATAAGGGATTGATGTCCCATGCTAATGTGTTAATGGTGATGGCCTTGAGTATGACATTGAAATAGTATCAAGTGGTGATGTGACAAGTTTATATCCTATACATTTATATCTTCTGAAGTTGCAATCTACCCTTATCTTTGTAGAATATTTTTAGGGTTTGTATGTAACTTGATTTATGTAGTATAAAAGACACCTAGTTGTCTTAACTAATAAACTGAAAACCTAATCATGTAGTGCCATGTGCCCTAGATCCATTCCAATGTTAGAACTTGTTGGATGGTGAAATGAGTCTTCCTAATGGAAACTCGAAGTGCATACTGTTGAGTATGTGAGGTGCAAGTAATTGTGTGTCCTTGTCATCTTAACCTCAATTGTTTGAGAATGACTATGGTCGTGTCTATGTGATTATATATGTGTGAGATGTGATTGGAGGACAACTACGGTTGTACCTTAGGTGATTGGGTTTTCATACCCTAGTTTCTAGCGGCGTGACTTGTACCAAGGTGGGCTAGGTGTTTCCAGTTTGACTATATGTCATTTTTGGCATTTGATTGAGATGTCATTGCATTATAGACTCATACTGACTGAGTACTACTGGAGAAGATCTTGGAGTCTGGCTCTTCCTTGGTCTTGTATGGAACTAATTGTGACCAAGCGGTGGTCAGTTGGAATTTGGGTGGTACGAATCAAATTCCTCGGGGCTTAATAAAAGATGTAATACAATCATGTAGTATATTTGTTTAGGGTTATACATGATTCACATTGGATGTTTACCCTCATCTTATTTCTTATACTACTCAGTTGTATTGTAATACAATAAGAGAAATCAACTATTACATATTTTCTTCATATTCCTTCAAAATACATAACATGTTTTACTTATCTTTTGTAGTTGCTTAACCTGCTTAGTCTGTGTAATCACTTTGAGTTATTCATTGAATTTGTTGATCCTGTTTAATAATGTCTTTTCCTGCTTAAGCATAATCTATGTTTCAATAGTTGTACATGGAGAGTTATATCTCTTGCCCAGACATGGGTCTCACTCTCATGGTTCACCACATCATTTTAGGTGGTCGTGCATGGTGTGGTGGAGATCACGTTGTTGAGGAGGAGAAGCTTGGAGATCAATGAACATAGAAGGTTGGATAAGCTACTAAGTTGTCGTAGAGTCCTATGTGTCGTCCCTATACTCTCAGGTCCAGGAGGGTAGTGTTTTGTATATGATATGTACCTCAATAGGTGTTTTGGCAATATGCCTTGGTTGTATATATAGCTTGTACGTGTGAACAAGTTATCTTTTGTAATAGGTGTGTGGCGGTTAGCCACTATACAAATGTACATATTTGTCCTGATATGTGATATAATACAGTTTGTGGACCTTGATGTAATATGTTTCCGCACATAATGGTTATATGAGATCGGTTTTAATTTCCTTGTTCTTTTGATAATGTTGTTGCTTAGTAGTTGACTGCGTGCTTGTTTTGAGTTATCTCACTCATGTGGCATCGGGTTGTCACACCTACCCTAAAAGTGGTAAAGCACTGACTAATAAGTACATTCTATATGAAGGATTTAGGCGAATCATCCTATATCTTAGGAATTAAAATCTATAGAGATAGGTCTAGAAGGTTTCCTGGCCTAAGACAGAGTACATACATTGACAAGGTGCTAAAGAGGTTTAGCATGCATGACCCAAAGAGACAAAATTTCCCCATGTCACATGGAAGAGCCAGTTCCCTAGTTCTTTTGAAGAATGGTATTGCATGAGTAAGATGTCATATGCGTCCACAATTGGATCTATCTTGTATGAAATGTTATGTACTCATCCTGATGTCTCATTGCTTTGAGCATGATGAGGAGATATCAGCGAGATCTTGGTGAAGGTCACTGGACTGCCTTAAAAAACATCCTTAAGTACTTGAGAATCACTAAGGACAGTTCCTTATATATGGTGACGAGGAAGAGTTGGGTGTAAAGGATTACACAGATGCAAGCTTCCAAACCGACAAAGATGATTATCAATCACAATATGGATATGTGTTTTGAATCAACAATAGAGCTATAAGTTGAAGAGTTCCAAGTAATAGATAGTTGTTAATTCTACAACATAAGCTGAATATATTGCTAACTTGAGCGTTGTAAAGGAAGATGTTTTGATCAAGAAGTTCATCGGTGAACTTGGAGTGGTTCCAAGCATTAGCGATGTAATAGAGTTACATTGTGACAATAATGGAGCTATTATACAAGCTAAGGAACCTATATCAAATTAGTGTTCCAAGCATATACTTTAGCTCTTTCATCTCATATGAGAGATCGTACAGTGAGGATATTTTGAAGATTTGTAGAGTATCGAATGAAAGAAATATTGATGACCCATAGACGAAAGCACTTTCACAACAAAATCATGATGTTCATGTTAGATCACTTGGAATTAGATTCTTCAGTGACTGGTTATAAGTGCAAGTGGGTGTCTATTGGCATGTATGCCCAGAGAGCCAATCATGTGATGATTGTAGTGTGACGTTATGTACTTTAATTTGATAATATTAATAAAAGCAATTATGTCTATTTATGCTTGTTTCAATTATGAGATGATGCCACATCATGATAGATGTCTAAAGAAAGATGTTACTTAATGACATCTTCAGGTTTAGGACCTGAAGAATGAGATCATATGTATGATAAAAGTACATACATTCATGTTATGTCCCTAGTCGGATATTATTGTGGAAGCAAAATAGATGATAGTAATACATAAGACTAGAATGTGTGTTGAATGATGAAAGAGTCTCATTAGTCATGATATTAGATATCAAGTCAAACAAATAGGTACGTGTTATAGAATAGTGTACCGGACAGTCTCACCTTGAGAGTGATACATGGAAACCATGGAATGATAGTCAGAATCAGCTCTCAAAGTGATAGTGATGATTGTACTTCCTAGACCTAAAGTCATTGCACTCATCACATGTCGTTTGATGAACTTTGACATCATCCAATGCGACCTTGAATATCTATCCCTCCTATTGAGAGTTTGACATCTCGGGCCCTTAATAAGTGAAAATGAGAAAATAATGGCCATACTCATGTGAGTCAATATATGATATGTGAGCTCACATGTAGCTCTACATTATGCTCTGGTTCAATAACACATATTGAGTGTTAAGAGGATGACGATTCCATGCCTCACATTCAATATGGATATTAGAGACAAAGGAACTATATGATTATGGTAACAGTGATCACAGATTATAGTGTGAAAGTGTTATTTATCTTTCCAATTACTTAGGTAGCAATGATGTGTTGCTAGATACCTCTCATTACTTGTGTAGTCATAATGTTTATGGACTTCACAGCCAACATAATATGGGATCTATATGTTCACACACATAGAATGCACTTGGAATAGGAATTTTCTCATGGATAAGATTTAACTTGGCTACTAAAATTGTTTAGGTAATCAAATTAAACAACAATGGATGACTGGAGTGTCCAACCGATTGTTTGGTAAGGCACTCGACCGACTATCACTTTTGGAATCAATCAATTTGACTAGGTCAAACAAATATGTGAAACAACAAGTTTGACCAGGTCAAACGATTAATTATATGCGTAATGATGTGCAATATTCATCACATTAATTGATATTATTATTGTGCCACTGGATACATGCCAATCAACTGACTGGATAGTAAAATTGACTGAATGGCGGTGCGCAACAACTGTCAAACCATGAGATTTTTCCTTCAGTATCCCTTGGGTTTTGGAAACCCTAGACCATCCACTCCTATATAAAGAGGGTATTGGGCAAGGATCTCAAGAAACTTCTCTTCTCACAGTTGTGGTAATGTGTGAGAGATCCTAAGAAATCCTACCAAGAAATGGAGAGACAACAAGGGGAAAGAAGGTCAATACTAACACATATTGACAAACGGAAGGACTACTCCTTCCCGTTAGCTATGGAAGTGTGATGTGGTGTTATCGGTGGTCTGTGTAGACTACATAGAGGCGTGGAAGCTATTGCTGCCATGCTAGGAGAACAACGTCAACTATCATTTGTGTGATACTTGAGAAGGGAGAACATCTTTGTGTAAGATTGTTGTTGGACTTGCTTCAGGACCATGTACATCTTGCACCCTCTTTCCTAGATACATCATTATTAACAGAATCTGCTGTTTAGGAAATTTGGACATAAATTTTTATTTTTGCTGACTACTCTGCCACCATATTTCCCTGCACTTGTTACAAGTGAGGAAGAATTAACACCCCCTCTTACTATGCAAAATATATTGAAATGTTTCTAAGATATTTGAAAAAAGGTGCAGTTTCATGTTGATTAACAATAAGAAAAACAACAAAAAAATGATTAAGAAAACACATTTTTTTATTGGTAGGCATTTGGGGTTGGAGATATCTGCATCCTACTCATCATAGTCCTAAAGGTTCTAATTTTTAGATAAGTTGGTATCCTAATCATCTCAGGACCTCCCACGACATAGATCCTTCGTGAGCGAGTAGGACTGATGCATAGGAAGATCACAGAACAAAGAGAATGTATGGCTAAAATAAAGATGCAATATTTTTGATAAAATAAATTGAGACAGATAAACCTATCACATGAACATTAATTGAAGAAGATATGAACAATTTTAAGCAGTTAAAGCAGTTAAGATAAGGAACTAAAGTTAGCAATTAGGAGCACAATCTGATTATTGTTTGTGCAGCCTAACAACATTCAAGGGTTGGTGGAGTCTGATGAAGGATCATTTGATCATAGATAATGCAAGCAATCGAAGAGGGAAGTAGTCACTCTTTGGCTTTAGAAGAGTCAAAAGGGGGTGGAATACGATGGATATGGGGGTATTTCTAGTTGATTTTAGGGTTTGAGACTCTAAATAAAATCTTCTAAAAGAGAGGTGCATTTAGGTGATGCACCACATATGTGTGGTGCACGAATCGAGGAAATCCACCAAGTGTTGACAATATATTCCTCTAATCCACTGGGTGGACCGGGCATGATAAAAGCATGTCTCCTAATTTTCTAGTTATTTTAGGAACATTCTGGAGAAAATTGGGTAATTTCACATATTCTAAATAAAAGTGGATAAAATAATGCAGGAAGGAGAATTCAAGATTATCCTTCACTATTATCAAAGATGTACATTTTAAGTAAATAAAAAGACTAATTGAATATATGTAGAGAAAAAGGGGAACATTTTATCCATGACAATTCAATTGGGCAATTTATGAAAAAGGCTTAACAAAAAGTAGAATTAATGGAAAATTTACACTTGGGTTTGGAAAGAAGATTTTCTAACTATGAAGTCTAGAACTGGGTGAAAATGAGTAGATAAATAGGTGAAAAACATAGAAAAATATTTTTAAATTTTTGAATAAGGACAAAATGTGAATTTTTTTTGGAAACTGTGAGAAAATGTGGAATGAACTCCATCATTAGCTAGAGAATCAACATTATCATGAATTTTTATTGAGTGAGTAAAAATGGAGTGTCAATAATTTTCCCATCTTAAGAGAAGTTTCGAGATAAGAGTGAGTACCACATGCTTGAGCCAAGTATGAACCCCATTTTTCTTCATGAAAGTCCATAAAGGTGACAGTAAAAGATGTTATAATAAACCTTTTGGAGGGTGGAAAACTTTAGAGATGTCTTGTCCTTCTAAGGATGAATTAATGAAATAGTCATTGATAAAAAAGATAAGATTGGGCATGAATTATTTATTCATAGTAAGGCTAGCCTTCGCATGGGAATTATACCTATGTTTGACCAATCATTCATTCACCGAAAGTGATGATGAACCATCCAAATTTCTTCCATGGTGAGGTCTTCTAATATCATCATTCCAATTCTTGAATTAGTACATGTCCAATTCTCTCACTAACTAATGCATTAGTGAGAAAAGGTGAATGTGAAAAGTAGATAGGATATTGATTTGATGTTAAAAATTAAGAATATGTGATATATTGAAATCATGGAAACTACTTAACTATGAAGATCTTGAAAATTACTCTTCATCTCTCTTATTTTCTTGCGCACTATATTTTTATTTTCATAGTATACCAATTTAGGATTAGGACTACTACCCTAAAAAGGTACTATATGGTGAGTTTACCTACCTAGGGTATGGATTTGATTGCTCAAGATTGAAGATTCAAAATGTTGGTGTATATGCCCTAGAAGACAAACCTTACATGATGGATATATGGATACTTTGTACTTTTGATTTGATTAATTAAGGCAATTCCCATTTATTGATGCATATTTAATTATTGTGATATAAATTAATTATATAAACAATTGTCCTTAGATAGATTGGTTCAAATATATGGGACTTCAAGTGTGTGACTTGAACATGAGATTCCAATAGATATTGTGAACAATATTCTTAAAACATGCATGTTAAGGTGTTATTATGAATTGGACAACAATAATACACAAGAGACTAGCATGTATGGTGATTTACGATCATGTCTCATGGGTCAAAGGTATTAGATACAAAGTAAGACACATAAGCACTTATTTGAGAAAAAAACATACTAGACAAACCCACATCGAGAGTGATTGATGGGCCATTATATGTACCAGACAAACCCACATCGAGAGTGATTGATGGATGATTATATGATAGTCATAATCAACTCTCAGATTTTACATTGGTGCTTTGATCTGTTGACTTAAAGTCTCTATGATGGTGATATGACAATCATTATGCTTTGACACTAATGAACATGATCTTGAATAAGGTTGCAATAAATATAGTGATTGGGTATGATGAGAATCATGCTATCCAATATGAGTGATGTGGAATGATTGTGTTCCCCCCATACAAAGGGAGTGATATATAAGGCCTCTTGAAAAGTGAGATTAGAGAAACACATGGTTGTGCTTATGTGAGTCAGTATATGATATCGAGATCATATGTATCTTGCCAGTCTACTTGGAGATCAGGGAACTTAGATTGAATGTACATGTGCCTCTAGTTCAACCTGAATGTTTGTGATAAAAGAATTATACAACATTGCAACATCAGTCGTTGATGATTTATTTTTATTTGACTAATCCTACTACTTTGGTGGCAATGATGTGTAACTTGACACTTCTTATTGCTTATAGATCTTAATATTGACTAGTGAATCCATTGTCAATGTGTTATGGTTCCTTTAGGGTGTCACACATAGAGATAGCTTGAAGGAAGCCTAAATTGGACCATATTGTAATTGTTAGATAAATCTAGGGACCTAAGAGTAAGTTTTAAGGACCTGAATAAATTATGGTTTTTGACATAAGAAATAAGTTTGCATAGGTCAAGGAGTCCACAAGCTGGCCAAATAGGGATATATATAATATGAGAGGAGGCCTTCAGGGCATGCACTCAAATCTTCTCATTGTCACCTTCAAGGTTTGTGAAATCCTATGAGAAACATAGAGAGAGAAAGAGAAAGAGAAAGAGAAAGAGAAAGAGCCAGAGACTAAAAACCCCAACCATATTTGATCACTTGAGTGAATGTTGTGGAGATGAGTTTGCACAACAAATTCATTATGGACCTAGATGCTCACCAATAGCACATAAATTGAGGTGACAGAGGAATGTCACAATTTGCCATGCCACATGCATGTATGAAGGAATGGCGTGATACCAGACACACAAATTGAAGAGAAGGTCTCTCTAGAGAATGCAAATCAAGGTGAAAGTCTTTGGGGGAGAAGGATGCAAACTTTCACACATGTGCGCATCATAATAGTTCAATCCATTAGAGATAAGTTTGGGATCAAATCTAGGGACAATAGATCCATCTCTGTGACCTTGGGATCTATGCAAATAACTAACCAATTCCCACGACCCCCCCATTGACAATCACTGATAGATTGTTGTGATTATTCATATAAAAACTATCTATGCACACATGCCAAGGTGACTCCCAGAGTGTTAGAGATAGTGGAATGGAGTTTTGATTGTCAATACAAAAATATTTGAAGGAGACATACACTGGAAGGTCTAGATTTAGACTAAGTGTTACAATTTGAACCGTTGGAACCTCTTCCATAATAACGTGTAAACTTTTAAACTCTAATCTGGTATTTTTGTATTGGATGGATCCTACTTGAAGGATTCTCATAAAAATCGTCCACATTTTCCACTTCTGAGATTCCAATAGTGGTATTAGAGCTATGTCTAATGATTTTCAACAAATTTCTCAATTATGAATTGATTTGTTGTCGCTGGACAACAAAAGACTGTATATTCCATATAATAAAATTAATTTATGTGCTAATGCGAATATCCCAATTAGCACCATCATGAACATATTATAATATGATATATATATATATATATATATATATATATATGAAAATCCAAAGAGATGACTCAAAATGGTTTTGTTTGATATGTGATGCAAGATAATAGCCAGACCATACTTGTGATTGCTTTTATAACATGTGGTTGACTGTTTATAATTCTTAATACAACTTGCATATCGTACCTTCTCTGATGATTCCAAATGTATGGCTTTCCACTCTATTCCCCTCTAATGTAAGTTGAGTTTTCTCTTATATATGATGTTCATAGTTTAGGATAATATAGGATATAGACTATCCAATACGGTGGAATTTAAGAAGGATGAATGAAAAGCAATCATTTACAATAATGGATCATCTGTGGTGGCCCATCATGATTTAAGAATCCAAGGATCATGATTTATTATCTTTTGTTTATGATCGTGATGCTAACAACCTTAGATGACCTTGATCTTCCATTAGCTTGGAAAGATTTTGTTAGGAGATGATAATCATTGTGTTTTAATTTTATCACTTGTGGTGCTTGTTTATATATCTTACATATAATATATACACATATGGTGATTGGATATGTATATGTATTATACAAAATCCCATAGTTAAATATCAAGCTTAAGATGCCTTCCAACATGCAATACACATCAAGGCCTCAATCGATTTATGTGAGCTCATCAAGGAGAGGTTCATTGTCCATCTTGGTGAAGTGTGAGGTAAACATGTGGGTCTGCCAAAGCAGGGTACTTGGTCTTATTTGTATCGGCAGTTACGGTCAACCTAACTAGGTAACCACAATAGGATTAAGCACATAGAGGCATGCAAATGGGTGTTTCATATGATGGAATTCAAGAATTGTTGTTCCCCATCCATCCAAGGGTTGCATGTGATGCAAATGGCAAAAGTTGCCAACCTAAATAAATGAGTTGTGAATTGTCAACCAAAGTTGACTCATGATTCAATGAAATATGGACCTTGGCCCACTAGAAAGTTATTCGTCGTAACCTTTTGAAATAATTGTGAGGACTATTGATTCAAAGAAAATAGTGAGAGTAAATGTTAAAGGCCTGACAAAATTCAAATAATTTTCAAATGAAGATTTTAATTCATATTTATTTTATTTTGTTGGTTGCATTACATATAACAATAACCTATTGTTGTAATTGCTCCTTATGAAGGACACGCTCAATGGGACAATTTTTGTGTTGGTACCAAAACTTGAGAAATGTTCTCAAGCATGAGCGCAAACTCGGCATGTTAGATTATGTTTTCCTTAAAGATCCCACTCCCAGTGCACTAAAGGTTGAAAGGTATGCATTCAAGATGTATTTTGGTATTTCCAATGATGTGGCATGCCTCATGCTAGCATCCATAGTGTCTGACATACAAAGGTGGAACACAAATATGAAGGCTTTTGAAATGATTGAGAATTTCAAAGGATTGTTTGAAGGCTAAGCTGGATAAGATAGGTATGACATATCAAAGGCATTATTTTAGAGCACGCTGAGAAAGGGAAATTCGATTTATCCTCATGTTCTCAAGATGATTAGGCATGTGGAGAACCTAGAAAGACTAGGTTTACCTATGGGACAAGAGTTGGGACTCCGATTTGATTATGCAATCGTTGACTGAATTATACGAGCAGTTCATCATGAACATCAATGTGAATGAAATGGTCATCCCATTACCAGAATTACTTAGCATGTTGTGAACTATTAAATTGAACATGAACAAGGTCAAAAATACATCTGTGTTGATGGTCAATGTAGTGAAAGATAATATTAAGTGAAATACAAAGGCAAATCAAGGTTCTAATCCTAAGTCCCAATATTCTGCTAAGACGAAGGGAGGTGTAACCAAGAATGATGATTGTCACCACTATCACAAACTTGGTCACTAGAAGAGAAATTTCCTAGTCTATTTGAGAGAGCTTAAGAAGTCAAGAGGGATAGAGACATACACATCACGTATATACATTATTGAGAATAACTTATCTACCTCTTCATCATGGGTATTGGATACCTGATGTGGATCTCACATATGTTTTATTGCGTAGGATCTAAAAAGAAGTAGACTCCTTAAGAAGGTAGTTTTGGAGATACCATTTGCTAATGGAGCAAATGATTCTAATGTAGCTTTAGGAACATATCAATTATCTATGCCCTTGGTTCTTGTGATAGAATTAGGGAATTTCTATGATGTACCTTCCACAAGTAGAAATACCATTGTTGTTTCTTGTTTGGAAAAGAATGGTTTTTTATTCCTAATAAAGAATGGAGTTTGCTCTATACTTTTCAATGATATCTTTTATGGAAATTCCCCGATATAGTATGGTCTTTATTTGTTATATCTTAAGACACAAGTTTATCATGTAAATACCAAATGGTTTAAAATGCATGACTTAAATATGACATACCTTTGGCATTATCACATGGGACATATAAATGAGAACCACAATTATTACTTAGAGTCATTTGATTTTGAATCTTTTGATACATTCAAATCATTGAGTGGGGTAAGATGGTAAAGGAACCTTTTACTAGAAGTAGTGAGAGGACAACTGAACTTTAGAACTCATACATACTGATGTATGTGATCCTTTTAGTTCAAAATCTAGATGAGGATATCAATACTTGATTACATTGAGTACATGTGGATATGTGTATCTCTTGAAACATATATCATAATCCTTTGAAAAGTTCAAAGTATTCAAGAATGAAGTAGAGAACCAACATGGAAAGAAAAGTAAGATGCTTCAATTTGATTGAGGTGGTGAATATTTGAGCTAAGAGCTTGAGGACCTTCTCAAGAAGTGTGGTACTGTATCACATTTGAATCCACAAGGAACACCGCAACATAATGGTATGTCTGATAGAAGGAATTGTATGTTCTTGGACTTGGTGCGGTTCATGACGAGCTAAGCTGAACTTTAGAATTACTTTTGGGGACATTCTTTAGAAACTGTCACATTTACACTTAACCATGTTCCTTTTAAATCGGTTCCAAAGAGACCATATGAGATGTCTGGAAGCCTCCTAACATGTTTTTTTATGAAGATTTGGGGTTGGTGAAGCTTATGTGAAGAGTTCATTTCTTGAGAAATTGAGACCCAAATCTGACAAGTGTTATTTGTAGGGTATCCTAAGGAAACTAGAGGATACTACTTCTATATTCCTTCCTTGAACAAAGTGTTTATTTCTAGAATTTTGTACCTTCTTAAGGAAGGAGTTCATATCTACAAGTACCATTGGGAGGGAGATATAATTCTAATAAGTTCGATGCACACAATGACAATTATGCTAATGAAAAACATGAGGAGGCATCACAAGTTGTTGTGGCACCGATGACCCCTCAACAAACATAGGAACCTCATAGGTCTAGTAGGATTTCTCCATGAGATAGTGAGATTTGGATTTCATCTGACTCAATATGGTGAGGAGTTGGTCATGGATCAAGATGAGCCAACCACCTACAAGCATGTTGTGGAGGGACCAAAATTTGGTGAATGGGTTGAGGCCATGAGATCCAAAATGGACTTCGCATATACTAATAAGGCATGGACCTTGGTGGAACCACTTGAATGGTATGACAAGTGGGTTTTTAAGTTGAAGACTGACATGGATGGAAATGTACTAACCTATTAAGGGAGACTAGTGGCTAAAGGTTTCAAATAGGTTTAAGGTTTTGACTACGATGAAACTTTCTCACCAGTTGTCATGGTCAAGTCCATTAGGATCATGATTACCATTGCAACATACCAGGTTATGAGATCTAGTAGTTGGATGTCAAAACTCTTGGGGATGTGTATATGACACAGCCCGAGGGTTTTGAATCTTCAAAGAATGTTGGAAAGGTATGTAAGTTGCAAATGCCAATCTATGGATTGAAGCAAGCATCTAGAAGTCAAAACCTATATTTTAATGAATCACTCAAAGAGTTTGGCTTCATCAAGAATGAAGATGAATCTTGTGTTTATAAGAAGTTTAGTGGGAGCAATGTAGTATACCTCATATGGTATGTGGATGATATGCTACTCATGGGAAATTATATTCCAAATCTATGAAATGTAGAGATGTGGTTGGGAAATAATTTCTCAATGAAAGACATGGGATAATCCACCTATATTCTTGGTGTCAAGAGCTACGGGAGATAATTCTACAAGGCTTCTTGGATTAAGTCAGAGTACATACATTGATAAAGTTAAATAGTTTAGCATGAAAGAGTCTAGGAAAGGCAACTTACCCATGTCTCATGGGGTAAGTATTTCTAAGGCCGATGTTCCAAATTGTACAAGAAAGGGACCGAATGAGCAAGATTATGCCTCCGCAATGGGATGTCTCATGTAAGCAATGTTATGTACATGTCTAGACACCTCATATCCCTTGAGCATGACGAGAAGGTACTAGGAAGACACAAGAACATTCTTAAGTACTTGACAAGAACTAATGATGCTTTCCTGATATAAGGAGGTGAGGAAGAGTTGGTTGTAAGGGGCAAAAATAACAAGAGCTTTCAAACTGATAAAGATGATTATCAAACATGAACTGGTATGTGTTTTTACTTAATGGTGGCGTGTTTAGTTGTAAGAATCCCAAGCAAGCGATAATAGATGACTATACTATAGAAATTCAATATATTGTTGCATCTGATGTTGTAAAGGACGTTTATGGATGAACAAGTTCATTGGGGAACTCTTAGTTGTTCCCAACATTGATGACATAGTAGAACTATACTGTGATAACAATGGGGCTATCAGGAAATCCAAGAAACCTAGATCACATCAGAGGTCTAAGCATATTATTTGGTGCATTCATCTCATACAATAGATCATTTATCAAGAGGATGTGTAGATTAGCAGGGTACCGACAAAAAGCAATATTATTGATACCTTGATAAAGCATTATTACAGGAGAAGCATTATGGTCATGTTAGATGGTTTGGGATTAGAAACGTGAGTGATTGGCTTTAGTGCAAGTGGTATGCTTTTGGTGTATATTCCCTAGAAGCCAATCATTAGATGATGGTTATATGGATGTTTTGAAATTTTGATTTTATTTAAAAAAGTGATTCCAATTTATTGACACACATTTAATTACTATGATATTAATATACATAATATGTCATTAGAATAATTGATTAAAAGTCACATGACTTTAGGTCTATGACTTGAACATGAGGTCCCAATGGATGCTAGGAACAATATTCTTAAAATGTCCCTAATCAATTATAATTATGAATTAGACAACAATAATATGTGTGAGTCTAGTATGTGTGGTGATTGATGACCATGTCTCATGGGTCATAGGTTTTGGATACCAAGTCGCACACACAGGTACTTACTAGAATACACGTTAATATGGACTATTATATGATAGTCAGAGTCAACTCTCAGATGGCACATCCGTGTTGTGGTCCATTAACTAGAAGTCACTATGATGGTGACATGAAAATCATTATGCTTTGACACTAGCCAACATGATATTGAAGTAGGTTTCCATAAATATAGTGTTTGGTATGCATTGTGAGTGATTTAGAAGGAATTTGTCCCTCCCATATAACATGAGTGATATCTAAGGCCTCTTGACAAGTGAGACTAGAGAAATGCATGTCCATGCTCATGTGAGTCAGTATATGATATTGAGCTCATATGCATCTTTTTAGTATACTTAGAGATCAAGGAACTTAGATTGAATGTAACAAGGATGACATGTCCATGCCTCTAGTTCAATCTGGCTATCTATAACAAATGCATTATACAAATGGTGGCAGTGGCCAATGATGGTCTAGTCTGGTCTGAATGATCCTACTACTTTGATAGAAATGGTGTATAGCTAAACATTGCTTATTGCTTATGTATCTTAATATTGATTAGTGAACCCATTGTTAACCTAGTATGGTTCCTAAAGGGTCACACACATATATATATCTTGAAGAAAGGTTGAATTGTACCTTATTGTAATTGTCACAATAAATCTTGGTACATGTGAGTAAGTTTTGAGGCCATGGATAAAATATGAATCCAGACTAAAGAAATAAATTTCTACAAGCCAAGGGGTTCACAACCTGACCAAATGGGTTTAGGAAACCCCAACTCTCTACTCCTCTCTATATTTGACATGAGAGGAGGCCTCAAGGCATGCACTCAAATATTTTTGCCTCCAAACTTTGAGAGTGGGGCTCAAGGTTAGTTTGGTTGCATGTAGTCCAATGTAGTTGTATGAGTTCGTAGTGTAAAAATATACATCAAACTTGCACTTTATCATCAGACTACACCCTACCAAATAGGACCAAGTAGCATAAAGAGAGAAAGAGGGATAAGAAGAGACTAGAAACTCTATCCATATTCTATCACTTGTGTGGATACCACGGAGATGGGTTTGCTCAATGAATTCATTCTAGACCAATATCTTCACCAAGGACATACTAATTGAGGCAAAGGTAAAATGACACAATTAGCCACAAACATGGATGGCGAAACAACGTAATCTTTCAGTCATGGAAACTAAGGAGAAGGTCTTCACAATGGAATGGTGCATGCCTTAGACAGTGCGCAAATCAAGGTGAAAGTCTCTAGGGAAGAATGGTGTGATCCAACACTCATGTCCACAACAAAATACTAAAATATTTGATAGATAAGTTCAAGATCAGATTTGGGTTCAATAGAGCCATCTCTGTGGCCTTGGGATATGTACAAATCACTATAGAATTCCCATGACCTACCACAATCACTAGCATATTTTCATGATTAGCCACAAAAAATAGTTTTCTACACACATGCCGAGGTGATTCCCAGAGTGCTAGAGATAATGAGAAGGATTTGTGTCTTGATCTGGAAGAATTCAAAGGAGATGTAGATTGTAAGGTCCAAATCTACATAAAGCGTTACAATTTGAACAGTTGGAACCTCTTCCCCGATAAGGTATAAATTTATAAGCTGCAATCTGGTAATGTTGCATTAGATGGATCTTTCTCAAGGATTCTCAAAAAATTTATGTCGTCTTTTTTGCTCTCAAGTTTCAAATAGGGTGTCAAGCAATTTTCCAATTATGAGTGACCTTTATGGCTTTTTACTATGATGGTCAATTGCCTGCTCCCTAGAGCATGTGTGTTCTCATAGGTGGGCACTAGGTGATAATCCAATGATAGAATGGTCTCTGGGACGTGTTCCTCCACTAGTTCATCATCTGTTCCCTAGACTATAAGCAAGTTATTATCCCCACTTTCTAATTCTTACTTGATTAGAGTGTATGTGGTTACCAAAGGCTTTTCTTAGGTGTAGAAGTTTGAAATTAGTCAAGATTTAGGTCTTAGTCTAATACCCAAAATATTTTAAAGGTAGGGAGTTTAGGCCATATGTAAAAAGATATATGAGGGTTCAATTTGGTTTATTTTTATGTCGTGACCCAAAACCTCAAAGAGATGCATAGAAATTGAATATTAAAATAGGTTCCATTTTAGTTCATTATCCATGACAATAGAAAGATTCAGAAATGAGGCATGATTGATTCAGTTGTAGGTCATGAGCAAGGCCTTAGTATGACTGGAGGACAAGGGTGCAAAACTAGCCCAATTTTAGCTCGTAGTTCAGGACTCAAAAAAGATATAACAAAAGGTATAAAGGTTGTCCAATTTTAAGTCTTAGTCTAAGACCATAGCTGTGGTGCACCGACGCTACGCCAACGAGATAACTCAAAACAAAGTGCAAGATCAACATCTAAACAACCATATTACTAAAAAAATGGGTAAATTAAAACCTATCTCATATAACCATCATTATGCAGAAATATATTACAACAAGGTCCACAGCCTGTAACATATCACATATCATATCAGGTATTTACATTTGTATAGTGGACATCTGCCACACACCTGTATACAAAAGAACATGTTCACATGTATAAACCACACACACACACACACACACACACACACACACATATATATATATATATATATATATATATATATATATATATATATATATATATATATATATATATATATATACAACCATGATATACTTACAAAAACATCGTAACGTCCTACATCTCATCTAAAAAACACAACCCTACTGGACCTGAGAGTACATGGACGACACATAGGACTCTACTATGAGACTAGCAGCTATCAACCTTCAACAAATACTGACCTTTGAGCAGCTCTTCCTCAATAGCAAGATCCTGCTCATGTCTGAGGGTGAGATATAACTCTCAGCCAATGATTATTGAAACATATCAGGATATGTCGTTATTAAGTAGGATGGGCATATTTAACAAAATGAACAATTAAAATTGATTACACAAGTTAAGTAAATTAAACAACTCTCATAGATAAGCAGATCATCATATGCTTTTAGAAGGAATATGAAAAACATGTATAATAGTTTATTTCTCTGATCGCATTATTTAACAACTAAGTAGTAATAAAAATAAGGCAAAGGTAAACATCTAATGTGAATTGTATTTAACCCAAAGTAGATATATTACATGACTGTATTACATCATTTAAGACATGAGGAGATGAGGTATACCACTCATACTCCAATTGACCACTGTGAAGTCAAAAATAATTCCATACAAGACCTAGGAGAGTTAGACTCCTATGATCTCATTTGCCCTCAGTCAGTACGAGTCCTCCGCAATGACATATAAAGTCCAACTGCAAATCAGCCTAGTCCGCCTTGGTATGTAGGTCACAACACTAGTGAATAGGGTATACAAACCTAATCATTTGAGTTACAACCACAATTGTCCTCTATCACATCACATACACTAATATACAACCACAGTCGTTCTCCTACCAAGACATAACCAAAATCCATCCTAAAAACCATGAAATCAAGATGTCAAGGACACTTAGTCACCTGCACCTCGCATACTCAACAATATGCACTCCGAGTTTCCCCTAGTACTCATTTCACCATCCAACAAGTTCTAACACTGGAATGAATCTATGTCCAGGGAAACTACATGATTAGGGTTTCACTTGATTAGTTAAAGCAAATTGAGTCTCTTTTATTGCATCAATCAAGTTACAAGCAAACCCTAAAAAGGTTCTAAAAAGATAAGGGTAGATTGCAACTTTAGAAGATAAAAAACATATGAGACATAAAGTTCATCACATCATCACATGATATTGTCTCACTCCCATACACAAGACCATAATATTTATCACGCTGTCATGGGATGTTAATCCCTTATCACATCACCAGAGGATATCGCCTCAATTAGGCACAAGCCATTACCAAGGTCATAAGACCATTCACATTGTTTCATGCAAAAATATCATTATCTTTCCATGTCTCATCACGGCTCGTAATCATCACATACGTGTTACATAGGCACCAACACATTCTTACATTATGCACTTATGATGTTCACAAAATAGAAGATTAGGGTACAACCGTTTAAGAGAGAGAAATCATTCTATCAACATGCTAATTACTCTAGTAACTAGGCAACATCATTATGTACTTGCAGCTAGAGTTAGGTTTCAACATAGCAAATTGAAATAGGGTTTCAAAATAGCAAGGAGAATTAAACCCTATTTACCACCATCTCCAACATTTTTGGAAGCAAGTAGGTCAATTGTCACCATCACTAAGTCAACCACACAAGGAAAACATGTGTCTAGAAATTCTCATCGACTGAAGAGGAATAGGTCGCACCATCTTCACCGGTCAAAGAGGTGGATCATCCATATGACCACATAGGTCAACCCATAGTGACCAAAGATAAACAAATCATGTCAATGAGCAAAGAGAACCAGGTCAAAGAAAACTTGGTGAATGAAGAGAACCTTACCACTTCATCGACCGAAGGGACACATAAACACTTCAACCAAACATCTAAGAATTAACAACTATCAATGTCCAAGGTTCAAGGACCACTAAAAGAGGTTTGTACTTAGTGACCACAAAGCATCAAAACTCTTCAACCATATGATCCATAGCATGGTAAACATAAAGAGAGAAAAAACCACTTCCACCACAAGAACAAAACAAGTTGATCATCATCATGAAACCAAAGTTACCGAGGAGCAAAACACAAGGCAAGGATCATCTCCAAAACCCTAAATCCACCATCAACATGAGAGGAAAATTGAACCATGAAGTAAGAGAGAGAAAACACATTTCTACCATAAACCATGTATCTAAAACCTCCATCATCTTGCAAGAAGAAAAACCAAAATTATGAGGAAGAAAATCAAAGTTTAGCTGTAAGGATCAACACCTCCATCATTAACACGATAAACATGCACTAGATTAGAGTTTAGTAAAAATGGTTTTTCTACTCAAGAATTACCAAGGAACTTAAACCCTATCTCAAGATATCATCATCATTATACTAGGAACCACGTTTTAGAGATAGGTTATATGCATGCAATATTAAGTGCAACAATAACCAAGGAGAAAGTTATATAACTCACTTTGGATTATGAAGAAACACCTCCACTAGCACAAATGCTCCAAGAAGAGAGAGGAAACTGAGCTTGATTACCTCCACGTCCAAGCTAGCATCACCTCAAAGAGATAAGAAAAAACCCTAGGTTAAAGGATCATAAGAAAGAGGGCAAACCCTAGGCTGAAAATACAAGAAAGAGAGGGGTTCTTCAACTCAACTCTAGCACTACCATGGAGAACCATGGATTTGGCCAAGAAGAGAAATGTTCCTCAAGAAGAACCACCATGGAGAACCATGGGTTCAGATAAGAGAAAGAATGAAGGTAGAGCTATAAGAAAATGAAGATCAAATAAGAGAGATCACTTATCAAGATCAAGGAACACCAAAGGATCACCAAAGAAGGATTGCTCCAAAACCCTAGCTCACATGTAAGGGGTTCATCCACCTCTTCCAAGCTCAAGAACCACATTCTCCACCAAGAACACAAGGGAGGAGATCTAATCAATAGGATAGAAAGAAAGAGGGTGAAAAAGGATTACTTGCATGCAAAGAGAGGGGTATATATACCCCAATGGTAGAGAGAGGTAAAGAGGATTAGGTGTCATGCACACATGTGCCACTTATCCCTCAAAACTCGGCCATGCAAGCACTAAGACCATGCATGCATCAAGGGTTATTATAACCATGGAAAACCATCAACCAATATGGTCCAGGGAATCTCATAGGTAAAAAAAATGATCCAAAAGCTCACTCGATCAAAGATATTATAGCGACAAAAAAGGTCAAAAACCTAGCGACCGCATGACATCCAAACCCTAGTGTTTATTGGCTCATCTACCTCTAAAACCACTAGGTGCAATCACAAAATCATCGACCAAAGAAACATGATCAAAGTAACATCTTGGTGATCACGAAAACCAAGGAGATCAGTGTTCAATCCTCATGGTCAATATCCAACTAGGGCATCCAAGCAAATCCTAGAACATCAACACATGACGCCATCTCATCAAACCGAGGTGCAACAAAGCTATGGGATTCCATTCTCTCCAACGTGATGCCAAAACATGTGAGGCAAAACAACCATGTGACAAAATGGAATCATGACTTGGTCATTATCCTATGAAGATAAATCGTAGACATGGGTAATTTTCAATTAGGTCCAAAACAAGCACATGTATGTGCTCAAACAACATTCAAACTGGACCAAACTAAAAACATAAGCATGTCACATGTTATTAAAGCACATCACATGATTATATTAAGGCTTTAAGCATCTAATTATGCTAAGAAAGCGAGGTCAACCATAAATCTAGGTCAGGGGCCTTACAGCCATAAACCCCTAACAAGGATTTCACCCCAGAAATCCTAAGCGAATAAATATGGGTACTTCCTACACATCTCATCCTCTAACTCCCACGTGACTTACTCCACGCCATGTTGATGCCACAAAACCTTAACAAGAACTATATCCTTCTTCTTCAACTTCTTCATTCTCCTATCCAGGATCAACACGGGACCTTCAACATATGACACATCCTCTTCCAACTCAACCTCCACCGGCTGCAACACTTGCTCTATATCTAAATGGCATTTACTCAACATAGAAACATGGAACACATGATGCAACATGTGCAACTCTGGTGGTAACTCCAACTTGTAAGCCACCTTCCAACACATGCCACCACATGGTAAGGTCCCATAAACATGGGATCCAACTTACCCTTCTTCTCAAACCTCAACACACCTTTCCAAGGAGAGACCTTGAGGTACACCTTGTCTCCCACTTGGAACTCCAAAGGCATGCACAAATTATTAGCATAAGATTTCTTTCTATCTTGGGCTATATTCAACCGTTGTTGTATCACTTTGATATTCTCTGTAGTCTGCTACACAACCTCAAGACCTAAAAGCTGATACTCACATGTCTCATACCAATAGAGCAGAGACCGTCAACGCATCCCATACAAAACCTCATAAGGTTCCATGTCTATACTCCTTTGATAGATGTTGTAGTAGGCAAACTCTATCAAACTGAGGTGCACATACCAACTGCCCAAAAGCTACAAGACACAAGCTCTCAATAGATCTTCTAATGTCTGAATGGTACTCTCTGACTGACTATCTGTATGCGGGTGAAGTGTTGTACTAAACTTCAACTGTGTACTCATGGCTGTATGCAAACCCTTCTAGAAATAACTGGTAAATTGAGGACCTCTATCAGACACTATGGTATCTGGAATACCATGCAAACACATTGTCTCATCCACACATATCTGTTCCAACTTGTCTTCTATATATGTCATCTTCATAGGAAGGAAATGTGATGACTTGGTCAACCTGTCCACTATCACCCAAATGGAATCATGACCTTTGGCTATCCTAGGGAGACCAACCATAAAGTCCATAGTGATATGATCCCATTTCCAGTGCGGTATAGGCAACAATTGCAACGTTCATGTAGGATTCTGATGCTAAGCCTTGACCTACTGACACACTGGACATCTTGCCACAAACTCAGCCACATCACGCTTCAAACCATGCACCAGTGAGATCCTTTAGGCTATAGTACATCTTGGTACTGCCTGGATGCATCACATACATCAAAGAGTGAGCCTCCTCAAGAAACATCTTCATCAGACCGTCAACATCTAGAACCACTGTCCCGCCATAGAAACAAACTATCCCATCCTCTATCTCATGGAAGCCCTCACACTTCTTGCTATAAAATTGTGATCGGATCTACTGTATCACAGTATCACCCCGCTGTACATCTCTTATCTGCTGCACTAAGGTAGGCTTCACCTACAATTGTGCTAGAAAACCCGCCAACAAAGAAACCTATAACTTCACATTCATATGATGCAATGGCACATACATGTCTTGCATATGGCACACCAAAGAACATAATTATGCCTTTGACAAAGAAGACTTCCTGCTAAGCACATCAACCACCACGTTCACCTTCCCTAGATGGTAGTCTATTGTGCAATCATAGTCCTTTATTAACTCCATCCATCTCCTCTATCGCATGTTCAACTCCTACTTTAAGAAGAAATACTGAAGGTTCTTGTGATTAGTGAAGATGTGATGCTTCTCACCATAAAGGACCACCTCTACAAGCTCTAGATCGTGTGTCGGGCAGTTCTCCTCATGTTTCTTAAGTTGTCACAAATAAAAGAAATCACGTCCTTATCCTACATCAACACACATCCCAAATCATTCTTTGACATGTCATAGAAGATGATGCGGCATTTCCCTTGCTCCAACAGAATAAACATCGGTGCATTGGTCAACTTCTCCTTCAAAAGTTGAAAAGAATCTTGACACTTGTCATCCCAGACAAAAGGTACACCTTTCCTCGTCAACTTTGTTAGGGGTAACGCCACGACAATGAAGTTCTTGATAAACCATTTGAAAATAAGAAATTTTTGATGTAGGACAAGATTTAAAAATTCACATGTTCATAAATTTTATGGTATTTGTCTGATTTGTTGTGATTTTTTTTATGTTTTTAGAAGATTTATAGAAATTTTGTTGAATATTAAGGAATTATTTGTAATTTTTATATTTTTTTCAATAAGGATGTGAAATGAAATGAGGACGAGAACATCTTCCATTTTGAGTGGCGAATATCCTCCTCCCCAGGGATCCTAGATGAGGGAACCCTAGGAGACCCACTGACTCCAACAAGGAGATTGGCTTGAGCAAATGGTAGTAGGAGTAGCATGTGGGGAGAAAGCTGGTGATGCGTCACATAGATCGACCATTAGGGTGACCCACATATCATGATGTTCTACAAGCAGGCCCGACATCACAACATGCAATGATTTTATGGTGATAGGAAAGCTCCAAATTCTACATTCCACTAAAATTTTGGTGCCCGTTTTGGCTCCGTTCATCTTGGGGAGGTATAGCTTTGATTTTTACACTTTGGTTTGGCCATTTTGGCCATGGGTGGTCAAACTCAAATTTTGGCTTTACTAGATTTTTTTGTGGGTCTGGAGATAGAAGATACCAAACGTGCATTTTGATTTGAGATTTGGTGATTTTTGTTGTTTTCACATTTTTGCAATCATCTAGTGTCAGATTGAGCTGATTCAAGTTGATGTGCAAAGCTAACATCATTATGAGTGTGGATTTGTAGAATCTCATAATTGGCATGAGGGAGATTAGGTTTTGGGTGAGAAGGGTGATGGCTATGATGCCAGGACTGAGGCGTATCCATGATATATTACACTATTTTTGTTTGCTAGATTTATATTTGGATGTTAAATTTTTGATATGTGTTTGCTCTAGGAAGGTGTCATGGTGGTCCAAACCAGATTATGGGAGAGATTCTCACTGTTGAAGTCTTTATCTCTTCTATGAGCATTGTAGATGAACCTACATCACTAAGGTCATTGAGCAGCAGATGAGAAAAAAACTTGGAAACTTTTCTCCTTGTCATTTTCCTTTGATTACCAAGATTGAATCAAGCTTTTATCCACATCAATGGTGTTTTTGACCAAGTCTTTTACTCCCAACTTTTAGGGTCTTGGACTGTCAAATCAATACTCCAAGGCTCATTGGAATGAGTTGAGAATGTTATATGTTGAGTTGGTTTCTGAGGAGTTAGCATTATTCGAGGAGATTAGTTTTAGAAGTAATTTTTATGTGGGATAGTTGATAGGAATTATTTTCTCCCATTGATTGAGCATTTTTTCTTGGAGACTAGTACTTTCCACTTTGCTTTTGGCTACATAGTCATCACCCCTAGTGAGTTTGTTGGGTTCATAGGTTTAGTCTGTGGCGAGACTCCCATTAGTAGTTTTCCAAACAGACAGGAGTGGGGGTGGTATTGCCTGGGTGGGATACTAGGAGTGAACTCTGATTACAATGAGATGGATTCTATATATTAAGTCAAGTCCACTTGGCGAGTGCGGTCTTGTTTTATAAAAGGGAGAGGTGGGGTGCTAGTGACCCCTTGTATGCTACCCTCAGGGTCTGAGTATTCCTCTATATGCTGATCACCAGATGCCTTTTTGGAAACAATGTTGGGAATAGAAGGGAGACCGGATGGTTCTCTTTTTTTCTTGACTTAGATGTAATTTCTTCTTTTTATTGGGGTGGAGGCATGTATTCCCACTTGCTGACCAACTTGAGGAGGTGTCTTGTGGGTGCTTCTCTATCAAGAAAATCATTAGGTCTACCAAGAGTTGTAGTGGTTTCATAGGCTTGATTGTGGTATGTCCTACCCACACTATCATGTTTGTCATAAAATATTTGAAGTGATTAATCTTTTCTTCTATAGATTTGGGGTTATGAAACCTTTTGGGATATTGTTCATCTTTGAAGTTTTCCTAAGTGGTCTTGAGGGATATCTACATGATTCCCTCCCTACTATCACAAACTAGTGTAGTAGTAGGGTGTTTTATAAGAAATGAAAAGGTAAAGTAGTGACAATGACTTTGAAAAAGGTATGCATTGTACGGTATGATATTGTATGCTTGTACTTAGCTGACTTCATATTATTCTGTTATTTCCCAAGTCCTATTTAGGATCTTATATAGGATTCATCATGTGTTTCTTACTTTGAGGCCTTATCTCTAGATGCTTTCCATATTTAGTTCAAGTCACCCTCAGAGAGTGTCTTGTACATGGGCAATTGTGATGCTCGTCAGTGGACTGGTGGGTAGCACGTTCCCTTTGACCCTCTTCCCGATTTGGTTCCTCTTAGCCTAGGGATACATCAGGTTGTATGAGATATGATGTACGATCAATTGATGTAAGCTAAGTACTTTGAGTCATACTACATGAATGGTCACCCGACACTATTTTCTCGAGAGGCCTATGATATTTTTTGAAGTGCTCTAATGGTGAGTGTTCATATTCTGATTTTTTTATTTGGTTACAATACCTTAACATATGCTTTCTATAGGTGATGGATTACAACTCTATTAACGTGCAGGATGATTATGGGTACAAAATTCATCATCCATCTCCTCTGGAGGAATTTTCTTCTCTTGAGGCCCTACCTTCTCTGCCTGTGACTTTTGGGATTTTTACAGCTTCCCAGGGTTGAGGGCTCATTGAGATTTTAGCATTATAGGTTCACGTAACTTTTTGGGTGACTTTAGTTGAACATCATTCTTTTAGGAGGATGATGCAAGTACAAGTGTGGCTAGACCATCGCACCCGGGTATGGACACAACCAACACTTTGAGGGGACCAAAGGCATGGTCCAATACCCCTAAAAGACCCACTTCTGATTGTAGATCCATCTTCAATGACTATTAGAGTAGGTTCCTCTCATCGTAGGAATGGTGCTCTGGTTGTGGGGGTGTGGGATGTTTCTTTGGTTGAGGAGGACCAATCAAGCATGTCTTTTTTGGGCCACAAGTGGCCCACTAGTGCTATTTGTTTGGATGCAAGTGGGGAGTTCACGTCTCTAGGTTCTTCCACTGATCATCGACCTTTGGCCAAGATATTTTTGTGGTGCTTGAAGAAGAAGATAAAGAAGTAGTAGATGTATTTAGTGCTTCTTAGTTATGTATGCATTTTCCTTCCTATAATAAAAACATATACTAACATTATTTCAATATTTTGTAAAACATTGTAAATTTTGTTGTTTCAAAGCAAAATTTGAATTAGAGCCAAATTGTTTTGTACAAATATGTAATCTTCAATTTTGTAATCAAATTCTAGAAGTTAAATTCTAGGAAATCTGTGTCTGCCTCATGGATCACCCTGATTAGTGAGTTAGACTACCTGGTGAATCATAATCCCATTTTGTGAAGGAATAGAACAAAAAGTGTTTGTGTTTACTTCAAGAATCAGGACTGCATTTAGTTTTTATCATTGATGAAGTGGAGTATTGTGTTGTTTCACCACTGAAAAGGAAAAAGACTCCTCTAGTCCTTAGGGAAGAAGCATTCCTTTTGAATCCTATAAATAAAGCAACATGTTTTTGTCTTTTCTACATATTTTGGCTTTTGAGATGGGAGACTGGGTAATAAGAGAGATCCCATTGTTGAGGCGTCCTCTTTTTAATTTGTATCTTATATGTTGTTGTATTAGAGATCTCTCTAAGACGAAGGAATTCGAGTTGGAAATCTTCAACATGAGTTGTCATCTATTCCATCTACTTTATGTCCCTGTTGGAAGAGAATTGATGCCGACAATGATCCCTTTCTTGGAGCCTCTCAATCCTTCCTTACATTCTGGGGATGTTGTTGTGACTTCCACTCTGGAAGACATGGCTAAGATCACCCATCTTCTCCTACATGAGAACTGGCTTATAGTGCTAAAGAAGTCGAGTTGGGATACAAAGTTGGCTAGTCTCCTAGATCTGAAGAAGTCCTGAGTTGCTCAATGGTTGTCTAAATTTGGTCACTTCATTTATATTTCCTCCATGTGGAATTTCTTTAAGAGAAAAGCATGAAGTGGTATTTCCAAATTTTCTTCACTTGTGAGCATATACCTTAATTATTCTTGGTTGAGCTTTTATTTAGAGAGATTGTTATACAAGTGAGTGCTACTACCTTTGCAGTCTTCGCTGCAATTTGGCAGAAATAAGATATTGTTCTCTTTATTTTTGTTGAGATGTATGAGTGTTTATCCCTCGATATTGGTCGAGTTGTATGAGTGTTTAGACCCTTTAATATCATTCATATTTATCTAGGAATGCACATCAATCGTACTATATTTCTTAAAGCTTCAAAACCTCACTATCTTATTGCAAAGGAATACTTGGCGAAGCACATACACGTTGAAGAGATTTTCCAAATGTATGGTGATTTGGATCAATGGCCTTTTGGTTGACATAATTAGATGTTCATCGAGGATGTATAAAGTTCCATCTTGATACTTCATACCATGGGATTGCGATGTCTGTCTTTCAGTGGCTAATTATCTTGCTTGGGTTAGAGTGGTACATTGCATACTACCCAGTGTTGGTGCAGAGAGAGTTCAATTGGTTCTAGTATGTCTACCTTATTCAGGCACCTCCATCTTTCATCAAGAAGTTGATGACTGACTCCATAAAGGTTTAAGAGGCCACAACAAATATGTTGTTGAATTGTCAAAAGATGACTCAGTCCTTGTTTACTATTGACAAAAATTACTGTTCAGAGTACTTAGAATGACTTGCATCGACACCTCCAATGGTAGTAACATGTAATACATCAAGAGGACTAGCGTGATGCTTCCTTTAGAGTTCTTATTTTTTATAGATTTATTTTTACTTCCATGGGGTTCTAATTTATTTAGAGATTTATCTTCAAATAAAACAAATTTTTAGTTCATGATATGCAAAATTAGTTGTGGGTACTCCCTTTATAATATTTTTATGGTTTTTAAGGTGCATGTCACTTAAAGACGCTTGTTATGAATTAGGCAGTTGGGATCAATATAGACCTCTTGTCTATGCATTCAACACATCAAGGATAGTCATGGGCTTAAGTGCTATTAGGAAGAAAATAACATATGTCCCTATCTCCTTTTCATCTGCTTCCCCTTAGTAAAGTTAAAAGGTTGAAATCCCAAGTATATTAAGATACTACCTACCTCGGTCTATAATGGAAGATGGTGCCTCCCTTCAAATGTTTGTAGACTAATCTTCTACGAGGGGAATCTCTATTCTAAGGAAAATGTATTTGGGATATGTTGGACTTGGATATCATGCTAAGTGCTTAAGTCATGCCATAAATGGATGTATCAATGGAGATTCCCTACCCACTTGGGTCAACATGCCAAGTGTCAGAGACACCACGGTGGGATTCACTCTCAACACAGTTTAGTGTAGTGATCCACCACAAGCATTTGTTTTCCTAGTTAAAGGGCGACTTTTTAATTTCTTAAGAGACATCCACCTATTGTGGATCTTTTTGATTGGATCTTTGAATGGACATTAATGATCAAGGCCTTAGTATGAGAGCTTATGGTTTCTTGAGGAATGAATGGGGTTTACCTAGTGAAGGTTCCCCACCTAGCCGCTTCCAAGTTAGTCCGTTCAAATATTGGTATCACCACTTTTTGAGAGAATTTATATTAGGAGAAGAGGCATGGATTTCTGTAGGGAGTTTCAATTTATGATTCAACACTCCAATCATTACTTTTTAGATTAACCCCAATAGATGTCATAATTATAGTTATGTAATTTTCACCTAGATATAGGTGCCACATATCATTGATTATAAGGATCACATCTAACTCACCTCTAGGGACTTATAGCTTTAGCAACCCTCTTATGATGGTGATGTAGTGGACATGGGGATTCAACTTGTATTTTGCACAACCATGAACACTTTCAAAGTACTTTATTACAATTGACCTTTAGTAATGAGTTACTTTAGGTTGATGAACCATTGAGGCCTCAGAATAACATACACATATCTTCCATCCTAGGCCCCATGGTCCTACTTTGACTATGCTACTTTGGGGTACACAAGAGGGATGCATCCATGTACTTTAATAGATTTTAAGTGTATTTTAAAATGGTGGGATTTTTTGGATCCTTTGCATGAATCTTTTCTAGAGGCATGCAGTCGTTGAAGCTTGCTTGTCAACAATAGTAGCTTGACGAGGTTGGCATTTGTGTCAGAAGATGAATATCTCCATCCATGTCTTTTATACATATGCCACCCCACTCTTATATGTCATGGATGATGTAAGGTCCTTCCCATGTAGGGTTGAACTTTCCCTAGTCAACATTTTGGATGACACTAAGCACCAGATAGCCTTTTTGAAAGTTGTGAGGATGGACTTTCTTATTAAATACTCGGGTCTCCCTTTCTTGATAACATTTTGCATGATGAAAAGCTCTTGTTCGTCATTCTTCAAGTGTGTTGAGGTTGTATATTCGATCTTGGACCCACTCAACTTTAGGAATTTCTACTTACTTAGTATACAAAGTAAAGGAATTTGGACCTTGATTGGTTAGACTGCCTCCATTCCACACACAAGTGAATATGGAATAGCTCTTGTGGAAGTTTAGATAGAATTTTTATATTCCTAGAGAGTAGTATTAAGATGTTCATGCCAATTGGCATGAGAGCTAATTGTCTTCTTGAATATTTTGATCAAGTTCTTGTTGGCAACTTTCAATAGCTCCATCCATATAAGGCTGGTATAGTGGCATTTGATGGTGCTTGATCCCCACAGATCTCGATACTCTTTGATGTTTTTAGCTATGAAGTTGGTATCATTGTCGAAGATGATCTCATACAATATTCCATATTGACTTATGATGTTGCTTTTAAGGAACTTGATTACACGTTGCAATGAAGTATTGGTGATTGATATGGATTCCACCCACTTTGTGAAGTAATATATAACAACCCACAATTCCCATTTGAACCGTTAGGATTGATCTTGCCTATCATATTGACCCCTCAAGCTGAGAACAACCAAGGCATGGACATGTTGTATAGTTGATTAGCAGGTGCATGGATGTAGTCACCAAGGATCTGAAAGATTTGAGATTTGCAGACATATTGAAAGTTGTCTATTTCATGGTGTTTCACATATGTCCCAAAAGTTATATATTCTACTTTAACACGATCATTATCATATGCATGCCACAAATCCTCCATGAGGATTTCTACTTCTTCCTTCTCAATGCATCAAATTTGAGTCTAGTCATAATAACTATGATATAGGTGTCCTGCCTCTAGGACATATTGTATGGCTTGTCACTTGAGAACATGTTCTTCTCTTTTGGAGAGGCCTTTGGGCTTGGCTTGACTTTCCAGATATGCCTTGACATCGTGAAACCAAGTCTATTCTTCATTGTTGTCTGTGTTGCCAATAACAATGCAATAGGTAGGTCACGAGATTGTACATGCTTCAATGAGAAGCTTTGATCCCCTTGGATATCCATCAAGGAAGAAAGGGTAGCCAAAGTGCTAGTGAATGTGGCATGCTCTCTTCTGATGAAAGGGAAGATAATCTGCTCAAAGTCTTGAGTGAGGGAACACATGTACTCTGGAAAAGGGACCAAGTTCTGATCACGAGTTCTCCAACTGTTCCAGACTTGTAATATCATGAGAAGGGAGTCATCGTAGACCTTGAGATGGAGTGCCCATTTCTATCTAGTGAGTTGGGAGTCCTAAGATGGAGGCTTCATACTCTATCATGTTGGTGGTGGCGTTGAACTCCAGCCATCTAGATACCCATAACTACTCTCCTTATGGATTCTGAAGGCATATCCCTATCCCAATTCCTTTGCGTTGACATCTCTATCAAAAATTATTCTCCACATATCAAGATTTGGAGGGATAACAATGTTTGGTGGGTTGATCATTCCTATGTCTTCATCTAGGAACTCATACTCACATTTCTCTTCTTCATTAAGTAGAGAATATGCTAGTTGATTGGCTAGAGCTTGCTCTTTGACCACCTTTATCAGTGGATATGTGATATCAAATTACATCACCTACCACTTGGTGCATCATCTCGTCAGGGTAGGGTGATCACACAAAGAGAAGAGAGGGTTTGTTTTATAATCATCTATAGAGGATATGCTATCAAATAGTGTCATGCATATATCAAGGTCAGACAATACTCCCCAATTGTAGAGAGCTTCGATATCATTAAGCTTATTGAACAAATAGTAGATAGCCAACTCACCATCAGTCATTGATTGACTCAAGACTCCTCTCATCGATGTTTTACTGACTAATATTCGAAGGGTGAGAGGGTATCCTAGCACTATCAGATTTAGTACTGGTCGAGTGGCAAAGTAGTCTTTAATCTTTTGGAGAACCTCATTGCATTGTTCTTTCCATCCATAGTTATAATTATTCTTGAGAAACTTGAAGAGAAGTTCACATATAGGTGTGAGATTGGTGATGATGCAACTGATATCTCAAAGGTGAGAAATTAGGCCTCATATCTGCTTTTTAGTCATGGGGGAGAGTGTTTCTTAGATAACCTAAGCTTTCTTGGGGTCGAACCCTATTCCTCTTTGACTGACAATGTACATGAAGAGGCTACTTGATGTAACCTAAATGTGTACTCGACTAGATTTAGGTGCAAATAGAATCATTTGAGTTGTTGAAATGACTTCTCTATAATGTTATCATGTCAGACTTTTAGATTTGGTTATCATGTCATCCACATAGACCTCCACCTCCTTATGCATAATGTTAAGGAAGGGAGAGACCATAGCTCTTTGGTACGTATCTCCAACAGTTTTTAGACCAAATGGCATGAACCTATAGCAGAGTATTCCCCACTATGAAATGAAGGGTGTTGTCTCTTTATATTCTTCAGTCATGTTGATTTTATTATAGCTATAAAATCCATCCATGAAATTGAGGAGTGCATGAGAGGTTGTATTGTTGACACACACATTAATGTGTGGAAATGGGAAGTCATCTTTAAGGGATGCCTTGTTGAGATCACAATAGTCCATTCACATTTGTACTTTGTCATCCTTCTCCAGTATGGTTACAATGTCAAAAAGCCATGTAGGATCATTGATTGGCTCTAGAAACCAACATTGTATTGCTTCTACACTTCCTCTATGATCTTAAGGCTCCATCCTGGTTGCAATTGTCTAGCTTTTTGCTTAACAAAATGAATGTCGTGGATGCTAGGAAGTTGGTGCACTGTGAGCTTCTCACCTAATCCTGACATATCTCAGTAACTCCAAGCAAACACGGTAATGTAGTGTCATAATATCTCAGTCAATTGGTCTTTGATAATTTGAGGTAGCCTTGTCCCAATTTTGACTTGGCATGGCTTAAGTCCCTAGTTGAGAACTACTATCTCCATCCCGTCTTCAATATAAAAGGGTTAGTTTTTCGTTGTCATATATTATGGGATGGGGACGTCTCTGAACACTTGATATTTGTCATTGTAGATTTGTGCTACTTCAGTGAAGTATTCTACAAACTCCTAAACATCCAATTCATTTTGTACTATTTTTTTAATTTTGTAATATTTTGGAATTTTGTAGATTTTGCAATTTGTTGGGAAATTTTGAAAGAGGACATGGACATGGGGGATCGTGACTATACTTACACTATGATATCCCCACTACATTAGGGTGTTGTTACTCTCATGGGATTTTCTTTGGGATATGGGAGGTGATATAGTCCTCAAGGTGTTTATCTCTTCCACACACTAGTTTTACACTTCTTCAGTATTCCACATGGGTAGGTGAGGGATTGTGGTCTCTTGCAGCTTGTTCCTTAAAGATGGAATTGATCTACCATCCTTCAACCATGTCATAGTCATCCCATGAAACACCATACTCTTTTTCCATGTCTTTGGGAGTTGTGGCCTCAAAGTCAACTGAGCATGGCTCGCCGAGTAGAATCTAGAGTGGATCATATCCAGTTGAGTAGGATTGTGTTACCCTTTCTTCAGGTGTTGGGTTGGTGATTTTCACATTGCCAACATGACCATTTAGGAAGTATCATGGCTCTTCCTAGCATTAGAGTGCCCTTGGAACAGTTGGTTGACCACAATGGTGGACCTGAATTGTGTTGCTTTCTCATTTGGAGGGATGATCATTTTTAAACTATTGGTTGTTCGGGGTGGTTTGGACGTGCTAAGAATATTCAGTGATGAGGGCAATTTCCATGATGCTGATGAAAACCTTAGTGTAGTTGTCTTAGTCATCTTCATTGACCGCTTGCATGAGGTAGGGCATTGTCATGAGAATAATGTCCTTGGCAACATTAAAACTGTAACACCCCTCCCTAGGGTTTCATACGTAACCAGCGAAAGCACAGCCTAATCCCCAACATTATCCATAATGTGGGGTACTTGGCATATCAGGGAGGGATTGTCACATGCATGATCTCATATTAAGAAATAAATAACACTTGGCATTCATAGAAACATAGATTCATACATAGAGTTCTCCTTGGAAAGGTAACTACATCATAGTTCTAAGGAATACTAAACATGAACTAGATAATCATGAAAAGATAGGATCTCCATAGATGGACGTCCCACCAGGCAACAACTCCTAAGATCTTGGATGCTTGAAATCTTCTCAAGAGGTCTCCTTCCCTTTAGCTCCAACGTCTGTGGACATATCGTCCCCAGCCATGCAAAGGAAAAACAAACATGGTAAGTAAGCGGCATTGGTATATTATAAAGCATAAAAATAACATATAAATTGATTTGACATAAACATGAACATGCATTAACATTAATCATTTCTTGGCATCTTTTACATAAAGAATTTGACAAGAAGTATATGCTCCTCTCTTAATGCCCCATAAGGAGCCCATAATGCTCGGAAAGCCCATAATTGCTCGGAAAGCCCATAATGCTCGGAAAGCCCATAACAGGGTGCATATAAATATAAATCAAATTCCCTTAACCATGATCTTTCTTAGACTTAATTATCTTCTTAATAAATTAAACTTGATCTTAATTGGGATTTCTCCCTCTTGAACATGATTGGGATTTCTCCCCATGAAACATAATGGGATTTCTCCCTCTTAAGCATGGATGGTAATCTCTTCCCTCTTAATCTTGGCTTCATGCATCTAAATCATATTTCATAATCTTAATGTGATTTCTATTCTTAGAGTTAGATTATAACAATCAACATCCAATAATCATATACATTGAAGAAAAACATACATTTATCATGACTTGAGTATAAAGTGCATAAACATATCATAATCATTCAATAAATCAAGTTTACTATGCCAAGAGCATGGCCCGCTTACCTTGAGCTAAACCACCTAAGTCAAACCTGGTTTGACTAATTGGATCCTCTTAATCACCTGAAATTAACATAATTATCCTTTATCATATATCACTAAACCCTAATTTGTCCATATAAATATTGAGATGTTAAAACAGCAAAATCAGTCGATAAAAACCACAAAATCGTATTACTCATCGAAAATCCTTTCCAAAACATATTTATTTATATTTTTCTGAGGTTGTATGCAAAAGTTATGAATTTTGCACTCTAGACCAATCAGAAATTAGAAAACCATAGCGTGACATCATTTAAATCTATGATTATTTCGATGCAAATAAAACTTGAATTACCAGAAAGCTTTAGGTGAAAGTTAGATAAGACTATCATTGTGGGGGCATTCTCGTCATTAGGTCACAAAATAATTCTCACGGTCGATTAATCAAAACATGGTTCAAAAGGGAAAAAGGCCCATGCGACATTAATCCCACAATCAAAGCAGTGAGGGCATCCTGGAACTTGCACTGCTGCTGATCTTCTCCAGAGCCATGGCGCCAGGTGCCTCTCTTGGAGTTGAATCCTTCGATCGGAATGGGCAAAAGGAGGCTGTTTGGGGGAAACTGAGACCACGAAACGATTCCTCAAATCAATTCAGACGCAATGAACCTTGACCAGGGTTGTCAGGATCCCTGGAGCCTAAAAGAAGTGCCGCGACCATGGCGATAGCCGGAACTGGAGGTTGGGGATCAAAATCGGTGAGGCACCCTGTAAAAGGAGTCACCAAAGTCTGAGAAGCCAAACATGAAGTCGTGCGAACCCATTGCTGTGATTTCCAGACACGGAGGGTTTCTGGAGCAGTCGGGGGATTAGCACTGCCAAGCAAACCAAGGACAGGTTATAGGGTACAACGGTCCGAGATGACAGGGGGAAAACGGACGATGGGTAGCAGGTCTCGGGATGGTCGGGATGCTTTTCCAAAAGCCAATTGCACAACGGCGGTGAAGAAGATAGGAAAACGACAGAGGTTGTTGGAGATCCAAATCATGTAGGATGAGACTATCGGGGGTACCTGGGACGAAATCGGAAGAGGAGAAGGAAACTTTGGGACCTCTTGTTGCTTCTGGGATGTTTAGACATACGAGGAGGGCTCAATAATGGTGGCTGCAACTCTTCTGCGGAGAGAGGTAGCGAGCCCTAAATGGGCGTTTGCTCGACAGAGAGCGAGAGGGGGTGAGTGATGGCTCATTCAGATCGGGGTGACGAGGCGGATGCGTTGGATAAGAAAGGATGAGAAACCGTCGAGTAATGTGTGAGATCGAATGCGAGCAATCAAAGCACTGACAACGGCTCTGACCCGCGAGGGAAAATGGAGGAAGAAGAAAACAAACACTATGTTGGATTTTGATCCAACGGTCTCTGTACATGCGCACGAGAAATGAAACTAAAGTAACGCGTGACATTGAATAAAACTAGAATCTTAGAGAAATTCCGTGCATTGAATGTATTTGAATTAAATTCTTAATCAAACCATATGGAAAACTTCCCCAATTCATATAAGGGGTCAAACATGGGTCAAATGCATTCAAATTTGAACCATAGGTGTATTAGAGGGTCTAGAATATTCCTGTGGGGTTAGATTTGATGTTAGTACACGTTTTAGGCCTAAGGTAGCAAAAACCATACTTAAGTGACCATGATGAATGCAAATAAAGCCATTAATTCTTCAAATAAGAATTACAAAATATTAAAACGTGCACTAAATATTATTTCTTTTCAATTAACAAGATGGAGGCCATTAAGCAAGAAATTAAACATGTAAATCACTAATTATCATATGAGAGAGAAAATTTGTCGTAAAAGCATTTATTCTCATTTTCTTAAACAAAAGAGCATAGATATAAATGAAAAGATTTTCTTTAAATAAAACAAGGATAAGAGAGCTATTGAGCATAATAAAATGATTTTGCAAAACTAACATGGGCAAATTGCATTTAAGTCCTCAACAATTATCTAATTAGGAAAAGAGCATGCAAGGAATAAAATAATTTGAAAATTTTGCATAACAAGATTGGGGTGTTACAATACTACCCACCTTAAATAAATTTCGTCCTCAAAATTTCCTAGAGTTTCTACCCACCTTAAGGATTACACATAACTTGCAAATTTTCCATACAAATTTTCATTTTAGAAGGAGGCATATAAAATAAAGCATTATTATTCAACATAAATTACTTAACTACCCTTCCTAAGTCTCATACTTACTCATTAACATTACACCTAACTCATTACACTTGGGGAATCTATCTCTCACTTACTATGACTACATCTTCATAGTTGTCTAACCTTAGGTCATATATCCTTCATCTCTTTATATGTGGTGATCAAGCACATATTTAGAAATGTTGGGTCTTTTTATGCTACATCTCACCAACTTATTTGCATATGTGTCCCATACCACACACACACAATTAAGAAGGTAAGCCGCATAAAAAGTCACATTAAATGACATTTTCCTCAAATCTCAATTGGGTGGCCCTTACCATTGAGACAAGGAGAAACATGTCATTATTTAGGGTTTGGTTTCAACTACATGAGCATGCTAACATGTACTTCTCTAATGACATGAGGGATCTAGTCATCTTTAGGGTTCTCTAGACATACTACAATACATAATCATGTTCTCTACTTCTATTTCTTCATCCTAGGGTGACTTGCATGAATCCTTATTGTTGCCTTAGTGGCCATCTATTTCTTGCTCTGATACCATTAATGTAACACCCCTCCCTAGGGTTTCATACATAACCAGCGGAAGCACAACCTAATCCCCAACATTATCCATAATGTGGGTTACTTGGCATATCAGGGAGGGATTGTCACATGCATGATCTCATATCAAGAAATAAACAACACTTGGCATTCATAGAAACATAGATTCATACATAGAGTTCTCCTGGGAAAGGTAACTACATCTTAGTTCTAAGGAATACTAAACATGAACTAGATAATCATGAAAAGATAGGATATCCATAGATGGACGTCCCACCAGGAAACAACTCCTAAGATCTTGGATGCTTGAAATCTTCTCAAGAGGTCTCCTTCCCTTTAGCTCCAACGTCTGCAGACATCTCGTCCCCAGCCATGCAAAGGAAAAACAAACATGGTAAGTAAGCGACATTGGCATATTATAAAGCATAAAAATAACATATAAATTGATTTGACATAAATATGAACATGCATTAACATTAATCATTTCTTGGCATCTTTTACATAAAGAATTTGACAAGAAGTATATGCTCCTCTCTTAATGCCCCATAAGGAGCCCATAATGCTCAGAAAGCCCATAATTGCTCAGAAAGCTCATAATTCTCAGAAAGCCCATAACAAGGTGCATATAAATCTAAATCAAATTCCCTTAACCATGATCTTTCTTAGACTTAATTATCTTCTTAATAAATTAAACTTGATCTTAATTGGGATTTCTCCCTCTTGAACATAATTGGGATTTCTCCCCATGAAACATAATGGGATTTCTCCCTCTTAAGCATGGATGGGAATCTCTTCCCTCTTAATCTTGATTTCATGCATCTAAATCATAATTCATAATCTTAATGTGATTTCTATTCTTAGACTTAGATTATAACAATCATCATCCAATAATCATATACATTGAAGAAAAACATACATTTATCATGACTTGAGTATAAAATCCATAAACATATCATAATCATTCAATAAATCAAGTTTACTATGCCAAGAGCATGGCCCGCTTACCTTGATCTAAACCACCTAAGTCAAACCTGGTTTGACTGATTGGATCCTCTTAATCACCTGAAATTAACACAGTTATCCTTTATCATATATCACTAAACCCTAATTTGTCCATATAAATATTGAGATGTTAAAACAGCAAAATCAGTCGATAAAAACCACAAAATCGGATTACTCATCGAAAATACTTTCCAAAACATATTTATTTATATTTTTCTGAGGTTGTATGCAAAAGTTATGAATTTTGCACTCTGGACCAATCAGAAATGAGAAAACCATAGTGTGACATCATTTAAATCTATGATTATTTCGATGCAAATAAAACTTGAATTACCAAAAAGCTTTAGGTGAAAGTTAGATAAGACTATCATCGCGGGGGCATTCTCGTCATTAGGTCACAAAATAATTCTCACGGTCGATTAATCAAAACATGGTTCAAAAGGGCAAAAAGGCCCATGCGACATTAATCCCACAATCAAAGCAGTGAGGGCATCCTGGTACTTGCACTGCTGCTGATCTTCTCCAGAGCCATGGCACCAGGCACCTCTCCTGGAGTTGAATCCTTCGATCAGAACGGGCAAAAGGAGGCCGTTTGGGGGAAACTGAGACCACGAAGCGATTCCTCGAATCAATTCAGACGCAATGAACCTTGACCAGGGTTGTCAGGATCCCCGAAGCCTAAAAGAAGTGCTGCGACCATGGAGATAGCCGGAACTGGAGGTTGGGGATCAAAATCGGTGAGGCACCCTGTAAAAGGAGTCACCAAAGTCTGAGAAGCCAAACGTGAAGTCGTGCGAACCCATTGTTGTGATTTCCAAACACGGAGGGTTTCTGGAGCGGTCGGGGGATTAGCACCGCCAGGCAAACCAAGGACAGGTTACATGGTACAACGGTCTGAGATGACAGGGGGAAAACGGGCGATAGGTTGCAAGTCTCAGGATGGCCGGGATGCTTTTCCAAAAGCCAATTGCACAACGGCGGTGAAGAAGACAGGAAAGCGACAGAGGTTGTCGGAGATCCAAATCATGTAGGATGAGACCATCGGGGGTACCTGGGATGAAATCGTAAGAGGAGAAGGAAACTTTGGGACCTCTTGGTGCTTCTGGGATGTTTAGACATACGAGGAGGGCTCAGTAATGGCGGATGCAACTCTTCTGTGGAGAGAGGTAGTGAGCCCTAAATGGGCGTTTGCTCGACAGAGAGCGAGAGAGGGTGAGTGATGGCTCGTTCAGATCGGGGTGATGAGGCGGATGTGTTGGCTAAGAAAGGATGAGAAACCATCGAGTAACGTGCGAGATCGAATGTGAGAAATCAAAGCACTGACAACGGCTCTGACCCGTGGGGGAAAACAGAGGAAGAAGAAAACAAGCGCTCTGTTGGATTTTGATCCAACGGTCTCTGTACATGCGCGCGAGAAATGAAACTAAAGTAACGTGTGACATTGAATAAAACTAGAATCTTAGAGAAATTCCGTGCATTGAATGTATTTGAATTAAATTCTTAATCAAACCATATGGAAAACTTCCCCAATTCATATAAGGGGTCAAACATGGGTCAAATGCATTCAAATTTGAACCATAGGTGTATTAGAGGGTCTAGAATATTCCTGTGGGGTTAGATTTGATGTTTGTACACGTTTTAGGCCTAAGGTAGCAAAAACCATACTTAAGTGATCATGATGAATGCAAATAAAGCCATTAATTGTTCAAATAAGAATTACAAAATATTAAACAGGCACTAAATCTTATTTCTTTTCAACTAACAAGATGGAGGCCATTAATCAAGAAATTAAACATGTAAATCACTAATTATCATATGAGAGAGAAAATTTGTCATAAAAGCATTTATTCTCATTTTCTTAAACAAAAGAGCATAGATATAAATGAAAAGATTTTCTTTAAATAAAACAAGGATAAGAGAGCTATTGAGCATAATAAAATGATTTTGCAAAACTAACATGGGCAAATTGCATTTAAGTCCTCAACAATTATCTAATTAGGAAAAGAGCATGCAAGGAATAAAATAATTTGAAAATTTTGCATAACAATATTGGGGTGTTTCAAAAACCTTCTTTAGTTTCAATGACAGTGCAAGGAAAGTATAAATTGGGACATCTACGCTCAGGGAAAAGGTCCCATCTATACAATATCTGGAGCCTATAATCCTCCTCCAACCGTACCATCTAGATTCTCTACTCAGAACTTGAGTCTGTGATACAAAACTGAAATGACCTCTCTGCATGAAGCCATCCATAGTGGGTAAGAATGTTGTTTGCTTCCAATATCGTATCCACCTAGTGACCACATGTCATACATAGCATGTTCCATATAATTCTAGGTCCAATCCCTTTTTCTTGGTAGAATCTAAATGATATTTGTAAATCCTTGGTGTTTGTCTCCAAGACTTTGATCTGGACAAAGATGCATTTCTTGTAACCATTGTGTGAGTTGTGTAGGATCATACAAGAGATGATGGGGACTTCTCCTTCATGGTGGAACGTAGCTGATGTTGATGATGTACAATGTGTCGAAGTGCAAACTAAGGCCTTCTTCTTCAATGTAGGTATGGTTGTTGGGCTATCAACTTAGACTGTGACAATGGCATGCCCCATCTAATACTTGAATCTATGATGCACTGATGAGGGAACCACCCTATTGTGATGAATCCACAACCTTCCTAAGAGGAGGTTGAAGGAAGGACTCATTTTCATGACAATAAACAATACTACAAAGTATATGGTCCAATTTGTAGCTCGAGGATGATTTCCCCAAAGGTGTGTTTCATTAATCATTGAAAGATGTTGCTTTCTTGGTTGTTGGTTGTAGATTAGAAGGATCTCTTCCCAGGATGATGAGTATATTGGAGGGGCATATGTTGAGGCACGATCCATTTTCTATGAAGCAAGGGGAAACCTTGAGGCCCTTATAAATGGCAGTGACTAGTAGAGGCTTGTTTTGATTCCCTGTTATATGTATCTTGTACTTATAAGATGAGATCATCTGAAGTGGTGATAAGCCAATAGTGGAATCTAGCACTTTTGGCCTTACATCCTTTGAAACTTAAGACCTTTCAAGTGTCTTCATTATTGTCTCATTGTGCATGGGGGAGGTTTGCATTACCTCATCCAAAGTTACTTCTCCTTCCAGTTCCTCTAGAAATTGAATGTTGTCTTAGTCTTTAATATTAGTTTCCTTACAAATCTCCAGAGTGGGAGGCACCTACTTAGTGTTTCCGATAGGATTGCAACCTTGCTCTCTTATTCTTTGTGTGTGCGATAGGGACTCCTATGTAGGTGGTCACCTTATCTTTGTATTTGTTAGGAGGTGAAGGGACTTCTATCGAGGTGATAAGGGCCACCGCCGGCCAGGTTGAATTACCACTATGGGGTGAGGAACTGTAGCCTATTGGGCTTTTGTCAAGGGTGACACTTTAGGGACACAATTGATCAATTCTTCTACATGGGATGGGATCTTGGTATACTGATTGGACTTCTAGAACATATAGGTATCACCAACTTCCTTTCTTGGATTGTGGCAATAACCAACATACTTTGAGATCAATTCTAGATAACTTGTTCCAAAGGGAGGATAAGCCCAAGTGTTGGATCTTCTAATGATGGTATAAGAAACGTGATGTTGGAAGATGAGGGCATCTCTTCGGGTGCGACCATGTTGGCCTCACTAGATTCGATCAAATCTTGTAAGGCATGCTTGGGTGTGAGGCATGAGTCTATCTTAGGCAATTTAGCTTGATAAAAACCGTAGAAGACATTAGAATTATAATTATTTGGCAAGGGATTCAGTGGTTCGCTTATGTTGGGAAATTTTAGCATATGCTTGAAATTAGGAAGGATGGAGATAAGGGAAGCTCCAAATGGTGTGAATTTTTAGCTTGACATACTCTTGCAACATAGGAGTAGCTACCATTGGTTCTTCTTGGGGTGGCGAGTTACTTTTTTCCAGGGGGTTGTTTTGCGTTACCTGTTGCACGGGAGATTGAAATGGCAATAATGGAATATTCATAAAAGTTATTTGGTGGCCACAAGTACTATGAATGAACATACTATGGTTGGTAGTTGGGTGGAATCATTTGAGATTCTTATTCTTGTGGCATCATGGCATTGGTAGCTTGAGATGGTTGAGCTTGAATCAAATATATTTACACAACTATTGTTGTAGCTTATTATGTCCAGTCAAAATAAGTACCGCTCTCACCGTCAACTCAGCTAATTAGTCTTCATCCAATTCAATTTCCGATTGTACACTATGGAGGTGTGTTGATGCTCGAAGGTGGGCCTATGTCTTGATAGACCCCTCTATTGTTTGAATTCTCAATCTGGACTTTTGCTTTGATCAGTTTTGGGAAGGTATTGTACCACAATAGAGATAGTAGAGTTGTGAGTGTTGGTGTAGCTACCCTAAACACCATGGCTAGGACCTCCTTGTATGTAGGATTGGACCTAGCTAGATGGTTAACTCTCTCCATCTCTATCAAACTTACAGAAGCTCTCCTCCGTATTTTGTTGTAGTGTTTCCAAGTCTTCCTTAGTGAAGTCCAAGTCAATTTTCTAGGCGTGCTAGTTGATGATTTGTAAGGTTTGGGATCGGAAGGGGAGTCGATTAACTTATTGAGATGCACATAATAGAAAACCATGCAATGCCAATTATCACATGATTTGTTTGCAAAGGACGATAACTATAATTCAAGTATGTAATGTATCATATACCACAAGTGTAGCAGCGGAAGATAAAATCTAACTATTGTGATATTCATTGTTTAACATTTTTATTCACCATGCATGGTGTAAACAAAAGTAAACTAGAGGAACATAAGCCGCAGAGGGTACATCAACTACTTCAATCTACCTCCCAACAAAGATAAGCTATGCTTGATATGTCCTTGTCAATTGTGGTCCATACCTCCTTGTTCTCTACTTAGGGGTTTGAAGTGTACCCCATAAGATGAGACACAATAAACGTTGTCAGAATAAATGGCGGTATGTGCATATAATAGTGACTGGACAATATTAATGAAACATGACAACAAATAATATAATAAGGCTTCCAGAAAAAGAGAAATAAGCATCCAATTGGAAATAAAAAGGAATCTTCATATAGTAAGATGAAAAGTTTTATGAAGAAAACAATAAAGCTCAATATTTAATTTCTTGCATTTAAATCTAAAATAGAGAACAACAAATAAACAATATGAATAATGCATGCAGACTATCTTAACAATATATAATATAATAACATTTATGGTATATGTCATCACCACCATAACCACATATTATGGCATCACCACGATGATCTTCTAGGGAGTAATGGCATCACAACACAATTACCCAGGGGTAGGAATCACCTTTTACACCCTCTGTTGGTAATACACATGATAGGGATACACTACATAATGTGTACATGTACAAGTTATTATAAATCAAACATGCACTATAGATAGATAGGCAAGCATCAGTTGAGTCAGATCACAATATAGTGCACAAATTAAAAGACATTAAAAAGATGTATAAACATGATCATATATACTACCATGGACAACACATGGCAAATTAGGGTTTCCATTGAACATAGTTCACAAGTTTAATCATGATGCAAATTGAATGAAACAAATATAAGATATAAGAATAGAATTCAATTTGCAATTATAACAGTCCATAAGATAAATTTTAGGGAATTGGACCCAATCAAGTCAAACATGCAAAATTAGGTGACATATAGAACAATATGCCACCATCAAGACAAAGAGAGAGAGAGAAACAATTGTCCAATATGACTCATAAAAGAGTGCAACATGCCTTATTAATGCTTGTAATGGGTCAGGGTCCAAACCTAGATCCAGATTATACACTCACATAATAACACCTTAGGTATATAAATCATTAATTAAATTATACATTATAAACCTTAGAAATATTGACTTTACCTACGAGCTGGTTTAGATGATGAAAACTACATCATTGGATACATCTTATTTTTCTAGTTCTAAAACATATTTTTACATAATTTTTTGATAATTATAGCATTAATTATGATTTATCTGAGTTATTTCTTGGAAAGTAACTAAAATTTTAAAGACCAAAATTCCCTCACATCATGCATCAAAACATTGATTCGTGACCGAACACTGAAAGCCATTTACCCGTGATTAAAGCAACAATTGTTTACATTGTAATTTGGTTCAAAAAGACAATATGGCCCATCATGGTTGTAACAAAAGTGCAATCAAAGCTACAATGTAATCGTAAACTCATTGTTCGTTGTGTTCTTCGTTATGTAACTCAAAAAGAACAACAGACCTCCACATAGAGCTTGGTGATGGGAAATGAAAATCCAAGTTCCACCAAATGAAGTTTCCTAAAAATCACCACCGACCTAAGTGACTCCGCCAATCTCGCTAAAATTAGGGTTAGGTGGAAAGGCAAACTAGCCTCCCCCACAGTCGCTGCCACATAAGGTTAGAAAGGGGGATTAAAATTTCAAAATACATATTGATGTCAAATAGTCCTACCAAAGATCCAAACGAGTTCATAATGTTCAATTAAAGTCATTGACAAGAAAATATATATCAAAATGAGAACCAAATCACACTGTGATATCCAGAATAGGAGATAAGTGACTAAAAAGGGGAAAAACAATTCACACCTTAGTCGAGAAATTGAAGGAAGGGAAAAGCTTCTCCTGAGGATCCTAGAGTTGGAACGACTATCTCCTGAAGAGATATGTGAAAGCTCCAAGCCCATAAAAATGTCACATGAGATACAGCCCAAGCATGCACAACAACAGCTATGATGACCCATGTCATCAAAGCTAATAACCACCAAATAAACAACCAAGCATAGAACATTATTGGCAAAGTAGACCACATAATTCTATTAAAAAACCTAAAGACATTACAAGGATTCTCACTCTCTCACAATCTCATATCCACAATAGAATCTCATAACCCACTCTTGTTCTTTCCCCTCTTTGACTATTTTTTATGGTTTCCTGTCTTTGGTGTACAATGTTGGCACACAATGTTGTTCCACATTGGCACACTCAAAGTTATCACATGTTGGAACCCACACACATCGATACACCGTATTCTAATGGTGTCTACCCCTATTTATATAGATAGGGACTCCTAATTAGACAGTATGAGAAAATATGACTATTATAATGGGATTAGTAAACGACAATACAAAAGGGTAAGGAAATAATTTTCACTTCCCTAATATTCTTAGACATTATTTCTTATACAATTAGGATAAGTGAGAAAAATCTAATAATCTCCACCTTGTATCTTATCTGTTGACGTTGCTCCCGTTCCTCTTTTATTCTTCCGTCCTCGTAAGTTGCTTCTGTCTTCGGAATCCTATCACCATGCACGCCTGCATAGAGTGTGTGTCCAGACATGGCTGCCCGGACCCTTCATGTGAGTGCTCCTCAAGATGTACAATTTGAGAGACTGCACCACCTCTACCTGTGGTGGAAAGAATAGCTTCCCTTTCACCGTTGGCCCCCATGCCATAGGGTTGTGCCTTCTCTGAGTCGCACCCATACAATGGCACCACATGGTTGGTCCTACCATGTATTCCTCCTTCCAACAATTGACAGCTTTGCCTCTGCACATGTTGTAATTTGTAGCTGATTTTGTAGTCTCGCACCAAACTGTCCTTGAGAGTTGAATACACGTAGCACTATTTGGGTTCATGACGCCTACCACCCATGCCATTGCTTCATCTACACCTCCCGTGTTGGTAGACCTCTTATCAGCCACTCTACTTTTGGTTAGAAAAAATCTAACCAATCGATAGAACTCGGTAGCCTCTATGGTCACTTGTCCCTTGCAAGTAGCATGAATCCACCTCACATTGATATCTCACAACCAATGGATTTGCACCCTCCTAATTCCGTAATAATGTTTCCATCAAGATTTTCTATCGGATGGCCCCTAACAGTAGTTTTTGATGTCGTCATGCTTTTATGTGCCACACATACTTTCTGATCATCTTGCATGAACATGTCTTTGATACCACTTGAAGAGATATGCAGAAGCTTCAAGCTCAAGAAAAGTGCAACATGAGATATAGATCAAGCATACACAAAAAAAGCTACGACGACCCATGTTGACAAATACAATAACCACCAAATAAATAACCAAGTAGAGAACATTATTGACAATGAAGACCACAAAATTCTATCAAGAAATCTCAAGAAGATTACAAGGATTATCACTCTCTTACAATCCTATAACCCAATCTCATTCTCTCCCCTCTTTGTCTATCTTTTGTGGTTTCTTGTCTTTGGTTAACTATGTTGGTGCTCAATGTTCTTCAACATTAGCACACTTAATGTTACCACATGTTGAAACCCACACACATGGGCACACTATATTCCAATGGTGTCTACCCCTATTTATATAGATAGGGACTCCAAGTTAGACAGTACGAGAGAATACGACTATTCTATAGGGATTGGGAAACAAGAATACAAAGGATAAGGAAATAATGACTTGGACTCCAAGTCTGACATTAATCTGCACTTTCCTGATATTGTTACACATTATTTCTTATCCAATTAGGATAAGTGATAAAATACTAACAACTACATCTCTATCCAGAGGTCTACTCGTGTTGTCAACCTTATGGTGATCGAAAATGAAGAACACATATTGGTTTTTCCAGAAATGACATAAAGTAGGTCAGAGGATGGTAGGTTTGTTTTGGGTGGGGTATTGGAAAAGACGAGGGGATGTAACATACCAGATCTCAAACCCTACCCTAGAACTTTGATTATTTGGGTTTGACCAAACATGGTTTAAGGTTAGACTTATAAAAGGTTTAGAATGACCAATGTGAGCTAATGCATATAAAATCACCCTAATAAACCTAATTGAATGAGTACTTAAGATATTGGGCCACTAATGGGCCATATGGCACATCTCATAAAAAGAAATCCCATAAGTGATGTCTAAGTTTAAAATCGTGTTCCTTGGGTCTCAATTGCCTTGGGAGTCAAGTTTCACATTATTCACATAATAATAATTCATTTAATTCAAATTGGAAAAGAAGATGTGTGTTTTCTCCAAAATATCAAATAAAATAATAAATGACTCCAATAGAGGAAAATAATCTTAGACTCGTAATCTACATAATAAATATAGCCTTTGGGTGAATTTTCATCCAATTTGGAGAAAGTTTGCTTAAAAGGTGAAACCAGGAGAGAAAAATTGTCTAAAAGGAGTAATAAATAAATAAAGGTAATTCATGACACCAAAAGTTGAAAATAAAGGCAATTTCATGTTCAACACACTTAAGTTAACTTGTGGATGAAGTTCCATAAAATTTGGATAATCCTAATGTCATTAATAAAGGAGGAAAGAATAAATAGGTTTTGATTTATTTAACCCATTAAAATTTTCCAAAAGGCAAAACTAAGTTCATATTCAGAATCTACATGTCTTAATTAGCCTATGTGAAAAAATTGACTTAATTTGGATATTGCTTGGTCCCTCAAATGAAGAGAGAGAAATTCATTTAATAATATATGCATCACATTCTAATTGGATTAGGAATATATGTCACACACCCTTTATAATTTTGCATTGGATTTTTGATCGGACGGCTGGAGTCCGTCATCTACCTCGCATAGGTTTGGAAGGTAGGAGCCAGTCCTGTGAAATTCGATCTTTGATTTTCTCACCCAACTCCCAAAATTTTGCTACGATTTCATCGCCTGAACTTTCCTTATGAAATTCTGCGGTGTTTGATCCTAGATATCTACGGTATTCATGCCTAATTTTCACTGGAAAGGGGGCCACCAAATGTGCTCTATTCTTGCCCTATTTCTTCACTGGTTTCCTTCCCTTTTCCTTTTTCTCACCACCATGGGCCATCGGGCATCAGCAAAACAATTCCTATAAGTATGTGCAAATGTTTTGGTCATGTTATATGGTTCCTTTGTCCCTTGTTCGCCCTGGCGTATATCCTCCTTACTCATCCTGCCATTACTGCCCACTCTATGCCCAATGGAGAGGCCCAGGTTGATGGATTCGCCATGAGCCATAAGGGTCCATTAGGCAGGACCTTGCGAAGCTTTCCCCACAGTCGTTTTCCCGATTAAGGTACCTCCTAGGTTTTCCACAATTTTTCTCAATTCAGCTTCTCCTTGCGCAACACCCATGGCACGAGCTGGAGAAAGGGGGCGACTCCCCTTCTGCTTCCCTCTTTTACTCTCTCTCACCTCCAATTTTTAGTTTTCCTATCAAGGGTATACTTGTCTTTTGCCCTCTGTTTCATTGTTTTGGACGAGTCAAACTCGGGCTTTGACCCTGTGTCTTGGCCTCCGCTGAGTGGGGCCAAGTTAGCAGGTGGGGCCCGTGCAATCTCTCTCTCTCTCTCTCGCAAGCTTTTGTCGCCTATGTGGCTTTATCAAATTTTCTGATTGGATGGTTTTTTATAAAATTCATAGTAAATGATTTATAGCTTAGAAAAATAAACCAAAATATGTCTTGAAATCATAAAATTCTAAGCTATCCAATGGTACTAGTTTTATTGTCTAGATCTGATGTTAATAATACATGTTTTTTCATGGTTTAATCTTAATAGATGGTAACTTGTAAAAATCATAACTAATTATATATAAGTCATAAAAATATAATAAAATATGTTTTGGACTCCTAATGACATATACTAAAATGTGGAATTCATAACATAATTCACACATTAAGAAAAAGGTTGTTTTTTTAGGGTTTATGAAATCAATATAAACCTAACCCTAATTCCACATATATGCTAATAGGTGCTCTGGAAGCATAGGCTTGGACCTAGAAGTGACTTTGGATTGTTTGACTTTCAAGTTGAGGTATGTTTGTAGACCCGATTATTCTTATTAAGCAATTATCCTATGTTTATTCTTACTCTTGGTCCTATGGACATTAGCCTACACATTATCTTATTCTTTGAAATCATGCTTCATGTGAAGTATCTTATTTGTTATTGGTATCATGATCATGGATATTCTCTTGAATCTATTTCTTATGCCTTGGTGCAAGTGGAACATTTGATATTATATGCCCACTGTGATGTGGATGTTTATTTGATGGCATGTGATGTCTTTTCCCACTTATGTGGTGGTTGTATATGTTGGCCACTTATGTCGTGATTACTTTTGTATAATCTGACTATACTATCTACTTGCCTCTACATTAAACATGATATGTGATTCAGTAGCACTAAAGTAGTGTAATTACATTGGTTTTGGGGTTATGTGCCCTTTATGTCTTTGGGATGAAGGTTATGTTCCCCATACCCGAGTTTCAACTTTATGAGGGTTGGCCCAATGTTATATATTTGGGAGTTTGGTTATGTGTCATTCTCTATCAAGTTTCAACTTTATGAGGGTTGGCCGCCAATTGTTATTTATATTGTTCTACGGCTATGTTTATCTCACATGCATGCATGATGATGATTATGGATTATGAGTTATGTGCCCTAATTTCATATGTGCTTATGTGGCACCACTTTTATATGTTGTTTTATGGCAAGTATCCCTTTTGTGGTGATTTTTTCTCTTGATACCCATTTGGGTGGTACTTATATCTTTAATGGGAAACCTTACTTTATTTGATGTCCTTTATTTCAAAATGTTGCTCAATTTCCTATTTTGTATGCACATACCATCCTTTGCTGATGTCTCCTATTGTTTCTCTTTTGCTGGGGTATGCTTCCAACCCTAGGTGGAGGACTTGGATGACAAGGCATGTTGACCTGGACTTAGATTGTGAAGTGAAAGCTTGGAGACAATCTTGAGGTGGTTTAGAATTCCTCTACATGGATCCTTATGATGTAAGTTTAAGATGTTCCCTTTTTTATAATTGAATATAGTCATGTTGTTATTCTGCTACTATACTTTGGTCTTTTGATTACCATTATATATAGATTTGAAAATTTTACACCCACTCCATCATACCTTCTGAGTGTGTTTGGACTGGAGGTTTTATTGTTCAAATTTTTAGTAAGGAGGTGTTTTTGCTTCTTTATAGGGGACACATATATATAACTGGGAGATCTTAGGCTAGCTGGTTTCCCAACCGGAGATGGAAACTATGGGAGATGAAGAACTCCCTCGTCAATCAGGATGATGAGGTAACAAAACCTAGTCAAACCAGGGATCTATGGATTCAAAATTATGCAAGGAATCTAAAGAGAAAACCAGTCAATAGCGTGGAGGAGATAAGAGAGAGATCGTCTAGGGAAAAAACTCAGCTACTGTAGAAGTCCAACGGTTCTTGGACTCAAGGTAGGAGATAATATATTATGAGTCTTCGTACAAATGGAATTTAAGTCAATTAACACATTATCTAGTGTCATATATCACTATTATCCTAAATATTTAGCATTTAGAGTCCTAACTTATTATCATCATTAGAGTTATATCAGATTATCTCACACAAAATAGGACACTTTATTAAATTTCTCATTGAGTTCATTAATGTCACATTAACTTAAATAGTGGCACATTAATTATTTATTTTTATATAAAATGTCTAATTATAAATTACACATATTAAGTACATTACATACAATCCCAACCATTATGAACATTTATACACATACAGGTTCAACGTGTACGAGCTTGATTTAGGGCATTTCGTGGTACAATTATCATGCTAACAGGATTATGAAGCAGCGCTCGCCGGTGGCCCATGGAAGATTTTTGGACGAAACCTGCTAGTATGGGATTGGTTCCCTACCTTCAAACCGAAGATTGAAGCACCGGCAACTATTGTCACCTGGGTACGCATCCTAAATTTGCCACTTCATCTATATGTGCCCACCATCTTTGAATTCATTGGCATGGCATTGGGCAAGAAAATCAAGGTAGACATGCACACATCGAACCGATCTCGTAGCAAATTTGTGAGACTAGCTCTGGAGATTGATACCATGAAGCCGTTCATCCCATCTATTCGAATTAATGGAGTGGAGTATGATATTGAATACGAGGGATTTCCTTAGGCGTGTGTTAGATGCAGTGAGGAAGGTCACATATCAAAGCAATGCACACTTGAGGTAACAAAGGAGAAGGAGCAGAGGTCTGTAGATGAACAACAAACTAACAAAGGAACAACGGACATCGCTCAGGCAACTCAACAATGGCAAACACAGAAGAGGAAGGGGGGAGAAGGCCAAGGATGACCCAGTCAGACCAGGCAGAAGCCACGGTGTCAGATGGTGTAAACCGTTTTTCCACCCTTGTTAATGGAGACATCCCGGACTCAAATCTGATGGAGAACGCAGCAGAAGCATCTACAGGGACCAGTCAAGCCAATAAACGCAGCACAAAGGTTTGGAAGAAGAAAGTGGCCAATGGTCCACGCAGGGAGGTTCTTGGGAACTCTACCAATATGTAGGTGGATAATTCGATCAGCAACGAGATGCACAATGCAGTGAACCCAGGAGAGGATGAGGTTGTAGAGGTAATTAATGATATGATAGTAGATGAATCCAGAAATCACACGGCTGTTTACCCGGAGTGGGATGAAGTTATAGAGTTTGCAAATGTCCTGGAGGGTGCAGAGACAGACGACCTATACACAAACAAGGATCCAGTCCCAATCTCTGCAGTAAAGGAAACCAAGGAAGCCAATATGGTTGTCACCCCTGAGCGATCAGTAAGTAGGAGAATTAAAGGAAGTGGCACAAAGATGAAGAGGCGAGGGTCTGCAAGGAAGATTGAGACTAACAGAAGAAGTCCAAGACTTGAGGATTTTCATAATCTAGCAGCGACAGCTGTAGTTGATCAAAGTTTAATCACACCAAGCCGATCGGTACAACCCGAGGAATGAATACAGATTTAATCAAGAGAATCATGTTGCAACTCCTGCGGTTTCTGGTTTACAAGAGGCTATACAGATCATTAATCCAGTTAATTCAGTCACTCACGCCTCCCTACTATTGTTCTTTTAAGTCAGTGAAGACTAAATTGGCACGTGAAGCCATCCAAGTTCAATGGAGCCTGGTCAATCATCACCCTAAAACCCACTTCGTCTTTCAATTTCCTGAGAGGCTGTTAGCCCCAAGAGTTATCCTTAGTTTGGAGGATAATACTTGTTTCGGTACTGATAATACCATATATTATCATGTTCGTATTAGCTGGTTATTTGTAAGTTCTAGTTGATGGAATAAAAGGTTTGTTTGTTTCAAAAAAAAAAAAGATTCTTAGTAATCACATTTAGGTCATTATATGAAGATTAGTGAATAATGTGACACTTATTTTACATACTCATTCAAATATCGAGTCATGGTTAGGTTATTAGGTAGATATGAATGTATCCTGCTATGTGAGGTGATTTTATAACCTAAGGTCATTTAATGTATCATGAATATAATCAGAGGACAGATAAGTTAGAGTTAGATGTTAAATATGCATTAGGGTACAATAATGTGAATTAATCTTTATTTGTACATTATATATTTATTAGGGTACACATATGTGTATTAAGGTATAATTATATCCTTGTTTGGTCAAATCCGATGATGAAACATCCTAATCTCATGTTTGAAGAATCAAGATTTCTAAAAGTTAGGATAGCCAAAATTCAATATGTTACATGACTCCACCCATAAAATGATTTCATCCTCAAAATCAACATATCCATGATCCATCAAGGTACTACCCTTCCACCCCTTAAAAAGGTTTAACCTAATAATAATAAAAAACTATAGGTACAAAAATAATTCTATGTAAACCACATGTACCATTATCCATTAGCAACACTTGTTCCTCATCAAGTCAAGATATCAAGCAACATGGAAAAGATAAGCATAGAGGTATACTCATGTTAACTATAAGAGTGAGGGTTACCTTCATTATTTTGGTTATAAACCTCTTCACCACCAATTGCATTGAGATGTGTTGCATGCCCATCATTAGGTCTTCCTCCATTGTTTTGGCTGCCACCATTACCCCTACATCGTATTGGTACTTGACCTCCATAAAGTTGAGGACAACGAGGCTTGATATGACCATGTTCTCCACAATAATGGCATATGATCGATCATTAGATCTTAGGAGGACAACTCCTAGGGGAATGCTTCTTATGGAACGTAGAACACCTATCACGCTTTGAGTCTTCACTAGGTAACTTTCTCTTGTGATCAACCTTAGCTTGATAACCAGGGTAAGATTCTATAGAAAGGGCTTTATCCACCAATTAAGTAAAGATTAGGGGTAGATGAGGAATCAACATGCGTCCAATACTATAACACAACCATTCTAAAAAGAAGCTACCACATTGCTCATCAGTCAAACCATTAACATAACGCTCTATCTGTACAAACTTTTTCACATACTCAATGACTATCATGGACATATGAAGTAGGTTGTAGAACTCAAATTCGTTCTTCCTTCATGCTGCAGAGGATACATACTTCTCCCTAAACATGTTTAGGAACTGATTCCACATCATGGAAGTGACATCACGAGTCTTTGCCATACTACTCAACCAATGACGAGATGGACCGTTGAGCACATAAGTAGCAATATGAACCTTTTGGTGTTCAGAATAAGCCATGCCATCAAAATCTCATTCAATAGCAAGAGCCCAATCATTGTCTTTGTATACCATGTTGACTTCAGTCTCACCATTAAAAGATGTAGGGGGCATCTTCAAAAAGTCAATGAGATTATATTCCTTAGGTTTCAATAGAGTAAAAACCTATTTCGCCTTCCTTGCAAGGGTCATGGAAAGCAAATGTCATAGAAGGGACAACTCTTGTTCAGGAGAGATGCTCAAAGTTGAGATGGTTGTTGCTGATTGTGGGGTTGGTTGATTCACTACATGTTAACCTCCAATTGTCGCCTCAGCTTGAGATACCAAAGGAGTGAAAGGAGCATCCATCCCCAACATCCCGTACTTTGGGTTCTAGGGTGTATCAAATCTAGCTAGTTATCAACAAATGACTTGTCTCCATCCATCTATATGTGCCTAGACAAGGCAAGGGGATAGGGTATAAGCAACCTATGGGAAAAGGTAAACACCCTAGGGAAGATAGTATCATAATAGTCATACTAACCTACCACATTGGCTATGATACCATACTTGTAAGAAGTAGGACTTGAAAGGAGCCAAATAACTTACTGAGATGTGAATAATAGAAAACCATCCAATGCCAATTATCATAAGTTTTTTTGCAAAGGATGATAACAATAATACAAGTATGTAATGTATCATATACTACAAGTATAGGAGCAGAAGATAAAATCTAACCATTAGAATACTCATTATTTAACAGTGCTCTTCTCCATGTAGGGTGTACACAAAAGAAAACTATAGGAACATAATCCACAAAGGGTAAATCAACTACTTCAATCTACCTCCCAATAAAGATCAATTGTGCTTGATATCTCCTTGTCAGTTGTGGTCCACACCTCCTTGCTCTCTACCTATGAGTTTGAAGCGTACCCCACAAGAGGAGACATAATGGAAGTTGTCAACATAAATGCCTATATGTGCATATAATAATGATTGGACCATATTAGGGGAAAATGATAACAAATAGTATGACAAGGCTTCCAAAAAAAAGCATCCAATTGGATGTCAAATGGAATATTCATATAGTAAGATGAAAAGTTTATATGAAGAAAACAATAAAGTTCAATATTTAATTTCTTGCCTTTAAATCTAAAATAGAGAATAACAAATAAATGATAAGAATAATGCATGTGGATTATCATAACAATAACTTCTATAATAACACTTAAAGTATATGGCATCACCACCATAACCACATATTATGGCATCACCACCATAATCTTTGGGGAAGTAATGGCATCACATCACAATTACCTAGGGACATGAATCACTATATGCACCCTCTGTTGGTAATGCACACAATAGGGATATACCACCTAGTATGTACATGTACAACTTATATAGAAACCAAACATGCACTATAGATAGAGACACAATCATCAGATGAGTGAGATTACAATATAGTGTCCAAATTAAAAGACATCAAAAAGATGTATAAACACGATCAAATATACTATCGTGAACAACACATGGCAAATTAGGGTTTCCATTAAACATAGTTCAAAAATCTCATCGATACACAAAGGATTCAATTTGCAATTATAACAATCAATAAGATCAATTTCAAGATTTATATACTCATTCTCGACCATCTTAGACCATGTGGTGATTGTCATCATATCTTGCCTAGTGTACCATGCCAAGGTTGGACCTGTCAGCATTTGCTTGAAGCAGTGGATCAACACCTTGTCATCCTATTAAACCTCCACCACGTCTGAGTAGTATGCCTTGAAATGCCCCACAAGATCTCCTTTCCTAGATTTTTTGTCAAGATTGGCCATGTTGAAGCTATATGATAATTTTCATTAGGAAAATGGATGGAATCATTGGAAATCTCCCCCACTACCTTTTCCCCTTCTAGTTGCTCGATCTTCCGCAAAATTTCAAGTGTGATAGGCACCATAGCGATTGGAATTGGGATTGCTACTTCTTTTTGGGAGGCTGCTATCAGTATTACATGTTGTTCAAATGTTGTTGGCGATGTTGTGTATACCAGTGGTGAGAATCCATACATCACTCCCATGTTTGATTATACCAGGAGTGTACTGGAGGATAGAATTAACACAGTCTAAGGAATGGTTCCTGATTGTTCACATATTGTGCTTGAATCTTTGTCGTGGTGTTAATGCCATCCACAACTTTAGGACCGGCTTCGATTTCTTCTTCCTCCTCCTTTTCTCTACTCTCACCATTGGGAATCATAATGAATTTTATTGCTTTCGGAACCACTGGGATTGCCCCAACATTCACGCATGACATGCACTAGTACGACCCTAGTTGAAATGTCTCTAGTTGAGGTTGGTGAGTATTTCACATGTTGTATGGGAATAATGGCATTGTCGAGCTGGCATACATATCACATGGTCCAGAAAGTCCTAGATGGTACCATCCTTCAATGTAACCTATGCTTGGTGGAGGCACAAATGCAACCTTTTTCGACTGCTCTGACATGCATATTTGAGGAATATCCTAAGAGACAGAAGCTTCCGATACCACTGAGGTTTCTTTAGACTTCTCCCCTCTGACTAGTTTATCTTGCTTGTTGCTGCAAACATCTCCCTTGATGTTGTTTTTAGACTTTGGGTCATTGTTGCTATTCCTAGCCATCTGGATTGATCAATTGCGAGACATGTTGTACTATAGACTCGTTTGTCTTCCTGTTGCACCCTAAAATTAGACCAATGGGATTCAAAACAAAATTAGCAGATGTCTTATGTTTTGGGGCAAATCCTTTCACACACACTATATTGACTGAAAAGGTAAGAGGACTTTCCCCTTTGTTAAAGAGAGGTAAAAAATGATACTTCTTGATCTTTCATGATTCTCTCATGACAATGGGTACATGCGATCATTCTTTTTCCAAAAGTAGGTTAAGGTACTTACCTCTAACCTAGAGAGATGACATGTTGTTTAATTTAACATGAGATGTAGTTGTCAATGTCATGGATGGGTGAATTAATGATGGTGAAAATGGGATGTTGTGTAGTCAAGTAAGGTTAGCAAAGTATGATGTTCCTCAAGTGGGTTAGTTAGTAGAGGGGAGAAGGTGGAGTTGGAATGGTAGATCAAGTTTAAGGTATCCCCTTCTATACTAGTGGTTGTACTTAGTCAATCAATTTTCTCCTTAGGGTGTCCTCATCCGATGGGATTCCCAAACTGGAAACCTTGGAAACATCTATGATTCCTTATTTTCCTCCAAGTTTGATGAGTTTCTCCTAGGTGTCCCTACCTTTTGGAAGTGACAAGTGGTCAAAAGGGAGGGAGCCTCGACTTGGCATCTTCGAATTAATGACAAAATTGGGTGTATGTTGTGGCAGACTTTTAGGTCATAGTCTAGAACTATAGAAATAGTCATGGAAAGCACATGGTAGTCCAGTTTTAGGTGATAGTATAGGACCACAGATGTTGACATGGGAGAATGGAATGGTCTAGTTTTAGGTCATAGTCTAGGACCATGGGTGAGAGGTCGACCTGGCATTAACAAGTGACATCTCTATCATATTTGAAGAACCATATAGCTCATGGGAGTGTCAAAGTAAACTATTAACTTTTGAAGGGTCATTTGTATCTATAAAGGATTGCTGATATCTGAATGATTGTTAGATTTTGAATAAGATTGTAAATATGTGAAAGATAGTATATTTGAAAAAGATCATTAATATTTGGAACATTGTTTGTGATTGTTAACCTTCTTTGAGATTATTGATCATTTTTGATATTATTAACCTTCTTTGAAATTGTTAATATACTATGAAAGATCGTTAACCTTATTTGAGACTATCAATCTTCTTTGAGATGTTGTTTGATTTTGTGAGAATATTTTTACCCTTTTAAGGGTGGTTTGATTTTTCCTATGATTAACTTGCACAAAAAGGTGTTAGCAACAATCTCTACTATTTCAGTAACTAACACAAGATGCATGTATATCAATAAAATAACCTTCCCCTTTTATCCCACGACATTAGATCAAATTTATGTCCTCACTCAAATGTTACCAGCATAGGTGGGGTTGGTCCTAAACTTATCTATCGAAAGATGGTGCTCATTGAGGGGGTAACCCGGGTTTGGCATGTATGGGTATTGATTCCAACACACCTCGAGACCATGAAGACTGGAATCACCCATGAGTGCTAGAAGATGGGGTGTCCTCAAGGCCTTTGGACATACATCTTAACACTATTCTAATACCTTTACTAACACCTTTATGCAAAATCCACATATCCAACATGGGGTTGGCACCCATTCTGTGATGCATGGGCTTATAGGAGTGCATAGTGCAAGTGTAAGATTTTAACATTTTCTGAAGCAAGACCGCAATAATAAAGCAAGAAAGGCATATCATACAAGCAAACAACCACACCTTTATTTAATAAAGAAGTTATCTAATTCTCAGCATGAATCTTTTCTCATCCTTTCCTCTTTTTTTCTATATTTATTTTTTTTAGAAAAAATGAAAATTAAAAAGGGAAAGACAGAAGGGAAGCAAATTCCATACCGTAGAAAGGGAAGCAGACCCATAAGCCTCAAACTACATTAGAATACCAAAGAACCCTAAGAAAGGGAAGGGCACACAAAATAAAATATCAAAATTAGATAGATTCTCAACCTAAAGAGGAATAGAGACCCTATGGATTTCCATGATTTGTGTGTAAGAGGGGTCAAGGAATGGGTTGATGTGCGACTATGTTTGTGTGTGAAGAAAAAACAAAAACAGACTTGAAACTATAGAAGCATTGAAATTTCATGACGAAACGGGGAATTCAACTTAGATTGCCTTTGTGGTCCCTAGTGGAGTCACTAGTATGTTGCACCCTGTCCAAAAAATACATGTTATACATATATCTTTGGTGGTAAAACTTAATCTGGCGGCTCTTGGAAAATTAAGAAAACATGATATTTGTTACAACCCCAATTTTTGGGTTTATTTTAACATAAATGCAAATTTTCCAATAAAATGTACATGTATGAAATTGTATGATTTATGAATGGGTTTCTTTTGCAAAAATTTCCTTTGAATTATGTTTTTGTGGATATTACTGATTTAATGAGTCCAATGTGATAAAAAGGAAAGAAAAGTTGAAAGAAATCTAATAATGCATAAAAAGGAAAAGAAATTAAGATAATGACGAGAATTAGGTAGAATTCTCTAGAAAGATGTATAAAAGACCATTTGGATTAGGTTTCAAATCCACATGGTAAAAGAAATCCAAATAAAGGAAATAGAAGAGAAAGAGAGAGAAAATATGAATAAAATATTCCTTACTAAGTGATGACTTGCATAAGAATAAAGGTCTCTCATACTTTCAAATTTGAGTCTCAAACTTTGTACACATGCTAAGTCATAATGGACTTTCCTTTAAAATTTGGGATTAATTGGACATGTGGTTTGAGAGTTATGATTTTTGTAGGAATCCCTAAAGTGTAGACAATATAAGGGAAAGTATTAAATGTCACACTATTATCCAATTCAGATTATCTATTTCTCTTGTGCACGTGTAATGACAACCATTGGATTTGAAATCTAACGGTGGTTGTATTCTCTCCTACCTCGATTAGGAATAGAAAAGAAGAACAATGCTTGGAAATTTCCCGATCAATTTTCTCTCTACACGATTAGTGAACGAATCTAGGAGTTTCTCTAATGAATTCGAGAAAGGAAATTGCACCATTTCATCCAAAGTTCTAGTACCTTTGGGAGGGTAATCAGGAAACCTCTAATCCTAGTGTGCTCTCCAACAGCCCACCACAGCCATGGGCTATAAAAGGGGATGTTCCCCTTCTGTGAGGCTATAATGTAACGCTTAAGGAAGTTTTCCCTATCACCAACTTCTCTTCTAGTACCCCCTTCATCACATGCCCTCCTTGGATCATTGCCAAAGACCCCTCCTAGTCATTCCTGGCCAACATTGGCATAGTTAAGACCACCAACAAGACCAGGTGGGCATGGCTGAGGCCTCGATGGCCTAATCGTGTGTTGAGAGGGGTTGAACCTCAAGGTTAACCATGGTGTTGACCATGGATTGGCACTTCTATGTGAGGGAGGCGTGTTCCAAGGTTGAAGAAGAGGGTCGATGGTTTTACCATCTTGCCCCTGATGAGTATCAATACTGGACTCAAGGATGCAGGGGCTAAAGCACCTTTTTCCATCTTATCTCGCATGCAGGAGACACGAGGTTTGCGTGGAGCAGACCACCACATGTCTGACACTGGTTCATAGAGCCAATCTATGTGGAAAAGGGTAAGTGGCGCATCTCCTTCTGACGTGGCCTCTTTTGGTTGGCCTAGACATGTTTATTTTGCAAAAAATCTAGAAATAAATTGGAAACTCATATCAAGATAAACTATATATGAACATTAATAAAAAAAATGCAAGGAGTTGGTTAAAAATAGAATTGAAGCCTAGTTGTGCTAGCTATTTTAAAAGTGTATAAAAATGTCATCTTTAATGGTTTTATTAATGTAAAACCCTAAGTTTCGATGATGATTAGATCTAATGATGTTACTAGAATATTTTGAGTTAAATATTAACATGTTGTTAACAAAAGGAATATTTAGATCCAAAAAGCTGATCTTTATGCATAATTGGCTTAATTTAGGGTTCCATACATATAAAAGTGTGTTAATGGGCCTAGAAACCCTAATTTTGGTAATTATGACTTTTAAGTGGCTTTTTGTATGACAATCCTTAAATAGGATAGAGATATGATGTTCATAATCTAATTTGAGGATAAAGACCATTAATGTGGATAATTTATGTAATTGGGGTTTTTATGAATAGAAAAGATGTTTTAGGGTTTGTTGACCTAAAAAGGATAAAAGATGTGAAATAGATCTAAGAAACCCTAATGAATTCTAATAAGTCTTAAAAATCTTAGAAAGGAGTCCCAAGCCAATAAGGAGTTGTTTGGGATGTGATTGTGATGACCATGCATTATACATGCTTTTTAGGATCAAGATTTGCTTGATTGGTTGCTTGACTTGCTTGATTGGACTTCTTGATTGGATTGGATATCTTGCATCTTTTTGTGACTTCAAATCAGGTATGTGGTTATGCTTATGGCTAATCACTTTAGTTTCACGGTGAACTCTGAGGTTTTACCGATTGCTTGAAATTAAATGCTTGGATGAACTTTAATTCCTGCAATATATAAAGTGACTATGATTACCACCATATAATGCTTATGACTTGCCCGGACCTGCATACCACCGCTAGATTTATGAGATGATGATGATGAGAGACCAAGCCCAGGAGGGAAGGCCAGACCAAGCCCAAGATGGGAAGGTCATAGGTGGTCAAGCCCTGGATGGAAAGACTACATGGCACCTAGAGAGGTGGCCCATAAGGTACCAAGCTTAGGATTGAGAAGGTAGCCTAATGTCCATAACATGGAGTAAATACCATGAGAGGGTATACCAGAGGATGGGTAAATGCGGCTGGGAAGTTATAATGAAAATGTAAATTTTGATTGGTAAGAAATATTTGATGTGGATTTGTTGTTACAAGATATGTGCAAGCTTTTTGGTTTACCCCACACACCAGTATAATCTGTTATACTTATCACCATTTTGCTTGTCGACGGTTTAGGAATACATGAAAGTGGATGAACATTTAAAGTGACATTTAAAGGATAAAGCTAAATAAGATTGGAGTATTTATATAGATAGATTCCTATCTTGAGTAAAGTTTTGAAGTCCCATATTTGAAAGGTATTGAAATGAAAATTTTTATCCTATTCTAAGCTTAGTTGTGGTAGAGCTTATTAATTATTTTTTATTATTTGCAAAATTAGTTGATCCTATTTTGGGATAACAACACTAGATTCTTGGTCTTCCTTAATTAGGGGTTATCGAGGGGTGGGGTTGTTACAATATTGGAGTCGCCAACACGTTTTTTATGTAAAATGAGAAAAAATAACCTAAGTAGTTGTGTACCCATGGTGGAAAATCAATATGGAATCTGAGTCAAATAACTAAGAAGATAAAAGAACACATGACCAAACATTTTGATCCAATTATGTATTTATGAGTGAGGAAGGATTAACTCCCCCATCTTGCCCAATAAATTGATATTGAATCATTTCTAAGCGATTCGATTCAAGAAGGCAACATGTTTAGGTTGATTAACAAGAAGAAAAACCACAAAAGGCATATTTTTCATTGTTGATAGGCCTTTGGGTATGAAGTTGTCCATGAACTTCCCATCATAGTTGTAAAGGTATGAATTTTGGATAAGTTGGGATCCTACTTGCCTCAGGACCTCCCACGTTAGAAATCTTTCATGCATAAGATTAGACAACAGTGATCAGATATATGCTAAGAGAAATATCTAATTTTTTCAATCATATAAATTGAGACTAATAAACAAATCACATGAGTAGTTAAGCAGATATGTATAGGTATAAGAAATTCAAGCAATTAAGATCATAACTAAAGTTACCAATTAGGAGCATGACATGATTACCATTAGTGCATCCTAATGGCATTCACATGAAGGTGGTGTTAGGGGAAGGATCATCTAATCACAAACAATGCAAAAAAGGAGGAGGTAATCACTCTCTACCTTCATGAGAGTTGAAATGGACCCAAAATATGGTGGATATGGGGGGGTATTTATTGGTAGATTTTAGGATTGGTGCATCACGATCATGTACCATGTATGTATGATGTGTAGATCAAGATAATATGCCATGTGTTACAAATGGATTGCTAAGATTTGTCAAGTGTCCCATGTAGGATAAACACTATCTCCTGATTTTCTATACATTTTAGGAATATTCTAGAGAAAATTGGGCATACTTGTGGATTTTAAATAAAAATATATAAAATAATAGTGGAAGGAGAATTCATGATTATCCTTCACTGTGATCAAAGAATATGCATTTTTTATAAAAAGAAGGTAATTGAATATCTGTGGGGAAAATGAAAATTACTTTATTCAGGGACAATTTATAAAAAGGTTTATAAAAAACAAAATTAAAGGACAAATTACACTTGAGTCTGGGAATATATAAGATTTTCTATCCAGGACTGGGTGAAATGAGTGGATTAAATGTGCAAAAGTTTAAAATATCAGAATAAGGTAAAATGGAACAAAATGTGGGAAATGGGGAAAATATGAGAAAACATGGAAAAGTGTGGGAAAACATGAGAAAATGTAGAATGGACTCCACCACTAGCCAGAGAGTCAAATCATGAATTTTCACTGAGTTGCCAAAATGGGTGTTAATAATTTCAAATAGTTATATTACCTGACTTCTAATAAAGTTATATTCAACCATATTTATACATTGGCTTATGTAAGCTCTTGTTTTGGTTAGCTCAATGTGAGTTTGAGTCAGTTTGGGTTGAAACTTTTCTAACTTGTGGTTGACTCGGGTTCATATTGACCTTGTCTAGGTTAGGTCAGGTTAGTCCATAGAACCTGACCACGGTCATCCGCAACAACTAACTAGGTATTGTGTAGTGATATTGTCCCACTATCCCACTATAGGCTGCACACAGGCCAAGTAGAGATACAAATAATACAATCATTATAGCATTATGATTCCTACTTGATTTTCACCTCATGAAAATCATATCTTGTTGCACTTTCTTATGGAATGTTCTCCTCCATTCATTTCTACCTCTTCATTATCTTTACATTGAATACATTGACCACATACCAAATTCAACCAATCATACATGAACTGACAATTTTCCCCTCTCTTTTCTCTTTGTTCAAACTTTAAATATCTCCTCGCACATCGATGCCTTTCTATGAATACTATTTTTTTATAATGAGGACTTTAAACCCATGTCTGAGGTAATTAGGAGAGAGAACAACCAATCACGTTAGAAAAGGGTCTTAGTCCCTCATGTAGTGCCCAACGTGATTTGCTAAGATTCGATCCCGCAACTCACCAGTACATAACCGGCCTTTAGTGTCAGTTATTTAAGGCCTTTAGTGTCGATTTTTAAGCGACACCTATGTGGACACCGCTAAAAGTCCAACCTTTACACGTCGGTTCTCAAACCGATACCACAACCCTTCGCGCGCTACCGAAAATGCGCCAGCAGGGGGTATAGGCGTCAGTTATTAGCTTAGAAACTGACGTCATATACCTTCGCGCCACAGAAAGGGCGCCATCTGGGGCACTATTGGCGTCAATTTATTAGTGATAACTGACACCATCTCACCCGCTGCCACGGCCGTGCTGACCAGCATGGTCGTGGTGTCTGGTCCGCTGCTACGGCCGTGCTGGCCAGCACGACCATGGTGTCTGGCCTCATTAGGGAAATCTACGTCAGTTACTAGTAGGGCAACTGACACTGTAACCATATGTCGTCAGTTTTATACAAATAACTGACGCCTATTTTATGTCTGGTCTGCTTCCATGGCTGTGCTGGCCAGCACGACCGTGGTGTCTGGCCTCATTAGGGAAATCGACGTCGGTTACTAGTAGGGCAACCGACACTGTAACCATATGTCATCAGTTTTATATAAATAATTGATGTCTATTTTATGTTTTTTTTCTGTCAGTCTGCAGACCTGCTGTGGTTGGTCGCAGGATGAGAAACCTATAGTTCAGTTATGAACTGTAGGTTTTACGACATCCATTGATTTCAGCCAACAACAAGCCACAAACCTACAAAATTAACATGATGGACAATATTATATATATGTGATTCACACTCATGTATAAGAACATTTAATTCATATTATTTTTTCACCACACGCATGTAGAAACCAATAGCAACCTGCAGTTCCATTTATTTCATCTCTTTTCACATTCAAACACATGTAGAAACATTCATGTATTGATGATTTTCACACACATATGACAATTCATAAAAATTCATTCACATTCACACAAAATTAATTATGAGAACAAAGTTATTCTTTATTCATCATTGTCATCATTGTCAGCAAAATTATATTTAAAAATTTCCACTCTTTGCAGGGATTTTGCCCAATCTTCTCTTACATCATCTAATTCATCTCTCGTATAGGGAGCATGCACATCGAAACACTTTACACCTGTGTTGAAGTCCTCAATTTTAAAGACCTACAAAGAGAATGACGTATATACATAATTATAATAATATATAATAAGATTCATATATTTCATATTATCTAACGAGACTATGTATAATACATGTTGTATGTTATCGATTTCCAATACGGCATGTTTGATGATTAGGTCCATAAATCACATCACATAGTAGGCACATGCCCAGCCATTGTCTTGTGTAACACACTATAAATTGAAACATACAAAATATTTAAAAATACAAATAAGCACAGTTCACATAAATAATATATACATTGGAGTCAGGAAATTACTTTCACATTCTCCCAAATGAGTGTCAGATTTTTTTCCTGGGGACCTTTCCTCCAGCTTTTTTGTACTCTTGTTAAGCCCTATATATGTTAATATAAAATATTTCTCACGAGAATAATGGCCTTTTAATTGCATGTCCATATAATACATCCAACTCACTCCCCGTAGGATCTAGATAATAGACGGTGAATGTCTTGGGGACAATAACTAATAACTCTCAATGCTTAGCACTACAGGTAAGAAAGTAGGAAATTAATAACTCAATATTCGCAATAAAAATGTAATTTGCTTAAGTCCAAATTACAATCAAAGTAAACTTACTCGACATTGAATGGAGCTATTATCACCGTCTTATTATTCTTACCAAAATATTCAAAAGTATCACATCAGTATGAAGTAACTGAATACGGGTCTGTATCTACAAGACTAATCAAAGATGGAACCAAAAATCCCACATGGGAAAACCCAAAATTTGTACGTCTTGTGTAAGTGGCTGCAAAACATATATTACGTATACATTAATATATAAGAAACCAGATTGCCGTATATAAAACAAGGTATATGGATGTACAAACCAGATTGCCGCATGCATTGATCTCACCATATCCACATCTCTATGTTCAACCATTCATAACTAAACAACTCCAAAATATCTTGTATAAATATGTTGTTTCTGAATGTTTGACCTGCATTAATACGTATCCAGAACTTCTATTACGTATGTATTAATACATATGCTAAACTTGTATAAATAGATTGTTATCGTATGATTTACCTGCAACATTCTCCGGAATAGTAACATTTATAGGGCAATTTGGATTATGTTTTCCGATGCCACACTCCTACAATTAGGACCTATCGAGGCGTGTAGGTCCCCTGGAAGCCAACTTGGTAGTCGAGGAGGTGGAGGCTGAGATGTAGCGGGTCTCGTCTTTTTGACATGTATATATAATTTCATATCAATTGACTCATATATATACACACTAACAAATTAAAGTAATGAAAATTTATCATACAATATCAGTATAGAGGACATCCGCTTCGGGCCACAGTATCATTCTGCCTACTGCCTCACCAAGTGTTTCAGCATCTGGGTGTGTATGAGGCAGTGCAAGATTCGTCCAGCCAGGGAGTACATGTATTGGGCTCACATGTACCATGCCATCTGGTACTGGACTCCCATGAAACATGCACCCTTTAAGGGGTGGGTAAGCCGATGCCTCTGCAATGATATATCCTTCACTTTTTAGTCGGCATGGCTTCAACCCCTACAAATTTACGTAAAGAATGTTATATGCATATATACACAAACATATCATCTTGAACAGACTAGCTATTATATATGCCATACAAATACTTACAGATGACATGCTAGGTTGTGGGTCTATAGGATTACTCCCAACCTCTGTAGTACGAGCAATAGCAGAAGAGAGGTCCGCCACAGGTACTGTATGAGTGGCAGTCTGAGATGCCTGCCACTTGCTAATTGCTTCCTGGAGTCTTTTATCAACTACTTCCTCAACTCTCCTATCAATTAAGGAATCTACCTATACATGGATAAAAGAAATGCTAGTTTCTGATTATTGAATTCCCTTTCGCAATAACGTTCCAAAATAAGAATAAGTTACCTCAGCTTGTGAAAGTCCCGCTTTTGGGACAGGTTTGCGCTGGGATGGCCCAAAGAATGCTTTGATGCCCACACCAGCACATGCACCCCTTACACGTCCAGGATGCTCTGGGTTACCCAGAGCAACTGTCAGTTCATCCCTTATGCCCTGAGGGATGAACTTGCCTTCCTTCCTCTGCTCGTGCAACTCCTGCTAATCACCATCAACAAAAATTCGTAAGTAAACATAACAATAATCAATATCGATAGATTGCTCTAAGAGTTGATTTTTACCATTTTTGCAACCGCCTCAGTGGTTGTGGGCTTCAGTATCTCTCCCTTCTTGGTTTGCCTCCCAGCTATCCACATAGCATGGTGAGGTAGAGGTGCGGGAGCAGCAGTAGAGGACTCTGCAGTCTCCTGAGTAGCAGTAGGCTGAGTAGACTCACCCTGTAATCTTTGGCAAACACCTGCATATCCTCTTGGACCCATTGTGTGGTCGTGCACATTCAGTGCACGCCTTGCTCATTGAGCATCACTGATAGCCTAGTTAGTTAGCACATTGATTTGGTTAGTAACACTAAAGGTTAATCTTGAATAGGTGAATAGATAAAAACATATATTAATTAAATTGGGAGTGGTGCTTAATACCTTGAATTCATCTATTTTTCTTTAGGTAACAAACTCCTCCCAGTCTTTTCGCCTGTGATGCCAATATGAATGGTTCACCCTTCTCACCAATCTTTTCAAAGTTCACTAACGTGAAACCCAATTCATCCACTATAACTCCTTTTTTGTTGTCAACCCAATTACATTTAAAGAGCGGAATTCTGAAATCTACATAGTCAAACTCCCATATGTCTTCAATGATACCGTAATATGACATTTTAGCTTCACGTGGACTTTTATCCTTTGCACTTGCAAAAAACAATGAAGACGCTTGAAGGGTGACCCCACTATTTTGGACAACACTCTTATCATCTTGACGCTTTGTGTAATATGAGAAACCATTTATGTCAAACCCTTCATAAGACATAACATTCAATTTTGGTTTAAAGGCGAGGCATTTGATGGTTTCAGTAAGATTATCTGGTGTTTGAGATAGTTGATGTAAAGGTGAGGCATTTGACGGTTTCAGGAAGATTGTATATAATAAGCATAACTGGCCAAGTTCTCTTCACCGAATTCAGGGTACAATAAATCAATCTTCTTCCACTGTGGGGAATCAAACGCATGTCGTAAGATCCCATCATTATTTTTCTTAACATCTGCATGCCACCTCAAATTCTTCGCATCTATAGGATTGGCAAACAAGCGTTGAAACTGTGGTATTATAGGTAGATACCACATCACCTTGGTGGGAGAACCAGTTTTGGACTCCCCCGAAGTCGTCAATTTATACCTTGACGCACCACATTTCGGACAATCTTTCAAATCCACATAGTCCTTTTTAAATAATACACAATCATTCTTGCATGAGTGTATCTTGTTGGCCTCCATTCCCATTGGGCACAACAATTTCTTTAACCGGTATGTTGAGATCGGCAGCTCGTTTCCTTCAGGAAGAATTTCTTTCAACAAAGACAATAATGACGTGAAGCTTTTGTCGCTCCATCGATTGTTAGCTTTCAGTTTATACAATCTCAACACAGCGCTAAGCTTCGTAAACTTACAACCTGTGTATAACGGTATCTCACCATCATGCACAATGTTTCTAAACATGGGAGATGGATCAGTTTTGGTGTGCTCTACCCCAAAACTATCCAGCATCGCATCAACGATGTCTACTAGAACTGATTCGTTCACATCTACGTCATCGAAGGCAATTTCTTCTTCCACACAAGCACTGCTATCGACATCCACTGGTTTTGGGTTTGAAATCTCTCCATGCCAGTGCCATTCTGTATAGCCTTGTACAATCCCGTTGCACATGACATGACTTCTGATTTCGTCACCAGTGCTGACTTTCAAGTTGTTACCGCAATGCCTACATGGACAATAGAACCTATATCCAGGTTGTTTCCTATGTTCCTCGGCAAATCTAATAAACTGGTCAAGACCAGATATAAACTCTAGGATGCAGTGATTGTGAATGGACATCCATGATCTATCCATTCTATGATCAAAGAGAAAACAAGCTATATATTACAACAAGATTAGGGTCTAGGGTTAACAGATTAGAGTTTATGCATGGTTAAAACTTTAGGCCAATAAATACATGTGTTGTCATTCTTATATATAATAAATGTGTACCACCTATCCCATTCTTGAACACCTAATCTCACTAGTAAGTGTATAATGTGTATTGGGTTTTCAAGAAAATTTCGGCAGCATTTCCCCGCTATTCTCTAAGTACATATGTACTTAGAGAATAGCGGGGAAATGCTGCCGAAATTTTCTTGAAAACCCAATACACATTATACACTTACATCCTAAGTGAGATTAGGTGTTCAAGAACAGTCCCAAACCGGGGACTATTCAAGATTTACTCCTAATGAGTAAATCTTGGATGGGTTTCTAGGCCAACAAATACATGTGCTGTCATTCTTATACCTACAATCCTAGTTTCATCATTCATATCCTAAGTTTTATGTAACATCATTTAATCATGCTTGTCAGTAAATAATAAACAGTAAATAAATCATGATTCCATATATCAAAGATTTGAATCAAAATGGAGCCTAATGGAACATTGGGAGAGTGAGAATATTATACCTCACTTGAAGGCTGAAGAAGAAATATATGCAAATCAACAGTAAGTCAACAACACTTACAACAACACAAATACACGATTTGATTCTGTTATAATGTATTAATTAGGGTCACATAATCTATTTAGAAATAGAAGACCCACATGTGACCCTAAACCCTAAACACAAATATATGCAAGAACAGTCACATAATCAATTTAGAAATAGAAGACCCACATGTGACCCTAAACCCTAAACACAAATATATGCAAGCACAAAATAGCACAAAATAGTAAATACACAAATATACACACATAATTGAGCAATATAGCACAAAATCAGCCACCACGACCATGCTACGCAGCACGGCCATTCTACCAACACGGTCGTGCTGCCCAGCACGGCCGTGCCAACCTGCGATTTTACAACATGGTGGAGAAGAGGAGGAAAAGGATATACCTGCACAAGCAGCGAGTAGGAAAGAGGGCGGCGGCGGCAGTGAGTGAGAGGGTGGGTATCCGGAGCAGCAAGCAACAAACGGGCGGCGGCGGTGAGCGGGCGACCAGGAGCAGAGACCTAGCAGGAGAGGATAGGAGAAGACGGGCGACCAAAGCAGCCACCGGTAGGGGCGGCGGCGAGGAGAGGAGCAGCGAGCGGTGGCGGCACCAGCAGAGAAGCAATCGAGCGGCGGCGGCACCAGCAGATAAGAAATCACCGGACCTAGTTACACGAACTGAAGAATCAGGAATGAAACAGAGAAAGGGGAAGAGTCCCTCGCACGGGTGCAGTTAAGTTAAACTTAAGCGTCGGTTCTTTAAAAAACTGACGCTAAAACATAATAGCGTAGGTCACTAAGAGAAAACCGACGCACATAGGGGTGTAAAAATTTTGGCGCGGATAGCGCGGGTAAACAAATCGACGTCGGTTTTGGGAATATAACGGACGATAAAAATGTCCCGCACGAAAAAGTTTAGTCATCGGTTATTTATTAAATAATCGACGTTGTTAGTTAAATTTTGGACCTAATTTTTTTCGTTGGATAAATTGGATTTGGCGAGTATTTTTAGGCGTCGATTGTTTATTCTCAAACTAACGCTAAATAGAAAGCGATACCCGTGTCTGGCCACTCGTATCCGATATATGTCGGTTTGTGATTTAAACCGATGATGTAGGTTTTAGGTGTCGGTTATTAGTTAATAACCGACGCCTGAAAAGTGACTTCATAAGCCATTTCTGTAGTAGTGACTTGTGCTTCACAAGTGTCAGGCTTGACTAGGTGATCTAGCTGGCAAGTACAACCTTTTTATGAATACTTCCTCTATCATGGTTCAATCTCCATTTATTTTAATGTTTGAATTCCCCTCCCCTACATTTCATGTCAACTTCCCATCTCACCCACTTCCTTTCTCACTCCAATTCACCCCCGTTAGGTTTACTCAATTTTTGGTTCCACCATCCTCATAAAATCCTTCCACTACAACTACACACCTATGTTCCATTTCTTTTCATTTCCACTCTCAAACTCCATTTCTCTATAATTTATCTAGCGTGGAAAGATGATCACTACAAAGAGAAATTTGAAGTTGGATTTGCGGTCTATTATGGATTTTTAGTGCCATTGGTATTCCATCTTCATTGCCTTTTCCAATTTTCTATGGTATAGCCATGAAGTTTCCTCTATCCTCTATGTCACCTTTGGCTTAGATGATTGGTTTTGTGAAGTGAAATGGTTTCTCCTAACACCCTTCTTGCAAAAAAAGGGGATAGAATATATCAACGACAATCCATTTCAAACAAGCAAGGAAGGTGTCACAAAGGCAACCAGTCACATTACTAGAAAAAGTGAATCTAAAGAAAAGATATGTGAACCTTATGAGAACTCTCGTCCAGTCAAAAGTGTAGTTGTCATTTGTTCAAATAGTAACTACACATCCTACATAAGAGGAGTTGGCAACCTTGAAGACAACTCCTTTTATGCACTCCTTCAGGTTCTTTGCATGCCTATCAACAATTTGAAGTTGTTGTAGTAATTAATCGAATTTAGTTTGTAGTCCAATGTTGCCTTTCATTTTTTCAAAATTGTTGTACCTCTTTCAATTGATGATATATGGATGATATTTCATTTCCCCATGAGAGGTAGAACTATCTCTTTTGCAAACTATACAAGTTGGTGCATCCTAGAGAAGTAGTTCTCTAGTATAAAGGAGACTTTCTTATGAGTTGTTCCCAATATTTTTAATGATCAACATATATCAAGAACACCCGAGTCACAAAAAGAATGGATGCAATTGTTGGTGTTCTGGTAGATTGATTTTTTTTGTTCCCACAGAAGGGGGAAGCATGTATAGAGGTCCTTTTTTCTATGTTGACCACATGTATATGATACATCATTTTGACTGGGAGAGAATTGTGCATCTCTATATAGTAGATGGATCAGAATCATGAAAGTAAGCTACTTCTAAAGTGCAAGAAGGCAATTTAGAAAAGAGTAGTGGCATTAAAATCTACTAGATCACATTGATGGTAGGTATACACTTTCATCCTTATATTAATCCTACCAACTAATTGTGAGACTCTAATTTTTATTGTGTTATGTATTCTCTCTTGTGTTCTTATGCTCACTAAAAGAAAATAATATTTATTTTGCAAGATATGTACATGTTGTGTGATTCAGCTACAATATTGAGTGTTTCTTGCTAGTATATTATGTGATTGTATCATAATAATGTGGGATTGCTTATGGAATGTGTGACAATGCTATTATGAATGGATCTTGTGTGCTTTGCTTCATTATTTATGTGATAAGGATACTATGTAATATGAAATACTAGATAGCTTTATAAGCGATGTGTGGATGTTATGTGATATTTATATTATAGTGTGTTAAGTAAAATATAGGTGTTAATATGGCTACATATTGTGTGACTCATTAAATAGATATATTATAGAATGTGCTTTTTTCTGTGAACGCAATTTTTGTGGTGTATGTGTCTATATGATGTGAGGTAAATTCTTAGTGTTGTGTGATAGTGTGTTGCAGACTTGGTTGTTGGCCTACCTAATGCTTCTGGACCAAGAGTTTCCATAATAGGTAGTCATCAACAATCATTGGCCATGCAAGGTCAAGTTGCCCTCAGCCTTAAATAAGAAGCAAAAATTATTTTAGAAGGATTCCTCCTACAAACTTTGGAGGAAGTTTTTTGACCCATGAGATTCCAACAAAAGAGATAAGAAGTGTTGTGCCACCAAAAGTGTTAAACCGTTGTATCCCAAAATTCCTTATATTTTGTACCATCAATCACTTTCAGCTTCACTAATCTCTCCTATGTCGGGATGGAATGTCTTATATAGTCTATAAAACAAGATAAAGATGAGATTAAGATGTAGAATGATTTCATTATATTTATAATGGCTACGTACTATCTTGATGTTAAAGATCTTGTTGAATTGAATTGTTGAAAATATATACAATGTATAGATATGGATGGTTTTCTAAAGCAACATTATCAATTTTATAGTAGTATACAAAGAGGCAAGGCCCATGAGATGATGCATCCAAGAATGTTTGTTTGCAATAATGATGAATTAGAGCCAGACGATCCTCATTCAACATATGTATTATTCAAAGATAATTATATGGATCTTATTGGTAAAGAAGATTATGACTTGAATTATGATGTATGAATTGTCTTGTATATAACTTATTTATAGATCCTTTGTTGGATGCAGTTAATGGGGATGGTCAAGCCCAACCTAAATCTAAAGGCAATGTTAAAATCACAAAATCCCTTGTGACAACCCACACTCCACCCACTAAATGATGAACTCTTATAATGTTATCATAGTATGTCAGACATGCTTTTGAGTGAGGAAGCAAAAATATTTGTCACACACAATGAACAATCATGATGAAAACACCACAACAACATATCTTATGCACAACAATACATTTATTTAAGAATATTTACAACATTTTACAATAACAATTTGGTATTTACAACAAAAGTGAACATGTTCTAAATATAAAGATCTTAAAAAGGTACAAACTGAACAACTGCTCACATAGTCATCATTAGGTCCATGCTATGCTATGAAACTAAAATCATAAACAAGTAGGGGTCAACACAAGTGTGTCGAGTATGTAGCCACAAAAACTAATGTAATACGTGACAATAAAGAGTTTGTATATTTTGTAAGATCACAACTCACATTAATATATTTATTTTACAAACTTCATCTTTTGATTACATATTTATTTGCACTATATTAATAGGGTGGAATTATACCCACTACCATATCATATTTGTCCATGCAATCTTGGAACTACAAAGTAAAGCTATTCCTCATCTGACTTCTACTATAGGGTGGTAAGAGTTCTTATTCACATGGTATCACACCTTTAGAGCATATAATTTACATGCATAAACTATGCATGTAAAACACAAGTGTGCATGTCGAAGCTATACCAAATTTCAAGTCCTGGTGTCGACATCGGGGAATTGTGAATCTAGAAACTACGACTAACTAGAAACCAATCAGCTAGACCAAAGAAAAGTTTGATTTTTTTTATTTAAACTAAGAATTATATTTATAGAATAGTGAATTAAGTCAGGTTGTGAACATAAAAGGTGGATTCTCTAGTATTATGGTTTTACCATGATATTGATTTGTACATGATTTCTCTTTACCAAAAATACACTATGTTTGGCTTTAGAACTAGTCAGTTGTAGCCAATGTTATCTGCTTTTGTGGTGTAATATACTACTCACACTTATTACAAATCTACTTTCTTGATGCTCATATAGAAGATCAAAAGTGTATGTTCTATTCTAGATATTAAACCTCATAATTGTTAGCCCACTTTTGCACTGCGTTCTTAACTATGGTGATGATAATTTTTCTAATTATTAACCCTAATTTTGCAGTTATTAAAAATTTATAGACAACTCAGGTTGACCAGGCATGAACGTAGTAAAGCTAAGCAATCATTTTCATCATTAGTTCAAGCATATAGTCTCATTCATATATAAATATTACCATATACAAATTAATATCAAGCTATTCATGGGTCCTAAAGAAGAGAAATTTAAATTTACATGTATAGCATTGTATCATAGTATATGAAAAACATGAATTTCAAGGTTCAGTAATAGGAGAAGAGATAAAAGAGATGATATGGAGAAGGTGAACAATGTTTGACATTATTTACACTACCAAATCACAATATTATTGTTACTGGTCAACATTTTGTGCTTTCTTCTTATTCTATCCTCCTTCTTGGCCATCAAAGGTGCTAAATCGAGTTGTTCATATCTAGATTGCCAAGTATACTAGGTTGGGTTATATAGTGTTGCCAGTAAAAAGATATAACAAAAATCGTTGATTTGATCACTTTAATCACATCCTTTAATATGAAAGTCGATGCTACCAACTTGGAAAGTGGGTGCTATCGACTTTCACTATCAAATACCATTTCCCTGTTGATATGATATAATAATATTATTATATTCCAATACCTTGTTGGTACCACCGAGTTAAAGTCAATGACATCTACTTTGTTCCACTATACAATACTTATCTACAATAAAATATTTAATGAATTAGGCAAAACAATATTGTAATAATTAAAATATACAAAATACAAATATATGAAAAAATATAATAACAAATGCATGGGTGATTTTATACTAATTTGGTAAAAATAGGTATGCAAATATATTCAACTAGGAGCAATTAATAATAAAAATAGCCAAATTAGGATATCAAAGTAACAAAACTATGCGTGCATCAAAGTCCCTAGCTTGAATAGCACTTGTACTCGAGTAACACTACTCCTGAACTTGGTTTAAGAATTCAACAAGCTGACAAATAAAAAAAATCCAATTTTCCTAACCACCCTCCATCATTTAGTCCCAAACCGATCCTTGCCAACCATAGAACAAGTACCTATTCTGCAACAACCAATCTTGCTTATAAGATATGTCAAAAATATGATTAATGAAAATACTATTAACTTGGAGTATCTAACATCATGATTGATAGGCAGGTGCTTGGTGCAAAATGTGATCTCCCTATCAACATTGCTCTAATCAGAAAAATGATATTTATTGGAAGCAGTTTCCTGTATAAACATAAATGAGGGAAATGGTCTGGTGAAAGACTACCTTGTAGAGAAATGGGTGAAAAAGAAGTGTGGCTTGGAAATAGGATTCACAAAAATAATTAAAATCATTTATTCAAATAATAAAATATGTTGTTCCTAGATGGAGGATAAATGGAAACATATGCCTTCTGTTGCTTATTTTGCTTTTTGTTGGTAGTATAATGCATGCAAAGAATGTCTCATTCTAATAATGAGTATACGAGCAAAGGTGTATGAATATATAATAATTCAACTATATCCTTTTTTATTCCTTAGTGAGAATATAAATATTGAACTTTCTCTCTCTTTTTTATTTCATTTTTTCTCAAATATTTTTTTCTCTCCCTTTTTTATTTCATTTTTTTCTCAAATATTTTTTTTCTGCCCCTTATTTTAGCAAGATAAGTAGTTCATGCTTAGCCTTTTTCTATCTATTTGGATAAGGAGTAAGGATATAAATTTTTATTCTCTCTTTGAGTGGATAATAGAAATAACACCTTATGCAATTTGCAATATAATCTTTATACAATTTTTTTATGCAAACTAAATACACTCAATGATATGATATGCAAATTTTCCCTTTCTAATGCAAAATAAAAAGAACTAAATATATGCTTCTTACATTTCCATGATATGCAATCAAGAGAAGTAATTTGGAATTAAACTTTCTTATGGTGTTGAATGAAAATGAATGAAGGTGTATGAGATCACGTGAGTAAGAGGCAATGTCTTTTACAACCATGCTATGTTCCCCTACCATTAACTTGTGTAACAAGGTGATCTTAGAGTATATTTCTAAAATTCATATGAAAGATCATGTTATGATTTGGTTGGTTTGGACTCAAACATCATCCTCATAACACAAGTACTAGGGTTGAGTTAGTATTTTTATTCATTAAGTGTGCCTTCAAGCTGACTGATCCAAACAATAACTCCAGTTAATGCACTATTAAACATAGCACATTTAGCTAAAGAATAAATCATGAGGCCACATTTAGATTCAAATTTTCAAAATTGATATTACGTCATCAGAGAACATATATCCTAACTAAATTATCCAATTTTTTCCACAGTTACACTAGATAGGTGTGAACCCTTAAAATTTTGAAACCATTTTTTCTAAAATGAAAAACATGTAAATATATGATAAAAAGTAAAGATGTAAGATATAAGGATAGAAGAACTGGTCTCCTCCCCCCAGCTTGAATTTGGCATTGTCCCCAATGTTAAAATCAAAGGAATAAAAATGCAATGGAGGTACCAATGTGTCTGGGGGCAAAGATGGGCGGGTGGGATCCACATGCAAACATGCCCTCCAATGAGTACTTGAGTCCTGTGAAGAATCTCCAATGAAGTAGTTGAGCTTGTATGCTAGCCTAGGTTTGAGGAATGTGGTGATATCTCAAAGAAGAACCTCTATAAAATCTCCTCCCTCTGATTTGTATCTTCATCAAACATTGTGTTAGAGCCATCAAGATTAGTCGATGGTATCAACTTGGATCTTGGTAGCTACTCTTGGTTCATGGTGGGTTGTTGATACTTGTATATAGGCATAGATGTCAGTGCCACCAATTGGCCAGACAGTGGTACCAAGCTAAACTCTGAAACCTACTATTGGAAATAAAAATCTGAGTCAGTGCTACCATCACATCTATTAGTGCCAGCGAGATGAACTTATACCTTATCATATTCTTGTTAAACATCGATGCCACCCACAAGTGGGTTGGTACTATTGATTTGATATCATATTTCTCCTATATATTATTAGTAAAAATGTTGGTAGTATCGACTATTGTATTGGTGTACCAAGTATGTAAAATCATTTCCTATAATAATGTAATACCGAGTCGGTGCCACCAGTTAGAAGTCAATGGTATCGGTACAGGGCATTTATTCAGATTGATAATCACATGCAAATGTACCTTCTTTACTTGCATCAAAACTAAATAAACGAAGTAAACCTAACAAAAACATTTAACTAATGAAACAAATTTTATCAAAAGTAAATTTAATCTAATTATCCTAATTTGATGGGTTGCCTCCCAAAAAGCATCCTTGTTTATTATCCTAGGCTTGACTTAATATTTACCTCTATCTTGGTTTGTCACAAGTGGGCACTGAAGAATAATTTTGTAATATAAACTCCACCATGTCATCGAAAATTCCCAACAACATGTATCCATTTCCATGGCAATGATCATTGCTCCAATAGCTTGAAATGGCTGCCTCAATAGCAACTTCGATTCATTCTTTTCTGGCATATCCACCACAAAGAAGTTGACTGGATAGATTAATCTATCAACTTTCACCAACACATCTTCATAGATCCCCACCAAATTAACAATGGACTCATCTAGTAGTTGTATCATCATGCAAATCTTGGTCATCTCTTTCAGTCTAAGTTTCTTGAAAGTGGCAAGTGACCTCAAATTGATGATTGCCCCAAAAATCACAGAGTGCATCATTGAAGTCCTTGTTTTCAATTGAAAAAGATATCTTGAGACATCCCAAATCCTTCTTCTTTGACGGCAGTTGTCTTTGAATCAATGCACGGATGACTTCATCAATAATAACACATTTTGAATTTTTATGCACTATTTTTTGTTGATCATTTGCTTCTTAAACTGCCCATACTTCGGAATCTTCTCTATGGTGTCCACATTTAGGATATGGATGTGGAGTTTTTGAAAAATTTATAGGAATTTATTGAACAATTTATCTTTGTTTCCTAACATTTGACTTTCTAAAAAAGGAACATGAGATGTATCTGCATGAACTAGCGGTGGTGAAGTGAGATACAATGATGTGGAACATATATCTCTTTGGGGGTCTCCTTCCCTAAGCTTGAATCAAAATCACCCTCAACACTGATCTATGGAAGATTTGGACTTTCTTTTGGCTGCTCCTTCTTGGGTGTAGGTGAATTCTTCTTTACTATGATTGTTCCATTACCGAGTAGAACCTTCACCTGCTCTTAGTGCATGAGAAACTCCTCTAGAACTAGGGGAGTAGACATAGTGGTAGTGAAATTATCAGGTGTATCTCCTTGCAAAATTGGTGGGACTGAATTTCTTTGCTTCTCCTCGAAGTCACTACATTAGCTGGAGTGCTCACCTATGCATGATTTTCATGTGTTTTTATTCCCCTCACTCTTCCATAAAAGCTATTGGGAAATGGATTTTGAGGTATAAATATGTGTTAAGGTAGAGGGATGGATATATCTAGAGTATCCTTAATGTCATATCCCTTCTCACTGTAGATACAAATAGACTTTGGTTGATGGTGGGGTTGAGATCTCCATGTATTTCCCAGGAAAATCGTGTTGCATTATCCTTTTCAAATCCAAGACATATGTGACCATCTACAATATCTGAGTCCCTAAAACTTTAATTCTAGACCCACGGTTCAGCAACTCCCACTTTATTAGATCAAAGTAGGATCTAATCATCGACATAAACATGCCAAAGAGAGTCTCCAACCTATCTAGTCAATTTGAGTCTTAGTCTCCATCTATGTTCTATTGTTGTGGATTCTTGGGTTGATATATATCATGTATGGGATAATTTGGACCCCTATAAGACAAATAGTGATCCCTATGCCATGGCAGATCATTTTTCTTATAATTATTTTTCTATGCTAAATACAACCAAACCTCATCAACAGGGGCTCTATTGGAACTCAAGGACCCCAACCGCATCGTCAAGCCCTTCATTTGCCTTCAACTCAGTCATTTCATGTGCAATCATGACCCTAATCATTCATGCAAAAAAAAGACAATGAAGTGTGGATCACATTGTAATGAAGAATATTGAATAAAAAAGATACAACAATAAACTTCAAAAAGATATATCACTAAATGAAATAAAACAAATTGTAAAAATTGTGGCCTAGAGTGCCAATTCTAGCACTCTTCATGCTAGCTTTTCCAATTCCCCAACAACTATACAAAAAACTTGACATGTGTAACTGGTGCGTACTAAACACAAGTGTACATGTCAAAGTATACCAATTCTAAGTTTTGGGTGTCGAGGTCGGGAAATTGTAAAGCTAGAAACTATTGCTAACTAAAAATCAATCAGCTAGATTGGAGACTAATTTAGTTTGGCTATCTAAATTAATAATTGAAATTGACATGACAATGAATTAAATTAGGTTGTGAATAGAACATGTGGATTCTCCAAGATTACAGTATCACCACAACATTAATCCATACATGATTTATCTTTACCCAAAAACAAAGTATCTTTGCTTTTAAAACTAGTCACTTATTTCCAATATTACCCACTTTTGTAGTATCACATACTATTTTTTATAATTAAAACCCACTTTAGTGGTACACATAATATTAAATCTCATTATTGCTAGCCCTCTTTTGCAATGTGTTATAAATGGTGGTGATGATAATTTTTCTAATTATTAATCATGCTTTTATATTAATTAAAAATCTTTAGCAAAATTTAGGTTGATCGGGAATGTACATGGTCAATCTAAGCAATTGTTATCATCATTGACTCAAGCAAATAAGTTCATTCAAAAATCAAGATTGTCATGTACAACTTAATATCGAGCTAGTCATGCGATTTAGAGAAGAGAAAGTTAGCTACACATGTTTGACATGGCAACATAGAATATGTATGCCACTTCTATCCAAGCACATTCCTATATGTGAGCCCATATTCAAGATGCTAAAGAATAATTATTCCTATGGATGGAATGAATAGTGACAACAAGCACTCAAAAATCCCAAAGAATACTTCTATAGACCACCAATTATAAAGAGTAAGGTAAAGGATACCATCTCATCCTTTGGCTATCAATTTTTGAAACGTCATTGGGAGGGGTCTCGAGCCAGTCAATGACCAATGACAAGCATGTCATCTACCATCTATTTAAGAATTTTAGTGACATTGAGGATCAAAACACTATAATTAAAAAAACTATTATTGGGATCTTGTATATGCGACAAGGAGAGTGACAACACTGTAGCATAGTGGTGAATTGTTGGGCGGTTAGGGTCAGAGTCCCCCTAACTAGCCTTTGCGGGGTGGTTTCTAGATAGAGACCTATCCTTTGGGGGTTCCCAAAACTAATGTTAGTGACTATAGCATCCCCCCTCTCTCCATCCCCTTCTCTCTTATTTCACGATCAACCAAACCCAGAGCTAAGGATGCACCTATCAGGGACTTTGACAGCTACAACCAATGAGCTCAACCATGTCGTGGGGCTTCCTCGCCTTCCACCTTCAGATGTAGCTCATAATGGGGTTGAGTTACTTATGCATGTTGCATGGTTGTGGCAATGAAGCTTTCCCGATTCGTATCTAGGAATGATCTGGAAGTGTCCATGGAGGATCTAGGAAACTTTCTCGACCAGGTTGAGGCTTAGGATCACCAATAGGAAGTGGTGGTACTTCCAATCGATCCTTTGTTAGTGGATAGTATATCAGGATCAATTTTCATTGTTCACCTAATAGCTTCCCATCTAGAAAAATTAGTTTGAACCCACTACCTGATGTGTGGATTCCAGCCACTCCACCATGAAGAAAGGGGGTAGATACTTGGTTGTGGCCACCCTCTCATGGTAGATGAGTTCATATCACTTGGGATGCTCAGAGAAGTGGCCTTGTATGTTGTAGGTAGGGCTATAAAAGGGTCTGGGTAGACCCCACAGGCCTGTATATTTATACCCTTTAAAAACCTATCACATGTCTTAATTTGGACTCGCATACCTTTGGACCCGTATTTAAGTGGTTCCTCCAATGGTTATGGCTATGTATGTACCCGTTAGACCAGTGTACCAATATTACTAACTTAATAAATAAATATACATATAATTTTAGATCCAAGGGTTAGAAGCCCCTCTTATCCTATGATCTAATGGCTAGTGTCTACTATAAATTGAAGACAAAGTCCTGAACCCTAATATACGTGAAAGGGTGAAAGGATACACAGAGACAAAAAACTTGTCACTCACAACTTTACTCCAATCTCTAGTTGGAAACCAAGCGGTGCCTCCGACACCTAGTCCTCCTAGAAACCCTCATCCATAGACATTGGTGGCTAGTCATTTCAGTCCATATGCCAGTCATCACTGGTTGCCAACCGTCTAGCTCCAACTTCCATGCCACTTCTGGCTTGCTCCATCCACTGATCGTCACCGGCCGCACCCCCTGTAGTATCTGACTTCAGCCGCCTGCCCACCTACAACTCCAAGAAATGATGACTCCAGGGTTTGTCGACTCAAGCGTCGCCAATTGTAGGAGCCTTGATTCAAGCTTTTCAAGACACCTACTTCATGCCAACATCTCATCCTGCCATATCCAAGTACGCTGATCTCGCTCACTTTCTGGTCAAAGAGCTTGAATCTTGGCATTACCTACATCCAGCCCAAATGTTGTTGGCTTTTTTTTCAAACGCTCAGATCTTGATGGCAGCAAAACCTAGCTACTTTCCTTTCTTCTTCAACTTCTACAATATTTCTTTGGCTAACAATTTTTTTCTAGTTTCATGTACATATGCATATTGTAGGATAACCTATTATATATTTATATATACTCTACTTCCCATGAACATTATCCAAACAATCACACCATATGTAAACCTTTCTTGATGTTTTAGAATGCATGGGAATGGGAGTAAGTCTTCTGATGATATTGGTCATGAGGTAAGTTTGTTCACAACCTACTCCTTTTCATCACTGTTGGTTGTTCCTTTAAGAAACCAAGACCAGTGTTTAACTTTTCACAATTTTGGTTAAGGTGTTAAGGAGAACCAAGATTTGATTGGCAAATTTAGATACTTTATATCCAAGACAATTGTTATTTGATGGGTATGAAGAATTTGTAGATTCAACATTGGTTGAATCTCTTTAGATATTAACAACTATGAACTTGTGTCTACTATATAACCAAAATAATAACTAGTCTTGAAGCAAACAAAATGGCATTTATATGATTGAACAATGGATTAGATTTGTTTATGATGGCAAGTGAGTAACAAACAATGACAATATTCTTTTATATGCATTTCCTTAAGATTTAAATAAATAATTCCTTTGGTTTAGGCATTATGTAATTTTAAACATGAAATTGTGTAGAATCATATACCCGTATACCTGTATACCCACTCGGTATGCAGTTTTGGATATGTTGATGGTTTAGTTTTAAATTATGTAGGTCTGGACTCATATGCATACCCTCTAGATAAATACGGGTAAGGTTCTACATATGGCCATACATGCACCATACTTGAACCATTTACAACCCTAGTGGTAGGGAAGCAAGTCAATTCTAAGATGCCTTGCAGTGACCATTCATCGAATAATGGCTTCAACAAGGTACCTCAATGGCATACACCATTTGAAGGTGGGAAACGCTACGAACCAACCTTCTTCCCCATCCCTAAAAATGTTTGCTATCACTGTCTTAAGCAAGGGCATTGGAAAATCCAATGTAAGGAAGTGTGTTTTTGCTATTGTTGCATTCGCCCTGGTCACTTGGCCATCGATTGGCATCTCTCCAACAACTGGTGACATCCTCGCCAATGCTCCTAGTCCACCACAAGTTTGGTGCCTACTGTGATAGGGTCTTTCGTCAAGCTTGATGAGGATGATGAGATCAATTAAACATGGGTCTTCAGGATGTGCTTGGCAATGCTTGTATGTGGTCGACAGTTGGTCTATGGAAAGATTCATTTTGCATCCTTTTGAGTGTTTGGTCCAATGCACACGAGATTGAACGGCTTACTAATCAACAAGCCTTGTTTTTTTATAATGAGGAAGATGTTCTCAGTCTGAGTTGGAGAGATGCCATATAAGCAACTCTGGTGCATGGGGAAGAGAGAGATTAGGAAGTGTGTGCAAGTTGGATTATATGGATTATAAGCAACTCTTCCCCATGCACCAGAGTTTCTTATATGGAAGAGTTGCTAATTTCAAAGGCTTGCTTAGTTGATTTGGGAAGAGAGATATCTATAATTTGGTATGTAGAAACCAGATTCCATTTTATTGTAGGAATAATGATTCCATTAGGTAGATGTTGCAGTCCTTTCTCAATGTGAGAGTGGTTTCTCCCTAGAAGTCTGCTTCTTCCAATCCCTCAGATCAGTTGGCACTCATGGAAATTAATGAGGAGGATGTCCCAACAGTTGTGGTTGTTGTTTTCCTAGACATCCACTTTGTTGTTTTCCTTTCTAAGGTGGTTGGTTTTTGCAAAGGTGGAGTGGAACCCTTTCTCTTGAGTTTTGGAGGCTCTTTGCATACCCCCCCGGTAGGTCTTGAATTCCTATTGCCCTCTTCTCTAGTGCCATACCTATCATTGGATGGTCATGTTGGATCATAGTTACCCATGACTGTAGGTGCTAACCTCTTACATACCCTCCACCTCTTCAGATCCCTTGCCTAGACATTGTGTCTTGGCACATAATGGGAACTGCCATATCCTACCTCATCATTTCCTGGAGGACTTCCTCAACACTAGGGTACTTTATGGGAGCACACAGTTGAGGCACCGGTCCAAGAGCTTTAGCATGGGCGAATCACATAGTTTGTGGCATGCGGGAGGGAGACAATGTTTGGTTGGTAGTAGAGATAGATCAAGCGATGATGGTAAATCTTCAACTGATGATGGGCATAACAAGCTTGATGATAGTGGTTATGAGTTTGAGGACCTTTTTATTGACTGGTTGGTTGATCATAAGTGTAACATCCCTGGATTTTCTAAAACTTAATCTAAAGTGTGACGTCCAAATTGAAACCTCACCTCAGTAAGAATCCCAATTCAAACACCCCACACTAGGTTAAGAAGAAGAAAATCAAGGGAGTCATAAGGAAACAACAGTAGTGCATGCACATGAACAATAATAAAACCATACAACACATATTCACCATTTAACATATAATTACATAATGAATTGTTACAACATTTGATATTACACATTGAAAGGTAAACTTTTACATGTACACATGTACTACATCTACAACAGGGTCTTAAGACAACAGGTCCACATGTACATCAACTCGCCACACAACTCTCAACTATCATGAATCTTCAAGATCATATGTCCACAACCTAAAAAAAGGATTACATGTGGTACACATCAGAAATATTCAAGAATATTGTACTGAGTACGCCTACGTGTCTTTTTATATACCTCTCATTACTAAGCTTGGCAATAAGATAAAACTAATACTTGACAGTAACAGAAGAATATAACAAAAGAATACTTGAACAAGAATATTTATTAACAAATGAGAACACATATCTCTTAGGCATATTTTCCATTATATCATCCAAGCAATACCTACCAAAGGTTGAATGCATTGACGACCTTATGATCGACTACCAAAGAGTTGGATCATTTCATAATGTGATCAGACTACCAAAGAGTTGGATCACTTTCAAGTACTTGACTACCAAAGAGTTGAAGTACTTTATTTTCCAGAACTTAACTACCAAAGAGTTGAAGTGCTTAGATATAATGGAACAAATACAGTATGTTTCATGTGTTCATATCCATAATTATGGAAAAATAAGCAAGATGTCATACAAGATCAATCATTTCATCCTATATCATATGCCAAGTATTTTTACACACATAATACAACCATACTAAATAGTAGGCCAAGTAAGAGGTAAGGGCATATCTTGATCACAGATAACCTAGTCATCACACTCCTGATGTCAACTACCACTCTTGGTCAAACCCTGATTAAGACAAGATCATATATGCCATGCATTAGATTCCCATCATCTTAACCCTAGTTAAGATTCATTAGGGTTTTGCTTAGTCATTAGGATATTCCCATAATTACTTGTCTTATCTTCTTCTACTTATCGCTCTGACCTTATTTCACAATTATGTTCCAGATTATTGTTCATTAACTTACAATCATATTTCACATTATTTCATGAACATATTAACCTTAGTTTACATGCATTAACCTAAATTAGGACTTTAAAGCATGTATTAAGGGTCAACTTCATACAATCGTGAATTATGTGCATAATATTGATATGTTAGTTTCACATTGTGTTCCATATAATGTTATGAATATATTCTAGAAATTCCGATATTTATTGAGCATACTTGTAATTATTGCATATTAATTAAGGTTATTAGCCCTAATTAGCCATATGGAGCAAATTACATGATTTTGTACATCAACATCATAATTACTGACATCAGATGGATTATAAGTCACATTTAGGAACATTTCCATAATTTTAGGTCTTCATTTATTATTTATTAGACATGAAAAGACCATTTTACATCTTATATGATAACCCTGATATTTAAGCATTGAATTACTGATATCATGGTCCCATGTTGTTCTACTTATTTCTGAACATTTTGATACCTTATTTGTATTTTTCTGACATATGTGCTAATTACTGTGATTTATCTAAAATATACATAGGGAATTTTACCTTTATGGACCTATGAGGTGTCACCACGTGGCTCTAATTGGTGGGTGTTGTTCCTTTGATCTGGCCGGTTCATGACTTGGACCCGATTTGGCTGAACGCTTGCTCCTTCTCTCCCTCGCGGTCTTTAGACTGTGCATGCATTCTTGTCTTTGTCGCATGAAGCCGCCGCATCGGCTGGGAAATGCCAATGAGATGTCTCAACCGCTTCCCTATTTCTCTCCTGATGAATCTACCCTCAACTTCGTGAAGATCTCCTCCATCGACATGTCTGTCTCCATGATCTACGAGCTGTTGTGTGGCTCCTTCTCCTCCTCCATATTCATTGTTGTTCCTCTACCACACGGCCGCTGACACAAGAAGCAGATCCGGCGAGCGATCTGGGTTTCTCCTGGCTTTGCGCGTGAGGCCGGCGAGGCTTGGTTCTTTAAGGGTGCCTAGACCCGGTCTACGTGTCTCTCCCTTCTTCGCGATCTACACGATTGGGGGCAACTGCCTGATCTCCAGTTGCAACTGATCCTCGCTCCCCTATTAAGCCGTTGTACCTCTACGTCTGGATCTCCGGTGTGAGATCGGTGGCGAGATGCTCCTCATCACCATGTTCTCCTGCCGCATCGGCCTGTCCCACTTTGTGCGACTCTTCTCAGCTGTAGGATCACTCGTCATCTGCTCTTTAAGCTTGTCCGCCATGAAGCAAGGCAATGGTAAGGAATTGACAGTCAGACGCTCCTCCTCTGACTTAGTCTTCTCCATTCTGCCTGCACTTTGCGGTGGGAACCAGGGAGGGATGGACTTCATCTCTCTAGGACAAATAATGAGCCTACAAAACATGCTCGTCGAGTGGAGGATGAACGACTAGTTAACCCCCCTGTCAGACCACGTCCTCCACACCACCATGTCGTGGCTGGTCACCCCATATCCACGATGCCACATCTACAAAGAAAACAAGTCTAGAGCCATTTGATCTCATCCAACAGTTGTGATCACAAATTCTACTCTTCAATCCATGGCTACACACCCATTGTGCAGATTCAAGGGTGGTTCTTCCCACGTGACACTATCTAATAATAGAACTTAGGCTATAGTTAATTAAACTTTGTCATCAAACACATTAACATATACATAATTTGGCTATGCTCATGCTATGTATCTCTTTCTAGGAACATTGAAACATTATGAAATTATAGTCATAACTTTATCATCACTCAAGCTTCATTATACCCAAATTTAAACTCAATTGTTTGACTTGTTAATTAAATTATTCAAAAACACAAAAACTTAGGGATCTCAAACATGATATCCACATCAATAGTCACTCAGACTTTACCAGAACACTTGGAAAAACCAAATGAATTCACTTGTGTCATAGGTATTCAAAGGCCCAAAAGTCCACCTCATCACATACTACACACCTTAAAGAAAATTTTTTCCTCGAAATTAAGCCAAAATCCAGTCCTTCACATCATATATATCTTAAAAGAAATTTTGTCCTCAAAATTAAGCCAAAATCCAATCCTTCACATCATATACATATTAAAAGAAATTTCATCATCGAGATTAAGCCATTCTATTATTCTAAGGAAAAAGTCCAAAAGGGGTCTTCATAGACAACAAAAAGAACTCCATAATCATATATGAGCCACCCTTTGTAGGTTTTAAAAGCATTTAAGGTGCAACAAGGTGAACCACTCATCATATAACATGATTTAGAAGCTTAGGTTACATCATCTTTAATATTTTAGGATTTTCATTCTCACTTTACCCAAGCATTAATGGTTCCATCAATACATTTATCATATTCATAAGGAGTTAGTTATGATAAACTCACTTTATCCATCTACATCATATTAGTGTGTCACCATCATCTCATCATAATGATTATTAAATTACGATCAACATCTTTATTAAGCACCAATGTTGCCATATCATTGACATATGTCATAAATATGATCTCATTTAAGTTACATATCTGGTTGCAGACATTATTAGTGCCTTGATCATATGATTCACCATCTTATAATGTCATTGGTATTCATGTATATGCAACTATCATACATAGAGACATATTAACCTATAACTAGGTTTCCATCATGTCATATCATATATCACATATTGATTTTAGATCACATTCTTACTTATATTACATCATGGTTGTGATAAGAAAACTTATGTGAGTGGCTTGTCAAACTAATATCAAAATTTCATCTCGTCCAATTAAGGTTCTCCTAACCCATATCATGAGGGTAGTGTCATTCTAGTCTCTCTGAGCTAACTCAACTCTATGAGTATCTCATATGCATATACTTTATCTTTCCTCTCTTAGTCTAGGGTTCTCGGATTACCTCATTGGCACTAGTGATAGCCTTACAAGCTCTAGCCACATAAGCACAAGCCAAAACATGCTATGACATACTCTTCTTAGATCACTACCCATGAATTACTACATGTTGGGTTCACTTTGCTCTTTGTGTATATCCCACTAAGGGGCTCATCAACATTTTGTACCTACACTTGTTGACTCCCTTATAGAGTTCAAATCTCATGTTCATTCTCACATATATATCTTATCTTATATCCTAAGTACTTGCATGCATGGGGTTCCACTAGATATGTGCAAAGAATGCAACTAAGCCTTTTAGTTTGCCAACATATACAACTCTAGTTTTTTAATCATAGATGGTGTTGCACCATCTAGGGTCTGCATGACCATCTAATCTTAGATAATCAAATCTTAACTTAAATCCTCAAGATGGCTCTGTTACCATCATGATAAACCTTAGATCACCTAAATCATATTTTTAGGTCATCTAGATCAAGCTTACATTACCTAGGATCTCTATATAGACTAACCTTTCATCTTTGGTTGTATATGTATATATCTACATCTAACAACTAGAAACCTCTCATCTAGTGTCACTCTCATCTGACCTCTATGCCATTTTTTCTGTGCAACACATTTCATATGTTCTTGTATATATATATATATATATATATATATATATATATATATGTGTGTGTGTGTGTGTGTGTGTGTGTGTGTGTGTGTGTGTATACATATATATATATATATATATATATATATATATATATATAGAGAGAGAGAGAGAGAGAGAGATTAGGAAGTGTGTGCAAGTTGGTACATGTAACTTATGTTGGTAAACAAATCCAGCCATATGGATTGAACCAACATCGTTTAGATTATATGTGCTTAAAAGATCATAAACATATCTCATTTATTTCATGAGATATAACAACACCATGTTACCTAAGGGGTATGCAACACTTCCATAAGGTTAGATTTTTCTATAGAGTTGTCCAATCATCATAAAAAAAAGTTGGATAAATATAAGATACATGTACTCATGTACACATTATATATATATATATATATGGTAGTGGTCCAGTGAGAAACATCCTATGGTGAGAGCATGAGAGGTATTTGAATAACTACAAATTCAGAACTATTTTTTAAAATCCAACTGTATAGATGGATAAAGTATCATTTCATTTACGTTCTGACAAAAAATCATTGCAATAAGACATTGTTTGCATGTCCATATGTACAATATACACTTTTTACATCCAACTATCTGCATGAATTCAATATAGAGTGTCGAAAAGTATTTTGCTTTTTGTGAATGATCTACAAATCAAATGATGATAAAATTTTGTAGGAAGGAAAATATTAAGGTATACTTGTAATCTATATAGTTGGATTATGAAAAACTAATATATGTGGAGAGCTATTCAAATACCTCTCATGCTCTCACCAAGATTTATTTCTCACTGGATCATTGTCCTATATATATATATATATATATATATATATATATATATATATATATATATATATATATATATATATATATATATATATATATATATATATATATATATATATATATGTGTGTGTGTGTGTGTGTGTGGGGGGGGGGGGGTGGGGGGATTAAGAGAGAAAGATTTCTCCCCCCCCCCTTCCCACACCCGTGGCGGAGGAAGAATGCCTGGGAGGGTGGTAAACCAAGGCGGCAACTGGGATTCAAACTCGGGTCCCATTGTCAGGGGACACCGTGCTTGACCACTTGAGCCACTCCTTGCCGGATATATATATATATATATATATATATATATATATATATATATATGTGTGTGTGTGTGTGTGTGTGTGTGTGTGTGTGTGTGTGTGTGTGTGAATTTATGTACACACATATATATACACATAAGTATACACACACTGATATATATATATATATATATAACTTTTTACAATAATGAAATGGGTGTTTGAAAATCACCATGCTCCTAGTCAACACCAAAATCAAGTTATCCCACACAATCGGTAGCCAATTCTGCAAAACCTAAACAAATAATAATCACTAGTTATAGAGTAGAGTAGCTTCCATGACGTATAAACTCTGCATGTTTTGGGTAAGCTCTTCTGGGATATTATCACCATCCTAATGTAATATACCATACTGCCACATTATAAGAAATGAAGATAACTCAAGACATCTCTAGGGATTATATTCGAGGTTGTCATATTTGTGTTTTGTAGTGAGAAATTGTTAGGTGCATCCATTTTTCATGCTCTGCTACCACCCATGATGACCCTAGACTCAATCTATAAAGGATGGACTCCTAGACCATTTTTTGGTACTTAAGGCACACTTTTGAGTGCCGGAGTAAAAAATATTTCTCACACACCATAATTAATCTTGATGCAAACACCACAATAATAAATATTATGCACAACAATACATTTATCAAAAGAGGATATATAACATTTTATTAAAACTAAAGTGTATATGTGATTTTCAATAGGTGAAACCTAAACAACTGATCACATCTCCATCTTTACGTCCCTTCTATGCCCTAAAGCTCAAATCATAAAATAAGTATGGGTAAACAAAATTGTGTTGAGTACCCAGGCACAAAAACAAACACAGTACAATAATATGCTTGGCAGTAAAGAGTCTATAAATTTTGCAAGATCATGACTCACATGTAAAATTCACCTTTTTTTACATATTTAATTGCAATATATTACTAGGATGGAACCATTTCCCAACATCATATCATATGTGTCCATGCGAGTTTGGAGATACCAAGTCAAGCTATTCCTCAACAAACTTCTCATTGAGGGTGGTATGAGTTCTATATGCCCATGGGATTGCACCTCTAGTACATGAAATAAACTTATATCATTATGCTATTAATTTTAATACATACATAATGTGATATAATAATATAGGAAACAAAATATAAAACTAATATACATGCATTTTGAAGTACAAAATATATGCTAAGCAATTATTTTGTGTAATCAAGTATTTCATCCAATCAAGAGGAATAACATGCATTTACCAGTGGAAGTAAACACATATCAAGAGGGTATAAAAACAAGTACTTATCTTAGATACTCTTCATAACCTCTTGGAATCAAGTAGACTCTAATCAGCTCCTAGAAAAGGCGATGCAATCACAACATATACCAAGACATTATTAACTTGATAAAGGTCTAGTTAAGCTTCTAATACAATTAGGTCAAACCTAAAACTTACCGTGTTTGTGGTCATGTGTTATAGATCATATATCATGTATTAAGACTAGGGAACCTAGAACATCACCTAATATTGATCAGGTCCTCATTGTGTTTGAGTTAGTATTTTATCTTATATAAAGACCTTAGATCACTATATATCATTTTATTTGGGGTTACTGACCATACAAATAAGTAGATGATCACATTATCCTTAAGAATTTATGTGATGAAATGGATATATATCAGCATTACTTATTTTTATTTCAACTTTAGATATCACATACATTTACACTAGAGTGATATATCATATGTATGGCAAAACATCTTTATATACATTTAAGATGTGAAGAACATTCATACATTCAACTAGGTTCTACATTATTAACATGCCAATAGTGTTAAGGTGTACCATGGTTTAAAGATCAAGCATGATCAAATGATCCATCTAATTTTCTCTTATCTTATTGAATATCAATTAATGCACAAAACAACCTCGAGATATCAAAATACCAACTACATCAAATAGGATCCAATTCCATCAAAACTTTATATTAGAGTATATTAACATAATGTTAAATAATATGCGAGTTTCAACAGATTCCATGGTCCTTATACCTGTGAAATGATGAAAATACCCCTAAGTTAGTTCTCATGTAAAATCACTATTAAAACATGATAAAACCTTGGTCAAACTTTAAATCTATAGATATTACTAAAATATAGCTACAAAGAGATTATGACGGTAATTGGATATTGTTTGCTATTTTTAGAATCAAATCTATTAAAACCATGTATTATGACCAATTGAAGCATATTATTCAATAAATACCAAGACATTCTTTTAGTCTATTTTTATTAAACTATAAATGTTCTACGATTTCTATGAGTACCTTATTTTCTTGAACTAGTCTAGTATAACTCTAGATAAATTTTACAATTTTACCTTAATAGTTGAATCTTGATCTTCAAGGCAAGATCTGACGGGCCCAATCTAGCTACACCAACAAGGCGGCCAGGGGGCTAGCTCATAAACCCAAACCTAGATCTACTTCAGTTGGGATCTGTGTGACTTGACTGTGGATCATCTTTCCCACATGATTGCGACACAACACTACCACATAGGTCAACTCTGATAGGATGCTACTTGCCATTTAGGTCATTGATGCATATGTTGTGGCCCTACTCAGCTTCACCCAGTCCTCCCTATCCTTGGTGGAATCATATCCCCAAGAAACTTCCCCCAAGTAACCCCACCATTTGACTATTTTAATACCTTTCTAGAAATGAGATGTTAACAAAGTATTTCCCTTGTTTCTTGATGAAACAATAGGGTTTCGGTGTTGATGACTTTATAAAAGGAACTATGGGTGCTAACTTATAGCCAACATCCATAAAGATGAAGTTTCCAATACAATTCGGGGACCAAGCTATCCCATTCCCGATATGATATCACTCATGGCCGCCACTATTGAATTTTTGATCCAACTACTAGTAAAATTGATGTTCTTGGGATAAGTATCATTTATCTTTTTTTATGACAAGGAACCCAACTCATGACAAGCTACATTTGCAACCTCTCCTGGTAAGGTGAACCCTGAAGTTTAGCTTAGTTTGTAGGTTTTGAAGCCCCAATCAGTCACATAAATGTCGATTATGCTAGATGCAAAATCCATCTCTGCGTAACGCTTCCAGGGGCTTCAAATGTAGGACCCATTGTGAGGGAAACCCGTGTTGCGACCATCTAGGCTACTACTTGTCAGATTAATCTGAGTTGTCTTATCTATTGGTACTTTAGAACACAATAGTTCTCTTATCAGTTGTCTAAATGCCATATAATTTCAATTATATCTTCCCAACAACTAGATACAAAATATCCAAGGTAGTTGGACATTATATCATCAGTATTAGCCCATTAAAATTTTCAAAGATATCTCAATAGTACTTGTATTTATCTAAAAACTATTATAAATTTGTGGGACTATCTATTAGTATTCAAAACATCCCATTAAAATTTGACCATGATCCCATGTACAGATTTTGAGGTATCAACCAATTATCATCACTGTTCTTGGGGATCAATAAACAAGCTCAATATCTTAACATTGACGATATTCAATAACTTATTCCTAGTAATCCAGAGATCCAAAATTCTAAAAGTTGATTCGTAGCTTCATAATAAATTCATTTTTATTATTAAGCCATCAATTCCTTTAAAAACATATATTGAAGACATCATTTAGGTAAAAGGACCAAAATGCCCTAATCTAATGAATCTAGGGTTAGGATCATCCAAATTGATCTCAAACTTTGATACAACATCAGTTTTCATTATAAGTTTTCCTCAAATTATGGAATAAGATATTTCATCATAAGATGGTCAATTGCATTTTTAACCTCATTGTACTCATTATTGCGATCAAGGCCTAGATCTATATCATATGCATATAAGTCACATAAAAAACTGTATCTTAGACCATACCTCATATGTATTAAAGAACCTAGAGTTCATGATATTACACCCCCAAACCTACAAAGAATACTACAAATAATGAGATGGAGAAAGAGTTAGTGAAATCCAAGAAGCTTTTCTTCATGTTATGTATCATGGGCAGTCTCAATACTACTCATTGAATGATTGGAGATAACACTTAAAATTATATTTCCCATATTTATATAGTAATCATTATATATAGTAAGTGGAAGTTGTTTTTATAGTCATTTTTACTTATTTCAAATAGAAGACGACATCAAGGGACATTTTCCCCATGAAGGTGTAGACATAGGCATCATAGTGGTGCACTTGCATTCAAAGCCCAATCTGGATTTTTTATAATGTTTATAGGATGTATTCCAAAAGTGAATTTATAGGGAATTACAAGGGCTATGGTTTAGTATGTGAATACATGCACTCAGTCCTTACAATCCGTGGCTTCATGGGTGAATTAATGAAATTCATTTCTATAATTAGACTTATATTCTTACATACATAGAAATTAACTGAAATGATGTGTGTTTGGTTCAAAATGTTGTGTATTTTTATGAGAAGTTATGTAGTTCTCTCTCTAGGGTAATGCTTATATAATGACTATTTTTACTAATTGTTCTTGTCTTAAATTAAAAATGCTACATAGATTTTACATGTATTTGTTGATGTGTTGAAATTCATGTATGATTTTCTTACAAGCTAATTCTTGATTTTGACTTGTGTATTTTTAATATAGTTGTATTATTTGCCTACATTATGTTTTATTAATAAAAAATAAATCCATATTAGTTTCTGAAGCAATTCACCAATAACTTTGATATGATCTAAGGAAAGGACTTATTAACAAAAAGTATGTATTCATGCATCAAGGAACGTGGAGACTTTTCAAAGCATACATGGGGTTTAACAAGAAATATGTGTGAGACGTGCCCTCCGGAATCATATCCACATAAGTTCTACAACCCCTACCTTAACAATCTCGAAATTACATGGTTAAATAAATTATCTAAATAGACAACTTAAATTAAATTACTTTCATATTAGTTCTTGATAGGTAATAAAATTGTGAGACCCAGAATCCTAATTTATTTTCATTGTGTTTTTTTGTCATTATTCATGATTTATGTAATTTTTAATGGATTTATTTTGAATAATTTAAATATCAAAATCATGTTGTATGATAATCCACACAAGCTTTATTTAATGGACCAGTACAAGGGCTTAGCTGGGGTTGATGTGTATGCTTCGTGTCATTCTATACCTTTCATCGACAAGACTTGAAGTGGTTTATGTATGTGTATGGATCATGAAGTGTCCGCTTCTATTGCATTTTGGGGTCAAAGCGACTCGTAGCCTGTAGGAGGTCAATGAGAGGGGTTGATGTGGCTTAGTTTGGGATGAAATGCAATTTTCTCTAATTCAAGCCCATATATGTCTATGTTAGACCATTTTAGATATGTAATGTGGTGTTGGAGCAACAAGAGGGCAATCTTGGACATGTAGCTTGTGCATGTGATTCTTCAAGTTTATGCAAGATCAAGCTTGCAAATTATAATCCTGATCTAGTTGTGTTCAAATCTATGTAAGTTTCCTCCTTTCATATCATATTTCATATTTTTCTATCTCATCTCCATCATATTTGTTGGATTTTTTGGTCGTCATTGGTGAAACTAATTTTTTTCTCTCATAAAAGCTCTCCTTTTCCCTTTATTTGGTCTAGTTGGAGCTACAACCCACTTGTTTGGGCATTTTTGGGCTGTTTGGAGAAGCTTTGATCTATTAAGGCAAGTGATTTAGCCTCTATTTAGTAATCTTTGATATGCAACTCCATATAAGCAATAAACTTAGTAAATGCATGAAAAATGAGTTAAAGATTGATTTTTTGGCTAAGTTTTTCAAATTTTGGGATTATCACCCACTTGACTGTTACATATTGGTACAAGATGATAATGAAGATATCTTTTATTATCATGTTTCTGAAAGTTGTAATATTTGTATAAAAATTGCCTTAAGGGTTGCCAATGTAGGCCATTTTTACAACTTTTGGCATATTGGATGCATATGATGAAATTTCATATAATGATTTGTTTTTGTAATGACATGATGGTCCAGCTGTTACAAGTGGCTTTCCAGCCCTAGTTATTTTGGGGCCTAAGTATGTTAAACATATGGTGAAATTTGGTTATTTATATGCATGTTGAATACAAATTAGGGTTTCATTGTATCTAATGCTTAAATAGTTCATATCTTAGTATGATATTCTAGATTCTACCCCTTTTCAAATGATATATGAGTTAATGGACCAATTAATCAATGAAGCCTTAACTCATGTAGTTTTCATGTGATTGTATAATTTTCCAAGTGTTTTGAAGTTCAGGAAGCATCTCAAATATTCTTGTAGCAATCTTGAGTTTTTGAGGATGTACTCATAGTCATATATTATCAATTATATGTGGGTTATTAAGAATAAACATGAGATATAATCCCTTCAATGTCCTTAAATTACATCTTTATATGAGTGTGGTTGATATCTTATCTCCCATTGTGAATGATAAATATGTGATGTGACTAGAGATATGTGAAAGGCAATATTGCCTATGTGATATGATAGGTGACCTGACACTAGCTCCTATGATGGACATGATATTTTATGTAGCTCAAAAACTATTGTGCCCCTACTTTTTATATTTGCACAAGTTGAGGCATGGTTGGATATATGGAGACTTGATAATCCTAAGATCCTCTATTGTGAACTAGGGGACTTCCTTTTCACTAGTCAGTAGTTTGGGTGGTGCATCCCAACTACCTAGGGCTTAATAGTAAAATATGTAATCAAGTGTATAGTTGTACTTGTGTAATGTCTTAATGTTTCCATGTAGTATTGCTTTTAATACTCTAGTGTGTCTAGTATGTATTACTCATCTTTAGTTTAAGTTTCCATTATTACTCTAATATGTTTTTTAGCGGTTGTTTTATATATAATGAACTCCCAAATTATGTATATCTAGTAGAACTCACATACTTAAATGAATACATATGCTTTATATCTCACTCTTATTTTTTGCACCCTCTTTAGGTTATCAACACCCATCTCAGGGGATTGGTTGTAAGTAGTCTTCATCCCACAAGAAGTTATGAGCAAGAGGCGAGGATCTTATGTTTTGTCCTTGTCTAGAGTTGACCATGTAGACTCAGCAGGTAGGGTGTAGGGTGTTTTATTTAGGGATGGGTCTATGAGTCCACTTTTTGTTGCATGCCTTGTACATCATACTCATTCTATATAGTACATGAACACCATAACTTTTGCATAAATATGTTCTGACCATGTTCACTTATAATGATATGTGTGTAGTTTCCTGATGATAAATGAATATAACGGGCCTTTTATTTAGTCATACATGTGAATCTTATTGGAACTTGTATTTAGACATTTACATGCTTTCTTGGTGTATGATGTTAATTAGGATCGATTTAGATTTTTTTATGGGTCTTCTTTTTTCTTTGTGGCCCTTTCCAATCTCATGTGTGGTTATCTGCTTATTGTGGGGTTGGGGTGCCACAAAAACAATCGCTACATACATATAATATATATATATATATATGATTCAGTAAGGAGACTTCCTCTCCCTGACCCCTCATTAACCTATAGAGGCCTGACACAGGAGGAGTATGGTAAACCAAGTATCCAACACATCAGTTCCGGGGCAAACCATGTCAGATATAAATTCTAGTTTATTCATCCCCGGGAGGATTCTAACTTGATATATATATATATATATATATATATATATATATATATATATATATATATATATATATATATATATATATATATGTGTGTGTGTGTGTGTGTGTGTGTATGGGGTTAAGAGAGGCATTCTCTCCCCCTCTCCTACCCCGTGGTGGAGGCCGAATGCCTAAGAGGGTGGTAAATCAAGGCAGCAACTGGGATTCAAACATCGGTCCCTTTGTTGAGAGACATTTTGCTTGACCACTTGAGCCACTCCTAGTCAACATATATATATATATATATATATATATATATATATCTGTGTGTGTGTATACATATACAAATTATATATATATATATAGATAGATAGAGAGAGAGAGAGGTTAGGAAGTGTGTATTCAGCCAGTACATGAAACTTACGTGTATAAATGGCACATACTAGGTTCACAAGATCTGACCATATATATTAATTCAACACTATACAGATTAGAGGTGTTTAACAAATCATCACCATATCTCATAAGGATCATGAGATATAGTAGTGTAACATATAAAGGTTTTTGTAATTTTGCAACTTACTGTTGATTACAAAATACACATATTCTTTCATCGGAAGATGTATGGATATCAGATTGTGATGATTTTTGATACACATATTATCTAAGGGGTATAAATCACATCCATAAGGTTCAATTGTTCAATATAATTTCACAATCATTATAAATGATGATGAGTACTTATAAACTACATGCACTGGGGTACACAACTCTTTTAGCCATATATATATATATATATATATATATATATATATATATATATATATATATATATATATATATATATATATATATTTGTGTGTGTGTAAGTTGAAAGAAAATGAATGATAATATCTCAATGAGAAGACAATAGTAGAATTTTCCAGAGTGAAGGCTTGATTGTGCTTATCTATATTCTTGAATTCTTACAAGAGATTAAAATTTACATGGATAAGTGAAAGCATTAGTTTTGATAAAAATAATAAAATGGTGGAACAAGATCGTAGAGATCAAAAGAATGCCTTATACTTAGCAAATCACTTAGAACTATAGCTATGGGTCCATGGTGGGGTATAATTTGATTGATTGTCTGATATTAGAATTTAGTTAAATTTTACCAAAGCATCTAGCTTAGTCATCAGACTATGATCTTACTCGACCGAGTAACAAGTAGTAAGGGACACCATGTTTCTCTATTTGTAAAAGTTTTAAATTTATATAATGGCTCGACTCATTTTCCCTATATGTATACATGATTGACACAGTAGTGATCGTTTCCATGAGGAACCAAGTGTAACTAAGAAAAGAACTTCTAAGGTTTCAACAACACATGTATTTTTAGAAGTTAATTGGTAGTCTTTCTAAATTGAAAACAAATTGACTAAACCAAAATTAAAACTAATATTAATGTGCCTTATCAAATCAATCTTATGCAAATTGGTTTCACCTATCCACACATCTCATATTAAAGGACCATACTATAAATAAGCACTACTACTTATTGTATGAAAGAAAGCAATCCATACATCACTCTCATAGATACACCAATTACCTACTTACATATAACTCTCTTGTAATTAGGCAAATTCTAAACATGTAGGTATGTATCCTCTTAACTAACTACTATAGTAAATTTAATGAATAGGTTTAGTGAAATTTCCTTACCATATGCATACCCTTTATAACAGATAGAAAGGAATAAGACGTGTATTATAGGTAATTAATTAATAGCACATGTAGTTACAGTCACAAACATTGCTAAATAAAAATTAGAAATAGTACTTAATTTAGTGAAATAAGTCTTTCAACATGAAATAACATGAGAGATACTCCCCCACACCTAAGAAAAGTGGCTACTCTCTCATAGAGGGATCATGAGTGCACAAAGTAGGTCCATTTGTGGAATACTTTGTAGCATTGATAAAGCATAATCTAGGTTCCAGGTAAAGAAGAAAATCAGTAAGCAATGGAAACCCAATATATTAGTAGAAGGGCTCTTTATAGATTTCTTATTCCTCCTTCTAAATTAGGACACAATGAAGATCTTCACTACATGGAGGAAGGTATGAAGGATGGGTTGTTGGTGAAGACGATCCACTCTCATTTCTCTTTCCACACTCGAGTAGGGTGTAATTTGTTCTCCTCTCTCTTCTTGCACATCTACCATCTTTCTTGACCTAGTATCATTTATTGAACAAGTATCAAGTTTATTTATAGTATGGAAAAATATCAAATTTTCTTGTTATCACTGGAAAACAATTACATGTTGTGTACTTGAGTTTTACATCGTGTAATTGGTCGATTAGAAATGTTTCTTAGTAAAATTTTACAAGTTACATAGCATTCTATTGGGAATAACATAATGTACTCTATTGGTCAATAGATGGCAAGAAATCATTGGCACACCTACTTCTGCTTTTACATTGTTTAATTTATGTAGCTTTTTGTCATGGTTAACTAATAAGGAACATACCATTTTTTTTAGACAACACGCCATGTAATCTTCTATTTTCAGCACAAATGTATTCTGATCTTCAAGAAATATGATGTTTCTTTTTTGGATCGAATCTCAAGTCTCACTAGGGATATATCACAAAACAATGGTACATTCAATCAAAATGTTAAGGAGAACAAAAAAATCATTAGAATAGCATAACTGGGCAAAACTTTATGTCTAAGGGTGATAAAATATGACGATAAGAAATTAATCAAGTTGCTTATATGTTATAAAATGTTCTTATCAAATCGCCTACGCTTAGGCCACTGCTTGTCCTCAATAAATGTAAATGAATAATTAAATGGAAAACCAATAAAGATGCATATTATATATCAATTCCCCCAAATATGATCTAGTTGATTATCAAATTCTCAAAGTTTCAAGGTGTCAGCTACTCCAATTCAACTTCACAAGTTTGTGTAGTTAATTATCAATTATTGAAGATCTAATATAGATGAAGATATCAAGTGAAGAGGAACCCTCTAAGGAGAATTCAATACTCATGTCAACTAAATATGGAAAGGAAGCACATCATCCAAATAGTAAGCATGAATTAGATTCTTGAAAACCAAATTTAGCATTAGCAATCCATTTACTTCATCAGTGTAGCATTAATAATTTATACATTAAATCTCATGTCTCAAAAAACAACCTCTATTGTTAGAGTTGGGCCAGTAAGGCCCACAACGCCCTAGGTCTCCTTCTTGGAAAACAAGTCAATATCAATCAAATGGTGAATATAGCAAAGAATATGGATGTGGATGTTGAATGCCCTAGTTGATGGTGCATTGTACTCACTCTCATTAGTGATCCAAAACCAGAAATCATGCCTCTTGAACTCGTTTGGAACTCCCCCAGGTTCTCACATAATTTCTTTAATGTGAATTTGCACTCAACATCCAACAAACTAAACAAGATGAACTCAAATGGTTCTGATGGCCTCCTTGGGTCGGCCTAGGTTTTCAATGTGGTAAGGAACTCATAGATCATCCTAGAGTAAGTGTAAACATATTTGGTGGACTATTCAAACATGCCTATCTTCTCAGGATAGTGCCAGGCATCGTCGTTGATGTCTAGCTTGTCCATCATCCCCTTACACGCACATGGGTCTGATGTTTTGTTGAGTCACCAACCTATCATGAATTAGCACTTCCTCATGGGATTGGAGGTGGAAATATGTAGAGGAATTGTAGGTAGGAGGCCTCTTGGGTTTGACATGGGACCATTTTATGGGATGATTCCTTGCAGCCATTGGGATGGAAATTATGGAGGAAGAATTGATAGTAGGGAAAAGCACAATGCATACATTAAAAAATGTCATGTATTTTTTTGTGGAGAAGTTATTGCATGACATTACAATACATGTCATGGAAGATGAATTGTACATTGTGCAATAAGGAAGAATCATAGTTGTAGAGCTCTGTGGAGCGTCATAGAAGGTGAAAGATGGTTAGAGTTGCCATAAAAGATGTTAAAATATAGGTAGTGAGTTATTGTTAATATTTTGGAAGAAAGCATCACCCTTGTGAACCTATTTGGTGTGAGTTGGCACAGTGATGTATATGCATGGATGCTTGATATAATTTTTGGATGTTGTGGTGGAGGTTAATTGTATAACTAGTGGTGACGGTGATTTCCTAAGAGGATCATATAATCTCAAGTAATAAGAGGGGTAGTGACGACAACTAGTCACATGAGAATGATTGTTGCTAGGTAGTTGGTCATCATACTAGATTTAGAGAGAGTATGTGGTGGCTGATCTTGATATAGATGGATGTAGATCACAAGGTGGTAGCACCTATCATCTGCTTCTTTCTCATGATAGTTGAGTCCCTTATAAACATATTGTAAATTCATCTATGAGAGGCATGATGTCTGTCTTGTAGATTCATGGTGATTTCATCAATATACTTAGTGCATATTGTTGATGAATGTCGAATCATCATGTTTCTTTATTGCACTAGATTTAAATTTTGCAAACTTTTTTTGCATTTCACTTATTATAGTTTTTTAGTAGTTTATGTAATTTATTTAGTATTTAATTAGTTTTCATGTTCAGTTTGTAAATTAATGCAAGGAGAAGATGAGAAGCCATAAAAGATTTGTTAAATTTCCAATAAAAAGTTCTTACAATTGATAATAAGAGAAGAGAAGATGTCATAAAAGACTTACTTATTTCCATTATATAAGACAAAATATTAAATCCCCACTCCCCAACTCCACCACATTGAGACAGTATCATTAAAGTGTACCCAATTAGTAAAATGGTTACATATATCACATACGATATCAAACTTTTGTAATTCCAAAGTCATTAGATGTATAATTCAATTATCTATAAAAAATAGTATATTCATTAATCAATATTAGTTCAAGGATGGGTCCTTAAGTTGCTTGTTTTGTTGGATTCATAAATCTACAACAAACTGATCATATTTGATGTATTATGTTAGATCAACTTGAAATCTTGGGGAATGCTATTAAAGCACAAAAGGGACATAAAAAAAGGACATATTATTCCATAAAACATCAATCCACATCCTTATCCATCAACAAGGAATGTCGGAGATGAAACATGTCAGCTTCATGTGGAGACGTGATCCGTCAAAGGATGTGACTGGAGATTGCATCTATTATTTGAAGGGTGGTTTTACAAACCACAGAGCTTCTCTTATACATCATTACATTCTCCATGAGCTTATTATTCTCTCTTTTATCTTGTATCTTGAACATATGCATAGAGTAGTTCATCATATTGGGGCACAGAGATTAGTCTCACTCATGTATGTATAATCTTACATTATGAACCACTACTTGTTGGAACTATTAGATTTTTATTAACTATTGAATGCATGTTTTATGTATCAACCATTCATATTGTGTGTCTATTGCAATCTTAGGTGTAGAGACATGGAAACCTAGGATTAGAATTCCAATCAATTATAGATGAACCTCACATACAACTGCGAAGGATGTTTTTTGGGGCAACGGATTTGAGATCCATAGGTAACAAGACCTCGAGCATATGAGTGAAACATGTCCTTGTGAGATTCTATAATCCTAAAGGATGTAAAACTTCCTAGGACTCAATCTACTAATCTTGTGACTGAGCTATGTAATATGAGAGAGCGGATACACAAGTTGTGGAGGTGAAACATGGCGCCTTGGTGATTCTACCATTGTTAAAAAATCCTTTGGTGCATAGTTTTTTTATTGTCTTATTAATCTAGTTAATCAACCAAATATATCAATCATCTATCCTGGTTAGGTACTTTTTCTTAGTTAAATTAAATATCTAATTTGTTCTTAAGAAGTCTTCCTTTCGATTTGATCCTTAACTGTACTATGATAAGATCTTTTTCTAGTGGTGTTCTTCGTATTGTTATTTTGGTAAAATCTAGGATTTTGTATCACAATAGATTTGAGAGGTACAAAAACACAATAGAAAATTTTGACATCATTATCGGGGACAATAGGACATTTAAATTTTTAATCTAATGGGATAAAGTTAAGATTTTTTTTCTTCCTTAGTCTTTTTGAAATCCTTAGTTTTGCTTTATAATTTCTTATTTTATATTTTATATTTTATATTTTTGTTAAATACCTTGGCTTATTTTTGTATTTTTAGTTTGTTTTTATAGTTTTTGGTTTGTATCTATACTTTTTTAGCCTTCTTAGATTTTTTTAGTTGTTAATTCTCTCTTAGATATTAATAAATTCTTATTTCCAAAAACTATATATATACATTCATTGAAACTTTTTCGTTGAACCTAAAAGTATAAAAAAGTAGGCATCACATCAATGGAGTTTGCTGTACTGCGAGGTGTTCAATGTCAAATTTGTGGTTGCAACAACCATGATGTGTAGAACTACCCAAACTTGCCTCCATATCTAAGTTCAATGCTACATGGAACTGTTGCCCAACAAGATGACATGCCTTATTTTTACTATGGGTATCAAGTTGACTCAATCAATAATATTCTGAAGACTGCCATGAGGAACCATGTCATGTAATGATTATGTAGTCAGGACAAACTACAATCAGCAATATTTTGGGGGTTACAGTGAAGATGCTTACTATGCAGGTCATTTTTCACCCAAGATGAGTGAGAGGATGAACCCATTGACAAGATGCATGGTATCAAGAAGCAATGCTAGCCAATAAGAATCCTGACACAAAAGAATGCATGCACCACTAGATCAATAATAGAGTATCTCTCCCAACATGCCAAGGATTTTGAGGGTCCATTCGCAAGTTATCTAGAGAAGCATGAGAAGCCAACAACAATGATCATTATATAGGATGATCTAGATGTCATCCCAAAGATAATGATACATGATATGATGGTAGTGGATCGTGTTGAGGAATTGGAGCCACAGGTTGACATGTGCACTTAAATTCCATCATTCTCTACATTAATGGCTTTGAAATGTCAATATTAAAATCATTAATTGGAGAGTGATTGTGGCATGATAACAAACTTGATGCTCTCTCATCCTTTCTAATGAAATCCCAAATCAAATCATTTATAATGATCAACCAACCTTGGTTGAGTCTATATTGTGGAAAATGAAAAACCAACTTTTATTGCATATCTGATTGATTCAAATGATGAGGTACAACCAAATCATGAGGTGCACATTCCATGGCCTCTTCATTTTTCTATCTCTTCTCATGTTCCTATCCCCATGTTGATATTTTGAAGGACTTCAATATTCTTTATGTTGATGGTGACTTTATGGTAGACAGGGGGAGGCATAGGTGCTCAAGAATACTCACCATGTTAATATTATGGATGAGGAGGTTCCTCCTATTCCAACACCACACTTTTCATATGCAGATTTAGGTGATGAAAAGAAGTAAAGGCAAATCCTCCACCTGATTTAGCACAGTTGGTAGCACCAATTACATATCTGTTGCATACTACCTTTGACATAAGAGAAGGTACTCTACCTCCAGTTTTCACATATGAGCAGATCTTGAGGCCATCAAAAAGTCACCACTCTTACTTTGTGCCACATCTTGTAGATCTACACACTAATACTACACAACCTATATCGATGGAGGAGTATTGATGATCCTACTCAATGGATTGTGGGGTGAAAGGTAATACTACTCCTAGCATCTCAACGGTACCTTTGAGCTACCACAACCACCTGATCACATATTATACCATGGAACTAAGCATGTCAAACTAGGTCAAAATATGTGGGCACCCATGGGTTGACCCATTTAAGTTGGGTTTGGGTGATTAAATTTCTCAACTGCTAGAAATCACCCAAACACATACCCACCCATTTAATTAGTTGGTTTCACATGTAACCCATGGGTGACCTAGTTAAGTAAGATAAATATATTATAATAAATATAATACATGTATGACTTTTTAGAGATGCCACTCCCACACATGTATAAAGCAGTTACATGGCAGATGTGTAATGTATATAGTATCAAAATACAAAGCCTAAAGGCCATGTTTGATATGTCTTGTTAAACTTTTATGCTAATGGAAACAAAGAGCTATCTAAAGGCCATGTTTGATATGTCTTGTTAAACTTTTATGCTAATGGAAACAAAGAAGCTATGTTCTACATTGTTGTTTATGTTCATTAACATATGGTTATTATATTGTCTATTGTATATTCAGTCGCATCAATTATATTAGTTTAATGTTCATTTTGTATAGTATATAACCATTGTTTGATATGTCTTGTTAAACTTTTATGCTAATGGAAACAAAGTAGATATGCTCTACATTGTTGTTTATGTTTGTTAACATGTAGTGATTATGTTGCATGCTTTCTTTTCAGTCACATCAATTATGTTAGTTTTATGTTCATTTTTTACAATAGATAACCATAAGATCATTATGTTAGTGATTCCTAATATAGTGTGTTTATGGTGATATATTATGCTATTTGCAACATATATATCATTTATTTTTTAATTTTACATTATAGTAGTTGGTTGATTTTTCATACAATTTTATATTAAAGCAAAGTAATGGGTAGTACATTGTGTTTTACATCAAACATAGTGAATAGTTCCTCTTATTATCCTATTTTATACTAAAATTTATTAATGAACCATTCTACTTCTTGTTATAGAGCACAAACTGACAACATATGTTTTATTGTACACATATTAAATGGGCACCCATGGGTGGAACTGTGACCTGCTGGGTTGGGTTTGAGTATGATATTTCTTCACCCATTTGACATTGCATCTTTTTAAACCGCACCCACGAGACCCAAACCCGCTATGACCCAACCCAGATACAACCCACCCACATGTTTGATAGGTCTAGGTGGAGCTCAAATATTCAAGGTGCCAGCCCTTGTTCATATTCCTTTCAAATGAAATTTTTTTGAGTTACCCAGACCACGTGGAAGAGCATCAAGGGTTTCTTCCCCTCCATCTTGAGTTTAGTATTTGTTCATAGAATAGCAAATTTCTAAGTTTGGGTTGGAGGTTAGGTGGTACAAACTCCTTTACACCCACAACTTTTTTGTTTCAAATTCTAATTTCTAACTCAGCATGTTAGTTGAATGTTCATTTATATATATATCATTTGCATTGCATGAAGGTTAAAATTATTATCATTTAGTTCTCATTTCTTATAATGATAGGTAATGTCATTATCTAGCTAGACTAATTTACATTTGTATTTTGATATAGATTTTTTCATACAACTCCCTTGTTTTAAGTAAGTTCTTGATGTTAACTATTGTTTTTAAAACATACCAATGGTTATAAATCACCCTTTGTAGACAATGAATATAAGTATCATGTTTCTTGGAAAAGATGGTAGGTGTAGAGGAACCAATAGCGATGAAAGAGTGGCATTCCTCCTCAGTAGTAAATTATATATATTGAATTTTCATGCATCCCAATATCATGTCATTATTTGGTGTATAGCAAATAAAAATCGAAGTAAAAAATCATAAAAGCATGTTTTGCACATGATTCAAACTCTCTTTTACACTTATTCCATCTTCTTACCTTCCTCCCACCAAAAATTAATAAAGGCATAATGTGAGCCAAATCCTAAGCTTGGGGTGGCACACCACCATTATTTATACTATCATTTCTTCCATACTGCTCTCTATGAGTAGGGGTGTATCACCAAAAAGATGATAATTTCCACACAAAAAAGAAAAAATACAATATATGTATTTACACAAATAAAATGTAATCTCAAATCGAATAGAGGAGAGATATGCATTCTCCCATTTGATGCTCCACTTATATCCATTTACCATACCCTAGTGTCACACTATGTGCATACTTGTGATTTTTTTTATTCGTCATTTTTTTAATCCTTATACATGTGTGTATTTGGGATGGTGGTGAGGAAGTGGTGTTGTGAATAAAAGTTGGAAATGTGGATATACCAAACCATATTTTTGTCTCAAAAGAATATGTTGCTTGGCCATATTGGTGGTAAGGATTCAAATATGATGTGATTATAAAGCATATACATTGGTTGAAAGTATTTTGTATAGTGTTTTGGATTTTCTGCTACTTGAGGATGAGCGACATTCAAGCTTGGGGTTGTGATGAATGCATATTCATCATGTTTCTTTTTTACATTTTAGAATTGGTTTAACATATCTTGCTTACATTTCAGTTGATATTTTACTTGTTTTAGCTTTTTAATAGTTTATGAAATCTATTTGGTATTAAATTAGATTTTACATTTAATTTATCTATTGATGCAAAGAGAAGATGAGAAGTCATAAACTATCTATTGAATTCCTAATAAAATCATAGAATTTATACAAATATAAGAGAAGAAGTCATTAACACTACACATTATCACTAAATAAGTCAAAATATTAAATCCTCACTCCTCAACTCTATCAACTGGAGAGAGGATCATTAATCTTATCCAATTAGTAAAATGACTCTAGATTTCACATTGAGTATTGGAATTAGGCAATTCAAAAAGCCAATGGATGCAAAATTTAATTTTCTATAGATTTAGTTTATTCACTAACCACTTCCAACTAAATATGGCTCCTTAAGTTACTCATTTATCTAGATTTGCAAATTAACTACAAACGTCTCATAGTCCTTGGATTATGTTAGATCAACTTAAAATCTTGGGGCATGTTACTAAATCACCAAAGGAACATATAATATTGCATTTTAAGCCAATAATTGTTTGAACTATTAATTTTTTTTATTAACTATTTGATACATTTTTAATGGATCAGCCATCCATATTCTTTGTTTATTGCAATCTTAGTTGTAGAGACAATGAAAGTACGATTATAATACTAGTTAGTCATAGTTGAATCCTAGATATGACCATGGAATGGTACTTTCAGAGACAAAAAATTTACGATCCATAGGTAATGAGACCTCAAGGCAACATGAAAATCTATCTTTATGAGATTCTATAATCTGAAGGATATAGAACTTCCTTGCTCCAATCTAATAATCTTGTGAGTGAGTGATGCAATGTGAGAGAGAAGATATGTAGGTAATTGAGGTGAAACCCATCAGCCCAATGATTTTACCATCATTAAATTGTTTCTCTCAAATTTTTGATTTCATTTCTCATTTAGCTAATTTAGTTAATCAACTAAAAAATAAAGCATCTATCCTTATTAGTTACTTTTTCTTAATTAGATTAAATATCTATTTTTTTCTTAATAATTGTCATTTGGGTTTAATGCTTACCCGTACTACGATAAGACTCGTCTTGTTATAACCTAAATTTTCATCCTTTTATATGTACTTGGATGCAAATAATACATTTATAAAGCTATATGAGAAAACTTGAGTGTTTTGTGCTTTATTTGATTATTGTGATATGGATGCAATTTCTCTATTGAAAAGGGATTTTGTGTGTTTTATTGTTTTCAATAATCCACTATTAAGTATTGGCTAAATGAAGTGTGGAAATTTTGATAATAAAGGAATTTGCAAAAGCAATGGTGATTAAATAAGGAATTGTTTAGAAAATTCTAGAAAAGGTATGTTGAATACAACTAATAGGTATATTTTGATCCTAACTTGCTTCCAAAGGAAGTATATACCAAAATAAGAATTCTTGCCAAGTTTGGGTGAAAAAAAGAGTTATTTGATGCCTTAAATAATTCAAATAAAGGGAATACTTAAAGGCAAAAAAGTACTTTTAATATTCATATTTTGGCACCAAACCTTGCGCAAACCATTATTTAATTATTAAAAGCCTTCTTTTAAAATTTGAGACTGATTGGGTAAAAGAGGAGAGAGTTATGCATTTAATTAGATCCCCTAAAGTGATGGGATTAATTGATTTATATAATCTATCACAGTTTAATATGAATTCAAAAACAAGGGCCCGACCCCTTTGTTGTCATGTGCATCTGGGTAACCCTTAGATATTGAATCTATGTCACCTTCCTCCAATCAGAATAGAAAAATCAAGAACAATAAGGATTCTTTTCCTTTTTTATTCCCTCTCTCCCTGGCCTGTGTGAACACTCAAAAACTCTCCCAATGAACCCAAGAGGAAGTTCTGAGCACGACCATCCTAGGTTTTTCCTACTTTGGAAAGCTATAAAAAATTTCCCTAAACTTATAGACTGCTCGCCGCCCAACCTTCCATTGCCCCACCTATAAAAGAGGATAGAAACCCCACTGTGAAGTCACAACCCCTTTGGTGAGTCCCTAAGGGACTTGAGGATCCCTTCCCTACACTAAATTCCAATGCTATCCCTATTCATCCCTCTCTTCTCTGCTCCACACCGAGTAGAGAGAAACCTCGCTTCTTTCTCTTTACTTCGGCCATCTCGGAGCTAATTGTGACTATGAGTAGGTTCGGCTGAACGGGGTGAAGATGGCAGACCCTTGCTTTCCAATCAAGACCCCAGAAAGCTAGAGTCAACTATTAAGTTGACTCACCATGGTGATATTCATGAATATAGATGGATGCACGAGGTTGAAGAAGAGCCCAGTGATTTTACCATTTTGCCCCCATTCTTCTCATTAAAGGTAAGGGATAATCTTGCCCTTTCGCCCTATTTTTTCATGCCTAAGCTAAGAAAGCATGGGTGCCATCTTAATATGTGACAATTAGGGTTTGGAAATCCTAACCCTAATGAAATCCTAATTTGACCCCAAAACATTAATTTAGAGTTTAAGTCACTCTTAATGAATATTTTGTGAACACAATAGTAATACTTGGGTGTTATGCATTAATTAAAGGTGGATTGCTTGATTGGTTGCATCCACTCTTATTTACTTGGACAATAAGTCACCTCTGAAGAAAGGTATGTGGTTATGCCTATGAAACTTGCCTTATTGACTTCTTTGGTTTTCCAAAGTTTCCCTGATGGATTTCAATTAAACTGCTTGGTTGTTTATTTACCTCCTACAATCTATAATGCCCATATGAGTATCACTTTATATAAACATAAATTTCTCAAGACCATGTTATTATCTCTGAATAAATGCATGCATGGAAGTTATAAAGATTACCCACAGCGAGTGGGTATGCCATTGAAATACTCCTAGGGAGTGTGTATGATATTTTGAATACCCCAAGCAAGTGGGCATGGTTAGAGGGTACATCGTTAGAATACTCCCAGTGAGTGAGTATGACAATATGAATACCCCCAGTGAGTGGGTATACACAAAGATTGAATAAATGTGGGTTGAGAAGTTATAACAAGAAACTACAAGTTTGGTTATGTAATGATAATTGTTGTTGTTGTCATCTATGTTTTTACACATACATATGTATGCTTTGTTTCCCCCCACGTACTTAGTATATTTCCATATGTTGGTCATGCTTTTGCTTCATGATGTTTTAGGTTAAATTGCAATTAATAGGAGGAAATGGATTTCCAGAGAAGATGACACCAAAAGAAAAGACAATTAAAGTCTACTGGAGGATTTAGATAGTTAGATTGATTTCGTGTTGCAAACACTAGTTGTCCATTCTATGTAACTCCAAAGAGGAGAATCTAACTTCATTTTGTTATCAAACTATTTTCCATTCAATGAAAAATTTAATTATTTATTGGTTACTTGCTAAACCTTGATCATGTAAATATGATAATGATCCTTGCCCTCTCGGTCTACCTTAGTTGGGCATAGTAGGAGGAGGGGTCGTTACATTTGGTATCAGAGCCCAAGTTTCCCATTTCAACCTCTAATAATTAGTAAATTTTAAAGAATGATGTGGAGCCCAAAGGAATTATTAGGGCATTTTCTAAAGATGATGGTGTCTAGAAGGGACCATGGCCCTGGAGGCTATTAAAACTTTCCTTCGCATGGCTAGTCAACTTACGAGGACTCCTACGAAACCGTGCATCCTGCCTGGACAAAGTCATAATTTTTTTCCTGAAATAAATTACCTCATCTTACTATTCATCCCTTCTCTACCACCTTCTTCCCTCACAAAACCCTAGGGGCCCGATAATTGCTTCCTCTTCCCTTCTTAAACAATCGGGTTATGATTATTAGGGTTAAGGCATCCTCTATCAAATTATAATTAATGCATGTAACCAAGATGCCATGGACATAACTTGCGATGCTTTAAATGCCTTAAACATAAAACTGGGATTAATTTATTATGTGAAATAGTGTAAAACGCATCAAGACCATCGCCATTACTGACAACACTCCCCAAAACCACCCAAACATGAAGGTCTCCTATAGGAAGAAGGTTTTCTCATAGAAGAGGAGGAAATTCATGAAGGATAGTCTTCCAAGAATTAGAAGACATCAAAGGAAGCCTTCATCAAGAAAGGCCCCAAACCTGATGCCATCCCCTTTGAAATTCCAAGACCAGGACATGTTATAAAGCCTAAGAATGAGCCCATGTCAGAAGATGAACCCAATGGTGAATGAAACCCCAGTGAGGTACTCTGGCTAGAACACCAGAAGAAGCTCATTGAGGCCATGAGTGTCCTGACCCTCAGAGACATCACCAAAGATGAGAATGGTGATCCCCCACCTGTCGGCCTTCATCTTGGAGCCACCATCCTTGACTTTGTCAAGATGAACATAGGGAAGTTATGGGGTGAGGACAAAACATAAGTCATCGAAAAAGCAGATGCCTGGCTCCTAGCTATGGAGAATGGCTTCCACATCCTGGAGGTGCAACCCAACAAGAAGGTCCTCTTTGTCGTTCACCTCCTTGAAGGAGCATCGAAGCTATGGTGGGAAAACTATATTACCAACAGAGATATGAATGGGGAGCTGATAGCCTGGGTATATCTCCACACCAACCTTTTTTCAAGGTTTATCCCCTGATCTACCAAGAAGGAAAAGTAGAAGCAATTCATGCTCCTCTATCAAAGAAACATGACGGTGGCAGATTATGCTTGGGAATTCCGTCTCTTGGAGCACTTTTCCTACATGTTTATTGAGGAACGATGAGTAGAGCACTTTGTTGAGCGTCTGCACCTCCAACTGAAACCCCATGTGATGGATAGTAAACCCCCAAACTTCACGGAGGCCCTCAAATTTTCCTTAGACATGGAAAGGACCATCATGCATTCTTAGAACCCGCCTAATGGATATTTGGGCTTCACTGAAGGCACTTCTGCCTCAAGAAATCATAATAGAAAGGTACAAAGTCATAACAATGGTAAGGGTAGAAATGGAGGGAAGGGGAAACTTCATCAGAAGAATAGTCACCCTAAATTTTGAACATGTAAGAAAAGTCACCCTGCAAATGTCACTATGAGAAGCAAGTGTGTTTTCGCTATCAACAAGAGGGACACTTCATAATCAACTATCCTTATAAGACCACTAATCTTGCTTAAATGATTTAACATTCTTAATTATCCTAATTAAGTGATTAAAACCTTAATAAAAACATATGAGGTGCTTTGACATCTTGCCACAAGCTTAAGTTTCATGTTTGGTTCAGTTTGGACACTGTCTGTGCAAGATATGTAATTTTGTGCACATTTTGGGCTTTTCTACAGTTTACCCATATTTGAGGTCTTCTTTGAAATTTGTCACATGCTTTATGTTCCTTATATATTTTCTTATCATTCTTGAGCTTTTTGGGCCATGGTTCTCCTATTTGTACCTTGGTTTAGTGGTGTTACCCTTCTAGGGTGAGTTAGGGTTTACCCCCTCATGGATGAGCTACCTTTGAGGCCATAACACGTTGGTCCTCCTATTTTTGTGAAATACGATAGTCATAACCATGTGGGTACAATCTATGGTTATATCTACAGGTGTTATTTTGATGTTTTTCTCTCTTTGGGTCCCTTGGACCAGTGGTTTTCTTGAAAGGGATGACCAATCTATGGTTTATCACCTAGTAACCTAGGGCTTCAACAAACAATAAGCATGTGTTGGAAACCTATGGCCACCATAGTAGGTCATCATCTAATGGCTTATCAGACTCCTACAACCTATGGAGCTGATTCTTGCATGTCCATGATAGCTATAGGCCATGGACACATGGCAAACCTACTACGACACCTCAAGCTTCTCTTCTCCCTTATCCATAAGCTTTATATACCCTTCCTTTAGAACCCAAACGAAACCTTTAGATCCTTATCACTTCCCTATTTTCTAGAGATTCTCCCTCCCATTTTTGGTGGAGAATAAGGTGCCCAAGGTAGAATAAGGCGGGAAATCTTCTTACTTGAGTGACTAGAGCTCGGATCTACTCTCCTTTAGGGTTTATGGAGCTTCATTTTCTTGTTCCTGGACTAAGCATGTAAGCTCCTCCTTCTATCCTTCATTTATCTTTATGTTCTATCTCCTTCCTCCTTCTTTGAGTATGTAACCATGGTTTTTCATGGTGGAACTTGCTCTAGAGCTTAAAGAACCTATCTTTCTTGCTTCCTTGACCTAGGGTTTGCTTCCCTTGTGGACAAAGAACTAGCTTGGCCATGTTAAGAGCTAAACCTAGGGTTTCCTACCTCCTTTGGTTGAGATACCTTTCTTTTTGGAGATTTTTCTTCACCCTAGAGGTGAGTTATATAACCTTCCTCACGCTATCACTTACTACTACCTTATATGCTCATGTTCTTGCTTAAAAATGAAGTTCTACATATAAAGAAGCTACCTTTGCCTAGGGTTTAAGTTTAAGTATTGTTCTTTAAGTAGTTTATAGCCATGGATGAACCTAAAGCCTTTTTCACGACCTTCTTGAATTTGTTGAAGGCGTATGCCTTGCTTACATGTCAAATAATGGTTCTTGGTGCCTCTCCAACGACGGGTTGTATTTGGGGTTTGTAGGTTGTTTTCCACCTTGGTGCTTAACCTGATGGATTAGTTCCCTTGCTATTATGTTTGGGTTTTGTGCAAAAACTGATGGGGGTCTCTTTGCTTCTGTTTGGATGATTTCTCTTGAACACAACCGATGGGTATGCTTTTCCATTAACAATTGATGGTTAAGGTCCCATGAATTAATGGTCTTTGATGTTTATAAATGGTGGTGCAAGACAATGGTTTTCTTGGCATAACAAACGATGGTCTCCCTTTGATTTTAGATCAGCTTTATTCCACTTGTTGTGTCAACGTATGGCCTCATTGAGCCCTATAACTTATGGCTAGTTTAGGTCATCAACTAATGGTTGTTTTGGGTCTCAACCGATGGTTTCTTTTAACTCATGATCTGATGGCCTCAACTGATGGTGACACAAAGTGTCACAACCGATGGTGGTCCTGGACACCACAACTGATGGTGAGACTGGGTTTCATGTGATGATTCTTTTAAGCCCTAATCCAATGGTTTCTTAGTTAAATGATTCAAAGGTTATACTTATACTGCAAACTAACAGTTTTGAATGAAGAAGATGATCTAATGTCCAATGTTTTGGGTGAAGCCCATGGTGTGATGTTTGGGTTTGGGATTGTGAAATTAGATGGCTCAAGCTCTTAACTTTGTAGTCTTACCTTTTTTAAGAAAAAAGAGCATGTATATATTTATTCAAGGTCTTTAATAGCTATTACAATGATCTCTTCCTCGAATTCCTTGATAAAAGTACGAAGGTTTTCTATACATTAGACATTTGTCGTCAAGGTATGTGCTATACTATTACCTTGACGCTTAACAAAAAGAAAGTTGAAAGAATAGAACACTTGTGAGAAATGAATAATGTTGTGCACCATTTAATCTTCATAACCTCTTCCCCATCCTCCCATCTTTCCAGCTCATACCATAACTTCATTGTCCATCTCTGCGATGAGGTGTCTAAAGCCCATTCTGTGTGTCGTCTTCATGCCTTCAAGGACCGCCTCACCCTACACACAAAGCATTGATAACACATGTTCAAGTTTACATTGGTGAGTCAGTTTAATGTCTCCCCTATCATTGTGAACCACCACCCCACAACCTCCTTTTCTGTCCTGACTCACACTTGCATCAATGTTCATTTTGTAGCATCATGATGATGGTCTAGTCTATCTGCATAGCCTGGTGTTCGGTCTAGAATGCATGTTGCCATCAATCGAATCCATGTACTTGGTGTAATCAGCCACCATAGACAAGAAACATACCGCCAATGCAGGGATGAATGGCGGATAAGGCTCAAACATGTTTTTGTTCCTTGTCATCCATGCCACCCTAAGTAGCATAGCTCCATCCTCCTTCCTAGCCTAGTCATCACATAGGAGTAGGTTACAAATAAACTCCCATGCTTCCATGTTTTCCAAGCATACACTCCAGTCCATGCTTCCCACCCAAACTTGTCTAGCATTTTTTCATGTGAGTAGAGCATGAGATAGATCCTCTTATGTATTTCCGCACCTCTAACAAATATCATCCTGCACCACCTATTTCTTGAATAGATCTATCTTGGTTGGGAGAATGTTTAGAAGAGCTCACCATATGAAGTGCTTTAGTTTGGGCGGCCAACGCTGCTTCCAAACTCTACGCCAATCACCTTCATTTAGGTCGTCAATCAAATCTACCCCACACCTGATCAATCTGTATACACTACCCACCGTGAAGCTACCTTTGTTATCTTTGTCCCAACACACAGTATCCTCCTCATATAATGACATTGAAATGGACATATATGTGGGGGAAAGCAGTATGATAAGGTCGTGTTGTCCCACTATCACGTATCCTGGTCAATCATATTATGGACTGTGATGTATTCCACTGGTCCCTGTATGAGATAGCGATGTACCAAGCCACCCAGTTGTGGTACCCATCTATCATGGTAAATGTCTATTTTACTATCATTCCCAAATCTCTAGAGAAATCCTAGTTTTGCCATCGGTGTCCCTCCCCCATACACTCCTCCATGTGTAGCTTGGAGATCCTCTAATCTGCACGTTAAGAACTGAAGTGTGCTTAAATTATTTTTCTTTTAAAATCTTGGACACAATAGAACCTGCATTTGTTGCTAAACGCCACCCTTGCTGTGCCAGTAGAGCTTGATTAAACGCCTTAAAGTCCCTAAAGCCCATGTTGCCATGCTTCTTAGGCATGCACAATCTCTCCTAACTCGTCCTGTGGATTTTCCTTTCGCCTTCTTTGGATCCCCACCAGAAGCGCTCTATGATTGAGTGAATTTCATCAATCAGACCTTCTGGGAATTTGAAGATGCTCATCAAGTATGTGGGAATAGCATGGATGACTAATTTGATAAGGATCTCCTTTCCTGGCCTAGATAATAGTTGTTCCTTCCATCCATATAATTTCTTCCACACTCTATCTAAAATTGCTAAAAAAACAACTTTCTTTGATCTACCAATCACCGTGGCCATGCCCAAATATTTTTCATGTGACTCCACCTCTCTGACATGTAACATGTCTTGGATTGTGTTCCTCCTATCTTCTGCAACATTCAAACTAAAGGAGACCTTTGTCTTGTCATAATTGATTTTCTGTCCAAATGCCTTCTTGTATTGGCTATAAAATTCATCTAGCTCGAAGCATTCTTCTAGAGTCTCCCTTGAGAACACAATACTATCATCTGCAAAAATAAGGTGTGATACACGGGGGCCTTGACGGCTAGCCCTCAGCCCATGGATGGAATTCTCCTATGCTACCTTGTTATGAGAGAAAGATAAGGCTTTAGCGCAAAAAACAAAGAGATAGGGAGAGATTGGGTCACCTTGGAGAAGCCCTCTTGAAGGCCTTGCAAATCCCCTCCTTTTGCCATTGACGATGAATTTATGTGAAACACTAGTAACGCATTCGCTCACTTTAACTTTCCACAGCCTTGGCAGCCCCATTTTTTCCATGACTCTATCTAAGAAAACCCACTCCACCCTATCATAAGCCTTGCTCATATCCATCTTAAGAGCCATCAACCCTTCTTTTCCTTTCCTTCAGTGTTTCATCATGTGAAAAAGTTCATATGCAACCAAAGCATTGTCTATTATCATCCTTCCACCCACAAAAGTGCTCTGGTTCTCAAAAATCATATTGTTCAGCAAAGGTTTAATCATGTTGGCCAACACCATCATAACAATCTTGTGTGATACATTGCATAGGATGATCGGGTGATATTCAGTGATCCTCACCGGGCTGGCAGATTTTGGGATCAAGATAATGTCTATATCATTTATTTAATCCAGGTTTATCCTCCATTTCCACCTTTTAGTAAAAAAAATTAGCAGGCTCTTTTTCAATGTACCCCAAAATTTTTGATAAAAAAAATTGCCTTCATGTTGTCTGGACCTGGAGCTTTATTTGGGTGCATCTTCTAGACTTCCTTCCACACTTCCTTTTCCTTCAAATCTTTTATTAACTGGTTAGTTGCATCACAAGGGAAAGTCCTCTCCATGCCTTCTAGAAAATGGTCGACTCTAGACAGGTTAGAGGTAGTGAATAGAGAGGTGAAAAAAGATGTAATCACCCCCTCAATTTCCTCTGGATCTGTCTACCAGCTCCCATCTTCCTTGAAGAGGCCATCTATCTTATTTCTTTTTTTCCTTTGATTTTCTTTGTGGTGAAAATATTTTGTGCTTTTGTCTCCATCCCGCATCTCATTAGTCCTTGGCCTTGCGTACCATAAACTTTCTTCCTGATGTTGGAGCTTCTGTAAATCCTTAGACAACTTTGTACATTCTTCCACCATATCATGGGATGGGGCCCTATTTTTGGCTCTTGTCAATTCTCGCAATATTCTTCTGATCCACTTTTTGATGTTGCCAAACTTGTTAGTAGCCCAAGAAGTCAAGCTTGCAGCACATACTTTAGTTTGTATGTGTATCCCCCTATCCATATTTCTTTCCAGGCCTGCTCCACTATCATTTTGCACTTCGGGGATGACAACCACATGGTATCAAATCTGAACCTCCTATCTGTCTCCTCCCTTTTCCCGTTCCTTTCCGCCCAAAGAAGAACTTTCCCATGGCCAGTGTTACTTATCGAGTAATTTTTAACTTTTCTCACGCTGAAGATGTCACACCATTTTCTGTCAGCCATAAAGCTATCCAACCTTTCCATAATGAGTTTATCCACCGTCAAACCTATTTTCCATGTGAATTTGTTCCATGAGTAGCCAAGGTTGACATATGTCCATTGCCTCTATGAAGTTGTGCATCTTCCAATAAATTTAGGGTTGGCCTCCTTGTTTTTCTTCTATTGTCATAATTTCATTGAAGTCCCCCCCAAACACTTTAGGCCAGTCTGAACACCTGCTCAGGTTCTCCATCAACTGCCATGTGTGAATCCTATCTCGGACCACTACCCAACCATAGATGCCCACAAAGCAAAAACATTCTGCATGGTTCTCCTGATTGACCTCAACACAAATATGATGATCCAATAAAGACTTGATGTTGACTTTATCACCTCTCCACCATAAACCCAGACCCCCCGATCTTCCTCTACTATCCACTCAAAACCCACTATCAAACCCACACTTTCTCCTCACCCTCTCCTGATCCACAAACCTACACATAGTTTCCATAATGAAAACTATATCGGGCATCTCCCTCCAACACCTCCTTTGATGGATTCTATCATCCTAGGGAGGCCCAGACCCTGGACGTTCCAAACTAAGGTTTTTTTTTCCCTTCATGGGCATGGTGGATCCCAGAACCCTCTACTTCAATTTGCATGCATGCACTAGATTCACTATTCTTCTACCTTTTCCCCTCCCCCTCCAACACAAAGCCATTGACACCCCCTCTACTTCCTCATCTCCCCTACCTCTCTTTATTGTCCCTTGTCTTGTCCCCATGTCCCCTTTCCTACTCACTACCTCTTCACCTTTCCTCCTCATCCTCATGAATTTTTTGCCCTTCCCCCCTTTGTTCAAAATGGCACTGCATGTACCCTGGTCATCGCCACCCTGCCCACTGACCACCGCCTCTGGGATTGAGCTGCTCGTTGACTTCTGTAGGCCCTCTACTATCGTCTTGTTACCTGGGATACGAGTCTCTTCTGTCCCATGCATCATTTGTTGAGGTGTGTTGTGTGACACATATGCCTTTTCACCTTGTCCTTCCTTCTTCAGTTTGGTGTCTCCCTTGTTACCGATCTGGTCTTTGGTAAGATGATTCCTCCCATCATTGCTTTGTGCATGTTGCTCTACTCCCCAACTTGAACCTCCCACACTAAGTGCCCCTTCTGATCTGTTCATCCTCGGCTCTATTGCTTTTACAGGAAACACCTTCGTCAATGCTTCCATGGACGTTAGAAACCCAAATTCGACTTTGTCATCCTACATCCCTTCTTGCCAATGCTCTCTCCATTTTCCCTCACCTCCTTATTCTAACCATCTATCCAATTGCCCACTAGAAGATGTAGGTTTATAGGTAAATTTTAGGTCTTTGGATGAGCACTCACACCCAAATAACTCTTCCTTGATAGAGATTGCCCATATCTTCTTCGGTGAATCTTTAACCCATGGTCCCCACAATCTTGGTTTTAAGGATTCCTTGTCTTCCTCTCCTTCAATGCAATCTTTATCAAGATGACCACTGATTATGCATAGATAGCAGAATGAAGGTAGCCTTTTGTATCGAATCTCTATGGTAACAATATTGCCCTTATTGTCTCTTATCTTCTGCTTATTCCTGATCGGCTTCGTGATGTCTACCTGTACCCTTGCCCTACACGATGCATTCCACCCTAAATCTTTGTGATCTATCTCCAGAACTTCACCAATCTTGCTATCCACTTCCCTTATAGCCTCCTCTTCTCTATAACCTAAGGGTGGGTCATATAGACAGATCGAGAAAGGGCTATGTGTCAGCCTGATCACCATTGGTGTGTCTTCCGATTTGATGTCCCTGACTACCAAGAGATTTTTGTCTAAGTTCTAAGGGCCCTTGTTCACCACCTTTTCCTTGTCCCTCTAGTGTAGGAATTGGATACTAAATATGTTATTTGTGATCTTCCTGAGGTTGGATTCTTTTTGTAGTGACCAAGCGTTCAAAAGAGTTCTCTTAAGTGCCAAGAAGTTGTATGGTCTGCTCTTTGTCATCCGTCCAACCAATGCTAGGGTTGAGTGTTCGTTATCGATCAGGATCGCCGCCTCCTTGAAGTCGAGTATGTCGTTTTCCTCTTCATCTTATTCCTTGAGTGTTGGGTACCTTTACACCAATTCATCTGCCATGGCGCAGAGGGGACCTACAAGACCAGAGGGGATCACCCTGATTGCTCGTGGTGAGGGAGTCCTGGATTCATCGATTGCCCAGAGCGTCACCCTAGGGGACCATCGACCAGGATCCAATAGAGTATCATTGTAGTCTTACCTTTTCCCTCATATAAATATAATTAAAAATCACCATGATGAGTTGATATGCAACCCTAATGTAACATAGCTTGTTACACCTAACCCTGATGTAACTAAGTGATGGTGATTGATTATGATTAGCCCTTTTGAATGATTAATGTAATAATGAAATACTCTCTTATTGTCATTGAAACCCTAATATGTTGCTACATGAACATCATAGTTTCTTGGTATGTTAAAACTTATGTGTCACATGTATGCCGATGACCTGTTTATCCTTGTTCTAAGGCATAGAAAGACAGTGATGATCTTACATGGAATGATGAAATGGTCTTAATGACCTTTGGGTATAGTGGAGCCCAATTAAAGGTGTAATCCTCTTCATAACGTGATAAGGGTTGGAACCCTAGATTAATGTGATGTGGTATTGTATCTTGTGGTGGTATGGTAACAAGTGTGATCCCATGAATGGCAATGAAGATTAAGAATTATACCTCATAAGTTTTATACATTTAAAATGCTTGCAAGAAATGAATTAGGGTTTGTATGTCCACTTATATGATGCAATCTTAATTCACCCAATTGACATAAATAACCAAGTGAAACCCTAATCATGTAGTGCACTAAGCTATAGAACCATTTTTAGTGTCAGAACTTGTTGAATGGTGAAACGAGTATTCCTAAGGGAAACTCAAAGCGCATACTATTGAGTATGTGGGGTTCTTATCACCCTGACACCAAGTGTTTAGGGAGGATGGTTGCAGTCATACCTAGCTTTATTTTTTAGAATGGTTGTGGTTGTGTCTTGGTGATTTATATGTAATGTGATTGAAGGACAATTGTGGTTGTATCTCAGGGGTAGGGTTTTGCTTTGCATACCCTAGTGTCTAGTGACGTGACCTGTACAAAGGGCAGAGTAGGTGTTTTTAGTTTGACTATATGTTGTTGTTGGTAGTTTGACTGATATGTCACTGCAGTGCAGGCTCGTTCTAACTGAGTGTGGAAAAGATCTTGGAGTCTGGTTCTTTCTATATTTTTTATGGAACTAATTGCGACCAAACAATGGTCAATTGGACTTTGAGTGGTACGAATCAAACTCTCCAGGGCATAATAAAATATGTAATGCAGACGTCTAGTATATTTGTTGGGGTTAAATATGATTCACAATGCATGTTAATCCTTGACATGTTCTCCTACATTGCTAAATGTCATATAATGCAATTAGAGAGATCAATTGTAAATAAATGTTGAGTTTTACTTTCCTTCTTATATATCTTGTTGATCCTAGATGTTTCTATGCTCAATTGTTGAATTACCTAAACTACTTAACTTGATTAGTATGCTATAATTGTCCAACCTACTTTATTACTTTTTAAATACTCAATATGCTCAAGTTATTTATTGTTAAATAATTTGTTGTAATTAGTACTTGATGTGGACAGTTATATCTCTCACTGGGACATGGGTCTCACCTCGTGGGTCACCACATCTTTTTAGGTGGTCGTTGATGACATGTTCGTGATTGTGTAGTAGAGGAGGAGCAACCTCGTGATTAGTAGACTCTAAAGGTTGGATAGTTGTAGTTGATAGTAGAGTCCTAGTGTAATCCTTGTACTCTTAGGTCCAAGCGTGGGATGTGTTTTGTAGATGATATGCATGTACCAACATGAATTTTTGGTAGTATGCCAGTATTTGTATATATGGCATGTACATGTGAAATACCTCTTTTGTATACAGGTTGTGCCTGAGGCCAGTGGATTCATATGTAAATACATTGTATGGTATATGGACTATGGAAAGTTTTGGAACTGCATGTAAATGTTTCAGAACATGTTTGTGATATTGGAATCAGTTTTAATTACTCCACTTTTCTAGCAATGTGAATAGTTAGTTGTTGATCTTATTTTATGTTTTGAGTAATCTCATTTGGATTGATAGTGTGTCACAGTCCTCTCCCTGACCCTCAAGGTCTAGGCCCAATGACATCCCTAGCAGTAGTTGTAGTACAGCCAGGGGCAGCCCCAGCTACGGAGAGTGTCGACAAGCATGAATCTCCTCCATTGATAATAAGGAAGCACGGGCCAATGCCAACTAACTCATAGAAGGTAACTATTCCTAGAGCTTTGATTTCTATCCTTAACCATGAAATGATTAATAGTTTTGACTGCCATAAATATGATGTAGGACTTTTTGATATTATGGGACATACTGTCAAAGCTTTATTCGACTCTAGTTCTAATAATACTTCAATTTCATGTAATCTTTCAACTATGCTTTGTTTGGATTTCAAAAACTTAGGATATGTTACAGAAATCATTAACCCTAGTTGTCGTATCTTCTCATCCCTTTTTATAACATCAGTCATTCCTAACTCCCTATCGACTTTATCCTTCTTAATATGAATGATTTTGATGTCATTATAGCAATGGATTGGCTTAATAAATATAATGTAAAGATAGAATGTAGGCAAAAGAAAATAAGGATAGATAAGTCAGATCATCCACCATTTACCATTAGAGGTAGGAAAGATGCCACCACCAGCCTATATGTGTCAGCCGTAATGGAGGAACAAATGCTAGATAAAGGTTGTCTAGTGTTACTAGTTGTAGTTACTGAGAAGAGCCCAAGATGCAACCCTTAGAGGAAATAGAGGTAGTTAGGGACTATGCGATGTATTCTCAGATGATTTTCCAAGCATACCACTAGAGAGAAAAGTGTATTTCTCAATAGAGCTAGCTTATTAGATGGCTCCCACTGAGCTACTTGAGTTAAAGAAGCAATTGTGGAACTCCTAGACAAGGGCTTCATCCGACCCAACACATCCTTGGGGGGATCACTAGTCCTTTTTGTGAAAAAGAAGGATGGATCGCTTCACATCTGCATAGACTATAGAATGATAAATCATGCCAGGATTAAGAATAAGTATCCCATACCCCACATAGATGGCATGTTTAACCAACTCAAAATTGCCCGAGTTTTTCTCAAAGATTGACCTGAGATTGGGGTACCATCAGTTGCAAGTTAAGAATAAAGATATCCCAAAAACTGCTTATCAAGCCCACTATGGACACGATAAGTTTTTGGTTATGTCTTTTGGGTTGTCCAATGCTCCAAGTGTGTTCATGAACCTCATGAATAGTGTGTTCCATCCCTTTCTTGACACCTTTGTGATAACATCATATTTTGAGAACTTTTAGCACCTATTTTATGCCCATAAGGACATCCTTTTTTGAACCTTTTTTGTCTATTTTAGATGTCCTTACGCATCATATGGACATGACTTAATTCCTTTACTTTATCCATGCAGATTGCTACTAATACATTTCCATCATGGCCACAACAACTACATGCGAACAACTATCCCGGTCGCGACAGGTCCATGGGTGTATCGGCTGGGAACACAGACACTCGGTGTCGTGACTGGGCACAACTATGCATGATGGTCTCATACTCTGTTAAGGTCTCGGCCGCAACAACACTGCCAGGTCACAACATCCATCACGACCAAAACTATTGTCACAATCGCAACAGCAGTCACGACTGTGACAGATATGAAGGTTGAAGAATCTGTCGTGACCAGAGCAGTGTCGCAACTGGCACTAGGTGGAGATAGCAACTCCAGTTTCGATCAAGGTGCGGATGCAACCAAAACACTTGTCACAACCACTACACATGTCATGACTGCAACACTAGCAGCGGTCAGGACACATGTAGTGACCGCTACTCCTAGACTTAAGATGATGGGTTGCGTCTATAAATAGGCCCCCGCTTCCACACATCGGAGGGGATCAGATCATCAAGAGGACGAAGTGTTGCCCAACTTCAGAGCCATCCTTGTTCACCTCCATTGGTCTTGGATCTCTGAATATGAAAGTTGGAGGAGAGAGAAGATCTACCATCCTCTTTGAGAGAGAAGGAGTAGCCATCTTCCACACCTGTTCTAGATCTAGATCTAAAGAAGTACAATTGGTGTATCACCTTCTCCCTTCTCTAGATTTGTTATCTCCCTCACATTATACCTCCCCTCTCTTCATTTATCTTGATGTGTCTACACTTTTGTAACATTTTTATGTTGCATGTTAACATGTGTGGCTAAACACCTTACTTGGGTTGGGAGTAGCCACTAAGGCTCTCCCAACATGTATATACTTACATCCCTTTGAATACATATATATATGATCCTAGCAAAGATTATCTCCATACTATTGCTCTTAATGCTTTACTTGCATGACTAGCTACCATCTTGTGATGTATGATTAATAATGCATCAAAAGAGTATTATTAATGTTATCTAAGTGTTATGGAGTTGCATGAATGCATGAAAATGTTGGAATGTTAAAGATAATGGTCATATAATTTGCTTTGTGATTGTTTGTTTTCCATCTTGAGAGAGAGACAACCTTATAACTAAATATATCCTAAGCTCAAGAGAGGAGGGAATAGACATTTATGATGATTGCTTGTAATATTGCTAAGGGTATGCAAAGGGGTGTGAGTATTACACGTTGGTGAGAGATCTGAGTAGGTGAAACCTGATCCAAGTTCCCTTCCATACTGTGATTACATATTTCTTGTTTGATTTTGTTCTCTTATTTTGTTTTCTTTCCTTTGATTTCATTGCTTTGTTTGGAGTAACATCGTACCTTAGGGAACACCATCTTAATCAACCCCTTCATTATTTGGGTCTAAGGCTATATGTTCCTAACACTTACCAACCTTGTCCATGTGGTTCGACCTCGATCTACTACATCGGACCCCGTATAATAGTTGTGGGGGCTTGAGTGTCAGGTTATAAATCTAAGAGTCTACTACTCTAGATCCGCTCCATCTTGGACGTGTGATTTAGGCCAGTCAACTTTTTGGCATCATTTTCGGGGACAAGGCAAAACGGTACTGGAGTTTACTCACTATACACTCGTGCCTCAAGCTTAGCAATAAGCTTGACTACACAAAAACTCTAAATCTGCTACATCTAGATTGCTTAGAATATTTCAGTTTACACGTCCAGATTTCTAACTTGACTATGTGATCTATTTAGGTAGCCTGAAGGGAAGTAGATTTAATCAACACCCCATCCTCTTTTAAAGACACCATGCCACCTTGTAGAGACGGTAGCCTTATGGGGGAGGATCGGAATGCAAGAGTCCAACATAATCGTCCACCTCCAGAAATCAAAGAAGAGCGAGAGGAACGCCACTCAGACGGTCATCACCATGAGGAAGAAGATTGTGAAGAGTGATGAGAAGACGATCACTACGAGCTACGTGAAGAGGAGCGGCATCATCATGAGCACCACCACCACTATTGTAGAAGACACAGAAGAAATCATCGTGACTGCAAACATGATCAAAATAATAGTGGGGAGTTAGACAATGAAGAAGATAAAATGCTCAAAGAGTTGGTTGCTACTAGAGCTAACGAATTGAGATGCCCAATCATTATCCCATGATTTGATGCAGCCAACTTTGAGGTAAAACCTATCATCATCTCTATGATCCATAACATGACTTTCTGAGGGAATTCAAAGAATGAGAATCCTTACCATCATCTTGATGCATTCAAAAACATTTGTGACACCATCAAAATGAGGGGGGTGCCTCAAGAAGTCATATATTGCAAGGGATTCATTTTCTCTCTAGAGGATAAAGCTCTATCCTGGTATCTTAACCTACCTCACTAGTCCATTGATGGATGGAGGCCCCTTGTTGATGCTTTCATCACTAAATTCTACCCCACAGAGAAAACCATTTGGAATAGGAAAAAGATCACTTCCCTCATGCAAAAACCTAAAGAGATTCTTCATGAAGCTTGGGAATGGTATCAAAGCAACAAAGGGATTGTCCTCACAACAACAACCATAAGTGATTTCTGTTGACATTGCAATGGGCTAACTCCCACGGAGCGGACTTCACTTAATGTAGCCGTCGGGAGTGATTTTCTTGGAAAGAAGCTGAGCAGGACTATATAGATCATAGACAACATGGCTGCACTACAAGCATGCATGGAGTATGAGAGGAGTGATAGAGGCTCAGCCAAGAAGGTTGGCTCTGAAGGACCTTCAGTCGAAGTCAAAGCCCTAGAAACCATCATGGATCAAATTAGAAGATTGCCACATATGTCAAACAACTAAAAGACATTGAAGGCAAGGGAAAGAAATCTATCAAGAAAGTCATGAAGTGTGTCACGTGTGGTGAAGGAGTGCATGGAATCGACAATTGTATCGATACACGGCCGAAAGAAAGTGAAGAAAGTGAAAGTGAAGAAGAAATAGAAAATGTCTCTTATGCAAAGTGCAAATGGCCAGATCATCCAAGATTCAATTATGGCAACAAAAACCCTGGTGAGAATTTTTAGCAACTAGGTGGTTCATCTAAACCACCCCCAAGATTTAAGAAAAAAAGTGGACTGACTCAGTATACTAGGACTACTAGCTATCAGTCAAATAAGAACAACTATCAATATAAAAACAAATATGTGATTTGCCAAAACCAAGGACAAAATCAAAGTTAGAATCAGACCAAGGATACCAACCAGCCTGACATGATCGCTCAGTTGTTCGATTTTGTGAAAAGGCATGCTTCTGTGAATAACCAGCTTACCCAAAGTGCCATCACCAACTCAGGGGTGTTAACCACAATGCAAACTCAGATGGTGGACATGCAAACACATCAAAGACAAATTGATCAATAGCTAGCCCAACATGCAGAGTTCATTAAGAATCCAAGGAAGATCCCATCAAACATAGAGATCACGAAGATGGCTACTCTCCGATCGGGAAAAGTTGTAGAAAAACAACTAGAAGAAATCCACATTGAAAGAGAGAAGGCTACCGGTCCAAAAACTAAACCCATTGTATTAGAGGAGGAATCTGAAAGGGAAGAGCCATTAAAGGAAGACAAGGTCACAGAAAAAGACAAAAAGAAGAAAGATGTAAAGGACAAGAAGTTAGATCCCACCTAAGAGATCTTTACACATAGAAGTCCTTATGCACCAAGAGTCTCATTCCCCTACAAGTTTATCAAGGCTCACCTAAAGAAAAGATATGAGAAGTTCATGGAGGCAGTAAAGAAGTTGCACCTAGATATTCTGTTTCTAAATGCAATTGAGGAAATGCCTACCTATGCCAAGTTCTTTAAATCCTGGTCACAAAGAGGAGGAGAGGTGATCACGTTGAGATAGTACAACTAGCCAAGATGTCAAGTGTTTTTGTTCAAGCTGCCATGCCCACAAAGAAAGAGACTCATGAGCATTTACTATTCCTTTCAATGTTGGAGACAATGTAGAAAGAAATGGACTCACTGATCTAGGAGCAAGTATCAGTCTTACGCCCCTTTCTTTAGCCTAAAGGCTTGGACTGACAGACGTAGTGAAGACAAGTATGAGAATTTAGCTTGCCGACCACACCTTTACAAAGCAAGTATGAGCGGTAGAGGATGTCCAAATCCACTTTGAAAAGTTCTTTATACCTTTTGATATAGTGGTGATTTACATCGTCGAAGATTCATCATGTCCCATGATATTTGGAAGACCATTCGTTGTCACCGGGAGAGCCCTGATAGATGTTGTGGAGGGAATCATTATTCTCTGTGTGGGTAATGATCACATAGATTTTTTTATACAAGACACCATGAGAGGACCCTCTTTGTTTGAGTCAGCCTATTTTATGGACAACTATACTCAATATTGTGAGGAAGTACAAGAAAGCAATGTGATAGTCAACCCACTCATGTGAGCCTTAAATAATCCTGATCCCAATCTAGAAAATCTTGAAGTGGTTGAGATTTTGGATTACTTGAATCAACCTGAGGAGGGTTTTAGTGACGAAGAAGGTATAGTGGAAACTGTGATGTATGCCTCACTGGAACAGACACCAAAAGAAAAAACTGCACCGGAATCGAAACATGAGCTGAAGAAACTACTTGAAGGGTTGACGTACGAATTCCTCGATGATAAGGAGAGGAATTTGGTGATAGTTAATGCAGATCTGATAGATGAACAAATGGAAAATCTATTGAACAAACTTAGACTGTGAAGGAAAGCTATAGGATATTTTGTGGAGGATATTTAGGGCCTCAGCCTAGCTTTGTGCATGCACAAAATCAATCTAGAGGAGAGTGCTAAACCCATGGTTCAACCGCTAAGGAAATTAAATCAGATGTTGAAGGAAGTTGAGAAAAAGAAAGTAATAAAACTATGTGATGCAGGGATCATCTACCCCATCAGTGATAGCAACTAGGTCAGTCTGATCCATGTTGTACCAAAGAAGGGAGGGATGACTGTAGTGAAAGGAAGCAATGGAGATGAAGTAGCCACTCGGACGGTTACTAGGTGGAGAATGTGTATCGACTATCGCAAGCTCAATGTTGCAACAAGAAAAGATCACTTCCCTCTGCCTTTCATCGACCAAGTTCTTGAAAGGCTTGGGGGATAATCCTACTTATGTTTTCTTTATGGGTACTTGGGGTTTTATCATGTCCCCATACACCCTGATGATCGGGAAAAAACTACTTTTACTTGTATCTATGGGACATACGCCTTCTTTAGAATGTCTTTAGGATTATGTAATGTGCATGCTACTTTTCAGAGGTGCATGATATCCATGTTCTCAGATTTTCTGGAAGATATAATGGAAGTATTCATGGACAAATTATCAGTATATGGATCCGACTTTGACAAATGTCTTGAAAACTTGTCAAAGGTCTTACAAAGATGTGAGGAGAAGTAACTTATGCTTAATTGGGATAAATGACATTTTATGGTGACAAAAGGCATAGTTCCAGGGCAGATAATTTTTGAGAAAGGCATGGAAGTGGATAAGATCAAGATAGAAGCTATATCAAAGTTACCACCACCAAAATTCGTCATGGGAGTGAGAATTTTTCTGGGGCATGCTAGATACTACATAGGCTTAATCAAATATTTCTCAAAGGTTGTGAAGCCTTTGTCAAACATTCTTGTTAAAGATGTGGATTTTAATTTCTCTAATGAATGCCTCGAAGCATTTAATTTCCTAAAGAATGCCCTGACCATAGCCTCGATACTTCAAGCACCTGATTGGGGATTGCCTTTTGAAATCATGTGTGATGCCAACTATTATGCCATCAGAGTTGTCGTAGGGCAAAGAAAAGATAAGAAGCATCATGCCATTTATTATGCTAGTAGAACTCTCGATGACGCTCAAGTAAACTACACCACTACCGAGAAATAAATGCTAGCGATAGTATTTGATTTTGACAAGTTTAGATCCTACTTAATAGGGTCGAAAGTGAAGGTGTACACTGATCACGGGGCCATAAAGTGTCTTATGCAAAAAAAAGGACACAAAACTGAGATTGTTGTGATGGGATTTTTTGCTATAAGAGTTCGATCAAAAAATCATTGACAAGAAAGGAACAGAGAACATGGTGGCTGACCACTTGTCTAGAATAGTATTCACTAAAGAAAATTAGATACCAGTAAATGACAACTATGTTGATGAAGCCTTGTTGATGGCCAAGTCAGTCGAACCAAATCTACCTTGGTTTGCTGACATTTGTAACCCCCAAGATAACTTACAATAAAAAAAAGAAATTGTTCTTCGATCTGAAAAATTGTTACTAGGATGATCCTCTTTTGTTCAAAAGATGCTCCAACAATTTATATCGTCATTATGTTCCAGAAGAAGAGGTGCCTCAAATCCTCAAGGAATGTCATTTATCATCATATGGAGGTCATCATGGAGGTGAAAGGACCGCTGTTAAGGTTCTATAGTCAGGCTTTTATTGGCTGACACTCTTCAAAGATGTTATGTCATTTATAAATACTTGTAAGGAATGCAAGGCCATAGGAAATATCAACAGAAGAAATGAGATTCCCATGGCCGACAGGGTCGAAGTAGAAATTTTTTATGTATGGGGAATTAATTACATGGGATCATTCCCATCTTTAAAGAGGAACCATTATATTCTAGTCGATGTGGACTACGTCTCAAAATGGGTAGATGTTGTTGCTACCCAAACATGTGACTCAAAAGATATCATCACGTTGTTCGAGAAAACTATCTTCCCATGATTTGGGGTTCCACGCACCGTCATAAGTGACAAGGGATTCCGTTTTGGGGGAAAGACAATTCAAAGATTTATTGAAAACATATGGAGTCAAGCACAAGGTGGCAACACCATATCACCTGCAAACATTTGGACAAGTAGAAGTATAGTATAGACAAATCAAGCAGATCTTGGAGAAGACAGTGAGATGTATAAGGAAAGACTGGTCCATGAAGATCAACAATGCATTATGGGTTACCGCATGGCGTACAAAACACCAATAGGTACCACCCCATACAGACTGATTTATGGAAAATCTTTCCATCTGTTGAGCTAGTGCACAAAGCCTTTCGGGCTATCAAATTTCTGAATATGGATCTAGAAAAAGTAGGTAAGAAAAGATTTCTCCAACTCCATTAACTTGAAGAGTTAAGGCTGCATGCTTTTGAGAATGCATGTATCTATAAGCAAAGAACCAAGTTGTGACATGATGCCCACCTAAAAAACAAGTATGTACATGAGGGGGACAAGGTTCTTCTATTCAACTCCAGCGTCATGCTATTTCCTAGAAAGCTCAAAACTAGATGGTCTGGCCCTTTCTCTGTGGTGAAAATTTATCCATCTGGATTGATGGAAATCACCAATGATAAGACTGGCACCTTCAAGGTGAATGGACATAGAGTAAATAGGTATTGAAGATGAAGCCTTTGTGAGAATGTCAGAACTCATATTGGAGGAACCCAACCCAACAATGGATGAGATACACGAGCCATTGCTGACACAAGTTGAAGAAGAATGAGAAATGAATGGGATAGTCAAACTAAAAGACTTTAAATTAGCGCTTCTTGGGAGGCAACCCAAGAGTATACTGCTTTCTTTCATATTGCAAACTTTCCTTCATTTCCAATTAGTCTAAATTGTGTACTTGTTTTTCTCTAAACTTTTTCTCTCTAAGTAGCCTTTAACTCCTCTAAAATAGATGGTCAATTCTGAATACCCATCTTTGTATTTTATCCTCAATTGCTTTGATGATGTGTAAAAATGTTGCTTGGTTCAAAGTTTAGATGTTCGCTCTTTAAGGTCTTGGTATCAGTCAGAACACTTTCCTAGTATTTTGCCCGCTACCACTTTTGATTGTCTCGGTCGCAACACACAATGCTTTTCTTAGAATTAATGTTTCGACCAAGATGATTTCACAGCGGTTTCAATCGAAATGATGGTTGACTATCTCGACCGCTACGCTCGTAGTGGCTGAAACACTTAGCAACGTCTTGAATGCTACGATTTCTGGTATAAAAGGCACTCTCTCACGTACTATAAACCTCCCACACTCTCGCTCTCTCTCACATTGTGCTCTTACAAAGATTATCGGAGACTCCTTGTGTGATCGGACATTGACAATGACCTAGCATGCGGTTTGATTACCAATGCCACCCTCATGCTCGCCAACGATCTTCTCGACTAATTGTTGCTCTTTCTCTCCCCTTGCAACCGTTTTGTTTTCTCTGCAAGGTAACCTTCCAAACCCTTCTTTTAAATCTTTGCCCACTTGCAATTTTTACGCCTTCTTCTTCCTCCCACCGTCAGCTCTCAACCATGTTTGCATCATCATCCCAGCCACCGGGGGCAACCTTGTTCCTCCATTCTTGACCAAAACTGACTTCGTTTCGACCCTTCGCCTTCTAAAAACCCCATTTTTCATCGCGTATGAAACCCACCTTTTTCCTCCCCATGATGTTCGATTCCCCTTTGATAGCAAGACGCCTCATCTTCCTTTCTTCTCTCCCTTCACCGTTGGTCCTTCCCCAATCATCGATCTTTCCCTTCTTTTATTGTTTGGAACCACCATGTTCATAGGTCCATTGCAATGGAGTGTTGCGGTCGCAACGTCTATTTCGGCCTTAACACCCATTTTGGCAGCTACGACTGTAGCGGCCGCAACACCTGCTTGCCCCTTAACATTAAAACATATTGGTTGTAATGCTTGTTGCGATATTGGTCGCTATGCCTCTTTGCGCATTTCGGCCACGACATCTATTTTGGTCGAAACACATGTTTTGACAGCTACACGTGTTATAGTCAAAACACGTTATATCATGGTTGGTCATAGTGCTAATCACCTACTTGCTTAATCAATTATTATATGTAAATATATGATGTTAGGGTAATTTTCCCCTCCTATTCATAATCCCTAACTCTGAAGGTGATATAAAATTCTATTTTGACCGCTACACGAGACTAGTAGTGATCGACACACTTTGATATGTCTTGTGTTTTGACCAAGACAGATGGTGATATGTCTCGACTGATACACTCATATTATATGTATATATATCTAACAAACTCTAATGATTAAATTTACAAAATTTTGACCACCATCCCTAACACCATGACTAGGAAGATGGAAGCTCTAGAGGGAGCACTGGAGGCCTTGGATTCAATACCAAGGCACTGAATGACTACCCCAACCTGTCACTATGGAAGAAGCTCAAGTTGTAAATGCTAAAGAAGAAGTACAAGTACATCCTGGCCCACAAGACTCCACCAGAGACAGAGGAATCTGAGAGCAATGCAGAGACAGAGACATATGAATATGTCCATGAACAGAAAGAGAAGCGAAAGGTGGCAGTGCCAATGGAAGCTAGAACCAATAAATAGAAGAAGATGACAAGGGAGACATCAAAGAATCCAAGAAAGTAGGTTGAGTCACCTGCATAGATGGTGCATGACCTAGATGAGGAGGCACTTATAGAAGAGCTAGCAGGTTTCGTGCCTAGAGACCGAACACATTGATCTCACTTTGAGATAATGTTGTGGACCAAGACCTTCAAGCCTACACAGTATATAGATGTCCAGGACTTCAATAAGTTGGGCATCTATGATAGGATTACTGAGTTCCTAGCTAAAGCTAATATGCGCATCCATGCACAGTAGAGGATTCATCACTGACAAACCTGACAGCTGAATTCGTGTCATTGCTAGAGAAGATACCTATCAGCAATGTGGAATGCTGGAGGGGAGTTCAAGCTCATGGTCAGGATGAGAGGCAAGAACCATTGCATCACTGAAGTTGTCTTGAACACCATCTTCACCAAGACTCTAGAGGAATTCCAGGCTTGCTCACAGACTCCCAGTGAGAAAGAGGTTGTAGGCTACAACAACTACAAAGTATGGAGGATGCTGACCGGGGAGCCTGAACACAACCCAAGGAAGTCCAAGGCTTCACTCATCACTTCCTATTTTATCAGGGTTGTTTGGAAGATAACTTCCACCACTATCTACACAAGGTCAGAGATAGCAGGGGTGTCTAAGGGATTCCTATTCCTGATATGATCAATGTTGAATGCAAAACCAGTGAACGTGTACAGGCTCTAATAGAAAAATTATCAGTTGTCGTGGGGCCAGATGCTAAGAAGATTAAGGACTTCTACTTGGGAGGGCAGATAGCATGTATTGCATCCTACTATCTAAATAAGGACCAATTATAGAAGTACAAGGCCATTGAGGGACACATAAATATCAGCATCAAGTCCCTGGTAAATGCTGGCATGCTGACACAGAAGGATGAGAACTTTTCTACAAGCCAAGCAACGTAAAGTTGCTTCTGCCACTTCCGGATATGGTGTATTATGACGCCCACAAGTTGTGCCATAGTGAAGAGGATATCAACAAAATGCACTCCATCACTATCAGCAGGGGTGCAGATGCTGAGTCACCAGTCGGAGCAGAACCAGAACCCAAATAAGTGTTGGAAACAGAACAACACAAGCCACAGAAGAGAAAGAAAATAGCAATCCAACCATGTCAAGATAATGTGGTGGAACCTCAACCCTATAGAAGAATAGAAATTACAAAACCCCTACCTATGGAGGGTGAACTGGGTAACGATGACGAAGGGTTATCCAATGCACCTCCCTTCCCCATGTTGCCACTAAAATGGCTGAGTCACCCGCAATAGAAGAATGTAGTGCTCCTACGACTAAAATGACTGAGGAACCATGTGTCGTTGCCACGATGCTTGATGTTGTCAAAGAAGATGAGCAAGCTCATCCCACATCTACCACCAACACTGAACAACTTGAAGTGTCATAGGCAAAACAAGAAATACTTGAGAACAAGAAGAACTTGTGCAGTGATCACCAAAAAGGCGACCAGAAAGAGCCCCTGAACTAGCAACAACAACAACAACGTCGATAGATGAGCGACAACAACCATCAATGTTTAGTGATATCCTAGGGCATCAATTCTATGCCATGTGGGCGCAAGTACAAAGTTGTTCTAAGTTCAATTCACATATAAATTCTTGCATGCATGCGGTAACTATGCAGGTACAAGGCTTGGACGCAAGAACAACACCTCTGTCTAGTTTTATACAGGAAGTCATCAACAATCAAGCAGACATGATGGTGGTCATCAAAACAATGGCTGATGAGATGATTGATCTTTGAAGAGAAAGGGAGGTAATCTAAGCCAAGAAAGACCAAATGTGCAAAGTCTACAAAGAGGTGATGTAGGACATAGAAGAGGAACATAAATGCCTAGAGGAAGAATGCAAAGAGAAGGAGGTTGAACTCCAGGAGCTAGAAAACTACTGAAACATAAAGAGGGTGAGGTGTATGACAAGACCCTCACCATCTAACGCTTCGTTGAGCCCTTCAAACCCTGATCAGGATGATGAAAACATTAGCAGAGTGGTTTCACCTTCAACACCCAAAGACGAAAGAACAAACACAAAGCATGCCCAATGGGAGGATCCCCCTACAAAAGAGGTGCCATCCCAACCTAAAAAGAAAAAGGGTGCTGACGGGACAAAGATGAAAACTCTTACACTTGAGTTTGATCTGAAATCTGCACCCACAATAGAAAGTGCATGGGAGGTCATCATCGTCGTTGTTGCACAACCTTAAGAGATCGTCCCTGTTATTGCTACTAGACCACATGAGATTGTCCAAGTCATTACTGCTGAGCTACAACACCCCAAAGAGGAGAGTAGCAAAAAGATGACGAGTTTCACTGATGACTCCACATTGCAATGATGTATGCAGGAGCTGGAGATGTCCATGGACTTTGCGATCTCTACTTGGACTTCGGAGAACATAGCGAACACCGAAACGACATATATGATGGAAAGATGGTTGCCACCCTGGAAGCACTCAAAGACGTTGTATTGGAAGGTGGTGAAGCCTCTAAAGCATCTACTATCCAGAGCAAGGCTGAGGATAACTCAGAAACATAGCCACAAGGGACAACTGAAGGTCCCAAGCCTGCCTCTCATAACTTAGCCACCTCGGCTCCTCCTATACAAGCAGCATGAGAAGGAACAACTGAGGATGATGAAGGCGGCCTTACTTCATTCTTTATCAACAAGCCAAACAGAAACTGAAGCCCACCTGCTAAACAAGAAGAGTTGGGTGCTTCTCCACCTCTCCCATGCAATATGATAGGCATGGGCATAGCCTCACTCTCTAGAATAACATGTAGGGATGTTCGTGTCTAAACGAATGTGCTGGATGAGAACCATCCAGGCACAGGTGTTTTGTATCATAACAAAGGAAGTTCTTTGACTAGGGAACACTTTAGCAGAATCTTTCTGAAGAGAGCACGTGTTCACAAGAAGTTATTTAAAAGTGTTCTACACGACACTACTTGAAGAGTTCATTCACCTTGACAAAGTGCAATTGGTGTTCAATGGCATAACTAATCTGGCAGGGCAACTATTTGATGAAAGGTTTAATTTTGAATATGTCAAAGAACTGCAATGGGCCATGAATAGGGAAGAGACCCAGTTTGTAACCCTACCTATGAGAATAGTCAAGCACTGGGCTTTAATAGTTGTCAATATGTATGAGCATCGCACCACTGTGTATAATTTTTGTTCCACTAAGTTGGACAGTACTTCCCTAAACTACAAAAGGAAGGAATCCAGGGATATCCTGAAGGTACCACTACATCTGAAACATGCAATCCAAGCAGCGGGAGACCACCATCAGGGAATTTAGAAATAATTCTATATATGTAAGAAGGTACCTTAGGAAGAGGCAGGGATGGGGGATTATGCTTTTATTGTGTTAAGAATGATGTAAGCCATCAATAAAGGAATACTACTATAAGAGCTCTGCAATGAAGATCTACATGATCTACGTAGTGTCTATGCTATGGAAGTGATCTACGATTGCCACTTATTCAATGATCCAGTGATGCCCTCAAATTTGGTGCCACGTAGGATTCACACAGGAGTCCCCTTGCCTGAAAAGAAGCCATGACGTGAGCAACTGAAGACCATGTGGATTGATCCTGATGAACCATCTAAGGTAGCTTCTTGGAGTGAAGGATGGGCATCAGACAATCAGCCTATCGATGCCACTCAGAATAAAGAACAACAACCTTAGGTTGTAGACAAGCAAGAAGACACCCCCGCATTAGAGAAAGAGCAAGAAGAAAGTGTTAATGATGAGCCTGAAGAGGGAGAAATTAATGAAGATGATATGTCAGAAATCAAGCCAGATGGGCCGATATGGGAGATAGTGCCTACTTTCTAGGACTTCGATAGATGGGCTTCTAAAGGCCTATCATTGGAGTCTCTATAGTTGTTGATGAATTTCTCGAAGGAGGGCGATATTCTAGGGGAAGTAATCTTCAAGAGGGATGGCATCTGTGTGCTAAAGGATGACCTCCGTGAATGTTTGAAAATAGAAGGGTACCTTTCAATGAGCACCATGTTCGTGTACCAATCACTCCTGGGGGAAAACATTACAAATGTACATATGGTGTACTTCTTTCTTGTCGATGACATTCTAGAAGACAAGAAGTCATGCAAAAAAGCACTTGCAACTGTGTCTGACGAACTCTCTTCCAGACTATGTATTTCTGCCTATTCTACATGATAACCACTGGACCCTTCTAGTAGTCAATGTCATAGTGAAGACTACGATTCTATATAACAGATCAGATTCAACCTATGTGCCAAAAAAATGCACAAACATGACTACTGCAAAGACGACTATAAAAAAGAAAGAAGCTACATGTGTAGAAGCAATTATCGAGATGATCTGCAGTCAAGGAAAGGGATACGTTCATACAAAGGGTAAAGACTTAAAAAAGACAATTATGCCACAGAAAACCATAGTAGATGCCCTTGTCCAACAATTGTGGATTCTACTGCCTGACATGGATGATAGCCCTAGCCCTGATGAGTACAAAGGTTGAAAGCATGAAACATTAAAAATATCACACACTCTGTGGAATATATGCCAACATTCTGCTACAATCAAGATGGGTTATGCTCGAACATCAATGGAAATAAATCAAGCATATTTATATATAAACCCTCATATTTGACACTCCGGGATGGAGTGTATGATTAGTTTGGGGGAGGATCTATAAACGAACATGAGAGGTACAATTTTCATGTTACATCCTAAATATCAATTTTGAAAAACCTTGTACAGACCCTTACCTTACTTACTCTACTTTTTAGGAAATTTTGAACAATTTTGAAAACGTTTGAACATTTTAAACTTTCTTTCTATTTACTATAGTTCACAATTTTGATAATCTTCTGAATATTATTCAATAACCTCATTCTTAGACTTGTTTGTCCTCTTGATAACTTTCAGTGTAATCATTTCTAGAGCAGTGCAAATGAACTACCAACACACATAAATGAAAAAAAGATACAACAATGGGAACTTACCTCATTATTATAGCAAAATGTTGTGCATAATAGAAGAACACTCCTGAATCTGTGGAACCCCTAGAAATAAGGAGTACTTCACCAACCACTCTCCCGGTCAATCACCCCAGCATGGCAGTACTAGCTAGAAATTCTACACCTCCTACAAGGAGGAAACATATGCCTCTTGCAGTCTTAAATATCCCCATGTTGGGATGAATAGAGGCTTGACCTCCCACAAATCTTTCTAATCCTTTTTCCTAAGCCTAAGAGCATAATAAAATCCCAAGAAGAAAAAAAATTATGAGAGATGTGCCCTAAAAAGATGTCAAAGGACCCCACACAACTGGTGTATTGTTGTACTCACAAATGCAGATATGTCGTGCCTAGAAGTGAAATTTGGAAGCCAAACTCACCCACCTACATTTCAAAGCAAACCTCGCACAACAACCTGACAATACATCAGATCCTATGTGGGCATTGTCTTTACAACAGTATCATGGTTGAGGCGGGTGAAGGAATGCAGGAAAGCACTAAAAAGCCTATCCTACCCCCACCCAATATCTAGGGCCCAATCAAAATAAAGGTGGAGTGAGAAAGCTACCTCTCGCAGGAACCATTTACAAGTATAGACAGAAACCTAGGGCAGGTAGGTCATTACGAGGGGGAGTCCTTTACTACAAAAGGCAGTGGCAAGGGTATAAAGTCACTTAACTCCACAAATAGGGGGAACAGAGCCTCAGGAAATGAACCAAGAATGTCACAAAGGTTTTGTTGTAAGGACAGGATGATTTTGTAATGATGTGTTTGTCAAAGAGAAAACATATATATCTCATCGCTCGTTGACTTGATTCTATCTATTAGCATGAGGACATGCTAAGTTCTAAGTTTGGAGGAGTTGATAACATCTTATTTTGAGAACTTTTAGCACCTATTTTATGCCCATAAGGACATCCTTTTTTAACCTTTTTTGTCTATTTTAGATGTCCTTGGGCATAATCTAGACATGAGTTGATGCCTTTACTTAATCCATGCAGATTGCTACCAACACATCTCCACCACAGCCGCAACAACTACATACGTACAACTGTCTTGGCTACGACAGGTCCATGGATGAATTGGTCGGGACACATAGACGCTCAATGTCACGACCGGACACAACTGTGCATGATGGTCTCATCCCCTATTAAGGTCTCAGTCGCAACAACGTTGCCAGGTCAAAATAGTTATTGTGACCAAAACTGTCGTCGCGACCACAATACCAGTCACGTCTGTGATAGATATGAAGGTTGAAGAAACCGTCGTGACCAGAGCAGTGTCGTGACCGGCGCTAGGTGGAAACCTCAACTCCAATTTTGACCAAGGTGCAGATGCAACTGAAACACTTGTCATGACCGCTACACATGTCATGACCGTAACACTAGTTAGCGGTTGGGACGTGTCTAGCGACCACTACACCTAGACTTAAGTCGGTGGGTGGCGCTTATAAATAGGCCCCGACTCCACACATCAGAGGGGATTGGATCATCAAGAGGATAAATGTGGCATCCAACTCACAAAAACAAGATTAACTTAAGCAGAAACGAATCATTTGCAGCGGATTACTAAAAATCACTAAAAATTAAAACTTTTTGCAAAGAGATCCACACATAGGAAATCTTTTCCATCAAGAACCATTGTATAACATTTACATTCTGGTTCAAATGTACATGACATGTACCATCTCTTCTCAAAGATTACAACATCAGCTACCTTGTAAACATCATATACAGACAGCACACGAATCTCGAGGCATCAAGCCAAAATCTCAAACGATTCATTAAAAACACTCACTAAAAACTCTGAGGACCTGAGAGTACAGAGACGACACATAAGACTTTCTAACTACATAACTTGACAGACAGTATCTCCACCTGAAATCTCACTGTTGTCCCTAATGTTATTGTTGTTGTCCTTTCCCTGCAAAAGGATTTCTGCTTCTTCGTCTGCATCCACCTAAAAAGTTGGATCCCACAGGGGTGAGACAATTGTAAATTGCCCTAGCGGGAGATATAACTCTCCGCCAAAACATTGTTATAGCAGTTTATTAAAATAAACTGAGCAGAAGGATTTATATGTAATTAACAGCAGGTAAATCACTGTATGAGCAAAGAGTAGCAATCTCCTTTTCCAATGAGAACATTGCATCTACTCATAGAAGAATCATAGTTCATCCATCTACTTGTAATGAATACAATAGATATGAATGACATCAATGAACTAAAGTTGCATAAAAGAAATGTAACATCAGCCAATGAATTTCCATATTCAATCCTAAAGCAATCATGCTAAACGGATGATTATATTTTACAATCACACTTATGCCATGAGGAGATGAGGTATACCGCTCATACTCCAACCGACCACTGCGAAGTCGAAATCGGTACCATACATAGGTCAATGGAAGAGTCGGATTCCCATGACCTCTCACATCCCGATCAGTGCGGGACAACAAGCAGTACTGTGTTAACTTCTCAGAATAGCTTTCCAGGGAATATTGGAACTTCACTATAGAGTTACAGCGTCAACTGCACTCTCATCGGCCATCGAGAGATTTAATGTTTATCTCTATCGACCCGACATTGAGTATTATTGGGAGATGTGTATGGCATCTATCCCAATCATCGGGATATTTGTGATACATCCATCCCGACGCATGAAGGATTGAGAGGTTTGTTGTTAACCTTCCCCCAATCTCTTCACCGGACGTAAGGATATTTTTGCCCATTTACCCCCACATATTCAAAATATGTGTTCCGGGTTTTGCCGTGGAGCACCCATTTCACCATCACCTTATTACTGACGATGATGGATCTATGGTCAGGGCTCTACATGATATGATTTCACTTGATTAATTATGTACATTTTCACATTCTTTTAGCATCAGCCAAGTTCTCAAGCATGACTTATTACAACAATGCTATAAAGAGACATGTACTATTTTTATCAAATACTTATCAGTCTTTAAAAGACCTTGGGAACTCAGTCCCTCATTTCAATATTGGGAATTATCATCCCTTTACAATCTCATCACCATAATCATATGGTTTTGGGTATTCAAACCCTTAACTCATCATTGAGCATCATTACCATTTATTAGGTAACTATCACCTTTAGGTCATCTGACCAAGGCATTCATGATACTTGTTACACAAGTATCACACATGGCTCACAAGGCCACTAAATATCTTATCACCTCTTTCTAGGTAACAACTTACTCATATGACTCATAAAATCCATGCACATATGTTACTTTTACTAAGCAACAACAACATTAAGGCACATAAGGCCAATCAACATTTATTATATAGATGTCACAGCTCAAACCTAGCTATATTCATCACCTCATAATACCTGCATGGTTATTAGACATGATAACAGTTATACAAGATATTCATCACATCATGTGATACAATAGTAATACCATTATTCCTTTACCATGAATTAGAGTTTACTATCAAATAGGGCTTTTCATTCCCTTTACCCAAAATTAGGGTTAGGTTTCCCCATTTTTCTTATTAATTAGGGTTTCATGATTATATTACCTGTCCAACCCTTAATTCATTATTCCATACCTCTGGGGCATTCAAAGATATCATAAATAATTATTCAATATTATTACTCTCATCATATAGCATTAATGATCATCAATTCAAGGTATGAGTTCATATATCATCCTCATCATGGTATGAATACATCATACTCATTAATTAGACTTAACCCTATTCTCAAGGTACATTAGTCAACACTTATCAAAGTGCATCAACTCATTACATTTCATAGTAATAGTTACATAATACACTTCATATGTTTCTTACCCAATTATATTGGATTTGAAGTGCATCAAGGTATATAAACCCTGAAGTGTTCAATGTGATAACTATCATATCTTGATGTATCACTTTTCTCATCATTTCAGATTCTCTTGAGTTAACCAACTTATCTTGTATTAAGGTATTTCCCTCTTAATACATTCCATCATTAAACTCTCACCTTTAGCATATAATGCATAGGCCACACATTAGAATTGTCCAACTATCTTTAATGATATGGACTTGTCTAATGCTAAAGACATTGCTTACAATAAGGCTTCTTATAATTAACCACATGAAATGTTTCACCTTTATAAGGAAACTCCTTCTATCTCATCATTAGGGTTTCCTTATACCCTTACTTAAAATAAGGATTATGATTCATTATCATATTACCCAGGATTAGGGCTTTATGTATTATGACTCCACATTAGAGTCTCACATACCTTCACCCTTCTTAAGGCCTCTCATCACAACCTAGTATTAAGGATTCATGTGGTGTTAATTCTTAAATAGGGTTTCTCATGGAATCACCATCAACTAGGGTTTCTCATGGAATCACCCTCAACTAGGATTTCTCATGGAATCACACTCAACTAGGGTTTCTCATGGAATCACCCTCAACTAGGGTTTCTCATGGAATCACCCTCAACTAGGGTTTCTCATGCAATCACCCTCAACTAGGGTTTCTCATGGAATCACCCTCAACTAGGGTTTCTCATATCATTACATGACATCACCCTAGATATGATTCTCACATCACATCATCACATCAATGTTCCACATACATCATTCTAACTTAGGCTTTGTCATGGCATTACCCTATAATAGGATTTCACATGGAATCATCCTTAATTAGGATTTTCCACTATAGTCACCCACAATTTGGGTCTACTATTCATCTCCATTAGGATTTCTTTCAATTGTCCATAATTAGAGATTCACTATTCATCCCAATTAGGGTTTAACATCTCATTACCCTGAATTAGAGTTCCACATTTCATTACCCTAAATTAGGGCTACATCTTCACCCTGGATTAGGGTTTCATTTAGATTTGCCATTTCTTATAAGCAATTAGGGTCCATCCCTTAATTGGCACTAATCACTTAGGTACTATTAGGGTTTAACCTTTGTAACTTTATTGCCTAAAAATACTAACCATCATTGGATTATTGGAACTATCATTATCATCAATATCCAAGCAATTGAATCACCATCAACCTTCATGCGGTTTTGAAGTTTCATCACCAAACGGTTTTGAAACTGTTTGCCACCAAACGGTTTTGAAACCGTTTGACCCCAAACGGTTTTGAAACCATTTGCCCCCAAACGGTTTCAAGACCGTTTGGTCTCAAGATCGTTTGGGCCAAATCAGTTCCAAAACCGCAAGGGTTCACTAGGTCATTCATCAATCCAATCGATTTCCAATTGCATCATTGAAGCCTACAATCAATTGAATTATTGAGCTTCAACCATAATTGACCCTTGGATCTTTAATCCATCAATCACCACCTTTGACCATCCAAACGGTCTTTACGTGCTTGACCTCTAAATGGTTTTGAAACCGTTTTCCCACTTTATCATCAAAATCCATATCATCCAATTAGGGTTTGGATCATTGGATCGATTATCAAATCAGCAATTGATTGTCGTTTAATTTGGTATCATTAGATCTTCAAATACCAAACCATACTCAACCCTAGACCTCCAAACGGTCTTGGTTGACCCTCAAACAGTCTTGATACCGTTTGGGTGATCCCAAAACAGTTTTGAAACCATTTGGGCTAATCAACCCAAAGACACAACACCATTAATTACAAAATCAGCACCTAACCCGATTAGGGTTTGCTACTTGGTGATTAACTATGCATTGGACTAATCAATTAGATCATTTAGATTATAATTCAACATGTATTAGGGTTCTGACCTCAAATGGTCAACCCTCTCAAACGGTCAACTCCCTCAAACGGTTTGGTCTCAAATCACCAAACGGTTTTGAAACTGTTTGGTCTCCAAACGGTTTGGTGAAACTGTTTGACCAACAAGTTGCAAACCGTTTGCCTTGGATATTTTAGATAGGTATGTGCTTATGATAATGTCATCATAATCAAGCTCTAAACTCACAAAATCTACTGTGATTTCCATGGTGATTGCACCATTCAACCGAATCAATTATTGTAAATGTAGAAAGGATCATCATTTGATAAGGAATTGAATGAAATAACAAAATTAAGGGTTCAAGTTATAAAACCCGCCTCCAATTGAGCTCCAAAGCTCCAATCTCATGGCAACGATGGTGGATGCAACTCCCTTCACCATTCCAAGGCTCGTCCTCAAGGTTTGAGTGAAAAGGAATGGTTAGAATTGAAGAGGCGATCGAAATAGGAAGAAATCATGCATTGATTTGTGATTTCCACCATGAAATCGAGGTGAACCAAGGTCAAGAAGCTTACCAAAAGGTTGGGGGTAGTCCTCCTGATACTCCCAAGCTCCCTTGGTCGTTTCCCCAGCAAGGAGAAGAAGTGGGGTTGAAAAAGCCTTTCATTTGGCTTGTAAAGAGTCTTTTTATAAAAATTCAATGAGAGAGAATATGCTTTATAAAAATTCATTTAATCCAAAAAATGGAGCCGCCTCTTCCCCCTTAACTTACTTGTATCTGAGGCTATCTTGTTTGCCTCTTATTCCTCTCAATTATCCATGATTTAAAGAAAAGCAAATTAAGCACCTCAAATCATATTATATTAATATCCATGTGTGAGTAGATATTTATTTTTCTTATGTGAGTGAGTTATCCACTCCTGTAACATCCCAGGATTTGAGGCATCAGATAACATGATCTTAAAAGGAATGATTGGACTACCCATATCACCAAGGTGCACCTCCTTTTCCGGGAGCCCATCACTAAAGAACTCCATAGTTAAGCGTGCTCAGCTTGGAGTAGTACTAGGATGGGTGACCAGTCGGGAAGTTGATCCTGGCTTGCGCGTCAGTGTGGACAAAGTGCGCAGTTAAGGCTAGTGGTGGTCTGTGGGGACAGTCGTCATTCCTAAAACCCTGCTAGAGCCTTGGGCAGTGGGCCCGGGCGTTACAAATGGTATCAGAGCCATAACCCCTCCAGTAGGTGGGCCCACATGGGCATGTGGCATGCCAGTCTTGAGTCATACGGTCCAGGCAAGTTGGAAAGGGCTATCCGTAGAGACGAGATGGAGCCGCCCTTGCGCTGGTAGCCGTGGATGGGAGCTGGGTGTCCATGGGCCATTGTGGGTGTGCACTGAAATGGGGTCATATTATGAGGCCATATAGTTGAGCCTTGACGAGGACGTCAAGAGTCTAAGTGGGGGAGATTGTAACATCCCAGGATTTGAGGCATCAGATAACATGATCTTAAAAGGAATGATTGGACTACCCATATCACCAAGGTGCACCTCCTTTTCCGGAAGCCCATCACTAAAGAACTCCATATTTAAGTGTGCTCATCTTGGAGTAGTACTAGGATGGGTAACCAGTCGGGAAGTTGATCCTGGCTTGCGTGTCAGTGTGGACAAAGTGCGCAGTTAAGGCTAGTGGTGGTCTGTGGGGACAGTCGTCATTCCTGAAACTCTACTAGAGCCTTGGGCAGTGGGCCCAGGTGTTACAACTCCCTTGGATATTTTCGTGGTCCTTGAAAGGCTCAAGGATATCCACACACATCTGAATCCAACCATTTTAATTTTGGTTGAAGGCCCTTTAATTAATACATTTATTTTTGCACTAAATTGAATTAGGGTTTCAATTAGGATTAAATCTTGATTATTTTAATATCAAGATTCTCTTTCCTCCAACCTGATTCAAATGAGGCGCCCCTCTCATTTTCTTTGGTCTACATGATGCCAAGAAACATTAGGGACCTTATTGAAGTGGTAATTTACATATTGAACCCTAGGTTTGGGTAAATTACACATTACACCAAAACTAGGTTTTCATGCACATACATTGCTTTATCAGCTCTTTCTTGGTACTCAGGCTTCCATAAGCCATACCTCTACATCATTTTCATGCTCATGATGCTTCAACACATGATTAACATATCATCATGCACAATTTGCACTTCAACCCCTCAACTTGGGTAATTTGCACTTTAGTCCAAAACAAACAAAACATTGATTTTAATAATGTTCAAAAAGGACTAGAATTGCAACATAAGTTCCTCTTGGGACCTAATTACTTTTCACAATATGGGATTAAGCATATAATCATCTTTCTATATCAAAACACCTAAGGTTAAAGTATAACCCAGGTCAGGGATGTTACAAATTATAAACCCCTAATAAGGATTTTGTCCCCAAAATCCAGATAAAGGAAGACAGATATATTTCATTCATCATACTATCTAGTCTTCACATATCATCTCCTTATTATGGAGACACCATAAAACTTTGATCAGCACAAATTGTTTCCATACAAGATTCTTATAGAATCAAACACACAAGACACATGCTCCACTATTTTTCATCATTGACTGTGGAGTCAATTTTGTGTCAAATAACACTTTTCTTATTCATAGAAACATCATACATTCTTCATTAATATCATGTTTATGCAGAGCATAAACCCCTAACATATGATGTTCATATCATTTTATATAATCAGATTAATTTCATAGTTGACCACTCCAGGTAGCCAACATAAACCATCTGTTATTTCTTAGATACCATAATCTTTCACCTTGGCATCTATCACATGTGTTGAAAACACATCACATATTTATCTTCCTTTCATCTTGGAACATTAATTGTTACATATGTCCTCATCTTGGAACCAAAGTCCAAGATAAACGGATACTTTTCTAAGTATCCATCACTTGAACATTTTATTTTATGCACATCAAGTGTCCTAAGACCCACCGGATTGTCATGTCCCTGAAAGGAAAGGAAACAAGGATTCATATTCCTCTTATTAATTCTTGTATTTTCAACTATTCATGAACCGTTTACTCTTTGTCTCATCCTAGGTTCCTTGCCTTTAGCATAAGAATTTATAAGGATTATTGCATGTCATTATCCCTTTCTTTATTATTATCTAGCATGTTTATGATGATTTCATCATACTTCCCATTTCGTCATTAGGGAAAAGACCTTTATTATATTGGCATTAGTATTGAACAGGGTTCATTTCCCTTATTCTTATTCTTATCTTATGAGGAGTACACTTTTAGTTCCTCATACAACATGCTCATCTGAGATTATCTCAGACTTCACTTAGGATATGACACATTTATTCATTCCATATTTCTAATTTCATGATACTCATTAGATTGTCTCAGAATGACTACTTGATCGGAGCAATCAAAAAGACAACAATCTAAGAGTTTCCATACTCACTTTATCATCAATAGTTGTATACCTGGCCAGGGTATATAAATACTGAGATTAAGTAGTATGCACTTGTATACTATCATATTCCTTCTTTTCATATTATCACAAGCATAAGGTTTAACATCCATGGAGTTCATCCAGGCATCTCTTTTGTATCTCATCTTTTCTTATAGAGGTAAGAACAACATAAAACATTTGTAATGTTTTACTATGCAAAACATAAGTCCTCATAGGACTAATCAAGGAAAGTTCAATCAATTACTTTCTCAATTAATCCAGGAATCATAAAATGACATATTTGAATAACATTATCTTTTCTAACCTGTCATGTGATTCATGGATTATTCACTGTCTCAGGCTGACTCTGCCTCAAAGGTTGATTCAACAGGCTAAGGTTGAGCACAGACTCAATTTAAGTCCAGAAATTCATCATTTCCTTTTGCTTCAACCTGCTGATGTTGATTACAAATCATGTTGATATCTAAAACATCATAATTGGGGGTTGGTAATCTAAGTTACACTGCCCATCCTTGATCCACTATATACATTACTGTTGCCCTAAATTCTCCAACAAGAATACTTAAAGAAGGATTTTCTTATTATAGTTGGATCAGCTAGGGGATTCTCAGGCAATTGTCTCTCTCTTGCCTATTCCCATGCACCTTTTCTTGGTGCAACATTTCTACTTTCAGCAGCAACCTCCTCATGTGACCCAGTCATCTTTAAGTTCTTCTTCTCTTATACGAGCAGAAGACACTATTAGATACACTAGATGACACCAAAACAGACTCTACTACCTTAGTCCTATGTCTCTGTAGACTCAGCAAACCTAGAGCTCTGATACCACTTTATTTGTGGCATCCAACTCACAAAAACAAGATTAACTTAAGCGGAAGCAAATCATTTGCAGCGGATTACTAAAAATCACTAAAAATTAAAACTTTTTGCAAAGAGATCCACACATAGGAAATCTTTTCCATCAAGAACCATTGTATAACATTTACATTCTGGTTCAAACATACATGACCTATACCATCTCTTCTCAAAGATTACAACATCAGTTGCCTTGTAAACATCATATACAGATAGCACACAAATCTCGAGGCATCAAGCCAAAATCTCAAATGATTTATTAAAAACACTGACTAAAAACTCTGAGGACCTGAGAGCACAGAGACGACACATAGGACTTTCTAACTACATAACTTGACAGAAAATATCTCCACCTAAAATCTCACTGCTATCCCTGATGTTATTGTTGTTGTCCTTTCCCTGCAAAAGGATTTCTGCTTCTTCGTCCGCATCCACCTAAAAAGTTGGATCCCACGGGGGTGAGACAATTGTAAATTGCCCCAGCGGGAGATATAACTCTTCGCCAAAACATTGTTATAGCAGTTTATTAAAATAAACTGAGCAGAAGGATTTATATGTAATTAACAGCAGGTAAATCACTGTATGAGCAAAGAGTAGCAATCTCCTTTTCCAAGGAGAACATTGCATCTACTCATAGAAGAATCATAGTTCATCCATCTACTTGTAATGAATACAACAGATATGAATGACATCAATGAACTAAAGTTGCATAAAAGAAATGTAACATCAACCAATGAATTTCCGTATCCAATCCTTAAGCAATCATGCTAAATGGTTGATTATATTTTACAATCACACTTATGTCATGAGGAGATGAGGTATACCTCTCATACTACAACCGACCACTGTGAAGTTGAAATCGGTACCATACATAGGTCAATGGAAGAGTCGGATTCCCATGACCTCTCACATCCCGGTCAGTGCGGGACAATAAGCAGGACTGTGTTAACTACTCAAAATAGCTTTCCAGGGTATATTGGAACTTCACTATAGAGTTACAGCGTCAACTGCACTCTCATCGGCCATCAAGAGATTTAATGTTTATCTCTATCGACCCGACATTGAGTATTATTGGGAGATGTGTATGGCATCTGTCCCAATCATTGGGAGATTTGTGATACATCCATCCCGATGTATGAAGGATTGAGAGGTTTGTTGTTAACCTTCCCCCAATCTCTTAGCCGGACGTAAGGATATTTTTTCCCATTTACCCCCACATATTCAAAATATGTGTTCTGGGTTTTGCCGCGGAGCACCCGTTTCACCATCACCTTATTACTGACGATGATGGATCTATGGTCAGGGCACTACATGATATGATTTCACTTGATTAATTATGTACATTTTCACATTCTTTTAGCATCAGCCAAGCTCTCAAGCATGACTTATTACAACAATGCTATAAAGAGACATGTACTATTTTCATAAAATACTTATCATTCTTTAAAAGACCTTGGGAACTGAGTCCCTCATTTCAATATTGGGAATTATCATCCCTTTATAACCTCATCACCATAATCATATGGTTCTGGGTATTCAAACCCTTAACTCATCATTGAGCATCATTACCATTTATTAGGTAACTATCACCTTCAGGTCATCTGACCAAGGCATTCATGATACTTGTTACACAAGTATCACACATGGCTCACAAGGCCACTAAATATCTTATCACCTCTTTCTAGGTAACAGCTTACTCATATGACTCATAAAATCCATGCACATATATTACTTTTACTAAGCAACAACAACATTAAGGCACATAAGGCCAATCAACATTTATTATATAGATGTCACAGCTCAAACCTGGCTATATTCATCATCTCATAATACCTACATGGTTATTAAACATGATAACAGCCATACAAGATATTCATCACATCATGTGATACTATAGTAATACCATTATTCCTTTACCAGGAATTAGGGTTTACTATCAAATAGGGCTTTTCATTCCCTTTACCCAAAATTAGGGTTAGGTTTCCCCATTTCTTATTAATTAGGGTTTCATGATTATATTACATGTCCAACCCTTAATTCATTATTCCATACCTCTGGGGCATTCAAAGATATCATAAATAATTATTCAAGATCATTACTCTCATCATATAGCATTAATTATCATCAATTCAAGGTATGAGTTCATCTCTCATCCTCATCATGGTATGAATACATCATACTCATTAATTAGACTTAACCCCATTCTCAAGGTACATTAGTCAACACTTATCAAAGTGCATCAACTCATTACATTTCATAGTAATAGTTACATAACACACTTCATATGTTTCTTACCCAATTATATTGGATTTGAAGTGCATCAAGGTATATAAACCCTGAAGTGATGAATGTGATAACTATCATATCTTGATGTATCACTTTTGTCATCATTTCAGACTCTCTTGAGTTAACCAACTTATCTTGTATTAAGGTATTTCCCTCTTAATACATTCCATCATTAAACTCTCACCTTTAGCATATAATGCATAGGCCACACATTATAATTGTCCAACTATCTTTAATGATATGGACTTGTCTAATGCTAAAGACATTGCTTACAATAAGGTTGCTTATAATCAACCACATGAAATGTTTCACCTTTATAAGGTAACTCCTTCTATCTCATCATTAGGGTTTCCTTATACCCTTACTTAAAATTAGGATTATGATTCATTGTCATATTACCCAGGATTAGGGCTTTATGTATTATGACTCCACATTAGAGTCTCACATACCTTCACCCTTCTTAAGGCCTCTCATCACAACCTAGTATTAAGGCTTCATGTGGTGTTAATTCTTAAACATGGTTTCTCATGGAATCACCCTCAACTAGGGCTTCTCATGGAATCACCCTCAACTAGGATTTCTCATGGAATCACCCTCAACTATGGTTTCTCATGGAATCACCCTCAACTAGGGTTTCTCATGGAATCACCCTCAGCTAGGGTTTCTCATGGAATCACCCTCAACTAGGGTTTCTCATATCATTACATGACATCACCCTAGATATGATTCTCACATCACATCATCACATCAATGTTCCACATACATCATTCTAACTTAGGCTTTGTCATGGCATTACCCTAGAATAGGATTTCACATGGAATCATCCTTAATTAGGATTTTCCACTAGTCACCCACAATTTGGGTCTACTATTCATCTCCATTAGGATTTCTTTCAATTATCCATAATTAGAGATTCACTATTCATCCCAATTAGGGTTTAACATCTCATTACCCTGAATTAGAGTTCCACATCTCATTACCCTAAATTAGGGCTACATCTTCACCCTGGATTAGGGTTTCATTTAGATTTGCCCTTGATTAGGGTTAGAGTTCAATAATTCTATCAATTAGGGCATATACTCATGATTAGGGTTTCATGATCTCTTTAATAAGGATCATACCCTTAATCATTACATGAATCATACTCATGTATGAATTCCATGCTATCATCCTCTCAACTTGATTAGGTCATATTAACCCTTCCATCAAGTACATACAACTATGATTAACATAGTGTACCAAATTATTGTTCTTATAAGAAATTAGGGTCCATCCCTTAATTGGCACTAATCACTTAGGTACTATTAGGTTTTAAACTTTTTACCTTCATTGGCTAACAATACTAACCATCATTGGATTATTGGAACTATCATTATCATCAATATCCAAGTAATTGAATCACCATCAACCTTCATGCGGTTTTGAAGTTTCATCACCAAACAGGTTTGAAACCGTTTGCCACCAAACAGTTTTGAAACCATTTGACCCCAAACGGTTTCAAGACCGTTTGGGCCAAATCAGTCCCAAAACTGCAAGGGTTCACTAGGTCATTCATCAATCCAGTCGATTTCCAATTGCATCATTGAAGCCTACAATCAATTGAATTATTGAGCTTCAACCATAATTGACCCTTGGATATTTAATCAATCAATCACCACCTTTGACCATCCAAACGGTCTTGAGGTGCTTGACCTCTAAATGGTTTTGAAACTGTTTGCCCACTTTATCATCAAAATCCATATCATCCAATTAGGGTTTGGATCATTGGATCGATTATCATATCAGCAATTGATTGTCTTTTAATTTGGTATCATTAGATCTTCAAATACCAAACCATACTCAACCTTAGACCTCCAAAGAGTCTTGGTTGACCCTCAAACAGTCTTGAGACCGTTTGGGTGATCCCCAAATGGTTTTGAAACCGTTTTGGCTAATCAACCCAAAGACTCAACACCATTAATTACAAAATCAGCACTTAATCCGATTAGGGTTTGCTACTTGGTGATTAACTATGCATTGAACTAATCAATTAGATCCTTTAGATTATAATTCAACATGTATTAGGGTTCTGACCTCAAATGTTCAACCCTCTCAAACTGTCAACTCCCTCAAATGGTTTGGTCTCAAATCACTAAACGGTTTTGAAACTGTTTGGTCTCCAAACGATTTGGTGAAACCGTTTGGACCAACAAGTTGCAAACCATTTGCCTTGGATATTTTGGAGAGGTGTGTGCTTATGATGATGTCATCATCATCAAGCTCTAAACTCATGAAATCTACTGTGATTTCCATGGTGATTGCACCATTCAACGGAATCAATTACTGTAAATGTAGAAAGGATCATCATTTGATAAGGAATTGAATGCAATAACAAAATTAAGGGTTCAAGTTATAAAACCCGCCTCCAATTGAGATCCAAAGCTCCAATCTCATGGAAACAATGGTGGATGAAACTCCCTTAACCATTCCAAGGCTCGTCCTCAAGGTTTGAGTGAAAAGGAATGGTTAGAGTTGAAGAGGGGATCGAAATAGGAATAAATCATGCATTGATTTGTGATTTCCACCATGAAATCGAGGTGAACCAAGGTCAAGAAGCTTACCAACAGGTTGGGGGTCGTCCTCCTGATCCTCCCAAGATCCCTTGGTCGTTTTCCAAGCAAGGAGAAGAAGTGGGGTCGAAAAATCCTTTCATTTGGCTTGTAAAGAGTCTTTTTATAAAAATTCAATGAGAGAGAATATGCTTTATAAAAATTCATTTAATCCCAAAAATGGAGCCGCCTATTCCCCCTCAACTTCATTGGATCCGAGTCTATCTTGTTTGCCTATTATTCCTCTCAATTATCCATGATTTAAAGGAAAGCAAATTAAGCACCTCAAATCATATTATATTAATATCCATATGTGAGTGGATATTTCTTTTTCTTATAAAATTGTGAGTGAGTTATCCACTCCCTTGGATATTTTCGTGGTCCTTGCAAGGCTCAAGGATATCCACACACATCTGAATCCAACCATTTTAATTTTGGTTGAAGGCCCTTTAATTAATACATTTATTTTTTCACTAAATTGAATTAGGGTTCCAATTAGGATTAAATCTTGATTATTTTAATATCAAGATTCGCTTTCCTCCAACCTAATTCAAATGAGGCGCCCCTCTCATTTTCTTTGCTCTAAATGATGCCAAGAAACATTTGGGACCTTATTGAAGTGGTAATTTACATATTGCACCCTAGGTTTTGGGTAAATTGCACATTACACCAAAACTAGGTTTTCATGCACATACATTGCTTTATCAACTCTTTCTTGGTACTCAGGCTTCCATAAGCCATACCTCTGCATCATTTTCACTCTCATGATGCTTCAACACATGAGTAACATATAATCATGCACAATTTTCACTTAAACCCCTCAACTTGGGTAATTTGCACTTTAGTCCAAAACAAACAAAACATTGATTTTAATAATGTTCAAAAAGGACTAGAATTGCAACATAAGTTCCTCTTGGGACCTAATTACTTTTCACAATATGGGATTAAGCATATAATCATATTTCTATATCAAAACACCTATGGTTAAAGTATAACCCAGGTCAAGGATGTTACAATAAAGTGTTGCTGAACTTCAGAGCCATCCTCGTTCTCCTCCATTAGTCTTGGATCTCCAAAGATGAAAGTTAGAGGAGAGAGAAGATTTGCCATCCTCTTCTTTGAGAGAAGGAGTATCCATCTTCCATGCCCGTACTAGATCTAGATTTGAAGAAGTACATTTGGTGTATTGCCTTCTCCCTTCTCTAGATCTATTATCTCCCTCATGATGTACCTCCCCTCTCTTCATTTATCTTGATGTATCTACACTTTTGTAATGTTGTTATGCTACTTGTTAACATGTGTGGCTAAACACCTTACTTGGGTTGGGAGTAGACACTAAGGCTCTCCCAACATGTATATACTTGCATCCCTTTGAATACATATATATGCTCCTAGCAAAGACTATCTCCATACTCTTGCTCTTAATGCTTCACTTTCATGACTAGCTACCATCTTGTGATATATGATTGTTAATGCCACAAAAGAGTATTACTAATGTTATCTAAGTGTTATGGAGTTGCATGGAAATGTTGGAATGCTAAATCTACTGGTCATATCATTTTCTTTGTGATTGTTTGTTTGCCATCTCGAGAGAGAGACAACCTTATAATGTAGATTGATCCTAAGCTTGAGAGAGGAGGGAGTATATATATTTATGATGATTGCTTGTAATCTTGATAAGGGTATGCAAAGGGGTGTGAGTATTACATATTGGTGAGAGATCTTACTAGGTGAAACATGATCCAAGTTCCCTTCTATACTTTGGCTACATATTTCTTGTTTGATTTTATTCTCTTGTTTTGTTTTATTTCCTTTACTTTTATTGCTTTGTTTGGAGTAACATCATCCCTTAGGGAACACCATCTTAATTTACCCCTTCATTTGGTGTATTTGGGTCTAAGGCTCTACGTTTCTAACACTTACCAACCTTATCCCTATAGTTCGACCCCGATGTACTACATTGGACCCTATATAATAGTTGTGGGGGCCTGAGTGTTGGGTTATAAATCTAAGAGTCCAACTACTCTAGATCCTCTTCATATTAGACGTGTGATTTAGGTCGGTTACTTTGTCATAGTGCTCATAGATGACATCTTGTTCTACTCCAAAGACCTAGAACAACACAATGACCACCTATCTAAGGTCCTTGATATCCCAAGAAAGTAGAAGTTCTATGGGAAATTCTCAAAATGTGAATTTTGGATGGATTGAGTTATGTTCCTTGGGCACATTATATATGGAAAGACCATATCAGTGGACCCTGCCAAAGTAGTGGATGTTTAAGAATGGCCAAGCACCAAAAAAACATATGAGATTTGTAGGTTCCTGGGCTTGGTCTGGTATTACCAGTGATTCATCAAGGATTTCTCAAAGACTACTTTTCCCCTCACCAAGATCACCTGGAAGGATGAGAATTTCATTTGGTTCGACCTATGTGAAGCATGATTGCATGAGTTGAATGTAAAGCTTACCTCATCCCCTATTTTCACCATACCCTTGGGATGCTTTTGTTATCTTCACCGACACATCAAAGATGGGCTTAGGATGCATGTTAGAGCAACACAAGCATGTTGTTGCCTATGACTCCATACAACTCAAGCCCAATGAGCTGAGTTACCTGACCCACAATTTGGAACTTGCACAATTGTCTATGCCTTGAAGATTTGGTTACATTATATATATGGGGCTACCTTTGACATCTTCACTAACCATAAGAGCCTGAAATACATGTTGACTTAGAAGGACCTAAACTTGCGACATCGGTGTTGGATGGAATATCTGAAGGATTTAAATTTCACCATAGCCTATCAACATGGTAAGGCTAATGTGGTAGTTGATGCCCTTAGTAAAAAAATGCCTCAGTTGTGTGACTGGTTTGGTCACCTAGTGGAAGAGACTAGAAGACTTTTCTAGGTGGACTCCACAATAATTAGCATGTAGGATCCATTTGGCCAATATCCAAATCATGCCTGACCTATTGACTGAGCTTTTAGCAGCCCAGAGTTAGGGAAGATGAAGGGTTTAATGTTGAAGTCTCAAACACACCTCTCGGTAGGTGTGGATGGTAGAATTTGAGATAAGCATCATATTTAGGTTCCTGAGGATTCACCTTTGAAGGCTCACATCCTGTAAGAAGCTCATGGATTGAAGTACATTATACATCTAGTCACCACTAAAATGTTTAAAGGCCTGCAATATTTCTTCTGGTAGCCAGGAATGAAGTGAGATACGACCTTGTATGTGGCTAGTTGTCTTACATTGCATATGGTGAAGGCTGAACACCAGTGATTCGGTGGGTGACTACAATTGATTGGGATTCCTGAGTGGAAGTGGGACCAGATCACCATGGATTTTGTGGTGGGTCTTGCCAAGACAAGAAAAGGGCATGATGCTATATGAGTCGTGGTGGACCTCCTAACCAAGTCAGCACACTTCCTTGCCCTCAAGATTAATGTGAAGGTATTAGGATTAGTTGATCTTTACATTAGAGAGATAATTTGTTTGCATGGTGTTTCGAGTTCAATTATCTCTAATCATGACCCTAAGTTCACTTCCAAGTTATGGAAACAAGTCCATGAAGAACTCGACACAAGATTGAAGTTCAACACAACCTATCATCCTCATATTGATGGTCAATGAGAATGTACAATCCAGACTCTAGAATATTTATTGAGAGTATGCGTGCTAGGTTGGGTGGATTGTGGGAACAATACCTACGCTTAGCTGAATTTTTCTACAACAATAGTTACCAATCTAGTATTAGGATACCTCCATATGAAGCTCTTTATGGGAGGTCGTGTCGGTCATCGCTTCACTGGGATGATGTTGGTGAGAGGATCTTGCTTAGGTTAGAGGAACTACAGTTATATGTCGATAAATTCACTTTGATCAAGCAGAGGCTAAAGAAAGCCCAGGAGCAGAAGAAGTCATATGTTGATGTGAAGCAGACAAATATGCACTTTGTTGTGGGAGATCGTGAGGTTCTGAAAATCCAACCCCTCTGAACTTTAGCTAAATACAGAGGGAAACTATGTCCCCAGTATGTGGGTCCATTCAAGGTTTTAGAATGGATTGGAAAGGACACTATCATCTAGATTTACCACCATACTATAGTGTAATATATGATGTGTTCCATGTGTCCAATATGAAACGCTATGTGAAGGATCATTTCTATGTGTTGAACATCGAACCTATAGTGCTCCAAGGAAGGTTTTCATACCCTGAGTCGCCTATGAGGATCTTGGATTCCAAGGTGAAAGAGCTCACAAATAAAAAGGTTGAGATGGTAAAGGTTCTTTTTTAAGCACCATGGTGAGGATGAAGATACATGGGAGCTAAAGACAGACATGGAAAAGTCTCAGTCCCAACTTTTTGGATAACTAGTCTAATTTTTAGGACAAAAATATTATAAGAGAGAAAGGATGGTATAACCTAAATCTCCGTGCTTTTCTATGTATTTGGATGCAAATAATACATTGATAAAGCTATATGAGAAAACTTGAGTGTTCTGTGTTTTATTAGATAATTATGGTTTATGAATGCAATTTCTCCATTGAAAAGGGATTTTGTGTGTTTTACAGTTTCCAATAATCCATTAATAAGTATTGCCTAAAAAGAGTGGAAAATTCCATAGTAAAGAAATTTGCAAAAGTAATGGAGAATTGGTGATTAAATAAAGAATTTTTTAGAAAATTCTAGAAAACTTATGTTGAATACAACTAATAGGTATATTTCAATCCTAACTTACTTCCAAAGGAAGTATATACCAAAATAAGAATTCTTACCAAGTTTGGGTGAGAAAAGGAGTTATTTGATGTCTTAAATAATTTAAATAAATGGAATACTTAGACGTAAAAAATACTTTTAATATTCATATTTTGGCACCAAAGCTTACCCAAACCAATAATTAATTATTATTTTTGTAAATGCCTTCCTTTAAAATTTGAGATCGATTGGGTAAAGAGGAGAGAGTTATGCATTTAATTGGATTCCCTAAAGTGATTGGATTAGTTTATTTATATAATTTTTCACAATTTAATATGAATTTGGAAACTAGGGTCTGGCCCCTTTGTTGTCACGCGCATCGTGGTGACTGTTGGATCTTGGATTGACGATCCAGAGATCATCACCCTTCCTCTGATCAGAATAGGATAACTAGGAATAGTGAGGATTTTTTTTTCCTTTTTTGGTTCCCTCTCTCTGTGACCCATTTGAACACTTAGAAACTCTCCCAATGAATCTGAGAGGAAGTTCCAAGTACAACCATCATAGGTTTTACCTACTTTGGAAAGCGTAAAAATGTCCCTAGACTTACAGTCTACTCAATGCCCAACCCTCCATAGTCCCACCTATGAAGGGGGATAGAAACCTCACTACAAAGCCACAACCCCTTTAGTGACACCCTACTTGAATCGAGGATCCCTACCCTCCACCCAATTCTGGTGATATCCCTGTCCACCCCTCTCGTCTCTGCTCCACACCAGGTAGAGAGAAACCTCTCTTCTTTCTCTCTACTCTGACCATCTCCGAGCCAATTGTGACTACGAGCAGGTTCGGTGGAGCAAGTCAAAGGTGGCATTGCCCTAAATTTTTTATCAAGACCCCAAAAACCCAGAGTCAACAATTAAGTTGACTCGCCTAGGGTGTTATTTATGAATAGAGAGGGAGGCATGGAAGTTGAAGAAGAGCCTAGATGATTTTACCACTTCGCCCCCATTTCCTACTCTTGTAAGGTAAGGAGTGATCTTGCCCTTTCGTCCTTTTTTTTCCTAAGCCAAGCGGACATGGGTTGACACCATGGAATGAGTCGATTGGCTCAACCGTGGCTGTGTAGCACACATGTTATATAGAGTCAGTCGTCAATGTGGAGGGCTCTAATTTGCCCAAAATGAATTAACTTGCAATGATTCTAATAAATCGTATATAGATCCAAATATAGCATATATATATATATACTTGATCAAAAAAATATAAGGAATCCAATGAAATTGCTTCCATGGTCTAGTTCCCACTTAAATTCCAAAAGTACTTAAAGATGCAAACTGTAGTAGTTTTAATGCATAGAAACCCTAATGACATAAAATGGATGGTCTTGACTTGATTAATTGATCTTAATGGGTAAAGTCTAATCAAACTTGACAAAAAGAGCATCATCTTGGATCCAATCTAAGTTAAAGAATTCACATGTCCCCAAAATTAGGGTTTTCTAAGTTGAAAAATCTTAATATGTGATGATTAGGGTATGGGAATCCTAGCCCTAATGAAACCCTAATTTGACCCCAAAACCCTAATTTAGTTCCCAAGTCAGTCTTAATGAATATTTTGTGAACACAATAGTAATACTTGGGTGGTATGCATTAATTATGGTTTGATTGCTCGATTGGTTGCATCCACTCTTGTTTACTTGGATAGTAAGTCACTTATGAAGAAAGGTGTGCGGATACACCTATGAATACTAACCTTATCGACTTCCATGGTTATATGAAGTTTCCTAGATGGATTGTAATTAAACTTCTTGTTTGTTTACTTCCTACAATCTATAACACTCATATGAGTATCACTTTATATAAACATAACTTTTTCAAGCCCATGATATTATTTATAAATAAATGTATGCATGGAAGTTATAGAGATTACCCCCATCAAGTGGGTATCCATTGAAATACTCTTGGCGAGTGAGTATAATATTATGAATACCCCCAATGAGTGGGTATGGTTAGATATTACCCCCAACGAGTCGGTACATCATTACAATACTCCCAGCAAGTGAGTATGACTGTATGAGTACCCCCAGTGAGTGGGTATACACAGAGATTGAATGAATGTAGGTTGAGAAGTTATAACAAGAAATTGCAAGTTTGATTATGTAATGATAATTGTTGCTATGGTTGTTTATGTTGTTACACCTACATGCATATGCTTTGTTTCCCCCATGCACTCAACATATTTTGATATGTTGATCATGTTTTTGTTTCATGTTGTTTTAGGTTAAACTATAATTAATTTGAAGAAATGGACTTCCAGAGAAGGTGAGACTAAAAGAAAAGACGATTAAAGTCTACTGGAGGATTTAGATAGTTTGATTTATTTCACGTTGTAAGCACCAGATGTCCATTCCATGTAACTCCCTAGAGGAGAATCTATCTTCATATTTTTATCAAACTCATTCTCATTCAATGAAATTTTTAATTATTGTTGATTACTTGCTAAACCTTGATCCTATAAGTATGATAATTTCCCTTGCCCTCTCGATCCACCTTAATTGGGGATAACAGGGGGAGGGGGTTGTTACACATATGCTTGTGAGTTTTTTTGTGTGTTGTTGTTGTTATGGTGAAAATTGGAATTTGTATATTAATGAATTTGAGAGATATAAAAATACCACATCAACCATGCACTAACATTTAATAGCAAGTACTTTGGTATCGTTGGCTTTCCCATAAAATTTTGTTGATGGAAAACCAGTGTGTAAGGAAATTGTTGTTGTTTACTATGAAAATTGGAACATGCACTGTAATGTGAAATTATGGCATGATGCTCAATGAGGAGATTTCACAAATATTCTCCAGAATGTACATGGCATAAATCTGAAAAATAACACATGCATTTGAAAGTCAACATCTACTAATGAAGTCCCCTAGAAGTATACACGTTGTGTAATGGCATGTATTCAATTATACCATGGGCTATTTGTTGTGTAGGACATCAATAAAATTAACGCTTGTCTTCCCTCCTTATTTAGAGGTTGAAGCTTTAGAAGATATGGATGTTTGTTCTGATGTCAACTGATAGTGATTTAAGGTCATGTATTCAATTATAAGATGGGATACTTAGGGAATTTTGTTCACTTGAAAGCCATTGACAAGCCATTAATGCTTATATTCCCTTTTTGTTTAGAGATAGAACCTTCAGAAGGTATGGATGCTTGTTCTAATGTCAAATGATAGTGATTTAAGTCCATGTATTCAATTATGCCATGGGCTACTTGGGAATTTTGTTCACTAGAAAGCCATTGACAGCTGAATAAATAACTTCACATGTGTTTAATGAAAAATGGTTGTCATAGGTTTGCATCAGTAGACACTGCTCTAGTCCATGGTGTGGGCCATTTAGATGTATGAATTTCTCCCATGAATCATACACGGTCTCTCTATCATTTTGGGTGAAGCTAATTAACAGGTTCCTCAATTTGGTTGCCTTGCTCATGGTGTAGTATTTGGCTAGGAACACCTTTATTAAATCATCCCAATTGATTGAATTAGCAAGAAATGGCATTAGCCATGTTTTGGATCTATCCCATAGTATGAAAGGAAATCAAAGCATGCACACTCCATCAAGAGGAACACCATTGATCTTGAATGTGCTAAGATATTGGAAGAATTCAACATCATGGAGGTTCAGACCTTCAAGAGTTGACCTATGTATTGGTTTTGTTGCGCCATTTGAATGATATTAGGTCTAATAGAAAAGGGATGCCTCAATTTACTAGGCAGTTTATTGCCTCATTGAGGTAAATTGATCAGGGGACGACAAAATCCTTCAGATGATGGTTTTCATCCATAGGTGAAGATATTTCTTCTTGACTGGAACTTATTGACGGTATGCATGAAGAAACTTTTTTAAATCTTTGGAGTTTTATTAAGGTGTGATCAACTTTAGGGTCAAAAGGAAGAGGAATCCTAGAGCTACTTCTCCTCATGTGTGGCATAGATAACTTAATTGTTTGCTACAAAAGCAAAATTAATTGATTAGTGATGAATTATGAAATGGTATATGTTGAAATAAATTGTAGCATGATAAATATGGAATGAAGGAAATGAATGTACTATAGTGAAACACTTGAACAAATATAGTGGTTTGAATGACCTATTATCGCTTACTAATTAGATTTTTCATTTTAATAAGGTTGTTAGTTCCCCAATAACGATGCCCATAACTTGTCTCTTTGTTTGCATGAGTTTTACATTTATATTATGACTCAACTCTTTTGTAGTGTAAGTATACAAGATTGATGTCATAGAGGTTGTCTCCATGAGAAATCTATCTTTGCTAAGGTAGAATTTCTAATGTTTCAACAAGCTAGGTGTAACACCTCACTTTTCACAACATGTAAATATCACTGAGCAGAAGCATTCTTACCGGTGTCACAAAATGTTGATGCTTGCAATCTAAATAAAAGGAAACACTTCGCATTGAATGAAATCATATTCATACATAGTTCTTGGAAAAAGAAAACTACATCATAATCACCTATGAAATCTAATCTACTTGGTAACATAACTAGACATGATGTAAATTATATTTAAATTCTAGATCGACTTAGTAAATGGCACCCCACCAGGATAATCTTCAAATTCTCCTAGTCTTGATTATACTTTTTATCCTTCACTAGCTTCAAGTCCTATGAACATCACGTCCCCAGCCATGCAAAATAAACATCACATCAGTAAGCAGTATTGGCACTTTATAAAAATAGACAATAATAATTTGACATGACATGAAATGATTTGACATAACTTGAACATAGATTATCTTAAGAATTCATGAGTCATTGATAACATAATGAATTAAAAAGTAACTATGTGATCTCTCTATGATGCCCACTTAAGAGCACATGATTGCTAGGAAAGCCATTGACGACCACTTGAGGTCCATGATTCGAGAAGTATATAAAACTAATTCAATTCCAATTATCTTAAAATTAACATTACCTTAATATTTGAACTTTAACATGATGGGATTTCTCCCTATTAATTCCATGATGGGATTTATCCCTCTTAAACCATAATAGGATTTCCACTTCTAAAGCATGATTCATGAATCTTATTCATAATCATCATTAGAGCTCTACCATAGACTATAAGTAAACAAACAATCAAACGATGACAGATATAGATGATGCCTTCTTAAGAAAGCATTCATAATTCATGAAGCATGCTAATATACAAAATCATAAATAAACATGCATTAAACCAAAATTACTTGTGCTAAATATGCATGTCCTGCTTACCTATAGCAAAACACTTTAAGGTCAAGTCCCCTGATTTGGGTATTTAATCACTTGTAAATTGATTTAAATCATAGCATGTATGTGAGTTCATAGTCCTTAAATCCTAATTTCGTTCATTGAATTATTGAAGTGTTTGGAAGAGGAAAACAAATTCTGAAGAGAAATTTCCAAAAAATATTTTGCATATTTTTCTGATAAAATATCAATTTACTATAAATTTCAGAATAACTAACCAATGAAACATCAGAGAAAAACCACATATTGAGTATTATCCAACTCCTTGCATTAGCGCCCAGTTAGGCCAATCGCGTGTGGCCATGCTGGCAAGAGACCACCGTCTCAGTCTCATTCATTGGTCAATGAAACAAAAGTCAAGAGTTCTGATTTTACCCATAGGGTAGTCTGACACCTTAGACATCTATGCAGGGCAAAATTGGGAAACCATACATGCAATTGATCCTTCTTAGAACAAAGAAACATCACAACAATGAAGGTTCTGACTTCATGAATCCATATTGTAAACCAAGGCATATCGATGAAGATTAAAACTAGGAATAAGTTCCTTGAGTTTCCTTGGTCACATGGACCCCTGATATGAGTGCCCTCATGCTCAGAATGTTGGAGCCAAGTCCTGCCACAACCATAGAGGGGAGTCAAGGTTGGAGTTCCAAACCATCGTGCAAGACTAGCACATAGCTATTGAGGTTGGAAAAGCCATCTCAGATGCTAGTCAGAGTCAAATACATAGCTTTCTAGTCCAAAAGACCATTGAAGTAATCGGTCCATTACTGCCAGTGATGGTCAGTAAGCATATCTATAGGACATGATGTTTCAGGAAATCACACGACAAAGTGTCAGTTGCAAAAGTGAGGTCGAAGCTCAGAGATGCTCACCTAGGAGTCAATTGCAAAAATGGTGGCATCTTCAGAGGCAGTGAGGCCAAAGTTGTTGGGGATGAAATTGAGTAGGTGGTAGAGTTCAAGAGAAGTAGGGTTTCAATTGGCCAAAGAGGAGAGAAGAGTGGAGTCAGGCGTTGATCTGAGATCCCTTAAAAAGTAGTTTGATGAGGTCATGTGGTCTGGAGATATGGTGGCGGCAATAGAAGTGATAGCCTCATTGGGTGTTTCATCCATAGGGCATCAGAAGGGGTGAATAAGGGCCCCATAGATCTGGGGTGATGAGACAAAATCATTGGAGTAGATAATTTGATCTGAGGTGGATGGATGCGTGAGAAAGAATTGGACAAAGGCAAACACAGGAACCAATTATAGACGTGAAAAAAGAACGGAGGTAGGGGACGATGGACTAGATGTTGGATCGTGCACCACTATAGAAATGGCTTATAACATCATATTTAGAGGTGTCAGTTGTATCTCTAAAACCTCTGCCTAAACCCTAAAACGTCGGCTGAAAGCACAAACCGACATCTATATGTGAAGACCGACCAGACACGGGTATCGCTTTTTATTTAGCGTCGGTTGCTTAATAAGAAATCGACGCCTAAAATCATCCGCCAAATCCAATTTTTTCAGTGCAAAAAATTACCTCCAAAATTTCACATACGGCATCGGTTATTTACCAAATAACCGACGACTAAAGATTTTTCACAAGACAGAAATCGGGCCCACATTTGTCGTCAGTTTTCATGCAAGAACCGACGTCGATGTGTTTTCACGTGCTGTCACTGCAAAAAAATTTAGAGTTTAGGTTGCCCAATTGGCGTCGATTTTTTATGGAGACCAATGCTTTCGGATCTTAGGTGTCAGTTTCCAAAACAACTGACGATGATTATTAACTTAATAGGCCTCGCGAAACAAACTCTTCCCCATTCTCGATTTGTTTCATCACAAAACACAGCTCTGGTGATTCTATTTGACCTGTCGCTCATCTGCTGTCATCTGCCGCTGCCACCTGCTTGTATGCTCAACACCTCCTCCTGCTTGTGTGCTCAAGGCTGCCGCCTGCCCGTGTGCTTAACGTCGCCGCCGCCTGCTCAACGCCGCCACCTACCTGTGTGCTCAATGCTGTCGCCACCTACTCAATGTCGTCGCCTGCCTGTGTGCTCAATGCTGTCACCGCCTACTCAATATTGTCACCGCCTACTCATGTGCTCAACGCTGCCGCCTGCCCGTGTCCTCAACACCGCCGATGCCTGCTCAACGCCGCCTGAGGAGTTGTTGCACCGTCGGAGCTTGAGCCTGAGGTCACCGGAGCTAGCATCTGCTTCCCCTACTGCTAGGTAGGTTACTGATTTCCATCAACTGATTAGTATTTACTTATCTACTGATTTATATTTACTTATCTACAGATTTGTATTTACTTATCTATTGATTTGTTCATCTAATGATTTTTTATTCATCACATTATTTAAATTTAGGCCTTTGTATTTGTTCATCTACTTTTTCAAATTATTTAATCATCTACTAATTTTTCAAACTACTTATGTACTGATTAGTATTTACTTATCTACTTATTTGTATTTATTATCTATCAGTTTTATTCATTTATCTAATGATTAGTATTAATGTACTATTTTAACTTGTCTAATCTTCATGCTTGACCTAATTCAGTAAATTTTGATGCATGTTGAAATAAGATTCAAACTTGTCCATTCTAACATCCTAATTTGATTTGATAATGTGCTTTGAACCTTGAAACATGCCTGTTAAAGATACATTGATGTTGAATCTCAAACTTAACTCACATGTGGGTCTTCTATTTCTAAAATGATTATGTGAACTCCTAAATTAGTAACATATATTATTCTTTGTGCACCCAAATACCTTGTGAATCATGTATGCACCCTAAGGTGATTAAATGCCTAAATCTTGACTTGAAATATGACCTAGTATGTATGTTGATTTATGAAGCTCTAGTTAAAACTTCAAGATTGACCCCTAATTAATACATTATAACAAAATTGAATCATGCATTTGTATTGTTGCAGGTGATGTTGACTTCCTATTGATTTTCATATATTTCTTCTTCATCCTTCAAGTGAGGTATAATATTCTCACTCTCCCAATCTGCCATTAGGCTTCATTTTGATTCAAATCTTTGATATATGGAATCATGGTGTATTTACTGTTTAGTATTTACTGACAAGCATGATTAAATGATGTTACACAAAACTTAGGATATGAATGATGAAACTAGGATTGTAGGTATAAGAATGACAACATACATGTATTTGTTGGCCAGTATGGTGAGTGGTTAATTAATCAGTACTAGATTTAAACTTAGGATTAATGATTCCACCATATAGTTGATTACTATTGAATAATTAGGGTTAATGATGCATTAATGAACTTAATTAATTAGATTTGTACTTAGTTTCTCTAAGATTGTGTAGTTGATTAATATTGATTAATTAGGGTTAATGATGCATGAATGAATTTAATTAATTGATAGTGCTTTCTTTATTTCTTTTTGATGATGATGATGCTCCACTCGCCGCCACTGGACACCGCCTACACCTCCTCTGCTTCACCTCCAGTGTCGGCTACCTTCACCTCCAGCCCGGCCACCCCCACCTCTGGCTACCGCCACCACAGCCTGCTCGATCCACCAGTGTGGTGAGTGGTTAATTAATTAGATTTGTACTTAGTTTCTCTAAGATTGTGTAGTTGATTAATATTGATTAATCAGGATTAATGATGCATGAATGAATTTAATTAATTGATAGTGCTTTCTTTCTTTATTTATTTCTTGCTTTCTTTCTGATGATGATGATGATGATGATGATGATGACCCCATATACACCCATAAGCTTTGTTTTCCACTTTCAAAACTGAAAGACGGAGTACTACAAAGTAGTGTGGTAATAGGAAAGAGCATACAGAACAAATTGTTATCGACTTATGAAACTAGACAACTCAGAGGAGAGGGGATAGGCAACCCCACCTTCATTTTCTTACCGACGGTTGAGGTCAAGAAACACAAATCCATATTATAAAAAGTTACACGTAGGGTTTTGTTTATAACTTTTTCTCTATTACTAGTAGCCCTTAGATTCTGATTTGTGTTATATAGCAAAGAATGTAAGGGTACTGCATACAATTACAATTTATGATTTTATAATTTCTCTTTAGGTTTAATAAGGTAGTGGTACAAAAACATCAAAGGATTTGAAGTTGAACATATTCTTTTCTTTAATTTTGCATATTATAAAATAATCATTCTGTATTGTATGAAAGATTGTAGAGGAGCAAGAACACAAACTTTGAATTTTCTTTCCAAATATAAGATTGGTTGTTGTCTTGGCTGGAAGGGTTGTATGAACCTTTACTTTTTAGTATTTGAATTACTAACTTGGTCTTGTGTGTTTTAATAAAGTCATATGTACTATAGCAACGGGAGTTGCCTCCTACCAATCTCCATGCGTATGATAGGTTGTGTGGAGGACATGGTCCTTTTTCAGGATCTGAAGAGAAATGTCATTAGAGAGAATTTTCATCCCTCATTTTTAGTGACTTTTTTCTTCTTTAACGGTAACGTATATCGTTCCTTTTCACCCTACTTTATCCACGACGTTCAACTCAATTTTTTATTTATTAGAAAAAGCAGTGCAATACCTATTTATGGGTTTTGAAAACAATCTAACATTTTTAAAGCGGTGTGTAGTTCCAATTGACTTATTTGGTATTGATCATAACTTTATGTGCGACCCCTAGAAACTTGCGGTTGTAGCACGGAGAGAAGAGAGTGCAGCTCGAAGTAGGGAGAAGTGGAAAGGGCTAGAGAGACAGAGGATGTGATTGGATGAAGGCCCTATGTGTAGGAATGGGAAATGGGAAGAATGTGTAGAGAGGCAGGAGAGAAATTTTGACGTTGGTAGTTGTTCCCGCGTCGGAGGAGGTTTACTATTGGTGCATGAAAACCAAAGCAGCATGCAGGCACAACTCTCACCTCCACCCATGACCGTCGCTGACTACCAACCACCTCTCATGCCTCAAGCACCACTTAGGTATGGTGTAATTCTAATAGGAATTATCAAGTCTAGGTCCCTAGGGTAAGTGGTATGGTGAGAGGAGGGTTAGGGCGGAGGGCCAGAGGAGGATGAGGGGTGTGGTAGGGTGGGAGGAGGGTAGGGGTGGGGTAGGGTGGAGGGCCGGGGGAGGGGGAGGGGGAGGAGGGAGGGTGGTGTGAGGAGGGTAGGAGTGGGATAGGTGGGAGGAGTGAGGGCCAGGGGAGGAGGGTAGGGGTGGGATAGGTGAGATGAGGAACAAGGAAAACACAAAAGTAGAGGGAAGAAGGGGCTTTTATTAGTATCTCTTACATGGTGCCCTAGTTTGACATATATGGCTAATGTAAGGATTAGTGTAGATAGTTTAATAGATACAATGAATAACTTAGTTACCATCCTCATCATCATCAATTATTTCTCCGACATGAATATGAAATAACCCATCATTGTTGTGTGTTGTTAGTACTGACATTTATATTACTTTTTCTTAACATTTTACATTGCTGTAGGCATATAAGGGTGGTTGACCTTGTTTAGACGAGCCGAAGGTATCCCCTCGGATGGAAGCTCAAGAAATGGGGTGAGCTGGCACTTGGCTGGAGCTCAGACTCAGTATCTCCTGCCCGCCCTTTGCGGGAGGTAGAAGATGAGTTCTGGGCCCTAGGATCAAGGCGCGGATCCGTGGCCTTCAGATCGGACGGCAGAAATTGGAAACCGGCTAAGTGGTCCGCGCCCAACACTTTAATGGGCCGCATGACCTGAAGTTTGATCAATTAAATCAAAAACCTAGGTCCTAGAGTAGATTAGGTGACATAATACACCAAATTTCAAATGTGAATAATGATGATGATGATTGTTGATTCTGGACCATGTTGTTGTTGTTTAAGTTGTGTATCTAGTCTAGTGTCTCTCTCTTCTCAGTTATTTTACTTATGCACATGTTTAGGGGTACAATAACCCCCTTGTTTAGTTACTGTTTTGGACAACAACACCGCTAAATGTTCATAAATATATTATGATGATGATGATGATGGAACTACAGGTTTCTACATGTGTGTGATGAATCATGTGATTAAATGTGCTTATACATGTGTGTGATGAATCATATGATTGAATGTTCTTATACATGTGTGTGAATCACATGATCCATATATAATATTGTCCATCTTATTAATTTTGCAGGTTTGTGGCCTGTTGTTGGTTGATATCAATGGATATTGTAAACTTGCAGTTCAGAACTAAACTGCAGGTTCTGCATCCTGCTGACCATCCATACAACAGGCCTACAAACTGATAAGAAAAAAAACAGAACATAGGTGTCAGTTATTAGTATAAAACTGACAACAAAGACATACAACATCAGTTATTAGCAACAAACTGACGTCTATGTGGCTATGGGTGTCGATTATATATAAAAATCGACACCAATGGTGCCCTTACTGGCACGTTTTATTGGTGGTGGGAAGGGTTATATAGTGTCATTTTTGTGAAATGTCGACTTCTTTGACTTGGATATAGTGTCAATTTTATTAAATAACTGACGCATATAGTGCCCTTGCTGGCACATTTTTGGTGGTGGGAAGGGTTATGGCGTCAGTGTTAAAACCGACATTGAAGGGTTCAACTTTTAGCGGCGCCCACTTGGGTGTCGCTTTGAAACCGACACAAAAAGCCTTAAATAACCGACACTAAAGGTCGGTTCTGTACTATTGGTGGATGGATGGAAATTGATGCATGCGTAAAAGGAAAAGAAAAAGACAAAGGGACATGACAGGGGACATACCTGAATCTTAGCTCTAATAATCACATTCTTAATCAAATTTATATAGAAATGTTCCCAATTGGTTCGAAGGGTCAAACATGGTCAAAATGATCCAAAATTTGACCAAATGTTAATACAAAAGTTCAGATCCTTACTAGATAATTAGATTTATGTTCTATACATGTTTTGCCCATAGTTTCCATAAATGTCATTTTACTTGATTTTAGTGCATTAATGGGTGAAATAAGTGGAAAATACTTTCCTTAATTGTTTTCTTGAGTCCAAATCTGAGATGACTACTTATTATCCACTTAATGTTCATGTCCTTTATCTTTCATGCCTTTTTTAGAAACGTTCTCGGAGGAGAGAGAAAAAGAAAAATAAATGATACTTTCCTTTAATATTAAAATTCATAAAGGACAAAGAGATAACTTCTTGCTGAAGGTTCCTATTCCATATGCATATTTTCAAATTCCACTTATTTTCTCTTTGCCTTTTATTTCTTTTAAACATTTTCAAGAATAGGAGAGAAAAAAGGAAAAGGGGAACTAATGTTCATCAATTTAAGTTAATTGCAACACATAATGCACATATGGCCGACAAGGAGTGGCTCAAGTGGTCAAGAACAATGTCTCCTAACAAAGGGACCCAGGTTCAAATCTTAGTTGCCGCCTCGATTTACCACCCTCCTGGGCATTTGGCCTCTGCCATGGGCATGGGTGAGGGGGAGAAAATGCCTCTCTTAATCCCATTATGCACATATGAAAGAGAAAATATATTTTGGGCTTCATTTTGTTCTTTTCACTTTATTATCCTTTAAAAAATTTCATTTCATGGTCAATTTACATCAAGCCCCTCAATTATTTTTTATTTTAGTAAAACCACATTCTAAGGTTTAAAATACTTTTGAAAATTTGGGATGTCACAATTCTACCCACCTTAAATAAATTTCATCCTCAAAATTTGTTTAGGCTACTACCCACTTTAGGTTTTTGCTTACTCTTCATTAAATGAAATTTAACATTTCAAGGTCCATTTATGCTCAAAATTTTGCATGAAAAGAAATATGTAATATAAGGCATATAAGTTTCATGATGAATATGTGAACATGAATTAACTATTACTTTGATCAACTTATTCATAGGGTTTATGAAACCACATCATTACTGCACCTAGGGCATCTACCTCAACCTTTTCATGACTTTCTAATATTAGATTTAGATGACTATCAAATCTTAGGCCTACTAGGTACCTCCTACATTCCTAGATATGTGGTGATCAGGCACATAAACCAGAGATGTGGGATCTTGACATGCTACCTCTCACCAACCTACTAGTACATGTGTCCCATACCACATGAACTAGTAAGAAAAGAGAGATGCTTCAAAGGTATCATGCTTATGACATTCCTCTTCAATTCTCAATTGGATGGCCATAATCAATGAGAATGGAAAGGCTAACTCACTAGATAGGGTTAGGTTGATATTGGAGATCTAAACTATGTGGTCATATATCTTTGGCCTTTCTATATCTCCTAGTTTGAAAACTCTGGTCATTCTAGGTCACATTATCTTCTCTTGGGAATCCATTCCTAAACCCTAATTTTACATATTCATTCCAGGGAGACTATGAGAATCATATTTGCCTAGTGCCATTTACCAAATTTCTCTGATACCATAATATAACACCCCACTTTTCACATGTAAATATCACTTAGCAGAAGCATTCTTACTCAAGGGGGTGACACAAAATGTTGATCTTTGCAATTTAAATAAACAAAACACTTTGCATTGAATGAAATTAGATTCATACATAGTTCTTGGAAAAAGAAAACTACATCATAATCACCTAGGAAATCTAATCTACTTGGTAGCATGACTACACATAATGTAAATGATATTGAAACTCTAGATCGACTTGGTAAATGGCACCCCACCAGGATAAGCTTAAAATTCTCCTAGTCTTAGCTGTCCTTTTTATCCTTCACTTGCTTCAAGTCCTACATACATCGCCTCTCTAGCCATGCAAAACAAACATCACATCACTAAGTGATAATTGACACTTTATAAAATTAAAATTAATAATTCATCATGACATGAAATAATTTGGCATAACTTGAACATGGATTATCTTAATAATTCATGAGTCATTAATAACATGAAGAATTAAACAGTGAATATATGCATCTCTCTATGATGCCCACTTAAGAGCACATGATTTCTAGGAAAGCCCTTGATGCTAGGAAAGTCCTTGATGACCTCTTGAGATCCATGATTGGAAAAGCATATAAAACTAATTTAATTCCAATTATCTTAACATTAACTTTACCATGATCTTTGAACTTTAACATGATGGAATTTCTCCCACGTAATGCCATTATGGTGTTTCTCCCTCTTAAATCATAATAGGGTTTCCTCTTCTTGAGCGTAATTCATTAATATTATTCATAATCATAATTAGGGTTATACCATATACTATAAGTAAACAACCAATCAAATAGTGATATATTAACATGATGTCTTCTTGAGAAAGCATTCATAATTCATGAAACATACTAATGTGCATAATCATAAATAAACATGAATTAAGCCAAAATTACTTGTGCCAAATATGCATGGCCCGCTTACCTACAGTAAAACACCTTAAGGTCAAGTCCCATGACTTGATTGGGTCTTTAATTGCCAGTAATTTGATTAAAAACATAGCATGAATGTGAGTTCATAGTACTTAAACCCTAATTTTGTTCACTGAATTATTAAAGTATTTGAAAGAGGAAAATAATGTCTAAAACCAACACCAGTTGATAGAAAATCTAGATAGCTTTCCAAAACATATTTTGCATATTTTTTTGATAAAATATCGATCTGGTACAAATTTAAGAAGAACTGACTAATGAAAAATCAGATAAAAACCACATATTGAGTATTATCCAACTCCTGGCATCAACGCCCAGTTGGGCCAATCACGTGTGGCCATGCTGGCAAGGGACCATAGTATCAGTCTCACATGTTGGTTAACAAAACAAAAGCCCAAAGTTTCTATTTTACCCATAGGGTAGCTTGACACCCTGGACATCGATGCCGGGCAAAATCAAGAAACTGTGCTTGCAATTGTTCCTTCTTAGAACAAAGAAACAACACAACAATGAAGGTCTCGACTTCATGAATCCAGATTGTTAACCAATGCATATCGATTAAGATCAAGATTGGGAACAAGTTCCTGTGAGTTTTCTCAGTCATAGGGACCCGTGATACGAGTGCCCTCATGCTTAGAAACGTTGGAACCAAGTCCTACCATGGATGTACAGGGGAGGCGAGGTCGGAATCCCAAACCATCATGCAAGACCAGCACATAGCTATTAAGGTCATAAAAGTCGTCTAAGATGCTAGTCGGAGTCAAATTCATAGTTTTTTGGGCCAAGAGACCATTGAAGCAGTCGGACCATTACCACTGATGATGGTTAGTAAGCATGTCTATAGGACACAATGTTTCTAGAAACCGCATGACAAAGCGTCGAATGCAAAAGAGAGGTGGAGGGTCAGAGATGCTCACCTAGGGGTCAATTGTAGAAATGGTGGCGTCTTCAGAGATAGTGAGACCAAAGTTGTTAGGGATTAAACTGAGTAGGTGATAGAGTTCATGATTAGTAGGGGTTCAATTGGACAAAGAGGAGAGAAGAGTGGATGTCGATGTTGCTCTAATGTCCCTTAAAAGGAGTGTGATGTAGTCATGTGGTATGGCGCTATGGTGGCGGTGAGGGAAGTGAGAGCCTCATTGGGCATTTCATTCACAGGGCATGAGAAGGGATAAATTAGTTCCCATTAAATCTGGGTTGATGAGACAAAATCGTTGGTGAAGATCTGAGGAGGGGGGGATGAGGGAGAAAGAATTGGAGAATGGCAAACATAGGTATTGGTTACATATGTGAGAAAAGAACAGAGGTAGGGGATGATGGACTGGTTGTTGGATCATGGATGGATGCCTACTGGTGAGTGAAAAAAAGGAAAAGAAAAAGAGAAAGGGGGTGATAGGAAAAATAGCTTTAATAATCATGTTATTTGGATTAGTCATTAAACCTTAATCAAATTTATATAGAAGTGTTCCCAATTGATTTGAAGGGTCAAACAAGGTCAAAATGATCCCAAATCTTGACCACATGATAACATGGAAGTTGACATCCTTCCTGGATAACTAGATTTAGGTTCTATGCATGTTTTGCCCATAGTTTCCATAAATGTCATTTTACTTTATTTTAATGCATTAATGGGTTAAATAAGTGGAAAACACTTTCCTTAATTGTTGTCTTCTGTCCAAATTTGAGATGACTACTTATTGTCCACTTAATGTTCATGTATTTTATCTTTAATCCCTTTTTGAGAACTTTTTTGGAGGAGAGAGAAAAAGAAATGATACTTTTTTTAATATTAAAAGCCATAAAGGATAAAGGGAAAACTGCTTGCCCAAGATTCCTATTCCATATTCATATTTTCAAATTCTACTTCTTTTCTCTTTTCCTTTTATTTCTTTTAAAAAATTTCAAGAATAGGAGAGAGAAAGAGGAAACGGGAACCAACATTCATCAATTTGAGTAAATTGCAACACATAATGCACATATGAAAGAGAAATATATTATGGGCCTCATTTTCTTATTTTCACTTTATTGTCCTTTAAAATTTTCATTTCATGGTCTTTTTACATCAATACCCTTAATTATTTTTTATTTAAGTAAAACCAAATTCTAACATTTAAATTACACTTGAAAATTTGGGATGTTACACTAGGTCTCTGAAATATTTTTTGGTGGTTTGCATGAATTGAAAATTGTTGAATGAAATTAGAGTTGGAATTAAGACTAATGGGTTCTATCAAATCAAGAGAAATATTTTGGTCAGTGGGTTTCACATATCCACGCATCTCATTCTAAAAGACCATAAAATAAATAAGCACCATTCATTCTTACAGGAAATGAAGTGGTCCATGCATCACTCTCTTAGATATATGGAGTAGCCTAGTCTGCACCTAACACTCTTATAGTTAGACAAGTTCTAAACCTCTTGATATTCCCCACTTTTAACTTAAGCACTCTTGTATATTAGATTACTAGCTCAAATGAAATTTACACCTTTCGACATACTCTCTCATGATACATCAAAAGGCATAAGAGACGTATCATATGTGATCAATCAATAATATTTGCAGTGAAGATTGCAAACACTACTAAATAAGAATCACAAACACTACTTAACTATTTGGAATAATTATTTAATATGAAAAAACATGGTGTCTACTCCCCTACACCCAAGAAAAGCAGCTACTCTCTCAGGTCTAGATCATATAAACACAGAGAAAGTTCATCCATGGGCTACATTATAAGATTGATAAAGTATAATGCATATTCAAGGTAAAGAAGAAAGATGTTGTCTTGTCATCTTTTATCCTCATCCTGTGATTTGGACATGATGGAGATATTCAATTGATGGAGGACGACATGAAGGACAGGACATTGGTGGAGAAGATTTCCTCCTACTTCTCTTCCCACACTCTAGTAGGGTGCAATTCATCATCCTCTCTCTTGATGCATGACTATCATATTTCTTGACCTAATATGGATTCGGTCCTTCCCTTGCATGAGGATGAATTCTATCTATAGGATGACAACACTTCCATTTTTCTCAATTTTGTTGGTGGACAATTATACATAATATACTTGACTTTTACATTATGTAATTTATAGATCAAAAATGGTGTTGGGAAAAATTTATACACTGTGTAGTCAAGAATTACATCATGTACTCTACATGCCAATAGATGGTAGGGAATTGTTGTCATTCCATAACAGTTTATTTACATTGTGTAATTTCTATATCTTTTTGGCTTGGTTTATTGACGAGGAACACCCCATGTAATAATTTTTTTCAGGATAAATGCCCTCCATCTTCACGAAATATGATGTTTCTTTCTTTATGTCATACTTTGAGTCTATTCAAGTGGGAGATATGAAAAAATAATGATATTAACCATCAAAAATATGAGGAGGATAAAAAAATAGAAAATAGCATAATTGGGCGTTTTTGGTGCCTAAGGATGATAAACCATATGATAAGTGCCAAATATGTCATTAAAATGAGGTATAAAATGTGTTGACTCACTATTTAGTCCGTTTTAAGAAAATAGGTCAATAGTTAGTGTCACTTTTATAGTGGACTTTACTTATCTTACTAAAAAGTTAGGTTAAATAACATATAGTAAGGTCATAGCAGTGGGACAACAAATATAGGTTGTTGTAGTGGGTTTGATTAGTTAGTCAACTAATATCTAATTAGATCGACTAATGATCGCTAGTTGAAAAACTAGTGAGACCAATTGGAGGGAGAGAATGGTGGTTTGGAGCCACTTTAACTTGTGCCACTAGCCACCATTGGATCAAATAGAGGGCCAATTGATAGATTAATGGACCAACAAGAGTAACATTGCAACCAATCACCAATCATATTAAAACATTAATTGTAATTGGGATCTAATTACAAATAACAACATGTGATCCTATGTTAACATACCCTATATACCACAAAACCCAACGATCAAGATGTGGTGATGTTAGGGGAAATTTAAAAAAAAAAGGAAACTAAGGAAGAAATAAAATGAACCGGTAAAATCAAGATAGGTTAACCAAAGGTAAGCATATAAGTTTAAAATATTTTCTCTTATCCATATGAATATTGTATGAGATCATTTTTAATAGTATTCTTAAGCTCGCCCTTCTCTCTCTTTCCATCATTTCTTTCTATAGGAGGTAACTAAGACTATAAGAAATGGAACAAATCCTATTAGAGGTGGATTCTGGAATTTTCTTCCCAAAATTGAGTTTGATGAGCTAGAATTAAATCTAGATCATTATCATCAAGTGAGTGGGTGATGTTCTCTATGTGAATTGACAAATAAACAATAAAATTATGAAATATATGCTCAAATCACAAAAACTTGTTATCACTCTAACTATTTTAGTTTATATAATTGTTAGATCAAAGATGATTGATTTGTTAGTACTTCTTGAATCCAATATGGTAGCTTAAATGGATGTTCTCAAGCCAAGATTTTATAAAATAAAGTCAGTCTATTCATGCATGTTTGTTCTAGTTTCTTACTCATGATGTGTGAATGATGATAAATTGATTTGAATAGAGGGCTAATTGACAGATTAATGGACCAACAAGAGTAACATTGCAACCAATCACTAATCATAATAAAACATTAATTGTAATTGGGATCTAATTACGAATAACAACATGTAATCCTATGTTTACATACCCTATATACCACAAAACCCAACGATCAAGATGTGGTGATGTTAGGGGAAATTAAAAAAAAGGAAACTAAGGAAGAAATAAAATGAACCAGTAAAATCAAGATAGGTTAACCAAAGGTAAGCGTATAAGTTTAAAATATTTTCTCTTATCCATATGAATATTGTATGAGATCATTTTTAATAGTATGCTTAATCTCTCCCTTCTATCTTTTTCCATCATTTCTTTCTATAGGAGGTAACTAAGACTATAAGAAATGGAACAAATCCTATTAGAGGTGGATTCTGGAGTTTTCTTCCCAAAATTGAGTTTGATGAGCTAGAATTAAATCTAGATCATTATCATCAAGTAATTGGGTGATGTTCTCTATGTGAATTGATAAACAAACAATAAAATTATGAAATATATGATCAAATCACAAAAACTTGTTATCACTCTAACTATTTTAATTTATATAATTGTTAGATCAAAGATGATTGATTTTGTTAGTACTTCTTAAATCCAATATGGTAGCATAAATGGATGTTCTCAAGTCAAGATTTTATAAAATAAAGTCAGTCTATTCATGCATGTTTGTTCTAGTTTCTTACTCGTGATGTGTGAATGATGATAAATCGATTTGAATACTTGAGCATAAATGAGATGAAATTTAAATTCATACAATTTCAATATTGGTTTAGAAATGGAAAATAAGTAAAATGATGTCATCCATGGGGTTATATAGAAGTTTGAATGACCCCATAGTTAAGGTGGCAATTTTTTGCTACATAATCACTATAGTATGTAAGATTTAGAAGAAAATGACTGGAATATATAAGTATAGTGAAGGAGGTTCTTAAGATCCTAAAATTTATCTACGTTATTTATTGGATTCTTAGAAGAATTATATGTATGAGTGTGAGTTTGAGTTGGAACTTGATAATAATGATGAGTAATCTCTTTAAGGGTTTTCTCAAATGATTGAAGTCTAAAATAGAGAACCCAATAAAGATAATATGAATGTGTATATTGCATGAGATATTAATATGCTTACAAGCCCATGATAAGAATGGGGTATAATATAAAAATTCAACAACTAAAATGAAAGTAGAATTGATGTGAAGTGGTCATGAGATATAGTCAAGCAGTTAAAGTAGTGCATTTTTTTAACTTTAGTATTGCATTGATTTTTTTCATCATCCAACTATTGTGCATCCACATCTCCCTATATGTGGACGTGCGGGGAGGAGGATGGCTCCTCGACCATTTGATTGGGGTAGCAATTTGTGGCCCCTCAATCAAGTGACCGGGAGCACCCGTGGTTGAGAGACTAGATCTAGAGATCTCTATCCTCTAGTCGTCCTACCCAATTGGGAGATAATAGTCCTTAAAAGCCTAGACAAAGAAGAAAATAAAAATACACAAGAACGAACAACGAAAAAAAGGAAAAGGAGTTACTTTTTTTTAATTCATAACTTTCAAATTGTAAGTCCAAAAATTGTGAAATTTTCTCTGTAGTTCTACAAAAATATGTTCTCTTAGTAGAAATAGACTGTGATGAAAATTATGGTGTTAATATAGGTCAAAAATTCAATATATTTAGAAAGTGTTTATGCATTTAGGATTGCTTAAAAGGGGTTCATTTTGCACATACCCAACCATAAATTGATAATTGAGCAACATTTAACTTAAAGTTATTGAAAAGATTAAGAGAGAGTTATAAGAGTGAAATTTAACATGTAAAGAGTTGAGAGGTACATCAAAGTGATAGAGATAAAATTCACTTCACGATATCCTCTCCTTAAAATAAGTTTGTCCTCAAATTTAGACATCTTTATAAAGATTAGGAAAATGATTCTCCATGTTTTTCTTGAGTTCCTGCACGACATCATCACAGTTGAGATGTTTGTAGAGTACTTTAACCACACCAATATTCTTATTCATGAGCTCTTTGCTATGGCTATCAAGGATTTTAATGGGAACTTCTTGAAGGCAAGTGTATCCTTTAGATCAATAGGTTCATGATTAAGGACATGTATGGGCTCTTTAATGTATCACTTGAGGTTGAATACATGAAAAACATTAGGAATCATGCTATATTGAGGAATTAAGCTATCATGTAAGCATATTCTCTAGTACGGTCTAGAATTTTGGAAGATCTTAGATATCTAGGACTAAGATTTTGTATTGTCTTTACAATCACGCTTATACACTTGATATTTAGAAAACATGTTCTCCCTATTAGAAATACATGTATGTCCTATGAGCATTTGCATATGACTTCTGTCTACCATGTACCCATTTTGGCCTCTGCTTCATAAGACCCACATTCATATTTCTTAATTGTAAGTGTCTTTGTATGTCTTTTTGCAGTTTTCTAGGCCATGAGTGAATGATAATATTGGATCCATGAGCTTCTTATAATATATTAACCTTTGATTCATAATCTTTAGTACCCACATGTGCTAATTGTAAAATATGCCACTGCCCATGCTAATAGAAAGGTGAGCCTAGGGATGTTCTAGAATTTTCAGCATATCCTATAGACTCGAGCTACTCTGTTGAGCTATGAGTATTTTAGACGAAGATCAAGATTTACATTGAGACTGTCCAGTGTGATTCTATCACCCAGTTGTCTTAGGGCCCAAGGAGATGAATTATTCATATGCTTCCACTCAATGGTGAAAATAGTCTAACACTTTGCCTACTTTCTACTAAGTGTGTATGCCTCTACATTTGCCTTAATTGGGTGGTATAAAATCATTAAATAATAGTCTTAAGGTATTCAACAATATCCTCTGTCTTAGGTTTATATTTTCTATTTAAATATATATTTCAGACTATTATGATCAGTGAGGATATGAAAACTTACACCATATAGATAATGATATATAGACAAGGTGTATCTATACATATTTAGCTATTGTTTCCATACATATAAAGGATTTGAATTAAATATGCATTCAATTAAAGGATTTCTATTGGCATTTCCCTCTTTGATATTTAGGTTAAAGTGTGACCTTGTTGATGATCAGGTGGCTTACCCATGGTGGCCTGTGGGAGGATAGGGGAAATTCTATGAAATATCCTTCTTCTTTGCAAATGTGACATACATGCTTTTAGAAGCAGTATTGTCCTTGTAACATCCCAGGTCTTGAGGCCTCCAACAAATAATACCTTAAAAGGAATCATTTGACTACCCATATCATGAAGGTATACCTCCTTTTCATGGAGCCCATCACTAAGAATTCTATGGTTAAGCGTGCTTAGTCCAGAGTAGTACTAGGATGGCAACCAGTCAGGAAGTTGATCTCGACTAGTGTGTGAGTGAGGACAAAACACATAGTTAATGCCATTTTTCATTCTTTAAACTATACTAGAGCCTTGGGTATGGGGATTGGGCATTAAAAATGGTATCAGAGCTAAAACCCCTCCAATAGATGGGGCCCATGTGGGCATTTGGTATGCCAATCTTGAGTCGTGAAGTACAATATGTTGGAAAGGGTTATCCATGGTGATATAGCCACCCTTATGTTGGTAGTTATGATTGAGAGTTGGGTGCATGTGGATCATTGTGGGTCTACATTGGAATGGGGAATGAGTATGAGGCCTTATAGTTGAGCCTTGACGAGGATGTCAAGAGTCTAAGTGTGGAAGATTATAAGATCCCAGGTCTTCAGTCCTCAAATAAATAATGATCTTAGAAGGAATTATCAGACTACCCATATCACTAAAGTTCACCTCCTTTCCAGGGATCCCGTCACTCAGAGCTTTGTGGTTAAGCAACCTTATGCGTGAGTGAGGACAAAGCATGTAGTCAAGACCAGTGGTAGTTTGTGGGGCCATTTATCATTCTTGAAACTCTACTAGAGCCTTAAGAAGTGGGTATGAGCATTAAAATCTTAGATGTGTGGTTCCACACATGGTGCATCAAGAAGTGTTGCTTAGTTTGTTGTCATTGTCGTCTTTCCTTGATTATTATTGTGTTAGTTGTTACCTCGGGCTTGTGCTCTATTTCAGACAACATTGTTCATGTGGCCATTGTTCTTGTTCCTATTCTTATTTCCATGGTGTATCCCTATTTGTTTTAGGTTAGTAGGTCTCACATTAGTAAAACCTATATAGGCTTGGCTTGACATTTTTCAGTGTCCCGCACTAAGGTTCTCTCCATGGATGAGACTCTATCATAGGAGACTTAGAAGGTGGTAGCTTGGGATGATGAGAAGAAAGCATGCAGGGTAATGTGGAGTCCATCCAAGAACTAGTATACCATATCTTCTCAAGTTGAACCTTGGGATGGTATTTTAGGAAATAGAAACTCCTACCGCATTCTTCCACATATAGGCTTCCCTAATGAGGTTATGGAATTGTTTTATTTTTATTTTCTCTCAAAATGGACATGAACCGATTGGTGAATATAGTTTGAAGGCTTCCCAGTTCAAGGGGATCACTTGTTGTGAGTGAATTTTATTCTCCTACTAAAGGTTGATTGATCATATCAGCTAGTAGGTGTCATATGTTACCTTGTCTTTATCATGGAATCTAAGGACCCTAAACATATATTTTCCATGACAATTGTCCAGGCATCATCTTTTTCAAGGACATCAAGATTGTCCTCTTTGTGGAAGGCTTTAGGGTTTAACCTTAGGAAGTCTAATATTGTAGGGGCCCTAGGGTTTGGATCAAGTTTGTTTGTTGTGGAACCTCAAGGTGTGCATATTGTCCATAAGGAAACGCCTTCGATCATCTCAGTCCCTAGTTGCCGTGGTCTTAAGGATAGGAATTTATTATCATTCCTTGGGTTCGATCCTAACCCTCTTTCATTTGCCTTTATCATTAGACTTGGTGCACAAGGAAACAATTGATTATTAGTTGAATCAATTTTTGGAGGCAACTACATGAGACTTAGTTACGTGAGTACCTCATCATAGTTCAAAACTCAACATTATATTAAATTATCATTATCACTTGTAGGTTCATGTGAGATATTGTAATTGTGTCTCAAACATGTGTAGAGGCTCATGTATTTGGCTCTGATACCAATTGTCACAGATATGTTATTATCCAATTATCAATCCTACCGCATATATGGATAGTTTTAAAGGAATTCAAGCATGTGCACCTGAATGGCTCAAACCACAAAAGCATATATATGAGCAAAATGACAATTGTATCATTCATTATGAGATGAATCATAATATTTTACATAATAGCATGTAAGAAACATGGAAAGATAAGATACACACTTGGAATAAAATTAACTAGATACATAAGGATAATTCAACTTCTTTTTTAATTAAGCAAATCCCTCATGCAGTTCAGATTTCACATTACATGTAACAGTCTAACAGATTACACATTGGTGTTGTTTGGTAGGATCTAAAGTTATAAAAAAATAGAACATATCAATGCAATTACATTGATACATTATGCAAAGATATAAAATCACAATTTTAGAGTAACATATTTGCTTGGCTAGAAATCATATAATAGCAATAAATAAAGTGATAACTTCAAAGTATTTCCTTTTGATACAAATCATGTTTTAAATGCATTTCCATTACATGCCAAACAAAATCATCATTAGGCCTTTGTCCAACTTCCCATAGGAAGGGTCTGTGAGGTACCTTAAGGATAAAAGCCAAAGGCTAACCCTATTTCAAGTTTGTGATGGACCTCAATGATAAATGTTGAGAGATAACCCTAATTTTTATTACTCCTTATTTTTGTGAGACAAGTAGGTACACTGAGCCTTGTGCTCTTACCCTGAGAACACATGAAGGTACAAAAAGGGTTGCATAATGGACATACGTGGTTATGTTTGTAGTTTTGTCAACATGATACAAGCAAAATAATATCCATAGGGAAAATGTATCATAGACAATACATATAGCCAATCATTTTAGGAGGTATACATACAAGCAATATTCCAATACCACTCATCTAGATAAAAGGAGGTAAAGCATACATTGAATGAGTGAACTAGATTAGTGAACTAGATTAGTGAACCTTGAGCATATCTTGGAATAAAGTCAACAGAGTGATCATGGGATATAAGCAATTGCAGTTGAGTAGAATCAATAAGGATTTAGTTACAAGGGTTTCATTGGCGATGGATGTTTCTCCTAGTTCTAAGTATTACCTCTTTCAACCATTTAATCAACACCTTAAATGGGCATGCAAGATCACTATCATGAATTCCTTTTCATCATGGTTCCTAATTAGTATAAGGAGAAACATTACAAATCTAATCAGGGTTTTCAAATTAGGTTTTCAAGATTTAGATAGGAAAGTCACAAGATTTGGTTAGATTTACATGATTAAGCTTAAAGATCCATCCTATCTTCATATATCATGCCAAAAAGTCATCATAATTATTCAAGTGTGACCAAGGTATGATTAAGATTCAAAAGTATCATCATTTGATCCTTAGTCAAAATGTAGTTCTGTAGTTAATTTGAACAAGGTTGAACATTAATCACTTTCATAAAGATTATTTATGAACTTTTCAAGAAATTCAATAGTTTTCCTAAGTGATTTAAATCTTGGAACTAGTCTTATTGCATTCCTCACATTTTTTTGATCAAAATCATATATTTACTTGTCATATTTGAACAAAGGGTTTTTCTATGATTCATTAAATTTAGGGCATTTTCTAGGAATTTTTTTGAAAGAGAAGGCTTATTTACCAAATGTGAAAAATAAAAAATGTTGGATGGATGTTTGATGGTTGATGTTGAATCCTCACACTTGTCGTAAGTGTGTGAGGAGGTGTGAATGTGACACATCATCGGTCACTTGATGTTAGGTCCCTGTTGACTGTGGGGATTGAAAGATTGAGAGTGCTCCTCTCCACTCAACAAGAAGAGGGAAAGTGAGACAGGTCATGAGGGCTCACATCTATTGCTTCACATTGTCAACTTGATCCACTTCTGAATAGGGTTGTAAATGGGTAGGTTAGGATAGGTTAAAGGGTTATCCTTACCCTTACATGTGTCAAAGTTAAGAGTTACATGTATGGTAACCTTTACTTAAAAATCATTAGCCTACCCTTATCCACACTTGTTTACTCACGGGGTAAATGGGTAGGGTAAGGGTGAAATGGGTAAAGCAACATGAAGATAGATAATGACATTTCTAGTTGTTAATTTTAGATTTGATATTCCCTACATCAAACACAATATAATGGGAAACCTAATATTACACAATAATAACAATCATGTTTTGGTTATATAGATCAAAAATAATAATATTTAAACTAATATTTATTGTTACAAACTAACTTTTTAATGTATTATAATTTATTAAGGAATTCTTTTCTTCTTCAATATATGATTATAAAAAGTAGGATTTTATTTAAGTTTCTCAAATCAAACAATAGTACAAGTTAAGAAAATAGTGGTAAGTTTTATTGGTGTTTTTAGTAGGTACTAAGAAATGTATTAGAGTCTAAGATTATAAATCAACCTTACTATTGAGTATATGTGTGAAGTAGGTAGGGTAATGCTTCTCCCTTTACCATACCCTATTTAGATGCGGGTAAAGTGGATAAAGGGTAAATGGGTGGTGGGAGAAAAAAATTATGCTCATCCTAACCCTACCCAATAGGGTATGGGTAATGCCCTACCCATTTACACCCCTACTCCTGATATGATGATTGGGAATCATCTTACTTATTGCACCACCTGTGTGAATGATTGCAAAGGGAGCTTACCAGAGGATGGATGATATTGAAGAGGAGGACTCAAGGGTAAGTATGGGGGAGCCAAATGAGTTCGGGGGAAGATCAGGAGTCGGTGGTGGGTCAGAAATGTGGCTAATCATTACTAGAGGTGAGGCTCCCAAGCTTTGCTATGGTAGCATTGAGCTAGGGGCGGTGAGCTCACAGAGAGGATCTAGGAAGGTTAAGGAGGTAGGGAAAGTGGTGAAAATAAAAGATCGGGGCCTCGCAAGGTCAGAAGGGGCTTAAGGAGAGGTCGGGGAGGTAGCATGTGTGGGTGGACAAGACCAACAGTCTACGATTTCCATGCAACCATGCCTCCTTGCATGCTAACGTGTGAGGAATGAGGATGACTCCTAGGCCATCCAATCATGCACACAATATGTGTCCCTTAGGCGGTAGGGAGTGTCACTGGTTGAGAGGATGGATCGAGCGATCCACATCCTCCAATTAGATGCTTGTTTGGGATTTGATGGCCCTTAAAAGCTAGGATCGAGAGGAAAAAGAAAAACAAAAGGAAAGTGAAAAGGAAAAAGATGGGAAACACATTTAATTTTTAAAAATGTATAACTTTCAAAATGTAATTCCACAAATTGTGAAATTTTCAAAATAGTTATTGAAAATCACACTCTATTTGTAGAAAAATGGATCACCATAATGATGTTAAGATATGTCAAAATTCAAACATATATAGAATGTTCTATGCATTTAGTATTGTAAAAAAGAATGTAATGAGCACATTATCAACCATAGATTGATTATTGAGCAACATATGATATGAGGTTATGGAAAAGATGAAGAGAAATATTTAAGAGTGAAATTGAACATGTAAAGAGTAAAAAGTTACATCCAAATCAGAGTGTGAGAGAGAGAAACTCTCACGTCATCAAAATAAAACACACATACATACACATGTACATATGTGTGTGCATATATATATATATATATATATATATATATATATATATATATATATATATATATATATATATATATAAATATATATATGTGTGTATGTAGGTGTGGGTGTATAAGTATATATATGTAGAGAGAGAGAGAGTTATACTAGAATGCACTTGAGTGTACAAATAACATCGTACACTCAAGTGATACTTACATGATAAGACCTTATTTGGAAAATCTGAAATGATTATATTCATTGTTATAACAGATAAAAGATGGACACAAATTTTGAGCTTATTTGAATTCCTGTAAGTCACTCAACCACGACCTACAAAATCAATATATGAAAATAACTAACTTGAAATGCATAATTGTTGCCACCTTTTTTTATGGATGTCCTATAAGTGTCTAAATGAGATAAGAATTTAATATAATATGTTAAAAAAATGTAAGAAATCATTGGTTCAGATATCCATAAGAAATGTTGCAGGACCAAAATAGTTGAGTCTATTGCCTCTCCAATACACTTGAGTATATTCTAGCCAAGCTCTCTCTATAGACACACATACACTCACACCTATGTACATATATATATATATATATATATATTTATATATTTATATATATATATACATATATATACATATATATATATAATTGGAATGAACCGTGTTGTAACAATATCACCGGACTTTCATATAAATGTTATTCATCAATGAACTAACTAAATCTACTGGATAATTGGAATGCTAAATACAGTATTATGTATACTAAATTATCTGAGTTAATTAAAATCACTAAAAATATTCTTACATTGTCGACATGGAATGATAACTAGAATTGAACAAGCAATGGAATCATATTTTTCCATAATTTATTGAATCATTATGAAATTAGTGCAACTTAGACTTACAATGCCTCTAAATTTTACTAATATCAAGTTACCATGAAAAGTACACATAAGCGATCTAGAGCTACATAAAGTTGAAATTATGACAACGCTGCTAATTCAATCACATCAAGAACTAAAATTGTGAATTTAGGCTTACTAAGCCAAAAATAGTAAGCTCATAAAAATAACAATATATGTTCTTCACATTTTAGGATTAGATTTTGTAAAATGATGGCTAATGGATGAATTTTCTCTCAATTATACTTTCATTCTAGATGCTAATCATGATTCTAGACCTTCTCTAATTGGATCTCATCTTCCTTAATCGTGATTTGGATCAACAACTCCACAACACGCCTCTTTTAGAGCACAACCTAATTTTTACACAGAAAATCCTATTACTGACTTCACATAAGGAAAAGGAAGAAAGTCAAAGAAGAAATCACTAGTCTAGGCTTAACCTATAGAATCTAAGGTAAGATTTGTTGTTCTTCCTTGTTCTTCCCCAAACTCATGTTCCCAATCATCTATATCACATTTGGGGTTATGGTTTGGTATCTATTATGATGAATAAGATAATGAATGTAATCTCCTACAATTATGTTAAATATATATCGAGTTATTACCTCTTCAATGACTGATTATGTTGGTGATAATGTTAATAATATTTGATTATGTTGCATGCATCAGACACTCACACTAGGTTTCTCAGATTAGGTTACTCTTCATATGTTTTACTAAAAGTTGTATATACTTCTCTTTTTAAGTATAATTTAACCCATTCCTTTTGCATTAATTTTCCTACCATATTCACACACAAAATTAACTAAATTGTTAAACAATAAATTACTAACAAATTAAGTAGCTAGTCCCTTTAGGTTTGGAAGGATTTTTCAACATGCATGTGCACAGTGGCATAGCCAAACTAGTGGCTTGCGGGGGAGTGCCCTACCCAGACTTTACAATTGCATAGTTAATAATGTCTATTTGTCTAAAATTTAAGTAAAAGTGTTAATTGTGGCCTACCTAACATGCTTGGCTACTTGAGTTAAATGGTACCCCCATTTTAGTTTTCCCGGCTATGCCACTACATGTGCAAACTTTTTCTATATTCTCTTTGCCTCGTTTAAGCCTTAAATTTTCATGTATCCACAAACACATTTTTACCTGGCCATATGAAAAATTCAAGTTAAAATAAATCATTAATGAACCATAAAATAATACAAAACACTAATGAAACTATAAACTGAGGCTAGAGTTATGACCGTAGGGATGCCATTTAAGCTAGAATTGATTTATAATAAATGAAATCCTCTGGTGAAATCGTAATAAATTTTGAACCAAACCAAACAATGTTCTAAATAAAAAACAATTGTAACATTTACACTCATCATGAAGAGCCTTAGAGTTATTCCATAATGAATTCCTTAATTGGAGGTTTCCCTATCCAAAATCCATTGAATTTAGAAATATAGTCATTCATGTAATTCAACAATCCAATCTCAACTTTTACCATATATTTTTTCTATAGTTGGCAATTCATTCATCTTGTCACCATGATGTTCAAACTTGTAACCTATGGGTCATACAACATCAACTTTACCACTCGGGTACCACTACTTTAGCAACTTTTACTATATTTGGCATCATATATATATATATATATATATACACACACATAATGAAATTAGTTTTATAGTTATAAGTCCATGTTCTCATCCATTAGTTTGCTCTATATAGCATATTACATCTTTTTCAAGAAATTCAACTGATAATCATGTTATAAATTTTTAATGACATATCAGGGTTACACTGATCTTGAAGGTATCAATAAACAAGGATCATAACAAGAAGGGTCACTCTAAAGAACAAACTTACCCTTGAGTTGTAACTCCCTACGTCATCTTCTTACAACCATAACAAATATGTCATTATTACTTAACCATATATTTAAGGGATTCATAGCCTACAAATTCCATATGTAATGGCCTCTTACTGACTCTATCATAAACCTATGCTTTAGTACTGAAGTTGTGGTGCCACAATCCCATATCCTAGGATAAGGGTTACATGAGGTATGATTAAGCTAATGCACTTCAACTTTAGGGTAAATAATTAATGGTGCTTTTATTCTTTTAGTTTGACAAGTAAATAGAATTTTAAACCTTGAAAACAAAGTATATCACTTAACTATTTATATTAAAAAATGGAATAACAACATAAAAAATTAGTTGTTACATTATTGCATTATTTTATTGAAATAAGGGTACACCATGATTATGTATATGCTTTTTGTGTCTCTATCACACTCTCAAGACTCAAGTGTCAAAAAGTCAGTTTATGAAATGACTACCTATCTAAGTTATACAACTATTTCATGCTACATTCTCAACAAAACATTATAGATGACTCTCTATTATATCTTCCTCTCGATTCTTGTCATGGTCTAAATATCATTTTGAATAGAGTGTGAGTTGTTGGCTTAGCATGTGGGACTCTCCACTCAACCATTACTAAACTTATAATCAATAAAGCACAAAATAATGAAGAATCATGTTGGTTAACCTATATAAGAGAATTAGGTAGATGCAAAATTTAGGTGTAAACAAGAGATATAAACAAATAAATAACAATAGTAGTAACTAGAAGGTAGGAATAATACAACTGAAACATAATATAGGCTCAAATCTTGACTAATAAATAGTTTGTTATATTATTTCCCTAAACATGCATGAGATGTACAACTCATGTGAAAGTATCTCAATTGTCTTCCAGACTAACTATAAAGGTCTTATGGTAAAACTAAGGATCCTTAAGCCTACAAAAGCAGCTCTCTAGTCTATCCCATGGACTACCTTATCCAATGTGAATGGCTAAAATGTTGGGTCGTAAACTCCCCCCCCAATAACCTTAAGCCTATAGATGTAGTTCTCTAGTACTCTATCATAGGGACCACCATGTCTAGAGTGAATCAATAAATTGTTGGATCGTAAACTCACCCCCTCCCACATAGCTTGGATTTATTACATACCTAAAATTTCACAAAAAAATTGTTGTTCTTCTCCAATGGTATGTTTCTTCTGCTCAAGTTAGAGGAAGACAAAGAATAGAAGTTAACCAAGAGTTTCATTCTAGATTGAGGGGTTAAATCAACGTTGACCTACATGTTGATGCACTATACCCATCAATAGATGGTTTGAAAGGTTGGACAACTTCTCCATAGGACACATGATCTTTAATCTTGGTCAAGGCCTCCAATGATATGCCACATCAACTCACAAAAAAGGAGAAATATGAAAATAATATAGAACACAATTAACCAATAGTTCTACAAAAGATTGGTAGGTTGGATTGGCACTGACCTACATCAATCAATGATAGTACAACCCATAAATTGATGACTTGAAATTTTGTTTGACCACTTTGTAGGTCAATTGATATGTTGTCATGCTCAACGTCAGATTGACCAAGATGTAAGTCTATGCATCTAGATCGGTTGTAACCAAAAGCATGTGTCCTTATACATGTTATTTGATGTTTTTACATATTATTTTTGTTTCCAAATATTTCTAAAAATTTCCAAACTAATTTATGAAAAATAATATGATTATGGTTGGCTGATATAATAATCATCTAGTTCAATAGTACACTAAACCATGTAATCTAATCAACCATCAAATTATATATTCCTACACTTTTGTTAAGATATACTACATACCAAAATAGGGTTTCTTAACAAGGCAACCATCTAATAAACATCAAATTAAATAACACACACACACACACACACATATATATATATATATATATATATATATATATATATAGAGAGAGAGAGAGAGAGTCAGGCTAGAATACACTTGAGTGTACATATCATACCATACACCCCATTGGTGTTTGTCTACCTCGACAACCTTTTTGTCAAATCTAAACTATTGATCATCATTTCCTTAATAATATTAGGCCACATACAAAGTTTGAGCCCATTTGGACGAGTGAAATTCATTCATCCACAATTGACAAAATTGACGTGAAAAACTAATTTGAAATGCATCATTTTTCTCTCTTAATATGCATGAACTATAAGTGTCCAAATGATCTCAAATTTTGTAAGTGAGCTATTTAAGATGTTTAAGAGGATCAATGGTTTAGATTCTAAAAAATATGTTACTTGATGGAAAACCATTGAGGTGTATGATGTCATCTATACACTCAAGTGTTTTCTAGCCTAACTCTCTCTCTCTCAATATATATATGTATGTGTATATATATATGTATATATGTATATATATATATATGTATATATATGTATATATATATATATATGTGTGTATATATATAGAGAGAGACACACACACACAGACATAAATATGTATATATATACACCACACACGCACACACGCACGTGCACACACACACACACACACACACACACACACACACACATATATATATATATAAGCTAGATATTATGGACAAGAACAACTCCATTGTAAATATTATTTCATAAAACCTCACATTACACACTGAGATAATCCAAGGTCACAAAGAAACCCTACGTTGTACCCTCATTAATACTTAAATAAGATCGATTGACCTTAAATAATATAAATAAAATTAAGACCCACTGATGGTTTGGATTATAGAGTTGGGTTTAGTTCAATACTTACTTGTTCTTGAGTTTCTCATCCTTCTATTCACTTTACTCATTCCCCCTTTACTTGTATTCTAACATATGACAAGTAAAAGGTAACTAAGCAACTCAAGTGAATAATCACCTAATTTATAATTCTCAATTACATAAAAAAAGTGTGAGATTCAAGGTATTTCACATCTTCATATTTTATTTATAGTAAAATCTTTAAAACATTTTTGAGCAATGAATGTGGAGTTCATATTATACAACACTTTTGGCCAAAACCCTTTTATAACTATTGTATAATGTTATATTATCATTCGTTATTTTCCTCGTGTTTAGGAATAACAAAAATGATATATAATGATGTTCTAAAATGTATTCAAAGTATATAAGATTAAGGCCACATCATATCATTATTTTGAAGTCATGTTTCGTGACCATAAATGATTAACTAGGTTTATGTGCCATTGGTATTAACATAAAATTTCATTAGATCTAACATTTTTTTTCTAAGTGACAATATCGTCTCAATCTAGTTTTGATTTATCAAAATTGCTAAAATTTCTAATTCACATACTTACTTGTCAACTACCATTCAAATGATTCAACAAACCTCATATCATCTATTTTGGTATATAACTAAACAATATCATCATATACATTATCTAAATGAGAACTCAATGTATGAAATAAGATTCGAAACAATACAAAAACACAAGAGGTTGTATGTAGTTTAATACATGTCATTGTATTTCCAACCATTCAAGAATACTAATTTTAAGATAATATTTGACCTTCAAATAACATGATTTGGTGTTCAATTAGTATCAAGTATATTAAAATCCATCTAAATGAGAGTATTCTACCCACCTTAATGTTCATGACAACTTGTACATCCTTATTTGAAAAAGGTCCATTGGACTTCAAAATTGCTTCCCCAATTCTTTGTGCTCCTTCTACTTCTTCTAACCAAGAACCCATGGAAAATAAAGGATAGAGAATACATTAGGATTCCAAAGTTTGAGATGAATATATTTGAGGAAGATTAACATATTTTTTAGTAAACTGAAAAACCAAATAATTTATCTACAATAATAAGCTTATCTATTTGAAACTATCTCCACCAACAAGGGGATATCCAATTCCACCAAAACCCTAGCTCCCATTTTCACCTTGATGATCTTTTATAAGGGTAGCTATACAAATCCAAGGCATGTAACAAGAAAGTGAATGTGTTTCATGTTTAAGTCTTTAAGGTTCTTTTTTTTAAAGACCCCAACAATAATTTTTAAATATATATTTAGTCGATGAGTTTTTTCTTCTTCCAAAATTCTATATGACAATGTAATTCACTTGACTTTTTCATTCTAACAATAAAGATGTCTAACTAGACAACCATATAATAATATAATAACTAACAAAATGACCCATCTTTAGAAATACATTACCACACTCTTAACGCTATTCCAAATATTATCATTTCACCTTTGAGGAAATATGAGATCTTGCATTACTAACAGATAGCTGGTTTTTTGGAACCTAGACTGAAAACTCAATATCCATGGCTTACATAAGTGTTTCCTACACCAAAGGCATCACTAAAATCTCATATATGAGAGAGACTTATCGCACTTAGACCTTTATCTCATCATATTCACGATTAATGATTCCAGTGAGATCCATATCCCCACTATGTCTCATAATTCTAACATCCACATTTCTTTGTCTAGGAAATACAAGTTATCAATTAAGATGCTTATCTTTTCCTTATGCACAAAGGTAATCTTCCATTTTTCAATGGTAGACTTTGGTCACAAGTTGTCAATATCCACAATTAGTTAATGGGAAAAAGTAGACTTCTTAATGGTTAGAATAAGAAGTTTAGAGGTTTCAGTGATCCTTATACTTAATTTCTTTGTTGGAACAAACATAGAGGACCATGCCCATGATGTCCTTACTTGCTCTTTTGCCACTCAAACTAGAAAAACTATATGGTCACAATATGAGTCCCATTTCATACCTTCATCCGCCTACCCACTCAACACATTATTCATAAATATAATGCCAAGAATACCTTCAAATACCACGTAAACTCCTTAGACCATGTTTAAAACTTCTGGAGAGATATACATCATAGAATTTTCAACCACTATTATGAGTTGCTTTCCAAGAAAATGATGACATTGGTAATGCTATGATTGCAATGACTAGATTCTTAATAACTATATTTTCATGTTTTCATTATACATAGTTGGTTCCTCAAAAAAGGGTCCCAAAGTACCCTCCTTCATCACTATCATAAACACTCATATGGCCCATTTTTTCTATATCTACCTGTCCTTTTGAAGATGTTGCCAATCCGTGCCTCTGTGATGCAAACTCGGATGCTTTGGTCTACATTTAGCCCTTTGTTTTACCTTTTGATTGGCTTGTTTAAGGGAAGTCCTCTTAGAACTGTAGCTTTCTAGGCTTTCACTTGTGTTTGGCTTTGATCTAGTTCTTTGGGACCTCAATTTTCTCTTGGGTTATCACATGTGATTACCGTGAGCCTTGTAAGAACCCGTTACACTAAACGAGATTACTCAAAATATAAAACACAATCAATCACTAATTAATCACATACCCAAAAATATGGGTAAATTAAAATCGATTTCAACGTCAACACCCGCTCAAAAACATTTGCATAAGAGCCCAACATCTTTCTTATATCTATACTATGCTAAGAATTTGATACAAATTGTTATATAGTCTTAGCCACGATATATATACACAGGAGAACAATATTCATATATGCCACACAAACAAATATTAATATGCTAATAAAAGTCTGATTCGTTTGAAACACCATATACAAACTTTTTCTCACCCAGACCTAAGAGTACAAGGATGACTCTAGGAAACACTAGACATCTAATCAACTTTATCAAAGATTCATTACTATATCTCCTATTTGCTGCCACATGTTTGTTTTTGTCACTTCTGATTACCTAAAAAAATGTGGCAAACCACAAGGGTGAGACCCATGTCCCAGCAAGAGATATAACCCCCAACAACGTTTATTGATTACAACATTTTTAAGCAATTAAATAGTAAAGCAGTTCAATCTAAGATAACAAATAAGATCAGCAATATTGATGATTAGCAAAATACATAAAGGAGTAGATAATAACTATCATCATTAGCCAGACTATCATCCTTTATCTTGTTGACAATATAAGCAATTCAGTAGCATATGCAATTCTAGCATCATGAGCAAGTCTAGTAACATAGCATAGCTAACAACATGAGCATGTCTAATTGGTTGAACATATAAATATCATAAGAAGAGCTAACAATATAAGTACAACTACCTGGATAAGCATAATTAGCAGTATATGCATCTCTAGTTACAAAGGCATGGCTAGCATGCTAAACATAACTAACAACATGAGATAGCTAACATCATGATTATAAGCAATAAAAATATAGTTATCAACATAAGCATGGCTACTGTATGTATGCATCTACAATCTTAAGCATATCCACAACATAAGTATATCTACTATCTCTTAATTGCACTAAGCATCATCTTTATGTAAAGATAACAAACAAGGGTTATCATCCAATGTGAAGCGTTGTGTATAACCCTAAATAAATATGCTACACAGCTATCTTACATTTTTTATTATGCCCTAAGGAAATTGAGGATACCACTCAAAATCCAACTGACCACTGCTAAGTCGAAATTAGTGCCATACAAGATCTAGTAAGAGCCGGACTACTAAGATCTTCTCCACCCCCGGTCAGTACGGGTCCACCACATCGACACATAAGCTCAAGCTAATAACAACCTAGTCCGTCCTTGGTACATGTCACGACACTAGTGAAAGGAGGTGGGTACGCATACCCTACCATCTGAGGTACAGTCACAGTTGTCCTCCAATCTCATCATATATATAATCACTGAGACATGACCGCAGTCTGATGTGCACAAATCATATCACCTTTTGGATCATGTTTGGTTGCATATCCATATTGTTTTGACTCAATTATCACTCTCATTCATGCTAGATTCTATATTTTTATCTATTCTTACTTGTCTCATGGTTTGGATTGTAGGTACTACATATTGCAATGAAATTATGAGGAATATATCATATTATCTCTTATTGGATCACTCCTCAAGTATCTACATGTTTTGGGGTTCGAAATTACGCAAATACCACTTTTTACGGCATGTAAATCGGACCTACATACTGAAAGTTATGATCAGAATACACAACAGCCCAGAACAGCAAAGTGCACACCGTGCACCAAAAGTGCACGCCGTGCACCTGCGAATTTCAGCCAGAAGAAAGTTTCTGGAAAGTTGCACGGCGTGCACTTTGAAGTGCACGCCGTGCACCTGGCAGTTTCAGCATTTTACAAATACGAGTTTTTGTTTAAAACGAAGGGGGAACTTAATGGGCAGTTACGGACGGTCATTTGCAGAAGTTCTCTCGTCCCAGAGCAAGTCTAGAGCAGAGGAGGGAAATTTTGAGGGGAAAGGAGGTGGTTTCTTGCCAAAGGAGTCCATTTCTTCTTCTCTTCTTCTCCATTGTCTTCTCCAAGGTGCAGTCAAGCTTCCCCAACTTCGTGCAGCTTCTCGGGAGAGGAGCCAGTCCGTTTTGGAGCAGCTTTAGGAGTGGAATTTCGTCCCCAAGACGGAATTCTACTTCTCTTGGGTTACACTTTCAATTCTCCTAGATTTTCCTTCTCTAAACCATGTTAAACTCTGAAAATTCTGTAGCATTTCTGCAATACATAATCATGGATGAGTAGAATCCAAATCTTAGACATGGGAGAGTAACTCCCATGTCATAGCTTGTATGAACATATGAATTTCGTACTAAATGTTAGTTTCTTACATGTTCCAAGAGTTGTTTCAGATCTGTAATTCTTATTTGTGTGATTGGCCATCATACTTGCATGTTTTATGCTTTCTTTCATAATCTTAGAAGATGTGTTTGAGAGTATGGAGTTACTCTTTTGGCAACTTTTCCTTGACCGCAAGAGTGGCTGGGATTATGTTGAGGAGCAAGGTTTGTGATTTGAAATGAAATACATACACGAGAGTGATGTATGGAGTTAAAATCGTCATCACTTCACCGGGAGGTGAGTGATGACTACAAACCTCCTTTCCAAGTTAATTAACATGTTTAAATTCATATTTTAATATAAGCTATGATGTGATAGTGAAATCCCAAGTCTAAGATCCTTCCAAATCTGAATCTTAACCTTTCTTAAGTGATAATTTACTGTTTTGTTTTAAATCTATAATTTAGTTGTTCTAATCCAACCATCTTGTGTACAACGATCTAGATTATTGAAAATCATAACTCTTGCGCCTAACTAACCAACGCTCCTTGTGTTCGACCTCGACTACAACTACTCTCGTATACTTGCGGGATATAGCTAGTTGAGTAAAAGATCATTTTTAATGATTGAAACTCGTTAGTGTAAACTACCAACAAGTTTTTGGCGCCGTTGCCGGGGAGCATCGGTATTCCTGTTAGAGTAAGAGTTGTTGATAAGTAAATGAGACTAGATCACAACCTTCATATCCACCATCATATCCATAAATCAGAATTCATCATGATCATCATAATTTGTTGTATCTTCCATGTTTGTTTTTGTATCTCACTCACCTTATTTATTTGCAGGAGCATATGGGGTGTTCATAAAAAGATCCTTGAACCGTGCATATCTCTACATTCAGAAAATGAACACACTGTTTGCAGCCCGCATGGAGCAAGAAGGAGTGAAACCCAAACATGTATGGAGGAATCACAACCCACACAACCATCATCCATGTCACCATCATCCAAACGATATTCACCCATGCATCCATCATCCACATCACCATCATCCACACCTAATTCACCACCAACACCCATACCACATTCTTCCACACCCTCATATCCACCACCTTCATCCATACCACATACACCACATCCACCTAATCCTCCAGATCCACATGAAGAACTAATCAAGGAGGATGACCTTCCTCTTAAGGACTACTTTGGTACAGCTGCAATGCACATGAGTGGGCCTATTAATATTTCAGAATTTGAGGCAGAGGAGTTTTCTATCAGCCCATCCATCATAAAATTGCTACAACTGAATGCATTTGGAGGGACACTAATGGAGGATCCAAACCTCCACATTGCTGAATTTCTGCAGTTGCTAAACACCATAAAGATATATGGCGTTCCTACTGATGGGATAGGCCTAATTCTTTTTCCATTCTCTCTTAAAGATAGAGCCAAGGCATGGCTCTATACCTTACCAAAGAAGTCAATCATCACTTGGGAGGAGCTTCTAAAGGTCTTTTTGGCAAGATATTTTCCACCTAGCAAAACTTTACAGTTGAGGATTCAACTCATCAATTATTCTCAAAGGGATGGAGAGACCTTGTATGATACATGGGAGAGGTTCAAAGATCTTCAACATCTTTGTCCACATCACGGTCTAAGCAATTGGCTTCTAATGCAATCTTTCTATAATGGTTTGTGCTACAATACAAGGATGTCTATTGATGCAGCTGCAAATGGAGCTCTAATGAACAAATCTTATGGAGAAGCTTATGCTATTATTGAAGATATGGCAGCAAACCATTACCAATGGAGTCTGGATACAAGCTACCACCCATCTTTTTCACATACTACTTTCAGAATGCAAGTGGAATATCACACGGTTGATGCTCTAGACATAATTGCAGCAAAGCTAGACACTTTATCACAAAGGTTTGAGAAGCTAAGCACACATCCATTTCAAGCTGCCAATATTATTTGTGATGCATGTGGGTTTCTTGGACACTCATCTTCTACATGTTATGCTTCTTCTATTTATTCTCCAATGGGCTACACTCCACCGGGCTTCTACAACAATGTCAACCCAAATTTCATTCAGCCACAACAACCACAAGTACAAGCTCTTTCTAGCAAAGAAAAATTTCCACCTTTCTTGCCTAGTCCACCGGAGACAAATCCTACATATTTCAGGTTGGTGACATTGAAGAATGGAGTTGTCATAGAAGTATATCCTTCAAAGTATGATGATGTTGATATCCATGATGATTATGAAGTTGCAACTAAAGGGGAGAAAGATACAACACATGCTCTACATGTTGATTCTTCAAGCAAGCCACATGTCCTTCCTCCTTACATTCTAGATGAGGCATTGCTTTATAATGAGAACACTCTTCCCAACTCATATTTTGATGATGCTTCAAAGGAGAATGAAAAGACAAATAGTATTGGCATACAAAAGACTATTCTTGCTGTAGCTAATAGGTGCTTTCGCTTGCCCCAAATCAAGGACATATTTGCAAGGAGGCATCAATCTTTAGCACAACAATTTCCAGCTGCAAATCAGAGCACCGGTCCTCCATGGACTTTGATGTTTCCACCATGATGAGGTACCCGGTTGCAACCTTTTTAGTTTGATTTATGCAGTGAGGACACTGTAGATTTCAAGCTTAGGGGGAGCAACCGGATGGTAACCTAGTTCTTTTAGCTTTTCCCTTTCATGTTATTTGCTTCTTGTCGTTTGTTTTTGTTTTGTGTTCACATTTCAGTCTTTTGTTTTCAATTCTGTGCTTCTTGTGGAAAATCTAGTATGATATGATGTTTATCTTTTATATGTGGATAGAACTCCTATGCTTAACTATTTGTCCTCTTTTGATGAGAAATATCATTTGGAGAAATTGTAAAAGGCATGCATTAATCAAATGAAACATTTTGGCCATCAACATGTGCTTAACCTTGGTTTATGCTTCTAGCCTGAACATTCATCTTTCACATCCTTGATTGCTTAAAACATGTAATGGTTTCAATTTTTGTGAGTAAATCAACTTTACAACATCATTTGGAATACGAGATGCCCTTGCCAAGCTCTTAGTGCATTTTCAACCACTCTTTCAATGAAAAATTTTCAAAACAAATGAATGAAAACTAGCTAATGTTGCAATTTAGTTGACTCTCCTATCTTTTGAAAAAAAAATTAAAAATTTCTTTTGGCTTATCTCATATTTATACCCCATAAAAGATGGCTAAACCGCCCACATACCATGCTAGCCTAGTGTAAGTCCGATCTGGCCATGATGGCTAGGTGGTATGTCTTAAAAGAGGGTAAAATACCCCAACCGACATTCCACGTGTGCATAAGCCTACATTAGCAGCCGAGTGTCGGAACCCATAATCCATTATCATATCACTTTTGAGAAGGAGAGTACAACTAAAATTGTTAATTTTAACTAACATTTCATCTTTTGTATCCTTAATAGTTGAGAGTTTGAGTTGCACATCCACTAATTACTTGGCTTGGTCATCCAAATTTTACTTAGTGTTGTTTAATTGATTGATTCATTTAATTGTGACCACCCCTGCTAAACTAAAAATCTCTTTCTTGGGTGTTTAAGTTGAATGGATGGCTATGAGTATAAACATGTTTATCATGGTTGGTTTGGTCTTATACACATCTTTCATTTCATTTGATCTATGCATGAGCTTGACAATTCCTTCATTTGTGTTTCTATGCTCTTTTTGCTTGAGGACAAGCAATGGTTTAAGCTTAGGGGGATTTGATGTGCACAAATCATATCACCTTTTGGATCATGTTTGGTTGCATATCCATGTTGTTTTGACTCAATTATCACTCTCATTCATGCTAGATTCTATATTTTTATCTATTCTTACTTGTCTCATGGTTTGGATTGTAGGTACTACATATTGCAATAAAATTATGAGGAATATATCATATTATCTCTTATTGGATCACTCCTAAAGTATCTACATGTTTTGGGGTTCGAAATTACGCAAATACCACTTTTTACGGCATGTAAATCGGACCTACACACTGAAAGTTATGATCAGAATACACAACAGCCCAGAACAGCAAAGTGCACGCCATGCACCTGCGAATTTCAGCCAGAAGAAAGTTTCTGGAAAGTTGCACGGCGTGTACTTTGAAGTGCACGCCGTGCACCTGGCAGTTTCAGCATTTTGTAAAATACGAGTTTTTGTTTAAAACGAAGGGGGAACTTAATGGGCGGTTACGGACGGTCATTTGCAGAAGTTCTCTCGTCCCAGAGCAAGTCTAGAGCAGAGGAGGGCAATTTTGAGGGGAAAGGAGGTGGTTTCTTGCCAAAGGAGTCCATTTCTTCTTCTCTTCTTCTCCATTGTCTTCTCCAAGGTGCAGCCAAGCTTCCCCAACTTCGTGCAGCTTCTCGGGAGAGGAGCCAGTCTGTTTTGGAGCAGCTTTAGGAGTGGAATTTCGTCCCTAAGACGGAATTCTACTTCTCTTGGGTTACACTTTCAATTCTCCTAGATTTTCCTTCTCTAAACCATGTTAAACTCTGAAAATTCTGTAGCATTTCTGCAATACATAATCATGGACGAGTAGAATCCAAATCTTAGACATGGGAGAGTAACTCCCATGTCATAGCTTGTATGAACATATGAATTTCGTACTAAATGTTAGTTTCTTGCATGTTCCAAGAGTTGTTTCAGATCTGAAATTCTTATTTGTGTGATTGGCCATCATACTTGCATGTTTTATGCTTTCTTTCATAATCTGAGAAGATGTGTTTGAGAGTATGGAGTTACTCTTTTGGCAACTTTTCCTTGACCGCGAGAGTGGCTGGGATTATGTTGAGGAGCAAGGTTTGTGATTTGAAATGAAATACATACACGAGAGTGATGTATGGAGTTAAAATCGTCATCACTTCACCGGGAGGTGAGTGATGACTACAAACCTCCTTTGCAAGTTAATTAACATGTTTAAATTCATATTTTAATATAAGCTATGATGTGATAGTGAAATCCCAAGTCTAAGATCCTTCCAAATCTGAATCTTAACCTTTCTTAAGTGATAATTTACTATTTTGTTTTAAATCTATAATTTAGTTGTTCTAATCCAACCATCTTGTGTACAACGATCTAGATTATTGAAAATCATAACTCTTGCGCCTAACTAACCAACGCTCCTTGTGTTCGACCTCGACTACAACTACTCTCGTATACTTGCGGGATATAGCTAGTTGAGTAAAAGATCATTTTTAATGATTGAAACTCGTTAGTGTAAACTACCAACACAGTCATTCTCAAACTGAGGGCTAGGTATGACCGCAGTCATCCTCCCTAAACATTTGAATTTAGGATGATAAGCACCCCACATACTCATCAGTATGCGCTCCGAGTTTCCCTTAGGAATACTTGTTTCACCATCTGGCAAGTTCTGACACTCAGATGGAACTATGGCACAGGGCACTACATGATTAGAGTTTCACTTGATTAGTTATGCCAATTGGGTGAATTAAGGTTGCATCAAACAAGTGGACATACAGACCCTAATTCACTTCTAAAAAGCATATAAATATCACATCTTCAAAAGATATAAAATGTGTGAAACATAATTTCTCATCTCATCATCGCATGGTACTATTCACTTGCCATTCATGAGACCACACTAGTCATCATACTACCACAAGATATAAATCCTTTCCACTATGTCACAGGGTATCAACCCTTATCAACACAAGAGGATTACACCTCATTCAGGGCTGAACCATGCCCAAAGGTCATTAAGACCATCATACTATTCCCTGTAAGATCATCATTATCTTTCCATGCCTTATAACAAGGCTCAACAACATCACTTACATATAATACACCAGATCAACACAATATTGCATTAATGAGCTAGGAGATATGCATAAATAATCATAGCAGGGTTATATTAACATTAAGAACATTCCTTTATTACATCAACATGCAAGGAATCTAGATATGATTAACTCTCATCATATTCATTATGCACATGTTTAGCATAAGAAAGTATCAACCATGTGGCTATGATAACCACCAATTAACATATCAAGGTTATGATAATAGTAAGGAGGTTATTCCATCATATAAGAATGTTAAACATGAATACTCATCTTTATCTATTTGCATTAGAGTTAGGCTCACAAGATAAATTATATTAATGTTACTAATCAGCACTTATACCTAAACCCTAACTCACGACATCCACATTGGATCATGGATGCATAAGGTGAAGCATCACCATCACATTCCATACTATTCTCAAGTATGATCCCACACATAAATCAAGGTGTAACTATCATGTTATAGCATACTAGGTCTTCAACAACAATAAGAGAGTACTCCATGATTGTATTAATCATTCAAGGACTATTCTTACCCAATTACCATCGTTTAGTTATATTAAAGCTAGGTATAGCAAGCTATACCTCATTAGGGTTACATATCAACACAATGTGATTACCATACCTTCTATTAATATGAGTGAATAGGTAAGACTACCTTATTAAGGGTAACCCTCCATTTGTTCCATCATCATTTAACCCATATCACCACACCACAATGTCACACATAACCATTAGATGTTTAAAAGGTAAGACCATTGATTTTTTACATAAGTAAACACCTTGGATAAGCCACCTATGAAGTCCTTTATTTGTGAACTAGAAAGAGTCACCATATAACCCTAGAAATCCCTTGATTAACAGCACAAAAAGTTCCATTGAGAGTAGGGTAAAACCCACAATCGATTGTTCATTTAAAACAAGCTATCCATTGTCAACAATCAAGCTCCTAAAGTTGATCATTTAAAGGAATCCATATAAATCACATTATTAGGACCAAAATATTATATTATCCATTATTCCACTTTATTAGAGGAATAAATAGTAGATCTTGACCATTGGGTCAAGTTCATATATTAAAACCATCAATTACAGTATAGGTCCGACCATTGCATCAAATGACCCAAGAAACCATTGGTCTAAGACTTAATTGATGATACAACTACAATGCTTGACTCAACATAGGTTTTAGAGACCTGATCCACCATAATTAGTGACAATTAAATCATCATAGGTTGTTAGATCAACACTATATTCATTAATCAACATCAAATGTTAAGCTAATGTCATCATTGATTGATAACATCAGTAGGGTACTTAATGGTTGATCATTAAACTTCTAATTGGTCCAAAACCTGACATAAGGGGGTGACCATAGGTTGTCACCATCATTTGACACACTTGATCATGACCATCAGTTGTTATGAAGATAACACCATAGGATTGTTACAATGGTACCATCATCGGGTCATGGTTTATAGAAGAAATCAGCTTTAAACCCTAAAATTGACCATTGTTTGATATGTGCTTAGCACCATAGGTTGTCAAAACAACCTGATCCAAGTCATATTATACCTTAGGAATAACATACACATGATCACAGGTTCATCTAGAACTAAAATCAGAATAGGGAACAATATAAAAATTGAAATTCAAGTCAAGCATAGCTTTTTAGTGCATAAATCATCATTTTCAAGCAAGAACATGAGCTAGTAACCTTATGGTAAGCAATAAACGTGGAGCAAGTTATAAAATTTGCCTCTAATGAGAATATGAAACTTCAAAAAGAAGAATCTCGAGCATGTAGGGTAGAAAATCCAAGAATAAGCTACGAATTCGTCCATCTAGCACCTTTCTTCATCAAATGAGCAAACCCTAAACATAAGGAGCAAGAAAGGTAGGTTTTTAGAGCTTTAGAGCAAATTATACCATGGAACAACAAGGTTCCAACCTGGATGAAGGTATAAGGAAGGAAAAGAGCAAGAAATATTAAGAAGGAAGGAAGAAAAAAACTTGCCTTGGTCAAATTCCCTAGAAGATGACCTTGGAAACCCTAGGTAGGGCTAGATGGAGCCCTAGGAGACCTTCTTCTCAATAGGGGTTGTCTTCTACCTTAGAGTTGTTGGTTCCACATAAAAACAGAGTGAATTAGTTTCTCCAGGTTAGAGGAAAGAGAAATCAAGCATAGTTTTGTATTTGGGCAAGGAAGAGTCAAATATAGCCCATGGATAAGGATAAAAGCAAGCATGAGGTGTAAAAGTAGCTTCCCCATGTGTTTATGGCCTTAAACTATTGAGAATATACAAGCACGCACACACACAAGAAGATCCCCCACAATCCCTATTAACCTGCTTAGATTTCCTTTGTCGAAATTCTCAGCCAATCACATAATTCATTAGTTGATAGCTACTAAAAGTAGCTCATCCGTGAAGGGGTAAACCCTAAAATCCCTTGAAGAAAACACCTTCAAACCATGGCTCAACTAGGAGCCCCATGTCTCAAATATATCAATAATGACAATATAAAATCTAGGAACATAATGTATGTGACAAATTGCAAAGCAAACCCCATAATTGGGTAAATTGTAGAAAAGTCCAAAATGTATAGAAAATTGCATAACTTGCTCAAATAGTGTCCAAATTGGACCAAATTTGAAACTTAAGCTTAGATTAGGGTTATAAGAATTCAATTATGGTAATTAATCTCATTCAAATCATTAAGAAAGTTCAAGGGCTTTACAACTATAAACCCCTAATAGGGATTTCACCCCCGAAATCCAAGGTAAACAAACACAGTTACTTCCTTTGTACCTCATCCTATTACCTTCACATGGTTACTTGCATATAATGGTGATGTCATATCATTCATACATATATCCTTTTGGGTCAGCACAAAAATCCCCACCTAAGAAGACATTCTCATTATTGAATGTAGAAACTTGTTGTGTCATTTGTACAACTCTAGTAGTAATGTTCAACTTTAAATTCTAGATATCATCCTAAAATTATATCTATTGTATCAACACATTACCCAAAAGTCATACTTGATAGCTTTTTACCAATCATGGCATGTATCCCACACCATTCCTTGAAGCATAAAAAAAGGCAATGTATCCATCCTTTTTTATATACTGACACTAGAACTCTTGTCAGTTCTTTTTTCAGCATCAAAAGAAATGTTGAAGCTGGAAGCTGTCATTCCATACAAGGAAACATCATTCCTATTGTTAGGGGTGAAACAACAACACTATCTTCACTTTACTAGGATTTACACAACCTACTTAGAAGACATATCATGATCCCATAAAGAAATTTAATCAGCCCCATCTGACTCTTGTTCAACTTGTTCTCATAGCTATTGTTGTTTCAGCAACCCTAAGGTTTTTGAAGAAATGTTGATCATATTTTTGACCATATTTGAAATACTTTGACATGTCATCATTCAAAGCTTGCTACAACTTGTAATACATTACTTGAACACTCTGTTCCTCCTATTCATAAATTTTATTGGTACATTGGTTAGTCTAAAGGACATAACTCTAAACTCATCATGGTATTGTGAATTATGTCATCCAATCTAACTCTTATGCATTGATATTTGATCATAGGTTTATCTTAAAGGAACACGGTATCACATATCTATTGACCAACAAACCATCTATCCTTGATAGTGGTCTTTCCCAGCTATCTCTGAACCATACACAACATTATAGAATCACTTTTATTTTTCCTTCCAAACAACATTTAGAGGGTCATCATCAACTCTCTCTCCCTCTCTCTCTATGGAAGAGGAATTCTTGTAATGTTCATTTAATAAACATCTCCAACCTTCACATATTTCTCATATTGTTAATACATCTTGGATACTAGGATTCATTACCTTGGTATCCACCTCATGTGTTATAAGCAACTCACATCCTTATATCATATACTTTTACCAACATAACAAATATCAATACATATAAGAGGAGTCTTCCTAATTATTGGAAGGTTCAAAAGCAAAATCATCACAAACTTTATGATCTTGGAACCATAGTCCAAACAACCTTATGCTGTAATAAGCTATCCACCCTCATGTTTACAATGAATCCACACATACCAAGTGGCAATGATCCACTTGAAAGTTGTTCCCTAGAAAGGAAAGACATAAAGAAAAACACATTTTCCACATCATAGCAACATCATTCAACGGTCACTAGCAAAAAGGTAACCAATTCTATTTTCATTATGCAGGTTACAACTTCTTATGTATCATTTTACCTTCTTCATTTCGGGTTCCTTGGCATTAGCATAGGAATCATCATGATTAACGAATCTCATTACTCCTTCCTTTATGACTATTTATCCCACTTGGGTATGTTCTCTTATTTTATTATGTTTTTCAACCACTTATCAATAGGTAAATCATCATATTCCACATTTTCTTCATCAAACATGGTTCATCTGTCTTAATTTCTTTCATACGCCATGCTTATTTTACATTAACACTTTCTTACACATATAGGTTGGTCTGAGATTAACTCAGGTTCCATCTTATTCCTTTGTCATTGTTCTCATTTATCTTCTCATTATATACTTATCATTGGAGTTCTCTTCATACCTTGAATCACTTTATAAGCATAGACTTATCTGTCTTTTACTTTATTTTCTTCTTGAATCACATCTTCAAGAACTCCTCTTTTCCTTATTTGTATTCAGATTTAGATTTCATGGTGTTGTAACTTTCTCTTATAGTCACCAAACATTCAAGTTTTGATAGATTATGGTGCAATTCCCATCTTCTTTAAGATAGGATTGAGATATTCACACCATGATTTTTTATTTGTTATGCTCTTTATATTGTCTCAAAATGATTACTTGATTAGAGTAATTAGAAAGATAACAATCTAAGAGTTCTATACTTACCTTTTCTTTAATAATTGAATACCTGGCTAGGGCACCCAAATACTGAGATTAGGTAGTATGCACCATATTTTTATGTCATATTCCTAACTTAGACATCATCCTAGTCCTAAGTACTAGTGTCCATGTAGACTCAGTGAACCTAAAGCTCTGATACCAACTTGTAAGAACCCGTTACACTAAACGAGATTACTCAAAATATAAAACACAATCAATCACTAATTAATCACATACCCAAAAATATGGGTAAATTAAAACCGATTTCAACATCAACACCCGCTCAGAAACATTTGCATAAGAGCCCAACATCTTTCTTATATCCATACTATGCCAAGAATTTGATATAAATTGTTCTATCATCTTAGCCACCACATATATACACAGGAGAATAGTATTCATATATGCCACACAAACAAGTATTAATATGCTAACAAAAGTCTGATTCGTTTGAAACACCACATACAAACTTTTCTCGCCCGGACCTGAGAGTACAAGGATGACTCTAGGACATACTAGACATCTAATCAACTTTATCAAAGATTCATTACTATAGCTCCTCTTTGCTGCCACATGTTTGCTTTTGTCACTTCCGATTATCTAAAAAAATGTGGCGAACCACAAGGGTGAGACCCATGTCCCAGCAAGAGATATAACCTCCAAAAACGTTTATTGATTACAACATTTTTAACCAATTAAACAGTTAAGCAGTTTAATAAGAGATAACAAATAAGATCAACAATATTGATGATTAAAAAAATACATAAAGGAGTAGATAATAACTATCATCATTAGTCAGACTATCATCCTTTATCTTGTTGACAATATAAGCAATTCAGTAGCATATGCAGTTCTAGTATCATGAGCAAGTCTAGTAATATAGCATAGCTAACAACATGAGCATGTCTAATTGGTTGAACATATCAACATCATAAGAAGAGCTAACAACATAAGCACAACTACCTGGATAAGCATAATTAGCAGTATATGCATCTTTAGTTACAAAGGCATGGCTAGCATGCTAAACATAACTAACAACATGAGATAGCTAACATCATGATTATAATCAGTAGTAGCAGTATAGTTATCAACATAAGCATGCCTACTGTATGTATGCATCTACAATCTTAAGCATATCCACAACATAAGTATATCTACTATCTCTTAATTGCATTAAGCATCATCTTTATGTAAAGACAACAAACAAGGGTTATCATCCAATGTGAAATGTTGTGTATAACCCTAAACAAATATGCTACATGGCTATATTACATCTTTTATTATGCCTTGAGGAAATTGAGGATACCACTCAAAATCCAACTGACCACTGCTAAGTCGAAATTAGTGCCATATAAGATCTAGGAAGAGTCATATTCTCAAGATCTTCTCCACCCCCGATCACTACAGGTCCACTACAGCAACACATAAGGTCAAGATGCTAACAACCTAGTCCATCCTTGGTACATGTCACAACACCAGTGAAAGGAGGTGGGTACGCATACCCTACCATCTGAGGTACAACTGTAGTTGTCCTCCAATCTCATCACATATATAATCACCGAGACATGACCACATCCATTCTCAAACTGAGGGCTAGGTATGACCGCAGCCATCCTCCCTAAACACTTGAATTCAGGATGACAAGTACCCCGCATACTCATCAGTATATGCTCTGAGTTTCCCTTAGGAATACTCGTTTCACCATCTGGCAAGTTCTGACACTCAGATGGATCTATGGCACAAGGCACTGCATGATTAGAGTTTTACTTGATTAGTTATGCCAATTGGGTGAATTAAGGCTGCATCAAATAAGTGGACATACATACCCTAATTCACTCCTAACAAGCATATAAATATCACAACTTCAAAAGATATAAAATATGTGAAACATAATTTCTCATCTCATCATCACATGGTACTATTCACTTGCCATTCATGAGACCACACTAGTCATCATACTACCACAAGATATAAATCCTTTCCTCTATGTCACATGGTATCAACCCTTATCAACACAAGAGGATTACACCTCATTCAGGGCTCAACCATGCCCAAAGGTCATTAAGACCATCATACTATTCCCTACAAGATCATCATTATCTTTCCATGCCTTATAATAAGGCTCAATAACATCACTTACATATAATACACCAGATCAGCATAATATTGCATTAATGAGCTACGAGATTGTGGCAACACATCCCATTATCATATAGATAACGAGGTGTTACGCGAAAACGTGCAGAAATCACCTTAACCACAGATTATGAAAACACGGGTTAATTAAAACCGATTGCGGAAAACATATAAACTGTGAAACTTATTACTTTCCAGTCCTCATCCTCCACAGAAACATGTCATATATATACATACACAAGATCTGATACGTGTTTACACCTTACAGAAACAGCTACTCATCCATCACATGATTTCACCACTTGTTCACCTACATAAAGGCTCGCATTTGGCCAACAGCAGGATATACAAACATCATCGATCGGTCATCGTGAAACAACGTCAAAACACTGTCAAGGACCTGAGAGTATAGGGATGACTCTAGACTCTACTACAAAACATCCAAAACAACACCATGTCCAACGCTTGCCTTCTAGTGCTCCTCAAGCTGCTCGGCCGCAACACCACGACCACAGCCACGTCTACCTCGAACACCTAAAAAGGGGTGAAACCAGCGGAGTGAGACAATTGAACAATTGTCCCAGCGGGAAACATAACTCCCCACCGCAACTACAGAACCTCAGCAAGATATACTATAACAACAGATATCTAATAACAGGTATAACAAGAACAATCTATATAAAACAGATTATTCTTACCGACAAGCTTACCCGCTATACAAAAGCATATAACCAGATATCTGTTGATGAAACATGATTAACAAGATAAGATGTGTCACTATGTAACATGATTATCAGAACAAGATATAATGTCACATAACCTGCTTATCAAGATAAGACATATTGTCACATAACCTGCAAGATATAACAAATATATTACACAAACAAGGCCTCAACTGATGTTACGTGTTTATCTTAAGCAGTAAATACTAAACGGCTGTGTTACGTATTATTATGCCCTGAGGATTTGAACCGTACCGTTCAAATCCAACCTTCGGTTACGAAACCCAAGCCGGTGCCATACAAGGTCAATGGAAGAGCCGGACTCCATGACCTCCCACCTCGTGGTCAGTACACGAGTACAACACAAGCATGACCGCAGTCACATGCTGAAGTGGTCTAAGCTACATGGTCAGCTCCATAGGCTACCCTCACTCTAGCCCGCCTTGGTACAGGTCTCGGCGCTAGTAAAACTGAGCCACGGGCCTGTTCACCGTGCTCTGAGCCATGAACGCATTCATGCTCCTCACATCACATATCCTGAGCCATGGGCCTGTTCACCATGCTCTTTACACGTATCTGAGTCTGCAACCGGAGTTACACTCTTACCTCCTCATTTTTAGGTTAGGAGCAACCTACACATATTCAACAATATGCGCTTCCAGGTTAACCTGTAGGAGAACCTGTTTCACCATCATCAAGTCCTGATGATGATGGATCTATGGGCAGGGCAAACTACATGATATATTTCTCTATGATTAATTAGTATCTTTTAGATGGATTGCAACATTCAACCAAGTTGTATAACATGAAAGATATAACGGAAAGTAAACAACATTATATTATTATTTAATCACATCAACCAGATCCATCACAAGGATCCCACATCACATGTTACCACTTGGCCTCTTGCCAACCATCCAGATCCATATCAAGGATCATCATATACCATGGGATCTCAATCCCTCATCATGTACTGTCACTGCTTCTCCAAGCTCACATCATCATCATGGAACAAACACATCACTCATACAACCTTATAGAATAAGCATCAAAGTGATGTTATTCATCACATATGTCTCATAGCCCTTTCATGGCTACTCATCACCTGCATGGTTAGGATACACAATAATTGTAGATTCAACATAAGAACCATACTTATGATTACAAGATGATATTAGAGATACTATACTTGTCATTTACACTATGTGGTGATCAAGTGTACTAAGCACATCATTAACAAGCCATACCTATACTTATCCTTATCTTGGGATTATATGAATAATCAAGATGTTCACATCAAGTAAGATGTCCTATGGAATACAAAGAGCCAGTATTATTGTTACTACTAACATTACTGTCATCATCCACTCACATCATTACTATCATAACATTAAGCAAGCTCTTAGTGTAACTAACACCATTTTCATTTAACAATTAAGTACAAGGATTACTTCATGCATAAAATTACTATCATTATTGCCATCATTATTATGATCAACATCATTACTATCATTATCATTATACAACTACTATCATCACCATTGTCACTATCATTAGCATTATTATTATTTGCAAGGTATCATTATCGTTTGAGCATAAACATTCAATTCCATAGCACATGAGACTGTCATTATAGGAACACATGACCCTCACTATAACTCTTATCAACCCTCACTAAGACCCATCAAGGCCTATCGGCCGACACACACACCAAACCTAGGTTATCGCCCACCTTGGCTATCGGCCACCATGGGTGTCGGCCAGCACACCATGCATGGCTATCGTCCAGCACCAACAAACCGCTGAGAAACTTAGGTCCATCGTCCACCATAAAGAAGAGGATGTCTCTTAACACAAGAAGGTCCATATCACCCATCATGCTCACCATGTCGGCCGACACAACAAGATGTATCGCCTGATACACAACAACACTCATCGGCCAACTCACCATACTTTCCTATCAGTCAACATAAGGAAGCAAGCCAAGCATGGTCCTGTCGTTCAACTCAACCCATATCGGCCAACACCTCACTAACTTGACCTATCGCCCACACAAGGGCAAGGATATCGCCCAACACAAGAGCACCATCATGTCGCCCAACACCAAGAATTCTCACCCTATCGTTCAACTCAAGAACAAGAGTATACAAATTACAAGGACCATGTCACCCAACATGGTCACCATATCGGCCATCACAAGGGACACCACTTATGTCGTCCATCACAAGAACATGGGTGTCGCCCAACACAAGACAAGAGAGGATGTCGCCCAACAGGGGTCATCATCAACCTTCAACACAAGGAAACCCTAAACCCTAGAAAGCAAGGTGTACAAAGGAACCCTAAACCCTAGAGGGGGATCGGCCACCAAAGGTTACATAAGCAAGGTATAAAAGCAAGGAACTAAGCTAAACTACTAACATGCAACAAGATCATAGCTAGAGGAAAAGGAGTTAGGGTTAGAAGCTATGCAACCCGCCTTAAGCTCCAAGCTCCAAGGAAGAAGATGCACTTCAAGCTCCAAGGGATGTCGTCCACCAAAGATGATCCAAGAGAGGGTATCGGCCACCACTGCAACTCCAGGAGAGTGTCTCAGTCGACACAAGCAAGAGAGGGAGGAGTGTCGTGCACTCAAGGTGGAGGAGAGACCAAAAGAGCAAAGGAAGCTAAGGCAAGGGAAAGAGCTACCTATATAGAAAGAAGGGGAGGAGAAACCAAGGTAGATCCATGCTAAGTGTCGTCCACCCAAGGGACACTTGTCCTAGGGTTCAAGCCAACACTCTAGCACACCAAGAGACACTTGTCCAAGATATACACCAAGTGTCCACCAAACATGGTCAAGGCTGGACCAAGTAACATGGGCGACACAAGCAACAACTCTGCTGGGCGACACACCAAGGCACCTGGGCAACACACACACTCCTTGGGCGACACAGGCTTCACTTGGCCGACACAAGGCTCAAGCAAGCCCAAACAAGGCACCTCAAGGCCCAAACAAGCTCAACTCAGGCCCAAAGAACTCAAACAACAAGCCCAAGCCTTCCTCTCAACCCTAGAGGGAGCAAAGAGAGGGAAACATCTCACAAGATGGCAAACTTGCACACAAAACCCTAAACTTGGTTTATTTGCAAGTAGCCCATCGGATTCTCAACAAAGCACAACAAAACCCTAATCACCACTCAAAGGTGATTAGCAAGCATCAAACCACCAAGGTTAAGCAAAACAAATAGGGTAAACCCTAAACGTAGGTCAGGGTCCTTACAATCTAACCCCCTTAAGGGATTTCATCCCCGAAATACGAAGAGAAAAGCGAGGGATACTTCCTCCTCATCTCTTCCTCAAGCTCCCACGTGGCTTCCTCAACGCCACGACGCTACCAAAGAACCTTCATAAGAACCAGGTCCTTCCTCTTCAGCTTCTTAATCCTTCTGTCAAGGATCGCTACGGGACCTTCCTCGTAGGTCACATTTGCATCAAGCTCAACCTCAACTGGATGTATCACTGTACCTGAATCCGGATGACTTTTCTTCAACATACTAACATGAAACACTGGATGCAACATGTGCAACTCTGGAGGCAACTCTAACTCGTAAGCTACCTTGCCAACACGTGCTATCACTGGATAAGGCCCCATATACCTGGGAGCCAACTTACCTTTCCGGCCAAACCTTAGCACACCTTTCCACGGTGAGACTTTAAGATACACTTTGTCTCCTACCTGGAACTCCAAAGGTCGTCAACGATTGTCTGCATAGGACTTCTACCTGTCCTGTGCCACTTTCAATTGTTGCTGTATCACTTGGATCTTATCTGTCATCTGTTGAACTAACTCAGGACCCAAAAGCTGATATTCACCAGACTCATACCAACACAAAGGAGATCTGCACTTCCTTCCATACAAAGCTTCATAAGGAGCCATGTCGATGCTCCGCTGATAACTGTTGTTGTAGGCAAATTCTATCAAACTCAGATGTACATCCCAGTTGCCTAGAAACTGTAAAACACAAGCTCGAAGAAGATCCTCCAAAATCTGAATAGTCCTTTCAGACTGTCCATCTGTCTGCGGGTGAAAAGTTGTACTGAACCTTAACTGCGTTCCCAACTCCTTGTGCAACTGTTCCCAAAAATGACTCGTAAACTGAGGACCTCTGTCAGAAACTATCGTCGCTGGCACACCATGCAAACGTACTATCTCATGATTCTCATCCACATATACTCGAGCTAGTTTCTCAGTTGTATACATCGTCTTCACTGGTAGAAAATGGGCAGACTTAGTCAATCTGTCCACTATCACCCAAATGGAATCATGATTCCTAGTTGTCTGGGGTAGACCAACTACGAAATCCATGGTTATATGATCCCATTTCCACTATGGTATCGGCAAAGGTTGCAACGTACCTGCCGACTTCTGATGCTCAGCCTTCACTTGCTGACACACCGCACATCTTGCCACGAACTCAGCTACATCTCTCTTCAAACTGGGCCACCAATACAAGTCCTTCAGACTATGATACATCTTGGTGACACCTGGATGCATAGCATACATTGACGTATGTGCTTCCTCAAGCACCAACTTCCTCAGATCATCAGCATCTGGAACCACCATCCTATCACAATAGCAAACTAGTCCATCCTCGAACTCATGAAACCCATCACGCTTGTCGCTGCCGAACTCTAATTTGATCAACTGTACCGCATCATCAGCCTGTTGTGCATCCTTGATCTACTGTCTCAACGTAGGCTTAACTTGCATCTGTGCGAAAAGACCAGACAACAAAGAAACTTCTATCTGCACATTCATCTGCCGCAAAGACACAAACATATCTCGCCTATGGCATACCAGAGAACTCAACTGTGCCTTCTTTAAAGAAAGAGAAGAAGACTTTCTACTAAGCGCATCAGCTACCACATTCGCCTTACCAGGATGATACTCGATAGTGTAGTCGTAATCATTGATCAACTCCATCCATCGTCGTTGTCGCATGTTCAACTCTTACTGCGTAAAGATGTACTTCAGATTCTTATGGTCCGTAAAGATCTGACACACTTCCCCATACAGATAGTGTCTCCAAATCTTTAATGCATGAACCACATCCGCTAACTCCAGGTCATGAGTCAGATAGTTCTCCTCATGCTTCGTAAGCTGTCGCGAGGCAAAAGAAACCACATGATCTTTCTGCATCAACACGCAACCTAAACCTTTCTTGGAAGCATCACAGAAAACAACATAGCCTTTCCCAGGCTCTGGTAAGATCAACACTGGAGCACTGGTCAGCTTCTCCTTCAAATTCTGGAAAGCTTGCTGACATTGATCATCCCAAACAAAAGGTACATCCTTCCTGGTCAACTTCATCATCGGAAACACGATCACACTGAAGTCCTTGATAAACCTCTGGTAGTATCCAGCCAAACCAAGGAAACTACGAACTTCTGTCGGCGTCTTCAGTTGTTCCCAATCCGCGACGTATTCCACCTTCCTCATATCTACTTTGACGCCTTCAACAGATATCACATGGCCCAAGAAAGTCACTTCCTCCAACCAGAACTTGCACTTACTGAACTTGGCATACAACTGATGTTGACGAAGAAGAGTCAACGCTCTGCGAAGATGTTGCTCATGCTCTAGCCTGTCCTGACTATAGATTAAGATGTCATCTATAAAGACTACAACAAACTGATCTAAGAATGGATGGAACACTCTGTTCATCAAATCCATAAAAGCAGCAGGTGCATTGGTTAACCCAAACGGCATAACCACGAACTCGAAATGACCATACCTCGTCCTGAAAGCTGACTTTGGTATGTCATCCGCCTTTATCCTCACCTGATGATATCCAGACCGTAGATCGATCTTCGAGAACACTGTAGCACCACACAACTGATCAAACATATCATCTATCCTCGGCAACGGGTACTTGTTCTTGATCGTGACCTTGTTCAACTGCCGGTAATCTATACACAACTGCATCGAACCATCCTTCTTCTTAACGAACAACACGGGAGCACCCCATGGCGACGTACTCGGTCGGATAAAACCTTTCTCCAACAACTCTTACAACTGCTTCTTCAACTCTGCCATTTCTGCTGGAGCCATCCTATATGGTGATTGTGCAACTGGCTGTGTTCCAGGAACCAAATTGATCTCGAAATCAATCTCTCGGGGTGGAGGAACACCAGGAAACACGTCTGCAAACTCTTGAACAACTGGCACCTCCTCAAGACCAGGACCTTTTGCCTTGGTAACCACAACGGTATCCACCACGTGAGCTAAGAATGCCTCACATCCTTGTTGTAACAACTTACCATAGCTGATACCAAACACGTCAGAAGAATCTTCCTATCTCCCTGGAAGATCCACTTCTCTCCAGCAACATCAAACACTGCCCGCTTGGAACCACAGTCCAAAACAACCATATACTTCTCTAAGGTATCCATCCCAAGGATAACATCGAAACCATGCATATCAAGTGGTATAAGGTCCACTTGGATACGGTGTCCCGAAAAAGATAAGACACAAGATGGACACTCTTCTCGAAGCAAAGAGGAACCATCAAGAGGGGTTTCTAACAACAAGCTATCCTTCTTACAACTAACAGGTAAACGACAGTTTTCAAGCATACTATAGGCGATAAAAGAGTGTGTAGCACTCGGGTCAACCAGAACAGATATAAAGCAAGAAGAAGGCATATCAGAATGAAATAACTCCATCTGACCTATCACCACTCGCAGGTTGACTACCGCCTCCGGCTGATTCATGGCATAGAATCGAGTCGTTGCTTGCTGTCCACGACCTCTGCTTCCTTGAGCAGAAGATCCAGCCTGAGACGCTTGACCGCATCCTCGTCCTCTGCTACCACTGGCCTGTGGTCTCTCTGACTTCTGAAAACTCTGCCTCAGCTGCTATGTCACTTCAACATCTATATTCGGGCAATTGGACCTACAATGCCCGACCTGTCCACAAAGATGACATGCCTTGTCCTCAAACCGTGGCCTTGCTGGCCCTGTCACTGCCACAGAAGCTAAACTGTGCGCCTTAGACGGTGAAGAAACATAACCTCTCCCCTTATTCGGAGACCACTGAGATGGTACACCAGAACTTCTCATCGCTGACAGTGCTGAAAACCTGGGCTTATTAAAGCCACCAAACCTCCGTCCTTGAAACTGAGCAGGTCTTTTAAGAGACATAGACTCTCTTTTCTCCCGCACCGTCCTCTCGATCCGCCGAACTGATTCCACGAACGTAGCAAACCGCTCTCGGTTCTCCAACGTAGACACCGGGGTTGTCAACTCAGCACTTAAACCCTTCTCGAAACGTCTGATCTGTTCCTCGTCTGTTGCCGCCATGTGAGGAAAAAACCTCAATAGATCCATAAACTTAGCTTCATACTCGGTGATGTTCATCGTTCCTTGACGCAACTTCTCAAACTGACTGATATTCTCATCCAGATACGTCTTCGGAAAGTATCTGGTGACGAACTCGCGTCGAAACACTTCCCAGCAGATCACCTCACCAGGCCGCTTCTCTTCTTCGATGGTCCACTAGTGACCAGCACTACCTTTTAGAAGGTAGACAACATGCTTTACCTTGTCTGCTTCGGGGATGTCAAGGATCCGGAAAGCCTTCTCGAGACTTGTCAGCCACTAATCTGCATCCGCTGGATCAGCCGTTCCAGCATAATCCGAAGCTCCAACTCGGCGAAGCCGCTCGAAGGTCTTCCCAATACCAGATGCTTCTCCATGGGGAACCTATGCTCGCGGAGGAGGCACTGGTAATCGCTCAACCATGAGATTCATCATAGCCATTAACTGCCCCATAAGCTGTTGGTAAGCAGGATGTTCAAGTATGGCTGGGTTAGGTTGGGGGACCTCAGGCACCCGATCTCCATGTGCCTGTCCATCTGCTCCATCAACCGATGCAGCATCACTGTACTCAGGAGCATGTTCTTCATGGTTTCCAGACATCTTGGCTTTTCTTCCGCTGAGGGTAGAAGATATTGTAAGAAAACCTGGAAAACTCATAAGAACAGACTCAACCTAGTCCTAAATCCCTGTAGACTCAGCGGACCTAAGGCTCTGATACCAAAACTTGTGGCAACACATCCCATTATCATATAGATAACGAGGTGTTACGCGAAAACATGCGGAAATCACCATAACCACAGATTATGAAAATACGGGTTAATTAAAACCGATTGCGGAAAATAGATAGACTGTGAAACTTATTACTTTCTAGTCCTCATCCTACACAGAAACATGTCATATATATACATACACGAGATCTGATACGTGTTTACACCTTACAGAAACAGCTGCTCATCCATCACATGAGTTCACCACCTGTTCACCTACATAAAGGATCGCATCCGGCCAACAGCAGGATATACAAACATCATCGATCGGTCATCGTGAAATAACATCAAAACACTGCCAAGGACCTGAGAGTATATGGATGACTCTAGACTCTACTACAAAACATCCAGAACAGCAGCATGTCCAACACTTGCCTTCTACTGCTCCTCAAGTTGCTCGGCCGCAACACCACGACCACGACCACGTCTACCTCGAACACCTAAAAAGGGGTGAAACCAGCGGAGTGAGACAATTGAACAATTGTCCCAATGGAAAACATAACTCCCCACTGCAACTACAGAACCTCAGTAAGATATACTATAACAGTAGATATCTAATAACAGGTATAACATGAGCAGTCTATATAAAACAGATTATTCTTACCGACAAGCTTGCCCGCTATACAAAAGCATATAACCAGATATCTTTTGATGAAACATGATTAACAGGATAAGATGTGTCACTATGTAACATGATTATCAGAACAAGATATAATGTCACATAACCTGCTTATCAAGATAAGACATATTGTCACATAACCTGCAAGATATAACAAAGATATTACACAAACAAGGCCTCAACCGATGTTATGTGTTTATCTTAAGCAGTAAATACTAAATGGCTGTGTTACGTATTATTATGCCCTGAGGATTTGAACCGTACCGTTCAAATCCAACCTTCGGTTACGAAACCCAAGCTGGTGCCATACAAGGTCAATGGAAGAGTCGAACTCCACGACCTCCCACCTCGTGGTCAGTACACGAGTACAACACAAGCAGGACCGCAGTCACATGCTGAAGTGATCTAAGCCACATGGTCAGCTCCATAGGCTACCCTCACTCCAGCCCGCCTTGGTACATGTCTCGGCGCTAGTAAAACTGAGCCACAGGCCTGTTCACCGTGCTCTGAGCCATGAACGCATTCATGCTCCTCACATCACATATCCTGAGCCATGGGCCTGTTCACCATACTCTTTACACGTATCTGAGTCTGCAACCAGAGTTACACTCTTACCTCCTCATTTTCAGGTTAGGAGCAACCTACACATATTCAACAATATGCACTTCCAGTTTAACCCGTAGGAGAACCTGTTTCACCATCATCAAGTCCTAGCGATGATGGATCTATGGCCAGGGCAAACTACATGATATATTTCTCTATGATTAATTAGTATCTTTTAGATGGATTGCAAGATTCAACCAAGTTGTATAACATGCAAGATATAACGGAAAGTAAACAACATTATATTATTATTTAATCACATCAACCGGATCCATCACAAGGATCCCACATCACATGTTACCACTTGTCCTCTTGCCAACCATCCAGATCCATCTCAACGATCATCACATACCATGGGATCTCAATCCCTCATCATGTACCGTCACTGCTTCTCAAATCTCACATCATCATCATGGAACAAACACATCATTCATACAACCTTATAGAATAATCATCAAAGTGATGTTATTCATCACATATGTCTCATAGCCCTTTCATGGCTACTCATCACCTGCATGGTTAGGATACACAATAATCGTAGATTCAACATAAGAACCATACTTATGATTACAAGATGATATTAGAGATACTATACTTGTCATTTACACTATGTGGTGATCAAGTGTACTAAGCACATCATTAACAAGCCATACCTATACTTATCCTTATCTTGGGATTATATGAATAATCAAGATGTTCACATCAAGTAAGATGTCCTATGGAATACAAAGAGCCAGTATTATTGTTACTACTAACATTACTGTCATCATCCACTCACATCATTACTATCATATCATTAAGCAAGCTCTTAGTGTAACTAACACCATTTTCATTTAACAATTAAGTACAAGGATTACTTCATGCATAAAATTACTATCATTATTGCCATAATTATTATGATCAACACCATTACTATCATTATCATTATACAACTACTATCATCACCATTGTCACTATCATTAGCATTATTATTATTTGCAAGGTATCATTATCGTTTGAGCATAAACATTCACTTCCATAGCACATGAGACTGTCATTATAGGAACACATGACCCTCACTATAACTCTTATCAACCCTCACTAAGACCCATCAAGGCCTATCGGCCGACACACACACCAAACCTAGGTTATCGCCCACCTTGGCTATCGGCCACCATGGGTGTCGTCCAGCACACCATGCATGGCTATCGTCCAGCACCAACAAACCGCCGAGAAACTTAGGTCCATCGTCCAACATAAAGAAGAGGATGTCTCTTAATACAAGAAGGTCCATATCGCCCATCATGCTCACCATGTCGGCCGACACAACAAGATGTATCGCCCGATACACAACAACACTCATCGGCCAACTCACCATACTTGCCTATCGATCAACATAAGTGTAACACCCCTGACCTGGGTTATGAGCTAACCCTAGTTGTTTTGACTAATTATGAAATTAGATGGTTGTAATTATCCTTTAGTATATAATTAAAGCTCCTATGGAACATATGTGTCCATTTCTATCCCTTATGAACAAATGTTGAAGTATTGTTTGCAATACATGGACCTATGTGCAATTTGCCCAATCAGAGGGGTTAACTTGCAAATTTCACATGTTTATATGTTCCTTTAATGTTGAGACAACATAAGAATGAATATGATGAAGTATAATGGATTTTCCAAGCTTGGGCATCAAGATGCAGCTTGTGGAATGATCCTTATGCTTAAAAACCCTAATTTGGAGTAAAATGCAATTTACCCAAATTATGGGGTGTAACCTGTAAAATACACCTTATAGAACATCTAGTATGACTCTTGACATCATTTAGAGTAGAAATGATGAAAGGGATGCTTCAATGAAGTAATCAGATGAAAAGAATGATCTTTGAAGTAGTTTCACCTAGTATGAGCATGAAGACCCTTCATATATGTATCCTAGTTGAAAGATGGCTTTCTTTACCCTTAGATCTTGAGTTTAGATGGGCTTTGCATAAGCTTTGATGTCTTGGACGTGCCTTAGAAACAAGGAGGGACTTGGATGAGAATTCCATGTTCTAGAGGTCCTTAAGGTGGAAAACTACCTAAGGTATATAAGCTTAGTTCCTTTGCAAACCAAGAAATAGATCACTTCTCCTCTTCATTTCTCTTCTTTCTCAAAACGGCCAAGGCAGAGCTCTGGACCTCAGGGAGACGACCAAGTAGTGTTAAGGTGAGTAGGAACCATCTTCAAGCTCGAATTCATGGTGGAATTCTTCTGAAAAGGTTGGTTCTATGGTTAACTAACTTAGGTTCTTTGTTCTAGCCAACCATCCCCATCTTTTCCTTGGAGAATCACCTCTGTCCGAGTTTTGGAGCTCAAGACATCATTAGAGGCTTGAAGCTTGGAATCTTGGAGCTCTATAAACAACGTTTGAGGCGGGTTTTATAACTCTAAACTCTTTGCTTTTTATGCATATCTTGATTCTTGCGATTTAAGCCTTAGTTCTTCTTCTTCTACCTCCCTTCTTCCTTGCACTTTTGCAAGCAAAACGGTGGAGTAACCGACCTGAACAGAGGTTGAAGATGATGGGCGTGAATTCCTAGGCAAACTTTATCAACCGACCTTGGACCCTTTTGGTCCAAACGGTTGCAAACCGTTTAAGGTCAAACGGTCTCAAACCGTTTGATCTCAAACGATCTTGCAAGACCGTTTGGATCAAACTGGTCTCAAGACCGTTTGATAGGGTTGACCAAGGGACGACCGTTTGAGGGTCTGTTGGTAACATGTTGAATTTCATTCCTACAAAGAATAATAATCTAATTCTTAACCAATTGAGAGTTGAAGGCACTTCAACATCCTAACCCTAATCGGTTGAATTTACTGTTTATAAGTATAGATCTTGTTGAGTTTTGGGTTGAAGGACCCAAACGGTCTCAAGACCGTTTGGGGATTCATCCAAATGGTATCAAAACCGTTTGGTGACAACCCAAGATCGTTTTGAGGTCTAGGGTTGAGCCAATTTGAGGAATTTAGGGTCCAATTGCAACAAGTTGATGAATTGGTAAAAATTGCTGATTTTAGACCTAATTAGGGTTCAACCCATATTCAACCGACTTGGTTTTTGGTCAAACTTTGGTCAAACGGTCTCAAGACCGTTTGGAGGGTTTCCAAACGACCTCAAGACCATTTGGACCAAGTTTGGGCCCAATTGGAGGTCAATTGATGGGTTCAACCTCGAATTAACTCACATTGTTGAATATTGATGACCATCCGATTGGAAACCCTAATTGAGTTAGAATTAACCCTAATTGGCTTTCAATTGAGGGTCAATTTGATGTCTAATTGATTAAGGCTAATCTTAGTTGACTCCATTTATAAGTGGTTATCATGGATTTGGTGAATTGAGGGCTTCAACATACATATCCATGACCAATTGCAACTTTTGAACCACTTTGGAGGTCCAAACGGTTTGAGCCCATTTGGACCAAACGGTCTCAAGACCGTTTGGGCTCAAACGATCTCAAGGTCGTTTGGACCAATCGATCTCAAGTCAATTTGATCAAACGGTTTCAAACCGCATAAGCTCAAACGGTTTGGAAGTCAACCTTTCCAAATGGTCGACGCACCCAAACGGTTTGGGCAAACGACCTTGAGGTCATGCGGTCTTGGAGTCAAACTTAGCAAACGGTCAACACATCCAAACGGTTTCAAACCATTTGGAGGTTGAAGGTGTGCAACCGATTGAAGACTTTAGGGTTGTAATTGATTAGTACATTGAAGGTTGTAATTGGTTCAATGGTGACCTAATCTAAACCCTAAAGATAACTTAGTACATTAAGGGACTAAGTGATTAATGAATTGACCCATAATGGTGATCAATGGGGTAGTTTACCAAAATACCCTTGAGGGGTTCAATTTAGTAATACCTTGTTCTAATCAAACCCTAATCACATGATAGTGATGTTTTGGCTTATAATGGTCAATAAGGACTTGACCTAACTTGATCTAGAGTGGTGTAATCACCATCTACTAGTAAGAGGAGAGAGAAAGTATCATAGGAGAGAGAAAGTACCCTTTTATGGTGGAAACTCAAGGAAAGTACCTTCAATACATATGAATGTGCATGATTAGGGTATGATCCACCTATGTGAGATCATGGAAACCCTAATTATGATAATTGATGAATCTTAATCTTATTTGAGGGCTTTAATGATGATGTTTCTCATACATGATGATGTCATGAGTTCAGTTCACCATGAGGTGAATAGTAAACCCTAATTCTAGGGTGATGACATTTAATGGGAATAGTAAACCCTAATTTAGAGTGATTTGATAAATGTAGTAGTTCAGGGCTATGCCTTTGAGTATAAAACCCTAATTACAAGTTGTAATGTGATGAATCCCTATGCCTTGTGAGATAAGAGGTTCAATAAATCTAATCCAGTGGAGATGTGATATGAATGAGAATCCCTAAATTAGAAATGAAAATATGAAAATCCTAGAGGGATGATAGTGAGCCTAGTTTATGACCTGACAATTATGAAATCCTGGAAATGTTTACAAGGTAATGCCTTTAAGTAAGGTATAGCCAAATCAATGAGTATGATGTAATCATACCATGATAAGGATGAGAAATGAATTCATACCTTAACTTGATAATAATATGATGTTAAATAAATATTGTAATTAAAGGTAAACACTCATCATACCTTGGTATGCTTCCAAGGATGGCAAAGTTGCATATTAGAGTTGGTCTGATAATATGAACAAAGGACATTAATTAATGAAGGATGGGGTATGATAACCTTAGTCCTGTATTATGTTTTAGGTATGAAACCCTGTGAACAAATTACAAAAATATGGTGCCTTATAAGATAAAGGGATTTCAATAACCTTAACTTGAATAGGGTAAAACTCTATTTCCAATTATGCTTTTAAGCATGAACCTTCATGATTGAAGTATGAGATAAGGAATCAATATTCCTAAGCATAAGTAAAGGAAATGAATAACCCTAATTGATGAGATTCAGGGAACCTAACTCTTGTAAGAGTAGGAAGGTTCAACTTCTTTGAAATGAATTGTTTACTATTATTAGTTAAATTAACCAAGCAGGTTCTCATATGAAGATGATCATATTCAGGTAATGATGATGATTTCATATTCATTGAAAGTATGCTATTAACTTTATGAATAGTGAAATACCATGTTACCTAACAAGTGGCATCTACTGAAATTGATAGGCTGTAAGAGCCATAAGTATCAACAAGGTCATGCTTGACAGATGACTTGTGATGAGATAATTGGGAAATGATAATTGATGTGAGTTAGACTTGTTACATTTAGTATTCTATTTTCATAGCTGCTATGCTAATGATTAATGTTTGAGAACATGTATGATGTTAAAAGAATACTGAAATGTACCTAACTAATCAAGTATAATCATACCATGTAGAGCCCTGATCATAGATCCATCATTGTCAGAGACCAAATGATGGTGAAATATGTTTTCCTAAGGGAACTCCTGGAACACATACTCTTGAGTATGTGGGGGAAATGGATGCGTAAATCCTTACATCCTAGTGTAGGAATTGATGTAGATTTATCATAATCCATCAACCCTTCACTACAAATCCAAACCAAGAGATGTACCACGAATCTCCCAAAGAAGACACAAACACCCTATCGGTGAGAGATAAATAAGAAATCTTCCGATAACGAAGAGAGTACAGAACGCCACTGTAACTCTAAAATAGCGAAGGACCAGATTACCCTGGTAAGCTATAAACAACAGAGACACAAGATGTCCTGCAAACTATCCTCTAACTGACTGAGGAAGATGAGGTCATAAGAATCCGACTCTTTTGATGACCTATGTATGATACTGATGCAACTTACTAGTGATCGGTTGGAGTATGAGCGGTATACCTCATCTCCACAGGGCATAATAATGTTTGTAAAACATAATCAACCGCATAGTATAATTGTTTAGTTTAAACTACGAGATACTTGAATGGTGTTACACTGCATAGTAGATATATTTCTCACATTATCTATATGTTGATATTCTGCTTAGTACCTCTCTGTTGTTGATTACTTTAAATTGCCTATGTTGTTCTTGAATTGCTATATAAAGCTTCTAGTTGAGAGTTATAACTCTCACTGGGACAATTTGTACATTGTCTCACTCCGTAGATTTCAACTTCTTAGGTGGTCGTCGAAGACGAAGGAACCCGTTTAAGGATGAGCAACAACAGCAACAACAGTACCAAAGGCAGTAGTGAATCTCAGGTGGAGATACTGACTGCTGAGTTATGTAGTTAGATAATATTATGCCGTCTTTGTACTCTCAGGTCCTAGGAATCAGTGGTTTGAGTTTTGGTGTTGGCTCCTGATATTTTTGAATCATGTTGTATATAACTACTCAAGAAGTGGTTTAATAGTGATGTAAACTGTTTACTTGTTTTCTTATAAAAAGGAGTTTTATAATTTCCAGATCTTGTCTCAAAAGTTTTAATTTCCAGTAATTTTTCATATTCCGCAACTAATCGAATGTTTCCGCTGAGTTTATATCGTGGTTTTGGAGATCGGAGCCCACAATAAGGAAGCAAGCCAAGCATGGTCCTGTCGCTCAACTCAACCCATAAGGCAAGGGAAAGAGCTACCTATATAGAAAGAAGGGGAGGAGAAACCAAGGTAGATCCATGCTAAGTGTCATCCACCCAAGGGACACTTGTCCTAGGGTTCAAGCCAACACTCTAGCACACCAAGAGACACTTGTCCAAGATATACACCAAGTTTCCACCAAACATGGTCAAGGTTGGACCAAGAAACATGGGCGATACAAGCAACAACTCTGCTGGGCGACACACCAAGGCACCTGGGCAACACACACACTCCTTGGGCGACACAGGCTTCACTTGGCCGACACAAGGCTCAAGCAAGCCCAAACAAGGCACCTCAAGGCCCAAACAAGCTCAACTCAGGCCCAAAGAACTCAAACAACAAGCCCAAGCCTTCCTCTCAACCCTAGAGGGAGCAAAGAGAGGGAAACATCTCACAAGATGGCAAACTTGCACACAAAACCCTAAACTTGGTTTATTTTCAAGTAGCCCCTCGGATTCTCAACAAAGCACAACAAAACCCTAATCACCACTCAAAGGTGATTAGCAAGCATCAAACCACCAAGGTTAAGCAAAACAAACAGGGTAAACCCTAAACCCAGGTCAGGGTCCTTATAGAGATATTCATAATCAATCATAGCAAGGTTATATTAACATTAAGAACATTCATTTATTGCATCAACATGCAAGGAATCTAGATATGATTAACTCTCATCATATTCATTATGCACATGTTTAGCATAAGAAAGTATCAACCATGTGGCTATGATAACCACCAATTAACATATCAAGGTTATGATCATAGTAAGGAGGTTATTCCACCATAATTCCATCATATAAGAATGTTAAACATGAATACTCATATTTATCTATTTGCATTAGAGTTAGGTTCACAAGATAAATTATATTAATGTTACTAATCAACACTTATACCTAAACCCTAACTCACGACATCCCCATTGGATCATGGATGCATAAGGTGAAACATCACCATCACATTCCATACTATTCTCAAGTATGAGCCCACACATAAATCAAGGTGTAACCATCATGTTATAGCATACTAGGGCTTCAACAACAATAAGAGAGTACTCCATGATTGTATTAATCATTCAAGGACTATTCTTACCTAATTACCATCATTTAGTTATATTAATAGGGTTACATATCAACACAATATGATTATCATCCCTTCTATTCATATGAGTGAATAGGTAAGACTACCTTATTAAGGGTAATCCTCCATTTGTTCAATCATCATTCAACCCATATCACCATACCACAATGTCACACAGAACCATTAGATGTTTAAAAGGTAAAGACCATTGATTGTTTACATAAGTAAACACCTTGGATAAACCACCTATGAAGTCCTTGATTTGTTCTCTAGAAAGAGTCACCATCTAACCCTAAACATCTCTTGATTAACAACACAAAAAGTTATATTGAGAGTAGGGTAAAACCCACAATCGACTGTTCATTTAAAACAAGCCATCCATTGTCAACAATTAAGCTCCTTAAGTTGATCATTTAAAGGAAACCATATAAATCACGTTATTAGGACCAACATATTACATTATCCATTATTCCACTTTATTGGAGGAATAAACAATAGATCTTGACTATTGGGTCAAGTTCATATAATAAAACCATCAATTACAATATAGGTCCGACCATTGCATCAAATAACCCGAGAAACCTTTGGTCTAAGGCTTAATTGATGATACAACTACAATGCTGGACTCAGCATAGGTTTTAGAGACCTGATCCACCATCATTATTGACCATTAAATCACCATAGGTTGTTAGATCAACACTATATTCATTAATCAACATCAAATATTAAGCTAATGTCGTCATTGATTGATAACATGAGTAGGGTACTTAATGGTTGATCATTAAACTTCTAATTGGTCCAAAACCTGACCTAAGGGGGTGACCATAGGTTGTCACCATCATTTGACACCCTTGATCACGACCAGTTGTTATGAAGACAACACCATAGAGTTGTTGCAATGGTACCATCATCATATCATGGTTTATAGAAGAAATCAGCTTTAAACCCTAAAAATGACCATTGTTTGATAGGTGCTTAGCACCATAGGTTGTCAAAATAACCTGATCCAAGTTATATTATATCTTAGAAATAATATAAACATGATCAAAGGTTCATCTAGAACTGAAATCAGAATAGGTAATATTATAAAAATCGAAATCCAAGTCAAGCATAGCTTTTTAGTGCATAAATCATCATTTTCAATCAAGAACATGAGCTAATAAGCTTATGGTAAGAAATAAACGTGGAGCAAGTTATAAAACTTGCCTCTAATGAGAAGATGAAACCCCACACGGAAGAAATATCGAGCATGCATGTCACGACACCCGCCATCATTTAAGACAACAAGTGTCATTAACAATAATAAAACATGCGGAAGCAAATCAGTTGCAGCGGATTAGCAAAAATCAGTGAAAATTAAAACCATTTGCAAAGAGATCCACACATGAAAAATCTTTCATTCAGAACCAAAGTAAAACCTTACATCCTGGTTCATATATACATCTCATGTACTATTACTTCTCGAGGAATACAAACATCAACTACTCTGTCTTAACTGTACACATGTAGTATAAAACCCTCGAGGCTTAAAGCCAAAATCTCAGATCGATCCATCAAAACATTACTCCTAGGACCCGAGAGTACAGAGACGACTCATAGGATTTTCTATATACAACTTGACAGCTCATATCCCCACCTGGGATTTACTGCTGTCCCTGCTACTGCTGCTGCTGCTCTTCCTCTGTAATAGGTTCCTTGCCTTTTCGTCGGCGGTTACCTAAAAATTTAATCCCACGGGGGTGAGACAATTATAAAAATTGTCCCAGCGAGAGATATAACTCTCCGCCAGAAACATTGTTATTGCTGATAATAGAATAACACTGAGCAGTAGAATTATATTTACTCAACAGCAGGTAAATCATTGAATAAGATATGCAGAGCAGTATTCTCTATGCAATCATTTCAATTATAACTTGATTAAGCAGCAAGTCATTCATTTAAGAAGGAATATGAAGAACATGTATATCATTTATCTAACTATGATATAATAGACCATGTATCATCAACCATTGATTCTCGCAATTCAACCCTAAGCAAATATGCTACACGACTGATTACGTTTTACAATCATACTTATGCCTTGAGGAGATGAGGTATACCGCTCATACTCCAACCGACCACGGTTACATAAAGCATCGGTACCACACATAGGTCAATGGAAGAGCCGGATTCCCATGACCTCAACTATCTCGGTCAGTACGAGATAACATGCAGGACATCTTGTGTCTCTGCTAGATAGCTTTCCAGGGTATACTGGCAACATCTCTATTAGAGTTATAGCCCATAGCATATACTCTCTTCAGGATATGGCCCGTAGCCAATGTCCGGTATTATTTTGTGGAGTCATGGCCCGTAGCCATGCTCTTATTGGGGTATGGTCCGTAACCAATCCCGTTCATAGGACATAGCCCGTAGCAATGCCTATGGGGCATAAGGATATAATTGCCCAATTACCCCCATATATTCAAAAATATGCGTTCCGAGTAAACTCGTTTCACCATTCAGCTAATTCTGACGCTGATGGATCTGTGATCAGGGCAACTACATTATATGGTATCACTTGATTAATTAAGTACATTATCATATTCTTTTAGCATCAGCCAAGTTTCCAAACATAACTTAATAAGACAAATGCTATAAAGAAAACATGTACTATTTCCATTAATCACTTCTCAGTCTTTATAAGACATGGGGATCTCAGTCCCTCATTTCAATACTGGGAATTTTCATTCCTTTGCAACTCAATGCCATAATCATATGGTTCTGGGTATTCAAACCCTTAGCTCATCATTGAGCATTATTACCACTTTTTCAGGTAATTATCACCTTCAGGTCACCTGACCAAGGTAAATATGATGCTTATTACATAAACATCTTCTCATGGCACTTAAGGCCCATTACTTCTCTTATTACCTCATACTAGGCAATAAGGTATAGCATGGCACATAAGGCCCAATAAACAATGTCAATACATAAAATGTCATAGCTCATACCTGGCTATGTTCATCATCACATCATACCTACATGGTTAGTACATATGATAATACATCAATTTCATATCAGCACCATGCAAAACAATATATAACATCATTATTCAAGGGTAACACCACTATTCCCTTACCAGGGTTAGGGTTTCCCATTTCTCATTAATTCAGACCCTCTTGAGTTAACCAACTTTATCTTGTATTAAGGTATTTCCCCTCTTGTTACATTCCATCACAGAATACTCACCCTTAGCATATAATGCATAGGCCACACATTAATATTGCCCAACTATCTCACATGATATGGACTTATCTTAGTTTAAGGCATAACTTTATTATAAAGTTGCCTATAAACAATCGCAATGATACACCCTCAACTAGGGTTTCACAAGGATACACCCTCAACCAGGGTTCACAATGATACACCCTCCACTAGGGTTTCACAAGGTTACACCCTCAACCAGGGTTCACAATGATACACCCTCCACTAGGGTTTCACAAGGATACACCCTCAACTAGGGTTTACTAACATCCTAATTAGTGATTTCACATGTAGACAACCTCTTATTAAGGTTATACATTGAATCAGCCTCAATTAGGGTTTACATCATGTATTGGGTCCATGCATTTGTTATGCATTAATGACTAGTACCGTTAAAGGTATCTCCCACCTAATCACATTAGGTTTTCAAAAAGGTTTGATCAATTAGACCTTCAATACCATGAGGTATCCAATTAAATTAACCAAATTGAACCACACTCAATTCTAATCAATGGAACTTCAACCAATTGGATCATCAACTCAATCATCATTTGAATCATGGCTCACCCCTCAATTGGGACTTCAATTATGGTCTGATCTCAATGGGATTAGGGTTTATAAACACCAATTAGAGCTTTGAAGTTGATCATCAATCATGCTACTAATTGTGTTTCAATTGATTGCATTGGACCTTCAACCATTGAATTCATGGAACCAATCATCAATTGGACCTATGATCATACTTCAATTGAGTTTAATAGGTCAACCTTCAACTAATTTGACCCTAAATTGACCCTCAATTGGTCATCAGTTAGGGCTTGATTCAATTGAATTAGGGTTTGGAATTGAAGATCCAACAACACTCATCAATGCAAGATTGGTTACTTTGAAACTATTGAACCATTATCCAAATTGGGTATGACCTGACCCCAAACGGTCTTGAGGTCGTTTGGATGACCTCCAAATGGTCTTGAAACCGTTTTCCCATCATATCACTCAAATCCAAGCCATCCAATTAAGGTTTGGATCATTGGATTGATCACCAAATCAGCATTGCATTGTATAACAGCTTGGTACCTTTAGACCTTCAAACACCTAATCATACTCAACCCTAGACCTCCAAACGGTCTTGGGTGACCACCAAACGGTCTTGAGACCGTTTGGCCCATCAAACCTTTGGATTCTAGTGAAAAATCATCATGGATTGGTCTATTGAGTTGATCAACAGATCAGCACTACATTGCAATATGATTAGTACCTTTGTACCTTCAATTGGTCAACTATACTTGACCCCAGACCTCCAAACGGTCTTGGGGTGATCCCCAAACGGTCTTGAGACCGTTTGGGTGATCCCCAAACGGTCTGGAAACCGTTTGGGCTAATCAACCCAAAATCTCAACTTAACTCATTGGAATTTCAGCACTGTTTTCAATTAGGGTTTGCCTAAATGAATAGCCTTCACCTCATGATTCCTTGGGAGTTAATACCTCAAATTCGGTGAGTAATTAGATCACATCATTAGGAACAGTAATCCCAAACGGTCAACGCTTGGTCAACGCACTCAAACGGTCTTGAGACCGTTTGCCCAAAAAGTTCAATTAAATCAGATTGAAAATCAGCACTTAATCCAATTAGGTTTCCCTAATTGATTAGGCTTCAACTCACGATTCCTTTGGAGTTAATCCCTCAAATTTGGAGGGTTATTAATAAACATAATTATAAACAGGAATCCCAAACGGTCAACGCTTGGTCAACCATCTCAAACGGTCTTGAAACCGTTTTCTCAACCAGGTCAAGTTAATCAGGTTGAAAATCAGCACATAATTCAATCCGATTGCCTAATTGATTGGCCTTCAACTCTCGATTCCTTTGGAGTTAATCCCTCAAATTTGGAGGGTTATCAGCCTACATAATTAGGAACAAAATTTCCAAACGGTCAATGCTTGGTCAACCATCTCAAACGGTCTTGAAACCGTTTTCTCCCAAACGGTTTCAAACCGTTTGCCCTTAAACGGTTTGCTGAAACCGCATAGCCAATCAAATTAAAATGATTTGGAGTAGCTATCAAAACGGTTTTGCTTGGTAATTTTATTTGGATAAGCATCTAGGATGATGTAATCATCTCATTACTTCTAACAACCAAGAACAGAAACCGTTCTTGATGGAAATTGCAGCAAGAAACAAGAGTGCATCAAATTGAAGAAATCAATCAACAAAGCATAGAGAATTGATGCAATAGCAATGTTTAAGGGTTTAAGTTATAAAACCCGCCTCCAATTGAGCTCCAAAGCTCCAATCTCACTCCATTAATGGTGGATGAAGCTCTTGCAACTCCCCCTAGGCTCATCCTCAAGCTTTTGATTGCAAAAGTTGGCTAGGGTTGAAGAGGAGATCGAAATAAGAAGGAATCCATAATTTATTTTCGATTTCCACCATGAAATCAGGGAGAACGAAGGTCAAGAGCTTACCCACAGGTTGGGGTTCGTCCTCCTGGTCCTCCCTAGATTCCTTGGTCGGTTTCCAAGCTAAGAGAAGAAGTGGGGTCGAAATAGCCTTTCATTTGGCTAGGAAAAGGCCTTTTTATAAAAATTCAATGAAAGAGAAAATGCATTATTAAAATGCATTTAATTCCAAAATTGGTGCCGCCTCTTCCCCCTCAAATTCTCCTCAAAATCCTTAAGGACGAGGATATCTTCATTGCCTCTTATTACTCTCCATTATCCATGATTTAAAGAAAATCAAATTAAGCACCTTAATGCTTATTATATTAATATCCATATGTGAGTGGGTTTTCTTTTCCTTATAATAATGGTGAGTGGAATTTCACCTACTTAGGATATTTTCGTTCCTTATCTTGGCAAAGGAACGTCCATCCTTATTCAAAATAAACCTAAAACATTTTGGTTAAAAGCCCTTCAATTATTTTTATTCATTTTTGCCCTAAATCGAATTAGGGTTTCAATTAGGCATTAATCTTGATTATTTTAATATCAAGATTCTCTCTCCTCCAACTTAATTCAAATGAAGCACCCCTCTCATTTTATTTACTCTACATGATGCCAAGAAACATTAGGGACCTTGTTGAAGTGGTAATTTGCATATTGAATCCTAGATTTTGGGTAAATTGCACTTTACTCCAAAACTAGGTTTTAATGCACAATATTGTCCAACAAGCTCTATCTTGGTGTCCAGGCTTGTGGAAACCATACTACTACATCATATTCATACTTATGATGTCTCAACATCAGAGGAACATCTTATCATATGCAATTTGCAAGTTAACCCCTCAACTTGGGTAATTTGCACTTTAGTCCAAAACAAGCAATCATTGCTTTAACATTGTTCAAACAGGACCAAAATTGAAACATAAGTTCCTCATGAGCCCTAATTACTTTTCACAGGATAAGTACAAGCATATAATCAAATTTGTTAAGCAAAACTCCTGGGGTTAGAACATAACCCAGGTCAGGGATGTTACAAGGTAGGGTAGAAAATCCAAGAATAAGCTATGAATTCGTCCATCTAACATCTTTCTTCATCAAATGAGCAAACCCTAAACATAAGAAGCAAGAAAGGTAGGGTTTTAGAGCTTTAGAGCAAATTATACCATGGAACAATAAGGTTCCAACTTGGAGGAAGGTCTAAGGAAGGATAAGAGCAATAAAAACGAAGAAGGAAGGAAGAAAACAACTTGCCTTGGTCGAATTCCCTAGAAGATGACCTTGGAAACCCTAGGTAGGGCTAGATGGAGCCCTAGGAGACCTTCTTCTCCAAAAAGGGGTTGTCTTCTACCTTAGAATAGTTGGTTCCATAGAAAAACAAAGTGAATTCGTTGCTCCAGGTTAGAGGAAAGAGAAAGTAAGCATATTTTCATATTTAGGCAAGGAAGAGACAAATATAGCCCATGGATAAGGATAGAAGCAAGAATGAGGTGTAAAAGTAGCTTCCCCATGTGTTTATGGCCTTAAACTATTTAGAATATACAAGCACACACACAAGCAGCTCCCCCACCATCCCTATTAATATGCTTAGATTTCCTTTGTCGAAATTTCCAGCCAATCACATAATTCATTAGTTGATAGCTACTAAAAGTAGCTCATCTGTGAAGGGGTAAACCCTAAAATACCCTTGAAAAAAATACCTTCAAACCATGGCTCAACTAGGAGCCCCATGGCTCAAAAATCTCAATAATGATAATATAAAAATCTAAGGAACATAATGTATGTGACAAATTGTAAAGAAAACCCCTCAATTGGGTAAATTGCAGAAAAGTCCAAAATGTATAGAAAATTGCATAACTTGCTCAAACAATGTCCAAATTGGACCAAATTTGAAACTTAAGCTTGTCTTATGATTTCAAAACATATCAAAATGTTAGATTAGAGTTATTAGCATTAAATTATGGTAATGAAGCTCATTCAATTTATTAAGCAAGTTGAAGGGCCTTATAAGCCTGATCTTGACTTTTGCTTAAGGCTCCCATTACCCTTGGGTGCTTTTGCGTAGGGTTGTAAATGGGTAGGGTAGGGTAGAGTGACGACTTACCATTTCCCTTACCCACATTAGAGTTGCAAGTAACATGTAGGGGGTGTGTGTGCCATTTTCAATGATTATTTCATGTGATATTTACTGCATCAAACACATAATAAATATTAACATAATTTTAGATAATAATGCTAATAATGTTTTTAGTGATACACACCAAATGTATTAATATTCATCATAGTATAGATTGTTACAAACAAGGTCTGACCTTTTTAGTGTATTATTTTTTATTGAGTGATTCTTTTTCTCTGATATTATAAGACGTGAGACATGCTACAATTTGTTTATGAAAGTTTAGCAAATCAAATAGTAATATAAATTAAGAGAACAATGGTGAGGCTTGTTGGAGTTTTCAATATGCATTAATATATGTACTAGAGTAGAAAATTATAAATTCAACCTTATTATTGGGTAAAATGGTGAAACATGTAAATCTTCTTCCTTCAGCCTACCCTATTTAGATGCGGTTAGAGAGAGTAAAAGATAAACGAGTGGTGGATAAAAAATAAACTTATCTTTACCGTACCCTGAGGATGAACATCCGATCGAGCTATACCATGTTTTGTCTGTCCTAAACCCAAACCACATTTTAAAGCGGGTCGCAGACCGGGTTTGGACCCGGATAAAATTGAAAAATATTAGATCTATTCGGTCCATATAAGAATGTTGAGTTTCAGGCCGAGTTCAGGTTTGCCCATATAACATCGATTGACCATGCCAAATTTTACTAGATCTAACTTGTTAACATGAAAACTAAATAAGTATGATATGTACTTTGTGATCAACCTTAAAAACACATATATACTTTGTGATCTATGCAACCCAAATATGTATACGTTTGTTGTGTGATCCCCTATAGTAATGAAATGAATATTGAAAGAGCAACAAATTATTTTCTCGTACATGTGAATTTATGAGACTTAAAAAATTAGCGGAATCTATAATGTTGTGGGGTTTGCTTCCTCATCCTATATGTATATAGAATGAAATGAGTGTTGGAAGGGAAAAAGATTATTTGTCTCCTACATGTGGACATATGAGCAAAAAATCATCATAATCTACTATGCACTGAGCTAGTTGCTTCTTTATTTTTCTCTAATGAGCTAATGACATGGCTTTTTTGAATGTTATATACATTGTAAATCAAAATATGGATGTCATATTTTATTTAGCTGTTAAAATATCATAGCGAAATAATAAAATGTTCCATTTGAATGACACAATGAGATCAAAATAAAGAAGCCAAGTACGTTTATCCATGTCAATGACGGTTATCTTACTAATATCAAGTCACTAATCATGTTGATTGATTACAAATTATCCATGATGCCATTGGTTAAATACGTACTATATATTGCATCAAGAAATCTGCATATTTTTCTTTCAGGACAAACATAGATGTAGATGTATATAATATACATAAAATCTAATCTGGACATTCCAATTTTCAAATTTGAGTTTACCTCAGTCCGTACCCGATCCTAATAAAATATCCAACCCATATTATAAGGATCTGAATCAGATTATGCAGCTTGAGTCGCGGGTTGAATCAGACATTTCCGACCCGATGCTCATCCGTATCCTACCCTACATAGTATTGGGTCTACACATCTACCGCCATAATTCGCGGGTCCGTGATTGCTCGAATGGTATTTAACTTGTTTGTAAGAAAAAGAAAATGATGAAAATCATGAAATTGAGCTGCGAGGAGGCTCAATGTAGCTATTTTAGTGAGAATTTGGGGCCGAACAAAATCAAATTAGGGCCGAGAAGTGTTGATATATCGCAGGGAGGCAAGATCAAGTCAAATCGAATTCCCGCACCTCGCTTCCTAGCTTCGCCCACCTCCTCGCAACGCTCACTCACGGCACCGCGTCGCCGGCGGCAAGGGCCGTATACCGCCCTGAGGTTCAGCGTCATCCCCTTTTCGATCTATCGCACCTCCGCCACCGGAATTTCCATTTCCAAGTCGATTGCGCCAGCCGGCCTACTAGCCTCTCCTTCGTCGAATCCTTCTCATTCTGCTTTTATTTGAGCCATTCGCTTCGTTTCCAACCTAAAAGGCGAAGGAGAGAAAGGGAGGACTAATAGAAGCTGTGCCCTGTTCTCCGTGGTCGCCCTAGCTGCTATTCCCGCTCTCAGCCGTCATGATGAGTAGCTGCAGGATGGCATGAACAAATTGAGGTTAATAGTTGACAAAATCTCTCTTTGCAGTGGCTTTTTGTCATTATCTCCTATAGAATAGGTTCTTATGAACAGGAATAGGCCGCCAATGCAAGGCGGCATGAATATGCAACCCAATGCTGCAGGACAGGTGATGGCTGGCATGACTTTGCAGTCCAATGTGTCAGGACAGATGGTGGGTGGCATGAACTTGCAGCCCAATATGCCTGGTCAGCTGGTCAGTAGCATGAACTTGCAGCCCAATGCATTAGGGCAGGTGGTGGGTGGAATGAATATGCAAACCAATATGGGAGGACAAATGGTCAGCGGCATGAATTTCCAAGTCAACCCTGCTACGCAAATGTCTGACCAGGGCAATCTCACCCAGATGTCCGTTTTGCCCCAATATAACAGCTCTTCCATGCCTCAGAGAATGAGAAACGTGGTAACAACAAACATGAACCCAGATCTTCCATTGTCCCGCAAACTCATGCAGGACAAAGTAGCTCAATTCCTTCAAAGAAACAAAGTTGCAGGGGGTGATTGGCTGCAGAGAATACCTGATATTGTACGCAGATTGGATGAGTATCTGTATAAGAGTTTTCCTAAGGAGGAGTATATGAATTTAGAGACATTAGATCACCGCTTATACACTATACTGAGGAGTTTACGCTCCAGACAAGTAAACACTCAAGTTTCTTCTTCTGGGCATGCTGGGACTATGATACCAACACCGGGTGTGCCTCAGGGTAGCAGTAGAAGTTTGGCTGTCAGTTCTACAGACAATCCTGTTATCAATACTAACTACTCTGACCCAACGGCGAAAAATACTGGTATGACAAGTAGCTTGTTACAAACTTCTAATGGGGCAATGAGAGGGAGCTTGTTACAAAATTCAAATGCTGTGAATAACTTTGGAAATGGGGTTGTAGCTGATGGATATTTGCGTTCTTCTACTGACAATTCCCTTGGATCTAACAACAATGTTATGCAGTCACAAGCAAATCTCTACAGCAAGTCAAGCAAGATGATTCCTACTCCCGGATTGAACTGTGGAGGAAACACAGTTACATATTCTGGTATTGAATCTGCAGGTGTAACACAAAACCATCATCAAATGCACTATAATAGTGGGAATAACAGCAACTACACAATGCATAGCCAAGTTGGTTCAGGAGTGAGGCTTAATGTATTAAGCCCGCATGCATCACAAAGCAACATGTTATCGTCGTCCATAAAGACTGAACCTACTATGCTTGAAGGGAACCAGAGTGCATCTTTGTATAATGAGCTGTCACAACAAGCAACAATCCCAAGTGATGGATATGGAATGGTTGAGCCTGCTGCAGCTGGAAACTTGTATGGCCATGCTGCACCGGCTGTCTCTGCAACCAACCAGCAGATTATAAGTTCTTCAAACCTTCAGCCGAAGACAGAACAGGTAACATACCTTACTCTTGTCATTATAGCCTTCTATTCAATCTAGCTGAGAACTGATAAATAATCTTCTTCTTTAAATAATTCACAGAAGATGGGAATGCTGTCAATCCATACAGGCCAAGATGGTTTGCCTCAATTGAAGCAACATATTCATAATATGCAACATCAAGAAATCAGCCCTTATGATCAGTTTATTCAACATCAATGGCCACAACCACAGAAGCAGCAACAAGAACATGGTCAGCATCTTCAGGTAGATTTGGACCCAAACATGCAGCCTGAGTGGAGCTCTGCTCATGGGGAACACACGGATCTTGGAGTGGTGGAAAATGAGGCTAAACTTTCACAGGATCCTAGGAAAGCTTCTGTTCCTGAGCTAACTGGTCAATTTCTGCATTACAATGTCAATAATATTGTAACTCAGGAGTATGATTCGAAACCATCACAAAGTTCCTTTCAACAGGACCCACCGTCATTTTATCAAAACATGCACAGTGAGTTTAAGCAGCAAATCACGAAGCCAAATGAAGTGCAAGGACAAATTTTGCCAGATGAGGATTCATATGGTGCACAGATTGGCACTGCTACAGATAAACTGACCAAGTCCCGATCAAAAAATGAACTTGCCAATCAACAACGTGCACATGAATACTTTAAACAGCGGAAGTGGCTTTTGTTTTTGCGTCATGCACGTTGGTGTCCTGCCCCAAAAGGAAAATGCCTTGAAGTTCACTGCATCATTGTTCAAAATTTATTAGTACACATGGGCAGTTGTAGCAGTAGTGAATGTGAGTATCCTCGCTGTCAGAAATCTCGGAACCTTATCAAGCACCATCAAAACTGCAAAACTGCTGATTGTCCTGTCTGTGTCCCTGTCCGTGAGTATATTTATTTGCAACAAAAGACACGCCCTTCTGTTGGTGTTGGTTCTGTCTACACTGTGGATAGCTTGCCAAAAGATTTGAAGATTTCAAATGGTAATATTACCAGTTCGAATCTCTTTACATCTGTTGAAACGTCTGGGGATCATCAGTCTTCTAAACGAGTTAAGGTAGAACATTCTTCATCTACCGTTTCCAAGAGTGAATGTTCTTCTGTGTCTGCTCCACAAATTAAACAACATCATACCTCCCAAGAAACACATAAACATATACACCATCTTTCAGATGTTTCTGAATCAGAAAAGTATGAATATACAGATGACAAGACAGAGTCATCTGTGGGCTGCCAGGCTGAAAGTCCCGCAAAATGGGAAAATACAGTGGGTGATTCTGAAATTATTCTCTCTAGAAAATCTGAAATAGAGCCTGCCATTCCGAGCTATATTGACTGTCATGCAATGGCCAAGCCAGAAATTTCAATGAGTGGAAGAGCCTTTGAGAATCTTAAAGTGGAGACCAAACAAAATTCTGCTGCTGCTCAAGTTGTCTTCTCTGGCAAATCAGCAAAAACAAAGATTAAAGGCGTGTCCCTGATTGAGCTCTTCACTCCTGAGCAAGTTACTGAACACATAATTGGTCTGAGGAGATGGATCGGTCAGAGTAAGGCCAAGGCTGAAAAAAACCAGGCTAAGGACTCTATGAATGAGAATGCTTGCCAACTGTGTGCTGTGGAGAAACTTTCTTTTGAACCTTCACCTATATATTGTACTCCATGTGGTGCTCGCATTAAGAAGAATGCTTTTTACTATACTTATGGTAGTAGTGATACAAGACAGTATGTATGTGTTCCTTGTTATAATGAAGCTCGGGGTGATTCAATTAAAGTGGAAGGAACCTCAATACCAAAGGCAAAACTTAAAAGAAATAAAAATGATGAGGAGGCTGAAGAACCATGGGTTCAATGTGATAAATGTGAAGCTTGGCAACATCAAATTTGTGCTCTTTTTAACGGTCGCCGAAATGATGGACAGGCTGAATATACATGTCCTAGATGCTATGCTGAAGAGGTTGAAATAGGGGAGCGTGCTCCTTTACCTCAAAGTACCGTTCTAGGCGCTGAAGATCTTCCAAGAACACTATTGAGTGACTATTTAGAGCAACGACTCTTTAGGAGACTGAAGCAAGAGAGGCAGGAAAGGGCAAAGCATCTTGGAAAGAGTTTTGATGAGGTTCCTGGAGCTGAACCACTTGTTATTAGAGTTGTATCTTCAGTGGATAAGAAGTTAGAGGTCAAACCACGCTTTCTCGATATCTTCCAAGATCAAAATTACCCTACCGAGTTTCCTTACAAATCAAAGGTTGTATTACTGTTTCAGAAGATAGAAGGTGTAGAAGTATGCATTTTTGGAATGTACCTACAAGAATTTGGTTCAGAGTGCCCATACCCAAATCAACGTCGCGTTTACCTCTCATACTTGGACTCTGTGAAATACTTCCGTCCTGAAACAAAAAGTGTGACAGGAGAAGCCTTGCGTACTTTTGTTTATCATGAGATTCTGATTGGCTATCTTGAATATTGCAAGAAACGTGGTTTCACTAGCTGCTATATATGGGCATGCCCTCCTTTGAAGGGCGAGGACTACATTTTATACTGTCATCCTGAGATCCAGAAGACACCAAAGTCGGATAAACTTCGGGAGTGGTATCTGGCTATGTTACGCAAAGCTCAAAGGGAAAATATTGTTGCTAATCTGACAAATTTTTATGATCACTTTTTTGTGAACACCGGTGAATGCAAAGCGAAAATTACAGCAGCATGTCTGCCTTATTTTGAGGGAGATTACTGGCCTGGTGCTGCAGAGGATATGATCTGTCAGCTTCAGGAAGAAGAAGAAGGAGGAAAGCAACAGAAGAAAGGAAAAATTAGAAAGATTATAACAAAAAGGGACTTAAAAGCAGCTGGCCAAACTGATCTTTCTGGCAATGCCTATAAAGATATTGTTTTAATGAAGAAGCTTGGAGATACTATCTACCCAATGAAGGAAGATTTCATTATGGTGCATTTGCAACATGCATGCACTCATTGCAGCCTGCTTATGGTATCTGGAATTCGTTGGGTTTGCAGTAGATGCAAAAACTTTCAACTTTGTGAAAAATGTTATGATGCAGAACAAAGGCTTGAAGAGCGAGAGAGACATCCGATCAACAGCAAAGAAAAACACACACTGAGCCCGGTGGCAATTAATGATGTGCCTTTAGACACCAAAGATAAAGATGAAATTTTAGAAAGTGAGTTCTTTGACACCAGACAAGCATTTCTTAGCCTTTGCCAAGGAAATCATTATCAGTATGATACTCTCCGTCGAGCAAAGCATTCTTCAATGATGATTCTTTTTCACCTGCACAATCCAACTGCCCCTGCTTTTATTACAACCTGCAACATCTGCACTAATGATATTGAGGCTGGTAGAGGCTGGCACTGTGATATTTGTCCTGACTTTGAGGTATGCAACAGCTGTTACCAAAGGGATGGCGGTGTTGATCATCCTCATCAATTGAAAAATCACTCCTCAATGATAGACGCACAGAATGCAGAAGCTCGAAAGAAGAGATTTATGCAGTCGAGAAAAATACATGATCTGTTGGTTCATGCTTCTCAATGCCGTTTGACAGCAACCGCAAACCTACAATGTCAATATCCTAATTGCCGAAAAGTGAAGGTCCTTTTCCGCCATGGACTTAAATGCCTAGTACGTGCTTCAGGTGGTTGCTTTATGTGCAAGAGGATGTGGGAGCTCCTCAAGCATCATGCTCGAAATTGTAAAGCATCTGTGTGCCTTGTGCCTCGCTGCAAGGATCTGAAGGAGCATGCAAGGAGGCAGCAGCTTCAGTCTGATTCTCGCCGAAGGGCTGCTGTAATGGAGATGATGAGACAAAGAGCCGTGGAAGTGTCAAGAAGCTCCGAATAGCTATTTATATAGTGTGCCCACACTTTACTGTTTTCAAGCTAACTCTATTCTCCAGGTGATAAATGATCACAGCGAGACATGCAAAAGCAAACTGCTTTATCAGGAAAAGCCTCCGAGGAAAAAAGTGATTTTTTTCTCTTTTCTAACCTGCTTATAAGGTAATTTATTGGTATTAATCCTCAGGGGGGTTCTGGTGTGATTCTTTGAATAATATCTGGAACTTATGCAAAATCAGCAGTGGTATATATGTAATCACTCCCTCCCTCCCACACACTCCTGTGATTCCTGATTTCCTGTTTCCTCTAGGGTACCCTTAATGATTTATTATATCGCTTGACATAGAGATATGAAGGAAGCAGTGAGTATCTTAACTTCTTCCATCATATTTTTCAATATAGAATGAACATTTCCCATGTAAAACAAAACATACAGCATCAGAAAAGCTGTGATTATACAATTTTTATTAATAGATCAGAGATCACCTTTGCTTTGGCCCATAACAGAGCTGATTAGAAAAGAAGGATCCCTGTAGCCGACCACAATATAGTTGGGATTGAGGCTTAGATGATGATGATGATGATGAGATCACCTTTGCTTTAAGAATGAAATACAAATGTTGCTAAGAGGGGATATGACTACGAGCCCCCTCCTATTTGTACATAAAAGTGTTGGCTTAAAGGTCAGGAATATCATCTCGGATAGAATAAAATATGGACTATAGGCTAGAGATAGATATAGGGAATGAGGAATAGGGATCATTCTTCCCTCCTAGAAGCAAAAAATTATTGGTGAAGGAGCTCGAAGGGAGCATGTGGGTTAGTGATTTCTCTAGGTTAAGAGGGGTATCACGAGGAGTACGCTGACCCTCTTCTCCCATGCTAATCGCTAGCTACTTATAGTGCAACAAATCCTTTTGATCAAAATGGTGACTCCCTCAAAGATTACAGTTTTCTTTGGGCCTTTAACACCAATACAACATCCTATTGGTTGCGAATCATTAGAGGAGATGGGATATCTCTATGGCCTGCATGAAGTGTTAACTGAACAAGGATGAGATTTTAACTATACTGCAAGAGGTTGTGTTGAGGTCTTATGCTCAATGATGATCATACAGGTGTATAAACAATATTCTGTCCAAGGCCTCAAGCACTTTACTTTGCTTGTTTTCTTTCATTTAATAGAATTGTCTTAGATAGCACTTTTAATAGTTGTTTAGGGCATGTTATGTGGGTACCTCTTGATCAATCCCTAGTTCCCTACCTACGGGGATGTTCGTTTGTTTTTGAAGAGATCTTTGATGATGGAAGAAGGCTGTAGCCTGAACTAGTTGAATACAAAGTTGATACAGAAGAAAAACGTCACACCCAATTTTCTCAAGGGGCTTACACCCAATTTTCTCAAGGGGCTTACTTGTGAGATTATGTTCACCACTCTCTAGTCTTAAGCTCATTATTATCAGCACACATTTTTTTTCATGTCAATTAACCAAAGATGTAAAACCATAAAATGATACAATCATACAAGGTCTTGCATACATTACAACTTACTAGTGCAACCAATCAAAGACATGGCAAGAAAGAAACATACACGACAAGTCTTTCTAAGACCATTACGTTACCACAGTCATGCAATTTATATGACTAGCATATCATTTTGTTCTATATACCCCGATTCCAGGCTTGATGGATATTATTCTTGAACTTCGTCCTGCTCTTCCAAAACTGTTCTTGCAAGTTGGGTGAGTAAAGATATTCAAGGAGGGGTTCCCCAATCCCATCACGGGTAGTCTAAAAACTTTTTAGAAAAATCAAACGATTTGCATCATTGGAAAACATATATTTATGTAAAAACTAAGCATAATTAAAACACTTATAGTTTACATAACAAACAAAATATTGATCACACTTCATTTTCCCTCTTCTTTCTGTATTGTTCTTTCAACTTCGATGTTCTCAATTTTTTCTTATATAATTCTTGCCAGATTTGACGTGACTTGAAATTTCATAAATTCTCACTAAAACCATTTGACATGTGACCAAGTAAACGGAAGCTTTAGGATGGTTTTAGCCCACTATATACCTATGTGGTGTCTTAGAACCCACAAATTCCTCCATCCACGTAAGGGTGCCATGTATGGCCAAACGAACCAATAATTTTGACATACGTATCATAGGCCCTATGCCCTTGTTAGGCCGTAGGTGATGCCTATATGTGCGAAACCCAAGGTTGTCAAGGCGGCTAGGCGGTCAGCATTTCCCAAGGGGCGCCTAGGTGGGCGCCTAGGCTGTTCTGGGCGTTTTTTATATTTTGTATCTTTTTCAGTATGTTAATTTGATTCTTATTATACATATATACTACATATAATACCATATAGGAAACATAAAAAGAGGGCTAAATGAGGTTATGACAGCAGTAGCAGGAGATGGGAATAGGAAGAAAAAAGGGAAGTAATATCAACAAGCCTGCAACAACAATTGGAGCAGGAGACTTAGAAAAGAAAGCAGGGAAAAAGGGTGGCAGAATGAGGCTATGACAGAAGTAGCAGGAGATGGGAATAAGAAGGAAAAAGGGAAGTAATATCAACAAGCCTGCAACAACAATTGGAGCAGGAGATGTAGAAAAGAATAAAAGAAAACAGGGAAGAAAGGGCGGGATGAGGTTGTAACTCAATAGAGAGGAAATGGAGGATGGGAAACAAAACAAAAGAAATATAAACAACAACAGCAACATCACGAGGAATAGGTGATGTAAAAGAGGAAAGTAGAAAGTACAACATCATCAACATTACGAAGCATAGGTGATGTAAAAGAGGATTTGAAGAAAACAGAATAAAAAAAACACAGCAGTAGTAGGATTTCGGAGTAGGAGGGGATATAGGAGGAATAACTAAAAAAAAAACGCAGCATCAGTAGGATTAAGGACTAAAATTCAGGAGAAAGGATAAAAAAAGAAAAGAAAAAGAAGCAAGAACAACAAACATATGAGGAAGTGATTTTATGACTTACCAATTTGGCCCAAATCAAACATGTTTTCCCTAATTTTCCAAAATCTTGCCTGATTTTGCCTAAATCAGACCTATTTCAGCCATAAATTGACTCAAGCTAATCTAATTCGACCAAATCCCGACTTGATTCATGCTAATTTATCCTTTAAATGACTTAATTTAGGCTTAAAAGGCCTTAGACACCCATAAAATGCACATACTAGGCTGGGCAGCCTTGCCTAGCGCCTAGGACGCCTAGGCGCGCCTAGGCGCCGCCTAGGCGGGCGCCTTGACAACACTGGCGCCACCTCATATTGTATAGGCAATGTATTGGGATGTACCTCATTTTAGTCAAGCCAATGTACTTGACAAACTACACAGACCTTGTTCTAGTCATGCTAGAATGCTAGAAAACTTTTGAATACCTCATTTGGGTCAAGCCAAAAAAGTACCTATAGGTCCTTCAATAGATTAAGGCGGTGTACTTATGAGGTACTTTTTTGGTCAAGCGGATATACTTTGTAAAACTTAAAAATAGCCTTCCCCCGATCCAAAACTATTGTCGTTTTTCCATATGGATTATTGGGAGAACTCTGTGGTCTATAATTGGGCATAACATGCTACTTTTATCTTCTTTCTCATATTTACTTTCAAATGACACATATTCATCATCTTCACTTAGTCATTCTTTCTCATTAAATATTTATCCTTTTGTTTTTTTTCCTCAAAATTATTTGTTAACACTTAACACACACAAAAGCTTCATTCAAATTTCAGGTTTGCTTGCTAGTTGTTGATTTACTATTATTCATTGAAATTCCAAGTAGTAATTAGTTGTTATGTGATCTAGGTTTGATTTCATGAACACATTTAACCAATACTCAAAATTATAGAAACCTGAATGTGAATTGCATATAATATCCCTTTTATCCTTTCCATAGGTAAGCTAGTTTCTATGAGTATACTATAAAAATAATGAATTCGGTCTTAGTGATATATCTAGATTTGCTCTTATCTAGGTGAGACAGCCAGTTGGTTCAGCTGAAGGGACAACAATGGAGTGACCCAGGTTCGAACCTTGTAAAACATCATTGATTTACCTTTTACCTCCCCGCCTCACATCCCACAGTTTGTGTGGTTATTGGGGCAGCAGGGGGTCACCCTTTACCGTAGTTATAAAACTAAAAAGGCATAGTTGCCTTCAGGATTTGGCAATGTTGACGGAATGCAAGTGATAGCTCAATTAATTACAAAACAAGACAAATGCACAATTGACATATTTGTAAATCAACTATGTAATTTATTCATCAAATTATTAAATTCCATTATAGAACACCTTATAGAGAATTGTTATAGTTCATTTGATTAACAATTAAATGAAAAATTAGTTCATCTATAAATTTAAGGGGTTTTCGGACTGAATGAAAATCGGAGAGCTTTATTATGCTTTTTTTTACTAAATTTACCGGAAGCTACTCATCTTTATTGTTGAAAACATGAACTAGAACCAAAACCACTACTCCCTAACTTTGCTAGGATACAGTTTCTGTTTTGTGAGTTGTTTAGCTCCAAAACTAGGTTAGATGCCCGATCCAAGTCTTTTGTTTTTGCACCTAGGCAGTGTTTTAAAAAGCATTCCAGTTGGCCACTTAAGCTCCCCAGTCCCCAGGCCACCTAAAATTGGCCTTAGACTCCTGCTGACTAGGCCAACCAAAGGAGCCCGCATGAGACACGCTTACAGCGCTCAAGCGCAGACCTTCTGCTTCAATTTAGGACCCGCTTGGAACCGCTTTTCTTGAATAGCATGCCGTAGGCCCAATTTCACCCCAAACTTAATTGGTTGTGGTGCAGTCCACTTGTATAATCCTCTTTAATACTATACTCCTATCTAATAAAAATGTAATATGATACTATTGTATTGTATAAGTGTGTACTTAGTTATTACACAAGTTTGTTATGCGGATCAACTCATCTCTATCATACAAATTTATTGTATATTACGTACTTATGGTATATAGCTATGTTCTAATGTTGTACTACTTTCTATTACTATGTAATACTTTGTAAAATTTTACTTATAATAATACCAAGTAATTCGTATAATACTAATATATTTTCCAACTATGTACTAAATGATGGATGTGTGGGAAGACAAGAAAAGATCGCTTGAGAAATGACTATATCAGGAATAAAGTGGGGGCTGAGAGCCATTGTTCTAAATCTAGGGGGCATTCAGGTTACAAAAAAACTCTGCATAGGGTGAAACGGGATTTCTACTGGCCGGGAATGAAGAAGACTAGTTAAGGAAATGGTGAAACAGTGTGTGATTTGCCAACAGAATAAATACGAGGCACATGCTCTGGCGGGACTGCTACAACCGTTAGAACCGCCCAAGGCCATATGGGAAGGTATTTCCATGGATTTCATAGATGGATTTCCAGTGGTAAAGGGAAAATCAACTATCATGGTGGTGGTGGACAAACTTTCCAAGTATTGCCATTTTGTAGCAATCGGACGCCCCTATACAACAGTTTCAGTGGTGGAGGTTTTCATTGCCGAAGTGGTTAGACTACATGGCACACCACTGAGCATCGTTTCCGATAGAGATCCAATGTTCACTAGTCGGTTCTGGGAGGAGCTGTTAATGAAAAGTGGTACCAAACTTTGTAGGAGCTCGACGTGCCATCCACAGTCCGACGATCAAACAGAAGTGCTGAATCGATGCCTGGAGACGCATCTGCGTTGCTTCTGTAACACCCAACCTCGCGATTGGTTGCGCTGGTTACCATGGGCTGAGTATTGGTATAATACATCACAACATTCAGCTCATGGGTTTACCCCTTTTGAAGTGGTGTATGGGAGACCTCCTCCATCTTTGCTTCCGCACGAGGCAAGGTCAGCGGCATCGTCGGCGGTGGAGGAGATACTGAGGGCTCGAGACTGGATATTGAGGCGACTGAAGACAAATTTGGAGAAGGCCAGAGAACGCATGAAGAAACAAGCCGATAAGCGAAGGAAGGAACGGAATTTCTCTGTTGGAGATTAGGTCTGGCTGAAGTTACAGCCTTATCGTCAACACACAATGGTGCGCCGTTCGTCTCAGAAACTTGGGGCCATGTTCTTCGGTCCTTACAAGGTGGATGGTCGGATTGGTGCTGTCGCATACCGGTTGAAGTTGCACGTGGAGGCCAAGGTACATCCAGTCTTCCATGTCTCCCAATTGAAGCCGTTCCATGGAACACCTCCATCCGCACCGGTGTCACCTCCCAATTGGGATTGGGCCATGGCTGCTCGATTTCCAGAAAAGATCTTAGACAGACGCATGGTGCGAGCAGGACAGGCTGCGGCGGTAGAGATCCTGGTTCAGTGGGTGGGAGAACTGGCGGAGACGGCGACGTGGGAAAGCTACGAGAAGCTGAAACATGCGTTTCCTTCTTGGGTAGCTGTCGAGGACGAAGCTACAAGCGAAGGGGGAGGGAATTGTTACGATACCAGGGGTATCGGGGTAACTAACCCATGTTTGATGCTGCTAATAAGTCAAGTGTGCCAACTGGCTTTTTTCTAGTATTCCTTTCTGTTGGGCCGGTTTGCTTGCTCAGTCGGGAAAGGCGGACCTCTGTCTGTAATCTAGTTGGAGTAGTTGTAAGCGGGACCCCAATGGTCTATTAATAAGACAAGTACGCGGACCGGGCTGGCTCCCTCGCTCTCGTCTCTTCCTTTTCCAGTCCTCTCATCCCCTTTCTCTACTGTCCACGATAGGTAACCACCGGAAATCCCGCATTCCCTCTTCAGTTAGGCGAAGCCATCGCCTGAACCCTAACATTTATAGATAGAGGCCCAAAGGATCCACCCCAAAAGACCAGTCCAATGGGGGGGAGTGCCCTTGAAGCATATCAGCCCTCTCTAGCTACCCATATAGTCGAGGTGGGACTAATTGGGTTTGTAACAATCCACCCCCCTTAAGGTTCGACGCCCACGGCGGACCCATGACAATTGGCCCTAGCTTCTACACCAGGCTCAGGTGAAGTGGCTTTAACACTTGACCAAGGCCAACTTATACACCATGGGTCCTCTCCGGAGTGGCTTGGAATCACTCACTCGGGCCTTAAGTGGGCTAAAAGGCTCTGATACCAATAGATAGAGGCCCAAAGGATCCACCCCAAAAGATCGGTCCAATGGGGGGAGTGCCCTTGAAGCATATCAACCCTCTCTAGCTGCCCATACAGCTGAGGTGGGACTAATTGGGTTCGTAACATATACACTTAACACACCCCGTCAAACTGGTGCGTAAATATCATAGGCAACTAGTTTGTTACATAGGATTTTAACCCGACATACATTTAAGGATTTAATAAATAGATCTGCAAATTGATGTTGAACCTTCTATCTGATGAAGTAATAGTCGACTTCGATATGTTTTGTACATTGATAAAAGACGGGATTGGAAGCTATATGAACTGTAGCTTGATTGTCGCACTACAATTCCATAGCTCCAGATTATGGAAATTCTAGTTCTTCCATGAGGTTAGAAGTTCACTGGTGACATGAGCCATAGCCTGATATAGACTTGGTGTTTGAGCTAGAAACGATGTTTTGCTTCTTCCTCTTCCAGGAGACCTAGTTACCTCCTATGAAGACACAATATCCAACCACGGATCATCAGTCAATGACAGAGCTTTCCCAATATGCATTAGAGAAACCATGGACCTTTAGGTTCGCGTGACTAGTGTAGAGGAGACATTTCCCAGGAGATCGTTTGAGATAGCGGAGGATGTAAATAACAACTCCCCAATGGCCAATATGTGGTTTCTCCGTGAATTGACTAACCACACTTGTAGCAAATGAGATGTCTCGTCGAGTAATTGTAAGATAATTCAGTTTTCCAACTAGTCATTGGCACTGTTCAGGATCGACAAGAGGCTCTCCCTGGTCTTTATACAATTTAATTTTAGGATCTATCGGTGAATCTGCAAGTTTTGATCCCAACATGCCCAAAGATTTTAGGAGGAACACTATATAGTAGGCGGTTAGGATAAAAAATCTGAAACATATTTTGATTATTTAAAATGGATGAAGGCATAGTGGCCTACGGTTAATGAGATAGGTACCCTTTAAGGATAGGTTACCCCAAAAACTGTAGGGAACATTCATATGGTGAAGTAGATTAGTAGAGTTCTTGCTGTTTTGATAATATGCTTATTTTTCATTATGCTATCCTGTCTTGTTGAGGAGAATGAGGACGATGAATGATGACTAAATCCATTGTTGGAAAGAAACGAGGTGAATGCATGACTGAAGTACTCTTTTACATTGTCGGTTCAAAAAATGCGAATACTTTAACAGAATTTTGTTTTGATTTCAAGACAATTTTTTGCACAATTGATTTTTTTTCCAAAAGCGATCTTTGATGAGATACAACCATGTAGTTATAGAGAATTCATCACTACACGTATTAACATATCAAAATCCAAATTTGGAGGAGACCTGACTAGGTCCCAATGTCTGCACACATAACATCTATAGACAGAAAACTAGATCCATGATGCTTTCCTTGTTGACAAGCTCCATAATCAATTTTACTAAAAATGAAAAAGTTGAGGATGCAAAATGTGAAGCTTCTTGAGAGATAAATGACCAAAGCGACTGTGTGATGTGCAGAGGAGACACAATCGTGCAAGCCTTCAAAGCCTTGTCTAGATAGTAGAGGCCAACTTGATCATACCCGCCATCAATTACTGCCTCCGTTCAAAGGTCCTGTATAATACATCAATCGAGATTAAAAGTGAAGGCACGAAGAGTATGAGTTAATTTATTATAGGCAGTAAATTAAATGGAAAAGAAGGAATAAACGGGTAGATGGCAGGTTGATATGAGGAAGGGGCGAGATGGTCCCGTGCTTTGAATGACAACTGATGATCCATTAGCAATGGTGACTTTAGAGGTACTACCTCTTGAGGTGGACATATTGAAAATAAGACTAGGTACACCTGTAATGAGCTTTCACACCAAAATCGAGTATCCTAGATGACACATCTATGTTTGGGGATTGAGATATGCAGGCTGTAGGAGGATTGGACATGCCTGACATTGGAACATATGAAGCAACATATGATGATGCTTATTGGGATGCCCATATCTGAAGGAGCTGATTATATTATTCATTACTCATCTTAAATTGATGAGGAGTTTGCTCGGTAGATTCTCTAGTGGTGATGAGGTTGACAACAGGAGGAGTTTGAGATGGGAAGCCATGAATGGGGTAGCACCTCTCCTTCCAGTGACCCTTTTTGCCGTAGTGAGTACGCTCGGGTCGTCCTCTACCCCCAGAAGAGCATCCATCCCCTCTCTCACCACAACACGTCTTCTAGCAGATAGATTGGTGGTGTTGTGAGAGACAGAGGTAGATGAATCTGGGATATGATTGGCTGAAGAGTTTTCCTCGAGGAAGGCTTAGGAGACGTATTGATATGTTTCTACCAAAGAGGGAAGTTCTGTCCCTTATAGAATCTTGATTCGAATTCCATTGTATTCCTTGCAAACGCCAACAAGGAACTTGATGACAACCATATGATATTGTTGCTTTCGAAGTTTGATAAGATCGATGGAGATAGGAAGGGGACTGTTTAGATCTTCTGTGATGCGAGTGATCTATCTAAAATATTGCTGTACATTCTTCTCCTCATGAAGGTTGTACATCTCAACCATCATGTCATACATCTGAGAGATGTTTTTGGAGTACATCCGTTGGAGATTATCCCAACCGACTTGTAATTAGTCAAGTGACCTGTGATGTCAGAGATATGAGACTCCATTGAGTTTCATAGAGCGGAAAGGAGGTTGGCATCATGTTGTTCCCACTACGAAAGAAAATCATCAGTGGGAGGTCCTTCTGTGAGATGCTTCCCTTTCCATGACCTTTGAACCGAATAGTGATATTGTGACTTCAGTAATTGAAATGCGTACATTTGGTTTGTTTGAGGTGATGATAAAGTTGGACAAGAAGAGGTGTGGATGTAGGCTTCTCATCTCCCTTATGTGGTGCAGGCAGGCTGCAACATGGCATGTTGTCGGACTAGCACGACTTGTAAACTGGTGGTAGGGTAACACCTAGTGGCGACATGACGTGTTCAATCTTGACACGACATGGAAGCTGACATGGAATAGGAAGACCTAGTGGTGACACACCGTGTTAGATTCTGGCACGACGTATCATTGTGTTTCTGTAGCCGTCGAAGATGACTATGGATTCGGAGATCTTGTAGATATGTTTGGGGCCTTTGGGCACAAATAGTGCAAAAAGAACAAGGAATAAGAAGGGACTAGAGTGGAGATGATTTCTACGGCGAAGGGTCCAGGTGGAGATAATTTCTGTCATAGATATGTTTCTATGGAGATGGATTCCTTGGAAAAGTGTTCGGAGAAGATATGGACCCGGGTAGAGATGATTTGCACCGTAGACATGTTTCCACAGAGTTGACTTTTCCGCAGAAAAATGGCTGGAGAAGACATTGACTCGGGTGGAAATGATTTCCAATGTAGATATGTTTCCACAGAGGTGACATCTGTGAAAACTTGACTTCCACCATAGAGAAGAAGTGGCCGATAAGGGTGACAGAGAAGATAATGTCACCGCCTAGCGAACTTGGCTACTTCTTTCTCAAAAAGGATTGAGATGCTCTGACACCATGTTTCCTGAGAGAAGGTGGAGAATAGTTGTATGTATGATAGACAAGAGGGCTAGCCTTTATATATAACTTTGGGTGGCTGTCAATACCCATTTACACAATGTGGGACTGATCCATATATACAAGAGTATAGATAGACTTGTACACTTAACACACATAAACTAACATGACGCTTAAAACAAAATGCATTCAACTAATAAAGTAAATAAATGCAGAGCTAATCAACACTAGGCTTATGTTCCATAGGGTTGCATTCCAAGCCTAACTAGACAAAAACTCACTTAGACATAATTGCAATGAAGAGCATGCAAAGATTCAAGATAAACCCCTCAAGGTGACAATAGCGAGAAGAAGATAGGAAAAAATCAGTGGTACAAGGGGAGGGAATCCCATAGTTGCTTCTATTTCAGCCAATGGAGAATTTGAAATCTGTTTGGATCTTCTCCTTCTCGTTCTTCATTATGCTCTAGTTTTTGTTCTTCCCAAGCACTTCCTCTTGAATCGTAGACGTAAGACTCCCCTCCTCTTACTTGAAAGGATGTATATATAGATAGTGGAGGCTTGGGTCCCAAGTAATAGGGTGTTTGGAGCCAATCCCAATCACTTCTGCTGCTGCCCAACACCTAATAGATTGATTGGGAGTCCAATCGATTGATTGCTGTTGTTTGGGTGTTTGTAAACCCTCTAGTTGGTCGACTGGGATGTGAGTAGATCGATTGGAGCTTTTTAAGGTGATTAGCTGCTGCCCAGTCAAGGAACTCACTTTCCTATTCGATTGACTGATTGCTCTTGCTTATGAAGTTCCAGTCATCCACTGACCTTCTAGTCGATAGTTTGGAGGTCAAATGAGTCCTTGAAGTGTGTTATTTATGGAGTCTTTGCATGAATGATTGGGATGATCCACAAACTTTAATTTCATCATTGTTGGGGGTGTGGGGAACCCTAATATGGTGTTAGTGAAGATCGGTTCCCATTTGGTTTAGTGACATCTCCATCGTTAAACTGTGAAATTATATGAAGTAGAGCGAATAGGTATCAAACATATAAAGCCTAAATAACAATATGGAAGATAGTAAACATGCATGATATGATTCCAAATTTGAGGATACATGATTATCTAAAAGAGGCAATTTGGGCATATATCAGAGTCACTAGTAGGTGACTCAAGGATAGACAATACAAAGTTAGAAGTCCAAATAGACGACACCTAGAATAAAAAAAGTATAGAGAACCCTCAAAGAACACGTGTCATTGACAATCCATCACTATACAACGGGATCAAAGCAACAATAACCCTTCTAGGTCCTGGATTATCCAAGAAAATACACTTTGCCTTGGGAGGTAACTTATGTCAACTTGTGTGTAAGTCTTTAGCAATACATATACACCAAAAATGCATGGCGATAGGGTAAATAGGTGAATTAGGATATACATTTATGTGGGGGTATGGAAATTGTGTAAAACAAACAAAGGCATTCAATTAGGAAGCATGCTATTAGAAGCGCTTCATGACAAAATGTTTTGGGAGCATGAGGATGCAACATAGTGATTTTATCAATATTAAGTAAATGGCTATTCGTGTGTGTTTGCCACCCCATTCTTTTGTGGAATGTAAGCACAAGAGGTTTATTTGAGAGTATCGTATGTGCAATAAATCCTATCAAGACCCTATTGAACAAACTCCAATGCATTGTTGAATGATAACACAAATAGGGAAAGAAAATGGGCTTATTATTTCAAAGAAAATTCACAATCCATGGCCTATAATCTATTATTCAAGAGGTATAGCCATGTTTCCCTAGAAAATCCATGATACATGTAATGGAATACTGGTATTCAGAAAGAGTTGGAACCTTACAAGATCCCCACACACCCGCATGAACCAAATGATCAAGGACTGACCACGTGACATAGGCTTACTTGGATTGACAACCTTTCTAACTTGACACGAATCACTCAAAAGACCTGAGGTGCAATTTGGCAATACGACTCTCGATTTCCAAACAAATTGATGACCAAGACGATAGTGCCATTGTATGGGCGACATGCTACATAATACAACACATGTAGCTGACGACTTGATAGTAGAATTTTGGGTCCTTTGGTGCCCCCATCAATCCTCATCCTTGTGCGTGATAACAAAACCCGTGTTAAAAAGTGGCTCAATACTGTGAGGTTTTACAAGTCTATTGACATGCAATAAGTTTAGAATTTTTTTAGTAATAAATAGAGTAGAAGAACAGAAAGATTGGGTGAGGGGTTGGTAGTCCCAACACCCAAAGCAACTACTTGAGATCCATTCATAAGCATAACATGATGGATTTCCATGGTTCAAGTTAGGTTAGAAAAATATGAGTTCCTAGAGATATGAGAGGAAGCTTTAGAATCTATCACCCAACAAAGATTATGCCTCTTGGCGAGGCTATCCCAAATGCACCTCGAGGTTTATGCCTCGATGTCCAAGACTTAGGCTTACGCTTCACAATTACTGAGGTGCGCCTCAAAGCACTAAGGCTCTGAGGCATGGAATGAGGTTTCGTCGAAATCATCAAAATTTTGATTTCAATGCTATCTGGTACCGAAACGTGCAGCTGTTTCGATTTCGATGATTTCGATGAGTTTCGCCAAATTTCGACGATTTTGATGAATTTCGTCAAATTTCGATAAATTTCGCCAAATTTCGATGAAAATTTCGATAATTGCAATCCTTGTTGTTATTGTTGATTTTTGAAGAGGAGCAAAGGGGGATTGGGGTCATTTCACCATTTAGTACTCATACATAGTATATACTTATAGTATATCATGATTGCATTGCATTTCCCTAACATTTGCTATTCAAATTATTAAATACTTATGTGATGCATGCTATTTTAGTTTCTGCAATGTGGATGACATGTATCCTAGTGGTGATTTATTAGACAATGAGGGTGCTAGGAAGCCAACCACACCAACAAATGATGATTTAGCTTGGAAACATTGCACTAGTATTTTTGGGACCAATGAAATGGTTGACTATTGAGTCAATATCAACAACAAACTATAAACCCAAGTAAAATGTGTGGGATGCCCTACATATCCAATATTTGATATTATAACACAAACAAGTAAATGCATGTATATAGCTCATACTTACAAAATTGCATAACTTAATTCCTACATTTTGTCATCGAAATCATTCATCGAAATCCTCAAGAAACAGGACAGTTCCCTTACCTCCCACATGAAGGACCCCCTCCCTAACCTCCCCCACATAAAATTTTATTGCATAAAACGATGCATTTAGGTGTAGAGATCACACCTGTAAATTTTCATAAATTAATTCATTCATTTTGGCGTCGAAACGGGCACGATTGCATTTATCGAAATTTCTGTCGAAATTTCCATAAATTTCGATTTCCATGTTGTCGAAATGGTATCGAAATCGGATACCTTGCTCTGAGGCTTAGTTGAGGCGAATGCCTCAAATCTGGATGATAACATCTTATGTTAAACACCAAATTGTCTAGTACTTTTAAGTTATTATAAACACTTTCTTCAAAAGAATCAAAGTTCTAGTAGTTAACTGCTATTTTTATTAATGAACATTTAATCATGAATTCATGATTCTTTAAGTGAATCTTTCAATCTTCACTGTTGAATTTATCTTTGTTTGCTACCTTCTTATTCACTATGTCAGTTGATTTCAAATCATTGTTAACTAATTTTGGTTCTTTGTTCCTAGTAATTTGAAATTCTATCTCCTTTAGTTTTTCTGTCGATAATATCTTCTATTCTAATAGTATAAAGAATTGGTATCTCATTATTTTTCTACATATTTATTTTTAGTATTTGGGTTGGTTCTTAGTCTCTATTTTCATTAAGTTTCACAATTAATTTCTATTTTATTTGTGGTTGTGCTTGTATATACCTAATTCATATACCTAATTCTGTGATACACATGTATATACATACATACATACATATATATATATATATATATATACATAGATAGATAGATAGATAGATAGAGAGAGAGATATATATATTTATTAAAAGTAAATGCATGTATAAATTTATGTTTTATAATCGCCTCATACATATTTTTAGGCTTACACTTTGCCTAACTGAGACAAAAATGCCTCGCTTCACACTTTACAACCTTGGCTAAGTTTTTGTTTTTATTCTAACCAACATGTGTGCTTTAAATTTAAAACCTTCTTGTTCATCTAACACCAATTTTCTTATTCTAATAGTTGCACACCACTTACTGTTTATAGTCTAGGATAGCTTGGCTATTATTCCCATACAAAATTCAAACCCTCTTTAACATTGTAGCACCCTTACCCTTGGTCACCCCCCACCCACCCACAAACAACACACACACCACCACCACCTCCAACAACCTCTAGTGCCCTGATTTTCAGTAGACAAAAGAGCCCTTGGTAGAAGTCATCATTTTCGATATGATTATTGAAATTATTTTGTTATATATATTCAAGGATCGTAGCCATACTTTAATTTATATTTGATGCATTGTTTTGAGATGCGGTATGCGGTATGCGGTATGCGTTCGGTCAGGGTACCGCATAGAGTATATGCGGAATGCGGGAGCATAAGCGGGGCATATGCGTTTTTGGATTTTTTTTTATAAATTCGAAATTTATACATATATTTTGATTAGAAAATATAATTATATTTATAAATTTTATAGATTCTAGTTGCACAAACTAATACCCAAGATATACCAACAAATCATCATATCATGGAAGAAGAAACACACAGTTTTCCTGTCACTAAGTGGAAAAAAACAAAATGATAATAGTGACAGTGGACACAAAATATTACGTGCCTAAATCATAGCAAGAGTAGCATCTAAATAGCTAATAGTCTCAAAATACATCACTATATCCTTATGATATGAAATGAGTCTAATCATAATAGTCTTCATCATCTGGGAGAAAAGTAGGCTCCCCATCATCACTAGACCCAACATCCGGAAGCTCATCTTCATTGATTACATGCAATGAGGTAGAAGGGCCAGTCCCTGCGGCACGTGATTGTGCACGAGTAACTCGAGGCTGCAATATATCATCCACTCCTGCTGCCTCTGCTACATTGCCCCACGTGGGATCATCTCCAGGAAAGACCCCATCATCTGCAGCGCTACTATCACCCGCTATAAAGTCCATAGCATGTTGGCTATCAACTGTGATAAGGGGATCCTTATTCTTCCTTGCCCGTTGTGCTTGCAACCTGGCATTGAACCTAACATATACCAAGTCGTTTAGCTTCTTCACCTCAAGCTTGTTTCTCTTCTTGGTGTGAATCTGCCATTTCAAGATAGATATGTTTTAATAGAAATCCTACATGTACATTAATCAAACAAATTGTGTCATATTTTACCCCCTCAAAAGTACTCCAATTCCTCTCACAGCCAGATGCGGAAGAAGTCAAATTAAGTATTTTCATTGCCATTTCCTGCAAGTGTGATGCATCTCGTCCATGTACACGCCACCAATTGGCTGCAAGCAATTAATTACATTTAGTACTTAACCATGTGAAAAGTAATTTGTGTTAAAAAAATAAGAGTTTCATTTCTATAATACCTGGTCTATATTCATCATTATTGACCACACATTGCCTCAATGCCAATGCTGTACCAAATGAGCCAATTTTCATTATGTAGGCAACCAACTCTTTGCTTGTAAATAGGTCTTGAATCTCAATGTCAGGAAAGAAAACCTCAATGCATTTGATCAACCCAGTCATCAATAGAGGATTCCTTTCAATTTCAGCTTGATCCTTGTATAAATAATAAGGATTGAGGTAGTAGGCAGCCACATGAAGAGAGCTATTCAATCTATCTTTCGATTTCAAGTTGATGGCATTGATGAAGGCTTCAACCCCTCTGAAGATTGCCATGATATCTTTTTTGGCAGCTTCTAGCCCACCATACACAAAGCCCAGAGAAGGCTTTTTGTCACCATCAACAATCCTCAATAGATGGACCAAAGGAGAGCAAACTTTCACAGCTAAAGAAACTTGGTTCCAAAAAGTTGGAGCTAACACTGTGGCTTGAGCTGTGTCACCTGCTTTTGTCTTTGACCACCTGCTTTGGCTCCATTCATCAGAAGAAAACATCAACCTCAACTTGTCCTTCTTATTAAGAAGGCTAGAAAGTGTGAGGAAAGCAGTAGCAAACCTGGTCACACCAGGTCTCAAAATCTCCCCCTTATTAGTAAATTGGCGCATTAAGCTCAATGTCTTGGTGTGGGAATAGATGAATGTGACTAGTTGCCTTCCCTTCTGGATAGCAGTCTTGATTCTCTGCTCTTTCCCAAACTCCTCAAGAATAAGATCAATCATATGAGCAGCACAAGAAGACCAAATAATGTGAGGGTATTTGGCCCCTAATAATCTCCCAGCCAATACATTTTCAGAGGCATTGTCAGTAACAATTTGGAGGACATTCTCTGCTCCAACCTCTTGAATGCACCCATCAAGAAAATTCATAACATACTCTCCTGTGTGCGAATTAGCTGAGGCATCTATAGCTTTGAGAAAACATGAGCCTAACTCACAATTCAACAAAACATTCATCAAGCTCCTTCTTCTGTCACTCCAGGCATCTGTCATGATAGTGCACCCATATCTCTTCCACATGTCTCTATATGGTTGGAGATCTATCGTAGTTTGATCAACCTCTATCTTCAACAAAGTCTCACTCACCTCATGATATGTGGGGGGCTTATAATTCTTGCCATATTGCCCAACAGCTTGGCACATAGCAAGGAAGTCATTGTTGCATATTGCATTGAAGGCTATGCCAGAGCGATAGACCCATCTAGCAACATATTGGTTCACTCTTTCTCTCTGCTTTTTGTCCATTGCCTCCTTTATTCCCACCTGGCGCATCAACAAGTCTGAAGCATGAGAAGAGGAGCGGTCAAGTGTGGAGGAGTTGTCAAGTTCTTCTTCAATAACATGTTCTTTGCCCATGTTGACATTGACTTCATCACGAATGGATGACACCCCTTTTGCCTTTTCAGCCTTTTTCTTTCTTATCTCTTCTAAATTCTGCCTGATCTCCTGTTTTATATCATTATCAACAAGACGGCATGGGGCCACATTGCCCTTGACTTGCGCTAGGTGTTGCTTCAATCGATTCACTCCCCCTTTGATTTCTTTCTCACACAAGCCACAAATAACCCAATTAGTGTTGAATTTGTCTTTCTGAAACCCATACTTCCATGCCGGATCAGTAGAACTGATTGGAACGTAACGAGATTGAGGTGTTTCTTCAGACTGGGTATTTGTAAGGCCTGCAGCTGAACCACCACTCTCCATCTATCTCAAATAAAATAAACAAAGCAAGATCTAACAGTAAGAAACTAGAAGAAACTGCACGCCTTAACAAAACAGAAAGAGCAATCACAACAAGTTAATCATTAGCAGTAAAATCTAACAGTAAGCAAACACACTACCATAAAAACAAACAGTTAATACTTAGCATTAAAATCAAACGTGAAGAGCATAAAAAATGAAAACAAGATGTCAAACTAATATGAAGTACAATTAATAATAAATAGAGAAGAGATTTAGGTGAAGAAGATAATGGAATTTAGAAACAAGAAACGGATTACAAGTTGCTGCAATTTGTGTGGGAGGGATGAGTAAGATTGAAGGGAGAGAAAATTGAGGACAGAGGGGGCGGAATTTCAATCAAAAGAAGTGGAGAAGGGTTGCCTACCTATTGTCTGCTCCCTGCTCACCAGACAAACGGCTTGTCTGGAATCTGAGCTGTTGGCAATTGGAGAAATAAAAGCTAACAAAAATAAGAAAAAGGGAAGGGATCAGATATATGTAAATAAAGAAGAGGAGAAGAAGGTTTGGATGACAGGAGGAGGTATCGTGAGAAAGCATGAAGAAAGGAAGGCTGAAGGCATACCTGGAACTTGTGTGGTGGCCGTCACCGCTTGCTGGAGTGGTGGCTGCTGCTCCTTCCGCCGTGGTTGGCGCCGCTGCTCCTTGTAGGGGTTAGCGCCACTGCTCCTTGTAGGGGCTAGCGCTGCTGCTTCTTGTAGGGGCTAGTGCCGCCGCTGCTCCTTGCAGGGAGACGTCGCCGTCGTGAGAAGAAGCCAGCCGTAGCCGCCGTCGTGAGAAGAAGACGCCCTGTCTTCGTACGCCGACGAGGTTGCAGGAGGTCTGAGCCCTAGCCTCACGCGAGAGTGAGAGACGGGGTCGGGGTAATCATGCGAGAGTGAGTGGGGGTCGGGGTGGGGGGTCAGGGTGTCGGGTGACTCGGGTCATTTGTCAATATTTTTTCTTTCAATTGGGCCGCTATTTGAAATGCGCTGCATAATCGGCCGCATAAATGGGCCGCATGCCGCATATTCAATGCAAGCCCAAAATGAGGACCGCCTACCTATATGCGCAGCGGATGAGGGACCGATCCGCATAAGCGGCCGCATGAGCCGCATTTCAAAACACTGATTTGATGGTAACATTCATTTAGAAGCAAGTTAATGACTGTAAGTGATAAATATAGAGGACATCACTCATTTCAACTAGGGGTGGGCCAAAAACCAGACCAAACTAACCTAAACTGACCTGTTTGGATTGGTTTGGATAGGTATGTGGTCTGGTTTGGTCTTATAAGTTTCCCAACGAAGTCATAGCAGACTATCTCAGTTTGAGGGATTCATCTGGCCATTCAGACTGTACTAGACCAAACTATAATATTGTTATGGAATATTGTATATACAACACAATGATACATATATATGTGTATTAGTATACGTGTGATGATACGTAACCTATATATAACACTACTAAAGCACTACCTTGTATGTTATCTAGCAACTAATACACTAGTAACACTTTATTAACAAAAACTTGACGACTCAGGCTTTCCTCGTTGACCTAATAATAACCTAACATCAATCTTTTTTCAAGTAGTTTCGTATCCTATATTCTCTCTTCAAGATCCTAGCAACAACACTCTCCGCAATAATTGTGTATACCCATGTTCTCTTTTTAGTTTACAATAAATGAAGCAGTAACATTAATTATACTGTGACGTCAAAGCTCGTGCCCCCTCTACATTTTTAGTTTGTGCAGACACAACCTCCTCCCTCGACTTCACTGTAAGAAGACGTTGCTTGTTATATCTGCTAGCCTCATGTTTGACACACAACACCGACCTTCTCATGTACCAGTAGATTGTAAAAGAGTGTATTGGTTTGAGACCAGACCAAACCAAACCAAACTAGACTATGAAGTTGCAGTCCAGCCTGGTGTGGTCTCGATTTGCTAGCAGTCCAATCTGGTCTAGGAGATAATTGATCTATGGTTTCAGGCGCAAAGCAAACCAAACCAGGCCAAAGCATGCCCACCCCTAATTACAACCCGAGTTTTATTCAATTATTTGTTTCAAGAATTAATAATCATAGTTATCTATTGAAAATAACGCGTCACTCCTCAAGATTCAACATACATCTTAACTTTGATAACCAAACTAGAGATACTTTTTGAATATATATATATATAGAGTCAGGCTAGAATACACTCGAGTGTACGGATCGCACGAATACACTCAAGTGTGTTTGCATATCAAGACTATTTTTTGCAAAATGTAAACCGTTGATCTTCACCGTCATACTATAACTAGGCTACATACAAATTTTGAACCCATTTGGATGAGTGTAAGTCACTCATCCAAGGGCAACAAAATCAACGCGCGAAACTAATTTGAAATGCATAATTTTTGCGGTCTTCATAACATGAGCTATACATATCCAAATGTGCTCAAATTTTGCGTATGAGTTGTTCACGAGATGTTTAAGAAGATCAACGGATTAGATTTTCAAAAAAAATATTGCATCATGGAAAACTACTTGAGTGTATTCCGCTCCGGATACACTCGAGTGTATTCTAGCCTAACTCTCTCTCTCTCTCTCTCTCTATATATATATATATATATATATATATATATATAAAATTAATTAATTTTGTTCCCGAGTACATGTCACTTACATGTACCTAATTTGTATTTGACATGTCAGCAATAGTTTATTACATAAGGTAGTCGTACAGATATGATGTCTAATACTTAGATTCAATATGTTCCAAAAAATTCTCAATCAAACCTTTATGGACCATCTATTTTAAAAGAAAATGTGTATTTTTTATTTATTGGTAAATCGCTGAAATTGTAGAAATTGTTGGATCATGGATGACTTGTAGTTATATTTCATGGTTTACATGAGATGTGGTTGTGACTTTTTTAAACATACCTGATCGAAACTAATATATTTTAAATCCATATCGTTGGACATAGTCAATAATTCTACAAATGCTATTTAGATGGCTGGTGCATGTAAGTTGAATGTAATGGTAGCTACACCTCAATGTAAGTTATGTGTCCATTTTATATTTAACGTGCGATACTATATTGCATAAGTGTACTATATATTTGATGTGTGTTACTTAGATTAGACGTGTTTAAAAGTATAGTTCAATTGTTCATGTTTGGATAATCCATTAAAAGTAGATATATATTTCGTCACTGATTGTAACTTGCATATAATGCAAACAACTTTTGATGAATTTAGTTAAATCTCGTGATATACATATATGACCACTTAAGTTTTTCTAATTTAGACGATGCTCTTCCGATATGTATGTGTGAAATAATAAGTTTTCACATGATATGGGTGGGTGGGAAAGGAAATGGTGGATTCAAGATGATTTTTCTTAGAAAGTAAAAGATGGCTAATCGTGGTATTAGATAGGAGAAACCCTACTCCTATAAATAGGAGAACAGGGAAGCGTACAGGACATAAGGCAACCCTAATGGGCCAAGACACATAGGCCCATATTACAAACTAATAATAAAACACTAACTAAATAACTTTCAACACTCCCCCTCAAGCTGAAGTTGGGAGAATCCCAAATCAGCTTGCAAATAGAGAGTTGGACAAAGAAAACAAAGAAATAGAATAAAACGATAAACTAAGCCCATATAAGAATTTTCTCCCCCACAATATTACATTAAATCACTCAAACACTCAGACACTCCCAGAGAGTGCTGGCGCACAACAGTAGAGAGTCGACGACGCAGATAGAAGGCCAGTAGGCACAGTAGCAAGCAAATAAATAACTCTAGTAGACGAAGCTCCATGTAAAGTCAGCAACAAAAAGGTCTTCATCATCTTCCCTCTCATACAGTATCCATCACAGTAGCAGACGTCAAAGTCCAGAGAGTGCTGGTCCACATAGTAGAAAGTCAACGTGCAAATAAAGCACGGAAAGCAGAAAGTGCAAAAGCACAAAGCAGCAGGTAAAATGTGCTAATCATAGCACAAGTAGCAAAGTTGACGTCCAAGTATGCAACTTCACAGCAGCAGTCGAGATAGATGATGAATAAACAACAATAGCAGCAAAAATCACTAAATAGCAACAGAAGAGTCCATATATCAGCAGTAAATGTGGCATGAAGCAACATAACATAATTCTTCTCTTTTTTTTTCATCTCTCCTCCATCTCGTTTCTTCCCTCTACTCTTTCTCCTCCATTCTCCCCCTCACGCCAAGCACGGAAAGAGTAAAGGAGTGGTTGGCGTGGAGAGTAAAAAACAATGGTAGAGGCAATGTTTAGCGTAGGCAAATATGTGGAGGCAGTAACCAATAATGTGAGTCAAGGTGCAAAATGACCCGAATAGGCAAATCCGGATAGAAAAATAAATGGATCTTTCTCCGACCCCTTCGCCCCCGCGAAAATCCGATAAGACTAAAAAATGGATCCGATTAGCACAAATATTTGAGTGTATATGGGAGGGAGGGCAGTAGAAAATATTGAGGGATATAAAAAAAATTAGGCTGTTTGGTGGCACGATTAGAGGCGGTAGGGAGCGGCTAAAGGGCTGGCGGCGCGGCAGGAGTAGGGTGGTCAGTGGCTGGGCCGTAGGCAGCAGATCCGGCAGTGCGAAGGCGGAGTGGAGGTGTGCGTAGGCGCGGCAGCAGTAGATGCAGGTGATTGGTTGCGGTTAGGCAATAGTTGCAGCCGCAAGATGACAGCCAACAGTGGCGGCGACAGAGGGACAAGCGGCGGGTAGTATAGCCGCAGTAGGAGGCAGGAGCAGCATGGAGGACGGGGCGCAGCAGGGCCAGTAGTTGGCGGCTGGTCAGGAGGATGGAGGAGATATTTAGCGGCGGCGACAACAAGGCATGGAGCAGTAACGACGCAAGGGGACATGGCAGACGGTTGTGCTTAGAAGCCAACGACGGCTAGATAGTGGTTGGGTGGCAGCGTGCGACGCAGAAGGCAGCAAGAGTTGGTGGCGCAAAAGCGGCACTGCGGCTAGGTAGCAGCAACAAGATGGCGACAATGACGAGCAACAGTAGGGTGGCGACTTTGCTGGGCAAGAGGCAGAGTATGGACCGCGCGACAACTTTAGCGGCAGGGTAGAAGTGGGTGAGTGGGAGCGACACGGTAGCAGGGGAATGCCAAAAAACCAAAGTGGCAGGGAACAATGAGAGGAATTCCCTGCGGGCAGCCAAGCACCGCCAAGGGCGGAGGCCGCCCGCAAGAGGGGGGAGCTCCTTTGGTTTTTGCTCTCTCACGTAGGGTTTTGGTCCCTTGGATGGCTGCTCTGTTACCATCTTAGAAAGTAAAAGATGGCTAATCGTTGTATTAGATAGGAGAAACCCTACTCCTATAAATAGGAGAACAAGGAAGCGTACATGACATAAGACAACCCTAATGGGCCAAGACACATAGGCCCATATTACAAACTAATAATAAAACACTAACTAAATAACTCTCAACAATTTTGTGATATGGGGATGTGTAATATGTGGAGAACGAAACCGATAACCAGAGAGAATATGCTAAATGGATCAATGTAAGATCGGGATAGAAAAATAAATGGATCTAATCCCGACCCGAAAAGGGAAAAAAATCCGATTAGGCTTAAAACTGGATCCGATTAGCCAAGGGCAGATCCGATTAAGGATCCAAATATCAACAGACATCTGGTATATGGGGGCAGTATTAGGGCTGTTTGGTAGCGGTGGAGAGTGATGGGTGATCGTGCTTCAGCCAAGGATAGACGAAAATGTTGGGGCAGCAACGACGAGATGGAGAGCAGCAGTGGAGCAGTGACCAGGGGGATGGATGACGGTGGCGGCTGAATGGTGTGATCGGCGGTTGGGGATATGGTTGTTGGATGATATGGCAGGCTTGGCAGCAACACAACAGCAGGACAAATGACGATGATTGTGTCGCTTGACTGATGTAGCACTTGGCCGCAACAAAAGAGATGATACTGGTCTCCTGCACGGCTCCGGAGATATTGCATGCCATGAGGCTGCATGTGGAGTCAAGTGCGGAGCCTCTCCTTATGAGACGACGAAGGCTGGAGCTAAGGACATCCGGGCGATGCAGTGGTAGATGGGTGCTGAATAATGCGAGTGCGATGGCGTCGACGGATGCGGATGGTGGCTGCTTTTTACTGGCCGCTCGGAATGATGGCTGTGTGATCGCTGGTGGCGGCGTGCTATTGGCGGAGATGGCGCTTGGCGGCTGTTGTCGCTATCGGATGGCAGCACTTTTGCTGTTGCTACTGGCGGTGGCACTGATTGCGCGGGATAGAGACGTGGCGACAACTCTGTTTGTTGCTGGTGGCGGCGTTTGAACGAGAAGGATGATGATGGCTGCTGCTTCTACAGTTGGCGACGCTTATGATGCTGTTGCTAGATGGTGATAGTGGCGTCGATAAGCGGCGAAGGCGTGGAGATGGCTGCTTGGAGGTCGACGGTTATGGCTGTTGGTCGACGACATGATTGCTGCTGGACCGGATGTCGATCGGAGGCGCTGGGAATATAGCGGCACTGCTGCTGTTTGTGGAATACATGCAGTAGAGGTGGAAAGCGGCGGGTAATGATGCAACGATGGCAGTGGATATGTGATGGCCGAAAAGGAGATCACCGACGGTAAGTTTTGGATTTGAAAAACATAGATCGCAGGTCGGGAATTAGCGCCGACGTACTGATCTATGTGAAAGTGGAAGGAGAGCCATGGAGGTCGAAATTGCCTAGCGGGCAGCCGGCCTAAGCCATGGCAACGGCAGCGGCCGCCCGTAGGCGGGGGTTCTCCCCGATTGCTCTTTGGAAAAGACGAGCGATGGCGGCTAGGGCTGCTTGCACACCGGAAAGGAGAGGGAGGAGGGGCGGTAACTAGGCTTCACTCAGGAGCGAACACGTTTTGTTCACGCAAGAATTACTGTTCATGCAGTGTACTGTTCACGCCGCCGTTTTTGTTCACCGCTCTGATACCATGTAGAAAATAAGATTCAATGCAATGGGATGAATACAAGACTAGACGCCCTCTCCTTTATATATGAGAGAGGAGACACCCTAAGACTTAGGACGCAAGTTATTTAAACGGGCTGAAATACAAAAGCCCACTAACTAATTAACCTATTAACTACATAGGCTAATATAGACTCTTTAACAGTATGGTTGGATTTAGTTAACAAAGTTTAAAATCTGGTAGTTTGATGTGTGGTACATATAAGTTACATGTACTGGTTGGTACACACTTCGTAGCTTTTCCTTCTCTTTAGACACACATTCCAATGCACATATATATATATGTATATATATATATACATGTATACATGTATATATATAATATATATACATGTATATATATATATATATACATGTATATACATGTATATATACATGTATATATATACATGTATATATATATATACATGTATATGTATATACATACATGTATATGTATATACATACATGTATATGTATATACATACATGTATATGTATATACATACATGTATATATGTATATATATACATACATGTATATGTATATACATACATGTATATATGTATATACATACATGTATATATGTATATACATACATGTATATATGTATATACATACATGTATATATGTATATACATACATGTATATATGTATATACATACATGTATATACATGTATATAGATCTATATATATACATGTATATATATATATATATATATATATATATATATATATATATATATATATATATATATATATATATATATATATATATATATATATATATATATATATATATATATATATATATAGACACACACACATACACACACACACATACACACACACACGCATATATATACACACACACATATATATATACATGTATATATATACATATACATACATATAGGACAACGATCCAGTGAGAAACATATCTTGGTGAGAGCATGAGAGGCATTTGGATAACTTTACATAGCGATCAATTTTTTGTAATCCAACCGTATGGATTAAAAATATAGCTTATTAGTTACCTTCCTACAAAATTTCATCATCATAGGACTTGTATTGCATTCACAACAAGCAAATACTTTTCAACGCTCAATATTGAATTTTAGGCTGACCGTTGGATGTAAAATACATATATTCTATATATGGATATGTAAAAAATATTGGATTGCAGTGATTTTTTGTGTGAAGGTAAATAAAATGATGTTCTTCCCATCCATAAGGTTGGATATTGAAAAAAATCTATAACTTTATGGTTATTCAAATGCCTCTCATGCTCTCACCGTAGGATGTTTCTCACTAGATCGCTACCCTATATATATATATATATATATATATATAGAGAGAGAGAGAGAGAGAGAGAGAGAGAGAGAGTCAGGCTAGAATAAACTCGAGTGTATTCGGAGCAGAATACACTCAAGCAGTTTTTCATGATGCAATATTTTTTTCAAAAATCTAATCCGTTGATCTTCTTAAACATCTTGTGAATAGCTCATATACAAAATTTGAGAACATTTGGACATTTATAGGTCATGTTATAAAGACCGCAAAATTATGCATTTCAAATTAGTTTTGCGCGTCGATTTTATTGCTCTCGGATGAGTGACTTAAACTCATCCAAATGGGCTCAAAATAGGTATGTAGCCTAGTCATAGTATGACAGTGAAGATCAATGGTTTACATTTTGCAAAATAATAGTATTGATATGCAAACACCACTTAAGTGTAGCGTGCGATCTGTACACGAGTGTATTCTAGCCTGACTCTCTCTCTCTCTGTATATATATATATATATATATATATCTATATATAGTCAGGCTAGAATACACTCGAGTGTACATATCACACGAATACACTCAAGTGTGTTTGCATGTCAAGACTATTTTTTGCAAAATGTAAACCATTGATCTTCACTGTCATACTATGACTAGGCTACATACCAATTTTGAGCCCATTTGGATGAGTTTCACTCATCCGAGGACAATAAAATCAAGGCGCAAAACTAATTTGAAATGCATAATTTTGTGGCCTTTATAACATGACCTATAAATGTGCAAATGGGCTCAAATTTTGTATATGAGCTATTGACATGATGTTTAAGAAGATCAACGAATTAGATTTAAAAAAATATTGCATCATGGAAAACGACTTGAGTGTATTCTGCTCCGGATACACTCGAGTGTATTCTAGCCTGACTCTCTCTCTCTCTCTCTCTATGTATAAATATATATATATAAGGTAGCGATCTAGCGAGAAACATCCTACGGTGAGAGCATGAAAGGCATTTGAATAACTACAAATTAGTAACTATTTTTTAAAATCCAACTGTATAGATGGAAAAAGCATCATTTCATTTACCTTCTTGCAAAAAATCATTGCAATCAGACACTTGTTTGCATGTCCATATGTACGATATACACTTTTTACATCCAACGGTCAACCTGAAACTCAATATAGAGCGTCGAAAAATATTTGGTTGTTGTGAATGATCTACAAATTGGATGGTGATAAAATTTTATAGCAAGGTAGATATTAAGGTATACTTGTAATCTGTAGGGTTGGATTATTGAAAATTGATCTATGTGGAGAGCTATTCAAATGCCTCTCATGCTCTCACTAGATATGTTTCTCACTGGATCGTTGCCCTATATATATATATATACATATATATATATATATATATATATATATATAGAGTCAGGCTAGTGTACACTCGAGTGTACCGGAGGCACCGTACACCTTAGTCATTTTTAAAGATGCGATAACTTTTTGAAAAATCTAAACTGTTGATCTTCTTAAATATCTTAATAGCATACCATATAATAAATTTTAGCTCATTTGGACACATATAAGTCGTGCATCTAAAGGATGCAAAAATTAGGCATTTCAAATTAGTTTTGTGCGTCGGTTTTGTTGCCTTGGATGAGTGACTTACACTTATCCAAATGAGCTCAAAATTTGTATGCGGCCTATTATTATTGTAACCATTAAGATCAATGTATTAGATTTTAGAACAACATGGTCTAGATAGGCAAACAATATTGGGGTGTACAACGTAATCTGTACACTCGAGTGTATTCTAGCCTGACTCTCTCTCTCTCTCTGTATATATATATATATATATATATATATATATATATATATATTAAGAACATACCATATAATAAATTTTAGCTCATTTGGACACTTATAGGTCGTGCATCTAAAGGATGCAAAAATCAGGCTAGAATACACTCGAGTGTACCGATCGTACGAACACACTCAAGTGTGTTTGCATATCAAGACTTTTTTTGCAAAATGTAAACCATTGATCTTCACTGCCATATTATAACTAGGCTGTATACAAATTTTGAGCCCATTTGGATGAGTGTAAGTCACTCATCCAAGGACAACAAAATCAATGCACGAAACTAAGGGCTCGTTTGGTAGGGTGAGGTTGCAGTTCACGGAGTACAAATGTCATAATTCAGAGCATTGAATCCGTTTGGTAGGATGTAATCAGGTGCAGTTAAACGAATCGGAATTCCCAAATATTTTGCACCGAGGGTCCAAATCCGAGAGTTTGTACCATCCCGTAAATGGGTGTGGTCAGGAGCATTTCGCCCCATTCTTCGTACGGAAACCCTACACTCCAAACCTTCTGGTTTCCTCCCCGCTGCTCTCCTCTCCCACTCCGGCTCCTGTCCACCTTTTGTCGCTCTCATCGCTGCTTCCTGCTTTGACACATCCACCTGTCGTCGAAATCGCGTAGCTGCTCGGTGCTCTGCTTCGATTCCTACTATTGTCCGCAATCGGGTCGTTGCCTGCTGCACATGCTGCTCTGTTGCTCCGGCTCGGACTCCTATCTTTCGGCCGTCGACAAGCGTTTCACTACGGCGGAAGCTGCTCAGCGACTGACTAGATATACACTTCTGATTTGCATATCTCCTATTCGAAAAATATTTTTATACAAGTTCCTGAATATATGTGTTAACCAAGAAATGCCTCTATGCTTCCTCAAACAGCAGACGTGTTTATATAACCAACAGGAAAAGGAGTCACTGTATGTTTCGAGTGGTCAACCAAACACAGGAAAAAGAAAACATCACTTTTTGACTACACCCTACCAAACAAAATGTTAGTAGTTCAAGTTCCATGCTTTAGGAATCTGTGTTCTCCAATTCACACAATTCACTCTGACTACACCCTACCAAACAAGCCCTAATTTGAAATGTATAATTTTTGCAGTCTTTATAACATGACCTATAAATGTCCAAATGTGCTCAAATTTTGTATATGAACTATTCACAAGATGTTTAAGAAGATCAACAGATTAGATTTTTGAAAAAAATATTGCATCATGAAAAACTTCTTGAGTGTATTCTGCTCCGAATACACTCGAGTGTATTCTAGCCTGACTCTCTCTCTCTATATATATAGGTCCACAGTCCACACCCATCCAATAGCAACTTTGCACAGCCAAAAATCCTAGATTAGATGTAGATCTAGAGTCTTTTGAAAAGTAAATTTGTATTACACTCCTACTCATCAAGGAGCCCGCCTAGATCCGCCTACATGCCCAAGGCTATAGGCAAGGCACCTCAAATTGGGCTCCTAACCCCTAAGATGACCTAAGTGGCCGCCTAAGGCCTTTTAGGCCAAAATTAAGCCACTTAAAGGCTAATTTAACACAAGCTAGGTATGGATTTGCTCAAATTAGGTCAAGTTGAGTCATTTTCTGGTTGACATAGGCCGACTTTAGCCCAAATCAGGTCAACTTTGGGTAAATTAGGTCTGATTTGGGGAAAACAGGTCTAATTCGAGGAAAATAGGTCTTATTTGGCAGAATTAGGTTTGCTTTGGCCAAATTAGGTCTCATTTAGATGAAAATAGGGAAGATTGGTGAAATTAGGTTTGATAAGTCATGCTATGAAAAATTAGGTTTTATTTTGCCTAATCATGTCAACTTTTCGTAGATAAACAAGTCTGATTTGGGGGAGATTAGGCCAGATTTGGCCAAATAGGTCTCATTTAGGTCCATATAGGCAAAATTGGGGAAGTTAGGCCTGATTAGGTCCTGTGATGCAAAATTAGGTTTGAATTAGACCGAATCGTGTCAAATTTGGGCAAAGTATGTCTGATTGGGAAAAAACAAGTTTGATTTTAGGGAAATAGGTATAGTTTTTGAGTTTAGGTCTGATTTGACCAAATTAGGTCTCATTTAGATATAGGGAAAATTTGGGGGAAGTTAGGTTTGATTAAGTCATGTTATACAAAATTGGGTCTGATTTAGGCAAAATTTGAGTGAACTAGGTCATATTAGATCGAAATTGGACCAATTTAGTTCAACTTTGGGTCGATCAGGGCTATGTTAGGTCATGTTAGGTGTGATTTAGCTAAACACCATGTAATACTATATAATAATGCAATTATTACATATTTAAAATCTGAAATTTTGAATGTAAATATTTAAATACCAACATTTAAAAAAAAGTAAAACTCTTGGAAAAGCCTGGACGCCCGCCTAGACGTCTAGGCTCCCTAGGCGCCCCCCTTAAGAAACACCTAATGCCTAGCCGCCTTAACAACTACTCACACTTTAAGATCTAGGAAGCAATGGCATTAATACACAACTATTAAGTTGTAGATCCTCAAATTTTGGTGGATCTACAACTCCGTGTCCACTATTATTGAATTTTGTCTTTCTAGTTTTCATAGAAGAAATAGAAATAGACTAGGAGTAGAGAGATCTGTGTAACACTTGAAGATCTAGAAAATTAATAGCATTAATACATAACTCTTATGATGTAGATTTTCAAATTTGGGTAGATCTACAACTCCATATCCTCCATTATTAAATTTGTCTCTGTAGTTTTTCATAGAAGCGGTAGAAATAGACTAGGAGTAGAAAAACACACCTTTGATCCTAAAATTGCTTGCGGAAGCTGCAAGGTTGCCAAAGGGTCAATACCCTGTTTTGTGAAACAAAACACTATTTCACTATGATTTTAACGATATAGCCTCCACTGCGAGTGGCCATTTTCCACCAGGAATCTCATGTAATATACAAAATTTGCAAAACACCATTGAACCAGGACAGAATTTTGTGAAACACCCTACATTACTTGAGGTACACGAATCTTGGTATGTGGTGGTTCTAGAAGTTGTGGCTAATTGTCTTATTATTGAGATGATTAAAAATAGAGTACAGGGTTCTTTTTTTTTTTTGAAAGTGGGACTGAAGTCATTTTATTAACCCAAATCTTTTTGTGCTAGTACAATGACTTCATTTTCGAAGTTATCTATGCGAGAAAGGGAGAACTCTACCATGCGTGCCTTAGTGGCTAACAGATGGCTGACTGTATTTGCCTCACGGTACACATGATTAAGGTTCAATGCTTAAAACTCTAAAGTGGCTTCTACAATCTGCTTGACGACACGGTCCTCGTATCCTCGGCCATAGTGGCCAACCTTGATGGCTCGTACCAGGTTCAGGCTGTCCGTCTCCACCAACAGGTCTGTGAAACCCATTCTGTGAGCTTCCTTCAGTGCCCCCCTCATCGCCATTGCTTCCGCCATGAGAGCTGAGGTAGCATGTCCAAGCTGCAATTGGAAAGTGGCCCTAATCTTCCCTTGACCATCCCGGATGACTGCGCCTCCAGCTGCTGCTGTACCTTGCTGCCAACATGCGTCCACGTTGAGTTTAAGAACTCCACTCCCCGACGGCTTCCACGGGCTGTCTCTTAGCAGCGTGGCACTTTGTCCCGCCGCATGCAGCCTCCTGCTCTGGTGGTTCTGGTAGTCACGAACCAGATTGGAGAAGCTAGCAACCAACGTCGTCTCGTAGATCGGTGTATCTTCAAATATGGCCTTGTTCCTCGCCGTCCACGCTATCCATGTCATCGTCGCCAGCTCCGCAGCCACCTCCTCCTTTGCGTGATTAGTCAGAACCTGCAGCAGATCGTCGGTGTTTGCCACCAGCTCGGTGACACCATGCAACTCCTCACCGCCACAAGCCCATACACGTTTTGCGTAGTCGCATCGGAGAACCGCGTGTAGGTCATCTTCCTCCACTTGTTTGCATCGTTGGCAGATGTTAGTCTCCGTGACCTGCCTTCTATAGAGCCTACTCATCGTTGGGAGTGCTTGTTTGCATAGACGCCACACAAAGTGTATAAGCTTTGGTGGCCACTTCTTCTTCCATAGCCTGTCCCACTCGTTCCCATCCCTCACCGGTGCGCCGCCATTTCCCTTTGTGATGTACTGGTAAACCGACCGGGTGGTGAGTTCTCCTCTCGAGTCGGGTTCCCATACGAGCTGATCTTCTTTCTCCGATGCACTGAGTGGGATGCTTAAAATTCTCTCATGAAGCGAGGGTGGCAATAGCATTCGGACGTGCTCTTCATCCCATGAACCATCTGCAAGGTTGATGAAAAATTGGACGTGGCGTCCCTCATCAAATCGGTCCTCCTCTTCTTCGGTTTGACGTGCATGTAGCCTGCCATAATGACCGGGAATCCATCTATCACTGAAGGTGCGAATTTTTGTCCCCCTACCGATGCGCCACATGAATCCTTCCCTTATATGTTGCATGGACCTTTGGATGCTCCGCCATGTGTAGCTCGGTCCATACCCCACATCAGCGTCCAGAATATCTTTTCTTTGGAAGTACTTAGATTTTAGTACACGTCCAGCTAGAGACTCCGGATTTGTGGCTATTCTCCACCCTTGTTTAGCCAATAACGCAGAGTTGAAGGCTCTCAGATTACGAAAACCCAAACCCCCATTACCTTTCGGCTCACAAAGTGCTTCCCAGCTGATCCAGTGTGTCTTACGCTCCCCCTCTTTGACACCCCACCAGAATCTCGCAATCATCCTGCAAATCTCATCTAGTAACCCGTCTGGAATTTTGAACACACTCATGTAGTAGGTCGGTATGGCTTGGATGACTGCTTTTATAAGAATCTCCTTTCCCGGTTTTGATAGGAGCTTTTCTTTCCAACCTTGTAACTTCTTCCATATCCTGTCCTTTATCGAACTAAAAACTTGTTTCTTAGATCTCCCCATTGCCGTTGGTAGTCCCAAGTACTTGGCGTGGCGGTCTACCTCCTTCACCTGTAAGCTCCTTTTGATGCAATCCCTTCTGTCTTGTTTGACATTAGTGCTAAAGGCGACTTCAGATTTCTCGTAGTTGATCTTTTGTCCTGACGCTCTTTCATATTGGCTGGTAATTTCAGCTAGAATAGAGCACTCCTCTTGGGTCACCCTTGTAAATAGGATGCTGTCGTCTGCAAAGAAAAGATGTGATACTCTTGGTCCATTTCTACTGGCTCTTGCTCCATGTAAATGTCCTTCCCTGTTTGCTTTGAGAAGGGAAAGAGAGAAAATTTCAGCGCAAAATAGAAAAAGATACGGGGATATAGGATCACCTTGGCGTAGGCCTCTTGTCGGTTTTACAGTTCCTGTCCTCATTCCGTTGATGACGATTGAGTGTGAGACGCTTGAGACGCATTCTTGTACTTTTGACCTCCATAGGGCGGGGATGCCCATCTTCTTCATGGCCTTGTCCAGGAAATCCCATTCAATTCTGTCATATGCTTTGCTCATGTCCAGCTTGAGCGCCATAATACCTTCCTTACCTTTCTTCTTCTTCTTCATCATGTGGAACATCTCATAGGCTACCAAGGCATTGTCGGTGATCAGCCTCCCTTGTACAAAGGCGCTTTGGTTTTCAGATATCATCTTATTGAGGAGAGGTTTTATCCGGTTAGCCAACACCTTAGTAATAATTTTATAGGATACATTGCAAAGACTTATGGGGCGGAACTCAGAAATATTTTTTGGTTGTTGCACCTTTGGGATGAGCACTATGTCAGCAGGGTTCTCTTTTATAAGACAAGAGAAAGACACATGGTTTAGATATAACCCATGTGGGATAAAACAAGACATAGGAATAACAAAGAAAAGAGAAAAATAGACTAAGTAAAAAAGCAGGAAAGTCTATATACTAATACTCCCCCTCAAGCTGGAGCATAGATGTCTAGCATGCCCAGATTGGATGTCATAGCAGTGAACCTCGTCTTTGGTAGAATCTTTGTGAAGATGTCAGTCACCTGATCAGATGTATGAATGTAGGGAGTAGAGATTTGGCCCGATAGAACAGCTTCGCGAACGAAATGACAATCCACCTCAATGTGCTTGGTCCGCTCATGGAAGGTAGGATTACTAGCAATGAAGGTAGATGCTTTGTTGTCACAATACATTGGAATAGGAGATAAATCAGAAACGCCAAAGTCCTTCAGCAAGCTCCTAATCCAGAACAGTTCACAGGTAGTGTGTGCCATGGCACGATACTCAGCTTTAGCACTAGAGCGAGCAACTACAGACTGCTTCTTGCTTCGCGAAGTGACAAGGTTACCTCCCACAAAGGTACAGTAGCCAGAAGTAGAGCGACGGTCAACCTTGCTGCCAGCATAATCAGAGTCAGAATAGCCAAGGAGTTTGTAATGCCCATGTTTCTTGTAAAGCAGACCTTTTCCAGGAGAACTTTTCAGATATTTCAGAATATGGCAGACAACATCCCAATGGCATTGCTGAGGTTTATCCAAGTAGCGACTAACCAGCCCAACCGCAGCAGTAATATCTGCCCGTGTAACATTAAGATAAATGAGTTTACCAACCATTCTTCGATACTGCTGATTGTCAGGATAAGCAGGAGAATCCTCATCATCCCAGTCGGTGTTTGGAACCAGAGGTGTGCTAGCAGGTTTAGAACCTAGAAGACCAGTTTCAGATAGGAGGTCCAGAACATACTTCCGCTGAGATAAGCAGAGACCAGAAGAAGACCGGGACACCTCTATCCCAAGAAAATACCGTAGCGAGCCGAGATCCTTGGTGACAAAGTGTTTCTCCAGATAGCACTTTGTTGATTGAATACCAGCAAGATCACCTTCGGAAAGAATAAGGTCGTCAACATAAACAATAAGGATAACAATACCCGCAGAAGTATTTTTCACAAAAACAGAATGATCAGACTGGGAGCGCCGGAAAGAAAATTTCTGAAGAATATTGCTGAGCTTGTCAAACCAAGCTCTGGGGCTTTGTTTTAAGCCATAAATAGCCTTTTTCAGCCTGCAGACTTTAGAAGACTCCCCCTGACACACAAAACCGGGGGTGGTGACATGTATACTTCTTCATGAAGATCACCATACAGGAAAGCATTCTTTACATCAAGCTGATACAGAGGCCAGTCAGAATTTATAGCAACAGAAATCAGAATTCTCACAGAGTTCAGGCGCGCTACTGGAGAAAAGTCTCGAAGTAGTCAACTCCATAGGTCTGTGTATACCCCTTTGCCACAAGTCTCGCCTTAAGCCGTTCAACAGTACCGTCTGGCTGGTATTTGACAGTGAAGACCCATCGGCAACCAACTGGAGAGCAGGCAACATGTGGATCAACAAGGGCCCATGTATTACGTTCTGTAAGGGCCTTCATTTCTTCTTCCATAGCCTGACGCCATGCAGGATGTCTAAGAGCCTGAGCAACATTTTTAGGTACAGATATAGCAGAAAGAGCCGCAGTGAAGTTAGCAAAATTAGTACCCAGATTAGCAGTAGAGCAGAAATTCCCAATCGGATGCATAGTGCACGTTCTTGTCCCTTTCCGTAAACTAATAGGAATATCAAGATCAGAAAATACCTGCGGAGGTGTTTGATCTGGCACAGAGGAAGAGGACGATGGAGATGATAGGGTGGGTGCTCGGGGTGGCGGAAATAGGCGGTGGTGGGGCTATGGTGGCGGCGGCAGGTAGGTGGAGGCGGCGGACAACAGAGGGTGCTGCTGGAAAAGGAGGAAGAAGAGGGGGCTGCGGTGGAGAAGAGAGGAAGAGAAGGGGTGGGCGGTGAGGGAGAAAGGTAGGGATGGGCCTGTTGTGGTGGAGGCGGCACCAGGGAGGGTGCAAGGTGGCGGCGGCAGACCAAGAGTGGCGGCGGCGGCGGCTGCTGTGCGGCGCAGCAGGGAGGAAAGGGGAAGGGTGGCGGCTAGGATAGATGGGAGGGAAAGAAGGATTAGGGTTAGGGAGGATCGGGAGGCTCTGATACCATCTAGAAGTTGTGGCTAATTGTCTTATTATTGAGATGATTAAAAATAGAGTACATGGTTCTCTTTTATAAGACAAGAGAAAGACACATGGTTTAGATATAACCCATGTGGGATAAAACAAGACATAGGAATAACAAAGAAAAGAGAAAAATAGACTAAGTAAAAAAGCAGGAAAGTCTATATACTAATAGTGGTCATTGCTACCAAAAAAAAGTCTGGACTTTTTTGAGAATTTTATGAAACTGCGGATATCAGCTCCTATGCCTTTGTTAGCTCAAAGAAGGCGCTTAAACCCATGAGACCTTGTTCAGTATAAGCCGCTGTACTGGGGAGTACCTCATTTTGGTCAAGACAGTGTACTTAAAAACCTGAAATGCCTCATTTCAGTCAAGCTAGCATGGTAAACCACTTATTTGATCCGAAGTACCATCATCTGCACCAAACCAATTCCATTCACCCACCTTTTAATGGCAAACCACTTTTTTGACCGGGTGGTGGTTTGGAAGTTCAACAGTAAGCATGGCTGTGGATTGGTTTGTGGTTTTACATGACATTGTATAATGAATGAAATAGCACACAGAGCGCATACAGGTTAAAACAGTAGGTCGAATTAAAAAAGCACATAGCTACAGCTGTTAATAAAGTTGCACTTCAAAATCTATCCTATTTTGGCACGTCACAAATGCATGTGGTCGTACGTACATGCGCATTCGTGCCAGCTGTTAAGTTGCAGGTGGAAAAAGAACATTGCTGAATGCTGATACTACTTGATACACATTGGGAAAAGAACATCAGCTTATCCGGGAATTCATGGGATACCAGGTTTGAGCGAAGAAAAATATCCAGTATGAATGGTTTTTGGTGGAATTTGTTATTTAGATTTTGTGGATGACTGAGAATGTGAATGGATGGGCCAAAAACCGACCCATTGCTATCTCAGTCTCTAGTCAAGTACCTCATTCTGGTCTTGCTGATGTACTCAAGAAAACATGAGAATCATCTTTCTAGTCTTCTGCCAGTTCAAAACTGCTCTAATTTTTCTCGTATGCACCATGGCAAGACCTATAAGGTCTTCAGTTGTGAATACAATCAATTATTACTTTGCTCTCCTATTTGCTTACACATAAATGATGCATTTGTCATTTCTACTAACTCATTCTTCCTTATTCAATCTTTCGTCATCATCATCATCATCATCTAAGCCTTAATCCCAGCCATGTTGGGGTCGTCTGCATGGACCATTATTTTCCAATCAGCTCTGTTATGGGTCATATTCTGATCAAGATGTAAGAATTAAAAATCTCTCTTTGTAATATAAGCTCTTCCTAGGTTAATTTAGGCCTGCCTATTCTTTTGATTGTGCTCGTCTCAATATACACCATTGGTTCAAAATCTTATTCAATCTTTGCCTTTTTATTTTCTTTTTTTCATAATTAATTGATAATACACGCCGACTCTATGCGAACTTCAAATCTGTTTTCTAGGTCGTCTTAATCATATTCATTTTATATTCTTAAGGTAGGGGCCGTCTGGATGGGGACTTTCTAAGTGCCGCTAGTTATATATAGAATTGCTCCTTGTTCCCAGCAGCGAGCACGTGAAAAAACATATAACCAAGCTGTCAACTGATGGAAGATGAGAAGTTCAAACATTAGAATCTGAAACTAATGCAGATGTTCTAAATTCTGCTAAAACTGGCGTGACTGCAAATACTGCATATTTGTTAAGATAACTGTTAGTCTAAATATCAACGACCTTTATTTGACTGTATCTAAGCTGACTTCTTATGTATAAACTACCAGAAATTTCAGGTATCTGGCCTTACTGGCCCCTTAGGAGGTTTCTTGTTGTTCGGTTTGATTTCATTCACACAATTTGAGATTACTTAAAAAGACAGAAACTTGGATATATATTATCTACCATGCCCCTTTCATGCTTTTCATGTCTCTGAGTATACTGTCAAAAGTCATACCATTATATCCAATCTAATTATATACCAGAAGTGGCCTTGCAGAATTTCAGAACTTTGATGGAATTGAAGCGACAGCTCAAATATATATAATATAGTGACGATACATAAATCACATACTAACGAACGGGCTATATTTTTTCATCTCATCAATTTCATGTGTATGACTTTTCATTCTGAAATCAGATTGTATTAATTGCTCCAGTGAATTGGTTAATGATTCAATGGAAAATCAGTCCACTGCTAAATATTAGGGGGTTTGGTAAATAAATTTGGTCAAATTTATTATATTTTGTTAGATTACCAAGGTTAGGGGTAGCCACTCACCTTTTCTGTTGACTGAATTTGAACCATAACAAATTCTTTTCTTAATCGTTGTCTAAGACACAGCATGTTTTGTGAGTTTGTTTAGACCCCAAAACTCAGATCAGATGCTATACCAAGTCTTTTGATTTTGCACCTAGGTCAATGCTTAATTGAGAATTTACTGTTTCTCTCCTCTTTTAACCACCACAAGACAGACTTACCTTGTCCTTCTATATGAGACGGGTGATATGTGCAAAAAAACAAATAAATTCACATCAGTGATACTCGTCCATCTGAATCAGCTAAGTTCTAACGACTAGTCCTTGTAGAAACAGTTACATTGTCAGACTCAATTAACGAGGTCGTGGGCCGTGGCTGACGAATTTTATTTTGCAATCCCATGCCTAATAGCATGCGTCCAAGAGAGGACACCGAAATGGTAACTCGGTTTGATGGTTAGAAACTTAGTTTGTGAGTGAGAGGTTCTAGGTTCGACCTCAGGCCACGGGATGATTAGAATGGCCATTTAAAAAAAAAGCCTAATAGCATGCCAGACAATATATTTCTGTTTATCCTTGCACTTGCATAGACAGTTATGCTTGCTGAATAAAAAATATACAGTTATGTTTTGTGAGTTGTGTAAGCTCCCAGATTCATATCAGCGTCAGGGCATCTGTTGTCTTTGCACATAGGTGAATGTCTTACCGGGAAAATAGATGTTCTAAGTACTGCATGGGCGATTTACCTTGTTCTTTACATATGAGGTGGGTGACTGATATATATAGAAGTTTCTCAACACGTGGACCTTGTGTTTTTGGAACAATTTACATTGCACCGTCATGTGTTCAGGTTTATTTTTCATTTGGTAGGATGCAATTGAGTGTAATATGCGGAATTGAAACTGCACATAACTGCTCAGATCTCATCAAAATCGGGGTGTTTGTACCACCCCTAAAATGGGAGTGGTCGGGTGTGGCTGGCGTGAAACGTACAGCTATATGCCTTTTTGGTTGCATACATGCCTTCTGCCCGTAGCTTTTTGTGCTGTAATAGTAACTTTTTGGACCCGCCGGGAAATGGAGCTGATGCTAACCAAATGGTTGCAAAAAAAAGCAACGAATTTATAGCACACCATACCAAATAAAAACATAACAGTATGAAATAAGTGATTATTGTTAATCTGATTTTTGATCCATCCAATTACATCCAGCCACATCATGCTAGTACATGATAAACTTGGGTCTGCCTGCTTTAGTGGGTGAGGCTTTTTTTTGATTCCTAAAGCCTACGTTCACTTGGATCCTCAACTTTTCTTGGATTCCAAAAAACTAACAGTTGCATGTAATGTCAGTAGTGTTATCCTGCTCGTCAGCTGTTGCACGAATTCGAATTGGTACCACGTCTATTAATTTAGATTTATGGTTATACAAAATCCATGGCCATGTAGTAAATGGATGAATATATCAATGTTGTGGCTTTACTACAAACTATTGACAAAGGAATCTTATCCAAACATGGTTGTGCACGTCTACATATGTATGGTTAAACCAAACAATCATCATCATCGCCGCCGCCGCCAACATCATCATCATCATCATCATCTAAGCTTTTCCCAACTATGTTGGGGTCGGCTACATGGATCATTCGTTTCCATTCAGCTCTACTATGGGCCATATTTTAGTTGAGATGTAGAGATTCAAAATCTCTCTTTATAAACTCATCCCATGTTAATTTAGGTCTTCATCTTCTATTTATAGTGCTCGACTCAATAGCATTACTTTGTATAGGCGCGTTAGTCGACATGCATTCCACATGTCCATACCATCTGAGTCAGTCCTCGCATAACTTGTCCTCAATGTTCACCACCCCATTTTATTCCTGATGTAATTATTTCTCAAGCGATCTTTTTTCTTGTCTTCCCACACATCCATCTCAGCATACACATTTCAACAACGTTCATCTTGTTGAGACATTGTTTCTTTGCTGTCCAACATTCACTCCCATAGAGCACGGTTGGTCGTAAAGTTGTTTTATAAAACTTACTTTTTAATCTGAGAGGGACCCTCTATAATAACAATATTGATAATAATTACAAATTACTATAATGCCTTGCATTCATCATAATTTTTGTGATAATTTCTCATTACAGTCAACAATGCGTGATTGTTCACCTTCCTTCTTTTTACCACTCATTGGCACCCTTCCATTTTGGTTGACGATAGCAAGTTGTTTTGCTTCCAACTATGGGTGAGAGTGAGCATCACTCCAAGATCGGAACAATTTGAAAAATATGGAAAATAGGTTGGGGTGTCGTAATGTTGGACAAGATAGAACCTGATCCTTTCAAAGAAGGACTGGATCGGACCGAGCCATTGTGAATGCATGCATTGATATTTTGTAAGATATAATTGGGATGTTGATAGCGATGTTGAATGATATTTTGTAAATGAATATTTCATAATGTTTATACATGTCCGAATGTTTCTACATGTATTTGAATGTTTCTACATGTGTGAATGTGAGAATTGAATTGATGTCTGAATGTATCTACTTGTGTAAAAAGTATATTTGTTGATTTTACAAGTTTGTGGCCTGTTTGTAGGCTGATATCAATGGATGTCGTAAACCTACAGTTCAGAAAATTGAACTGTAGGTTCTCATCCTGCTGGTCAGCCACAGTAGGCTTGCAAACTGATAAGAAAAAAAATATAGGCGTCGGTTATTTATAGAACACCGTCATGAAAGGCTTACAACGTCGGTTATTGGATAAAATCGCCGCCTAATATGACAAACAATCCGACTATGCAGGAAAGTACGACCGTGGCGAAAAAAACGTCGGGTATTAGTACAAAACCAACGCCTATAATACTAAACACGGCCGTGTAGGGAAGCACGGTCGTGGCGTCTGGGAATATGGCGTCGGGTTTTTAGTTGCAAATCGACGCAGAAAGTGTCCTAGATGGCGTTCTTTTTGTGGTGCGAACCCTTTTGACGTTGGTTATAAAATTGACGTCGAAGAGTTCGACCTTTAGCGGCGCCCACATAGGCGTCGTTTGAGAACTGTCGCTAAAAGGGGTTAAACAGCCGACGCCAAAGACATGTTCTGTAGTAGTGGCAACCAAACTTTTATTTGTTTTAAAAGAAATCTAAAGGTAAAATTTAGGTCATGACAATTACTTATAGCATTAAAATAACAATAATATTAAATATTTATGGTAGTAATATTCATACATGTGAGTTGTTTATATCTTTGACTTAATTTAACTACAAATATAAACATTTTACATATCTAAACTAGTCCTTGATCTGGTCCATACTCTTACCGGTCTTATATCAAACCACATTGAAGATCGAATTTTCAAAATTTATGGATCACAAGCTCGACCAAACTTGAAATGGTCTAAAATTGAACCAAATTTAAACGATTTGATTCTATGCTTTGGGCCAATATTTGCTCGCCCCTTGTAACATACTTAGCTCTATATACATGTCTTATCCCCCCTCTCCTAAATAGAATAACACTAGATATCTCTTTTCTTGAATTTAGATTTAAATAGGATAATTGAAGTGAAGAAATGTAATATTTAACAATAATCCTTTTATATCAAGTTTTATACAATTAAATTATTAAGTGTCTGCTGTAGGTAATTCACTGATTCATAAAATTTGACCTTGATTTTGCATTGGAGTCATTCTAAGTCTAGTTGATACAAGTAAATAAATAAAATGGAATAAAGTGTCTATTCAATTAAAAAATGAATTAAATGCATCAATTGAGTCTTTAACTTAGAAGTAATAAATATAATATCAAATATATTCTAATGGTAAAACAAATGTCAACATTGGGATTCTCGCAACTTGTTTAGTCAACATGCAAAATTTAGGTCTATGGCACATTGTTTATCCTCCCAATTAATTTATTTAATGTATGCATTCAATGTCAATCAATATCTAAGTTTTTGTTTATTTCCTTTTTTTGTGATGCTCCCTCTCCTCTCTTTCCTTCAATAGTGCCTATTTCCTTTTCACACTCTACATGGTTCCCCTCTCTACAGATCGTGCTTCTCACATTATGTCAGGTCACTATAAATAGCTTCAGTCTATGACAATTTCCTCCTCCCCTCACCTCTTATTCTCCCCTATATATTTCTTCCCTTCCTCCACATCTTCCTTGCCCCAAGAACCCTAGCCGCCATCCTTTTCTTCCTTGTCATGCCCAACCACTATGATGGAAGAAAGCCACCGCCAACCGTCATGGAGAAGGTCACCATCCTTGCAACAGTCAAGCTGTCGCCAGTAAACCAACTACAACCAGAAGGTCGCACTCCACGCCTCCTAGCCCTCCGATTCTTCCTTCTCACAATAACAACCTTCTTGACAAATATCTATCACCCATAACAACATTGGTTCTCCATCGACGAGCTCTCCCATGGTTAAGCGTGGTAATCAGATACCTTCGATTCTACATCCTGCCACACTTCAACCACTTGGGCTTTGCATGAAACACCCGTTGATATGTGAACTTTATTCAACTACATCATGTTTGGACTACAGTAAAACTACCACCTTCCATCATTAACCACTGGTTGCTCCAAGTTAATTACCCTACTTCCTTGGATTTGTCCTTCCACCTCCTTCACTCCCTTTCTCCATATCAACCCAACCACATGCTAGAATGGGCTGCTATATGTTCGTCAGACATGTTGAACCTGCTCAGGGAGAAAGGCCATCAAGGGTGTCTACAAAAAGGATGCTAGAAAACCCCAACATTGGCAGACCATTTGGCATGACCCATGAGTATGTTCCTTCTGCAGTTAGATCTCTTCTTGCGGTATGCACATATACCTCTTCTTTTTGTCTTATCTCTCCCTCGATCGATTGTCAAACATGGGTTGTCATCTTCCTTGATTTCTAAGGCGTTGTGAGAGTACGATTCATTTTACCTCTATTTGGTTTGGCATAATCCTAATTTTCAGAATCTCCCTCCATGACAGAGGTGTTATCTTAGCCCCTGGATGATCTCACAACATGTTTGTCGGGTCTAATGAGTCTAAAAAGGAGAGAACAATCCTATGGGAATAATATCCAGGTCTGAGGACGATGGTTTTTAGGTTGTCGTCGGAGGTTTTTAGGCTGTCGTCGGTGCTTCTAAGCCATTATGGTTCTTGTTTCTCGAGGGATTGTCATTGATATAAGACATTGTTGGTGATAACGACCACTTAGGTCCTTCACTGAGAGTTTTCATAGGTAGAGTGACTTCATTAACTAAGTTCCTAGGCTAGTTCAAGTTGCTCCACATGTTGAGCTCCAAGAACTTGGGAAATTGTGGACAAGAGTTGATCACACAGAAGACAAATTTCTGTGTTGCCCTTATGACCATTTGTTTCCGTCGCAACTAGACCAAGATGTTTTGGTCTTCTCGTTTTTTGCCGGTTCTTTGATCGGGCGATCTCGGGAAGTTACTATGACAAAGGTGCCCCATCATGCAACAAGGAATCAAAACATGATTCGCTAATATAAATGTCCACTGGGACGAGTTTCATTTTGAAATAAAGTCAAATCTAATAATATTCAAATTTTGATAATTAATCAGTTGAGCATCAAGAAAATACAAATGTATATGTTATTGAAATCCGGTAAATGAGAGAGATTTTAATGTGATTTTCAGGGTCTAATTTGGAATTTTCCAAAAATGATTTTCCTAAGGTCTAGTACTTGCGTAATGTGATTAACACAATGCCCTGATATTATATTTAGGTGTTGAAAGGCCTTGAACCCTAATGTTCGAAGTATTGTTGGACTGTTAGGTATGATATAAAGGTATGTACTCATCCCTATTTATGCTTTGGGCATAATCTGACTTAAACTAAGATTTCTTTAATGAGGCAACTCTTGAATATTATCCCTTATTATTTTTCTATTCTTTGAATCACACAATTCTATTGAACTTGATAACCTTTTATTTCCTTGGGTCTATTGACCCTCCTACTTTGCTGTTTGGATTTGGAATATGAATGATGATTCACATATTATCTTGCCACCCTATTTGCGTATGTTTGATAATTTAGCTAGATATCTATCATAAATTCTTATGCATAACTGTTAGGGTGTGTTAATGGCCTCAGGGTGTGCTTGTCTACCCCTTTATATATAGGGGTGTGCTTTCCCACACAAAGTGTGCTATTCCACCCATCAATATTTTTAGGACATCTTAGTGGTGTCTTGGCCATACGATAACTACATTACAAGGGAAACTAAAACATTGATTACTCCAATCTGATTTCAACAGAAAAGATACATACCTAAATATTCATTCTATTTCTCATACTTTCATGTACATATGACTTGATTTTGGATACATTTTCTATTAGTAAGTAAATAATATTACACATCATCATTTACAACTCTCTTATTTCTTTATAAGGACCTAGAGTGACAAGGATCGGTTGAACACAACTACTCTGATACTTAACTCTTGTGGAAGATCTACTCTGATGCATTGATTTCTTCAACTCACATTGTTTTCCTAAATATTTGTGAGCAAAGGGGTGATCCTACTTGTACAGTGAATGAGTAAAATAATTAAAATAGTATAATGCACTGAATTAGACATTTAACTTCTTTAATAATTGAAATAAAAATAAGACAATAATGTAGATTAAAAAACTAGATATACAAAAATTTACAATTAACATTGTAGCATGCATCACCAGCAATATGCAAATATCAAAATGTATTTCTGACTATTCTCTTTTTGATCTTTTATTAACATCGACTTAACTTGACTACTGAACTGACTACTACTGTTATGTTGGTCAACTAAGCATAACTGATTGATCTTACTATTGAACTCTCTATGTGGACTCAACTATACTCAATTATCTTTTACTTTTCCCCTGAACTCTCTTAGATTGTACCATCCAAGTGAAAGCCACTACTACGTGACTCACTGTACAAGTCTTAAGGTAAACCCAGAGATCGTAAGAGTGCTACTATTGGCTTGACTTGTGTCCATGGAGCGTTGTAAGGTCTGATGAAGGCTGAATAGCTATATGTATATTTGTGGCTCCTTGTCCTGGGTACTCAAGAAGGGTGCAACTAGGTAAAAAAACCTCTTCCTCACGTAATGCGTTTCCTCAAGAGCTAACACGCAATATGGAGTAATTGTCAGAAGGAGTAGGTCAACATGGGCTATATATTCCAACTGGTGAGTATCACTGGATCTTCAATTCTTGTTAGATACACCTATTACTAAAATAGTACCACCGGGATCTCTATTATTGTTGGGTACTTTGCGACCAAAATAGTACCAACATGATCTCCGATTATTGTTGGGTACTCTATTACTAGACTGTAGTACAACCGATATCCGATCGGTTGGTGTTGGATACTCAATTCCATGCTATTTCTTCTATATCTGATAGTCCATAGTCAATTTCACCCATCGACAGACCTACATGAAGGACTCTATAGTATTCAAGGCATCTACTACTACTGTATTTTGTAGACTACTTGTAGTATTGAAATGAATTCACTAGCGATACCGAGTTGAATGCTTAACATACTGATTACCCTTCTCTTAAGGTTTCTCATTGCTAATGAACATATAACATTTCTCATGTATTCAACATATATCATTTCTACTGGTATAACCATTCTCATTCATAATTTCTCATATTTATGCATTGCATTAATAACATCCCTATCTAGGAGAATGTAATTTCTGTTTACTTGTAATAGTATAACAACTGATGCATTTCATGACAAGCATCTGAACTAGAGATTTTTACATCACACAAATCAAAATATGTATGCATATACAATAATATTTAGTTACAACCCAAAGTATCACATAAGTTGTTTCAATAAGCTATTTACTACTAATTAGACATGCACTCTTTTGATACCATACAAAAATTGGTTTCCATCATCGATTACTTACTTTCTACAAGATACATATTGTTTAAATTAGAAACTTATCAAATATCAAAATAAAATTGATAAAACATGTCCAATTAAATACACTAATCACATAAGTAAGTCCCTATAAAAATTTATATGAATTTCAGTTAAACTGTGGTTCAAACACCCAAATAATTCAAAATTTTTGATTTTAGAGAATTATCAAATGAATATCTAAATTCTCTAATGTTCAAGATACATGGATATTTGTATCCATTTCATCACATAGACAATTTCATATCATATTTGGAACATGGAATGCAATATAAGCTGAATTCAAGAATAGTATTATTTTTAATTTACTGTCAGCCATGGAGAAATTTAGAGTTTTAATTAAAATCATCTAATTAAGTGCAATTGATTTTTTCATTCTTTGAGCCACTCAACACAGTTGTTAAACACCTAGAAAATGTATCCTAAGAACTAATATCCTTGAATCCAAATAAGTTTTTGAGAAATCAGTCCTTGTTTTCCTCCTTTCAACTCAAGAATCCTAGAAATAGAGATTGAAGGGAAAGAAAGATAAAAGATGGTAATTTTGATACCCTTTTGATTCAAATCAGAGGAGGGATGTAATCTATACATAGGATAGTAGATTCACAATAAAACATATCTAAAGAACATTAACTTACTTGATTTCATCACTTTTAGGAAGATATAAACTAAGATCAACATCTCTACTCTTTTTCTCCAATTCCTAACTCTCCCTCTCTCTCTCTCGGATCTCATTCATTTGAGATGAATAACGAATTATGAGAGCTACTCCCTCTCTCTCTAGGATGTCATTCCTTTGAGATGTATCACGAACTATGAGAGCTACTAAGGTGTTATGTTACTGATATAGATCAATTGGAGTGTTTGGATCAATTGCAGGTAACCTCCAATATTACTTTTTATTTTATTTCAACATAATTTTATGTCAAAATAGTTAACTGACACATTATTTGTTTCATCCCTTAAATGAATCCAAAATTCTATTATTTTTTATTATGCTTGAAATACATTTTCCGATCTACACATAAAATTTCATATAATTCAAACTTACCAATAAACTGATAAAATTCAAACACTATACTCATAAGATTTCAGTATTTTAGTATGTAAGACTAAAAATTTGCTGATAAAACTCGGCTGATAAACATATCCATCACTCAAATTAAAATTCTAAAAACTTACATAATCGTAATATGAGAGTTATCTATTGTTCTCCCAATTTTCAGAACAATATAAGCTACTGGTAAAATACTAAAAATCATTTATTCTAATGGTGTATTTATCACTGAATTTCTTATCACATTTGTGACTAGCATGCTATCAAAATTAGTTCATTCAGATTCAAAAAGCTAAAAAAATTGACATGAGGATTTCTAATAGAATCTTCCGGACTTTTATTTAACTTATGTTATATTTGTTAAATTCATCTGTCATTCTAATATCTTAATCATCCCCATAATTTTGATCACATTTCTAAATCACATCTCTTATGCTTTAAAACACTTATTAATAATTACATCATCTTCTTTGTATTTACTTTTAGGTTTCCTCATATAACCTTATTGTCATTTAAGGTCAAGTTTCCACATACCTGCCTTGAGTTGGCAAATCTCATACATCCTAAGATGTATGCTTCATCTGTAATTCATCCTCTTTAGGTTATTCTTTCTTTACTATGATAAAGTTCACTCCTCTTTAAATATTCATAATTATATGAATTTTTCTAGTATACTTTCTTCTTTTCTCTAACCAGACTTTCTCTAATTATTCCACTGGAGTATTATAACTTATGATGTATCATCACTATTCTTTCATGAGAAATCTATGATAACGTTCAATCTTCTAGATAATCATTTCCTCATATTTCATCTATGTTAGGGAATTTAAATTACTCATTGTTATGATCATAATTTTCCAATTCTTTACTAGGACCCAATATATGAGTATACATTCATATGAAAACAATACAAGCATCTAAAAAATGTTCAACATGATTTTTTTGACCACTCATCCTTTGATGAAATCTTAAAATATAGATCATGCTACTTTCTATTCTTAGGAAATGTGGCTATATGCTCATTTTACATACACATGTTCTTACACTAGTGAGGGATCCATAAACAATTATATGCACATTGCCTGTTATGAGTTCCTATGTTACTTTGCTCCATTCTTATCCTTTTTCCATATTCATATAACCTTATGAATATCTCTTACCTACATACGTTTTAGTTTTCAATGGGCATTCCTCCTCATTTAATTTTTACATAAGAAAATATAGAGCTTGAGGAGAGTTGAAGTATTTTAAATTCTCTTCTTCAAGTATTCAATGAATACTTCTTTCTTAGTAACTCAATATTCTTGTCTTGCCTGGATCTAATCATTTCTTATCAAAGAAAATTGACTATTTGACATTTTCTTTCTTCTCATATTTTCCTTAAATATGATTTTATCATCTGTTAATCATCAATGTTCTGTTCATCATCATTTCCTTTCTATACATCGTTCCTTTCATCTACGATTAGCCTTCACTAATCTCTTACTAACCAGTTCTCATAGACATATCTATGCAAATTCTAATTCCATATTTGTATAGTACTCATTATTCCCCTGGATTAAATTTTTGAGTCAAATTCTTTTTAGTTAGCTTCACTTTATTAGACTTTATACATGACTTTCTCTTCATTTAAATTCATATGTCTCATGCAAGAAAAGACATTCATCTTAATATTATTATCAATTCATATCCAAGTAACTCATACACTTATTGGACATCATCTTCATTCTTCATAGATTTATCCAGCCATAAATAACTATTTATGCATGTCATAGTAAAATTGACCAATTACTGGATAGAAGTACCTTCCTATACTAGAAACAAGGACTAATACATCTGAGTTTATCATAGGATGCATTTTTTTTGTATACACATCTTATCATACATCCCTTTCTGTATACACTATGATAGTTTTTTCCCTTGTTCATGTTATTTCATCTTAATTTATAATTCTTAGTCCCACGTCTTACTAATTCATCTCTTTTGATAAACTTCTTTTTTACTTCTATCCTTCTGAGAATTATTCCTCGTTAGTGGAATTTTCAATTTGTTCCATTTCTCTTTTCATTTGATGTTTCCTCAATTAAGAAATACATATCTACAAATCTCAAATATGGATTTCATTCTTTTGAATCAATTTCCTTTCTTTAATTTTATTTGTTTATGCTTCTTTTGTCTTATTCAGTAACTCATATTTAGAATTCTTATCATAAATTGACAATTCCATCTCCTGTCACAAATTCAACCACTTTCCTTTTCTTTACTTTTTCCACTACTCTCTTTATGGAGTCTATTTCAATAATTCTACATGTATTTAAGAAAGTCAAAAGCTTCCTTCACTAGTTACTTGACTTGCCGACTTCTTGACCAATGTATCAATTAACTGGACTTCCTAGTTAGTTCTGGGCATTTCAATTTTTTTACAACCATTGTAACATATTAGATTTAGCTCAAACACCAACATGACCTCTTATGACCTATTTTAGGCATCAATTGTTGTCTGATGTGATCTATGCACATCCATATCTTAATTTACTTATTTATTCTCTTCTTTGTGCTTGAAGTAATGTTCATTTATCTCTATTGAAGTACTTCACTTGACTACTAGTTGCAACTGATTTTCCTTGGTAATTCCAAGATTTTTTCTTATTTCTAGTATCTTAGTATTCTCATACCCTTTTATATCCTGATACTATATTATCAATTCGAATTCTTTTTCAAATATTATAGGAGTCATTAGATCCCAATAATGCATCCTGTCAGCTGGATCAGACCAACTTACAGTCTTGAAGCCAAGTGCTACTCAAGATTAACTCACTCATATTTATCACAAACATGTGAAAAGAATATCTACTGTGGTAAACTTATTTATAGACAATTTCTAGTCTTCTTGATGCAAACAATATAAACAAAATCTGATTTAACCTCATAGTGTACATCACTTAAGGAGCCATATATATTTTGAGAAATTGAATATCTAAATTTATATAGATAAGAGCATTTGAATTCATCTCAAATCAAAACAACAATATAGGAAAAAAGTTGTGGTACATTCTATCTTCAAACTCTTATTCTTTTTTTTGATATCTAATCCTAATACTTCTAGGGTTTCTCTCTAACCCATCCTCCCACTGCATAACTGACCATGACATACATGAAATAATAGATAGAGTAGATTGATAGTGGTTGATCCAAGTACTTAGACATCATGCCATGATATCCAAATACTAAAATCTCCAGAGCTATCATCATATCATCTCCTGTCTACCACTCTTATGACTCTAAGTTACTAGTTTAAATGGTGCCTGACAACTCATCCTAAACTCTAATACCACAATGTTACACTCACATCCCACGATAACATCTGATCATGAGATTAGGGCATATGTCGAGGATTAAACATAATACAAAGTTCAGACTTAACTATTTTTCCAATTTTAAACTATTTGTTTTCTCATATACAATCACGTAAACTAACATTACAAGGGAAATTTGAACCTTAATTACTCTAATCTTATTTCAACAATAAAGATACATATCTAAATATTCATTCTATTTCTCATACTTTCATGTACATATGACTTGATATTTAGATATATTTTTTATTAATAAGGAAAGAATGTTATACATCATAATTTACAACTCTCTTATCTCTTTATAAGGACCTCAAGTGTCAGAGACCGATTGAACTCAAATAATATGATACTTAACTCTCGTGGTAGATCTACTCTAATGTATTGGCTTCATCAACTCGCATGGTTTTCCTAAAAATTTGTGGGTAGAGGGGTGAGCCTACTTGCTCCGTGAATGATTAAAATAATAAAACTATATAATACACTAAACTAGACATTTCATTTATTTAATAATTGAAATAAAAACAAGGCAGTAATGCAGAATTAAAGACTAGCTATACAAAAATTTACAATATAACATTATACCACACATCACCAATAATATGCAAATATCAAAATGTAATCCTAATTATTCTCTTTCTGATCTTTCATTAACTTTGACTTAAATTGACTAATGAACTAAATACTGTTGGTATGTATGTCTAGAGAGCCAATCATATGATGATTGGAGTGTGGCATTAGATACTTGATTTGATGATAATCATAAAGGTAATTCTGTCTATCATGTCTGTTTCAACATGAGATGATGACACAAACATAGTAGATGTCTAAAGAATGATGTTACTCAATCCTGTATGTCTTCAAGTACGCTACTTGAACGATGAGGTCATATGTATAATAAGAGTACATACATTCTTGTCATGTCCCTAGTTAGATATTACCGTGGAAGCAAAATAGACAACGATAATACATAAGACTAGAGTGTGTGTTGACTTATGACAAAATCTCCTTAGTCATGATATGTGATATTGATGCAACCCTATTTTAGGGTTTCATCTTGTCTTTTTGTATCTCAATCACATCTAAACATAGTAGAATGCAAGTTAATTCCCTCGATATTCATATTACTGTGAAATGCACTTATGAACGTTCTTTGCATGTTTTTTAAGTACTTAGACCATGTCTTGGATGGATGAGAGAGAAGGAAAGAGTTCTAGGATTTCTCCACCTATGGAGGGGTCTAAAGAAGGCCCCAAATCTCCCTCAACCTATCCTTAGTGTCCAAGGGTCAAGCTCAAGCAAAGAAGTCCATTGATCATGAAGTTTCAAGTTCAAAATGCTACTGAAGACCCCAACACAACGGTGGTGCCAAGGAACAACTGTGCTCACATATGCCAAAGTTACATGTTGATCTACATTTTGTCAAAGCTACAACAACATTGCCAAAATGGCCGTGCTACCCAGCACGATCGTGGTGAGAAGCTCTCAAAATGGCCGTGCCAACCAGCACGACCATGCTGCCAAGGATGAGAATGGGCATGCTGACTAGAACAACCTCCAATTCACCTCGCCCACCACGGTCGTACTACCCAGCACAACCGTTCTACCTAGCCCCCACCATGGCCGTGCTGCCCAACACGACTGTGCTACCAACCTTCATTTCACCACTTTCACTCTGACATTTTTCATTTCCCACCAAGGCCATTCTTCCCCACCACAACAGCTCAAACCATCAGCCACCACTACCGTTCTACCACCCAAAATCTACCTTTTTCAACACTGATTTTCCAACTATACCCCTACTTACCCTAGTGCTTCCACCACCACATATATATACATGGGTGGCATCCACAACACTAGGTTAGCTGCCCTAGCACCCTCCTACCTACTCTAGAGCATTCATTGCCATCTCCCTTGCATTCAAGACCTCTACCTACTGTTTCCACCCAATTTCCACCATAGAAACCTAGTTTTTAGGTTTTCTACCACAATCCCCTTTATTTCCATGCTCTTCACCCATCTTGAAGGAGGGAGGTCGTTCTACAGTAGCTAGGAGGTCAAGGATAAGAAGCTTCCATGAGCTCCATGGATACCTACCCCCTTCTTCTCCTTTCTTTTCTCTTTTGTATGAGCATGTCTAGCTAAGCCCCTAGTGGTGGGTTGTTTGGGGTTAAAATGTTACTTTGATATCATGTTGGGGGAAAATAACTTGTATTGAATATATTTTCATTCTATGATGATTGCCTCTTGCTTCTATCTCATTTCCCATTATTTTGCATGTGGTTTGTGCTTTTAAACATGGATTGCTTGTTTTATGATGCTTGCTGACACTTAGCTTCTAGGGGATAATAGAATGTATGTGGCTATCTTAGGAATGACTCCTAGGTACAATAAGTGGATTCCTAGATGTCTCCCTTTGTTCCTACATACAACTCCCTTCTCCTACAAGTAAGTGTGAGATCTAAGTAGCTAGTGTAAGTGTAATTAGTGTATTTGCCTAGAGTTTCCTAAAGGCTAGATGGCAAGTAACATGAGGTGAAATACCCTGATCTCTACTCCCATTCCTACCCTTGGCTCTCAATTACCCTAGTACCACTTACCCTATAAACCTAGACTTGTCGAGTCCTATTAGAATTACACCTAGTCCTAGTTCTCCAACTAGTAGTATAAAACATATTTCAATAGCGCTTGCCTTGTTGTTTGGTTCAGTAATCCAAATTGAATATATACAACTTACTTGTTATATAACCTCCCCCAACTAATATCAAATTTTCATTTCCAAATGGCCCACCTATCCATCTTATTGCTTGAAATTCACCCTTGCCTTCTTAGCTTGTTAGTGCTAGTTTAGTTAATTGCCATTGTTACTTCTTAGCTAATTCCTTAGTTCTTGATAGTTAGGTCTTGCTTAAGTAGTTAGGGCTCTTTTGAGCTTTATTGCGTTAATTTAGTTAATTAGTGATAACTTAGGCTCTTGCTTGCTATAGTGCTTAGCTTTTTTCTTAGTTGATAATTTGAATTGCTAGTGTAGTGTAACTCCTTGCTCTTGCTCTTTTGCTTGCCTTGCCTAATTTCTTAGTCTTAACTTGCTTAGGCTAATCTAGGATTTTTGATAATCTAGCTTCTTTCATTCTCTTAAATTACTTGCAATAGCAGTTTAATCAACCAAAACCAACCTTTAAACCCTTAAACCCTAACTCAGCTTTAGGAACACAACTCACATTAACTTAGCTCTAGTGTCCCCTCTATCCCTGTTGATCGACCCTACTCTTGCCACTTGCTTGTACTACAACATGACCCCATGCACTTGCGGGTATGTGTGATTATTAAGCCAGTATGTTGGACTAGGTCCATATATAAATTTTGAGAGATCAGTGTGTTTTTCCTTAGGGTTGCATCTAATCACCATCTAGTTGGCTATTGTGTGACCTTGAGAAGATCACACCAAGCCTTTTGGCACCGTTGCTAGGGATAGAGGCGCTCGACCTAGCTAGTTAGTATAGCTTAGCTTTTTCTACTGCTATTCTTTATTCTTTGTTTACTTTTGCATACTATCTTTCTAACTTGGATCTTGTAGCTTATTTATATATTGTGCAGGTGACAACTGTGCATGAACAGTACACATTCGACTTGTACTTAAGATAGGTAGAAGGAGACACCAAAGATGTCACAAACAACACCAATCAGCCAAAATGGAAGGCAATTGTCCTCATGGTGAACCTCATGGAGATGCTCAACCACAACTCAACTACCCTCTCCATGAGTATTTCACCCTTGGGAACTACAACTCCCCAATCGCCACCCTTATTGACTAAATGCCGGGTCAACAATTCTCCTTTACACTAGCCCTCCTCAGACTCCTTCCTACTTACTATTTGATGGAGAATGAGAACTTATACCACCACAACGATGCTTTCCTGGAAACTTGCTCCACTTTCTGCACACCCGTTGCCACCGATGACTCAATCCGAAGAATCCTTTTCCCCTTCTCTTTGAAAGAGAAAGCCAAGGAGTGGTACATCTCAAAGCTTGATTTGGTGACATGTAATACGGTGAATAATGAGTTCCTTAAGAAGTTCTACCTGATCGCCAAGTTGACCCAGATGCGAAGATGCATTACTGCCTTCTCACAAAAAGAAAATGAACCCTTCCATGAGGTACCTTTGTTGCAGCTTGTTCAAGCGTTCTACACCGGGCTAATTGAGTTGAGCCAAAACAATGTCGATTCTTCATGTGGAGGCACCTTCATGGCAAAGCCATCGAAGGAGTCTTGGCCCTTGTTCGAGCATCTTGATGAGAATTCTCGCCACCGGGCTTCAACTAATGGGGAGCACTGTGACCGGAAATACATTCCCCCACCCCTCGTGTAGCTTTAGTCAAAATAGAAGCCAACCCACAAATGATGAAGATGATGTCTGATATGATGAACATGATTAAGAACCAAGCTGGTGGTTCTTCTAGCCAATCCACTATGGCAGTTGATGTCGGGGAAGAAGAACTACACACTTTGCATGCCTTTAGCAACCACAATAACCAAGGCCCGATGCCCAACTCTTATACTCCAGAGTGGAGAAATCATCCCAACTTCTCATGGAAACAACAAAATGAGGAGGGGAAAGGGAAGCCAAGGCAACATCAAGGGTTTAAATAAAACTCCAAGTTCGAAGAAGAAGTTCTAGGAAGGCTAAGGAGCCTTGATGAAGTGAAGAAAGAGGTGTCATCTCAAGGGCAAAAAAGTAGCCGCCTTGAACAAAGGCTTGGTCAAATTTCTTTTTCACTTGCCCGCCATGAAGAAGGGAGGCTTCCATCTCAACCTATGGCCAACCCAAACAATGATGGCAGTTATGTAAACACTAGTCAAGGTGCTTATGTCCCACCACAAGGCCAAGTCCAGTACCAAGGACCACCAAATCCTTATGCTCCTCCACATCAACAACCCCCTTGCAACTACTAATACCCTCCACCTCACTCATACCAACAACCCCCTTCACAATATCACCCATACACCACAATCAGCACAACCACAATACATCCTCTAAAACCCAAATCCACCACACCCAAGGCCACCACCACCCCAACAACCACAACCACCTCCACATGCTTCCTCTTCTACCACCCATGAGCATGTGAAGATAGTGACAATGTAGAGGAGTGGTAGGACCTTGGACTAGTCACGGGGTACTTATGTTGATAGTGCAGCCAGTGATGACATGGTTGATACTGTGATCAAGGATGTTGATACTGAGATTCAGGTTGAGGATAATGTGATAGGAACCCGGGTTGATACTGTGATATGGAGGGATGATACTGTGATTCCTGTGATACCGCTTGATGATTCTGTTGGTTTGAGACGTTTGGGAGCACAACTCCCTCCATTCCCAGATGTACTTAAAAACCATTCACTGAAAGAAGGAAGAAGAAGCACACTGAGGACATCATGGAAACATTTAAGCAGGTCAAGATCAATATTCCTTTACTTGATGCGATCAAGCAAATTACATCTTATGCTAAGTTCTTCAAAGACTTATGCACATCTAAAAGGAAGACACATGTAGGACACCAAGAAAGGTCTAGTTCACTGAGCAAGTGAGCTCATATCTGCAACACATCGTGCCAAGGAAGACAAAAGATCTTGGTGCTCCCATCATCTCATGCTACATCAGAGCACATCGCATAGACCAAGCTCTTCTTGACTTGGGTTCTAGTGTAAATCTGATGCCGTATGATGTATTTGCTGAACTGCAAATGGGACAACTGGGTCCAACTCACTGCACTTTGCAATCGGTCGATCGATCCGTGAAAATGCTTAGAGGGCGTGTTGATGATGTTCTTGTCAGGCTTGATGATGAGAACTCCACATTCTTACATGCTGATTTTATTATTTTGGATATGGAAAAAGACTCAAGGAAAGTGTCTATAATCTTCGAGAGACCCTTTTTGGCTATAATCGATGCAGTGATCCATGTGAGGACCAACACAATGTATGTGACTTTCATGCACATGAAGATCTAGTTAAACATTTTCAAGTATTCTGCTAAGGCCGAGGTAATAGGTGCTACAAAAGAGGATTGTTATCTTATTGAGTGTCTTAATGAGATTGTAGAAGAATGTATACCTGCATGGATTCAAACTGCCACACAAGGTAGAAGATTAGAGCCTATTATGGAATTTCCCGATGATGATGATGATGAGGATGAGGAAGAAGAGCTATCTTTAGTGGCTGCAAGTGAGGACCTCCCTTCCATTTCTGAACCATTGAAGAATTCCCTTAAAGAGACTCCCATTCCTGAGCTCAATTTTCTTCCGAAGGGCTGAAATATGCTTTCTTAAGCTCCAATGACACCCTTTCGATGATGATTTCCTCTATCCTTTCTCCAAAGTAAGAAGATGCTTTAATGACGATTTTGCAGGACATTCAGGCCATCTAATGGTCCATTGCTGATTTGAGGGGTATTGACCCCTCTATTTGTGTCCACAGAATCTACCTTAAGGATGATGCTAGACCAACCCGTCAAATGCAAAGACAGTTGAATTCAAAATTGAAAGAAGTTGTAGCAAAAGAGGTCGTGAAGCTACTTGATGCTGAAATCATATATCCCATTTCTGATAGCCCATGGGTGAGTTCCATCCAAGTTGTACCCAAGAAAGGTGGGGTCACAGTCGTCGAGAATGAAGATGGGGAATTGGTACCTGTGAGAGAGCAATCCAAGTGGAGGATGTGCATGGACTATAGAAAATTGAATGAGAAGACCAAGAAAGACCATTACCCTCTCCCATTTCATGATCAGATCTTGGAGAGATTAGTTGGACAAAGTTTCTACTATTTTCTTAATGGGTACTCTGATTACTTCCAAATAGCTATTCATCCCACTGATCAAGAGGAGACGGCGCTCACTTGTCCGAGTGGTACTTTTTCTTACAGGAGGATGCCATTTAGGCTGTGCAATGCCCCTTCTACTTTTCAAAGATGTGTGACATCCATCTTTGCTGATATGATTGATTCATCGCTTGAAGTCTTCACAGATGATTTTTCTATGTTTGGTAAGACGTTTGATGAGTGCTTGCTCCACATAGCATCCTTGCTGGAAAGGTGTATCAAGGTCCGTTTGGTTCTGTCTTGAGAGAAAATTCACTTCATGGTGCTCGAAGGTATTATTTTGGGCCAACAAGTTTCTAAGGCAGGCATTGAGGTTGATAAGGCCTAAGTGAGCCTAATTTCCAATCTCACCATTCCTTCCATCATAAGACATGTCCGATCTTTCTTGGGGCATACGTGTTTCTATCACCATTTCATTAAAGACTTTAGCAAAATCTTGAGGCCACTTTGTCACTTGTTGGAAAAAGATGTAGAATTAAACTTTGATGACAAGTGTGTTGAAGCTTTCAACCACTTGAACACAAGCTTATCTCTGCTCCTATTATGCAGCCCCCAGATTTCTCATTGTTATTTGAAATTATAACGGATGCATCGGATATGGTAGTGGGGGATGTGTTGGGCCAAAGGATTTAATCATGTATCTTTTTGTATCTCAATCTCATCTAAACATAGTAGAATGCAAGTTAATTCCCTCAATATGCATATTACTGTCAAATACACTTATGAACATTCTTTGCATTTTTAAGGTACATGGACCATGTATTGGATGGATGAGAGAGAGAATGAGTTCTAGGATTTCTCTACCTATGGAGGGGTCCAAAAAAGGCCCCAAAGCTCCCTCAACCAACCCCTAGTGGCTAAGGGTCAAGCTCAAGCAAAGAAGTCCATTGATCATGAAGTTTCAAGTCCAAAATGCTACTGAAGACCCTAGTACAACAGTGGTGCCAAGGAACAGCCGTGCTCACAAATGCCAAAGTTACAAGTTGATCTACATCTTGTCAAAGCTACAACAACACTGCCAAAATGACCGTTCTACCCAACACGATTGAGCTGAGAAGCCCCCAAAAGGCCGTGCCAACCAACATGGCCGTGCTGCCAAGGATGAGAATGGACATCCTGATTAGAATGACCTCCAATTCACCTCACCCACCAAGGCCATGCTACCCAGCACGACCGTTCTACCTGGCCCCAACCACGGTCATGCTGCCCAGCACGGCCGTGCTTCCAGCCTTCATTTCACCACTTTCACTCTGATATTTTCCATTTCCCACCACGACCATTCTTCCCCACCACAGTCATTCCAACCATCAACCACCACGGCCTTTGGCCCATAACGGTCGTGCTACCACCCAAAACCTACCTTTTTCAGCACCGATTTTTCAACTATACCCCTAATTACCCTAGTGCTTACACCACCACCTATATATACATGGGTGGCGACCATAGTACTAGATTAGCTACCTTAGCACCCTCCTACCTACTCTAGAGCATTCATTACCATCTCCCTTGCATTCAAGACCCCCACCTACCTTTTTCATCCCATTTTCACCATAGAAAACCTAGTTTTCTAGATTTTCTACCATAATCTCCTTCATTTCCATACTCTTCACCCACCTTAGAGAAGGGAGGTCGTTCTACAACAGCTAGGAGGTGAAGGAGAAGAAGCTTCCATGAGCTCCATGGATTCCTACCCCTTTCCATGAGCTCCATGGATTCCTACCCCTTTCTTCTCCTTTATTTTCTCTTTTATATGAGCATGTCTAGCTAAGCCCCTAGTGGTGAGCTATTTGGGGTTAAAATGTTACTTTGATACCATGTTGGGGGAAAATAACTTGTATTGAACATATTTCTATTCTATGACGATTGCCTCTTACTTCTATCTCATTTCCCATTATTTTGCATGTGGTTTGTGCTTTTAAACATGGATTTCTTATTTCATGATGCTTGTTGACACTTAGCTTCTAGGAGAAAATAAAATGTATGTGGCTATCTTAAGAATGGCTCCTAGGTCCAATTTGTGGATCCCTAGCTAGCCCCCTTTGTTCCTACATACAACTCCCTTCTTCTACAAGTAAGTGTGAGATCTAAGTAGCTAGTGTAAGTGTGATTAGTGCAATTTCCTAGAGTTCCCTAATGGCTAGATGGCAAGTAACATGAGGTGAAACACCCTCATCTCTACTCCCAATCCTACCCTTGGCTCTCAATTTCCCTAGTACCCCCTAGAAACCTAGACTTGCCAAGTCTTATTAGAATTACACTTAGCCCTAGTTCTCCAACTAGTAGTATAGGGTATATTCCAATAGCACTTGCCTTGTTTTTGGTTTGGTAATCTAGTTTGAAGATATACAACTTGCTTGTTATGTAACCTCCCCCAACTAATATCAAAATTTCATTCCCAAATGGCCCACGTATCCATCTTATTCTTAAAATCCACCCTTGCCTTCTTAGCTTGTTAATGCTAGTTTAGTTGATTGCCTTTGTTACTTCTTAGCTAATTTCTTAGTTCTTGATAGTTAGGTCTTGCTTAAGTAGTTAGGGATCTTTTGAGCTTTTTTGTGTTAATTTAGTTAATTAGTGTTAACTTAGGCTTTTGCTTACTTTAGTTCTTAGCTTGTTTCTTAGTTGATAATTTGAATTGCTAGTGTAGTGTAACTCCTTGCTTTTGCTCTTTTGTTTGCCTTGCCTAGTTTCTTAGTCCTAACTTGCTTAGGGTAATCTAGGGTTTTTGATAATCTAGCTTCTTTTGTCCTCTTAAATTTCTTGAAATCATAATTTAATCAACCAAAACCAACATTTAAACCCTCAAGCCCTAGACTCTGCTTTAGGAACATAGCTCACATTAACTTAGCTCTAGTACCCCCTCTCCCTGAGGATCGAACCTACTCTTGCCACTTGCCTATACTACAACACGACACCGTGCTCTTACGGGTACGTGTGATTAGTTAAGATAGTGTGTTGGACTAGGTCCGTATATAAATTTTGAGAGATCAATGTGTTTTCCCTTAGGGTTACATTTAGCCACCATCTAGTTGGGTAGTGTGTTACCATGAGAAGATCGCACCAGATATCAAGTCAAGCACACAAGTACATGTTAGAGAACAATGTATCAGACAAACCCACCTTTAGAGTGATACATGTATACCATGGAATGGCAGTCATAATCAACTCTCATAGTGATAGTGGTAATTTTGGTTCTTAAACCTGAAGTCTCTACATTCATCACATGCCGTTCATGGACTTTGACATCATCCACCCACGATCCTAAATAAGGATTGTCATGAAGGTGGTGCTCAGGTGCACTGTAACACATGTGGATTCAGTGTAAGTGATGTAGATAGGATTTTTCCCTCCTACATGAGATTGACATCCAAGGCCTCTTGATAAGAAAGACTGAGAAATGTATGGCCATACTCATGCAACTCAATATGTGATAAGTGAGCTTATGTGTAGCTTAGACATTATGCTCTAGTTTAAGGAACATGGATTGAATGTTGAGAGGATGATGATTCCATACCTCAAGTTTAATCCAAATATCAGAGACAAAATAAGATCACAAGAACACTGATCACGAATTGTAGGTTGAAGTTGTTCTCCAACTTTTCGAATTACTTGGGTAGCAACGATATGTTGGTAGATGCCACACTTTGCTTGTGATGTCATAATAGTTATGGACATTCACTACTGATGTAATTTTGGACCTATAGGGTCACATGCATAGGACACTTGGATTAAAAGAGTATATTCATGGATGATGTTTAGATTGATTACTAAAGTATTTAGGTATTCAATTAAACAACTGAGGTTCAAAACTGACTGACTGGTCTCTGAACCGATCGGTTCAAGTGTTGAACCGATCAGTTGGAGTGTTAGGTCAATTAGAATCAACATTGGCTGATTAATAGCTGAACCAGGGTGTGAAACGATCAGTTCACATAGTGAACCAACTGGTTCACTGGTCCAAACCAACCACTTGAAGATGTGAACCGATCGGTTCATCATCTGGGTTGCTCAGTTCAATGGTCAATTCGATTGGATCAAGGATTGGTGCTGACGTCATGTTGTGCTTTAATCGTACATTGAATACCAATGTGATTTAGAACAGGAAACTACACAGACCGACCGATCCGCGCAAGAACTGACCAGTTGGGCATGCAAACCGACCGATTCGCGTTGCACATGTTCTAGAAAATTTGTGAATCCGACCCTTTTGACTCCCACATAGATTGGGAACCCTGATCCTAGCCTCTCCTATAAATAGAGAGGCACCGAGGGCTTCTCAAAACACAACTGTTACTCTTCCAATTGTTGTCCTCTCTGGTTGTAGTAACTAATAGAGAGCATGAGAAAGTCCTACCCGATAAAGGGAGGGATAGCAAGGGAGAGACAATTGTGAGAGATCGTATCAACTCTAGCAGGTTGACATTCAAAAGAGACAATTCCTTCCTATCGGCTCTAGTAACACAACATGGAGTTCTCAGTGGTCCTCGTAGACTAATCTAGAGGCAGGAGGCTTCTGCTGCTAGGAAAACTCTGTCAACCACCATCCATGGTGGCTAGACTAGGAGGCCATTGTTGACAACCGTTCGAGTGCCACTGAAGAAGGAACACGCTGCTGCCTGAAGAAGAAGCTTGAAGCTGCTTGGAAAAGAAGCATGATACTGCATCAAGAGTTGTCACTGGACTTGCTCCCATATATGGTATAACTCTTGTTACCTTCCTTCCTAAATACATTATTATGGACACCATCTTGCTGTCCAGAGAAATCATGCTTTAAATTTTTGTTTCCTCTATCTTATATGCCGTCCCAATTTCCCTACATTGGTATTAGAGCCACGTCAATTTACGGTGTATCTAGATTTAAATCGATATGATCAGATTTATTTTTATTGCATACAATGTGAATATTAAACTAGTTAGTGTGCATATCTGATTAATTACCACATACACTCAACAAAAATATATATATATATATATACACACACAATATGATATATATAAAATTTACACACGTCTCTCTAAAATCAATTTTGATGGTAGATGTTAAGCATGATTATGGCTAATAACCCCAGATCTGTGTGTGCATTGTTGTGGTTATTTATTTCTATTTATATATTGGTTTGCATATCGAGCCTCTCTCTCCCTTCTAAATATAAATTAATGCTCTTCTTCCTATTTATCCTAGAATGTAACTTGAGGTTTTCCCTTATACATTGTAACATGGAATATGATGATTTAATTTATATTTCATTATGAGAAGACGTTCTGCACAATATGAATCAATCAGTTCGTGAGACAAACTAATCGATTGGAGGACCGAGGAGGACATACAATAGGAAGATGAATGGATCGATTGATCTCCCAACTGACCGACTAGAAGAGTCTAGACATTAGTTGAACTTGAGAACCAGACGATCGTTTCAAGGGCCCAACCGAGTGACCAGGAGGTGAGCTGACCGGTTCAAGAGTTGAACTGATCAACCCGGATTGGTTCTAGCCTAGATATTCATCAACAACAGGTTGCATATGATGTGGATGCTAGGTGGTGGTAATTCCTTGTGGGTCTAAGGAATTATAATAGAATGGCCATAACCATCACTTGTGTGTTTTAATTATTTCATGTTATTGTTCGTGGTTATCACATGTATATGATACATACTAAGTATGTGGTGATTGGATATGCAGATGTATTTATATATAAAATCTCTCAATATAATATTAAGTCATAGATGCTTTCCACAAGTGACACACATGAAAAGATTGATCGACCAAACATAGGTTAGGCCCAAGCGTGATGCGCCATCCATCTCGTGAAAGTGTGATGGTAGATATGTAGGTTCTACACAAGCATGGTGTATATTCTATCATGTTGACTTTTGGGTCAGGATTAACTGAATGTACTTAATGGGATTAAGTACCAGAGGCATGGTGATGACCATGGAAAGGAATTGTGCATATCATCTATCCAAGAATTGTATATGATGCAATTGGTAAAAGTTGTCTATCTTAATATGACGCAATTAGTAATTATTGAATTGTTTTGGATCTTGGATCACTAGAAGATTGTATGCTGCAATATTCTAAATTGATACATGAGAGTTATCAATTTAAAAAATATAGTGGGAGCGATAATTAATTAAAGAGCTAATTAATATAATTTGTAGGGAAATATGACTACAGAATAGACAACAGAAACAAAAATTTTATCTACCATAATCCCCATAACCAACGGATCACATCAATAACTATAAGATGGAAATGATGATTTTGATGATATACCTGGTCCTAGAGCAAGTCCAGTGACATCTCCTCATCATTGTAGATGCACAACAGTCTTCTAGTTGCATTGGAACTTGTATGATTGCTCGTCCATGGACAACAAACTCGAACGTCGTCATCTGTAGTAGCTCCTCTCGTCATAGATTGTTGGCTGACATCATCCTTCTTAGTGATAGGAAAATTACACCTCACCTCTAGAGAAGTCCAAATAGACCGCCTAGAACTCATGTCGTCCTGCTAGAACAGACAAGAAGGGGTTCCCCCCCGTTCGCATACTAGTCACCAATTTGCTCTCCCACAATAATGATCCTCAGTTATTCTCTCCCTTGCTATCCCTCCCTAGTCGGATAGGACTTGCTTTAGATCTCTTGATTACCACAACCAGAGAGGATACTAATTATCAGAGCAAATGATTCTCAATTGTCTGTGCTATGCTCTGGGAAGCCCCCAGTACCCCTCTTTTATATGAGGGGTTTAGATCTGGGTTATCAATATGTGTGGGAGTAGAAGGGACCAAAAGATCTCAAATTTCACAACTTGCAAGCACCAAACCGGTCATCTGGAAACCTAGATGGTAGACTGGTGTGCAAGCTGATCGTCTCACACAGAAAGACGTGCTTTTTGCAGTTTCCCAATTGCATATGAATTTGGCAATTCATCTCCAATTAATATTAAACACTAATTCTTTGTATCAATAGAATTGAACAATTGAAACAATCAAACTTTCTCACAAATATGGCAAAGTTACTAGAACCTTCCATCGACCCAACTGAGTCGATCGGTTCACTAAGTGAATCGGTCATCTCACTCTACCCGAGCTGATCGGTTCACCCTGTGAGCCGATTGGTTGGTTCCTATTTCATGCAGAACTTCAACCAATTCAGTTCCAAATAATTTGAGACTCCAAACGACCATCTCAACACTTGATCCACTTGTTTGACACTCCAAACGACCGTCTCATTGAGTGAGTTGATCGGTTCATAGTGCAATCAACTGATTTGTGGTGTGAATTGAATACCTAAACACTTTAGTAATGAATTCAATCATCATTCAAGATTAAACTCCTCTTCTAGGTCAAGACCTATGTGTGTGACCCTATAGGTCCCATATTACATTGGCAGTGAATGTCTACAATAACTTATGACATCACAAGCTATGAGCAGTGCTTAGTCACATCATTACTACCTAAGTAAATGGAAAGTTGGAGAATAACTTCAACATATAATCTGTTTATGGTGTTATAATGTTTGTATATTTCCTTTGCCACTGATATCCAAATTGAACTAGAGGCATGGAGTAGTCACCTTCATTATTATTCAATCTTGTTCCTTGAACTAGAGCAGATTGTATGAGATATATGTAAGCTCAATATCACATATCGACTCACATGTACATGACCATGAATTTCTCAATCTCACTAATAAAAAGGCCTAGGATATCATACTCCTATAGGAGGGACAAATCCCATCTCTATCACTTACAGTAAGTCCCCATGTGTCACAGTCACCCAATCATCACCTTTATGACAACCAATATTTTAGGACTGCGTTAGATGATGTCAAGGCGTACCGAACGCCATGTGATGAGTGCAGTAATTTCAGGTCTAAGAATGACAAACACCACCATCATTGTGAAAGCTAACTAAACTTCCATGATGTTGGCTTCCATGTATCAGTATCATGGTGGGTCTGTCCGATACATTGTTCCCTAACATGTATCTGTGTGCTTGGCTTGATATTGCCATATCATGACTAATGAGACTCTGTCATCAACCAACTCACACTCTTATCTTATGTGTTATTGAAGTCTATCTACCTTCTACAATAATAATCGATCAGGGACATAATGAGAATGTATATACTCTTAACATATGCATGATCTCATTCTTCCAAGTCACGTACTTGAAGACACTATGTCATTGAGTAATATCATTCTCTAGACATTTATTATGTTACATCATTATCTCATAACTGAATTAAACAGAACAAATCGGAAGCTTGCCTTTATTATTAATCTAATCATTTACATTTATGCCATTACAATCATCATATGATTGTCTCTTTGGCCATACATACCAACAAACTCCCACTTACACTTAGAGCCAATAACCCATGAATCTTATCCTGAGTAATCTAACATGACCATCATGCTTCTTCTACAAAAGTGCCTTTGTCAATGGGTCAACAATATTGTTCTCAGTAGGTACTATGCAAATCTTTACATTTTCTCGTTGTAGAATCTCTTGTATGAGATGGTACCACCTTTGTATATGCTTTGATTGATGATGTGATATGGGTTCCTTAACTTGTGTAATAGATCTATTTTTGTCACAATATAGACCGAATGCATCGATGATGCTTGGAACGACCCCAAGTTCTGAAATAAACTTCTTGATCCATATAACCTCCTTTGCTGCATTCAATGTAACAATATACTTAGCCTCTATTGTAGAATTGATAACTGTCTCTTTCTTGGAACTCTTCTAGCTTACAACTCTATTTTTTATGCAAAACACGAATCCTGATTGTGATTTGTAATCATCTTGTCAATTTGAAAGCTTGCATCAGTGTAACCTCTTACCACCAACTCTTCCTCTCTACCGTAGACCAAGAATTGATTCTTAGTCCTTCTCAAGTACTTGAGGATGTTCTTCATGATTGTCCAGTGAGCATCACCTGGATCTGACTGATATCTGCTCATCATGCTCAGGGCATACGAGACGTCTGGACGGGTATACACCATTGCATACATGATTGATCCAATTGCTGAGGCATATAGAATCAAGATCATGCATTCCCTTTCTTCACAAGAACTAGGACATTAAACTTTAGAGATGGCAACTCCATGTAGCATGGGCATGTTTCCTCTCTTTGTGTTCTCCATGTTGTATTGCTTCAAGCCTTTGTCAATTTATGTGCTCTGACTTAGTCTAAGAATCCTTCTTGATCTATCTCTATAGATCTTTATCCCCAAGATATAGGATGCCTCTCCCAAGTCTTTCATAGAACACATATTTCCAATCCATGTATTTACCTTTTGTAAAGTAGGGATGTCATTCCCCATCAATAATATGTCATCTACATATAATATGAGGAATGTCACTATGCTCCCACTAACCTTCTTGTACATACAAGGTTCATCTTCATTTTGAATAAATCCAAACTCTTTGACTGTTTCATTAAAATGAAGATACTAGATTTGAGATGCTTGCTTCAATCCATAAACTGTCCTTTGTAGCTTACAAATTTTATTTGCATCCTTTGGATTTATAAAGCCCTCAGGTTGTGTCATGTACACATACTCTAGAATATTTATGTTAAGGAATGCAATTTTAACATCCATCTGCCAAATTTCATAGTCATGATAAGCTGTAATGGCAAGAATGATCCTGATGGACTTAACCATGGCCATTGGAGAAAAGGTTTCATCGTAGTCAACACCTTAAACTTGTCTGAAACTCTTTGCTACCAATCTATCCTTGTAGGTTTGTACTTTACCATCTATGTCAGTCTTCTTCTTGAAGACCCACTTGCACCTATGGGTGTTATCCCTTCAGGTGGATCCACTAAAGTCCATACTTTGTTGGCATACATGGATTCCATATCAGATCTCATGGCTTCAAGCCATTTCTCATACTCTGGTCTGTCAGTAGCTTCTTCATAGATTGTTGGCTCATCATCTATGACCAACTCACCACCTTCCTGAGTCACAAGATATCCAAATTTCTCAGGTTCAAAGGCATGTCCTATTAAATGTACAAGGTACTCATGTCACTTGAGGAGTTTGAGATTCCACAACTTCTTGTGATTCTCCTTGTTCCTCTTATTCATATAATGGTTCAGTATTTTCTTGTTGCTCTTGAACCTCTTTGACTTCCACTTTTCTCCCATAGGTTCCTTTGGAAATGAAACCTAAATCAAGAAATACTACATCTCTAGCAACAAACACTTTGTTGTTAGACATGGAACAAAACTAATAACCTCTTGCTTCTTTAGGATATCCAACAAGATAACATTTATAAGATCTAGGGCCAAGCTTTTCAGAAACAATTTCTTAACATAAGTTTCACATCCCCAAATCCTCATAAAAGACATATTGGGACAATCCATATCTCATATGGTGTCCTTTGAATCAATTTTAGATGGTACTCAGTTTAGTGCAAACAAAGAAGTTTCTAGATCATAACCTTAGAAGGTGGTAGGAATCTCAGCTAAAATCATCATTGATCACACCATACCCAACAATGTGTGATTCCTTCTTTATGATACACCATTATATTGAGGTGTACCAGGTGGAGTCCATGGGGATACGATCCCATGGGATTTAAGAAGGTCCTCAAACTCTTGGTTTAAATATTCTCCATCTCAATCAGAACAAAGTGCCTTAATACTTTTCCCAAGTTGAATCTGTACTTCATTCATAAACTCCTTGAACCTGTCAAGAGTTTTTGACTCATGTTTCATTAAATAAACATAGCCATACCTACTGAAGTCATCCGTAAAGGTAATGAAGTAATGATCTCCAACTCTAGCGGTTGTTCTAAAAGGTCAACACACATAAGTATGTATGAGTCCCTTTCATTGTTACCAGTGAAGGGGGGCTCTTTACCATCTTGCCCAACAAACAAGATTCATGTCTCTATTGATTCAAAACCAAAAGAGTCTTGATAACCATATTTATGGAGTTCAAGTGTGTGATTCTCATTTATGTGCCCTAGATGACAATGCCAAAAGTATATTTTGTTTGAGTTTTTGAGTTTTAGTCTTTTGGTATTACCATTATATACATATGTCTTTAGATCTAACAAGTAAAGACCAGAAGACATTGGGGCACTGCCATAAAAGATTCCATCTTTTGAAATAGAACATCGATCATTTTTAATATGGAATTCAAATGCATTCTTATCCATACAATATACAAAAATGATGTTTCTATTTATAGCATGTAGATAATAGCAGTTTGCAAACTCTATTTGGGCAGAGATAAACTATAGGTTCCAACTGCGCTGGCCACAACTCTTGTGCCATTAGAAACTCACAGTTCCACCTCACCTTTTCCCGAAGGCTTAGTTCTATTCAGATCCCACATATTCAAACATATGTGAGATCCACATTTTTTATCTAGTACCCATGATGAAGTACACAGATTTATCCATATGATGTATATACTTCAAGTGGAGATAACCATCCCCATCTTCTTTTTCCTAAATGCCTTCAAGTACAAAGGATGAGTTCCTCTTGTACTTTTCTTTCTCCTTATCTTGAGTGATGAAGATTTGAATTTGGGCTTAACCTCAGAACTCTTCTTGATCTTGCTTTGATCCTTAGACTCAGCTCCACCGATCACCATCTTGGGATTGTCCTTCTTCAATCTTGCTTCAACATGAATCAACACGGTAAACAAGTCTGACATTGGTCTGGCCATATTATTTACGTGATACCACACAATAAATAGGCTATATGATTCTGGCAATGTTTTTAAAATCATATTTGTGGCCAACTCTTGGCTCAAGGTGAATGCCAATTCTTCAAGATGATACACATGACCAATCATACAGAGAACATGTTCTTCTACTGAGGTTCCCTCTGTCAATTTTGAATCAAAAAGCTCCTTTATGATATCATCCCTTTTTTGCTTTGTAAGGCCAAGGTTCACTTTATTAAGATGTGTTACCATATCAAGAATCCCCACGTCCTCGCACAGCTCATGCAACTCATAGTTTATGCAACTAAGCATAATTTACTTTATCTCTAAGGCATCATTGTCATGCTTCCATTAAGCATCCACTTGTGCCATAGGCACATCAAGAGCAAGTATTTATGGCACTGGTTTGTCAAGGACATAGAGCTTGCACTCTTCATTGAGAACCCTTCTCAAAGTCTAAAACCAGTCATGGAAATTTGTCCTGTAAAGTTTGTCCTTCTTAAGGACTGATCTCAATACAAATTTGTTGGTCATTTGATTTTACAAGAGAAAATGGGCATTTGCCAAAAACTTTTGATTTGATTTGATTTTCACGATATCAATTAGGTCTTTAATTAAATATCACTCTCACTATTTTGTTCAAATTGACAACCCTCAATATCAATTCATAATACTACAACCTACAATATTCTAGTGGGACAAGAACCAAGACAATTGAATTGTATCCCGATCAACACCACAAAACACAATAATTATCAAGGTAGGCAACTTGTCAATTGCATCATATATAATTCTTGGATAGATGATATACACAACTCTTTTCCATAATTATCTGCATGCTTCTGGTCCTAGACATTCTAAGAATCACCAGTCAAGCCTAACCCAAAAGCTGACACGATAATAATGCACCCCGCTTGGGCAGAACCTACATCATTACCATCACACTTCTACGAGATAGACGACGTACTACACTTGAGTGTAACCTACAATTGGTTGATCAATATTTTCATGTGTGCCACTTTTGGAAAGCATCTAAGACTTGCTATTTTATTTGAGGGAATTTGTATTTATAAATACATATACTTTATCCAATCACCGCATATATAGTACATATCATATACATGCTATATCCCCCAATGAAAATATGCAATAAACGAAAGCAATAATTATGGCCAACCTAATATAATTCCTTATAGCCACAATGAATTACCACAACCTAGGTCCACATCACATGCAGATACTATTGTTGATGAAGATTCATGCTTGCCAATCTAGTTTGATCGATTCAATCTTTGAACTGATCAACTCGCCTCTTGGTCGATCGTTTGATTGTCTCACCGGTAATATGGTTCTATTGCTCCACCATCTCCGGGCTCCTCTAGCCAATTGCTTGCATCAACCAACCAATCAATTGGGCTCATCCACCTTCTCCTCCTTAGTCCTCTAGCCGGTTGACTCATCTTCAGGACAGTTGTCTTCTTTGCCATAATAGAAAAGTAAACTATCCTACTATTACATAATTATAGGGAGACCTCGAGTTACATTCGAGGGGAGCAAAGGTAGGAGAGAAGTAACTTTATTAGATAGAGGCTCGGTATGCAAACTGGAATAAAATAGGATAAACCAACCATACAACCATGCATAAATAATAGGGATTATTGGCCATAACCATGCTGCACATCCACCATCAAAACTCACTTTTAGGGTGACACATGTAAATTGCATATATATCATATATATTAGTTTGGGATTATCGTAGTATTTGATTAAACAAAAAATTATTCACATCATGTGCAATAATTCAATGAAAAAACTAAAATCCGATCATATCAATTATTCCAAAATATAGTAGATTGATGTGGCTCTAATACAACTGTAGGGAAATATGGCTATAGAATAGGCAGCGAAAACATAAATGTTATCTACCATATTCTCCATAACCATCAGATTGCATCGATAACTATAAGATGGAAAGGATGATTTCAAGGATATACCTCGTCCTGGAGCAAGTCCAACAAAATCTCCTCGTCGTTGCAGACGCGCAATCATCTTCTAGTTGCAACAATACTCATTTGACTACTCCACAGACAACAAACTCGAACGTCGTTGTCTACAACAACTCCTCTTATCATGGACTGTTGGCTGACATCGTCCTCCTTAGAAATAGGAAAAGGCCACACCACCTCTAGAGAAGTCCGCACAAACCACATAGAACTCATGTCGTCCTGCTAGAACGGATAGGAAGGAGTTTTCCCCCTTGTTGGCGTACTAGTCACCAACTTACTCTCCCACAACAATGATCCTCAATTGTTCTATCCCTTACTATCCCTCCCTAGTCGGGTAGGTCTTGCTTGGGCTCTCTTGGTTACCACTACCAGAGAGGAAAAAAAGTGTCAGAGTAACTAATTCTTAATTGTTTGTGTTGTGCTCTGGAAATCCCCTACCCCTCTACTTATAGGAGGGGTTTGGGTCTGGGTTTCGAGTATGTGCGGGAGTTAAAGGGGTTGGAAGATCTCGAATTTTTGCAACTTACAAGCACCAAACCGATCGGCTGGAAACCCAGATGGTCATATGGTGTGCGAGCCGATCATCTCACACAACAAGAGATCATTTTACAATTTCTCAATCGCATATGAATTTGACAATCTATTTCCAATTAATGTTAAACACTAAATCCTTGTACCAACATGATTGAACAATCGAAACAATCAAACTTTCTCACAAATATGGGAAAGTTACTGGAACCTTCCACTGGCCCAACTAAAATGATCAGTTCATTAGGTGAACCGGTCATCTCGCTCTATCCGAGCCGATTAGCTCACCTAGTGAGCTGACCAATTGGTGCCTATTTTGTGCAGAACTTCAGTTAAATTAGTATTAATTAACCTAACACTCCAAACTACCATCTCAACACTTGAACCAATTATGTGGAACTTCAAATGCCCGTCTCACTGAGTGAGTTGATCGTTTGGCAGTGCGGTCAGTTGATTTGTTGCGTGAATTGTATACCTAAACACATTAGTAATCATTTCATTCATCATTCAAGATTAAACTCCTTTTCTAGATCAAGACCTATGTGTGTGACTCTATAGGTCTGATATTACATTGGCAGTGAATGTCCATAACAACTTATGACATCACAAGCAATGAGTGGTGCCTAGTCACACATCATTGCTACCCAAATAAATGGAAAGTTGAAGAAAAACTTCAACCTACAATCTGTGTATGGTGTTACAGTGTTTGTATTGTTCCTTTGCCACTGATATCCAAATTGAACTAGAGGCATGGAGTAGTCACCCTCATTATTATTCAATCTTATTCCTTGAGCCAGAGCATAATATATGAGATATAGGTAATCTTAATATCACATATTGACTCACATGTACATGACCATGTATTTCTCAGTCTTGCTAATCAAGATGATCATGATATCATACTCCTGTAGGAGGAACAAATCTCATCTATATCACTCACAGTCACTCCCCATGTGTCACAGTCACCCAATCATCACCTTTATGACAACCCATGTTTCAGGATTGCGTTAGATGATGTCAAAGCATACCGAACTATATGTGATGAGTGCAATGATTTTAGGTCTAAGAACCACAAACACCATCATCACTGTGAAAGCTGACTATGATTTCCTTGATGATGGCTTCTATGTGTCAATCTCACGGTGGGTCTATCTAATACACTGTTCCCTAACATGTATATGTGTGCTTGGTTTGATATCACCATATCATGACTAATGGGACTCTTTCATCAACCAACTCACACTCTGATATTATGTGTTATTGTTGTCTATCTACCTTACATAATAACAACCGATCATGGACATAATGAGAATGTATATACTCTAAAAATATGTATGATCTCATTCTTCTGAGTCATGTACTTAAAGACGTACATCATTGAGTAATATCATTCTCTAGACATTTATTATGTTACATCATTATCTCATAGCTGAATTAAACAGAATAAATCGAAAGCTTGCATTTATTATTAGTCAAATTATTTACATTTATACCATTACAATTATCATATGATTGGTTCTCTAGGCATACATACCAACATAATTAGCTTATCAAATAAAATAAATAAAAAATGTTTTGAAAAGTTGCAATATTTATATATAGAATCTAATGTCAAACACAAACACGTTCTTATTGTGATCATTCCTTAAAAGAGGACAAGTTTAATGGGACAATATTCCACACCTGGTTTAGGACTTTGAGAAATGATCTCATCAACGAGAGAAATCTCTATGTCCTTGAAAGACCACTGCCAGAGGAACCCACTCGAAATGCACCTAAGGATCAAATGGATGCTTACTTGAAGCATGCCAATGATGCCATAGACATTGAGTACATTATGCTATGTTGTATGAACTATGAGTTGGATTAACAACATGGAAAGCATGGGCATTCTTGAGATGGTAACACATCTTAAGAATTAGTAAAGTGTAATGTTTCCAAAGCGCTATTTGAGTGAAAACTGACAGAGGGAGATCTAGTAGAGCCCCATGTGCTCGATATGATTGGGTAAATGGAGAGACTGGGATTTCTTTAAGGTAAATAGTTGCATATATGAATCTAGAAATCTGTGTATGAATCATATAACCAGTATATTAAGTGTTACTACTTGAGTAACTTGGCTAAACCACTGTAAGAACTACTTGGCATGTTGATGACAAAGTCAGTATGAAGAAGGACAAATATGTGATGATGATCAAAATAATTGAGTCCAAGGGAAAAGGCAAAGACAAGAAGAGTTCTGAGGCAAAGCTAAAGTCCAAGCCTTTATCACTCAAGACCTAGAGAAGGGTAAGTGCAAAAGGAATATATCATTTTCACTTAAAGGAACAAAGGAAGAATATAGAGATAGAGATCTCTACTTTAGGACCAAATAAGTAGTAATTTAGAAATGTACAAAGTGAGTGTTTCTTCCATTACAATTGGAAGTTGTTATTCATGGGCATGCATTAGAATTAGTGAATGCTATTATATACCTGCCTTTGATGAAACATCATCTTATATGGACAAGAATATATTGATGTATCATTTTAAAAGATAAGATATTGTATGTAAATGCCCTATGTCTCATATTCTATAATTGATAGTTGTAGAGACAAATGTGTATGATACATATAATGAATGACTTGATGACTCAAACAATGAATGCCTATATCATTGTCATCTAGAGCACATAAATAAAAAATGCATTTCTAGAATCCATATGATGATTATCTAGACTCTTTTGGTTATTGATCCAATAGAGACATGCATTACTTATTTGTTATGCAATATGATAAAAACATCTTCACTAAATGTAGTGGGAGAGTGACTGTTCTATTAGGGGTCATACATACTGATGTATATAGACCTTTTGGACAAATGCTGAAGGTAGTGACTATTACCTCATTATATTTATTAACTCTATCAGTAGTATAGAAGTTTGTATTTAATGAAATACAAGTATGAATCTCTTGAGGTGTTCAAGAAGATTGTGAATGAAGTACCTAACTAACTTGGTAAAAGTATTAAGATACTTTGATGTTATCGATGTTGAAATATTTTAAACCAAGAGTTTGAGAACCTTTTGGGAGATCATGATAATGTATCATGATGAGCTCCACCTGAAACACAACGATAGTGTATCATGAGAGTGTATCAGAAAGAAGGAATCACACCATGTTAGTCAAGGTGCGATTATCAATAAAATCTAGCCAATCTTTCAATTTCTTTTGGGCACATGCTTTACACTAAAACAATGTACCGTCTAAAATGGTTCTAAAGACACCATATGAGATATGGCATGAGAAGTGTCCCTATATGTCTTTATAGTGATTAGGATTGAAAGATTATATAAGAAAATATTTTCTTAAAGGCTTAGTCCATATATCACATATGTTAATTTGTTAAAGTACTAATCTTATCCCAATCCAACAACAAAGTTGTTTGTTGATCTAGATGGATGTATTCCTAAAAAGGAACTTAGTTTTGAAGGAATTAGTGGGATTAAAAGTAGAACTCAAAATGTTCGAGACAAATAAGAAATTATTGAACCTAAAGAGGTACAATAGGAACATGGAGAATCACAAGTTGTTGAGAAATCTCAAGTTCCTCATGTAACTCACAAGACTCACAGTTCTAGATGCCTTGAACTTGAAAGATTATGACATCTTATGGATTAAAAAGCAAAGAGTTGTCCATATATGATGATCAACTACCTACCTAGAATCTATTGAGGGAATAGAATCTAAAGCATGGGTTGAGGCCATAAAATCCAAGATGGAGTCCATGTAAACCAACAAGGTATGACCTTGCTGGATCCACTTGAAGGGATAAAACCTGTGGGGTGCATTTGGGTCTTTGAAAAGAGACCAACATGGAAGGGTAGTTTGGTTGAGTTTCAAACTGGTTCAAGGTGATGAACATGATGAAATATTTTCACCAGTTATCATGGTTAAATCCATCAGGATCTTGCTTGCAATTGCAGCTTAGTAAGACAATGAAATTTGGAATATGGATGTTTAAACCAGTTTTCTCAACTAGAGTAATTATGAGGATGTGTACATGACACGACCTAAAGGCTTTATAAATTAATAATGCAAATAAGGTCTATAAGCTACAAAGGGGTCAATCTGTGGATTGAAGCAAACATCTCAGAGCTAGAATCTTCTATTTGAAAAGATAGTCAAAGAGTTTGACTTGAATCTGAATGAAGATAAAATATGTGATTACCAAAGATTTAGTGGGAGCTTATTTATATTCCACATTATGTTGGGGAATAACGTCCTTATCTTACAAATGTTAAAACCTGGCAAGGAAGCACATTCTCTATGAAGGGTTTGGGTGAAGCATCCTATGTGATGGGAATTGAGGTCTATAGAGATAGATATGGGAAGCTTCTTGACCTAAGAAAGAACACATACATTGGCAAGATGTTAAAGGGTTCATCAACAAGACTTAATGAGAGAAAAATTGTTCATGTTCCATGGAGTTAGTCTCTCAGGAGACTAGTGTACTAGTTCTTATTAAGAACAAGAATACATGGATAGATACCATATGCATTCATAATTGGATCTATCTTGAATGCAATGTTATGTACTTATCCTGTTATCTTGTATGTATTAGACATGATGAAAGAATATCTAATTATGTAATATGTATTGGACATGATGAGAGGATATATCAATGATGTGCTGCTAGACACCGCTCATGCTTGTGATGTCATAAGTTAGTTATGGACATTCACTATCAACGTAATTCTGGACCTATAGGGCCACACACATAGGATACACTTTTAATTCAAGGAGTATATACATGAATGATGTTTAGATTGATTACTAAAGGTATTTGTATTCAATTAAACAATTGGGGTTCAAAATCGAGTGACTGGACACTGAACCGACTGGTTCAAGTGTTGAACCGATCGGTTGGAGTGTCAGGTCAATTGGAATCAATATTGGCTCATAAATGGATGAACTAGGGTGTGAAATGACTGGTTCACTTGTCCCAACCGATCATTTGATGATGTGAACTGACTGGTTCATCATCTGGGTTGCTCGGTTCAATGGCCAATTCAATTGGATCAAGGATTGGTGCTGACATCATGTTGTGCATTAACTGTACATTGAATACCGATGTGATCCAGAATATTAAACTACACAAACCGACCGTTTGGTCATGCAAACCGACTTGTTCCCATTGTGCATGTTCTAGAAAATTTATGAATCCGAACCTTTCAATTCCCATACCAATTGGGAACTATGACCCTAGCCTCTCCTATAAATAGAGGGGTATTAGGGGCTTCTCAGAACATAACAGTTGTGCTGACAATTGTTATCCTCTCTAGTTGGGGTAAACAATAGAGAGCATGAGAAAGTCCTACCTAATAAAGGGAGGGATAGTAAGAGAGAGACAATTGTGGGAGACTGTATCAACTCTAGTAGGTTGATGTTCAAAAGGGACAACTCTATCTTGTTGGCTCTGGTAGCAACATGGATTTCTTGGTGATCCACATGGACTACTCTAGAGGTGGGAGGCTTCTTCTACTAGGAGAAGTCCATCAACCACCGCCCATGGTGGCCACACCAAGAGGCCATTGCTGACGACCATTCTAGTGATACTGAAGAAGGAACATGCTGCTTCTTGAAGAAGCTGAATGCTTCTTGGAGAAGAAGTATGGTACTGCATCAAGAGTTGTTGTTGGACTTGCTCAAGGACCAGGTATAACTCCTATTACCTTCCTTCTTAGATACATTATTATTGATGCGATCTTACTATCTAGGAGAATCATGGTTTAATTTTTTGTTTCCACTGCCTTACCTGTCACCCCAATTTTCCTACAAATACTACCACTATGTTGGCCAACTAAACGTAACTGATTGATCTGACTAGTGAACTCTTTATTTAGACTGAACTGAGCTCAATTATCTTTTATTTTTCCCATGAACTCTCTTTGAATGTTCCATCCAAGTGAAAGCCACTACTATGTAACTCATTATACAAGTCTTCCGATAAAATGGGGGATCTTAAGACTGCTTCTATTGCCTCAGTCTACATTGAGGGAGACTCCTAAGGGCTAATGACTGTTAAAAAACTGGTTGTATATCTATGGCCCTTGTCCTGGGTACTTAGGAGGGGTTCCTCTAGGCTAAAAAGCCTCTGCCTCACTAATGTGGTTCCTCAAGAGCTAACACATAGTACGGAGTAACTACTAGAAGGAGTAGGTCAGCATGGGCTATATACTTCAACTAGTGGGTACCACTAGATCTCCAGTTATTGTTGGATACCCTACTACTAAAATTATACCATCAAGATCTCTGACTATTTTTGGATACTTTTCTATTGAAATAGTACCACCGAGATCCCCATTCATTGTTGGGTACTCTACTAGTAAACTGTAGTACCACCGATACCCAATCGGTTGGTGTTAGATACTAAGTTCCTAGGTATTTCTTCCTATATCTGATAGTCCATAGCCCATTTTACCCATCCCACTACTAACTTATAGCAATGGCTCTACGGTGTTCAAGACATCTACTACTATTGTATTTTACGAAAACTTGGACTATTGAACTGAATTCACTAAGGATACTGAACTAAATTCTTAACATACCGATTACCCTTCTCTCAAGGTTTCTCATTGCTCATGAACATATAACATTTATCATATATTCAAAAAGATAGCATGTCTATTGGAATAAACAATATCATCCAACATTTCTCATATTTATGTATGTCATTAGTAACATCCCTATCTAGTAGAATGCCAATTATGTTTACTTGCAATAGCCTAACAATTTATGCATTTCATGACAAGGATCTGAACTAGAGATTTTTGCATCACATAAATCAAAATATGTATTCATATAAGATAATATTTAGCTAGATTAAAATATCACATGAATCATTTTAATCAATTATTTGCTACTAATTAAACATGAACTCTTTAAGAAGCATACAAGAATGGGTTTCCACCACTATTTACTTGCTTTTTACAAGATATGTATTGTGTAAATCAGAAACATTACTTGTTGGCATAGCATATTAAATTTATCAAACACGTTGAATTTGATAAACTAATCACACAAGTAAGACCATATACGTATTTATGTGAATTTTAGCTTGAATGCTATTCAAACACCCATATACTTCAAAATTTTGGATTTCCAAACAATAATCAAATGAATTTCTAAATTCTCTAATATTAATGATACATGGATCTCTTTATCCATTTCATCACATATACAATTTCTTATCATATTTGGAACATGGAATGAAATATTCTTCAAGCTGAATTCAAGAAAAATAATTTCTTCATTTACTATCATCCATGGAGAAATTGAGAATTTCAACTAGATTCATATAATTTAAGTACAATTGACTTTTTTCATTATTTTAGACACTCATCTCAAGTGTTAAACACCTAAAAAAAATATCCTAAGAACTGATATCCTTGAATCTAAATCAAACTTTGAGAAATTAGTCCTTTTCTTTCTCATTTCAACTGAAGAGTCCTAGAAATGGAGATTAAAAAGAAAGAAAGAGGAAAAATGATTTGATATCCGTTTGATTCAAATCAGAGGAGGGATGGAGTTCATACATAAGAGAGAGGATTCACCATGAAAACTTATCTAAAGAACGTTTATTTGATTTCATCACTTCTAAGAAGATAGAACCCAAGATCAACATCTCCACTCCTTTCCTCCTACAAACCCCAACTCTCCATCTCTTTGTAGGATTTCATTTCTCTGGGATGAATCATGAATAATGAGATCTACTAGGATTTTATGTTACTGATATAGTTCAATAAGTTGTTTGAGTCAATTGCAAATACCCCCCCCCCCCCAATATTACTTTTTATTTATTTCAACAGAATTTTCTACCAAAAAAGTTAATTGACACATTATTTGTTTAACCCCTTAAACGAGATCAAAAAATTCTGTAATTTTAATGTGATGTTTGAAATATATCTTCAAATATACATATAAATTTCAATCAAAGTCGGATTTATCAATATATAATACAAATCAAATACTATACTAATAAGATTTCAGTATGTCTGGCTAAAAGTTTTCTGTAAAAAATCAGCTGATAAATTGGTCCATCACTCAGCCAAAAGTTGTAAAAATTTACATTGATTATAACATGAGAGTTCTATAATGTTATTCCAAATTTTGGAACAATCTGATTTACCAATAAAATATTAAAAATCATTATTCTACTAGTATATTTATCACTGAATTTCTCATCACATTTGTGATTAGAATGCTATCAAAATCAGTGCATTGAGATTCAACAAGCTAAACGTACTGTACATTAGGATGTCTAGTAAAATCCTATATATTTTCAACTATGTATCTGAATAAGAATCATGTACATCTAGATTATGTTGTTCATTCATATAAAATAACTACAAATTGATATCAAGGTCTTATAACCTCGGTTACCTACTAAACACGGGTGGGTCATTACAAACTTACACTGCTATGGGTATAGCTCAGAGATTTTAGTCAGGCTCAGTAGATGCTAGCATAAACACTTCCACTCTTCATATCCCAAACTCAAGGACCACCTTAGACTCATAATCGATGGATTATGTGTTTGCCGCAACTATGATGTGTGAACTACATCTCTGATACCAATTTTAATGACCCCAAATCCAACATACTTCTCATGGTGACGTTCCATTGATATTTGTGCACCCAAATCAATAAGATTTTAAGAGAAAAATATGAGGATTTGTGGTTATCATCTATAATATAACAAAAGCCCAATTATTCCACAATACCACTTATGCCACACAACCAGACAACATTTATAAATGATAGATGATAGAGTTTACATTTATTTGAAATGAAGAAAATCTAGCTGTGGATGAAATAAAGAAAGTACGCAGGAATGGATTGCATCCGATACATCAATTAGGGAAATAATTGAAAGATAAAACTGTCTAACTAATAGATGAGATGAACTTTCTAAACTAAAGCAGTTCCTCCAATATCCACTATTAGTGCCTTATGGTACTCTGATCCATTTTTAAAAGGTCCTTTTACCTAGAAAATATGTGAAACATTGGATCAACAAACAAGGTGTTGTGTATGTAGGTAAAAGATACATATAATGTGGTCACATATGTCAAATAATTTGAGAAAGAAAAGAAAGAGTATAGAAAACAACATTTTAATGTAAAAATTAGGGAAACCATTATTTTGGATTAGTCTTTTGAGAAGAACATTCTACTAAGTGGTGTCAACACTTCATATATATAAACTTTTATGCTGGCCCTCCCTGTCCCTTGGGCTATGGGGATCCCTGCCCCTAGGGCTATTGGGATGTGCTGACCATATACTTTGAGAGAGAGAACATAAACACTTAGTAGATAGAAGCCATCCATTTCTTTATTTGTTCTTAGTGACAAGGAGAAGATCAATGCTATATTCATAGTAAATCCAAGAAATTGTCAATTAAGAACAACCAATACATCATAGATAAGTTTCATGCAAGAAAATTAGTCATATACTTAGATAGTCCCACATACCTGCTATTTAGATCTTGAGTTCCAAAATAAACCTACTAAATGATGTAAATAGTTTACACTGGAAAAAAAAGTTGAGAGTACATTTTTATTATGTGTACATGATGCCTAAGATTTAGGGCTTTGACTTGACCAGGGAAATGAGATAATCTCAATTTAGTGTTATTAAGACGTGTCTGGGGTTTAGGTGCATACTTGGATTTTTAATTACTTCTATCATTTAAAGAGAGGAAATAATATTAGGGATTTAAAGAGTTTGTCATTATTGATTACCTAAATAGGGTTTCATGATTTAGATAGAACATAAATATCATCTAGGGTTTATGATTCAGATACTACTGATATCAGATCATGTGCACCCATTTCTATCATTTTCAAGTTAAGAAAATAAAGTAAAACATCAATTATGCTTTATAAAATTATTTTGAAATATAGTTCAGATCTAGGTATAGATATTTTATTCAAAATCTATGGATTACTGTGATAAATGTAATGTGTAATTTTGCTATCATATGATGTTCCTATCATTTACTATTATTTTTCTAATACAAATGGATTTTATATTACATAAAAGTAGAAAAAATAATACCTATTGATATGGTGGACTATTATTGGTCCACCTCATATTTATATGACAAGCCTCTTCCTTGATTTTCTCTATTGACTTGCATCACTCTTGCTAAAACGACAACCTGTGCTTGACTGCATCATGCCTAGTTGGCTTCACATGGCAACCTAGTAATCAATCCCCTCCTTGATTTCATAAGTATCTTAGCTCCCACTCTGAAGAGGATTTTGATTACAGGGAGTAGCTTTTGTTGGGTAATACAACATTAGGTAGGCAACATAAACAAAAAGTTTTACTGACATACTTTCCATAAACCAACATATCATGTCAATAACTATGAAATGAGAAGGATGGTTTCACGAAGATATACCTGGTCCTAGAGAAAATCCAATGACAATCCTCATCAATGTAGATGCATACTCTATCTTGAACGGTGTATTTGTAGATCCGAATTGCATTGGGACTCGTTTGATTGCTCCTCCAAGGACATCAGACTCGAACAACTACTACAACGTCTTCTCTGATCTCGCTACAGACTGCAAGTTTATGTTGCTCTCCTAGCAGCAACCAAATGACTCCTACCTCTAGAGTAGTCTACACAGACCAACTAGAACTCATGTCGTTCACCAAGAACAGACCAGAAGGAGTTATCCCTCCCGTTGGCTTACTAGTCACCAATCTACTCTCCCACAAAGACAATTCTCAGTTGTTTCTCTCCCATGACTATCTCTTCCTAATCGGGTATGACTTGCCTGGGCTTTCAAGGTTACCACAACCAGAGAGGACAACGTTTATCAGAGAAACTGATTCTCAATTGTATGTGTTATAGTTGTGTTCTGGGAAGCTCCCAATACCCCTCTATATATAGGAGGGGTAGGGTTAAGGTTCCCATTCCCCAACCACTGCGGGACTAAAGTGGGAGTGTAAAGGACTAGAAGAACTTGAATTTTCACAACAATTCTGGAAGTTTCACAAACTATGTGCACCAAAATGGTTGTGTCACCGAGCAAGACGTCCATCTCACACATGAGACAGTCATTTCTCTAAGTGAAACAGTCATTTCACACTTTTCAGTTCTGCATATATGCCGACAATTCAATTCTAATTAGTACTCAACTTGATGTCAACACCAATCCTTTGTGCAATCGAATTGCACCCCCTGAAATAGTCATTTGGTGCATCTGAGATGGGCATCTCGCACCAGGCCAGACGGCTGTTTCACACAAGGGAGTCGGGCATCTTGTACTAGGCCAGACGACCATTTTGCAGAAGCGAGGCAGGTGTCTCGTAGCCTGGGTAAGGCAGAATTCCAACCAATGTACAATACAATCAGACTGACACTCCAAACAATAGTATCAACACTTGAACTGATCGTTTGGCAGCCTACTCAGCTGATCTATTGCATGAATTAAAATACCTAAACACTTTAGTAGTCAGTTCAATCATTATCCAAGATCAAACTCCTCTTCTAGATGAGTTCCTATGTGTGTGACCCTATAGGTCCCATATTACGTTGGCAGTGAATGTCCATAACAACTTATGACATCACAAGCAATAAACGGTTCCTAGTCACACATCATTGCTATCCAAGTAAATGGGAAGTTGGAGAACAACTTCAAACTACAATCTGTGCATGGTGTTATGATGTTTGTATAGTTCCTTTATCACTGATATCTAGATTGTACTAGAGGCATGGAGCAGTCACCCTTATTATTATTCAATCTTGTTCCTTGAACCAGAGCAGACTGTCTGAGATATATGTAAGCTCAACATATTGACTTACATATGCATGCATGCTTTTCTCAATCTCACTAATCAAGAGGCCTAGGATATCATACTCCCTTAGGAAGGACAAATCCCATATTTTTCACTCACAGTCAATACCCATGTGTCACATTACCCCAATCATCACCTTTATAACAACCCATGTTTCAAGATTGCATTTGATGATGTCAAAGCATATTGAACGTCATGCGATGAGTGCGGTGCTTTCAGTTCTAAGAAACACAGCCACCACCATCACTATGAGAGCTGACAATGACTTCTAATATGATGACTTCCATGTGTCAGTCTCACGGTGGGTCTGTCTGATACACTGTTCCCTAACATGTATCTTTGTGCTTAGTTTGATATCGCCATATCATGACTAATGAGACTCTATCATCAACCAACTCACACTATGATCTTATATGTAGTTGTTGTCTATCTGCCTTCCACATTAACAATAGATCATGGACATAATGAGAATGTATATACTCTTAACATGCATATGATCTCATTCTTCCAAGTCACATACTTGAAGACATACATCATTCAGTAGTATCATTCTCTAGAAATTTATTATGCTATTTCACAATTGAACAAATAGAATAAATGGGAAGCTTGCCTTTTATTAATAATAAAATTATTACAATTATGCTACTACAATCATCACATGGTTGGCTCTATGGGCATATACAACAACAAATTTAGCACAAAGACAAAGAGTCTAATGCCTTTGTGAGACTACCCCACACCTAGGAAATGAGGTCTTACATCGTGGCTCCCTCTAGAGATTCACTCTACCACATTGTGGGGAAGATCTTGTTAAGAGGTGGTGGTCAAAGAGGTTGAGGGGGCAAGAAGGTTGGGATGTGCCACATAGGGTCACCAAGTTCAGTGAATGCAAAGATGGTTGCCAATTAGGATGCAAAGGAGCAACTCTGTGATGGGCTAAGTTGGATGCAAGTAGGAGAAAGTGTAATTGGATATAGTGTTTCTACCAATAGAAGGTGCAGGAGGACTAAAGGATGGATGGTGAAGGTGGTAGGAGGTTAAATAGATATGAGGGGTTGAGGATGAAGAATCCCTAAATGGTGGTCTGCCACCAGTGAGAGGTGTGGAATTGTGAGAGGTCATTCTTCCTGATCCCATAGAAAATGTGTGAGTGATTGTTGGACTTTCCCTAGTGATGTCTATCCTATTCACAATCTGCAAGATTGGGTCAAGCAGTTATGGTTGGGTGCGGATTCATCCCCATTTTCGCCAAGACCTTACCTTGTGCTATTAGGAGGTTGAAGACAATGTCTTCTCTCATTTTCTATGCTCTGAACAACTAGGATTAAGTAGCCATAGATCATATAAAAACCATGCCTCTGTGTGACACATTAATGTGCCACACTATAGTTTCAAATCAAATGGCTTAAACAAGGACAGTTAAATGAATGAATTTATTTTTAAAACATCAATTATTCATATATCCCAATCGGTACATCTGAGTACTTTCAAATTTTAGGTGGTACTTTTTGTAGAACTATATATCTATTGTAGAAGTTTGGGGTTGACATTTGATTGTATAATCAAATAGGGTTTCAATTATTTATAGAAAGATCCACCAACTAGAGTCAAATTATTAAATGTGAACAATTGTGAGTATTGATGACACAATTCAGGAACTTATAATGATATTAAAAATTCAAGAGAGGAAAAGTAATTACAAAAAATACTCACTCTATCACAGTGGCCGACTAGTGTAGGTGCAAATGTACTTTATATATGTGCATATTAACCTTTATTAGGTGCATATTCAACACTTATTGGCACTTATTCATTATAAATAAGTATACTGATGAAAAAAATGTGTGTACTTACCAAGAGTAGCCACCTATTCATTACTAGAGGTGTGTATTCACAATTAATAGGTACATATAAAAATTGGTGCATATTCATGATTTGTAGACACATATTTACCAACAATGAGCGCACATAAACACAAAATAGGAGTGTATGCACAAATAATAGGTGCAAATTGCATGACATATGTTGGAATTAATTTCAATAACACTTTTAAGTACAAATTTGTGTGGATTTCACTAACAGGTCTAGATTTATATGGATTTCAATTCAACAAGAAAGCACGAGTAACTTTTCTAGGAATCGATTGAACACTTAGATGAGTAAGAAACTAGAGGCAAGATTAAGGTGTTTCCTTTCATAATTAGAGGAAGTAGTTCTCTGATTTCATTTGTAGAGAAGTCAATAATGTTATCTTCAAATGTGAAGCTTCCATCTTCTTCATTGTAACACAAAGCAAGCTCTTGAATGAGATTCAAAATATTCTCAAGGATTTTTTTTGAATTTGAAGAAGGCTTTGGTGTGGATGTAAATATAACCTTATCCTCCCTTATAAAGGTTTTGTAGTAATTGCAGAACATTGCGTACAAACACCCTAGTTTGAGGAGTTTTGTCTTCCTTCTATCAGATCTTGCATCCTCTTTCCCTCCATGTCATTTGAGCTGCCACGTCTACGTCCACATTCTGCTTATTTGTCACCCTTTTCTGTGACTCCTTGGTGTTATGTGTCTTTTTCAAAGATGGAGGAGCTTGCATCATGGACTCAATATTGATGTTAGAGTAACAACCTTTGGCAAGGTTGTCTCACTAGTATAGATACTACCTTCAGAGTCGGTTAAATTATCCCTATAACATGGTTTTTTTACTATCATCTAAGTGGACAACACTAGAGCTAAGGACCTTGTGTGTCAGATTTTTGGGAATGCTCAAACTGGAAACAGTATCTGTTTTTTCAACTGATGACTCAACTGATAACTCAAAGTGATAAAGTGTCATAGAATCACTTTGTGTCGTCAGTTCGAGGAAAGAAACAAATGCTATATTAGAACTATGTCATCATTTCAATCACCAAAGTCGACATTGTACTTCCTTATCAGGTAAAATATTAACTGATGAGGGAAGAGTCGTTGGTTGTGGTTAATAAACCGACACCATAGGGTAACAATGTCAGTTTTCTCAAAATAACCAACACCATAGGTGATCTGGTGTGTTGGTTCAATCACCAAAACCAATGTTTTACTTTCTTATCATATAAAAATTTGACTAATAAGGGTAGATGTGGTATCACTTTTGGTTAAAAAACCAACACCACAAATCTACAACGTCATTTTTTTTTTCTAATAACCAATGCCACAATTATATTTTTTTTAAATAATAGATCTGCAAACCCATTGTCTGAATGTTCAACATGATGCAAAACTTACAATTTATAAGAACTACAAGTTCCATCCCGTGTTCAGCTTAACAACAGGCCAACACGCCTACAAATCCTTTAATAAGAAATACATACACATAATTCATCCACCCACATACATTTCCATTCTTTAATTTCATTCTCCACAACACTGAATTCCATTCTCATGCACACATACTATTCAGAAAACACACATACATGATCATTCTCCAATTCTATTCTCATGACATGTACAAATGTAATTCTCATTATATTTATTCATCTTCACATTCGTTCACACACATGAATATATACACACATCATTCACATATACATCAACCATTCACTCGCATCAAATTCAAACTTGCAAGAAGTCATAAACACCACATGTATATAGAAATAAATGACATTAAGGTTTAGAAAACTCATATTTATCCCAATCATATTCAAAGTCCACTTCCTTAATGATGGTGTGTGCCCACTCTTCTCGTTTTGCATCTATCTCTTCTTTTGTATAGGGCTTTGCAATGTCAAATAACTGCAAAGAGAATGACATAATTCAAAAGTTTGATTATATTTTTTTTCATATTATCAAATGAGATGATTTACTTATAATTATAAAGACTATATATAGATTACCTTTTGTATATAATGGATGTCTAGTGTTACTTGTATGATAATCAAGTCCATGTACCACATCATATAGTATCTACATGCTCGACCATTATCTAATATAGGGCATTATAATTTTATGGTTATGTGAAACATTAATAAGTAGAAGTAAACATAGTTGGCATATATATGCATTGGATTCAGAAAACTACCTCAACATCCTTCCAAATTAATAGTTTCTTTTTCTTATCTACCTTTCCTCTATTCTTTTTGAATTCTTTTATAGCCCTATAAGTTAAAATACACATTTAATTGGATCATTAAATAGTAATGTAATTAATGAAGTAAATATTAATATATGTTGATGGATATAAAAATTTACTCATATAAAGAATATATTTTTCATTGTGTGTCCCCGTTGTCTACTTTCTTTCCCAAAGAATTAAGTTAATATGCACTTAGCATCTCATGAACAATTACCAACAACACCCAATGAATGTTACTGAGTGAAAAGAAGGCAAAGAAAAGAAAACTCAGAATTCACAATCAAATGTAATTTAAAAGTCAAAATTATAAGCAAGTGCCCAAAACTTATTCAACATTGAAAGGATCTATAATCACAGTCTTTCTCTTAAACAAAATATTTAAATGTGGCAGACAAGTAATCAATAATACATTTTGGGTCTTCATCTACACAGCTAATCAATGATGGAACTAGAAATGCCACATCGGTTAGTGCAAACTCTCAACACACCTTATACAATTGGTTGCAATATGTATATGTACGCATTAATATATGAGAAAAAATATCAACATATATTTTCACATATATAGAATGAGGTATTTATCCATAATATCTCACCATATCCAAAATTCTATCATAGTTGTATTCAACCAAGCATAAGCAAATTGCTCCATAACTTCTTGCATAAATATACTAGTGTCATCAGCTTGACATATAGTATCCTCCTTAATATGGACCATCATAGTCGACCCTTCTTCTAAGTCGCTTAGCCATAGTGTCAACCCCCTGTACCTAGGACCTAGCAAGTCGAATAGGTTCTTTGCAATTCAAGTAGGTAACTGAATATCTAGAGGAGAATGTATAGGATGAACTGTAGGGGGGTTCTTAGGTGATATGATATGCATATATATATATATATATATATATATATATATATATATATTCTCATGTCAATTGTCAGTTATACACACAAGTAGAAAAGAATCACAAATACATATATAATGAAAATTTCTCATACCTCAGTATAGGAAACTCCCGCTTTGGGCCACACAACCACACTGCCTTCTGCATCACCTATTGTCTCATGCTTGGGTGGGCATGTGGTAGTGGTATCTATTTCTAAGCACCATAGACAAGCTTGATAGACACAAAAACCACATAGGTGGGCATTAGATGACCATGAATCATGTCACTTGAAAGGGGTGGGTAAGCCTCATCCAGTGCAATGACATAGTCTTTAAGTAAAAGACGACATTGACTCAACCCATACAAATTTGTATATAGTGTTATATACACCTAAACATAAACATATTATAAATTCACCTGAAAGACTATTATATTAGAAAAAGACATACACTGGATGTGTTAGCTGGCGGGTCCATCAGATTATTCCCAACCACCTCTGTCATAAGGGGGTCCACCTCATACAAAGAGCGGGGTGGCACATGTACTATTTGAGGAAGTAGACAGTGAAAAGTGTGATGTTATCTCATTGCACGATATATTCCCTTTTCAATCATGTCTTGCACCCACACTTCTGACAATCATCCTTTTTTGATGATTTGCGCTTCTCTGTGACCCAAAAAAGTATCTTACACCGACACCAGCCCCGGTGGACCTAATACTGCCAAGATACTTTGGAGTACCCAGAGCAACCAACTATTCATCCCTTTGGCTCTCAGGGATGAACTTGCCTTCTTTTCTTTGCTTGTAGAACTCCCACTAATCATCACCAATAGTGATTAGTAAGTAAAACATAATAGTTGGTAACCAAGGTCAATAATGAACATATAGTGTGCAAAGTTAAAGTTTACCATTTTTACAGCCACCTCAATGGTTGTGGTATTGGGTATTTCTCCAGACCAGGTTGTCCTTGTAGCTTTCAAATCCTAGTGGTGAAGTAAATGTGCAAAAGTAGTAGAAGACTTAGGAGACCTAGGAGTAGGCTGCTTAGAAGAAGACACTTCCAGTCTCTTTTGCCTCTGCATGTTGTAGCCACCTGGACTCAAGTTGTGGTTATGTACATTCTTTGCACACCTTTCTTTTTAAGCATCATGTAAGCCTAGTTAATACAAACCTTATATTAATTATGTAATACATTCAATTCATCAGAATGTATTTCAAAATGTAATACTTTATGTAATACACTGAATTCATCTGATTAGTCATTAAAAATAATATGTACAAATAAAGGAGGCTTACTATCTTAAATTGATGTATTTTTCTTAAATCACAAACATTTGCCATACCTTCAGGTCATGATAGGCTCATTGCTCAATGGCAGACTTCTTCTTCTTATTGTTGCTCATTATGTATTCTCTTATCAAACTTGTCCTATAATTCCTTAACAACCTTCCACAATGTTGCATCACCCCCTTACGATGTAGTTTTTTATCAAGCTCAAATATGCTCTGCAAGATTTCATATACTTAAAGACATATTATAGAAATAGAATTGTGAACATGTTTAAAAAGTAGAATAACTCACACATAAGTTCTTCTATATGTAGTCTTTCTTGGAAGAATCAATTTTATGCCAAGACTCTATTGTTATATCCACTATTTTATGGGTAAGAATCCCTAGATATGCACCAACATACTATGATTCTTCCCCAATAGAATTCTTGCATCATCAAAATCAACAACCAGTTTCGTTCATTTACCCCTTTGCACTACTAACTTATTCATCAAGGTGATGCCACTTCTACGTGCACAGTCACATTATTCTTATGCAAATCTAGCAAGAGCCTCAAGCTCCACATCCTCAGGATGCTCATCCTAAAATTGTCAAGAAACACATATAAGTGACAGAAAGTAAAATGTAGATCTATATACAGATTCTAATAGAGAATGTAAAATGCACATTTGTCTAATAAAACAATACAACTTACACTATCATGCTACTCATCCTCATGGTGCTCATTGTCATGGTGCTCATCATCACATTCAGGTGCCATCTAGAAAATATTTAAAGAATGAAATATAAATGATAAAGAATCTTAAATGTACATGTTTCATATGATACATATATAAATATAATAAAGAATGTAAAATACACATCTAGCATTTAAAAAATAAAATACATGCCTCTACTATTGGTTGGATCCTTGATCAATTAATATTCCTTTTATGTGATCTCTATGCAGATATAAGTCAGTGTTCACTTCACCATTTGGTGCTGGCAAGCCAACTGAGAATGGATTGGAGTCACCATACTTGTCATAGTACTCTTCTTCATCTATAAGATCTATAATGAACTGGCCTTTCCATGAAGAATGGTAGACATTTTTCATTTGCAGGATCATTAATGTAGAATACTTGCTTCATTTGTGATTTCATTATGAATGGTTCACCCTTATTGTAAATCTTTTCAAAATTCAAATGTGAAACTCAATTCATCCACTACAACTCCTTTGGTGTTATCAACCCCATTACACCTAAAGATAGGAACTCTAAAATCTTTGTAGTCAAACTCCCATGTGTCTTCAATGACATTGTAATACGACAGTTTAGCTTCATGTGGATTCTTATTCTTTGTACTATAAAATTGCAATGAAGACGCTTGAAGGGTGACCCCACTATTTTTTTATGACACTCTTATCATCTTGACGAGTTGTGTAATATGAAAATCCATTTATCTCAAACCCTTTTTAAGACGTAACATTCATTTTTTATTTAAAGGTAAGCAATTTGATATTTTCAAAAACATTATTTGGTGTTTGAGATAGTTGAGAAAAGGCTTATCTTCAAGCCACCTAATAAATGTCGTGGCAAGCCACATTTCACTAGCTCGAGGATAGTTTGTTTCAATAAAATTAGTATTTTGGGTAATTTAAATATCCACTTTGGCCATGTTATATAAAATTTACAAGTGTGCTTGTTCCCACAGTTCACGAGTAATTACTTTCACTCGTGCTCCTAAAGTCCCTTTGCTAGAATAGGGATCAATATTCTTTTTATTGGCATGAGCTTCATTACAACTTATAAAGTCATCGCAAAAGTCCATAACCTCCATATCCACATAACCCTCATAGTATTCCCTTCAGGATGATAATAGTTTTGAAGATCACCTTTAAAAACACTCATGTATTGTTCAAAAGGGTACGCGCAATGCAAATAAATCGGACCAAACATTTACTTTCCTAGTCAAATGAATAACAAGATGTACCATGATATCAAAGAATGAAGGAGGAAAATACATCTCAAGATGGCACAGGGCAGCGATCACTGTTCTTTGCGACTAATCAAGATTCTCATTATCAATAACTTTATTGCATAGAATGTTGAAGAAGAAACAAAGCCTGGTGATTACAAATCTTACACACTTTGACAGTGTAGATCAAACAACCACGTGCAATATTTTCTACATTAGAGTGTGACAAGCATGATAGTTAAGACCTATCAGCTTCAGATCCTTTATTGATAAGCACTCACAAAAAGTTCTCTTCTCTTATCTAGAAAACATGTAACAAGAAGGAGGCAAATATGTTTTTCAATCACTACTAACTTTTATTGTTAATTCTTTCCTTATACCCATTTCACATATGTACATTCTAGATGTTATGATATCTTTAGTCTTACTTGGTATATTTAACAAAGTATCAATGATGCTATCACATATATTTTTCTCAACATGTATGATGTTGATACAATGCCTAACTGCCAAAGAACTCCAATTAGGAAGATCCTAGAATATTGATCTCTACTTGAATAAAGATTTGTCACTCTTTATGGGAATAGTACATAGTGATCTTTTACTAAATGTATTGACAAATTATTTTACTCTTTTATAAACAACCTCCCCTAATATTGTTGGTATGTATGCACAGAGAGCCAATCATATGATCATTGTAATGACATAACATGTAAATGATTTGAAAGGCAAGCTTCCAATTTATTCTGTTTAATCAATTATGAGATAATGATGTAACACTAAAAATGTCTAGAGAATAATATTACTCAATGACGTATGTCTTCATGTTTAAGACTTGGGGAAATGAGATCATATAAATGTTAAGAGTACATATATATTCTCATTATGTTCCTGATAGGTTGTCATTGTGGAAGGTTGATAGACTACACTGACACATAAGATCACAGTGTGAGTTGGTTGATGACAGAATCTCATTAGTCATGATATGGGGATATCAAACCAAGCACACAGATACATGTTAGGGAAAAATGTATCAGACAGACCCACTATGAGACTGACACATGAAAACTATCATCATGGAAGTCATATTCAGCTCTCACAGTGATGGCGGTGGTTGTGGTTCTTAGACCTGAAACCAATGCACTCGTCACATGTCGTTGGGTACACTTTGACATCATCAAATACAATCTTGAAACATGGGTTGTTATAAGTGATGATTGGATGACTTGACACATGGGGACTGACTGTGAGTGATAGATATGGGATTTGTCCCTCCTAGAGGAGTATGATATCCAAGGCTTCTTGATTAGCGAGACTGAGAAAAGTATTTCCATACACATGTGAGTCAATATATGCTATCGATCTTACATATATCTCATGCATTCTGCTCTAGTTCAAGAAACAAGATTGAATAATAATGAGGATGACTGCTCCATGCCTCTAGTTCAATCTGGATATCAGTGACAAAGGAACAATACAAACACTACAATACCATACAAGATTGTAGGTTGACGTTGTTCTCCGACTTTCCATATACTTGGGTAGAAATGATGTGTGACTAGGCACCTCTCATTGCTGGTGATGTTATAAGTTGTTAGAGACATTCACTGCCAACGTAATATGGGACCTATAGGGTCACACACAAAGGAGCTCATCTAGAAGAGGAGTTGGATCTTGAATGACTATTGGATTGATTACTAGAGTATTTAGGTACTCAATTCACATAACATATTAACATATTGACAGACTGAACTGTCAAACAACCATCTTAGTGGGTGAGATGGTCATTTGGGAAGCCACACTAGTGTCTCAAGTGTTGAGATGGCCGTTTGGGTTGTCAAGCATATCAGAGATTGAATTGGTTTAGTTCTGCCCTATGAACCGACCGTTTCAAGCTGTTGGACCGAGCAACTCAACTCTAGCTCACCATACGGTCGTCTGGGTGAGTGAGATGGGCATCTTGCATGTGTGAGATGGCTCGGTTGGGTCAAAAAAATATTCTAGATGTTTTCCGAACTTGTTTCAATTGCAACGTTTGGCATTAATTGGGAAACAAATTTGCCAAATTGATATCCAATTGGGAAATTTCCAGATGACCATCTGACAATGTGAGACAACCGTCTCACATACCCGACGATCAACTAGGTGTGCGAGATGACTGTTTGGTGTCTCGTAGGTTGTGAAAGTTTGAGATTTGTTGGTCCTTTTCACTCCCGCATAGATTGGGAATCCTGACCCTGGCCTCTACTATAAATAGAGGGATAATGGGGGTTTCCCAGAGCACAACACAGACAATTGAGAATAAATTGCTCTGACAATTGTTGTCCTCTCTGGTTGAGATAACCAAGAGAGCCCAAACAAGTCCTACCCAACTAGGGGGGATAGCTATGGGAGAGAAACAACTGAGGATCATTTTTGTAGGAGAGTAGGTTGGTGACTAGTACACAAATGGGAGGGACAACTCCTTCATGTCTGTTCGAGTAGGATGACATGAGTTCTAATTGTTCCATGTTGACTACTCTAGAGGCAGGAGTCCTTTGGCTGCTGCTAGGAGGGAACATCAAGTCACAGTTCGTGGCGAGATCTGAGGAGCCACTGCAGTAGTTGTCCAAGTCTGTTGTTTGTGGAGGAGCAGTCAGACGAGTCCTCATGCAACCAGGATTTGTACAAACACCGTCCAAAATAGAGTGCACATTTACATCGATGAGGATTATCGCTGGACTTGCTCTAGGACCAGGTATATCTTCGTGAAACCATCCTTCCCATTGTATAGTTATTGACATGAACTGTTGGTTAATGGGAAATATGTTAGTAAACTGTTTATTTCTGTTGCCTATCTGAAGTTGTATTTTCCTACAGTGGTATTAGATCCACATCTTAATTATGTTTGAGATAATTGATATGATCGGATTTTAGTTTTATCATATTTATTTATTACATGCGATGTGAATATTTAAATTGGTTGATGTGCACGTCTGTCTGATCACCATATAAAGAACCCAAACAAATATATCTATATATATGCAATTTACACGCGTTGCCATAAATCAATTTTGATGAAGAATGAGAAGCATGGTTATGGACAAAACCCCAGATATGGGTATGCATGGTTGTGGTTATTTATTCATGTTGTTAATCAATCTGTGTACCGAGCCTCCCTCTCCTTACCAAATATAAATTAATGCTTTTCTTCCTATTTCCCCTCAAATGTAACTCGAGGTTTTTTCATATACAATGTAATGTGAAATAGGATAGTTTTAATTTATGTTTTGACGTGAGATGACGATCTGCATAAAGGCTAAATAAGTGGTTAGTGAGATGACCCGATCGACTGGAGGATTGAGGAGGACAAATGACAGGAGGATGAACTGATCGACTGGTGACCCAGCCGATCAGCTGGAGGTGTCCAGATGTTGCTTGGACCTGAGAACTAGATGATCGCTTTAGAATAGCCCAACTGAGTGACAAGGAGGCGAGCCAACTGGTTCAAGAGTTGAATGGATCAACCAAATTGGTTCAAGAACAGATCTTCACCAACAATAGGTTGCATATGATGTGGACCATAGGTTATAGTAATTCCTTATGGCTCTAAATAGTTATATTAGTATGGCCATAACCATCATTTGTGTGTTTTATTTATTGCATGTTCTTGTGGTTATAGTATGTATATGATACATACTATATATGTGGTGATTGGATAAAGTATATGTATTTGTAGAAACTCCCTCAAATAAAATATCAATTCTTAGATGCCTTCCAAAAGCGGCACACATGTAAAGCTTGATAGACTAAGCACATGTTATGCCTCCGTGTGGTGCGACGTCTATCTCGTGGAAGTGTGATGGTAATAATGTAGGTTTTGCCTCTACGGGGTGCATTATTATCATATCGACTTTTGGATCAGGATTGACTGGTGATTCTTAGAGTGTCTGGGCCCAGAGGCATGTAGATGATCACGAAAAGGGGTTGCACATATCATCTATCCAGAAATACATATGATGCAATTGGCAAGAGTTGACTACCTTGATGATTGACTATGTTTGCGGTGTTGATCGGGCCACGGTCGAATTATCTTGGATTTGGTCCACTAGAATATTATACACTGCAATATTCTGAATTTATATTGAGGGCTATCAATTTGAATAAAATAGTGGGAGAGATAATAATTAAAGACATAATTAATGTTGTCAAAATCATCAAATTAAATCAAATCAAAGATGTTTTGAAAAAAGTTGCAATTTCTTTGTAGAATCAAATGTCAAACACAAACACGTTCAAATTGTGATCAGTCCTTTAGAAGTGTGAAATGGGATAAAGTTCCACAATTAGTTAAGGACTTTGAGAAATGTTCTCATCAAATGAGAAAAAGCTCTATGTCCTTGATAGACCAATGCCAGAGGAACCCGCTCCAAATGTGCCTAACGCTAAATGAATGCTTATTGGAAGCATGCCAATGATGTCATAGACATTTAAATACCTAATGCTCTGTTGTATGAACTATGAGTTGCATGAACAACATGAAAACATGGACATTATTGAGATGGTAACACATCTTAAGAATCATGTAAAGAAAAGAAAGTATAATGTCTCCAAATCGTTAATTGAGTGCAAACTGACAAAGGGAGGTCCAGTAGAACCCCATATGATCAATATGGTTAGACACATGGAATGACTAGGATTTCTCTTAGGTCAAGAGTTGACCATGAATATGATTATGCAAGTGTTGCATGAATCATATAATCAATTTATCAAATGATTGGCATGTTGATGTCAAAGCAAGGAAGAAGAAGGACAAATCTGTAATGATGATTAGCATAAGTGACTCCTAGAGTAAAGGCAAGGCTAAGAAGTGTTCTGAGTATAAGATAAAGTCCAAGTCTTCTGAAATCAATATATAGAGATGGGTAAGTGTAAAAGGAATATATCCTTTTCACTTAAAGGATAAAGAAAGTGTTGCCATTTTCACTTATTTAGACATTGGAAAGGAATTATCCTTTTCATAGAGGATCTTAGGAAGAAGATAGAGATACAGATCTCCACTTTAGGACCTAAGAAGAAGTAAGATAGAACTATGTGAAGCAAGGGTTGCTGCTTCATGTTAAGAGTACATATATATATTCTCATTATGTTCCTGATTGGTTGTCATTATGGAAGGTTGATAGACAACACTGACACATAAGATCAGAGTGTGAGTTGGTTGATGACAAAATCTCATTAGTCATGATATGGCAATATCAAACTAAGCACACAGATACATGTTAGGGAACAATGTATCAGACAGACCCACTATGAGTCAGTCACATAGAAACCATCATCATGGAAGTAATAGTCAGCTCTCACAGTGATGGTGATGGTTGTAGTTTTAGATGTACAATCATTGCACTCATCACATGTCGCTAGGTATATGTTGACATCATCAAACGCAGTCGTGAAATATGGGTTGTTATAAAAGTGATGATTGGGTGAATTTGACACATGGGGACTAACAGTGAGTGATAGAGATGGGATTTTTCCCTCCTCTAGGAGTATGATATCCAAGGCCTCTTGATTAGCGAGATTGAGAAAAGTATGGCCATACGCATGTGAGATAATATATGATATTGAGCTTACATATATCGCATGCAGTCTGCTCTGGTTCAAGAAATAAGATTGAATAATAATGAGGATGATTGCTCCATGACTCTAGTTCAATCTTAATATCAGTGATAAAGGAGCTATACAATTACTGTGACACCATACACAAATTCTAGGTCGAAATTGTTCTCCAACTTTCCATTTACTTGGGCAGAAATGATGTGTGACTAGGCACCGCTCATTGCTGGTGAAGTCATAAGTTGTTATGGACATTCAGTGCCAACGTAATATGGGACCTATAGGGTCACACACAAAGGAACTCATCTAGAAGAGGAGTTAAATCTTGAATGTCAATAGGATTGATTACTAAAGTGTTTAGGTACTCAATTCATGCAACATATCAATAGACTGGATGACTGAACTACCAAATGACCATCTATCTGGGGGAGAGAGCCATTTGAGAAGCCATACGAGCGTCTCAAGTGTTGAGACAGCCGTTTGGGTTGTTAGGAAGATCATAGATCGAATTGTATTAGTTCATCCCTATGAAATGACTAGTTCAAGCTGTTGAACCAATTGGCTCAACACAGACTCATCAGACGGCCGTATGGATGAGTGAGACGGGCGTCTCACATGTGTGAGATAGCTCAGTTGGGCCGAACAAACATTATGGATGTTTCCCAAACTTGTTTCGATTGCATATACTTGGGGTGCAAGTAAATTATTGTATGACATTAATTGGTAAATAACTTTACCAATTTCATATCTGATTAGAAAATTGTCAAATGACCATCTGGCAGTGTGAGACGATCGTATGGAAGTGTGAGATGACTGTCTCACACACCAGATGATTGTTTGGGTGTTCCAGATGACTATTTGGCATCTCACAGGTCACAAAAATTTGAGATCTTCTAGTCCCTTTCACTCCCGCACAGACTGAGAACCCTAACCCTAGCCTCTACTATAAATAGAGGGGTACTGAGGGATACTCTGAGCACAACACAAACAATTGAGAATCAATTATTCTGACAATTGTTTCCTCTCCATTTGAGGTAACCAAGAGAGCCCAAGCAAGTCCTACACGATTATGGAGGGATAGCTATGGGAAAGAAACAACTGAGGATCATTATTGTGGGAGAGTAGGTTGGTGACTAGTACACCAATGGGAGGGACAACTCCTTCATATCCGTTCTAGCAGGACAACATGAGTTTGAGTTGGTATGTGTGGACTACTCTAGAGGTATGAGTCCTTTGGTTGCTGCTAGGAGGGCAAAATCAACTTGCAGTCTATGGCAAGATCTAAGGAGCCACTACAACAGTTGTCTGAGTCTGCTGTCCATGGAGGAGCAGTCAGACGAGTCCTCATAAAACCAGAAGTTGCACAAATACCATTCAAGGTAGAGTGCACATCTACATTAACGAGGATTGTCATTGGACTTGCTCCAGGACCAACTATATCTTCATGAAACCATCCTTCTCATTGAATAGTTATTAATGTGATATGTTGGTTAATGGGAAATATGTTAGTAAATTTTTTGTTTCTGCTTCCTATTTGATGTCGTATTTCCCTAAAATATAGCTTTAGGGATACTTTGTTCCTCATTTGATCCATTGAATGCTTTGCACACCCTTCGGCAAGGATGCACTTTTGGAATAAACCTTTGACAACCAATGTATACAGTCTTGCCACCATGTTTTAGTCATATTGAATTAGTATTCTCTTCACATATAATGCATGCTTTAGATCCTTTTATGCTATATCCAAACAAATCTCCATATAGTAGAAAATCATTAGTACTATAAAACAACATAGCACACAAACAAAATATCTCTCTACATGAAGTATCATAGGTCATCACACCTTCTCCCCATAGTTTTTGTAAGGCATCAATCAGAGTTTAAAAAAAATCAATACCATTGCTAGGTTGTTTGGGGCCCAATATAAAAAAGGGCATGATGTATATATTTTTGATACAAAATTTGGGAGGAAGATTATATATAAAGATCATAACAGATCAAGTGCTTTATTGGATGCTTTATGTGCCATATGGATTCATCCCATTTGTACAAAGTTGAAGTCTTAGATTCCCGACTTCTTCTCCAAATTGAGGGTATATTAAATCAATTTTCTTCAATTGTAGGTAACCAGATGCATGTCATAGGATCCCATCATTGTTGTTCTTTGCCTCTGCATGCTAAGATAAATGCTACACATCCATGATATTAGCAAACAAGCATTTAATCTGTGGTATGATATGTAGATACCACATAACCTTGGCAAGAAAGCCAATTTTGAGCTTACCCGAAGCCATTATTTTGTACCTTGATGCCCCACATTTTGGATGATTTTTCAAATAAATATAGTCCTTTTGAAATAACATGCAATCATTCGGGCATACATGTATGTGAAAAACACTAGAGGGGGGGTGAATAGAGTTTTTAAATTATTTTAACAATTATTTAACTCAAACAACCACAATTGAAAATGGAAGAAGGAGACAAGTGTTTAGAGTGGTTCCAATCTTAGCAAATACTAAGATTGTCAGTCCACTACCCGGTTGATTACCCAACCGGGATTTTGAAAGTATTAATTTTATTACCTTCACAAGGATTTACACAAAATACAATACTCCCTTACACCCCTTGAACAGCCTTTACTTGAAGTAGATGCACCAACTCGAGGTAGCCTTCTTGAAGTAACTCCAAGCTCCCCCTTGAAGTAGCCTTCCTCTTTAGAAGTAACCTCCCGTTGCACCAGCCTTCTTGAAGTAGTTCAAGGTCCCCTTCTTCACCAAGAAGATCTTCCAACCTCTCCAATCCGCAGCCTCCAACCTAGGAGTAGCAAGGAGAGTACAAACAATAATAGTGAACAAGAAAGGAAAATAGAAATTACAACTTATCCTTTGAAGCACAAGGCTTGATTTGCCTAGATCAAGCGTGTAGATCTCCTAACCAATGTGTATGGAATTGTGATTGCTGTAGATTAGGAGATGATAGCCTATAGGACACGAAATTTGAGCTAGGAGAGGAAGTAGCTAGTTGCCAATATGCTTAATTGCTCACAAACAGATTGCTCAATGTAAATGTATGCTCAAAGATTGCTCAAGTATGGAATCAAGTGAATTTAGGTGTCCTAAGGCATGTCCTATTTATAGGAATGTCCTACAAGTGCTTAAGGACGTTCTAGACACTTTCTAGGGGTTTCTAAGTGCTTAACTAGCCGTTAGATATAAGTTAGTTGCTTTAACAACGACTAGTTAATTAATTCTGCAGTTGCTGTCAGAGACCATCTCGGTCGAGAAATGGTCGACCGAGACACCTACTCGGTCGAAGTTTTGTCGACCGACATGCTCTCTGGATCAAGTGTTTTGCAACGTTTATCTCCAACTGCCAACTACCTTGTCAGCTGTGTCTAACGGCTACTTGGATCTTTCTCGGTCGAGAAGTTTGTCGACCGAGAGTGTCTCGGTCGAGGATTTTGTCGACCGAGATAGACCCTGTTTCAATGTTTCAAATGAAGACATTAAGTGTGTGTATGAGTGTGCAAATGTGACACTGTTGAAGGGGATGACCTATCTAAATGTGGTGTTTAGCTAGGGAAGATCTAACACTTGATTTACATGAAGTCTAAGTACTTGTACATTATATATTTGTACAAGTTTACAATTGATTACATTTCATGACATTTACAATCATTCAAGCATATAGATTCCCTAGTGCTTTGTCATCCACCTTATTCCTGCAACACTCAAGTAGCATGTTAGATTAACAAGAATGAAATGTTTGTCATTATCAAAACAAAGGGATTTACAGATGTCCATTTAGCCAACAATCTCCCCCTTTTTGAAGATGACAAACATTTCCTAAATATAAAATAAGAAAATATAAAATATGTGAGTTTCATACCTGAAGATTACCTTTGTAAATTTCTTCTCTTGTTTATAAAATGTGTGCTTATTATTTTCCATGAAGTATGAAACATGAAATCCAATTCTTTAGGGAATATAGCAACTTTCAATGTAAAGCCAAGAGTTTGTTTATGAAACTCATTGATTGAGTTTTGCATTTATATTTATTTCTCCCCCTTTGTCATTTCAAAAAGATATCCGTTTAAGAACAAATATTATATGAAAAGTATTGCTCCCCCTTAAATAGATATCCTTCTTCAATAGATGGTCAATTTAACCACAATTTTAAATTTCAGGTATTTTTCAAAGATTTCATCCTTTTTTATTTATGACATATTTATTACTCCCCTTACTTTGTATGCTCTACTAGAATAGTCTTATAAGCCATGTTCAAATGATGCCATAGAGGAATATCCTATTATAATCAGTAAAGATAACCAATTCATTAGAATCATGGAATTATTACAAACATGCAAAGATGTAAAGATAACCATTTCATTACAATCATGCAAAGATAACCATTTCATTACAATCATGCAAAGATAACCATTTCATTACAACTAATACAACAGACACTCAAAATCTCATTGGAAAGACTTAAGTATTACATCAATATCAGGGTCTTTTCCAAGAAATGGCTCAGCTCCATAATACTTGACTAAAGTTTGCCACTCCAAAGCACCTGTCTTGGTTAAGGCATATGCTTCCAAGAAGGTAGGAACACGATCAAAGCGGAAATGAGCAGCAATGTCTTGTAATTGTATTGAGGAAAACTGAGTATGTGTGAGATCTGTAGATGGTGGAGGTGGAGTTTGGTAGTAGTTGTAAGATGGATTATATGGGTTGAGCATGCCAGGATTTAAAGAATAAGGATATTCATCTGGTTGATTTGGAGAGAGGGTTTGCATCCTTTGATTTAGGTAGGTCATGGAATGGTGGCTATAATCTAATTGTCTGCTTAGATGATATTGTGACCCAGCAACATATGTTAGGGTGTTTTAGATGGGATCATAGGATGGGTTGGTAGGAGGAGGTGGTGGTGGTATATCTTGACTAGATGTCTCACCTTCCGTCCTAGCCCTCTTGTGACCGAAATCAATTCCCATCTTTTCTACTGTGTTTTTGCTTATTTTTTGTGGTCTTCTTTCCCATGTGTACCCCATGTCCTCAATGTGTGTCTTAAGAAAGTGTTGAGTGATTTGGCATACAAAATCGGCATATGGGGGATTTCCAGAAAACTCAAGCATGTTCTTAAGGATTATGCGGATAAAATTTATGGGAATACGTTTGATAATGGCATAAATTAGACACATGCGAAAAATGGGGACTTCAGACTTGTTTGCTCTAGGATGTATGTTTGTAGAAATAATAAGGTTGAAAATCCTAGCTGCAGCTTTGAGATTAATGGCATAGTAGGTACCCCTATCTTCGTGACAAGTTGTATTAGATTGAAAAATGGCTCATTTAATGTCACTAAGACTGACGGTATTATCACCTTGGGAAAATGTATTGAGTGGATTTCCAGTGGTAAGGTCAAGAGTATCTTGATATTCATCTAAGTCGATGTTGAGCATGTCAAGAATATCCTCCTCAGTAAATCGAAAGCTATGCCCATTGACCATAGAGTAGAAGAAGTTATTTTCATTTTTGGAATGGGAGATTAGGTTTGAATAGAACTCATTTACCGCTTTGTAAGAGTAGGAAGGGAAGGAAGGGTTAAGAAATTCTTTCAAATTTTGCACCTCAAAAAGATCCTCCAGGTCGACGATGCTGAGGAAGTCCATGACGTCAACCGGCCATCGTGGAAGAGGAGTTTTGGAGGAGAGCCTGAGATAGCGATCACCAGCATCTGCGTCGACGAAGGGGATGTCGTTGATGATCGTCAATGGTGGAGTAGCCGCCCTTTCTTTCCTGCTAGCAACTTTCTTCTTTCCACGTGTTGATGATGAAGCCATTTCTTATCTTTAAGGTGGAGAAGAAGCAAGTAAGTCTTAGAGATGGAGAGGCTAAAGAGTTGCACACAAATGCACTAGAAGGAAGCCAAGGAAGTAAGAATGTGAAGGTGTAATACAATGACCCGTTTTTGGTCCTTTTTATAGCAATCCAGTAACCTGGTCGGTCGACAAATTGTCGACCGACGACCGGCAACGGTCATATCCTAGGCGCGCCACTCGGTCGCCCAACGGTCGACCGGCAACGGTTATATTCAAACGGTCAGATTCCAACGGTCATATCCCAACGGTCAATTCTCGGTCGAACAATTGTCGACCGACATCGGCTCGGTCGAATAATTGTCGACCGGAAGTATGTCCGATGTAATTTTTATTTGAGGTCTGTCGGTCGAAAGAGATAGGCTGACCGAGATATTTTCGGTCGAAGAATTCGTCGACCGACAGACTTTCTGTGAATGAATTTTTAAGCTGATTTTTAATGTAAATGATAGACTGAATTTGTAGAGCATATATATATTTTCTAAGGGAGTAATATTGTGATTATTATTACCAATATTTGGACAATTTTGTAATCATAAATTAATTGTTCTTTTGATCACAATTTTTATATAGAAAATGATATTCAAATAAGTATTGTGCCAAACTTATTTTAGGTCGACTTTGACTACGACCATGGCGCCCCTTGGTCAAGCTTGATTTTAACCAAGAGACAATTTTGAGTGATACTCAATATGAAGATTTCCGTTCGTAATTCTCCTAGAATATTTATATAAGCTTTGTTGTAGATGCATAAATATCAAATTCTATTTCTTCTTGTACCCTTGTTTTCAAGTAAGATTCTCCAAGAGAATATATATCCTTGAAAGCAATATCTCACGTTCTTAATTGAGAAATTTTTATCTCATGTGTTGCAAGCCTTAAAGTTCTTTTTCAAATCACAAATGAATCATTTTGTTTGCCAATGTGTCATCAAGGATCCATGCATACAATAATCATTTTCTATCATCTTTATGAGCTGAATAGTGAAAGCATGTCCATGATGTAATGAACATATAATATCATGAAATACAATGATCATTTATACTAGATGTCATAACACATGATGGTCTTCAACTTGTAAGATCAGTCATTAACAATAAATCGATAGCAATTTGATTAATTGAAAACACATTCAGCAGATTTAGATTTGACAACAGAGACCGGATCGGTCGACCATTTCTCGATCGACTGTCTTTCTCGGTCGACAGATTCTCGACCGAGAGAGGTTCTGTACTATTTCAGAGCTGTTTTCAGTAAGTAAATCAGAATTGTTTTTGTAGATTTAAAAGAATTATATATTCAAGTTAGATGTTTAAATACTTGAATTAATTTGTTAAGTTGAGATAGACATATAAATATGCAATTTGGGTCCTTGGTCGTATCTCAACTTATTTTTGCTCATTTAGTTTGGGGGTTTTGGGACCCAAACTAACTCGACATCCTTTTTCTTGTAAGGACATGAAAAGGAATAGTGTCCAAGGCGCAAACAGTAATGACAACATATAGAATCAACCTCATATCTCCTTCTATGATTTTGTTCTAGGTTGTTCTTGGGTACATATGTATTTGTGCCTTTAGGTACATACATAGATTGGCTCTTTGGCACTTGTTTTCTTCCCCAACTAGGTTTTTGATAAGATTTTCCTTTAGGCTTGTAACCTAGTCCTCTCCTTCCAATTTGATGGTAAGAATTATTTAAGATTTTATCAAGAGTGTCATTATTACTTAAACTACTAACTTTTTGTTGCAGCTTAACAATCTCATCCATTCTCCTATTGATGTCTAACTTTGCTTGATCTAGATTAGATAGCAAGGAATCTCTTTCTTTCACAATAATATCATAATCTAGATGTGTACATAAAATAGGTTGTTTTTGAAGATCATTTACTTGAGTTTGCAAATTTAATTTTTCTAGGGAAAGAAGATTGCAATTTGCTTCTACATATTTTAGCTTAATATCATGATCTTCAATAACCTTTTTGAGATCTTCATTTTCAGATGTGAGAGCAAGAATCTTAGCATGTAACTCATCATTTGCTTTATTAGATTTCTTTCATTTCTTCTTGCACTCAATATATTTATTATGTATCTCTTCAAGACTAGCAACTAGCTCTTCTTTAGATAAATAAAAAAGGCTTACCTCTTCTTCTTCTTCTTCTTCACTTATTGTAGCAATAAGACATTCTTTATGCGCATCTTCCTTCTTTAACCTCCATGGACAGTTAAGTGTAGTGTGCCTTGTTCCTAAGCACCAATTGCAACTTGTTGAAGATTGGTCCATGCTTTTCCTTTGCTTGCGGTTGTTAACACCACCACCCTTCATCCTTCAAGACTCGATTAGAGCTCCTTGAAGCCTGCTCTGATACCAATTGAAAAACACTAGAGGGGGGGTGAATAGAGTTTTTAAATTATTTTAACAATTATTTAACTCAAACAACCACAATTGAAAATGGAAGAAGGAGACAAGTGTTTAGAGTGGTTCCAATCTAGCAAATACTAAGATTTTCAGTCCACTACCTGATTGCTTACCCAACCGGGATTTTGAAAGTATTAATTTTATTACCTTCACAAGGATTTACACAAAATACAATACTTTCTTACACCCCTTGAACAGCCTTCACTTGAAGTAGATGCACCAACCCGAGGTAGCTTTCTTGAAGTAACTCCAAGCTCCCCCTTGAAGTAGCCTTCCTCTTTAGAAGTAACCTCCCGTTGCACCAGCCTTCTTGAAGTAGTTCAAGGTCCCCTTCTTCACCAAGAAGATCTTCCAACCTCTCCAATCCGCAGCCTCCAACCTAGGAGTAGCAAGGAGAGTACAAACAATAATAGTGAACAAGAAAGGAAAATGGAAATTACAACTTAGCCTTTGAAGCACAAGGCTTGATTTGCCTAGATCAAGCGTGTAGATCTCCTAACCAATGTGTATGGAATTGTGATTGCTGTGGATTAGGAGATGATAGCCTATAGGACACGAAATTTGAGCTAGGAGAGGAAGTAGCTAGTTTCCAATATGCTTAATTGCTCACAAACAGATTGCTCAATGTAAATGTATGCTCAAAGATTGCTCAAGTGTGGAATCAAGTGAATTTAGGTGTCCTAAGGCATGTCCTATTTATAGGAATGTCCTACAAGTGCTTAAGGACATTCTAGACACTTTCTAGGGGTTTCTAAGTGCTTAACTAGCCATTAGATATAAGTTAGTTGCTTTAACAACGACTAGTTAATTAATTCTGCAGTTGCTGTCAGAGACCATCTCGGTCGAGAAATGGTCGACCAAGACACCTACTCGGTCGAAGTTTTGTCGACCGACAGGCTCTTTGGATTAAGTGTTTTGCAACGTTTATCTCCAACTGCCAACTACCTTGTCAGCTGTGTCTAACGACTACTTGGATCTTTCTCGGTCGAGAAGTTTGTCGACTGAGAGTGTCTCGGTCGAGGATTTTGTCGACCAAGATAGACCTTGTTTTAATGTTTCAAATGAAGACATTAAGTGTGTGTATGAGTGTGCAAATGTGACACTGTTGAAGGGGATGACCTATCTAAATGTGGTGTTTAGATAGGGAAGATCTAATGCTTGATTTACATGAAGTCTAAGTACTTGTACATTATATATTTGTACAAGTTTACAATTGATTACATTTCATGACATTTACAATCATTCAAGCATATAGATTCTCTAGTGCTTTGTCATCCACCTTATTCCTGCAATACTCAAGTAGCACGTTAGATTAACAAGAATGAAATATTTGTCATTATCAAAACAAAGGGATTTACAGATGTCCATTTAGCCAACAGTATGTTCTTAGCCATGACTCCCGTTGGGCATAATATTTTTATTTTATTTTATATGTTGAGATTGGAAGCTTGTTGCCTTCAAGAGGAATTTCATTCAACAAAGATAGTAGATACGTGAAGCTTTTGTCACTTGTTATATTATTAGCCTTTAGATTATACAATCTCATCACAATGCTTATCTTAGTAAACTTAATACAACCTAAGTATAACAGTCTCTCAACACCATGCATAATGTTTCTAAATAAAGAAGGTGGATCAGTATGATTTACCCCAAAACTATCTAGCGTCGCTCTAACCATGTCTATCGGAATTGGTTCTTTGACATCTACATCATCATCTACAATTTCCTCTTCAACACAAGTATTGCATGCTATCGACATCCACTAATATCACAGTAGGAATCTATCCATGCCAGTACCATTTTGTATTGCCCAGCACAATCATGCTACACATGACATGACTTTTGATTTTGTGAATCACATCGACTTTCAAATTGTTACTGCAATTCCTACATAGACAATACGATCTATCTCCAGGTTGTTTCCTATGTTCTTTCACAAATTTTATAAATTGATCAAAATGAATAATAAACTCTAGAGTGTAGCGATTTGAAATGGACATCCATGATCAATCTATTCTCTGGTCATAGAAAAAATGAGGTATTGAACCATGTACTTAGAGATTAGTATTTATAGACTAGGGTTTAGAGATTAGAGTTTAAAGAATAGGATTTATCATATAGTATTTAGGGTTTATAGATTTAAATATTAGGGTTTACAAATTAAGATTTAGAGTTTAGTAATGAATGTGTACCACCTATTCCATTCTTAAACACCTAATCTCACTAGTAAGTGTATGATGTGTATTTACCCGGCCAGCGTAGCCTGGGCAGTCAAGCTAGTGCGCCCCTCATGAAGGGTCGTTGGTTCGATTCCGCTCGGGTTAGCTGTATTTACCAACCTCTTGGGTCATCCGGGCTCTGGCACCTATTTAAAGAGGGGGTGGGCTTCAGCCCATGCAGATCCCAAAAAAAAGTGTATGATGTGTATTCCGTTTTCAAGAATATTTCGATAATATTTTCTCATTGTTTTCTAATTATAAGAAGTAGATGGGCAAATATCCACCTACATATATACTTAGAGAACAACCAAAGAAGTTTTGATGGAACATCATGAAACTAAATAAATATTATACACTTACATCTTAGGTGAGATTAAGCTCTCAGAAACAATCTCAAACGGAATTCTATCCAAGATTTACTTCTAATGAGTTTCTAGGCTAACGGATAATCTTGTCATTAATATACCTATGATTTTTGTGTCATCGTTCATATTATAGGAGTCAGAAAAACATATATATTAAGATAGGCTTTAAATAAGATATGCATTTTCAAAGAAGTGTGGTTCACGTTTCATGTAATTTTGATGTTCCATCCTATTTATATGATTATTACAATATTTATGTCAAGTATGGATAAAGAAAGTTAAGGTTCATCAAGACATGAGAATTAGACTAGTTATGAGTGGATGAGCCACAAACCTCCTCATATCAAGGTTAAGGTTATATATATACACACAACGAGATCCAGAAATCTAAATAATTAATTTTTTAATTGAAAAGAAATAGACAACTATACATCCAAATATAATTAATTCGTTTCTTTATTGAAACAAGAATAAAAACAAATACCATCAACACACATAACATGCATTTTTTTGCATATTCATCCAAGCACATAATACAAACACCAACATTAAATAATATGATGGAATGAATTAAAACATGTAATGAGAAGGGGAGGGGGGAGTGGCTCACCTCTCTGGACTAGTGGCGGTGGCGACACGACACATGCAAATAAGAAATGGTGCAACATACGCATAGAAGTGACGACAACAACAAAGGAACATGAGAAGTGTTGGTGGCGAGCACAACATCATCAGCAGTAAGAAACGGTGGTGGCACAATAACAATAGAGAAGTGGTTGCGGCAAGCACAACAATGATGGTGATGACGGTTTGAGTTGTGATGGCGACGGAAATTAGCATGACCAACGATGGTAGTAGAGGAGCACGAAGATTGCTAGAGATAAGAGGAGTTAGGATGATGAACCAGAGAATGGCAAAGGAAAAATTCCACGGGTGCTATTAAGTGGACTTAGTCATCGGTTGTTGTAAAAAAATTGAAAACTAAGTATTTAGTTGTCAGTTGTGATAAAAAACCAACATCATAGGTCAACCTATATCGTCGACTTCTCACCAAAAAACTAATGACATGTGTACTTATCTCAAATAAAAACACAAACCTCTCTAAAATTTTAATTGTTAGTTGCTATTAAAAAGTTGGCACCATAGGTTAATCTTTATCGTCATTTTTCCAACAAAAATCAATACCACATGTACTTATCCCTAATGAAAAAATGTCTATCTCGCTAAGACTTTAATCGTCAGTTTCTAGCACAAAATCGACGACATAACCTTTGTCGTCAGTTCTTTTAGAAAAAATCGACGACACATGGTTTTTGAAGGAAAATTTTTTGTGGTGTACTTGGCATACAACATCAGTTTCTTTGGTAGAAATTGACCACAGTTTTTTTGGAGGTAAAATATCTTTCGCATGAAGGATTTTTTCATCAATTTTATGAAAATCGATGCAACAAGTCTATATCAAAGTTTCTACTAAAATATTGAATTTCACTAACTATAGACGACAATTTTATTTAAAAAAATCGACATTATAGTAAAATCAGACCTATATTTTTTCTTAATCGGCAATACTTGACCAGTAATAACATTTGTGTTATATCAACTGACGTTGTAGGTCTGAAGCATCAGTTTCCTATAAAAAAAAAATCCTATAAAAATCAACATTAAGAAAAATGACATCAGGAGTCAAAAAATGTACGAGTGTCTTCGTCCCTATTGGATGATCACTTGCTTCACTAGCTTGCACTTCTGACCTCCGGAAACCCACTTAATGACTTGAATCTGATTGAAATCATCACTCTAAATATTGTCGTCACTGATGGAAGAAGAAAGAGAGATTGCGGCAAGGGGACTAGCTATGATTTAGTAGTAGGAGGATATGGATAATTACGCACGGGGACAAATGAAGTTGCCACTTGAGAAGAGGAGTTTGGCACACTATTATCTAAAAGCAGCGCTGGTGGAGTTTCAACCATGCATGCATCCCCAGGAGAAGGAGAAAAAAGAAAGTCGGAGCTCTCCACTTTAAAAAGGTAGAGAAGGAGAAAGGTTGCAAATTTATTGTTGGAGGATGGAGGAGGAGAAGGAGAACTATGCACTTGTACAACTAAAGTCATCACCGGAGAAGACGAGTTGGTCACCAAGGAGGTATAAGTAGGCATCAAAAATTACTTGTATAAGGTTGAAGAAAGGGATTTTATTTGCAGGGGACTAGGTTTCTTATGGGGGGCAGATTTCAAGATGCAAAGGGCCTATCAGTGGGTCCAGAAGCTGATTGACAAATTAAAGCAGGGCCCATTAGCAGGTCAATAGGCTCCAGGATAGAGCATGTCGCATTCAGTCAATGTGTGTCACCTCTCAGTTGCTTGACAAAAATAAGAAACTTGTGTTAGTTTGGGACAATCATACACGCACGTGAGGGGTGTATTGTGGGAAGTTTCGCGGGTTGCACGAGGGTGCTTGAGCGTATCAAAAATTTAGTCCTTCATAAATCCAACCTTTAGATCTGCACTTCACAAAAATGCATGTATTGATGTTTCCAATGTGACATAAGTACTTCTACATAACTATAGATTGGAGCAGGATGTCTCTACACACAAGATGCAACTCTAATAGTTAATCAACAAATATAATAAACATCAGCAAACGGGGTTTATTATATCTTCATGTGCTTGTATGTGTGATGAACATGTGATTTGTTATTAATAATGACCACAAGAATGTATGATTGTTGATTTTTAACATTATGTTAGCGAGAAGAAGATATTATTCATCAAACTCTCTCTACATGGGTACATATTTAAATTACTATATTGATCATAGTACCGGACGGAGGGCGTCATCCTTGGGAAGAACATTCAGATAAAAAGAGGAAACCAGGTCGGAAAGATTAAAACCATCATATGTCCTTGCTAAGGAGATACCTCACAATGCAATCCATGAGCCGAATGTTGGTAGCGGGTGGGCATTCATGTCCCACTCTCAATTTATCGATTGAGAAGGGAGTGAATCAATATAGCTTTTTGAGAAAGATCAAGTTACTGTTGACATAATTTTGCAGAAGCTTCAAGCTCAAAAACTCGTTTATGTAAGATATAGCTCAAACATGCATAAGTAAAAAATATAAAGACCACCGTAAAAAATGTAGATGACCAAAAGGAAGATAAGTAAAGAAAACTCAAGAGATTACAAGGATTATCGCTCACTCATAATCACGTATTTTCCATATAATAGTGTAGCCTACTCTCATTCTCTCTCCTTTGGCACTTTTTTTTGTTTCCTTTTTGGCCCACAATGTCGGCACATGTTGGCACACTATATCATACAACTTCATATCTTATATAATACTCCCATACTACTAGATCAAGTTATCCCAAAAGATAAAATCAAACCACGTAATGCTCGACGAGATGATACAACTAAGCTATTGGAAAGGATAATGAGAGGATATTGTACAACTAAAAGGACGGAAGGAGAAGATAAGGCTAAATAACATCTTAGACTTCGAGCACATTAATATGTACTTCCCAATATTGAAATATAAAATTTGTTATCCTAGATAGTATGATAAAATGTATTATCCTAACAATATGCATTTTGAATCTTAGTCATTGAACTGCAATTTCTTCTCAATAAAGTTTGTACCCGGTCTTCTTCTATGATTCCTCCTTAGGAAGTTGCTTCCATTCTTGGTAGCACTCTACCAATGCATGCCTGTGTAGAGTGCATGTCCAGGTACGGATGTCTAAACCCTCTATGCAAGAGATCATTAAGTTGTATAGTTTGACAAACTCCGCCACCTCCACCTACTATTGGAAGAACCTTATCCTTTGCTCCTTTCTCATTCCATGTCATATGTTTGTACCTTCTCCATGTAGTACCAGCTCAACAGTACCATGTGGTTGGTCCTATCACATCTTTCTCTTTCCTATAGATAACAAGTTCACTTCTGTGCTTGTTGAATTTTGTAGTCTAACTTGCAGTCTCACACATGATTGCACTTGATAATTTATCACATGTAGTACTATCTATGTTCATGACGCCTACCTCGAGTGTAAATGCTTCACACATTCCTCCTGTATTAGTAGAACTCCTATCAGGCTCTCCTTTTTTGTTATAAAATCTTCAACCAATCAATATACTCCAATAGACTAGGTATCCTTCATGATCACTTTTCCCTTACAAGAGGCTTGCATAAGTTCAGCTTGCATTGATATTTTACAATTAGTGGATATATGTGCTCTCTTCTATACTAGATTGCTCTTGAGATGGATAACACATCAGATCTCCATAAATGTGTGTCATATTTCCATTATAAATATAGACAAAATATATATATTGAAATTAGATCTCAAATATATGTCCCTTCATTAGAGGTACATGATTCCACAATAATTTAGCCATAACATTATTTTATTGGACAACCCCAATGGTAGTTGTGGGTGTTGTCATACATTTAGGTGACACCAATGCTTTCAGATTCTCTTGCAATAACAACCTTGCTTTGATATCACTTGCCTCAAGCCCAAGAAATCATTTATGCAATATATTCTCCAAGCATGCACAATAAGAAACAATGCAACCCCCATTTACAAAGCAAATAGTAACCAATTAAAAAACCCACAAAAGAACAAATTTTATGAACAAGATCCAAAAGTGTACTAAGAAAAATTCAAAAGATAAAAGTATTGTCACTCTCATAGGTGTGTGTCCATGATAATCATGTAATCCACCTTATTCTCTCACCTTTTTTCCTATATTTTTGGCTTTTCATTATCGGTTCATAATCTTGGAGCACGTTGGCACACCATATGATTCTATGTATTGTTTTCAGTAATATTATAGCACTAGATAAAACTACTCCAATAGATAATGCCAAACCACATAAAGGACGAGATGATATGGCTAAACTATTGGAAAGCAAATGAGAAGATGATGTTGATTCTAAATAGATAGGAGGAGAAGATAATTTTAACCAATATCTTGGATTCCAAACATATCCATTCGGATATTTCCAATATTTCAAGATGATAATTATTATCTTAAACAATAAATAGGATATATTATCACAAAACTTGTTGTATGATTCCTTATATAAATGTCAACTTGTTACCGTTATCCAGGAGATACATGGTAGATCTGACTAAATAAATTGCATTTGAAAATCAAATACTAAATGATGAGTTGATAGGAATCTTAGTGTAGACATACTAGAAAGAAAGAAAAAAAGTCTTCTAATGCTTATTAGTTACATGAATTTGTAGGATTTTGAACAATGTGGCGATTACGATTGATACAAAAACTAGAGAGATTGAAATTACATGTACTCATCTTTTTGAAGATTTCTTTCAGATCTTGATGTTGAGTCATGTTTGGTGAACAAGGCCGTCCCATATAGCATAGGTGAAGCTATAAGGGGACAAAATTGCATGGCACAAAGTATGATTCTAGAATGTAGAGCAATAAATCAATAGTAATTTGAGATATCACATTTAAGCAACAGTGCATGATGAGGTCAGACCATTTCTTCACTAAAGTAGCATGACAAAACTTTCATAGATAGAGGGGGAATATGTCAATTATGTCTAATGGACTGAAACATTATAGTATTGCCTTTTTGTGAAGCGAATATCTTGGATGAAAAAAGCACATATATATACTAAGAGATGATTAAATATCAAACAAGGATTATGCATGAACTGGTCTTAGTTGTCAATTATGGTTGCAAGAGATTTGCATAGACCCATTGATCAAATTACTTTAGGTGCAAATAGCATATTTCCCAAGAAAATTGATTTCCTATTAGACCACAATTTGAGGAGGAAATTAAGTAGGTTTGTTTCTATTACTATATTGCACTTGGTTCATTAGAAATTAATTGGAATTTTCATTTTGGAATTGTAAGGTGGGTGGCCATCCTAAAGAACTTCTTAGGTTGGTTCTCACAACCATGGGTTTGTCCCTACGTACTCGACTAATTTTTTATATAACACGTGGCTTCATTGATAGCATATAAGGTCTATTTGGCTTTTTCCCATAGATATCTTGTTGTAAGTAGGAAAAAAAAGATTAGAACTTCATTATCACATTGTATTGTTCTTAACTTATAGATGAAACTCAAATATACAAACAGAGAAACGAAATTAAATAACCAAATTCCATAGTTCAAGCCTCATAGCAGTTTACATACTCACCCTCCATGGTTGACACAAAATAAGTACGCCTTCATAAATTTATGTGGTGTTGTGTATCCCCATAAGAAATAAATAGATCCAAGAGTGCAATGTATGGTGTCTTGTTCTTTTGTTTATCTCAATATTTTGTTTGAAACTTTCTGTGAGAAATTCTTGGGTTGCTTTGAAATGCCTGACGTACCAACAACGTGTCCAAATTTGGGTTTTTAAAGACTTACACATACATAAAGCTCTCAAAAATATTTGTGTATAGATATTTTATCTGTTTCTTTGCTACTATATAACTGTATCATAATAAGATTCCTAAGAAAATCCTAAGATATCAATTAACATGGTATAAAATATTTATATTCGAATCACAACGGAATCCTCACTCATATCTTTTATGTAAAAGTTTGTCAAACGGTAAGTCTTATTCCTATGTATGAAACCAAGTTCTTTATTAGTCTTTATAATGTCATCAACATAGAAACCAAATTATGACCTTCGTTTGATTGATATTGAGATATACACATGGGTCAACAATGTTTTTTAATTAAAGTTAGAAATGATTTCATCAAACACAATAATCATTGCATTGACGCTTATTTTAGACAACATAGTGAGTTCTTAAGTTTATCGATCATGTTTTCTTGGCCTTTAATTTTGATCCTTTAGGTTGGCAGATGTAGACTTCTTCTTGTAAGTCTTCATTGAGAAAGGCATATTTCATATTTTTTAATGCAACTCAAGGTGATAATGTAATGAACTAAAACCTAGAATCTCACCATGTTTTAGGAGAAGTCTAGTGATATTGGTTCCTTAGATTTGACCAGATAAAGATAAAGTTATACCTTAACGAATAATGTTAATATATATAGTATTATATGTAGCAATAGGTCTATAACCAACAACACATTTCATAGTACACTCATATTTACATAATAACTTAATTATGTGCTAACATGTAAATAAATTCATTACGCATGTCACATATGTTCTTTTTGCTGAGTAAAATACAAATAATGACTAAAATATATTTAGTAAGAGGTATAATGTGCATTGGGATAACAATTGTTGATCCCATGACCATAAATATAATAATTTGTTATCATCTAAAATAAATAATGATTTAATGGACTAAATATGTTAAACAGGTAAATTATTGAAATTTGTACATAATAATATAAGGAAATTTTTTTGGAAATGAACTGAAGATGATATGACTCAATTAAACGAACATTGACAATAATGATGTAACATTACAATAAAGATATAGTGGTTATCACCCTGATTCCAAATTGTACTGGAAATCATAAAAGAGAATCTCAAAACTAAAATATAATTATAAAAACATGTCCACTAGCTACCAATTACTTTGGCTGCTAATTTTCAAATTATTTGAACAATGATAACTATCCTAATTTTATTTAGAAAAGAAAATATGAGATTTGTTCCAAAATATTAAATAATATGTATAATGAATTCAAAAGTGGAAATAAAAATCAAATTAAAATTCCAACCAAAATTAGTCTATATGTAAATTTACACATTAATTGAACACTCTAATTTATCCTAGTTCTATGTAGGAGAGAGATTATAATCTAAAGTCCAAAATATTAAATAAAATAGTAAACATTCTCAAAATGGAAAATTAATGAAAACCAGACTCCTCGCGTTTTAATTTGTGTATAGGTCAAGTTTCACATCTTGTGAGTGTTCCTAGATGCCTCAAATTTATTAAGAAAAGAAAATGAAAGATAAGGCCAAAGAAATTAAATTTATTATTAAAAGGAAAACATCTAATATATTGAAAAAATTGTACAAATCAACTTGTATGGATTATACGTATATAACTTATGTGAAGTTGTATCAATAAAATTGTGGTGTAATGTAAAGGGAAACAATGTCGTACATGGATGTTAAATCTATAGAAAATTTATCATGGTGGAAAATCTAAAAATATATTCACTCTCCAAATATAATGTAACCGAAGTAAATGCAGCAAAGTAGAATACGTGAGATATTTTAATAAATTAGAAAAAACATTAATGAACTAAAGCCTCTCTACCCTAATGTCTTAAACCAATAAATAAATGATAATAATCAGGTTAACATATCATAAAATAAATCAATATTCTAACTCAATTATATATTTTTTTGGAAACAAATAAACATTACCAAATTAATATAATCAATTAGTTAACTCAAATAACAAATAATAATAATCTTGATGAAATTTTTTCCTTAGTAAACCTTACTATTACCTCCTAAAATCATTATCAACAAGCAAATAAAAGAAAAATGATCATCATCATGTAAGCCTCAGTCCCAACTATGTTGGGGTCAGCTACATGGATCCTTCATTTCCATTCGGCTCTAGCATGGGTCATATTTTGGTTGAGATGTAGAGACTCAAAATCCCTCTTTATAAGATCTTCCCAAGTTAATTTAACTCAGATTATGTTTTCATACATTTTATGCAAATGTAGCCGGTCCCAAGCCCGGGTAAAGGAGGAGCTGAGGAGGTACATTATGTGCATGTGCAACTAGACTAAGTTTATTTGTTGTAGTGGTACATGTGTACTTTCATAATATTTGGACTTGCGTATTTCACTCGTACATATACAGAGGGTGTGTGTATTCTACCTAGGATGTGCATTTTTCTCCCATATATATATATATATATATATATATAAAGGCATTATATTTTATGGGTCTCAACCCTACATAAATAAAAGTAGTCCATTTATTTTATATGCACTGATTTTCATATGTTAATATTGTTATATGGCAAGAATTCTTCCATTAATCACGTTCTTTTTAATAAATGTCTCATCTATGACTTTCTTATCATCATTTTGAAATGCATATTCTTTCAATACACATTTGGGTGGTTCTTTCATCTTCTATGGGAAGCCTTATTACATTTGATATATTTTATTTCATAATGTTGCTCAATCCCCGATTTAGTATGCACATACCAATGTTAATGTTGATGCATCTACTTTTCTCCTTTTGTTGGGTATGCTTCCAACCCTAGGTGTAGATCAAGGAGGAGAAAACCAAGGTTGATCGGGACAACATCAAGAGTAGATGAACCTTCTTGGGAGATATATTCGATGTGGTTAGATAATCCTCTGTTGATCCTATGTTTAGGTTTTTATATGTTTCACCCTACATGGTGAAGGATGGTGATAATATCAAACATTATAATAGCTAGATATTTTATATTTTACTGCTACATTTGGTATTGAGAAACATACTTTTGAGTAAATTTGATTATCATCCCTTTGTGAAATTAAAAGATATATGGTGTGTTTTTCATATGGGATGTTTCTTTTTTATTTCATTTAGTAAGTGAGTGGATCCCCTCATGTCCCACAGATAATGAGAAACTAGAGACATGGTAATTCTATGGAAAACATTTGTGGAAGAGTGGAAAATGTTTTGTTGTAGTTTATACCTTCTTCTTAAGTGAAATCTATGGAAACAACTTTGGTTTATGCTTCAGAGGAAATTGAACAGATTTTGAGCATTTGGTCTTGTAGATCTAAATACGAAAAATTGTTTTATGTTTTAGAGGAAATTGAACTGATTCTCATACTTCACTCATCTATAGATTTTCATTTATTTTTATTGAAGCTAAATGTGTAAAAATTTTCATTTTTTATCACCCAATCAGACATCATGATGAAGCAAGTTTTTTGGATAATGACATAGTGTTTTCTCAATTTTCCAAATTTATTATATTTTACACACCCTTTAGTCCATCCATTTACCTACTTTCCGCATGTCAAGGGTTCGTGGAAAAAGGAAGTTCTTACTCTAATTTAAGGTCCAGTTTAGAATTTCATTGAGTTCTTTGGAAGTTTCTTTTATTCATTTTCCCACTTTTGTTCTCCATGAATACTAAATACCTTTCTCCAACCTCATTGGAAATTTCGTTGCTTATAAGATTGGATGAACTAATACTATCTAAATTTTAAAATAAGTAAAAAGGGAATACTTGGACTTCAAGGATTCGCCTCTCTCCTACTTTTTTGTAAATATTTGGTCTTCGTGACTAAATTTTCTAGATACTTAAACCTAGAACATATAAACAAACTTTTTACGATCATCGGATTCATGAGAGTATATGGAAGACCTAACTACCTATACATTGGACCTACACATTAGAACATATTGGGTCAACACACAACCTAAATTGCATTGCCTCTTATATGTCAAATGGGATAAACTATTTCTAAAATTAATTTAAAGGTTGTCAATATAAGTTTTCCATAGATGTATTTTAGAATATGTATTTATCAATCTATATTTAGAAGCTACATATGAGAAAAACACTAACATACATTATATCTAGATGGATGAATGTTACAACCCCAAATTTTGGGTTCAGTTGTTGAGAAATTTAATTTCTCATAATAGAGATAAATGAACAAATAATGGATGAATGCATGGACTTCATTTACAATAGCCTTGTTGTTTGATTTGTGGGCTTTGTTGGCTATTGGGCCCAATAACAAGGATATTCAATTAATTAATGAATAACTGAGAATTTGAGATAAGAAAGGTGTGGAAACCTCTAGAAGGCAAATCCAAAGAGGATTTCGTGCCTCTTAGATTCCTTGGGTTCCAAGGAGTCCAAAGTTGTAAAGAAAAGGCAATAAGAAAAGAAAATAACAATTAAGTGTTTCCTTGTTAAATAAGGGAATTGAAAACATATGTGAAATATGGAAAATATGTGAAAAGAGGAATGAATGGGTAATCCTTAGAGGAATTTCGTGTCCCAAGGATTCCTAATATTAAAAGGAATACCTATGAGGAAAATAAAAGAGAAATAAAGAGAAATCCTTAACAGGAACTATTTTAATTAGAAATAAGCAAGATAATGAGAATAATGCATATTGATGCATTTAATGATAATGAGTGTTCCTTAAACAAGGAATTTCGAGATCTTTGAGTTTCTTGGGATTCAAGGAACCCCAATAAATAGGAAAGAGAGAGAAAATACCAAGATAGCAAAATAAGAGCATAATGTGGTACATTAAAAATGAATTTTGTGATTTTTGATAAAAGGAAAGTATTTTCCTATTTAATGAAAAGAGGATTTCGTTCCAATAGATTAAAAGGGCAAATAAAGAGAGTGAAGGAAAGGGAATTTCGGATTTCCTAATATCCTTATAATAGAGTATAACCATGGTTAAAGAAGAGAGAGAATAGTAGTTCTCTTAGGAAGGATTGACTTCCTATTTTGGAAAAGGGTTCTCAGTTTCTTATATAGCCGACCTAGGGCTTCTGTAATCACCCCTATATAAAGGGGAGACCCTTTGGTTCGAGCCCAAAAGAAACCCACGTTTCTTTCCTTCTTATTCTCCTTCATCTTCTTCGTAACCCTAACTAGGGGTGCTAGCGCGACCCTGGTGCGACTACGATCTGGGGCTGGAGGTGAGGATGAAGTGCGACGCTCCCACGACCCCCAGAAAGGAGTCCGACCGTCCCAAAGCTGCTCTGGACCCTGCACGACGGACAAGAAGGTTGCAGGTCGGCCGCACCTTGCTGGGCTAGTAGCGCCACCACAACAGTGGTTTGAGGGCATGGTTGAGCACGGTAGGGGGCGGCGGACGTAAGGGAACCCGAGGGAGAGGTCGCCGAGGTCGGAGGAAGGGAGCCGAAGCCGACGCACAGCTGCAGATCGCGGCTAGAGCGGCACGGCTAGGGTTGCGCAAGGTTGAAGGAGGCAAAGGCCGCATTGGACGAAATTGCCCCTCCGCGGGCTGTATAAGACTTCACTTACGCAAGGGCAAAGTCGACTTTTCGAAATATTTCCCAAAGGGGCGCGCTGCATGGCTATGCTGACGTGTCAGCATGCTATTGGCCAAGTAAGTAGATTTTTGCAAAATTCATATCTCGTAAACCGTAGCTCGGATAAAGGCGAATAATATATGAATCTTGCTCAGAAAATCGAGAGGAGTCTAAATAAAATATATTTGAATCCTAATTCTGCTTGCAATTCGAAAAGTGGTATAAGTTATTAACTTTAATGTAATGATGATTAAGGAACCCTATTTTTTGATATACTTAATGTGTTTATTAGGGTTCAATGGATCATTAAAGTTGATATTAGTCTGTTAATAATAAAAAGGAACATTAAGAATAAAAAGGATGAACTTTGCACGTAATTTGGTTATTTTAGAGTTTCATATGCATGAATATGCTTTAATGGGCCTTGAAACCCTAATGTTGACTAATTTGACTATTAATGGCTTTAATTGATTAATTTCATGATTAAAGATGGAATATTCTGAATCTAAGACTATTTCGAGCATTAAAGTTCTTAATTGATGGATATATACCCTAAATGAAGTAATTAGGGTTTTCTCATGAATCAAGGTAGAATTGGTGATTAATAACGTTCATATGAGTAATAGAGTATAATGCATTACACATTGATGATAAATAAGCATAATGATCCTGTCATGGATTAAAAGGATAAAAATGATAGTTTTAATGTAAGATAAGTTTAATGGGTTTAATTAATGGACAATGATGCCTTTAATTCGAAAATAAGGTTAAATGTTGTAAAGGGATAACCTTAATAACTTTTGTGAATAATTAGGGTTTAAAATAGTAAAAGATGAAAGGAAACCCTAATTGCAATAGAAACCCTAAAAATGAAATAGTAACCCTAGGGCTCGAATAGGTCTATTAGACTTGGATACCATGATCCATGATAGAAGATATTGGATGTTTGTTTCAGGATCTTATTGAATGCTTGCTTGCCTTGTTGATTGGACTATTCTTTTTCAAGTCTGCTTAACAGGTATGTGGTTACGCTTATGAATAACCGCATTAGTTTTCCGCATGTTTGTCGGATGGTTAATCGCATTGATTGCAATTAAATTGGTTGGATGATTCATATTTGCAAATTATAAAGTCACTATGATTATCACATTAATAATAGAAGTATGGATTCTCGCACCTACATGCCACCCTGATGGATGATGCCAAAGGTCAGGCCCAGATGGGTAGACCAATGGACACCTTGAGTGGTGACCCCAGGCACCAAGAAGGTGGCCTATGATATTGCATGACTAGTGGGCACCATGAGTGGTGACCCCCAGGCACCAAGAAGGTGGCCTTAAGTCATTGGCAAAGGGCACCCTAAGGTGGGTATGCCAGGGTTAGGGCAAAAGCGGTGGAGAATGTCATATTGGAATGTGTAAATTGGCTTGTTAAATAATTTGATTGTGATTATTAAGTTGTTAGTCATATGTGCAAACTTTTGGTTGTCCCCACATACCAGTATATTTCGATATACTGACCGACGTTTTGTTTGTCGGCGTTTTAGGTACAAATGAAAAGAACAAACAGTAAAGTGGCATATGTGGAATAAAATGAGAAGTAACGTACACAGGAGGATTAGTTAGAGTAACCTCTTCATGGATAGAAGTTTATAAATCCCAGATTTCAAAAGGTAAATAAAGTTTTATTTTATACCAGTTTTCAGTTAGTCGGTAAAGTTTATTAATTGTTATTGATTATTTGTCGAACCTTTGATCCTGTATAATGGATAACGGCACCGACCCTCCGGGTCTCCCTTAATTGGGGGTTACCGGGAGGCGGGGTCGTTACAATTGGTATCAGAGCATAGGTTCCTCATCTAATCTTTAATAATTATTAAATTTTACAAATTCTGTAGAACCCAAGGGAGTTATTAGATGATTATCCGAAAGACAGAGGTGTCTAGAAAAGGATCACGACCGGGGGCTGGCAATATTTTCCTCCGCACCGCTAGTCGGAATACGAGGACTCCCGGATCCGTGTGACTGCCTGGCCAAAGTCTTAGGGTATGAATCGAAATAAGATACCTTTTAGGACTCTCTCATCTCGTTCATCCTTTCTCAACTCAAATTCTGTTAAGGACCTTAAGGATTAGGGTTTTCTCTCTTTTCCTCACCCTCTTGAGGTATGGGTAAGGTTGATAAGGATTAAGGAATCCTCCACCAAATTAATAAAAAGCATGTAAATAAGATGTCATGGACATAAGCTTAATAGAGTAAGCGTAAAAGGAATAGATACATGCTTAGGTCGTATGACATGAGTTGTCATTGCCCTCAGGAGAGACTTGAGGATAGACCTCCTTGGCAGGAGGATGGGTAGAGAGAGTTAGTCTTTGAGGTAGAGACCTCCATCAAAGGTAGAAACCTAGCACATCCTTTGAGGATGATGGTAATCCTAACCCTAAGTGAAGGTTAGAGATAGAGATGACATGATGAGTTAGACCGAGTGTTTGGTTGGACATGCCTTGGGATCATCACACGAGCCATGAGAGGTTGGATAACCTAGTACCTTTGGCAACCCAACCCTGGAGAGGGTCGTGCGTGTTTGAGCGAAGGGTAACTCCTTCATGGATGAGGTTAGAGAAGAACCTATAGGGTTGTTGCCAGTAGGATATAACTTGTACCCAGAGTGCATCAGTAATGGCGACATTAAACGAAACCCTAGTCAAGGGATCATGATGGATGGCTTATGAGATAAACATATGGGGTTATGGATAACCTTGAGTAAACATAAGTTTGAGTATAGGCTTCATTCAAATAAGGGCGTGCTCAGGAGTTTGATCCTTCATAAAGACAGGACCTCCTATAGAGAGGTTGGTTGTAGGATTAGCTCTAGAGAAAGGGAGCAGACCTTGGCCAAGAAAGTTGGAAGCCTAAAACCCCGAAACTTGAGAAACAGTGGGAGTCGAGAAGGATGCGACCTAAGTGGATGATAATGGTCGCCTCATGCATGATCCCTGGAGGTTGATGATGTCTTGGTTAGCTTGAGAGTAACCAAACCCTAGAGGGAGGATGATGCTTCGAGTACCTATGGTACAAGTGATTACCTACTAGATGAGATAGAGAGTGCTTTTGACCTTGAGGAGGTTAAGGCACCAGTGGTGAGGTTTTATACCTAGTAGTTGTCCAAGAAGAGGAATCAACTCTGAAGTGTTGAGTAGAAAGATCATGAAAGTACATGACATATCTTGAACATGCTTGATTCATGGTTAAGAGTTTGAACATGCAGTTGGATACCCAAAAGTGAACATAGGGTTCCTAGGCCTAAGAGGGGAAGCAGTGTACTTGATGCTCATGTTGAGATTTGAGTCGGTATAGTTTCGATCATGGTACTCTTAATGTGTAGAGAAAAACCCCTTCAGGTAAGGGTATGTTTGATGAACCCCTCACGAATAAGTTGATCTGATGATGAGGAAAGAGAATGAGTGTGACTTAGCATGGTTTCGTAGGTACGCTTGTGCCTTAGTGGTGGTTGGTTTAAGCATGCTCATATGGATGAAAACCTTAAGGATGGTTGTGACCTTGCGGTCACGGGTTGTAGTTTCCTCCCATCCTGGGAGAGGACCCTTTGGTAGGGTGTGTACCAGTTCTGTCAATTTTGAGGTGACCTGAAGAGGTCTCATAGGATCTTGAGAAGCTAAGTGAAGAGTACATGGTATGAAAATGAACCTATAGGCCCATAGATAACCATCTCTAAGTGCGTGGACGTGTTACCATGGGAGTAACCGGTATGGGGCCTGACCAAGGTAGGCAGGTTACCATGACCCCTGTGAAGGGATGAAAGTTAGTCATGAATGCAGAAAGAGATGATGAAGGCTTGGGTAAGGTTCTAAGTCAGACCTGTACTATAGGAGAATCCCAAGTCTATCCTAGGGTCAGGTAGGGATAAGACCGATGAAAGACGGAGTTGCCTAATTCCCAAGTTGCACATGACCATAGGGTCGGGAGGTAACAGCTATCATTGTCTGAGGGCCATGGGTTAGGAGATTGATCACCTTCATTAACTCATGTGACCCAAAGGGCAAGTGAGTAGGGCACTCTCTGGTGCATATGGGAAGAGGGATGACTCCAAAAGTGCCGGCACCCTATAGACCTAGAGGATATGCCGAAGGATTGTGTGTAAACCCAAGTAGGTTCGAGGCTAGTTTTCCATGAAAGTAACTTTGATATAATGATGATTGAGATATTGAGACATGAGTTGCACGTTTCAACGGAGACTTGAAGGTGTACTGGAGAAGTGGGCTGTACCATCCCTACTCTTGGAATAGGAAGAACTCTGTATTTGGACGGCCGCCAAATGCTTATTTCTTCTTGTTATGAGAGTGAGGGATAGGACAGTATGCATGCCATACACCAAGGATAAGGATGTTGTGAGTTGGAACGTCGCTATAAGGAATAATGATAGAGATGTGGAAGGAATGATACATGGATGTTTCGTAAACACTAAGAGAGGTAGTGTAGCCAGCTTATGAGGATATTTTATCAGGAACTATCTGGAATTTGCAGATTAACCAAGGTCGAGTTCGATCACAGTGAGTATGAGTTTCTTGATGAAGACAAACTTAGAGTTTGAGATGAGATGATAAGTAGAATACATGGAAGAGTACGTCTTCAACGTTAATTAATACCGAAAGATGTGAAGTGGTAATGGATGCTCTGGTGGAGATAGAGCTACCCGGTTTGGTTAGAAAGGAGTTGTTAGGCTAACCCTACATTTGGAAAGAAGATGTGTTTTGGTTAACAAGTTAATGATTGTTTGGCTAGTCAGTCTAGTCCTTGATGTAGTGAAAGGATGGTGTTAGAACCTCAAATTCACTTCATTGGAAAAGAAAGTGATGAAACCCTGATTAAAGTGGTTTAGGGTTTCCGAGGCATCAAGCTTGAGGAATCATAACAATACATGAGGACATGATATACCTTGGTACTACAAAGATAGTAAGTGATGGTAGCAATTTGAATGCATAAAACAAAGTTGCATGCAGCATGTGGCCATGCAAGCTAGGAAGTGAAGGACGAACACCATTAACCCATTGCATGGATATATCGTATAAAGAGTTCCCCAGAGGGAATGGGAGTACATCACTATGGATGTTGTGAGTCTCTCTTAGACCAAGAAGGTCAAGATAAAATATGGGTTATGGAAGATCGCCTTACCTAGATGACATAAGAAAGGAAGAGTTCTGTCAAGGGACAGATCTAGTTGAACTGCATATGAAATGAGATGGTTCAACTACGTCATGATGCGAGTTCAAAGGTTCTTGATGTGACCTAAAGGTTCACTTCCATGAGGTGGAAATAGATACATGATGAGCTCAGTGTTTGTACAGTTTATCACCCCATACTAATAGACAGTATGATCCGGACTAGAGGGTCTGATGAGAGCATGTGTGCTCATTTAGGGTGATATATAGAGACAGTTCTTAAGATGTGATGTCAATCACCATAGCCTTTATCGGGATGCAAGAAGTTCTATTGGGAGGTTGTGTCGGTCACCACTTCATTATGATGATGTTGGTGAAGGAGGCCTCGCGAAGGTCAGAAAAGAACCCCAGGTGTGTGCAGATGAAGTCGCTTTGATCATGCAATGGCTGAGAGAGAGCCCAATGGTGACATGAGTCATGAGCTGATGCAAAGCAGACTGACATGCAGTTCACTGTGGAGGAATATAATGTGAAAATCCGACCCCTCTAAGCTACAGCTGAGAGAGCTGAGTCCCCGATATATGGGTCCATTTGAGATGGATGGGTGGATATGATTGTGTTTATCTTTGCCCCACATGATAAATGATGTGTTGCATGAGTCCGATCTAGAGCACTATGTGAGATACCCAAGCCAGGTGTTGTGCCCTGAACCTATTCAGCTTTTGAAAGGCTGAAAAGTCCTGAGTCACCTATGAGGGTACGATATACTAAGGTAAGAAAGAACTCAGATGAAAGCATATGCGATAATGAAGGTTCTTGGGAAACACCATGGAAAGGGTGAAGCCACATGGGAGCCATGATGGACATATGAAAGGCTTATCCTGTTTGTTTGCTTGCTTGATGGAATTTTGAGGGCAAAATTCTCATAAGAGGGGAAGGATGTTACAACCCCAAATTTTGGGTTCAGTTGTTGAGAAATTTAATTTCTCATAATAGAGATAAATGAACAAATAATGGATGAATGCATGGACTTCATTTACAATAGCCTTGTTGTTTGATTTGTGGGCTTTGTTGGCTATTGGGCCCAATAACAAGGATATTCAATTAATTAATGAATAACTGAGAATTTGAGATAAGAAAGGTGTGGAAACCTCTAGAAGGCAAATCCAAAGAGGATTTCGTGCCTCTTAGATTCCTTGGGTTCCAAGGAGTCCAAAGTTGTAAAGAAAAGGCAATAAGAAAAGAAAATAACAATTAAGTGTTTCCTTGTTAAATAAGGGAATTGAAAACATATGTGAAATATGGAAAATATGTGAAAAGAGGAATGAATGGGTAATCCTTAGAGGAATTTCGTGTCCCAAGGATTCCTAATATTAAAAGGAATACCTATGAGGAAAATAAAAGAGAAATAAAGAGAAATCCTTAACAGGAACTATTTTAATTAGAAATAAGCAAGATAATGAGAATAATGCATATTGATGCATTTAATGATAATGAGTGTTCCTTAAACAAGGAATTTCGAGATCTTTGAGTTTCTTGGGATTCAAGGAACCCCAATAAATAGGAAAGAGAGAGAAAATACCAAGATAGCAAAATAAGAGCATAATGTGGTACATTAAAAATGAATTTTGTGATTTTTGATAAAAGGAAAGTATTTTCCTATTTAATGAAAAGAGGATTTCGTTCCAATAGATTAAAAGGGCAAATAAAGAGAGTGAAGGAAAGGGAATTTCGGATTTCCTAATATCCTTATAATAGAGTATAACCATGGTTAAAGAAGAGAGAGAATAGTAGTTCTCTTAGGAAGGATTGACTTCCTATTTTGGAAAAGGGTTCTCAGTTTCTTATATAGCCGACCTAGGGCTTCTGTAATCACCCCTATATAAAGGGGAGACCCTTTGGTTCGAGCCCAAAAGAAACCCACATTTCTTTCCTTCTTATTCTCCTTCATCTTCTTCGTAACCCTAACTAGGGGTGCTAGCGCGACCCTGGTGCGACTACGATCTGGGGCTGGAGGTGAGGATGAAGTGCGACGCTCCCACGACCCCCAGAAAGGAGTCCGACCGTCCCAAAGCTGCTCTGGACCCTGCACGACGGACAAGAAGGTTGCAGGTCGGCCGCACCTTGCTGGGCTAGTAGCGCCACCACAACAGTGGTTTGAGGGCATGGTTGAGCACGGTAGGGGGCGGCGGACGTAAGGGAACCCGAGGGAGAGGTCGCCGAGGTCGGAGGAAGGGAGCCGAAGCCGACGCACAGCTGCAGATCGCGGCTAGAGCGGCACGGCTAGGGTTGCGCAAGGTTGAAGGAGGCAAAGGCCGCATTGGACGAAATTGCCCCTCCGCGGGCTGTATAAGACTTCACTTACGCAAGGGCAAAGTCGACTTTTCGAAATATTTCCCAAAGGGGCGCGCTGCATGGCTATGCTGACGTGTCAGCATGCTATTGGCCAAGTAAGTAGATTTTTGCAAAATTCATATCTCGTAAACCGTAGCTCGGATAAAGGCGAATAATATATGAATCTTGCTCAGAAAATCGAGAGGAGTCTAAATAAAATATATTTGAATCCTAATTCTGCTTGCAATTCGAAAAGTGGTATAAGTTATTAACTTTAATGTAATGATGATTAAGGAACCCTATTTTTTGATATACTTAATGTGTTTATTAGGGTTCAATGGATCATTAAAGTTGATATTAGTCTGTTAATAATAAAAAGGAACATTAAGAATAAAAAGGATGAACTTTGCACGTAATTTGGTTATTTTAGAGTTTCATATGCATGAATATGCTTTAATGGGCCTTGAAACCCTAATGTTGACTAATTTGACTATTAATGGCTTTAATTGATTAATTTCATGATTAAAGATGGAATATTCTGAATCTAAGACTATTTCGAGCATTAAAGTTCTTAATTGATGGATATATACCCTAAATGAAGTAATTAGGGTTTTCTCATGAATCAAGGTAGAATTGGTGATTAATAACGTTCATATGAGTAATAGAGTATAATGCATTACACATTGATGATAAATAAGCATAATGATCCTGTCATGGATTAAAAGGATAAAAATGATAGTTTTAATGTAAGATAAGTTTAATGGGTTTAATTAATGGACAATGATGCCTTTAATTCGAAAATAAGGTTAAATGTTGTAAAGGGATAACCTTAATAACTTTTGTGAATAATTAGGGTTTAAAATAGTAAAAGATGAAAGGAAACCCTAATTGCAATAGAAACCCTAAAAATGAAATAGTAACCCTAGGGCTCGAATAGGTCTATTAGACTTGGATACCATGATCCATGATAGAAGATATTGGATGTTTGTTTCAGGATCTTATTGAATGCTTGCTTGCCTTGTTGATTGGACTATTCTTTTTCAAGTCTGCTTAACAGGTATGTGGTTACGCTTATGAATAACCGCATTAGTTTTCCGCATGTTTGTCGGATGGTTAATCGCATTGATTGCAATTAAATTGGTTGGATGATTCATATTTGCAAATTATAAAGTCACTATGATTATCACATTAATAATAGAAGTATGGATTCTCGCACCTACATGCCACCCTGATGGATGATGCCAAAGGTCAGGCCCAGATGGGTAGACCAATGGACACCTTGAGTGGTGACCCCAGGCACCAAGAAGGTGGCCTATGATATTGCATGACTAGTGGGCACCATGAGTGGTGACCCCCAGGCACCAAGAAGGTGGCCTTAAGTCATTGGCAAAGGGCACCCTAAGGTGGGTATGCCAGGGTTAGGGCAAAAGCGGTGGAGAATGTCATATTGGAATGTGTAAATTGGCTTGTTAAATAATTTGATTGTGATTATTAAGTTGTTAGTCATATGTGCAAACTTTTGGTTGTCCCCACATACCAGTATATTTCGATATACTGACCGACGTTTTGTTTGTCGGCGTTTTAGGTACAAATGAAAAGAACAAACAGTAAAGTGGCATATGTGGAATAAAATGAGAAGTAACGTACACAGGAGGATTAGTTAGAGTAACCTCTTCATGGATAGAAGTTTATAAATCCCAGATTTCAAAAGGTAAATAAAGTTTTATTTTATACCAGTTTTCAGTTAGTCGGTAAAGTTTATTAATTGTTATTGATTATTTGTCGAACCTTTGATCCTGTATAATGGATAACGGCACCGACCCTCCGGGTCTCCCTTAATTGGGGGTTACCGGGAGGCGGGGTCGTTACAATGAATTTGTGATGGATTGGTATAGAATGTTAAAATGCATTTTCTTGATACATTCTAGGTGGTAGCTCCCCATGAGGGGATGCTAGTAGCTAGCATGCATGCTTCCATCATTATTGAACTTGTAGATTTCAATTTTTAATTATAGATAGGTACATGTATATTATGAAGTTTCTTGGCCTATTGATCCATGATATAATTACTTATTGTAGCTATTCCAAGTGTAATCCACTTCTAACAACCCATAAGCATAGTCATTGGAATCACACTTCAAAAATTTCAACAAAATGTATATGTTTCTTTGAAAATAATATGATGACTTTGCATAGGATATAGTTTACATGGATTATCATGCACATTATTCACAAAACCTACAACTAAATAGAACTTACTGCATGATAATGTGAAAATTTACATACAACTCCTTGGATCTTATATATGGAACTCCACATGGTCTTAAACTTATGCGGTCATCAACCTCTTGAGTTCTATTCCATGTCATAGACCACGTATGTGTATCAATGCATAGCCATGCCTTTGACAAATTGTTGTAAGTGGTTGGGTATAAAAGTAAATGATATGATGTAAATCACTTGAAATATGAATATAAACTATATGACTTGACTTATGTTGATATTTATAGATGATTTTCTTATTTCTTAATCATTAGATAGCTTATTTGTAGTAACATATACCCTTGGAATTGATGTGACCATATACAAAACAAGGTGCACATAATAGGGGTTGGACTCCATCCTATGATGTGAGACGCCTCAAACATAAGTTATTGTTTTCATGATGTTGAGGTTGAAAGATTGAAACTCATTACATATTTCAACAATTGAATCTTGTTGTGTTCTCACCATGTGTCATGAACAACTACAAGATGGTGCCCCTTCATATGGGTCAACAACTAAAAGGTTTTGCATGCTCACCATATATCATGAAAATCTACAAGATCATGTCCTTTTGTATGTGTCAATAACTGAAGATACAGTAAAATCTTACTTACAATTATCTTGATAACTTCATGGTTTACACTCACAAAATTATTTATGTATATGAGCATCTGATGTATTTCATAAATTTTGATATGATCTCATTTCAATATCAAAGTAAAAAACCACTTTAATATTGCAATTAGATGCATACTTATAATAGTACTACATGTTCCACGATACATTATATATATGTTGCATATGCAAAAAACATAAGGAACATATTTAAACCCATGTCATGGACCACTTACCTTCATTGCATCAACCTAAATTGGTTCGTGTATCCTCAAGTCCAACTCCAAATTCCTTACAAGATCATCCACATTTCATGAGCATCGCTTAAACTAGAAATTGATACCTTCTAGATAGGGTTGTACATTGGTCCAAACCTAGACCGGATCGAGTCCCAGTTAACTAAAAATTCTTGGACTGAGGATCGGATGGATAAGAACCGGTCCGACCTAGACTGGACCGGATAACCTATATTCATACACTCTGGATTATAAAATATAAAAGAACTGTGTTATAAATAACATAAAAGTGTCGATAAGTCTTTTGTGTTTGGTAACAAAAACCAAGTTACACAATTAAACTCTTACAAATTGAGAGAGTAAATTGTTATGAGACTATTGAGAACATTACTAATATAATGTGTACGCATATCAATACATACAAGAGTAGCTTTTATAAATTCCTAACACAAAAAACTAACATGTATAATTGTTACTACATAATATATTAATTATTAACAATTAAATTCAATATGAAACGTCATTTTAGTTTTACATCATCGTCATGTACTGCTATATTCAAATTTGTCACTACTTGGTGCTTATATAAGTGCAAAGGCTAATGATATTGACATTTATTAATATAATGATGTATGTGTGTAGACTACAATTCTAATATACCTATTGGTAACTTCTAGAGTCATTAGAAATGTATTGCACATCTCCATAACCTTTCATAAATATTAGATTTAATTAATATATATATAAGTTTTTTTATCAATCGGTCCAGACCGATTTTTACAGATTTTGGACTGGACTGGAATCAGGAAAAATAGTAGACCAAGGACCGAACCAAAAGTCAAGTCGGTCCAAGACCTGATCAGACCAAATAACCGGTCCAATCCACCGGTCTGGACCGATATATGTACAGTCCTACCTCTAGGTCAACTTACGATTTCCTATCCCATAATGGGTGTGTAAGGGTCAAGAATATCTAATCTTAGTTTTTTTTCTTTATATTAACATTTGAGATCATATACATGTTTTTAGTACTTGTGTTCTAATGTTTTCCACATTAACTTATCAATATGGTATATTCTAGAAATATATAAGGGTCTCTAGCCCAACTAAGTTTTTGTGAATAAAATTGAGTATTAGGCATCATTATTTAAATATGTCATCAAATGAATCTACATAAAAAGGAGGTTTATTGACATGATCTGAGGCTTATTAGGTAGCATATGATATTTAGTCACCATTTTCCATCATTAATCATTAGATATTTCATTTGTTGTAATTATCAATCTATTATAAAACTCAATACCATGATCTAAGTTTAAATGATGATAGATCACATGTTCCTAATGAAAATGGCATATGCTTTTGTATTATTCTGATGTATATTCCTTTTCAAGAAATATTGCAAGTTTTTTATATTCTCATGAAACATGAAAGTGTATACTTACCTACATTAGTCGGAACCAGTTTGAAACCATCCAGCCTCTTGATGGGGACTTGAGTGACCTCTATTCTACATTAGCAGGTCAGGCATTGCTTTGCTTTCTAGAGAAAATAGAGCACAGTGATGGCTTCTCGTCCAGATAGCTTTAGATTACTTCTTCCACGTGTACTTTACTCTTCAAAGTTATACACACTCCTTTGATGTGAGGAGTGAATGAACATCTTGAGTTGGGAAGCATTAGTTCCTCCATTCTTGACTTTACCACCTGGATCTGTTACGATGGCTTACTAGGATGTGCGGAAAGACAAGGTTCTTATCTATGGCCTCCTTGTCTTCATAGTAATGCTATGGGAAGCCTTGGCCAAGGGAGATTGACGAGTGTACATATTTTAGAGCCATAGGTGAATAAGGGCAATACTACCCCAAAGTCTCTCCTAAACAATGACTCCCTAATCTCAAACATCCTTCTTCCTTGTTATAATACGGATATAGAGCCAAGTAGGATTGGAATCTCCTTATCCCTTTCTTGACTAAATGTACTATGTTTGTGGAAGATCGGTGGAGAGAAGGGACTCAGTTTCCCAACCTCTATGGTTGGTTGTATATTGTTTAAGGTAATTTGTGTTGGAAGTATGTCCTGAGAGCCAATCAATTGTTGGTTTGATCATTAATAAAGCTAATGATATTTATTACTTTTCTTCAATATGATATAATAAGTTAATATAATATCACCCTAAGATTGTATGACTAAATGACGTGAAATTATGTTGAGGATCTGAACATGAGATCATGTGTATGATAAAAGTATTCATTTTTTTAAGTCAGTTTTTAAAATTTGACATCTATAACACAATGAGACTAGTCTTCCTGTTGAGTGATGACTACACCTTATTAGTCATGATATTAGATATCAAGTAAAACACATAGGTACTTGATGAACAATTGTATCAAACATGCCCAAATCTATTAGATACTTGAAAGCTAGTAATGACAGTCAAAATCATATCTCAATATGACAGTGGTGATTGTGGTCCTTAGACGTGAAGTCATTATAATGATCACATGTTGTTCAGTGCACCTTAACACTACATAATGTGACCTTGAATAAGTATTTCCATACAAGTAGTGCTTGGGTGAATCGTGATACATGTGGATTATTGTAAGTGATTTAGATGGAACTTTTTCCTCCCATTTGAGTGATATTTCAGCTACTTGACGAGTGAGACTATAAAATGCATGGTTATGCGCATGTGAGTCAATGTATGATATTGAGCTCACGTGTATCTCAAATCGTCTACTCAAGATCATGGAACAAAGATTGGACATTTAGATGATGATGTTTCCATGCCTCATATTCAATTTGGATATTGAACACAAAGGGATTTTGTGATCATTGTAACCATTTTTACTATACTAGGTTGAAGTTTCTCCAACATTTATAATTTCTTGGATATCAATGATATCATGTTAGATGCCAATCATTGCTTGTGAAGTTGTAATATGATTATAGGCATCACTACTAGCATAATATAAAGCATATAGGGTCACGCACATAGGATGCATAGGAAAGAGTAGTATAACCATATACCCAAGATTATTCAGTTACTAAAACGTTTAGGTAATCAATAACAACAGCAATAGCCAATGATGTGGCACCCCAGTGGTAAAAGTGATGATGTAAGACCGAGAGGTCATGAGTTCGAACCCAGGCGACGGGATGAATGAATCGCCAATTTTTTAAAAAATAACAACAGCAATAAACTAACTTGGAGGCTAATGACCAATTGGAAAGTACAATCAACCAATTAGACAGACCAACTGGTCAACTAGAAAGTCCAGTAGGTCGGTCAAATGAGTCGAGGTCATACTAGTCAGTCAACTGGCCATCCTAATTAGCTGACTGGACAAGATCAACCCAATCAATTGATTGGACAATCTAGTCATCCGACTGGACAAGATCAATATATTGATCAGTTAAATCTAGAATGTTCTAAAACAGTCTAGTCAATAGATTGGACTATCCATTCGGGTGATTGGTTGTCTATGAATGGGCTGCTTAAACACAATGACTACCATTTTGTTTCACAAGGTGTTAGAAATCATGCTTCCTTTCCTCTTATATTTAAAGGGGCAGTATAACCAAGGTTTTGGTTAAACTTTTTGACACATGAACCCTAACCATCACTAACCACAAGGAAGATAGGGAGGACTAAAGAGTGTAATTATAATACATTGCAAATACAAAGGTTGTTCCTTGACCGCCATCTCTTGCAGTGCAACATGGATTTCCCATCATCTGTGTCAACTACATTAAAATGTGGTCATAATACAGCTTTGTTAGGATAACATCGTTAGATATCATCACTATAGTGTCGCTTGCTCCTATATCTATATGTACGGAACATCACCGGATCTACTCTACAAAAAGATATATCTCATATCCCTCCTTGTAAATACATTGTTGTTGATGAAATCTACTCATGGAAAAGGTGGAATTTAATTACTTCTTGCACCTTTTACCTCCATTTTCCTGGCTATGGTATTAGAGCCACATCAATCTATGATACACTAGGACTCAAGATCCATGTGATTTTCATAACATTTTAAGAAGATATGTGTGGTGTAAGTGATCAAATTAATATGCATATATTGATCAGTTCAACTACATTGCAAATCTATATTTTTGATATGTGGGAGGCGGTCAAATATGTAAAAATCAATTTTCACTAGTGCATGGAAGTGAAATTATATATACCTTTTTAGGGTAAATTCTCCTAAGATCCCACACGGGAAAGCATCCCCTCAACCCCATCCTCTGATTGGGAAGTGGGATCCCCATGTAGGGGTGCTTCCCCTACATACCCCGACTTGTTTGTGTGGATGTCAAAAACTAATTTATGGGGATTGTCACGTACCAAAATATGTAATCCTCAACATATAGAATTATAATATACAATAGTATCTATAAATCGTACACATCACAAATTGAAATATGTTATGTTTTGTGGATGATTTCATGGTTGTCACCAAGGACCCTTTTCTATGTGTAGGTGGTTTTGGATGGATGTTGATTGGATTTTAATTGACAATTTTTCAGCTTTCTTATCAAGCTTGATCTCTTATATTGCATATGTAATGGTTTCTATTTCTTCTAACTTTTCTTCGAATGTAAATTTAGGCTTCTATGTATTAAGTAAAATAGATATGAATAGAATTAGTGTTAGAGGACTTGACATGATGAGGTAGCTTTGAAAATACAACCCCAAGCAGTATCCATTCAAGCTCATCAACATGGTATAGTGCAAATGTAGGTTTATGTGGGAGTTCACAAGTTGATGATACTTAAGATGCAAAGGAAATTAGGTGGACAGTAGTTTGTTGTCACTCTAAGGGATTACACTAGTATGTCCACAAATAATGTTGTATATGTTGGTTTATGCCCTGAGAGAAATCATTTGATGATTGTGAAAGGGTTATTTCTACTTGGTTTGGTTATGGATAACATGCATTTCCACTTAATATGTTTATTTAGTATGGAGATAATGAATAAAGTTAATGATGTCCTCAGAATGTTTTTAACTAGATGACACAAAGTTTGGGTTGAGGACTTGAACATGAGATCATATGTATGATAAGAGTTCTCATTCTTTTTATGTCCTTGTCTGTTACTATTGTGCATAGTATATGTTATATCCTCAACTTTGGTGAAATTGAATTATATAAACATAATACGTGAATTTATAAGTATTTTTCCTCTATGGTATTATTGTTAGAATGATAATTGTGGCATGGGTGCAACCCATGGACCAAGAGAGGACCATGAGACTATTTGATTAATAAATATGTCCTCGTGGCACAAGCTGAAGAAATTTGTGCATAACTAAAAGATAATAGCCTTATGTTTGTTAGAAAAATAGAATTATGAAATTTGGACAAGTTTCTAAAAGAAAATAGAATATGTAGTGTTTTAGATATTAATGGGGTAATTGTCTAGCCATGAACAAAAACACAATGTTTGGGTTACCCAATAGTGTCATCTCAGTTTGCCTTTTGGGATACTTGAAAATAATAATGAAAAGAAGAGAATTATAGATTTTAAGAGGAAAAGGACTCTCCATGTGGAGTGGGTAATTAAATTAAGAATTTACTAAAGAAGAAAGTTTTATGCATAAATGTTTTTCCAATAAATCCCACAAAATTGATTAAGGGTGGGAAAGACTTTAATGAGTTGCCCTTTCAAGTTTAATAGAAAAAGGATTTTTCTAGTATCCTAGAGAATTTTGTAAAGAGAGAGGGATCTATTCTAAATAAATGAATTATATTCATTTTTGAAGAGGGAGAGGAAAGGGGCATCTGAAAATATCTTTTTGACACCAAATTTTTCCTACACCGAGAACTGATCTTTAAAAGCTTTTCCTTAAAATTGGTTGATTGGAGAAGAGAAGAGGGGGTTTTGGATTTTATGAGTTTTCTCTAAAGTGAAGGATTAATGGATAATGTGGTCACATTTAATGTGACTGGGACTGTAGGGAAATAACATACCCGCCCTTTATGTGCATGAATCTTGGTCGTCTGATCCAAGATCCCTGGAAATAGGGTCATCTTCTAGATAGAGACTAAAAATGAATTCCAATCAGTAATAAAAATGAACTCTTAGCATCTTGATCTCTCTCCAGTCTTGACCATTTGCCTTCATTCTTTCTTCTTTGATATTGAGAGATAAAGATGGATCTAACAAGCCTTTACACACTAGATACCTTACAAATTCTAAAGAAAGCCTAAATTTCCATTAAAACCCAGTCGGCACATCTCCCTCTCGGTACCTATATAAGAGGGTTCTTATGGATGCACCGAGAGGGAGAACAACAGAGAGGAACACCTTGACTTAGATATAGCCCTTGGCTGCTTAAGATATGGTCTCCTATCTCATCTTTCCTACCAATCTTATTTTATCTTTGGCGAGGCGCGACGAAGGAGGTTGAATGAAGGTGTCAGCTATATCATGGTGCTGACTCCTGGTCGTTCGAGGTCCCTTCAGAGTCGTCGTGTTGATTGGGGGCAAAGAGGGTGGAACCATGCCAGAGGATCTCCTCATGAAGCAGTCAGAGTGGTGGGTTCAGGCGACGCTCTATTTCTCCGTAGAAACAGAGTCACGCTCTTGTTTGTGATGAGAGGATGGAGGCGGGCAGTCTAGGATGTTGGGTCGGGCTATCAACCTATCAAACTGCAATCCAATCAAGTCCAACAGCGGGTTCAAGGTCCAATTGAACCAGAAAGGCATGTGGGTCCCGCTCACCCAGTGTGGTCGTGGGCTAGATGTCCATAGACCAATAAAGGACCGCCACATCACCTCCTTGACTAAGTTATACAACTTTATTAAAGTAAATCTTACAAAAATTATGGTAATTGCTAGGATTATCCAAACATAGCAAATTATATATCAAACTGATCGAAAAGTGAAAGGAACACAAATAAAATATATTTGAGACTTAATTATGATTTATATTCCAAAAGTAGTACTAATATGTGTTGAAGTGGTCATGAAAGCACTTAAACCCTAGATTTGTATACTAATCTTGTTAAATATGTTTCATTGATATGTAAACTAATATTGTGGAATATAATGATGATTTAACGTGTTCATGATCATAATGATGTAGAATTAGGGTTTCGAATGTGAATAGCCATGCATATGAAGAATTAGGGTTTTCAAGTTAAAGATGATAACTTTAATGAACTCAGACTAACCTAAGTGATCTTAATGAAAGGATATGTTGCATCTAGTGATTAGGGTTAAAGATCCTAACTTGCTAGATTGTTAATGAAACTGATAGAATCTAAGCGATCATCGAGAAGGGATATGTTGGGTGTAGTAATTAGGGTATCAAAGTATAACCCTAATGATAACTCCATAATAAGGAACCCTAAAACCTAGAATAGGACCAAGTAGGGTTTAATGTGATTAACGTGATGGTGACACTAGGATTTACATATATGCACATTAAATTATGAATGCTTGATTTGTCTAGATCTATTGATTGGCTTGATTGAATGTACATGAACTATAATTGCATGATCGGCATGGCTCACCATTGAGGTACATGAATGCGATTATGACTACTTGTAATATCGAATGCCAAAAAATTTCGAGGTTTTCTTGAGGATTGGTGAAAATAATATGTTGAGTACTTATTTACATTATGTCAATTTATAATGCCACTATGAGTATCACATAAAGAAAGATTATGTGAAGAAATTATTATTCATATTGGCAAGTAATTGACAAATTATATGTTTCTATAATACTTGCACTCTTTTGCATGCACCCCATGTACATAGTATGGCAACATACTGATCCATGCTTTCGTTTCACATTGTTTTAGGTATATAATGATATGCATGATAAAGGACATGAAGATATCTAGATATATGATGAAACTACATGAAAGCACTAAAGCAATAAGTAAAGGAGGATTATCTAGATACTCCTTTTGATATGTACAATTCTGATGATGGAAAGTTATGTAAGTTATAGATGAACATCTTGTAAACAAATATATTTGAATTAATAGAAATTATTTACTATTATTTATTATTTGCTAAATATTGCTCCTTGGGAAAAGTTTAGGTAATGGATCTAATATGTTTGTCCTTCCTTAATTGGGGGTTACTGAAAAATGAGGTCATTACATTTGGTATCAAAGCACCATATTTTTCAAATAATATTTAATAGTTTAAAATTTCAAGAAATTTCTAGAAATTAAAATGAGGGAATTATTTACGATGGTTCCTAGAAGGAACCATGACTAGGGGGCTTTCAAAACTTTCCTCTGCACTGCTAGTTGGCTTACGAGGACTCCCAGGCCCGTGCCATCCTACCTAGCCAAAGTCAGAAAATTTTGCCTGAAATAAAATACATTTAGGTTTTCTTCTCATCATGATTCAGCCACTTCTCATCCTCTTTGATTAATAAACCCTAAAAGGAACTTCCCTCCTTGTCTAAGTTAGGGTTTTGAGAAGGAGTAATTGAGACCCTCGGTGAGTTCTTCGTGGATAGACGAAGGTGTTGGCACCCTCGCTCGTTGCTCAAAAGTACAGAACCTTGAAGTCAATCACCATCGTTGACCGCCTAAGCTGCTCAAGAAAGTAGCAAGGTTGAAGACAATCTCAGGGGTAAAAAGACTAGAGTATCCACAACTCCTCTTTCGGGTAAGGACTTTTCCATCCTTTTCTTCTTTCTTTGCCCTGACCAGCGAGCGTCTGTGTGAGCGCGGACCACCAAGCTGGCATGAGCCCATTGGCTAGGCCCAGCTTAGTTGGCAAGTCTGGGACCCCGGTTAATTGCCTAGGTAGCAAGCCCTCATTGGCAAAAATTATTTAATCTTGCCAAAATTGTAATAATTAGTAATAATGTCCAATGATGATACTTTATATATGAAAATTGTTAGAAAAATGCAAGGAACAAACATAGTTTCAAGACCTAGATCAGTAATGAATTCCAACAGTACCTAAAGTAACTTTAATGTATTAAAATCATGGAAACCCTATTTTCATGGTTTTAATGAATATACCTTGCTTAAATGACTCTAATGGATAAAGTTTAATCTTTTGGATAGAAAGAACAAATTTGACTTAATTTCATATTAATAATGCATAAAAGATCAAAATTAGGGTTTGTGAGTTAAAAAGACATTAAAAGTGGTAATTAGGATTTGGAAAGTCAAAACCCTAATGAAACCCTAATTTGACCCCAAAACTCTAACCTGGAACCCAACTTAGTCTTATTATGAGTTTATGAGAAAAATAGTAATACTTGAATGTTATACATTAGCTTCAGGGTGACTGCTTGCTTAATCTCAAATTGCACTTATTGCTTAGACTTTGAGTTACATATGAGAAAGGTATGTGGATACGCCTATGACTAATCATCTTAACTGACTTCTGTGGTTTCTTGATTGTTTTCCCATTTGGACTGCAATTAATGCTTCTATGTTTATTTGTTCCCGCAATCTATAGTCACTATGGATATCATCTTATATAATTGTAACATGCTAAAAAGCTGCATCATCTCTGGTGAGTTAAAAAGCATGGGGTGAATAAATACATCATGGGGGTGACTGGTTCCCGGAACAAAAGGTCACCTCAGGCCAAGCCTGAAAAGGAAGGCCTATGTATCAAAGCAAGCCCAAGTGAGGGAAGATTATGAAATGTCCATTGCAGGGACCAAACCCTTAAAAGAGGGTTCCCCCATAAAGAGGCCCCCTAAAGAGAGGACACACCATTGATAAAAAGAGGATAAGGGTAGTGAGGTTAAAATAACAAAGTGCTTATTCAATTTCATAATCATAATTGTTGTTATGGATGATTATATCGCTACACCTATATACGAATATATTTTTTTCTCACATACCAATATAACTTGTTATACTAATCGTTGTTTTGTTTCACGCTGTTTTAGGTTAATCTACTACTAATCTGCAAAATGGAGATCCAATGAAGAAGGCACCAAAAGGGAAGATACTTAAAAGTTATCATGGAGGGTTTAGTTAGATAGTTTTTACTTCATGTTGCAAACAATAGATTCTCTTACCATTTATCTCCGTCTGGAGAGTTTATCTTTCATTTTGTACCAAACTCCTTTCTAGTAAATGAAATTTATAATTTTTTTGGTTACTTGATGAACCTCAATCCTGTAAATTATGATAACGGCTCTTGCCCTCTCGGTCCACCTCGATTGGGAATAACATGGGAGGGGGTCGTTACACTTCCTTTCCTTACTACAAAAGTTCTACAAAAAAATTTCTCCCTTCTCTCATTTACAAATCCTTATATATCCTCACAAAGTACTTAGACATTGCCTCTTGAACTTCTTTTGTAGCTTCTTTCTTTTCTTGCTTATATCTATAAAAAGTCGCATCATCTCAAGATTTGGGCAAGCTCATATAAATCTCTCTTATGAGTTTAATAGCCTTTTGAACTTCATCGTACCACCGCTAACTGTCTTTATATAGAGGCACACGCCCTTTAGATTCTCTCAAAACCTATTTGGAAATTTTTTGTTATGTTGAAGCTCATATTATGCCACATAGTATTAACATAAGACTCCAAGTTCCAAGTACCCCGCTTATAAGCTTATAGTAAGAAGTTGGTTTATTTTCCCTGTTAAAATTCTACCACTTCCTCCTTCTATATTGGTTTATGTTATTCTTATCTTTGTTGATCTTCGTCCTAAAATCCAAAACCACCTACCTATGTTGGCTGGTGAGTTACTCACAAAGGATCACTTCTTACAGACATGGTGAATAAAAATATTTTTTAAGACGGGTGCAAATATAGATTGCTTTCTATCCTAAGCAATCACATCCATGGAAAATTGTGATGGAGTATATCTATTATTATCCTTGACATCATGCCTCCCTTTGGAAATAACCATTGTATTTGTCCCGTTTTTAATCACTTTGTTGTGTGATGCTTGATTTAGATAATAATTTATTACACTAGAATGGTTGCCAAATATTTATTGAGTTGACACATACACACACAAAGGATCACTTCTTATGACACTGGTGAGTTACACACACAGATATATATATATATATATATATATATATATAGAGAGAGAGAGAGAGAGTCAGGCTAGAATACACTCGAGTGTATCCGGAGTGGAATACACTCAAGTAGTTTTTCATGATGCAATATTTTTTTTTAATCTAATCCGTTGATCTTGTTAAACATATCGTGAACAACTCATACGCAAAATTTGAGCACATTTGGATATGTATAGCTCATGTTATGAAGACCGCAAAAATTATGCATTTCAAATTAGTTTCGCGCGTCGATTTTGTTGCCCTTGGATGAGTGACTTACACTCATCCAAATGGGCTCAAAATTTGTATGTAGCCTAGTTATAGTATGTCGGTGAAGATCAATGGTTTACATTTTGTAAAAAATAGTCTTAATATGCAAACACACTTGAGTGTATTCGTGTGATCCGTACACTCGAGTGTATTCTAGCCTGACTCATATATATATATATATATAGAGAGAGAGAGAGAGAGAGAGTCAGGTTAGAATACACTCGAGTGTATTCGGAGCAGAATTCACTCAAGTAGTTTTTCATGATGCAATATTTTTTTCAAAAATCTAATCCATTGATCTTCTTAAACACCTTTTGAATAGCTCATATGCAAAATTTGAGCACATTTGGACATTTATAGGTCATGTTATAAAGACCGCAAAAATTATGCATTTCAAATTAGTTTCATGCGTCGATTTTTTTGCCCTTGGATTAGTGACTTACACTCATCCAAATGGGCTTAAAATTTGTATGTAGCCTAGTTATAGTATGACGGTAAAGATCAATGGTTTACATTTTGCAAAAAATGATCTTGATATGCAAACACACTTGAGTGTATTCGTGCGGTCTGTGCACTCGAGTGTATTCTAGCCTGACTCTCTCTCTCTCTCTCTCTCTCTCTCTCTCTCTCTATATATATATATATATATATATATATATATATATATATATATATATATATATATATATATATATATATATATTACAATAGCACAACCAATCACTTACTAAACTTGGCTGCAAAGTCAATTCCTACTTAGGTTCTACAAGGAAAAACATTCTCCTAGATATTACAAATACGAGTGTCTTGTGATAGATTTTTCATGTGACTCAGAAATTTAATTTTTCATAACATATGCACTCATGAGTGAAATAAATTTCATTTATTATTAATGTATTCAAATGAGTACACCATGATGCTTCATCAATTTTTATGACATTTCTTTACCTCCAAGTATACACTTCTTAGAAACGTATACCCAATACAAGGTAGAGTTCAGTCTAGAAGAATACGTAATGACATCATTAGATGTGGATTGATAATACCTTCCCTATAAACTTATAAAAGATCTTTGGATCTTTTCATCATGATCTCACCTTGGGTGAGTATGAATAAGAGGCAACCTTGATGTTAGTGGTTGTTCTACACAAGCATTCCAATCCACCCAATTTCTACATCTCTTCAGTCAGATTTGGCTTCCACCTTGTATACAAGAAAGAAGACATCTAGAGTGATATTTGGAAATCCACAAGATAGATTACGGCAAGATGAGTGAAAAAAAAACATAATATGTAGGTGTTTTATCCTCTTCATGTTTTATCTTAGTGAGTAGGTAATGAAATGAATATCTTAGGGTTACTTTGATGATAGTTTTGACTTCATTTCTTATTATTGTATTATTCCAACGATCCATCATATTACATTCGTTTTTCCCACTTAATGTGATCTTGAACATGATAGTATTGTGAGTTTACCATGGGTAGGGCATACCAGGCATGATAGGCAACATGTGTCTCATGCCTTAATGAACTATAGCATGATCATCATCATCTAAGTCTTAGTCCCAACTATATTGGGGTCGGATACATGGATCCTTTGTTTCCATTCAGCTCTATCATGGGCCATATTTTGGTTAAGATGTAGAGATTCAAAATCTTTCTTTATAAGCTCATCCCATGTTAATTTAGGCCTTCCTCTTCTTCTATTTATTATTCTTGACTTAATAGCATTGTTTCGTATAGGTGCATTATTCGGTATGTGTTGCACATGTTTGTATCATTTGAGTCGGCCCTTGCGCAACTTGTCCTCAATGCTCGCCAACCCCACTTTATTCCTAATATAGTCATTTCTCAGGCGATCTTTTCTTGTCTTCCCACACATCCATCTCAGCACACGCATTTCAGTCATGTTCATCTTGTTGAGACCTTGTTTCTTCATCGCCCAACATTCACTCTCGTAGAGCATGGCTGGTCGTATAGTTGTTCTATAAAATTTATTTTTCAACCTGAGAGGGATCTTCTGATCACATAAAACTCCAGTTGCACTCCTCCATTTCAACCATCATGCAGTGATCCTACAACAAACTTCATTTCCATTTCAACCATCTTGCAATGAACTATAGCATGATAGCATAGAAAAATTATTTTGTTCATAGACCACTTTATTTCTCCTTTCTAGGTCTAAATTGAATGTGTTTTGTGCTTTTCCTTTAATAAGCATTGTAGTGACTTCTCTTCTTTTTTTTAATACGTTATCACATAACTTTTTTAATTTAATATCACCATTGTGAGTGGGTATGAATTTTCTTAGAACCTAACCCACACTAGGAAAAGATGTACAAGAGGCTCTTTATTTCCTAGTATTATTCTAACCTATTAGTGGAGTGAGAGCCCATTTCCATTCAAATGGGCCCTTGCAATAATGAAACGGCCATCCACTGTTAGACATCAACTCTTGGCACTCATACGTAGACTGGGAAATAGTGGATGTCTTGAATGGATCTAGGTTTTTAACATTTGCATGACTAAACATGTCAATTTTGGTGGATAGACTTCACATGTGACTTTTGGTGATAGGGATATTTTATAGAAACCATTTATTGACAAGGTTTGTAGTACCCTTTGTGACCTCTATACTAGAATATAATTTGACCTCTATACTTGTTGTATGTGGATTTGACCTCCATTGATTCATGATTTATTGATCATTCCCTTATTAGTTGTGGTGATATCAATTACTAGTTTAATTTTTTTGTCTAATTTTAGTTTTGTTTTGAAATCAACTTGTTCACTCAATCAAAATAATTAGATACAATGTTGTAATTATGTTCTTCATGAACAATACCCCACTTCCATCCATACTAGTCTACCATTATATTTAGAACAATGTATTTAACCTAATGTAGATGTCTTTTCTCATGATTCATATCCCCATCTAGTCGTTCATGTTTCATAACTCAACTTCTATGCTCAAAACTGAACTAATTAATGACAAATCTACCTCTTTTACATTTAAGGTACCAAAAGAAATTATGTATTTGATAATTACCAGATATGGAAATCATGCTACCACAAGAATACTTTTAGGTGGAAAAGACTTTGAGTTGACTATCTTAGAAAAAATTCTTACAAGATAGAGGAGCACTCTCCTCAAATAGACTTTCGGTATGAAAAAGTGGAGCTTGAAAGTATATCTTATGCAAGAGGAGTTTTATGTCAATATCGGGTGTCAATTTTGATGTGGATGAAGCTAAATTAGAAATAACATGATGCTTTCATTTAAAGGGGTCTTAAGTCTATTACAAGTAAACATTATCAAGCATTTAATATTAAGTTTGCAATATGACTATCAATATGATATAGTAACTCTTGAGTTGGCTAGTAATAGCAAGCCACTCTCTAGTTGTTACCCTTTTGTAAAAAATGCCCTTACAAATAGGTTCCAGTATATATAATGAGAAGGAATGTCAATTACATAATTAATCACAAAATAGAAATATAATGATGCCTTTGTTTAAAGGAGATTTAACTCTATTGTAAGTAAACATTGTCAAGCATCTAATATCAACTTTGTAATATGACTATAAATATGACATAGTAACTATTGAGTTGGCTAGTAATAGTAAGTTTGGCTAGTAATAGTAAACCACTCTCAAGTTGTTACCGGTTTGTAAAAGAAAAATGCCCTCACAAATAGGTTCAAGTATACAATGACAGGGAATGTCAATTATATAATTAAATAGAAATACCTCTCTCTCTCTCTCTCTCTCTCTCTCTCTCTCTCTCTCTCTCTCTCTCAAGCTTATCTACTTCATGTGTTTCCTTCTTTCGTTCTTATGTCACTCCATGTCCTAGTAAATGATAAACTGTAATATGATATAATCTAGCACATACTAGTTCTTGTTATAGTTGGAAGACTTTTGATTTTATGATAGTTCCACCGTGCAACTTGTCAATAGAGCACATGTCTCATATGTTGTTGAGTGTGCTTGTAGTTGTGCACCTCTATCTTTATGTTCGAAATATGCTACTATATAGATGCTTGCAGCTACCAATCTCTCAAACACTAAATTTGTTGCAACTCAGGAAAGCTCACCTAGATAGGCATCCACCACTATCGCCAAGAATGTCTTCAGACTTCATTTATGTGATGTGAATCCTATTTTCAACCTTATAGTCCCACTTATATTATGATTGGTCTTAGTCTTGATTCAGTCTTTTAATTACAATCTACTATAGTTTGATGATAACTGTTTCAGAAACCTTGTTTTAACTACAACATGGTGATGTGCTGCCCCATCATTAACCATTATTATATGTTGTCCTTCAATATTTTGGTTTATTTGAAATGGCTTTGCGTATTGCCTTTACATTATGGTATCATCCACTTTGTGTCGTATGGTTTGGTATGTGGTTTCTTATCAATGTTGTGTTTGGCATCCTATGGCCCTACTTTCATCATTTGCACTCTGTTACAAGGGTAATAATATCTATCAAGGTTTGTTTTCCTCTACATACAAGAGGCGGAGGCAGCAACAGGTGTCTAGTACACCATTTTGTCCCAGCTTACTAGCCATGATACACCAGTAAAACAGCATTGTAATTATTATCAAACGCTATCAATCATAATCAGATAGCCACCATCCCCTTACGGGTTATGATTTTGGAGACTTCAGCCTCAGCATAACTTGTGTTGTGGATAGCTATGTTCGAGAACACCTCATTGTATTGCAAAATTCTTATGGGGCTGACTATCAGAAATCGAAAAGGCTTCTCTCATCCATGCTCTAACTCATTTCCATCCTACACGGGTATATGGTAAGGACATGTCTTCCACCTTAATTTAAATGCTACTACTTCAACAACTTGTGCAATTACAAGAAGATACCCTTATTAATGAGTGAGATTCACAAAACAGAGAAGAAGCAATACTATAGTCTTGAGGATACCAAAAAGAATATACAACACACGAAGATGTCAATATGAAAGTTGCACCTTCATTTAAAGGCAGAGCGTATGTCTCGTTAGCATTGGAAATCACCTCACACTGTAATTGGAAACCATCTCAGAATGAAAGCGCCAGTATATAACTACAACTTATTGTTGTAGGTTGTGGGAAGGTGCACACGTTTTTCAACAAATGATCAATCTTCGCTTCCTTTAAGAAAACAAGCAGCTGATTGCCTGTCATTATCTTTCAGCAAATGTTAGTTACAGTCAGGCACAATTAGAAGCTGGCTGTACAAATCTGCAACTTACTATACGCTCGGGTCCATATTCACTTATGTTGACGTACACTAGTTTCTCCGGGACAACTTTATACCATACAGGTCCTTTTGAGCCTCGTGTCGTGCAGGCAAATCGTATTTCCTCGTAATTATGCTGCCCACAAGCCAAAACAAGAAGAAAGGTGGCACCATGAAAATCAGTGGCTGTCCTGGAATATCAAGCCCCCCATATATTTACTGTGAAGGTAAGTTCATTATAAGGCGTAGATCCTCTTTTCCTGATCAGAATACACTGCATCAGGATCCGAAATGCCAGAGTGGTATGACATGGAGAAAGATCTGCTGCCACTTCCTCTTCTGATGCGTCTTTGGGAATCATCATTGAACCTAAAATACTGCCGAAATACCATGTAGCACAAGATTCCAAGGGTCCCAATCATCATTGGTCCTCCAATTGCAGTGATTGCAATGGCCATCCATGAGGCTTCAGTCCCAACAACAACAAATGCTAATGACAAGAAAGCTGCACATGTGCTTGTGCAAGCCAACCACATGAGCTTGTTTACAATTGACACCACCATCTTTTGTGCGCCAGTTTCCCAAGCAACTAGAGTAATCTGGACCACCACCACTGCTAATGATATAAAGAGTGCCATCGCGTTCAGGAGGCAGAACATTCTAAATCCAAAACTCCCAGCAATGTATGCTTGGCCGATAATACCATCACCAGGTTCCTGCATATACTGACCAGGCAAATTAAATATAGCCATGAAAGCGATTGATGCGATCAGAACTGCCACAACGGTCACTGAGTTGATAGTATTTTGAACAGCTTCCCTGTGGAGTTTGCGCAATTCCTTTGCAATGCCTGTGACTCGTTTGTTGGTCGTCATATTTTGTATATATTGATCATGCACGTCCTGCTTAATATCAATCACTGTCTTTCTTATTTCTGAAGCTTCGTCAAATTTGCCAACATGCCGAGCATTCTTAGCACCAGCTTCAGCTAATAGTTCTCTTATTTCAATAGCATTGTCACTGTAAGGTATCTTTTCTGCTAAATCCATAGCAGTTTCGTTCTGGCTGTTAATTGCATTGACTTCAATTTTGTTATAGCTCAGTAGAAGACGTACCATCTGAAATTCATTAAAGCAATTACATATTTGATTTATATAGCATACAACAAGCTCAAATAACATAAATTCCAACAATGTATATTGCTGCTATCGATATTACATGGCATGTAATATCCTTATCAAGGCACAGCAATCCTCTACTTGGGCTTGGAAACAACTATCATTAAGTTGAAAACAGATAATAAACAAGGGACTTCTACAGGAAAAGTACAAAGGATGAGAGAGTTAAGAAAAATGTCCCTATTCTTCGGAAAAAGTATTGAGGGATGAAGTAGGTGTCTACACATTTAAAAGTTCTTTTAGGAACGTTTTGAGCCGCCCTAGTCAATCTGAATAAACAAACTTCTTCAAATTTGCATCCAAGTCCAGTAGTTTTCTTATTAATCCCGTCGTATCTTCAAGTTTAGTTTTCTACTCAGTCAGTCCGGTTAATATCATTGAGTGCAAGTATTCTGTCATAAGCAAAAGAACCTATAAACTACTGATCCTACATTTCAATTATTAAATTCCATATAGAATCCTAATATTCTGGTCTAGGAAGCACGGACACGTATCCGATACGGGTACGGGTACGGGGATACGGCAATTTTCGAAAACATTGGATACGGGTACGTCATGGATACGGAAATTTTTTTAATATTTATTGTACTATTGTTAAAAATAACCAATATATTTATTTTAAAAATAGATGAAGACAATCAAATTTCATTCAAAAATCACAATATTTCTAAAGAAAATGGAAACCAATACCATAATATCAAACAATGATTTAAAATGGGGTCTTTCATTCATATTAATGTGAGGTAGATGTTACAAAAAGACATGATAATATCATATTCTAAACCTTTCACATTTCATTATCATGTACTGTTGGGTTGTAAAGTGAGTTGTGTCATATGTGATACCAAACTATCTTCTGTCATGTCTGGCTAGCTACTATGAAGCACGGATATAGATACAGAAATGGATACGGGTACGGTATGGGGATACGACAATTGTCGAAATATAAGATATGGGTACAACATGGATACAATAGTTTTTCTAATGTATATTTTAGAATTTAACAGAAATACCAATTTCATTCTCATATCACAATACAATAGGGGGAGTCTAGATTGGGAAGTCACATGGTTTTGGGATTTTGAGGGATCACGAGTGGGGTGCTCTCTTGGCTGCTAAATGGGTTGGTTGTATCCTGGCTGCATTGAGGTCATATCCTGCTAATAAAAAAAGGAATATGACGTAAGAAGTATTTGGTATGTATTAGAGAGTATCTAGGGAGTATTAGTATCAGATATGCATTCAGTACTGGTAGGACACCTATTTTAGAGTATCGGTGTTTGGAAGTTCTTTAAAAAGTAAAATCCCAAAAAACAGAGAAGGTACAAACAATAAAGAGAATAAGGAAGATTGACATTTAGCAATAGGAATGGTGACTAACCTTGAACTACTTCAAGGAAGCAACTATGACAGCCTTGCTGCAAGCTACTACTTAGTAGAGAGGGTTGAGACATGAGCTGGTGTCAAATGCTAATCAAGCAATGTCATGCCCAGAATTTTTTCTAGTTTTTACCGACTGGATACGGCGTGGATACGGATTAGGAGTATCTGATACGTAACTAGGAGTATCCACGGAATATTAGTATCCAATATGTATCGGATACGGGTACAGTATCTGTTTTGGAGTATCTGTGCTTCATAGATTCTGGTTGATTCTATTATTGATCGCCTTTGTCTAATGCTATTCTACCATCTCACAATCTTTTCATTATCATGGAACAGCCCTGGATCAGTTGTAGTCCATTGAACATAGCAGGGTGTATGTGTTATTTCATTGATTGGTGATCTAGTGGTGTAAGACACCCCCTCCCCGAGATAGAATATATGATGCTTGCAATGCAGCGTGTGTGAGGGTTCAGGACCACTCACCCTTTTATTAATAGAACAGGAGAAATTACATAGAGGTCTAGCAACATATAGAAATTATAAATAATAGAATATAAAGAGATATATTAACACTCCCCCTCAAGCTGGAGCGTACACATCGTGTATGCCCAGCTTGTTGCAAAAGCTCTGAAACGTTGCTGGACTCAATGGCTTTGTGAGGACATATGCAAGTTGATCTTTAGATTTGTCATGCAGAGTAACCACCTTGCCATTCTTGATCTGATCTCTGATGAAGTGGCAGTCAACCTCGATATGTTTAATGCCATTCTTGATCTGATCTCTGATGAAGCCTGATTGTCACAAGTCACAACTGAGCTCTATGGGAGACGAAATAGAAATCTTTAACTCAAAAAGTGCAGACTGAACTCACTGCAACTCGCAACAGGCATGAGCCATTGCTCAATACTCAGCTTATGTGATTGATCTAGCCACAACATTCTGCTTTTTACTTTTCCAGGTGATAAGGTGATTTCCTATAAACGTGCAATACCCCGAAGTAGACCTCCTATCATAGTTTTAAAAAGTGGTATGTGTTATGCATGCGGAGAGGTCACCTTATAGAGTATATGCGGTATGCGGGAGTATATACGGAAGTATATGCGGTTTTGATTTTTTTTAATTAATTAGTATATATGAAGTAATCACACAGTCGCATATTTAATTTGTACATTACATATTTAGACTCTAAAATTTGAGATAGATTTAAATATAAAGTTTCAATGAAAAGTAAAGCCCCATTTAGAATGCATTCTAGAAACATTTGAACATAAATCCAATGAATCATGCACAAAATGGTTTAACACAAGTACATAACAATCAATACTAACCAAATCGTACAAAAAAATGGAGTAAGTCCTAGAGGCCCAAAATAACAAACATTAAATAAGCATGTGTCTCATGTACAAGACATACAGAGAAATAGTACATTAGAGAATGTTATCAATAAATATATAATCTAGTTTGGGCCAAGATAACACATGCCTATCCAAAAATCGTCGACTAATCAGCCTTATAAGCGGGTAAGTATATGCGGGATGCTTATGCGGTCCGTGCAGCCTTTTTTTGAAACACTGCCTCCTGTCATTCAGATTACCAGCCCAGTCTGCATCTGCATAACCAGTAAGAACGAGAGTAGACATAGGAGTCTTGGGTCTATACTCTATAGTAGGTGATCCCCTTACCGGGTGCACCCTTCGGATATCTCAAAATACGGCAGACTACCATCCAGTGTGACTGTTGTGGTGAGCTCATATGCTGACTCACCACACATACAGCAAAAGAAATGTCAGGGCGAGTAACTGTCAGGCAGTTTCCCAACAATTTTCCTGTAGTAACCTGGATATGGATAATCAGTATCATCAGTCATCACCTTCACATGATAGTCCAAAGGAGTAGACACCAGCTTGGATTCACTCATGCCAACTTCCTGCAGTAAATCCAGCACATATTTCCTCTGAGACAAATTAGTACATGCATGAGATCTAAGTACTTAAATGCCCAGAAAATAGCTCAATTTGCCCATATCCTTTGTATGAAAGTGCCCCTGCAATCCTTCCTTCACACGTGATATGCATGTAGAATCGCTGCCAGTGATAACTATATCATCAACATATACAGCAAAAATGATGGATCCAATAGAAGAGCTAGAATAAAATAAGGAGTGATCAGTCACAGAACGAAAGAAGCCCATCTTTAGTACAACATCACTGAACTTGTCAAACCAAGCTCTAGGAGATTGTTTCAACCCGTAGATGGCTTTCTTCAATCTATACACCTTCTGACACTCCCCCTGAGCAACAAAACCAGGAGGTTGCTCCATGTACGCCTCTTCTTATAGATCACCATGGAGAAAGGCATTCTTGACATCAAGTTGAAATAGAGGCCAGTCAAAGGTAGTAGCCAGAGAGATAAGGATTCGTACTGAATTCAGACGAGCCCTTGGTGAAAAGGTCTCAAAGAAATCAACTCCATATGTCTGAGTATAACCCTTTGCCACCAGTCTAGCCTTCAACCTCTCAACTGAACCATCTGGATTATGTTTTACTGTGAATACTCATCTGCAGCCCACAACGTTTTTCCCTGGAGGTAAGTCAATAAAATCCCATGTGTGGTTTTGTAGAAGAGCAGACATTTCCATATGCATCGCCTGTTTCCATCCAGTATCTTTCATACCATCAAGATGAGTTCTTAGAATGACCACAGAATCAATCCCAAGAGCAAATGACCGGGCCTGCTTGGATAATTTCGACAAACAACACACATTTACAATAGGATGTTGAATAGTACAGGAACGAGTACCTTTGTGAACAGCAATGGGAGCATCAAGGTTAGATGATTCTACAGAGATCTCGAGTAGAGGAAGATGGGGAAGGCTCAGAGGCTGGAGTCGCTACCTCCTCTGGATCTTGCCTGCCTGGTCTGCTATAAACATGTTGACATTGTTGAATTAATAGATCACCTACTGGCTGCTCTTCCTGAATGACAGTATAGTCAGGAATGATAGGTGGCACTCTCTCATCGATGTCTGATGGTGGCACTCTCTCCCTTTCACACAATTGCTCCCCCTTACTAGGAACACTCGAGAAATATGGTGTGGATTCATGGAAAGTTACATCCTGAGACAAACAGACGGCGGAGACTGGGATAATAACACTTGTATCCTTTACTAGTGTTTGAGTACCCAAGAAAGAGAGTCCTAATAGACCTAAGAGATAATTTATCATCCTTAGGATCAAAATTGTGGACAAAAGAGGTACACCCAAACACTCTCAGAGGAACAAGGAAAGGTTGATCTTTTGGACGTAAGACAGAAAAGGGAGTATGTCCTTGAAGTACCGAAGAGGGTTGCATGTTAATCAGGAAACAGGCAATAAGTAAAGCATTAGACTAGAACCTCTTAGGGACATTGGATTGAAACATAATAGTCCTGGTAATATCAAGAAGATGACAATTTTTACGCTCTGCTACTCCATTTTGTTGAGTGTGAGGACAAGACGTACGATGAATCATCCCAACAGAGCTACAAAAATCAGCCATAGCAGTTTGAACATATTCCAAGGTATCATCAGATTGTAGAATTTTAATATTGCAATCAAATTGAACTTTTATTTCTTGATGAAAATGCTTGACAATAGATAACACAGACTCTATACTCTTTAATAAATAAATCCATGTCATGCGAGAAAAATCATCCACAAAGGAAATAAAATAGTGGAAACCATTATAGCTATATTGGTCTTTACAGGACTCCAAACATCATTGTAGACTAATTCAAAGGGACAAGATGCATGTTTATTGACACGACTACGATAAGACAGTCTATGATGTTTTCCATATTGACAGGACTGACACTCTAATGAAGGCACTTAGGATAACTCAGATTCTAACTTTCTCAAGCTTTCCAACGACGGATGTCCATATCTATAGTGCCACAGTAAGGGAGAACCGCTCAAAAGGATAGCCGGAGCAGGAGCAGATACTTGGCGAGGCAGACTGTCACCGTGGAAAAGGTAGATATCACCTTTCTTAGGCCCCCCGACCAATCGTCCTCATACTCTTAAGATCTTGTAATACAAAGCAAGAAGGCCCAAACGTCACTGTACAGTTCACAGTATCAACTAATTTTGCAATAGAGAGAAGATTAAAAGGAAATGCAGGCACGTAGTGAACAGATTTAAGATTAATTTTAAGAGTCAGAGAAACAGATCCACTTGCTAACACTCTCTTCACTGAACCATCTGCTATGGTCACAGATTTGTGAGGAATGTGAGTCAATGGAGTGAAGTAGTCTCCTCATACCGATCATGTGTTGTGATGCTCCAGAATCAACCACGCATGAAGAAGTTGAACCAGAAGCCAGTAGGGAGGTAGCCTGATTACCAGTGGTAGAAGCCAAATTTGCTGCAGAAGAAGAAGATCCCACACTCGTATGTTGTGTAGCCAGAATAAAGCTATCATATTGTTCCTTTGTGAGTGTGATGCCAGAAGAACCAGAACTTGATGCAGATGGCTCAGAAGACTCAGCAGTACTTGCATAGTTTGCTGCCCCCACAGATGATGCAGCAGGTCTTCCAAGCTTCTTCCAGCATTTCTTAACAGTGTGTCAAGATTTGTCACAGAAGGTGCACTTGGGACGTGTTCCGCGTCCTCGTCCCATACCTGTACAGCCTCCTCGAACTGCAGCGGCTACAGATGCATGAGAATCTCCAGAAGGCGAGAAGTTTGTAGAATCAACTGGTTTAAAATTTGATTGTAGAATTCTCGAGTAAACTTCTTCCAGAATAGGAAGTTTGTCAAAAGCAAGGATGACACTGCGGGCTGAACTGCAAGACGAATTCAGACTCGATAGAAACTTTGCAGTAATCAAGTCATCTCTGTCTTTGACTTGTTCTTGAACAGTCACTGGATGATAGAAGCTCAGCACCTGAGCAATACCTTGGATCACTCCGAAATATTCTTTTAAAGGCTTCTCTCCATGTCATTCGACGAAGAGGCGATCATATATCATAAACTGACAAAGAGATTCTTTTTCTGAGAGTAATGTTTCTTCATAGCATCCCATATGTCTTTGGCAGTAGTATAGAACATGAACCTAACAGCAATAGCAGGTTCCATACTCCCCCATAACCATGTCTGTTAATATATCTTTACTTTGTGTTTATTTCATATTTCATATTACTGTTGTACCTACATGTAAATTTCCCTTTACTATAAATAGAGAGGAGAACCCTATTGGGTCTCTTACGTTGCCAAGGTGCAATAACGCTCCATCGGTCTCTTCCGATTACATGGTATCGAGAGCAGGTTAGAGCTCCAGCCGCCGCCGGCCCTCCCTCCCGCCCGGCGCCGCCCCTCCCTTCCGCCGCCCTCCCCTCCCTCCTCTCCCCTTCCGCCGCCGGCCCTACTCCAGCCGCCGGCCGCCGCCGGTCTCTCTCCAGCCGCCGGCCGCCGCCGCCAGCAGCAGCGGCTGCTGCTCCTTGCCGCCGGCGCGCGGCAGGAGCGCGGGGCCTCCCTGCGGCGCTGCTGATCTTCGGTAGTCCCTCTCATGCTGCCGTAGATCCCGCCGCACCGATCTAAAGGCTCCGTCTACGTCTCCGGGCTCTTTTTCCGCCTTTTTCGGTTCCTTCTCGGGCGCCGACCTTGCTGCTCGGGGATCTCCGGTTGATCCAACGGCCTTCTAAAGCCCTACCCGGAGGTCTCGTCTCCTCCACCGTGGCTTCCTAATCACATCTCCTTCATGTGTGATTAGGAACTTCTCGTTTGAAGGCTGTCGATGCGTCAGTAACGCATCCTCTTTTCAGTTTCTGTTGTGACGTGTATCTCTCCGTCACGGGACGTGTATCTATCCGTCCACTCAGCCTTCTGTGTGACGTGTATCACTCCGTCACCCGTATCTCAGTTGCATCATGGAGAACAAGACCTATTATGAGGTCTCGCTTATTCCTATCAAGCTCAATGGGAAGAATTTTCTGCTTTGGATGAATGCGGTTCATACTGTCTTGGAATCGCGCGATCGGGCAAAGTTTGTTGATTCTGCACCTCTCACTAGCACTGACAAAGACTATGCCGAGTGGAAACGTCTTGACAGCCTAGTGAAGACTTGGCTATGGGGTAGCATGGAACCTTCTATTGCTTCGCGGTTCATGTTCTACTCCACTGCTAAGGAGATTTGGGATGCCGTTAAGCAGCACTATGCTCAGGAGAAGAATGCTCTTCGTCAGTTTATGATCTATGATCGTCTGTTTGCAGAGAAACAGGGTGATAGATCCCTTGAAGAGTATTTCGGTGTGATTCAAGCTATTTCCCAGGAGTTGAGCTACTATCATCCAGTGAAGGTTGCTGAGCAGATTAAAGATAGAGATGATCTTGTCACTGCTAAATTTCTATCTGGCCTTAGCTCCTCATTTGGTTCAGCACGCAGTGTGATACTTGCATCTGACAAATTACCGAGCCTTGCGGAAGCCTTCTCTAGGATTCAACAGTCCACCTTTGAGTCTGTTGATCCTACTCCTGTTGTTCCTTCTGGAGATTCTCATGCCTCCATTGCTGCAGCAGTTCGCGGAGGACGACCTGCACCTACTCCAGCTGACAGACCTGGCTTGGGCAGAGGACGTGGGACTCGTCCTCGATGCACTTTCTGTGACAGACCGGGACACACTGTTGAGAAATGCTGGAAGAAACATGGGCGACCTGCCGCCCCACCTGTTGGAGCTGCCAACTGTGCTACTTCTGACTCTACTACTGTGAGCTCGAGTTCCTCTGGCATCACACTTACTCAGGAGGAGTATGACAGGTTTATTCAGGCAACTCAACATTGGAGTATGGGCGCCTCTTCTGCTTCTACAGCAAATCTTGCCTCTACCGCGGGTAATCAGGCTACATCTTTTATGGCTTCTGGATCCGCAACTCCCTGGGTGGTTGACTCTGGTGCCTCCCAGCACATGACTGGTATGAGGCGATTGCTCCGCACATTTGACTCATATATTCCTCACCCATCTGTTACCTTGGCAGATGGTTCTGTGCGGAAGGTGGTAGCTAGTGGTTCTGTGTCCCTTACCCCAGATATTGATTTGAAATCTGTTCATTTTGTACCTGAATTTCCTTTCAATTTGCTTTCTGTTGCCAAGTTGATTGACACTATAAACTGCACAGTAACATTCGGGCCTTCTTGCTTTGTTTTACAGGATCTCAAGAGTTTGAAGATGATTGGTGGGGGGCCTAGGAAAGGTGATCTCTACCTCTTTCCTGGTGATTATCTACCTCGCCATCCACCTCCTGCTCCAGTTTCCTCCGCCATGCTGAGTGGTTCCCCCTTGTTGTGGCATTGCAGATATGGCCATCCTTCCTTAGACAGCTTGAAGAAATTGGAACCCGATCTCGCTCATGTGTCCTCATTAGAGTGTCAGTCCTGTCAGTTGGGCAAACATCATCGGTTGTCCTATCTTGTTCGTGTCAATAATCGGGCTTCTAGTCCGTTTGAGTTAGTCCACAGTGATGTATGGGGTCCTGTTAAAAACCAGAGTTATAATGGTTTTAGCTATTTCATTTCTTTTGTGGATGATTACTCTCGCATGACATGGATTTATCTTTTAAAAAGTCGTGAATCTGTGCTTTCCATTATCAAACATTTTCATAAACAAATTCAAGTTCAATTTAACTGCAATATCAAAATTTTTCAATCTGATAATGCCCTTGAGTATGTTCAGAAAGCGATGAATGAGTTTTGCAGTTCGGTTGGTATGATTCATCACACCTCTTGTCCTCACACTCCTATGCAGAATGATGTTGCTGAGCGAAAGAATCGCCATCTTTTGGATATCACTAGGTCTATCATGTTTGAATCCAATGTGCCTAAACGTTTCTGGTCTGAGGCTCTTCTCACTGCCTGTTTTTTGATTAATCGGCAGCCCTCTTCTGTTTTGCATGGGCGCACTCCCTTTTCTGTCTTACGCCCTATGGATAAACCGTTTCATGTTCTGCTTCGGGTTTTTGGTTGTACATCCTTCGTTCATAACTTTGATCCCAAACAAGACAAACTCTCTCCTAGGTCCTTGAAAACCTTGTTTCTTGGTTACTCTGGTACGAGTAAAGGTTACAAGTGTTATTGCCCGAGTTTGCGTCGTATGTTTGTTTCTAAGGATGTCACCTTTCATGAAACCAGTCCATATTTTGCACATGCTATGAGCAAGGGGGAGCAATTGAGTGAGGGAGTGCCACCCGCAATTCAAAGTGAGGGAGTGCCACCTATCATTGTTGAAGACATACCGCATGATCCACCTACCATTCAACCCTATACCCAAGTTTATCATAGGCGAGGTAGACAGGATCCAGATGAGGTAGCGGCACAAGTCCATGAGCCTCCTTCGCCATCTTCTACTCAAGAGATTCCTGCAGAGGCCTCTGACCTTGATCTTCCTATTGCTGTCCGGAAAGGTATACGTTCATGTACTATTCGACATCCCATATCGAATGTATGTTGTTTGTCGCACTTATCTACACAGGCTCGTGCATTTGCTGTTGGGATGGACTCCATTAAGATACCAAGAAACCACTTCGAGGCTCTGAAGGACAGTGGCTGGCAGCAGGCAATGCAGGTGGAAATCTCTGCTCTGATTGACAATGGCACATGGGATCTTGTTACTTTACCTGCGGGCAAGAAAGTTGTGGGCTGTAGATGGGTCTTTACAGTCAAACACAACCCTGATGGATCGATTGAGCGGTTGAAGGCCAGATTGGTAGCAAAAGGCTACACACAGACATATGGAGTGGACTTCTTTGAGACTTTTTCTCCAGTTGCTCGTCTCAATTCTGTGCGGATCCTTATATCTCTAGCTACTACTTTTGATTGGCCTCTTTTCCAGCTGGATGTCAAGAACGCCTTTCTTCACGGGGATCTTCAAGAAGAGGTGTATATGGAGCAACCACCAGGTTTTGTTGCTCAGGGGGAGTGTCAGCAAGTCTGCAAATTGAAGAAGGCTATCTATGGGTTAAAGCAATCTCCTCGAGCTTGGTTTGACAAGTTCAGTGTTGTTGTTTTACAGATGGGCTTCTCTCGTTCCATGACTGATCACTCTCTATTTTATTCAAATTCTTCTGGTGGGTCCATAATTATTGCTGTCTATGTTGATGATATTGTGATTACTGGCAGCGATTCTACAGGCATATCACGTGTGAAGGAAGGACTACAGCAACACTTTCACACAAAGGACCTGGGGAAGCTGAGATACTTTCTAGGGATTGAGGTTCTTAGATCCCATGCAGGTATAAATCTCTCCCAGAGAAAGTATGTGCTTGACTTACTACAGGAAACGGGTATGACTGATTCTAAGCCCGTATCCACTCCTATGGATTATCACATCAAGGAGGTGGAAGATGATACTGCATATTCAGATCCAGGTCATTACAGGAGAATAGTTGGGAAGTTGATTTACCTAACTGTCACAAGACCTGATATTTCTTTTGCTGTTGGAGTAGTAAGTCAACACATGTGCACACCACGACAGTCACATTGGACAGCTGTATGCAGGATTCTGAGATATCTGAAAAGTGCTCCTGGAAAGGGGATCACTTATTATAAACCCAAGAGTCCTCTATCTTCGTTGACTCTCACAGGTTATGCAGATGCAGATTGGGCTGGTAATCAAGTTGATAGAAGATCCACATCTGGCTATTGCACCTTTCTTGGTGATCATCTGATTACTTGGAAGAGCAAGAAACAACAAGTGGTAGCACGATCTAGTACTGAGGCTGAGTACCGTGCTATGGCACATGCATGCTGTGAACTACAATGGGTCAAATCTGTCTTATCTGAGTTGAAGATTTTGATTCAAACTCCCATGATTCTCAAGTGTGACAATCAATCTGCTATACATATTGCCAGGAATCCTGTCTTTCATGAGCGCACAAAGCATATAGAGGTTGACTGTCATTTCATCAGAGATCAGATAAAGAATGGCAATGTGGTGACGCCATATGTCAAGTCTGAAGATCAACTAGCTGATATCTTGACAAAGCCATTAGGTCCAGCAGTGTTCCAGAATTTATGCGGCAAGCTGGGCATCCACAATGTGTACACTCCAGCTTGAGGGGGAGTGTTAATATATCTTTACTTTGTGTTTATTTCATATTTCATATTACTGCTGTACCTACATGTAAATTTCCCTTTACTATAAATAGAGAGGAGAACCCTATTGGGTCTCTTACGTTGCCAACGTGCAATAACGCTCCATCGGTCTCTTCCGATTACAATGTCTTTACCAGACTATTATGACGCTTCCATTCAACATAGCCTTTGTCAGTAGAAGCAGGAGGATCCCGAGTCAACATGCCTTGCTTTATCTCGGGATTCTAACATTGTATGGACAGCATTCATCCACAAGAGATAATTTTTCCCGTTAAGCTTGATGGAGGGGATAGGCGACATCTCGTTGTAGATAGTAGATGCCTTGGTGTCCTCCATGATTCAACGGAGAGATAGAGTAACGGAGAGATACACATCACAGAAGAACAGAGAATGACGGAGAGATACACATCACAGAAGAACAGAGAGTGACGGAGAGATAAACATCATGCCAAATGATTAGATGTGTTTCTGACGCATCCACAGCCCCCAATCGAAAATTCCCTAATCACACATGGAGGAGATGTGATTAGGAATTTCCTACGTACGGACAGAGCCTCCGGTATGAAATTTTAATGAGTCATTTTGCGTAGACGCTGCCTTCGGAAGCAACTGGAGGAACCGGGGTCTGCTGGCGGCCAATGCGCCTGCCCTGAGCCGGCGGCAACGGCGCCCGGCCTTAGGCGGCGACTGCTGTTGCCGCTCTTAGCAGCCGGCGGCAGCGCTGGATGCTGCCCGAGAGGGGCGGCGGCGCTAAGTGCTGCCCGGAGGGGTGGCGTCGGCGGCTGGCCTTGTGGCTAGCGACAGTGTGGAGTGGAGAAGAGGAGAGAGAGAGGTGGTGGCTGCCCGGATGAACCCTAACAACCTTGCTCCGGTACCATGTGAACGTATGCTGCTTGCAATGCAGCGTGTGTGAGGGTTCAAGACCACTCACCTTTTTATTAATAGAACTGGAGAAATTACATAAAGGTCCAGCAATATATAGAAATTACAAATAATAGAAAATAAAGTGATATATTAACAGGATCCACCTACCAATAACCACTTGTTGCATATCGAAGGTCACATAGCATCCTAAACTGTGTAAATGCACTATAGACGATCCAGCCACATATAATATTGATATCATCTCTCAGTTGGTGTCATGAGCTAGTCATAGTCGCACGCTCACATACCAAAGTTGTGATGGATTTTGATGGTTTCTCTGTGTTGATTGTCCAAGTACAATGGCTATGATGATGGTCGCCGATATCAAATTTTTACCCTAGTAGCATAAGTAACCTGCAACTAGTTTTCTTTGTTAGCAAGCATTTTAGTTGACATAAGAAAGTTCTAACTGCAGCCTTTCACCAGTGGCCACTCATACTTCCAAAAGGTTTACATGAGTTTGTCTTACAGCTTTTAATGAAAATGAAGAAGTGGACAGCTTCAGAAGACATCTCCGTGTATCTTCAAGTTGTCAACTCTGTGACTCGGATGCTTCAATTACGTCTGTGTGCCCATATTTGACACATCCCGTATGCTCTTCCCAGCCTTCTTAATTCTTGCTGACTGGTGAAAAGTAAGCGGCAAACAGATATTGCAACAGGAGGCAATTGTCCCGCTATGGGTTGGAATTAGTGAGCTACAAGAGGACCCATTCCATGGCAAGGAAGAAATGTTGTAAGGGGAGTGGGCCCGATAAATATATTACGGGTTGCTACACAAGAACTAGGTATTCCTAGGAGTGAGATTGTATTAGCTGAAATTCAATCACCTGCCTTTGCTTGTATGCTATCTATAAAAGGTTCTTCAAGTATCAGAAGTGCTTTTACTATGTGTTTTTGCTACTATCTAGAATTAGACTATCACCTTATCATTATCGTATCCACACTTGCATTGAGAAATATAACTAGTTGGCTATACTAATTATAATATAACTTTACAAAACGGCATTATAGTTGTAATACTGAAATCAATGCATATTCAACAAAAAGTGAAGCACACTACAACTTGCATTCATGTACTTTCCACCATTTCATCATGGCTTTTTGAAAAAATTATGCAGTGGCTTGGAATTGAATAGAATTGGTTGTCATCAAGGATGACATACTTCTATAGAGCTTGTGTCCAATGGCTAATGCATATGGCTAATCTTTCAACTATATTCCATCTGCATTTATGAAAAAAATATTTAGGTTTGCATGCTACATAGTGTCATCACTTTTTTGCAATGTTCAAAATTTTGACGAAATTGTTGAAATTTCTGTTTCCCTGGCAATCGGACATCGAAATTGACTGACGAAACTCTCAAAACAGGCAGATCATCGATTTTTTTTCTATGTTTTCATATACTATGTACTACCTAGAGCTTTTTTTTTTGCAGAGCTTTGTGTTTTTAAGTCTATATATTGTGCTTGCAAATTATAATGACTTAATTCGTTGATTTCACCATTGAAAATTAACATCAAAAATTCCCATCGAAATACCCATCGAAACAGTTCAGGGTCATTCACTAAAAAATGATGAGACCCCACCCCTACATATCCAATATGAAATATTATTACATATTTGAGTAGATCTACATTAGTAGATCATTCTGGTAAAATTTCATAAATTAATTCGTTTATTTTGCCGTCGAAACGCCAGGAACGCATTTATCAAAATTTCTGTCAAAATTTGTCGAATTTCTATTTCTGTGGCCACCGAAACGGCATCGAAATCGGACATTTTCTTCCTTGCTTTTCTGAAACCACGTCTATATTGTTCCACTTTCAATTATTGCACGGGCATCATGTTCCATGTTTGTACTTAGGTTTGCTTACTGTCAAGAAATGCCAGGCGTGGGCAGAAAAACAGGCCAAACCATTCGACCACACTAGACCAAACCAAAACAACCAGTCTGGCCTAGTCTCCATGTCTAGTGGTCTGGTCTAGTCTCACAAAACCCGAACCAACCTTTCGTGGTGTGATCTAGGTTGAGGGACCAAACTGAAGACACAGACCACACCAGATCAACATTAAGTAAAATATCAATTACTAACTATATTGAAATAAAAATTAATAACATATAAACTGTTGGGGTACACATACATATTAATGTTATATTATATAAACATCATACTCAAGTATTATTAAGTTAGCATATGATCAATTTACAGCATATGCATACCATAAAAAAAGGAATCACCCATTATGTAAACCCGGTAGGAGCGGTTTACAACCGTACATTATATATCTGATAGAGGATTAGTTCATACGATTTCATCCGTTTCTTTCTGGCTGCAAATCATTTTTATAACCAACTGAACAGGGAAGACGTATTTCCAAACACTGGGCACTGCAACCAGACCTGGCCACACGCTTTATGGGTGGGAAAGAACTTCATGAGATCTAATAAAAACTCGTCACTTCCGCGGGCTTAAAACATGCGAGTTCTTTTAAGTTGATCCTAACCAACGTTAAACCTGCCTCAGATCGTGCCAATAAAATGTCTTGGTTTGTTTTACAGGGAAACGAACAAGCCCTTCACCGAAATTTGGTAAATTTTCTTCCAGAATTCTGATTCAAGTTGTTCGCATAAGTGATTATTTCTTATTTCTTATTAATTGGGTCCAAGTAAGCACGGACACGTTTCAAGAAACGAACACTGACACGGACACGGACATCGGACACTGCAAATTTCTAAAATGTAGGACACGAACACGGCATTGGATGAGTGGAAAATATTTTTTTAATATATACATATATGTAGGTGCATGATGTGGAATTTATTTTAAAATTTATTCAGATTAATGTATCTATGTATGTATAATCTTTATGCATAAAGAGGTGTCTTCGTGTATAGTAGAAACAATATGAAGTAGAAAACTAAATGTGTGATTTTTGTAATATAGATTACAGAATATACAAACGAGTTCGTATCTGTGTTTTGGAAAGCGCAAAGCGTGTGGATTGCCCACCTTGAAGCGAGAAGCAGGTTTTGAAGCGGAACAAAGCGGGCGCTTTTTGAAAAAGCGGTTTACATCGTTTTAAATAAATCTGTAGAATTTTGTGACTGTCGTACTACCAACAAGAAGAAATATTACTCAACAGTCAAGTGTTTTGAATAATATTTCACTGCTTCAAATGACTTTCACAGATCAAAATGAGTCTTAATATTCATTTCTAATTAGTAATTAATTAGAATAGTCATGTAATCTGTAATCAGCTTATTATGTATAATTTATTTCTGCTTATTTGTCTAGGTTGTTAATTATTGAATACATTGTAGGAACAAAAAGTAGCACATGATATACTACTTAAGTACTACTACGTGATAAAGCATCGTCGTATACTAGGTCATAGATTTCTTCTTCAATATTCAGTAGATTCCTAACTAGTAATTAATTAGAATAGTCATGTTACTCATGTAATCAAGCAACTTACTATGACAATGCTATTGCTGTGCCTACATTGTTAATTAATCAATACAATGCAGTAGAAAAGAAATACTAAGTAGACATGATACACTAATGAAATTATACGTGATATACTACTGAATCAGTACAGAAATACTAATGTTTAACAAATCAGAAAAAATGTATAGACTGTTTATTTGCATTGTGATGACATTATAACTGATAACACTGATAACTGATAATAAACGGATTACTGTTCTGGTTTTCGTTCATATGGAAGAAAGGGGGGAATTAAGAGTCGTTTATTTGCAGTGCAATGCAGATGATTATAGTCGGTAGTGCCTACAACAGTAATTCCTCTTACTAGTATGTGTTCGTGACAAACCACACCATTGATAACATTACTCGTGCAATACATTTGATTACAGCATTATGGCAGACTTTAAACGTTGAAAGCCCAAGTTGAAGATAATACATACAAGGGAATTAACGTACTGTAGAAAATCAAGGTTGAAGATGTTGATTACAACATTCAAACAGTGAAAGGTTTGGACAAGAAGAAAGAGAACAGAAGAAAGGTTTGGACGGGGAGGAACTTGCGTTCATAGAGAAGCTTGAGGGAAAAAAATTGAGAGGAACTAGCGGAAGACAGAGCAATGAAGAACATACATGTTACTCTTGTCATAATTGTGCGTAGATAAGAATCCGTTGAGGCACCTTCCCCCTTGAATCATAAATTGTCGCTGAGAAGCCTTCGGTCGTTGCCCCTTGCCTCACACGCGCCTTCCCCCTTGTTCTTGAATGACCGCTGAGAGCCGTCGTTGCACCTTGCCTCTTGAGGCCTCTGTCGTGCACTCGTCTTGCCCGAGCGATGTGGAGGGGATGAGTGGAAAACACAATGTGGAGGGGATGAGGAGATACTGTGGGAGACATGCTTTTATAAGAGCACAGGGGACGGAATCGGAGTAGAAGTCGAGGAGTTCTAGCCTCGGCAGGATTCCTCTCGTCGGGATTGTGTATCGGCAACATCCCAATTGGGAACGGGAAAAAGAGGAGCCACCTGGTCTGTGTATCGGGGGTTTGAGTATGGTTGTGGGGAAATATCAGACTGAAGCGCCCGCTACAGCCGCTATATCGTGTCCCACTAAAGCGGCCCAAGGCCCGCAAAAGCGGCGCAGATCACCCGCTTTAGGTCAAAACGCATTTTACCCGCACCGGACAATTTTGATGCGGCCCAGTGGGTTTCCCGCTAAAGCGGCCGCTTCAGGCGCTTTTTAAATCGTTGGTTCGTATTACTCTTTTAACCAACTTATTAGACTACAATTTGATTCCCAGTATCTGATTTAGCTTAGACTTTACATATTGGTTCTTTTCAACAGATTTGTTTGTAATTGTGATTACATCTCAAGCTCTATGAAACATTTTCTCAGTAATAATACATAAACAATAGTTCTATGTTTAACATTTGCACTCTGAAATAGGCTAAATTTGCAGCACCAACCACGCAGTGATGTGTCCAGCTGTGTCTGGGGTGCAGAAAAAGACCAAAATGAACTGGACATGTCCTAGCCGTGTCCAAAACGTTTTGGGCCGTATCCGGGAAGTGTTCGCTTCCAAAACGTGTCCGACACAGGCACGAGGGCTGTCTAGAAGTGTATGTGCTTCCTAGATTGGGTCTAAGCCCATTGTATATGTGTTTTTTGGTATTTTGTAAGTACACTTAAGTGAGGTTCCATCTACCCACTTAAGTATAACCGTGTATCCATGTACTCCTATGTATAGGAGACCCAGAACATCTTTACAGATTATTGAATATATGCTTATTTCATTCTACATGGTATCAGACACAGGGTCCTGACCCTAATCTCTCCCACCCATTCTCTTCTTTTTCTTCTTCCTCTCCCTAGTGGCCACCAACTTCGGAGGACAATAGCAAGTTGTCGCCCACCGCTCACTGTCACCCTCGCCTCACCCATCAGCCGCCACCCTCACTTGCAGCAGCCGACGCACACAACTTTCACCAGCGACAGCCAGCCGCCATCAGGCATGCGACCAACCTCCGGCCAACTGCCATATGCATGTGCCGCCGGATCTTGTCCATGCGATTTTTTAGGGGCCATACGCACACGACTTTCTCCTGAGAGATGCAAGCTGAGGAGCCAAATTTCTAAACAAGAGAAGCAACTGAAGACGTAGCATGCTGAGAAGCTCGAAGGCGCATCAACTGAGAATACTCCTCAGACAGGGACACATGATGAGTCACATCCTCTTGAGAACCCCCTATGGCCACCATGTTTGCAGACTTAGTAGGAAATCCATGTAGCTCGTAACAGGTGTCCTTGGTGTGCCCTTTCCTACCACAATGGGTACACTCGGGACGTTGATGGAATGCCCCACGACCAGTACCAAATGTTCCTCGAGTGACACCTCTACCGCGACCACAACCTCGGGATGTCATGTCACCGTCGGACTGAGTGACTAAGGCTGACTTGTCGACTGGTGACTGAGTGATATTGGTTGCATCTTGCTCTAAGAAAGCACGTGACACTCTAGAGTATGTGTCGACCAAGAAAGGGAGCTCAGCACCTGACAGAATCTGACTACGAACACCCTCGTACTCACGACGAAGTCTGGCCAAGAACTTGATCACCGTCATCTGATCACGTTGTCGCTGCATCTTCTAGATGCCTGTAGAGAGAGAAAGCAGATTGTGCAAATCATCAACCAAGAGAGTCACTTCGCCAAAATATTGCGTAAGTGATTTGTCTCCCTGTTGAAGCCCATATATTTCTACTATCATATCATACATGCGAGAGACATTGTTGGAATACATAAGTTGAAGATGATCCCACAACGTCTTGCACGTCTCAAAGTTGTTTGTCATATATGCAGCTCCATGCTATTCCACAACATATTCAGTAGATTCGCATCATGTTGTTCCCATTGCTCCAACACAGTAGGGTCTTCCGGAGGCTCAGAAGTCAAGTGTTTTATAAGTCCTTGACTTTTAAACCAGATCTTTACAGTGCGACTCCTCTGGCTGTAGTTCTTCTCGTTCAGTTTACGGTTGGTGATTATTTGACTGTGAAAGTTGATAGTAGGTTGTTGAATAGTGGGTACAAATTCCTTCTTGTCCGCCATTGTTGTTGGTAAAGATGAAGATGACTACGAAGAATATTCCCAGGAACGGACTGCAGCAGAGCAACAAAGAAAAGTGTTGAAAACAGGCCATGTGTGTACTGCTACAGTAATGACGGGTCTGTAGCACCAAGAAAGAAGAACAACTCCCTCTCCACACTCCCAAAGTGTGTGGGCTCCTGGAGGCACGTAGCTAGGGCAGGGGTGCCCCACTAGATTCACTTTTCGTGGAGAAATGAAGCCCCAATATCTCTTTATGATGTCTTGACGTAGAAGCGCATAATAGCCCAGCACTGCAGAAAAAGAGATGAGATGATTATGATCTCCCTAGAGAGAGGAGACCCTCCTTTTCTGTGATGCGAGACCGCCAAGGGTTGTAGGAAGAGAGGAGAAAAGGTGGTTGGGATAATACTTGCAACTGGACGGCACTTTAAGACCTTCTAAACCCGCCGCAGCTACAATACCATACTGTAGCAGTGTGGCAATACTAAAGACAGTATGTGGGGAAGGAGACGACTTCCCTAAGGTTCTAAGACCAAGAAACCAAGAGGAGAGAGACGATCCTCTTAGGGTTTTCACCCCTTATGCTCTGATACCATGAAACAACGGGAGCAAAGGTGGGAGAAAACCTCTACACCCAACATTGTCGGGGTTGTGTATATTCATATACAGAAGACAGTACACACTTTACATATAGGACCCTGACCTAATTACATAAATACAAATAAGTCTCTATATATATACATTAACAACACACACACACACATATGTGTGTGTGTGTGTTTTGCACACACACACATATATACAGTGGCATAGCCACACTTAGGCTTGGGTGGGCAAGTGTCCTACCTAGGTTTTATGATTGCTCACTAATAGATACAGATTTGACTCGGTGTTTGGAAAAAATTACTAATAGTGCCCTACCTTGTATGGCTGTATATGCAATCATTTTAATGGTGTCCCCCATGCAGATTTTCTGGCTCCGCCATTGTATGTATATATAATGCATACATATATCTAACTATTACATACATAGCATACATATATCTAACTATTACATACATATACACACATATATGTTTGTTTACATATACACACACATATATGAAACCAAAATAAGTTAAGAGTCTTAATGCGGTATAGTACGGGAAAAAAACGTGAATAATTCACAAATAATACGGGAACAATAGTATTCGGGAATTGGGAGTTGTTTAGCCCTTTCATATGACTAGGGAAAAAATCATGTGCAAATTGTGTTTTTTTTTTCAAAAAGCCCGAGTATATTATGACTATACTAGGCAGTATCATTGGGATGCAACATATCAATGAGGTACTTAAAGAATGTGCCTAGCAAAGGATTTTTCTACAAAAGATATGGGCATCTCAATCTTGTTGGATATTCTGATGCAATACTTTTGGTTATTGTACCTTTGTGGAAGGTAATTTGGTTACTTCATGAAGTAAGGAACAGAGTGGTGGCCGCTAGATCCAATGTTGAATCTTATTGTCGTCCAATGGCACATACTATTAGTGAACTTTATTAATCAAATCCCAGCTTGCATATTTTGGTTTTCCTATCACTTGTGCTATTCTAGTGTACTGTGATAATCGGACAACTACCTTCATTGTTGGTAACCTTGTATTTCATGAAAGGACCAAACACATTGAGGTGGACTGCCACTAGGGATGGCAAAAAGTGAAAAACCGTTTCCATAGTACCAACCCAACCCGCTCCATTAATAAGAAAAATCAAATGGAAACCCGGTCTGTTTGGTTTGGGTGGATGGTTGATTGGCTTCGGGTGCCCGCGGTGTTCACCAATGCAACCATGCACGACTCTCCTTAACATTCCGATGTACGTCTTTGGCAGTTGGAGCCTTCCACATTACGTGGTCGGGCGTAGGCCAAGATCTGGGTACCTGCCTCAGTCTCGTCGCGCCTCCATCGCATAGACGCCCGCCACCTCCACCACATAGGCTAGCTGCCACTGCCATGCCAGCACCACCGCCACCGTCTTTGTTCTGTCTTCTTGTCTGCTAGACGCCCACCCCTCCACCGCATAGTCGTCGCCCTGCCACCTTCACCTCTGTCATCATATTCGGATTGCCCTGCTCCCACCGTCACCGTCATGACAACCATGGGTGACTTGGAACCTCATCTCTGACATACTCTTCTTCGACGGACATATGCCGCTCCTGTCGGGGCTCCCTGGCCTCGCCGCAGGGGAATTAGGCTCAGGGCAACAACATTGTCAGCCCGAAGCTGGTCAGGACGATCCTCATCCCATGGGTGTTGTCTTGCCGATCAGTAGTTTCGGAAGCTCATCGGATGTGCAAACGGTATTGCGTGCATGAAGACGACACTGGCGGCAACCACGACGGCGGGATAGCGTGCGGCGCGCCCATGCCGACGATGTCGACTGTGAGTTATGATGTCGGATCAACATTGGGACTTAAGAGCAAAGGAGTTCACATCCAACAGGAGCAGGCAGGCATTGGCTGATGGCGGCGTTAGCCATGATAACTTGTCGTCGTAGTGCAGTAGTATTGGCTTTGGCTGACGGAGGCTTTGGCCATCATTACTTGTCGTCGAAGTGCAGCAGCTTCAGCTTTGGCTGATGGTGGCTTTGGCCTCCCATGCCAGTTTATACCATTACTCGTCGCCGCTCCATGCATCTACGTTGCCGTGGACAAGGTCGACGACCAGAATGGCCTCTAAAGTAGCATTGTGGACGCGAACAGACTGATAAAGCTGGAACTAACGTTGTGTGTTTACAGAGATTTTAATGGTGTAGTGACCAAGATCTAACGTTGTGTGTGCTAAGCATCTCGTCAACTTTTGCATTATTTGTGTATCAGCAAAACAAAAACTACACATCACTTTAAATTCAATGTGTGGAATATGGTTAGTGTGGGTTCCCACTCCCCCGGTCCATACATATCAGATGTCCATGCTCGGAGCCCCGACCGCTAATGGATGATAAAAAAATCTACCAAACACGGATTGGATCGGTTCGGGGGTTGGTTGGTCCATGGTAGGTGGATTTTTTTGCCATCCCTAACGGCCACTTGTGATGACTCAGAAGATCACTACTCTCAGAAGATCTGACGCATAGCAAACTGCAAATATCTTCACCAAGCCTCTCTTTGGAAAGAGAGTTCAAGAGTCTACAAGTTGAGCAGATTGATATCTATGCTCCAACTTGAGGGGGTATTGAGATATATTAGTATCTTTTATTTATTATTTATTGTCATTTATGTATTTTGCTTCTCCTTTCTTTAGTTTTAGTCTCATGTATATGGGCCTAAGTGTAGTAGGCCTATTAGGGTTCTTGTCTACTTCCCCTACCTATATGTAGGAAAGGGGTTTGCCCTTTTATCAATATAACTTGAAGGCAACTTCTGACATAGATAATGTATGAAGGACTAACATATATGTATGGAATTATTGCACATATGTGTTTATGTGTCTGCATTGTGCTTGCAAATATTTAAGTCACTGAAAATCATCATGGAATCCCCAAAAAACTACTTAGTTTGTTTACCTCACACATGACAGACTTCCCAATCCCCCATATCCAATGAAAGATACTAGTGCATAATTTAGTGTATTTAGGCATAGATATTACTCGTTTAAAATTTCATAACCTAATCCATTCATCGTTTAAGGCATCAACAAGGCCATGGTTACATCTATTAAATCTTTTTCGGTATACTGATACATACCTATTTCCACATTGTTGAAAGTTTCAACTTGAAACAATATTGGTATTGAATACCTCATTCTTGGCCGAATGTAAATACCAAATAGTGTTGCTTTAAGACTAGACCAAATGGAACCAAACTATAGGAATTTTAGTTTGGCCTAGGTCTAGCCTAGATTTGCCAACAGTTAGACTAGAAATTTTCCAAACCACTAAGAGTAATCTAATCAACAGTTTTAGGCTCATGCCAAACCACACAAACCCCTAATTGACCATAGTTCCTTTTGCTACAAAGTGATTCCTTCTTGTATGCAACTATTGTTTGCTCTTCACACTTAATTGATGAAAGTCCGGTAGGATTAAGCCTAGAGAATTTTGAATCTCAGGCATTCACTTCATCTATTAGTTAAGTTCACTGAGTTAATGACAACAATATGATCAGATTCCTATTAATCATAGCAATATGACATTCAAAGTCTAAAATTTTGAAAATATATAAAAATTGGCCTACTGAAGAATGGCTATACACACATGTTAACTTATTTGTTTTGGAATGTAATTCCATGTACAATTATGCAGATAAAACTAAAAATCATAGTGTTAAGAGATAATAGTGTATATACAAGAGGGTTAGAGCTCAAGTTAGATTTATCTTATTCTTCTAGTTAGATTACATAGAATTGCTTTTCTTATGTGTTTATTGCTCCTATGTTGCTTTGTACTTGTCAAGCCCCTCCTTATAAATAAAGCAAGCCCTAATGAGAGATAGATCAAATCTTATTTCTTTAAAGTTGTATCAAAATCTCGATTCTATATTCAACTTTTAACTCACTGAAAACCATGTATGTTCTGTGGCTTCACCTAATTCTTTGTTGCATGTCATTCACGTTTACATAACAGTGTTCACAATATCAGTATGTGCAGCCACATATGCAGCCGCTTATGCAGTTCAGTCCATTCGCCACATCGCATATGCATATGCGACCCGTGGCCACATATCCGGGGTATATGTGGCCGCTTTGTTAGACAAGGGTATATATACATGTTTTATCGATGCTTATTATTTCATCGTTTTCAAACTACTTATACACCCACATATACACACCCACATAGAGAGCGAGAGCAAGGTAATATTGTGCATACAGGTATTATAAGTTAGTTATCCAGCGACATGGGTTACAGTCCAGGTAAAATTATTACAGTTATAACTCCGCAGTTACAATCTGTGTCGTTTGTATTTTCTTGTCATGAAAATGTTTTCACTATTGTAAACTAACTGTTGTATTTTTCGTAGAGTATTTACAGTTTGCGTCTTGTATTTACAAGTTGTGGCTTCTACTTACACTATGTCCACTGGGTAACATAAGCAGGCAATGAATATATCATGTGTGTGTGTGTTTATGGATGTGTGTGTGTGTTTACATTTCTACATATAATTACATGTAGACATCTCAATATGTATACCTATATACATATGCATGCATTTCAGCACTTACGTTTGCATATTTATATGCATATCTTTTTTATACAAATAGACATACGCATGCAATTTACCTTCATACACAATATACATAACATATATGTGTAATTTACATACACATAAATATACATGCATATACATTTACAAGTTTATAATTTATATGCATATTTTTTTATAGGCATACACACACAGGCAAGGAAGAAGATGTCCAATTTCGACGCCGTTTTGGCACAGCCACGGAAACAGAAATTTTGACATATGTTTTCTTGGCGTTCCGACTGCCAAATGAATGAATGAAATTTTACCAGAACAATCTACTAGTGTATATGTACTCAGATATGCAATAATATTTCATATTGGATTGTGTGGGTGTGGGTGGGTGGGTGTGTGTGTCTTTTTTTTCTGTGTGTGTGTGTGTGTTTGATGTTTGATGTCAAATTCAATGGTGAAATGAAAGAATTAAGTCATCATAGTTTGCAAGAATAATATATAGACTTAAAGAGACAATTTTATGCAAAAATAATATGGTCTAGATGGTAGGACCTTTAGGTGGGATGACTCGTTGTACAGAAGCATTGTTGGTTTGTGAGTAAGTATTATGGAACGCAAAACTTACTACAAGTCTACAAAATCAATAAACCATACAGCTATTACACAATAAAATCATATCTTGATGTTGGGGGCAGGGGCCTACATGTGTGATTGAAAAGTTGAACTATTCCGATGGAGATATTGATGCTAATTTCGGTGACATAACAAATTATTTTGTAAAAAAATTCAAGAACAATCTATTACAGCTTACACAATTGAATATCAATCTTGTAGCATAAGAAAAAGTACTGAATTACTTGACGAAACTAGAGTGGTGTGATGGCTGATTAGGCGCATTACCCCAACCTGATGGTTCTTATCCAATCATAAGTTGGGTTATATGATTGACTTATTGAGTCAAACTCATGTTATCCTCATCATGTGACTCGTGTCCTATCAGCTGTTGCACACCTGCAGAGGTTGTATATGTGCAGGGGTAGATGAGCCAATGCCTCTGCAGAGCTTTGAATTGATCATCCTCATCATATCCAAATACTCTTCGTTGTTACAAGTTGCAACTACATATTCAAAATGAACAAAAAAATGTGATACTAGTTACATGTTTGTGATTGTGCTATGTGAAGTAACCAATTAGTTGTGATACTAAATCTAGAGCATTAACTATTAGATTCCCTAATTTGGGTAGTTTTACAACTTGTAAACACTTATTTTCGAGAGCAAAGGTGTTATTGATCCAATAGGGTAGAAGTGAAAGATTGTAGTAGAATAGGTTAGGTAAGGGCTTATGTGCCTTAGATAGAAGCTATAAGACCCCCCCTAACAAGGAAGAAAATGTCCGATTTCGATGCCGTTTCGGTAGCGACAGATTAGAAATTTCAAAAAAAAATTGACAGATGCATTCCTTGCGTTTCGATGACCAAATGATCGAATTATTTAACGAAATTTTACCAGAACAATCTACTAGTGTAGATCTACTCAAATATGCAATAATATTCCACATTGGGTAGGTGAGGGGGTGGGGCTCCTCATGTGTGAGTGAAGGAAGCTAAACAATTTCGATGGAGATTTTGAGGTCAATTGAATGGTGAAATGAATGAATTAAGTCATCATAGTTTGCAAGCACAATTTATAGACTTAAAGACACAAATTTATGGAAACATAGCATGATCTAGGATGGTAGGACCTCTCAGTAGGATGACAGGACGTAGTACATAAACAATGTTGCAGTGATATGTGAGTGAGTATTGAGGAAGCATGAGACAACTATGGTTTATGCATCTAGTTGAACCATGATGGTTGTCATCCTCCTTGCTGATTATACCTATCAACATATTGGCTCATGTTTATTTTGTTTTATACAAGCATAGATGTGTCTCACTGTTAATCTCCATATGCTTACAAGTGATAAAATGCATACTAATGGATTAACTTAAGCTTTGTTCTTGGTCGTGTGCTTTTGAACGAGAGCCTACAGGAGGCAACCATGTAGTTAGAGGTGTGATTGATAATGGCATACATACAAAATATCTCGATAGTCATGCTAATTTTGCGCACTATAACAGAAATCATGTGACCTCAAAAATGAAAGTTAGCGGGTCATCATAGTCATAGATATCACTCCCACACACATTTTTAAATATTTCCTATGTAGATCTTTATAGAAGTGAGAGAAATAGGAGAGAGAGGTAGAATTAGACTAGGAAGAGAAGAAACATAACTTAGATTGCCCCTAACAAGCCCAAGGAATCACATAGTAAAATCTCCAAACATCGTACCCCATTTCTCGAAATAATAGATGTGTTTCTCGAAATTTCGTCGAAATGCGGACAAAATGGGCCTTTTTTCATCGAAATTTACCTAATTTCGTCAAAATTTGAAATAATTGTCGAAATTTAATTTTTTCCTGGTGAAATTCCCTATGTACAGACATGTAAGGCCATTTCTATGTCCGATCATTGGCGGCATCAAAATAATTAGTGAAATTTCACCAATTTCGAAGAAATTTTGAACATTGACCCCTAAGCAATATTTGCTCTCCAATCAGCTAATAACAAACACAGCAGTCAACGTACATCATTTTTCGAAATAATAATCGGAATTTGTCAATATTGTCAAAACTCGTGCCCAAATTGGGCAAAATTTATCGAAATTTAAAAAGTTTCACCAAAATTATCAAAATTTCTGTCGAAATCAAGGTTTTAAAGTGTGTGATGCATATCGAGGCATTTTTGTCTCAACGAGGCGAGGCTTAAGCCTTGAGGCGGCCGAGGCGTGTGTGTGTGTGTGTGTATATATATATATATATATATATATATATATACACATGTATGTATGTGTATGTGCATTAAATATATATATATATATATATATATACATGTATGTGTGTATGTGCATTAAATATATATATAAATAATATACATATACGTATAAACATATATACATATATATAATCCCATATATTTATATATGAATACATATATGTACATATATATATTTATAAATATAGATTTATATATACATATGTGTATATACTATATAGACACATGCATCTAATCATATATACATACATAAAATACATATATATAGCTATACTATTACAAATACACATATATATAGATACATATCTATAGATACAAACATAGTTATAAGTATACGCACATGCATATATATACACACACAAGAGTATGTGTACATACGTGCAACATTTAATGATATAAGTAGTAACATATCCATAGTTGTCAACAAACAAACATACACATACATAGATATGCACATACATATATCTATATACATATAACTTTGGGTTAATTTGGCCCCTATTTAGCCCAAAATAGGATAATATGGTTTTTTTAGACAGAGTCTGAGGCTTACAACTCACAAATAAAACGCCTGAGTGCCTCGAACGCCTCAATACACCTCGCACAAACTGAGGTGCAGGCCTCTCACTGGCAAACTAAGGCTTAAGCTTTGAGGCGTACTAGAGACCGCCTCGCCTCGAGGCATACGCCTCTTAAACCTCGAAGCGCGTTTTTTATAACCATGGTCAAAATTTTTTGAAATGCATGACGATGTCTGAGGTACCTCTATTTCTATTTCCAATCACCATTGAAATCAAAATAATTGGCAAAAGTTCGCCCATTTCAACAAAATTTTGAACTATGCGCACATGTATTCTACCTACATGCCTATATATACAAATTTCCACACATATCCTTACATTTTATGCACATTTAAATACACACCCTTGCATATACATCTTACAAGCATTTCATATATGTAGGTGCACACGCACGCATCTATGTACATACTATTGAATCCACGTGTGCACATGCACATCACATATCATACATGTCCAATTTGTATTAGATAAATATTATAATACAAATTTTCTAAAATAAAAATACACCCTCATATAGTTAAAATTAGTTATTGTTTGAAACAAAATCCCAATTTTAGATACTAAAAATAGCCCAAAAGATAATTGATGTGATTACCTTTTATATTTACATGGTGAAAAATTGAAAATATTGTGAGATCAACTTGACATGCGAATGATAAAAATATAAATAACACTAGATGGAATTTACATTAATAAAATTAACAAACACAATTTTTAAATAGTAAAATCCATCGATTATGTACCAAATAACATTTTTGATAAAAAAAAAATCTCATGTATTGATAATTTTTCATTACCTTTAAAATGATAATTTGTAGAATATGCATCGATATTCAATTTTATTTATAGTAATGTGGAAATCTCATAGAACTATACATATATCTATACTATTGTACATACTTTAAGAAATTAATGTTAAATATAATATTTATATTTATTTATGTTCAATCAATACATTAAAATTGTATTTTTTAACATTATTTAGATGTACTTTTGGAAAACAAAGATCATATTTTTGTACCTTCAATAAAATTATAAAATATTGCGTTTTTTCATTACATGGGAATATGAATATAAATAAAGTTATACTATTTTCTTAGTAATATATGTGCTTAGTTTACACGAATTTAATTTTAAAACTTGAAAAGATCATAAAGAAATTTTCTAATTTATCAAATACGAATAGAACGACAACATTGGTACTATTTAAAAAATTAAACATTTAAGCAAAATTAAGTATAATTCAAAGATACCAACAACAAAATATGGACCTTTTTCACAAACATCTAGTTTTATTCCATGAAGATGTGAAGTTAGTTCAATCTAGGACCATGACAAGCGGGTAATACGACCAGTTTCATATGAATTTGGGTGGGAGTATTGGCCACCCATTTTATTTTGGGTAAAATTAAACCCAACGTATTTATTAGGACAGCCTCACGACTAAACTCATGGACACAGTGAGTGACTCAGTTGAATAGAAAAAAAATATAGATATTCAAAGTTACAGTTTTGTACTTTAGATAATTTGTGATGAATTTGTATGGAGTGATGTTTATCACTACTCTTGGTTGAAATGTTAGAAAGAGAAAGTTAGATGCGTGGAGAGTGGGTGTTTTGTGCACATTTAGATTAGGAAAGATGTACATGGAAAGAGTGGGGGAAGTAAATAGGGTGTCAAGGGGAAACATGATGTGGAGAAAATGGTGTAGAGTATTAGTTACTTGTTAGTACATCAGCGATAATGGGATGGTTTGTTCCAATTTGTTGGCATTTATAAATTTGATCGTCTGCCAAATAGAACTGGTAAAATTAAAATGTATTAAAAATGTCAAAAGATAAAGGTAAGGGGATTACATCAAACTTGAAATGGTACTTTTCTATTAGATACGGTTTTCTAAGAAAAAGTAGAATAACATGTATGAACACTTTAAAGATGTACTGCAAATGTTGTTTCCACATAATGCAAAAAGTAAGAGAAAAAAGCAGTCTTTTGTTTAACATTCTTGAGCAAGAAATTTAGCGAAAAGAGAAAGAGGAAAGTGATAATTGTGAGGAGAAAAGTGAGGATGCTAAAAGTCAACAATTCTATAATGGATAAAAACATGTGCTATAAATTAAAGTTGACAGAGAGGGGGTTAGGAATTAGGATGGAAGGAGTTGAACATGCTAAGCAACAGTATGGGAGAGGAAAGGTTAGTTACATTGAAGGTGTGGGGATTAAAACTTCTGTTGTGAAATAAGATTTAGTGGGTATTCCAATATAATATAATAAAATGAAGCAACGAATATGGCCAGACCGGCTTCTTCCGCTCTCTCTCTAGGGATCGCTCTCCCTTCTCACTAGGAACTCCCAGACGGCTGCCGCTGGGGGAGGGAGCGTCTCCCTTGACGCCTTCCTCCCCCTAGCTCTTCAGTTCTCGGTGTGGGGTTCGTTTTTGTGAAGAGCATGTTGCAGTGGTTCGTCGGAGATAGGGAGCAGTCGAAGGGCATCGCCTCAGATGTGCAGATTGGTGAGGGATTGTGCAGCGCCGCGAGGAGCAGATCTGGGCCAGAGGTTTGGCGTGTCGACCTGGTCGATTCCACTCCGTTCAAGCGTGACGGTTGGAAGAGAGCCTTTCTTAACCAGATCTGGCTTCTTTGTCGCCGCCCTATCTCACAGGTGATGGAAGGGCTCGCTCTTTTCCTTCAAAAGCACCTCCCCCTCTTTCCTCCAAGTGAATCCAGGTTCCCGTGGATGATGATGGGTTCCCGACCCCGCCCTGTCTTCTACCTGGTGCTTTCGGCGGCGGATGGGTCTGTTGCTGGCCAGATCGGCGGCGTGTCCCATTCTCCAACGAAGGTAAAGATTCGCCGGTCGTCCTATAAGGTTTCGCAGCACTGAAGGAGTCCCCTCTGGCATATGGGTTTTTGCTGATCATCCTCAGTCGGTGAGTGGGTTTCAGCTTCTTCCCCCTTCAGTGGCCTTCTCCTGTAATGCGTTCTTCTGCAGGCGATCGGTTGTTTCCCTTGGCATCCTTTTACTGGATGTTCTAGCGTGGCTCCTCTGTAGCTACGAGTTCGAACGCCTTCTAGGTGTTTGATGAGGCGCCTCCGTGGATCACAGGAGTCTCGTTTGGGGTTGGATTCAAGGGGATGGGGCAGATTCTTCTTCTTCTCCTATTTGAGCTCTTATGTCGCTGTGTGTAGTAACACCTTCAAGGTGTTCGATGCTTTGCTACAGTAAATTCAAGCCTCTACTTGGACACTCGAATCAAGAGCTGGAGCTTTTGGTTAGTCTCCTTGGTGTAGCAGAGATGAGCAGGGTCTGTAATCTGGTGGTTGTTGATTGATGAAGAGGGGTTGGACATCTACCTAGAATCCACATCTTCAGGGAATGAATCAAACGCCAGTGGAGGGAAGGCAGTGCCCAGCTCAAGGACATTTTTTGATGGTCAGCTTATGGACGGATTCTGTTGCTTTCTCTTTTGCATCTCGGTGGTTTATTACTACGGTTTGGAGGCTCCGTTTGGGGTTTGTGCTCTTCATGGATCCCCGGGATAGTTGGCTAAGAAAGTTGATACTCTATGGCTAAACCCAAGCAGGGTGGTTGGTGATTGTCTTTGATGAGTTGTGGTTTCTTTTTATGGGTACGCTGAATGTATGTAATCATGACTCGTTATAGTCTTTCTGTTGGCTGGAGTGCTAGGGTCAAGCCGATAATTTGTTAAGTTTTCTTAGCATCTTAGTTCCTTTTAGTGATGTCAAATCCCCCTGCGTGGGGTAAAGACCCTTGGATATTTTGTTTAATTCTGTTTGATGTAATGGGGTACCTAGTGCCCAAAGTTTTGGTAATACTAACAACACGCATTTTTGACCGACCAAAAAAAGATAAGAAACAAATCAAATAAATGGAGTTTCAGTGGGGACCCGCAAGATCATTGCTTTTGTAATACAATGACAAGAACCAAATTAGATAGATAAGTACAGACATCCAAAAAATTGCTCCTACAGACGGCATCAATGTACTTAACCATGCACACAAACATCCACTAAGTATTTAAAAATGTGAGATTTTACTATTCTAAAAATTGCCATAAGCTTGAGCATACTTGGAAAAAATATTATTTTGATTTTAATTCTGGGATCTTGAACCAACTGTGAGTTAACGGGGTCTATCATATCCAGTATAAAGAAGATTCTATATTTGCTAGCACCCTTTCCCATGTAAGGTTGAGGATAGCTCGATGGAGTTATGGAGTTTGAGGAATATCGACGGCCTGATGTAAAGGTTGATTCGTGCAAGGATATTATAGTGCTACATGCTGGTTGAAGCCATGAGATGAGAATGTCAAGCTATGATAGTAGGTGACGCTGCCTTGTTCCAATGCTTCCAATGCCGCCAGGTGAAGATTGTCAAATACTAGTCACCAAGTGGCCACCGAGTATCAAAACCGTGTTGGTGATAAATAGTCATTACGATTGGTAGTAGTGGCAGCAGTAGGAAACTTTGTGGCCGCCGTATAAAGTAAGGTATAAGTGGTTTGCATGTTTTCTAGTGGTTGTAGTTCAATAATCAAATGTTATTGTATTGTTGTCAATTGTGCCTACTTTCTTTTTGTCTGAAACCATTCTATATCTCTTCAATTCTGGTGCTTACATGACTTAGAAAATATGATGTTCAATACGCGAATTGCTGAACATACAGTTTAGCAAGGAGAAAACTGAATGCAGAAATTAATAAATCTATCTACCTGAACAATGTTTTTGCCTATGCAATTAAACTCCTTCAATTTATTTAACTTTTTGGGAAGGTAGAAATTGTTAATTAGGTGAGCGCAGGAGGTGGTGACCTTTACGTGAGATATCTGCAGGATCACTGATGGAGAGATGAGTTAAATGACCGTGTAGCAGTCTATTTAGTTACAAATAGGAGCACGCATGAAGTAATGACTCAAGTTAACGAAGGGAGAAGGTCATGAAGACAAAAGCATCAATAAGATTCGCATTTGAATTTGAAGAAGATCGCAGCGAACTACAGGAACGGAGCAGTGATCTCTTCCCTTACTATAAAGACGATGCCAAACGTGTCATGTGCTACAATGCTATTCATGTACAAGTGTGGTTCTAGGGCGTTGGGGTTTCTTGGCACCATGGAAATGTGAGAAAAAGTATAAAACGTGGGAGTGTTATAAACTGCTGTTGTCAAGTTATAATGGGTTTCCATTTTCAGGATAGAGAGATAATAGGAGTGATAATAGGAGTAGACAGGGGAGGGAGTTAAGAAGTTGGTGAGATAGAATCGAGGGGGAGAGGAGTTCACTGGAGAAAAATCATAAAAGAGATGATCACGTTGAGATGGCAGTTATAAATGATCCGAACATGGAGGGGAGGTGAGCCATAGAGAGAACGATAGTGGGGGTGAGAGTTGAGACTTTTATGGAACCGTCTTAGAGGGGAGATGGGACCGTGGAGATGTGTTGCATGTTGGCAACATTGTATTTTGAAGAAAAAAGGGTAAAAAAAGGAATAAAATCCTTGAAAAAGGAGAAAAGAGAGAGAATTAAGGAGAGTAGAATTTCAAAATTTTTGAAGTCTGATTGGCTGGTGGTATTGTTGTAATTTGTAGAAAGTACTCACTCTTTTTATAGTAGTATAGATTATACATTTAGACATGTCATTTCATATTCTGTAACGCTTATATAATTTTACATATCAAATATATCATAAATGTTTATCTATATTAATCTATTAAAAATCGTAAAATGGTGTATATTGTCTTTCACATACCGCTATACTCTAAGCAATACCCTCTCGGCTCATACACCACACCGCTTTTCAGACGCATGTTCAGATGTAACCTTTCCTTTAATTTTAAATCTTGCAAGCATGGTCGGAGTATGAAGTCCCATATTGCTAATCCTAAACCTTGAGGAAACTTGCATTGAGTTAAGAAGTGTCCAACTTGACCTATTGATTTAAGGTTAGACCTCTTTAACGTGGTATTGGAGCCTTGATTCTTATTAAGACTCATTGACACTTTAGGCTATTCCACCAAATCCTCTCTCCACCCACAAATCCTCTACACTCCACCCACATTTACATGCACCCTTTCCTGGTTATGTCCCACTTCATTAGATATCTGGACCCTCTAACGAGGACAGAGTACATTTTTTACCATCAAGAGAAAATATCTAATGAAGACCATGTATTGTACAATAGGTGAAGTCAGAAAGATCTTACTATTGCATATGCACATCATTTATCATGAAAAAATAGATAATTTATTATAGAACTTGGAAATCCCCACCTTTGACCTACATATATTTAGACTGAACCTCTTTATCAAGGATAAATCACATTTCTTTGTTCTCAAGGAAAGACTTTACCGCTGTAGATAAGTTAAGACACAAGATCTTATTTCATATCATTGTAGACTAAGTCCTTACTACCCCTAACTTTTATGTATAAATTAGGGGCAACTTGAAGCATCATTACATGTATGTCAACTTATATATGTAGGAGCACAGGATTCCCAAAGGTTATATCATCTCAACAATATGCACAAACATAAGGTTGACCAAGTCGATCATACGCCTTAGTTTCTAAAACTACAAAATAACAAGTTCGCGGTCAAATCTTAATTTTTTTTGGTCCATCTTAATTACCAAGACAATAGAAGTGTTTCAAATAATACAAGGAATATAGACGGCATACATATTTAAACTTTGCATTTTAGAGGAGTCATAATTGAGAAGAAATACCTGGGCACGCCATTTTCTTGTAGCCATATGTAAAGCTGTATTCCCCTTTTTGTCTCGTGTATTGAGGATTGAAATATCTGCAGATAACATTTCCTCAACAACATTTGGATTCCTCCCTTTAACGGCCATATGAAGTGCAGTTTGACCCTTCTTATCTAGAATTGAAACGATACGCGGATCTTTGTCAATGAGTATATTTACAATGTCCATAAGGCCTGAACGTGCAGCTGTATGCAATGCAGTTTTCCCATTTTTCCGTACAATACTAATAGTGCTGGCATCCACATCTAATATTGCATTCACCACGTCTATATGACCTTTAACAGCAGCAGAATAGAGAGGGCTCATATTCATTGGGTCACATACTTTGCAAATCCCAGGCCAGCGGATCAGAGATTCTCTTACGATATCTACAAGAACAAGAAACCAGTTTTTGAAAAATCACAAAAGGTTTTATGTTTGATCTGAAATACTCAGTTCATAAAATCTCTGGAAGGCAACATTTATTAAGTGACAAATGCCCACATTATGTTCAAAGCAATCCATGTGAAACATTTTCAATGTGGGATTGGAAACACTTACTGATTTATGTTCTTAACAAATAGAGAAAGCAGTGTGATTGTTGCATGCACAAGTAATTCATGCTCCCCTACAGATAGACTAGATATATGAGTTCAAACCCATACATGAGACTAGTCTTAATAATGATGTAAACACATAACTACCACGTAACACCCCACTCCATGCTAAAACATGGGAGAAACTTAAGCCCAACTTGGAAATACAATGCCATCTGTTGGTGGTACTTCTCAGACAAGGGGCATGTAGGCATGCACACCCTAGTAACAAAAGTCCTCGACTTTTAAGGAAAAAGTCATGATTTTTTACGACTTTTGTTTCAGCGGAATATCTTCCCAATTAAATCATAGGTCAGGTTTTTCAAGATTTTAATGAATTTACACGATTTATCACTGACATTCACGTTTTTACAATTTTGTTGATATAAAACGCTTTTCAAAGTTAACTTCCATGTTAAGTTTTTCAAACAAGTTTTGTGGTTGTTATAACCTGGCTTTTCCCATCTAATTATATAAATAAAGTGCAATTACTTGAATAAATGGGACAAATTAAAATTTGGTTTTTTTGTTTTGAAAGTATGGTTTTCTTCCCTTTGTTGTGAATTTCGTGATTTCTACTTTTTTTGTTAATCCAATAATGGATATAAGGGAAAGGGAGAGAAGTATAGAGAGGATGGGAACTGTATATTCGATGATTAAAATGGGGTAAAATACAGTTTCTTATATAGGAGAAGAGAGGAGAGACTAAAACAGAGATGAGCAATATGGGACTAAACTACTGAAGTAAAAACATAAGTGAGGCACATGACACTCAGTAAAACATAACACATCTCTATACTCCCCCTCAAGCTGGAGCGTAGATGTCGAACATGCCCAGTTTGTCCACTAGAGTCTGAAAACGAGCTTTTGGAAGAATTTTGGTGAAGATGACCACTACTTGCTTGTCAATGTTGACTGCTGAGATATGGACTGCAAATGCGGCCAGAAAGAACTATCTCACGAACAAAGTGACAGTCGACATCAATATCTTTTGTCCTCTCATAAAATGTGGGGTTGCTCGCAATAAAAATGGAGGCCATGTTGTCACAAAACATCGGTATAGGGCTGGAATAAGATATGTCAAACTCCTCGAGAAGACTCTAAACCCACAGAAGTTCACATGCAGTATGAGCCATGGCTCGATATTCTGCCTTTGCACTGGATCTGACTACGACAGTCTGCTTTTTGCTTCACCGGGTAACTAGATTTCCGCCCACAAATGTACAATAGCCCAATGTTGACTTACGATCAGAGCGACTTCCTGCATAGTCAAGAATCTGAAAAACCAGAGAGATTACAGTGGTCATGCTTCTTATATAACAAGCCTTTGCCTGGAGAGCTTTTGAGATAGCGCAGAATGTGACATACAGCATCCCAATGACACTCTCGTGGTTTATAAAGATACCTCTTGATGAATCCTACAGCGGCAGTGAGGTCAGCTCTTGTGACCGTAAGATAAATAAGCTTGCCAACCAGCCTTCTGAACTGGTGGTGATCAGCATGAGGGGAGTTTTCATCGTGCCAATCCATATTTGGGTCAAGAGGGGTGTTGGCTGGTTTACAGCCAAGCATACCAGTTTCCTGCAAGAGATCAAGTACATATTTTTGTTGAGAGAGACACAACCCTACAGATGATCTGGATACCTCGATGCCTAAGAATATCTCAGCTTTCCGAGATCTTTGGTGATAAAAAGCTTTTCTAAGTAGGTTTTAGTTGTCTGTATGCCCAAGGTATCATTGCCAGATAAAATAATATCGTCAACATAGACAATAAGAATGACTAGTCTAGCCACTGTTTTGCGGATAAAAACTAAATGATCAGAGTGGGAACGACGAAAGCCAAAAGTAACTAAGATCTAACTGAGTTTGTCGAACCAAGCACACAGGCTCTGTTTGAGACCGTAGATGGCCTGTTTTAGCTTACAAACCATTGAGGCAGACTCCCCCTCAGCAACGTATCCCGATGGTTGCTCCATGTAAACTTCCTCCTGTAGATCTCCATAAAGATGCATTTTTAACATCCAACTGAAATAGAGGTCATTTTTTGTTGACAGGAACAGAAATCAGAATGTGAATAGAATTTAACCATGCTACTGGAGAAAAGGTTTCACAATAGTCCACACCATATGTTTGTGTATACCCCTTTGCCACAAGACGATCTTTCAGGCGCTCAATTGTACCGTCAGGTTGATACTTAACGGTGAAGACCCAACGACATCCAACAGTAGGGCAGGAAGGAGGACGGTCCACTAGTTCCCACGTCTTGCGATCACATAGTGCCTACATTTCATGATCCATCGCCTGTTTCCATGCAAGAATAAGAAGAGCTTATGCAGTAGTTTTTGGAATAGTGACGGCAGAAATCGTAGAAGTGAAGCATGCAAAACTGTTATTCGGGTTAGCAGATGAGCAGAAATGACAAAGGATGTTTGGTGCAGGAACGAACACCTTTGCACTGACTGATCGGCAGGTGTAAGTCAGAAGTTACCTCAGTGATTGTATGATCATCCGCAGACACAGGAATTGGTTGTAGAGGGGTCATGGAATGAGTGCTTGTCTTGGTTCGTCGTTTGTATACTTGCAAAGGGCGATCTTCAGGCAGGTCAGAAGATGGCAAAACCTCAACAACATCTGGCAGTGGCGTCGGTGCCAACATATCACTGGAGAGTGATGCACCATCATCAGAGAAATATGGCATATGCTCAAAAAAGATCACATCCGCACTGACAAACCATTGCTTTAGAACAGGATCAAAGCAGTGATAACCTATCTGGGTTCCAGAATATCCGAAAAAGATGCATTTAGTGGGGCGAGGATCAAGTTTTGTTAGCCCTAGGCGTAGATTTTTGACAAAATAGGTACACCCGAAAATACGAGGGGGAACAGAGAATAGATGAGCTTCAGGAAAGAGAACGGTATAAGGTATGTGATTGTGTAAAACAGAGGATGGCATACGATTGATAAGATAGCATGTCGTAGAAACAGCTTCAGGCCAGAACCGGTGAGGTACTTTACAATGAAGAAGTAGAGTGCGAGCAACCTCTAACAAGTGGCGATTTTTACGTTCAGCAACGCCATTCTGTTGTGGAGTGTAGGGGCAAGTAGTTTGATGGATGGTGTCACGAACAGAACAAAAAGGTGACAGACTTTTGCATAAACTCAAGAGCATTATCGGTACGAAAAATCTTAATGGGCTTGTTGAACTGGGTCTGTATTTCAAAAAAGAAAATATTGATATTATCCAAAACAGTGCTGCGATCCTTCAGTTAAAAAAGCCAAGTAGCACGGGAATAATCATCAATAAAAGTCAGAAAGTATTTAACTCCAGAGTGACTAGGAACAGAACACGGTCCCTAGATGTCCGTGTGAACAATGTCAAAAAGTGCTTTACAATCAATTTCATTTTTAGTGGGAAATACAGATCGCGTTTGTTTACTCAATAGACAAGATGCACAAGAAAATGTTTATTCAGCAGAAGGATGACCAAGCGGGTAGTGCCAGTGGAACCCTGTGACTGATGTAGATAGAAGAGCAGACGCTGCAGGTGGTCCATCCAAATAGTAGAGTCTGTATGGTCCTGCATGGCCCGAACCAATCCTCGTCTTCGTGCAGAGATCCTTCAAAACACAACCAGAAGGATCAAATTTAATGGAGCACTAAAGTTGTTTTACAGTTCTACTGACAGAAGTAAATTAACAGGAAATTACAGGATGTATAAAACAGATTGTAGGTTCAACTTTTGAGGCAAGGGAATAGTGTCGAGGCCGTGAACAGGAGTCTTAGAGCCATTTGCAACAGTGACAGACGGAATATTGATGGTTTTAGTCAAAGCAGAAAATAAGTTGATGTCGTCAACCATATGGACAGACGCACCAGAATCAATACACCATTTATTGTTACCAGCAGAAGGAGAGACAAGCATGGTGGAGAAACCAGCAGTAGATGTAGAAAGAAGTTGAGTCATGCGCTCTTAGAAAAATTTCTCGAACTCCGAGCGAAGCCACTCAATAGACGGCATAGCAGATGGCTGGTCGGATGCAGTATCAGTGGAGGTCTCTGTAGAAGCTTGGTTCGCCCAGGCCGATTTACCGTGCTTGATCCAGCACCGACCTTAGTTGTGAGGGCCAACAGCTTGACCTCGACCAGGAGTAGTAGAAGAACTGCGTCCACCAGTAGGAGGCAGACGTCCTCCACGACCACGGCCTCGACCTCGGCCACGTCCAGATTCATTAGTGCGAACGGCCAGAGCAGGATGCTCAATAGCACGGGTTGAGGTCATCGACGAAAGTCTTTGAACACGTTTAAGGACATCGCAGAGAGTAGGCAGAGGGTCACCAGACAGAATTTGATCGACCACGCCAGAGAAGGAAGCAGGAAGAGCAGCTAGAAATTGGATCAATTGGAGTTCATTGCGCTGTTTCTGGGCTTCTTTGATGTCGGCCGTCAAGGGGTGATGAATTTCATACTCAATCCAGAGCAGAGCACTAGTTGTAGAAGTCATCCACAGAAGTGTCAGAAGAAAACTCCTTGGCCAAGGTTTTGAAAATTTTAAAACACACTTAGGATTTTGCTGATGAGAATAGACGTGAGATAGCTGATCCCACATGGCCTTAGCATCATTAAGACATAACAAGGATTGACTGATTCGCGGCTCAGTGCTATTAAGAAGCCAGGACATGACACCAGGATCGTCTTTGGACCATTGTGCATAGGTTTGTTTGCTTTTTTTATCCGCAGTAGCAGCAGGGGCAGCAAGACAATCAGTAGTGAGGTGTGAATAACGGCCTTGTGCCTTGACGTATAGAACAAAGGACGCCGACCAGAGATGATAGTTGGAGCCATGGAGTTTGACTGTGGTAACACACAGAGAACGAGGCAGCTCAACAGAGGCCATGATGAGCAGCGAAGGAGCAGCGAGAAAATGGGCGGCGCAACAGCAGCAGTCAGCAGATAAGGAACCCGCTATGGGGCAGTAGAGCAGCACCAGAGATCTGAAACATCAGATCAGAAGAGACCCGCTACGGGCAGATAGACCGATAAAGGAACCTACGCCGTTATGAGGAAGATCAAGATTCCGTCATGAGGCGCAGGCAGAGGAACCCAAAGAGTTGGAGAGACTCTCAATGTGCAAGAGCTATGGCTATCCGGAAAACGTCAAGCACGTAAAGAGGTGAAGAAAGGAGAGAGGTATTAGAGGAGCAGAGGGAGAGTGTGAGGGTAGCAGGATTAGGAGGAGAAAGTGGCGCCAAGAAGCGGGGGAGGGTTGCAGCGGTCGGAGGGGTTGTTGTGGCGGCGAGCTGGAGGGGGCGACGGCGGGGGGGAGGTCTAGGGCATGGGGGTAGGGTGGGAATTTGCACAGAAAAAAAATCGAACCTGCTCTTGATACCATATAGAGATAATGGGAATTGTATATTCGATGATTAATAAGGTGTACAATACAGTTTCTTATATAGAAGAGAGGAGAGACTAAAATAGAGATGAACAATATGGGACTAAACTACTGAAGTAAAAACATAAGTGAGGCACATGCTAGGCACACGACACTCAGTAAAACATAATATATCTCTATAAGGAAATCCAATATTAAGAAAAAGACAAAAGATAATGGATAATAAGTAATATACTTATGAGAACTGTGGAATTCTCTAGAAAGTGGTATGGCTGACCACTAATGGTGAGATTTCGGTTTCACATAGTTTCTAATAAGAAAGGTTATCAAAATAAAAGATATGGAAAAGATAAGAAAGAGAAAAGGATTTAATTAATGCTTAATATATGCCTTATAAGAAGACTTGGATGTTAAGAAAAACATCTTTTCTTTTTGAGTTTTGGACTCAAACTTTGTACATAGATAGATAATGTCATTATAATTTTCCCTTAAAATTTGGGATCAAAAGGATTAATAGAAAAGAGTTATGGATTTTTCTAGAATCCCTAAAGTGAGGATTTACATTAAATGTCATGATATATTTTCGATTCAGAATTTCCTTTTTTTTCAGCCCTTTGTTCTTGCGCACGGCCTAAGGACCGTTGGATCTCGGTGATTTGCTTGTCACCTACCTCAGTCGGATAAGGAAACAAGAACACGGATTCGCTAGCTTTCCAAGCCGATTTTTAACGAGTTAATGCACGAGCAAGCAATGAAACTTGCCCTCTGTCTTCGTGAGAACAAGACGAAGCTACCTACCCTAAGTTTAACCGGGTTTTGAGACTTCTAGGGGTTTCGCACAATCCACCTCCACAAGACAACCCTACCGATATAGGAGGGTATAAATAGGGGACCCTAGACCCTCTATGAAATCTAAATTGTCTCCAAAGCTTCGACCGAGTCCCGCAATCGTTTCCCAAGTCTCAATTGCGCTGCTAGCCTCGACCTCCACCTCTACCCCATCCTGTTATCTCATTAGAGTTCCCTTTTGTCATCCCGGCGACTCCGACCCTCGTCAGAAGAATTGAAGGTACCAGTGAATTTTTGGGAGTGTGGCGGAGGTGAAGTCGGCTTTGATAACCGCGCTAGTGATCTAGTTGTCGAGGTCAACATCAACGTTGATAGCCCTGATTTGCTCGCGAACCAACAGAGCTTGAAGACGACGGGTTGGCGTTTTACTCTTCTGCCCTCGCCCCTCTTCTGATCAGATAAGGGCACTCCCGTCTTTTCCTCCTTTTTCTCGGCTAACCAGCTTAGTTGCCACGCTGGCGGGCCGCTTACTTGGCAAAATTTGGTTGGCCAGCCCAGCCGAGTTGGCAAGGCGGGACCTGAGTTCCTTGCCTAGGTGGCAGGCCCCTATTGGTCTAAATAGGGGTGAAAACGGTGTGGGTATGGTGTGGGTCTGGCCATACTCATACCCATTTAATTTCGCGGGTACGGTTCCGGTTCTGGACCCGCACCAATTAAAATCTAGACCCGCACCATACTCGTACCCGTAATAGAAGTGGGTTTGCGGTGCGGGTACGAGGGTAAGTGGTTCAATATAAACATTAATATTTTTTATGTAAGAAAGTTTATGACTATATTCTAAATATTCTTACTATTATTTAGGATATAAAAGTGCAATAGTTACATTAAACAATGTAATATTTTGTAGATTGAAGATTAGTTGAATTAATTCTTTACATATTTGTAGTCATCGTCATAGTGTTTTAATAATTTAGCATATCACATAACTAATTTGATTTTAAGGTTACATGTGTTGCTCATGTTTGCAACTAGAATAGTTCATTCTCAATTAGATGACTAGTCTTAACCTTATTATAATTAGAGTAATATGTAACATGAAGTATTATATTAATCATACTAAGTAGAGTATGATATAATAACATATTATTAAAGTATTTATTTATGTATAGCGGGTCTGCGGGTCTGGGTCCAAGCATACCCATTAGTGGACCCGCTTATATGCGGGTCCACGAGTATGCGAGTCCACGGTTTTGCGGGTCCAAAAATTTAGATCTGTGACGGGTTTTTAAGGGTCCGGATTTGCGGGTCTACCCGTACCCATTTACAACCCTAGGTCTAAATGTTTTATTTTTGTAAAAATCGTAGTAATTACTGGGATAATCGGATTATGATGAGTAATATATGAATCTTACTCAGAAAAATACGAGAAACGCAACAAAAATATAATCAAAATCTAAATATGCCTCTAGTTCAAAAAGTACCCAAAGATTCCATCTTTAATGTGTTTAATGCATTAGGACCCTAAATTCTAAGTTAAATAATGAATCAGGGTTTCCTTGAGATTAAAAGTGCAAGCAATGTTAAGATTAGGGTTTGTAAACCAATAAGAGTCTAAAAAGTGATAATTAGGGTTTGGGAAGCCAAAACCTTAATGAGACCCTAAGTTGACCCTAAAAACCCTAATTTGGACCCCAAGTCAGTCTTAATGATGAATTTTAGATAAAATAAAAATGCATGGGTATTGTGCTTTCATTTCAGGGTAGTTGCTTGATTGATTGCATTGATTGCCTTTTTGTTGGGACATCAACTAATCCTGACAAAGATATGTGGTTAGGCTTAAGACTACCCGTACTAGTTTGCCGACGTTTTCTTATGATTGTCGAATGGATTGCAAATAAATACTTGCTTGTCTATTTATTTCCTGCAAAACCTTAATGAGACCCTACGTTGACCCTAAAAACCCTAACTTGAACCCCAAGTCAGTCTTAATGGTGAATTTTAGATAAAATAAAAATACATGGGTATTGTGCTTTCATTTCAGGGTAGTTGCTTGATTGATTGCATTGATTGCCTTTTTGCTGGGACATCAACTACTACTGACAAAGGTATGTGGTTACGCCTAAGACTACTCGTACTAGTTTGCCGACATTTTTCGAGGATTGTCGAATGAATTGCAAATAAATACTTGTCTATTTATTTCCTGCAAGCTGTAAAGTCACTATGGATATCACATTATATGCTTATAACTTGCTCGAACCCCTCATACCAATTCTGAAAGTCTGAGAATATTGAGAGTGACCACACCACAGATTTGGAAGGTCATATGAGGCACCTAACTCCAGATTGAGGAGGTGGCCTACCAACATGGCACCTAGCTCCAGATTGAGAAGGTGGCTTAACGTCCACTGCAGGGCATGGCACCTAGCTCCAGATTGAGAAGGTGGCTTAACGTCCACTGCAGGGACAAGACCCTAAAAGGGTATCCCGAAGGTTGAGTAAAACGGGTTGAGAAGTTATGATGAAAATGTTAATTTTGATTATACAACCATAATTGTTGTGAATATGTTGTTACAACTACATGTGAATATTTTGTTTCCCCCACATACCAGTACAACTTGTTATACTGACTGAGTTTTGATTTCTCGGCGTTTTAGGATAATATGTTGTCATTTCTGGAAGTATAATGGAACATGGGCATCCAGAGAAGAAGGCACCAAAAGAAAGAAGTAATGTAATTCTAGAGGATTTAGTTAGTTAAGAGTTCTTTTCCTGTTGTAAACTTTAGAAATCCATATCTTGTAAAACCATGGTGGAGAATTTATATCTTGTACCAAATTTATTTCAAGATAGTGAGAATTTATTAATTATTTCTGGTTATTCGATAAACCTCGATCATGTATTTATGGTAATTGCCCTTACCCTCTCGGTCCGCCTGAATAGGGGATAACGGGGGAGGGGGTCATTACAGTGACACTCATATAATGTGTCCTAACTGATTGCAATATCACACGCCCCCCTCTCCCTTTTCTACACTACAATCGTAAAGGATTGTTCTCTCTATCTTGCAAAACAATAGTCTCTTCCATAATTATGGGACCTTCTACTCCGCCTATGTTTTTGTACATTCTATGCAAATGTAGCCATTCCTAAGATTGGGTTAAGGAGGAGAGGAGGGTTGGTGGTAGGTTAACAGTCAGCGACAAAATTTTGTCACTCTTTTTGTGACATGGATCCTTATAAATTTTGGAGTGTCCCTACCCAGTGATGCGCTACATCAACATCTGGGTGGAGTGAAAAAATATGCAAGGGGTTTTAACACAGCGGCACCCGGTTGTGTTGAAGAAGAAGCAAGGGTTTCCACACCTTGCATGGGTGTAAGTAAAGAAGCTAGTCACGCTGCATTATTGCCTGGATGTAGTGAAAAATGTGCAAGGACAGTCTTTTTGAAGGAGACAGGTAAAAAAGCAAGTTCAACAAAAACATATTAGAATGGAATCCTAGAATATTGATTCTTCAATAGGAAAGTCTTTAGAGATAGTGGATACCATGTTCAGAAGAAAAGTTAACAATGTTTGCTTGCAGGAAATCAAGTGAATAGGGGAACGATGCAGAGAGATTGGAGATACAGGGTACAAATTTGGTATAGAGGTATTGACAGACATAGAAATAGCATTAGAATTATTGTTAATAAAATGTTAACAGATGATGTCGTCAAGATCACATGGATAGGTGATAGAATCATAGTTGTCAAGGTTGTTCTTGGGTGAAAGATTTTTTATATTATTAGCGCTTATGCCCCCCAAGTTGGCCTAAGCGAGGAGGCAAAGTAGGATTTTTGGGATAGCATGGATGAACCAATGCAAGGAATACTGATAGAGGAGAAGATCGTTATTAGGAGTGACTTAAATGGCCATGTAGGAGTAGCAATATTGGATAAGAGAGAGTTCATGGAGGTTTTAGATATGACAGCAAAAATGGAGAAGAGAGGATTTTAAATTTTGCAGTTGCTTCTGATATGATCACGGCAACTACACATTTCAAAAAAAGAGATCCTCATATTATTACTTTCAAGAGTGGGCAGAATTGTAGCCAAATTGATTACTTCCTTACACGAGGGTTGGATCGAAAAATATGCAAGGATTGTAAAGTGACCCCTGGGGAAGAACTCAATACCCAACATATGTTGGTGGTTTTGGATGTGAATATGGAGATCTTCAAATGTAAGCATAACAAAATTTGAGATAGAAGGATCAAATGATGGAATCTTCAAGGAGAAAAGAAATTGACACTTAATGATAAACTTAATAGGGAGAGAACTTGGAACTTGGAGTTTGATGTTAACTCTGCGGCAAAGTATGAGCTCATGCATAATAGAAATTGCCAAAGAGGTTTTGGGAAAGTCCAAAGGAGATAGGCCTCCACAAAAAGAGAGTTGGTGGTGGAATGGTGAACAAAAGGATAAACTCAAAAAGGAGATCTATAGGAGTTTGTCCAAATCTAGAGTTGATGCAGCTTTTCAAAGATACAAACAAGCGAAGACAGAAGCTAAGAAAGCAATTCAAGAGGCAAGATCCAGATATTTTGATGAGATATATAAGAAATTGGACACTAGAGAAGGAAAAAAATATTTATAAAATGGCTCGTATAAGAGAAAGGAAAGGAAGAGACTTGAGTCGAGTAAAGTGCATTAAAAATGAAGATGGCAGAGTGTTGGTGAAGGATGACGATATAAACAACCGATGGAGAAACTATTTTCATAAGCTTTTCAATGGAGAAACTATGAATAATGTAAGAGACTCAGGTGATATGAATGCAAGAGATATCACCTATAACGACGAGTTTCACTATATGAATTCATGAATGCTTTGAAAAAGATAAAAATAAAAAAGGCATGCGGTCCAGAAGGTAAAAAAGGCAAGTGGTCCAGAAGGTATTCCCAATGATATATGGAAGAGTATGGGGGATGAAGAGCTATGTGGTTAACAAATTTCTTTAACAAGATTACAAAGATAAAGAAGATGTCGGATGAATAAAGAAATAGCATTATAGTCTCGATCTGCAAGAACAAATGAGATGTTCAAAGTTGCACAAACAACAGAGGTATCAAGTTGATGAGTCACACTATGAAGCTCTCGGAGAGGAATATTGCAAAGGCTAAGATCGATAACACAGATATCAGACAACCGGTTTGGCTTTATGTCGGGAGTATCAACAACAATACATGTTATTTTTCTAATAAGGAGGCCTATGGAGAAGTACAAAGAAAACAAAAGAGATCTTCATATGGTGTTTATTGATCTGCAAAAGGCCTATGATCGAGTACCCAGGGAAGTGTTATGGAGGGTTTTGTATAAAAAGGGTGTGTTTATCCAATACATTGACATGATAAAGACGTGTATGATGACTCAACTGCAAGTGCTAGGACTCCTAAAGGAAAGACAAACTTTTCCTATCCCCGTTGGGGTACATCAAGGATCGACACTCAGTCCATATCTATTTGATCTTGTTATGGATGAGTTGACAAAGCATGTTCAAGATAATATCCCTTGGTGTATGTTATTTGATAATGATATTGTGTTGATGAAAGAAAAGATATATGAATGATATAGTTGAACTTTAGAGAAATGTGTTGCAATCTAATAGATTTATGATTAATAGAAGTAAAACTGAATATATGCATTGCAATTTTAGCCAATCTAGAATTGTGCATGTTGGGGTCAAGTTGGATGAAATGGATTTACCGATATGTGATAAGTTTTGTTACTTGGGCTCTATTAATGAAAGGGAGGGAGGTTCAAGATGATGTTTGTCACAGGGTAACAACAGGATAGTTGAAGTGGAGTGCAACTGAAATAGTATGTGACCAGTAGATCCCTCTCATATTAAAGAGCAAGTTTTATAGAACAGTTATATGGCCAGTCATGCTATATGGGAGTGAATGTTGGGCAGTAAAGAAACAAGGTCTCAACGAGAAGAATGCGGCCAAAATGTGTAGCCAATCTAGAATTGTGAATGTCGGGGTCAAGTTAGATGAAATGGATTTACCAAAATGTGATAAGTTTTGTTACTTGGGCTCTATTAATGAAAGAGAGGGTGAGGTTTAAGATGATGTTTGTCACAGGATAACAGCAGGATAGTTGAAGTGGAGGAGTGCAACTGAAATAGTATGTGACCAGTAGATCCCTCTCATATTAAAGAACAAGTTTTATAGAACAACAGTTATATGGCCAGCCATTCTATATGGGAGTGAATGCAAGGTCTTAACAAGATGAATGTGGCCAAAATGTGTATGCTAAGATGGATTTTGGGAAGACAAGGAAAGCTCGTTTGAGGAATGACTACATCAGAAACAAAGTCGGGTGGTGAGCATCGAGGACAAGTTGCGTGAAGGCCATCTAAGATGGTATGGACATGTGCACTGTAGACCGATGAATGCACCTATTCAAAGTAAGTTTATTGAGTAAAGCACAACTAAAAGAAACAGAGGCAGACCTAAATAAATTTGGGAAGAGCTCATAAAGATAAATTTTGAATTTTTACATCTTGGTCAGAGTATATGATCCATAACAAAACTGATTGGAAAAGAAGGATACATGTAGCAAACCCCAACATGGTGGGGATTGAGGCTTAGATGATGATAATGATGATAATTATGGGACCTTCCATGTTATACAAATACATCTATATCTAGATCCATACAGATATATTATATTCATAAAAACGCGTGTGGATAAGCGTGCGTACAGATATATTATATTCATAAATACACACAATCTGTATATCTGACTTATACTGTTTTTCTCTGAATTGTTGGCCTAACTTTAACGTTTTTCCCAATTTTTCCAATTACGACATTTCAAGCAAGCCAAAAAACTGTTGAAACCCAAATTTTTCACTACGGCATGCATGGGAAGGGCATCCTAGGTGTTCATGATTAGTCAAGTTTTATATACAAGATGTACATCCTCTTTACATATAGAACCAAATATTGTCGTTAAATATGTGTGGCATTGTAATGTCAAGTAGATGTGGGATGAAATGAAATAGTTTTACACACATGAGGACAATTGTCTTCATGTGGGTAAAGCTATTTCATTTCACCCACATCTTTTTGGAATTACAATGCCACATACAGTTGTGGTGATATCTAGTTCCATGCAGTTCCAGAGACATGATAGGACCATTGTTGTACAGGTGGCGCCTAAGCGAGCGTGGGCAGCCCAGGAGCTCCCCCACCCTCCAAAACCCAGGCGCCCAGTCTCAATAGGCGTTTGGGCGGTCTGGCGGACTAGGCAGACCGCCTGGGCAGTTAATGGGCCTCTTACTTATTTCTTTTTTTTTCATTTTTCCTTAACGGTTCCACAATGCAGACGTTGTTGCTGCTCCACTTTATTTTCATTTTGTTAATCTAAGTTCATGTCAAATCTTGTTGTTACCTCACCATCCTCCTATTAGCATTGGCCATTTCTTTTTTTTTCCTTCTTGTTGCTTAATTGAGCGGCAAATTTGCTGCCCACCATTCTCCCATTACCTAGAAATTTTGTTTTTCTCTTCCTTGTGCATAACTAAACGGCAAAATTGCTTCCATGACTTAGTTGTTTTTTTTGCTCTATCTACTAGAAATATTGCTACTATATAAGGAGCTGCTCTAGGTTCATATGAAGCAATCGATCCACCAGCAGTAGATACATGTCCACAAATTTGCCCACTACCATAAGCAGGAGCAGTTGCAGAGGCAGAGGAAGGAACTGGACCAGGCCCAGTTGTAGATAGTTCGGTTCTACAACCTACAATATGAGATGCTACAGACCCGAGACTGACCATGAGACCCTACGAGTACCCTATCAGACCAGCCCCCTCCTATACTATAGTAGTTGAACCCCAATAACCCCCGTCCACTAGAATAGTGGTATTATAACTCCCAGCTATGGGAAAAATCCACTCCTATGGTTGGACGGAGACATGGCAACGATAGTAGTTGGACCACTGGTGAATTTGCACATATGTGCCTAAGCTTGTTTTTAGAATATAAGGACAGGCTCTCCACTAGTGAATTGAGGGATAGTCGATAAGCCCCTCTTGTTTAGGTTGTTCCTATCCATTTGGTATGTCCTACCACAGGGAGGGTCACCGTCTACAGAATCAAGAGAAATAGCTCCATGCTACTGGATGAATTTCTTATTCAATCATTCCTTAAACGAAGGGTATACTAATCAACAACATGGGAGAGCTCAAAGACCAATTGAAGAGTTTACCTGGATGAACCATTTGAACTAGTCAATTTCGAACGAGAACCCACCCTCGTGGGTGACTAGCTGAGGGTCCTAAGCCTTGTTTGATTTTAGAAAAATGGCATCCAAAGGTGCCTAGAGGACAGGCCAGACGCAATAGAGTGAGGACCCGGGAGCGGATTCCCCATCGGCAGGGGGACAGGAGACGGCCATCTCAAGGCAGATCACGACCTAGAGGCAAGACTAGCTCAAACCATCGAAATAGCCGGACTAGCTCAAACCATCTCTGACTCGGCCAATTGCAAATTCACTAAACTATTGAAATAGTCGGACTAGCTCAAACCACCTCTGGCTCGACCGCCTTATCATACCCGATCCAATTCCACTTCCTGCATCAATGATAGCAGGTCATATCCAACTGCTCTACAAATCTACAATTAGCTGGTTTTGTTTTTTTTCCTCTCCACCTAATAACAACGTTAATTATATATTTGTTGCATTCCACAAATATATACATGCTTGTATGATATATATATTTTGACATTGATTCATATAGGTTAGAATATAACTGTGTATATATGGTAATATGTATATAACTATATATAAAAACCTATAAATGAAAAAAAAACTAGGAATGCCTAGGTTGTCCGGACGTCCTTGGGCAATGCCTGGCCACCTGGACGCCTATACAACCAAGGATAGGATCTGGTTGTTTTCGGTGACCCATGTGTCATTGGGTCTGCTGGCGACTGCCCTTGTAGCGGGCCTATAGATGGGTGCTACTAGGGGTGGCAATTCGGGTTTTCGGATAATTTTTGGATCGATCGCGGGTTCAATATTCGGAATTCATGAAATTAAATATTATGATGGAATCTATGAAAAAAAATCGGGTCATTTCAGGTCGGGTCAAAAATTGTACTGTATCGGGCATGTAGGGTCATGATTTGCTAGCTCTAGGTGCTACCAATGGTGGCTGCCCTTTTGGCGGCATGTGGTAGTGTGGTGCCCACTTTTAGAGGGTTTGATTTTATATATAGTGATGTTGTGGTCCATTCAGGACAACAAGCTATGATAGTTTCAGATATTTTCTACCTTTGTGAGTGATTTTCCACATACGACTCAGTTATATCTTCTAAAAACTTGTGACCAGTTCCCTTAATTTGCAGATTTCAATAAAAGAGATCTTAGATCAATTTTCCACTTCCATTAGAAAAAATTAGCACTGACAATCCCTTAGGCCGTGTCATTGTTTTGTCCTAGTTCAGGGATAATTCATCAACGCTCTTGCGCTTACCCTTCCCGCAAAATGGAACTGTTGAGCATAAGCATAGTCATCTTCTTGACATTACATGCTCACTACCATTCATGCAAATCTTCCAAATAATCTTTAGTATGATGTTATCCTCGCAATTTTTTATCAATCATCAACCGTCCTCAATTCTCAAAAAGAAAAACTCCTTTTCGATCCTCTATTTGAAGAAACAATTGTTTCCTTTATCTCCTTGGGTTTTTGGTTGTCGCCTTCATTCAATCGTTTTAATCCCAAGGCGCTATGAAGCACGAATACAGACACGGATACAGATACGGATTCAGGTACGGATACAAGATACGAAGGTTTTTAAAATTTAGGATACGAGTACAGCCATTGATATGGCCAAAAAGTTGTTTTAAAATGATACACACACACATATATATAGGGCGAGTAACATATCTGGTGAGAGCATGAGAGGCATTTAAATAACTCTCCACATAGATCAATTTTTCATAATCCAACCGTACATATTACAAGTATACCTTAATATCTACCTTCTTATAAAATTTTATCACCATCCAATTTGTAGATCATTCACAACAACCATATATTTTTCGACGCTCTATATTGAATTTCAGGCTGACCGTTGGATGTAAAAAGTGTATATTGTACATATGGACATGTAAACAATGTCTGATTGCAATGATTTTTTGCAACAAGGTAAATGAAATGATGCTTATTCCATCTATACGGTTGGATTTTAAAAAATAGTTACTAATTTGTAGTTATTCAAATGCCTCTCATGTTCTCACAGTAGGATGTTTCTCACTGGATCGCTACCCTATATATATATATATATATATACATACATATATATACACATATATATACATATGTATATATGTATATATATATATACATATGTATATATGTATATATATATGTATATTAGTATATATATATATATATATATATATATATATATATATATATATGTGTGTATATATATGTGTGTGTATATATATATGTGTATATATATGTGTGTATATATATATATGTGTATATATATATATATATATATATATATATATATATATATGTATATATATATATGTTATTCATGAAAATGCCTATTAAGACCATCAAATTTCATTCAAAGATAAATATCAATGAAAATGGATCTTCCTGGACATGACATATTATGATCTTTGTTCGACCTCATGAACGACCTAGGTGTTCTATAGCGACTTTTGAGCAAATTTTGATCACAATGCATTGAATCTTCGCAAGTGTGTTTAGCCCTAGATATGATCCCATGTACTCTTTGTTAACATTGTTATAACAACAATCTTTATTGCCACCCTTTTAGGCTTCCAACATTATAATCACATATTTCTACAGAGGTACATGATCATCACACTCAGTTGCAAGATGTGTGCCCTACAATGGGAAAGATAAATATTGGATAGCAAAGATAGAATGATTCGCGCATATTGGATACTATGAGGCAGAAACAAAGATATACTTCAAGGGGGTGGAGTATATGACTCACATGAAGAGGAAAAAAAACTAAGAACTAGGTGACAAAAAGATCTGTAAATTTTGACATAAGTGAGACTATAAAACATATTATTCATCTACTTCATATGGCCATTGTCATACATCCGATCTGTAGTCTAGAATGGGTTTATTTTAATAACAACTACGTTTGTAAAATAGTGCAGCTACAGATTTATTGTTAACACTGAACATGATTTCAATGTAATTCAAACTTCTTGTGAACCAAAGAATTCTAGAAAAGTTTAGAACATTAACATACCAGAATAGTTTCAAGAAGTTGGAACTAAAAGTAAATAATAGGCACATATTGATAATATAAAAAATTATAAAAAATATCGGACTAGCAGTTCCAACAGGCACAGACTGACAAATGAAATCAGATTTATGTTTATGTCTCTATAAAAATAAATAGGGCAATATCCACAAAGTAGCCAAGATGTATCCACAAAGTATCACTCTTTAAAAAGTAAAAAACAAATATGGGATATCATTGAGAAGTATCCAATACGAATCAAGGAGAATCCAAGGAGTACTATTATCCAATATGTATCTGGTATGGGTACAGCACATATTTTGGAGTATCTATGATTCCTAGAAAGGAGAAAAAACTTTCTACCCGAGCAATTAAAACAAATTTTCTTAGGATACTGGTACTCTCAAAGGGATACAAATGCGTTGATCCCACATCCTGTCATATGTTTCCACTGATGACACTTTTCACGAGGACAAGTTTTTCTTCTCTTCTTTGTCTTCTTCCCCAACAAATCTCAATGAGATAGTCCCGCTTTTGGTCCCTTTCCTCCACCTTTGCCACCACCACCAGCCCCCATACCAGGGTCCTATGCACCACAATTCCTCCCAGGTCTATCATTGACAGACAGAAGTTGATCCCCAAGCAACTACCCCTCCATCATCATTGGAAGTCCAATCTGACTTACTAGCAGCACTTCGCAAAGATATACGCTCTTGTACCACCAAGCATCTCATTTCTAACACATGTTGCCCAACTTGCCTCTCTCCTTTTGCTTATGAGTTTACACAGTTTTCGATACACCACCATCCCCGCACATCTGGTGGATGCTCTCCAACATCCTAGATGAAAAGCTGCTATGTTTAACAAGATGCAAGCTCTACACGAAAATTGGGCATGGGACCTAGTTGATACTCCACCTGTCAAGAACACTGTTGGTTTTCAACGGATATTCTCAGTCAAAAACCACTTAGATGGTATTGCCGAGTGCCTGAAGGCGTGACTGGTTGTCAAAGGTTTTACCCAAACCTTTCGCGTAAACTATTTTGAGACTTTCTCCCCATTAACAAGGATTGCTTCTGTTTGCATCTTGATCTTTTTGGCTACGAAGTTTGATATTCTGTTATTTCAACTGGATATCAAGAGCACTCTTTTACATGGTGATCTCATGAAGAGTATATAAAACTATAGATCCAGCAACCTCCAGGCTTTGTTGTTCAAGGGGAGTCAACTAACAAGTTTTGTCATCTTCATCATTATTTATACGGCCTCTAACCAATCCCCAAGAGCTTGTATCAATAAACTGAGCACAGTCCTTGAAAAGCTTGGTTTTCAAAGATCAATAACGGATCACTCATATTCTTCTTGGTCCTCCAATTGGCATATCATCCTTGCTGCACATGTAGATGACATTGTGATAACTAGCAATGACACAAGTGGCATCTCCAGTCTGAAGCAGTCTTTGCAAGCTCACTTCCATACAAATGATTTGGGAAATATGTGTTACTTTCTCGGCATAGAAGTCCTTTGCTCCACCATACAGATTAGCTTGTCCCAACGACGTTATGGCTTGGACTTCAAAAGACAAGGATGACACATTTCAGACCTGAATCCACTCCAATGGACAGTCATACGAAAACTCCAAATGAGGGAGAGTTCTTTCTGATTCAAACGAGTAGTTGGAGAATTGATTTATCAAATGACCACTCAACATGGCATCACCTATGTTGTTGCCGTAAATTATGAAGATATGAGTATTAATTCTACAGTTGTCCCAAGCAAAATACTATTACTGTTTCTGGATATGCATATGTAGATAGTGCAGGTGATGCTCAAAGACCTTCGCTCCACATTTGGTTTTTGCATCATTAGGCAAACACCCAATAACCTAGAGAAGCAAGAAACAATCTATGGTTGCCCCCTCCAGCACTGAAACCAAATATTGAGCTACGGCTGATCCGTGTTGTGATTTAAAACGGGTATAGTCTTATTCTGATTGAGCTCGGAAATTTTGCTCAAACTCTAGCTACTTTGTACTATGACAACTGTTTGTATATACGCTTATGTGTTATAATGTGTTGTGTGTTTTGTTATCATGTGGTGTATGTTTTGTTATGTGCTTAAGACTTGTCTTGTCTTTAGCTTTGCTTTTATCCCATATTACTTGATTCGGATTCTTCCTTATTCTCTTGTCATATAAAAGAGTGCATTGTAACTATTTCAGATATATCAAATAAAGGTTTTCTAACCTATATGGTATCAGACGTGTTCGATCTCCTTACCATCGACCCCTACTACCTCTACCATCCCTACCAACTAGTCACCCTCTCCCTCCATAACCTTCATCACCACCACCTTCCCATTGAACCCCACCACCCATCGATCAACCCTTCATCTTCCATCCATCGACCTCCACCACCCATTGACCAACCCTTCATCTTCCATCCATTAACCTCCACCACCATCGACCCATCAACCCTTCCTCTTCCTCCCATCGACCAACCCTTCATCTTCCACCCATTGACCAACCCATCACCCCATCGACCTCCACCCATCTTTCACCCATCGACATCCACACCATTGACCTATAACCCATGGACCTTGATCCTTCATTGACCTCCAACCTCATCCCACCCCCATCGACCTCCACAGCATCGACCTATAACCCGTCGACCTCCACCCCCGCCGACCCGCATCCCCTCATCCCCTTTTCCAGTCAGTCTCAAAATATCAAGTTGAAGCCCTAAAGGTATCACCTCTTTTTCTACCTATGCCACATGGTGGAGTGAATCTCGCACCGTGGCAGCGTAGGTCTTTCCTTCTCTCTGGTGACCCTATGTGGGTTTCTCAGATCTGTTGATCCAAATTTGTTGTTACTATTTACTGCCCTATGTGGGTTTCTCAAATATGTTGATCAAGATTTGTTGCCGCTATCTACTGCCCCTATGAGGGTTCCTTGGATCTATTTGGATTTGATTGTTGCTCCCTTTGTCCCTATGCGGGTCTTATAGATCTAATCATCTGTTATTGTTTTCTGCTACTCATGTTCTGTTGTTGTTGCTCCACTGCGAGTTTCTCAGATCTCATCATCCAGATCTGCCTTTTTGTACTACTTCTACTTTGTCTTTGTGTGCGTCATCTCTCTGGCTTCCATTGCGACCACAGATTCTTCACGGATCTTGTGTGTTACGACCGTGAAACTTGATGGATCAAATTACATATTTGGGCAGCATCATTCGAACTCTATGTCAAAGCCCAAGGACGTTACTTCCATATATCTTCTACTACTAAGGATCCTCTTGATGACTCAGCGGATGACAAAGTCAAACGGGCCCTACGACCAATGGGCCAAAGATGATTCCGACGTCATGACGTGGATTGTGAATAGTGATGAACCAAAGATCAATGAGTCTCTTCTTCACCTACAAATGCCAAAGCCATGTGGGATCAACTGCCCCATATATTCTCACATCAACAAAACCGAAGGTCTTCAAGATCTTCAAAAACTTGGTTAAAAAGGAGTATTCCACTGACGACTCTGTAGAAGACTATTACAACCAGTGTTCAGCACTTTGGGGTGATTTTGAAGTATATCATCCACTCTCTATTGATATCAAAGAAGTTCAATGGCAACACGATAAACTTAAACTCGTTCAATTTTTTACTGGTTTGCCTCATTCCTTTGCAGGTGTGGTGGACCAAATCTTATCCAGTGATCTCTTACCTACACTAAGAGATGTTCTCGAGCGCGTTCAATGTCTTCCTTCTATATCTGCTACTTCTCTGGATTACTCATCCTTGCGGTCCGCTCCTCTTATTCTGGTCAAGGACGTGGACGTGGTCGCGGTCACGGCCGTGGTGGACGTGGTCCTTCTCCTGGCCCTGGACGAGGTCAACCTCAACCTACTCCTACCAACCGCTTCTGCAACTTCTGCAGGCGCACGAACCACAATGAGGACCGTCGTTGGAAAAAGCACGGTGCACCTACCTTCAGGTCTCCTCTGATGTGTGTGAAGACTCCGCTGCTACTGCCTCAAGTTCTACTCAGCCCACGGTTGAGTGGATTCGCTCGGAGTTTGAAAAACTCCTCCAAACTCGCCTATCCTCGCCAGCATTTGCTACAGAAGGAGGTTACTCTGTTTTACTTGCATCCCCCACTACTTACGGTAAACATAAATGGGTCATCGACTCTAGTGCATCTGCTCATATTTCTGGTTGTTCTAAGCTTTTCACTGCCTTAATTCATGTTCCTCCTGTGACTGTTCCGAATGGGACTCAGTCCCGTGTCCAAGGCATTGGACCTATATCTCTATCCAAAAATCTACTCTTAAGATTTGTCTTATATGTTCCGCAATTTCCTCTTAATTTGTTATCTGTCAGTAAAACTGTTAAAAGCCTTTAGTGCTCAATCACTTTTGATCCTAAGGGTTGTGTATTTCAAGATCTTTGTATGACGAAGAGGATTGGTTTGGGCCATGAGGGACCAGATGGATTGTACTACCTGGATGTGCCACAATTTGTTGCAGCTCTGCTATCTACTTCCGTGACCAGTCTGCAATGGCACAATCGCCTGGGGCATCCTTCTGCTGCTAAACTCTATTGTTAATTTCCAAATATTTCAAAAAACTAATTTTTGTGTGAATCATGCTAATTTGGCAAACAAACCCAGGTTGTCTTTCATAAGAAGCAAGAAATTCGCTCTAAAAATTTGTTTGACATTGTTCATGCTGATATTTAGGGTCCATGTTCTGTTTCTAGCTTGTCTGGATATTGCTATTTTATGACCTTTATTAACGACTACTCCATGGCAATTTGGTTGGTTCTACTAAAGGATCGTAGTATTGTTTTGCAAACTATCACCACCTTTTTCAACTGAGATCCAAACCCAACTCAAAAATACTGTCAAAATCTTACGAACCGACTATGCCTTACAGTTTAAGCAAAAATCTATTGCTTGTCTTTGTAGTTCTTGGAGTACCATATATCAGACTTCTTGTTCTTACACACCACAACAAAATGGTGTGGCAGAAAGGAAGAATCGTCTTTACTTGAAGTAGCACGCACACTTCTTATTCACTATCATCTTCCTAAACATTTCTGACTAGAAGTTATTTCTACAGCGTGCTACTTAAACAACTGTATGCCTTCTTTTGTATTACATAACCAAGTCCTTGTCTCTCTTCTTTATCCCGATGCGCCTTAGTTTCCTATTCAACCGCGCATGTTTGGCAGCACCAGTTTTGTTGAGAATCTCCGCCCTGGAATATCTAAACTTGACCCCCGCTCCATTAAGTGTCTTGTTGAGATATTCCTGAGCTCATAAAGGATATCGGTGTTATGATCTTGTCAATCGACATTAGTTGAGTGTGGATATTGTGTTCTTTGAAAACACGCCATACTACTTCGACGAAGGATCTGCCTTATCTAGTGAATTGTTGGTTCCTACTCATCTACCTGAGGTAGTAGAACATGATCACACTGACGAAACTAAAGAGGTTTTTACGAGAAGACCCACGGTTATAGATCCCCCTCTGGCTCAACAATAGGCATGGCAAAGGATCGGGTTTTTGAAGACCCGTTCGATGTAGACCCAAAAAACCCAGACCCGAGAAAAACCCATAATTGAAAAATCTGCAAGCAGCCAAGCACCCAACCCGAGGAAACCCGATCCAAAAGGTTAATACCCGACCCAACCCAAAAATATACTTTGCTAACTAAATACAAATACTTCTTCCATTTGGACATTACAAGTAAATGTAGATGAACAAAGATATAACAAGTCTTTTATATATGCTATTACAAGTACGTTGCATTGGTATTTTCCTGTCAAAGATGCACTTCCTGCCAACCAATCAAAAATATAAAGATAATTAAACTATGAAATGTAGACAAAGAAAGATGTAAAGACCAAATGATCAAATGATCAATCAATCAAAGATGCACTTCCCACAAAAGAAAATAATGTATACTTTTGTGCATGTTAGTTTACACTTTCTAGGCCATACAAATGCACGGCTACGTGAAGACACATGTCGTCTTGAGACAACAGAAGTGCACAAAGTCAATGGCATTTGGTGGCAAAACCCACGACCGATTCGTTGTTGTGTTTGTGGTGCTGAGGGCACATGGATGGTAGTTTCAGAGAGCAGAAACAAGTACGGAATCCCGAGGGAGAACTCATATCAGAACCTAGCGGGCGCAAAGAGGATGGTCAGTCGGTGTGCTACAATGTCGTCCTCCACCTCTAGCTCCCTAGTCCCTAGTGGCACAACAACCCGCCCCTCCAAGTCCGCGAAGCTCAGGCGCTCGCAAGCACCAATGTTCGCAATCTTCGCCACCGTCGAGGCTCCTCTGACACCATCCACCCACATGGGGTCGAATCCCACCAACAACCTCAACAGCGCGTCGAGCACTGACAATGGGCCTATGAACCTGGCAAACAGCAGTTGCAGCGCCCTTGCTCCTACTGCCTCCGTCCACATCCCCAAAGTTCTTCGCCGCCACATGCGCTGTGATTTGTAGCACCGTGCAAGAGGCATCTCCGATACCGTTCGAGCGACATTGTTGTACTTGTTGATGCTGGCAGCTATTGTCAATGGAGTAGAAGTGGATGCATGAGGGTGACCATATTGTCATGGGAGGGGATGCAAACCACATTTGTAGCTGTGTGAGTAACTGAGGCCATGCTCGGCGGCCACCTCCATTATTTATGTGTTGGAGGCGGACAAAAAGACGGTGGCCCGTCAAAGCACAAACCCAAGTGCAGCAAAGGACGGCGACATCCACCGAGTTTACTGTGCCTGCGGAAGACTCATTGAGGGACTGAAGCAGCTGAGTGTGAAGGGACCCCAGAAAGGCTAAAAGTGGACATGTAGCGGATGCTCGCGTGTTTCCGGACCCAGCGATATCAAAACCCATACACGCCACTAATACTTTAGACGTAAACCCGCAAAACCCGTATGCACTCAAAAAACTAGGCCTGTAAATGGATCAAATTTGAATTGGATACCTATATATGCGACATCTGAATCTGATATTTTTCATCATATCCAATATACGATCCGAAATCCGACGGACTTTACATTATTATTTTAAATCCGAATTCGAAATTAAAAATTTGAACTCGGGTAATATCCGAATTCGAAAATTCGTTTAGTGCAAAATCATGAGCGAGAATATTTTCCCGAATTGCAATGGCTTGGCAGGACAAATTGATTCTCTATTGTGTTTAATATATAATATATCGTTATTGCAACCGAGTCTATTGATATATATATAGTGCATCAAGAACACTAGCAGATGGTTACTTCATTATTTAAACACCATCAGGGTGAATCAAGGATCACAGAATGAGAACAGACGTTAAATATTTTTCATGCTTAAACATCTCACTGTTACATTACTACGAAATGTAAAGGTTTCTTCAAACCCACCATCGCCCATGATTTTTGGAACCATCAGAAATAACCATGACAACATACAAGGAATACATAAGCATATATCATTAAGTTTCTACCATTCAACACATAATTTTATAATCTATATCGGGTGCATATATCACCTTCGGACATATGCAAAACATTTTTTCAAAGTCATCATTACATGTGTTAGTAGTAGGGTGGGTAGGCTTAGAAAAAGAACATCACATAAATAGTTTCAGAGACAGGGATTAATTGGACTTCCGATGACCAGCTCGTCATCTTGCCCTTGTAAATTCAATTATACCACAAACAGCTACCAAGTCAAGCTATAACATGTCGGGGCTGTGAGATAACTGCTAAAAGATCACATTTTGAATAAAAGGAAAATCGAGATATTTTGTATTAGATACCTTTTACAGATGTGTAAATTAGATCCACGGGGACATACGGGGTTCTAGCTCCATGGGGATTTAGTTCGATAAAAATCACTGCAAGCTAGGTTCCTCAAATTGGCAGATGGTTTTCGAACCCCAAGTAGGTAGCCGAAGATTAGGTCACACCTGACAGAACACTTCTACCTATTGCAGGATTGAGCAAGGTAGATAGATGATGGTTGTACTCCATAAAACATTTCCTTCACTGCCAAAACCCCTCTATACAGGGCGTCGATCTGGACTACACCGCCTTTCTTCTTCGGGTCAGCTTCAGGAAGGTTGATTTGGGAAAGAGGATGCCTATGATCTTTGCTCGTTGCTGGTTGAAGTTGGAGAAGATTTTCAATCTCTCATCTTTGATCGTCGTTGGCTGAATATAAAGAAGATCCACAACCACTAACCTTTGATCTCCGCTGATAATTGCAAGCCGCAATCGAGAACAAACACATCTCCGGCATCCTGTACCTATGCCGCCGCACGAGCTGAAGAAATGGAATCACGGGTTGTTGGTATTGCGATTTGGTATTTTATAGATAGGTTTAGATTAGTAGTTAGTTTATAAATAAAAAAACGTTTGATGATTTCAAGCCCGTCCAAGTCACAGAACACGAAAACGCAATTTCCGCAGCAAGCGTCGTGCAATATGCAGTTATACAAGTATGCATGGTGTTATATCTAAAATAGACTAAGGCTTATATTATTTTCACTATCGTATATATATATAGTCGGATGCTGATATTTTTCAGAGCGGATAGCACTATATCCGATATTCGATCCGAAAATATCCGGATGTTATATTTGATATCCAAATCCGATCCGGATTGTGTCGAATACGGATTTTTTCTCTAATTTCGGACTCGAATTCGAACCAAATATGCGGATATCGAATATCCATTTACAGGTCTACAAAAAACCCAAATTTGCGGGTCGGGTCGGGTCGGGCAGGGTAGGGTAGGGTAGGGTTTTTTTGCCATGCCTACTCAACAACCAATTCCCCCCTCGTCGGCAGGTCACAACACCCCCCTAAGTATTTTATGACCTACATCTTCCTATCCGCCTAAGGAAAGGTGTTTGTTCCTATACTCAATATCCGATTAATAATTTCTGCTCTTCCACTAATCTTGGTGCTAGCTTTGCATGTTTTACTACTGCTCTTTCTGCTATTATTGTACCAAACAATGCTACACAAGCTCTTCAATATCCTACATGGCGTCAAGCTATGGAATCCGAAATGATTGCCCTACTAGATCGCAAGACTTGGGATCTTGTTGACCAACCTGAGAACTGTCTGACGGTTGACTTTCGCTCAATTTATACTGTTAAATATTCACCAGATGGTTCTCTTGAATGATTGAAGGCTTGCCTTGTAGCAAAAGGTTGTACTCAGACCTATGGAGTGGACTACTTGAAGCCTTCTCTCCTGTGGCCCGCCTCAACTCTGTGAGAGTGCTTATCTCTGTAGTTGTCAATAATGATTAGCCCCTTTATCAACTTGATGTCAAAAATGCCTTCCTGTATGGTGACCTACATGAGAAAGTATATCTGGAGCAACCACTTGGTTGAAGTCTGCAGACTCAAGAAGGCGATATATGGCTTAAAAAAAAGCCAAATACTTCTCAAGTTTCAACTTCGGCGCTCACATTCAGATCATTTTTTTTTATTAAAAAGACCAGCCCTGGACTTGTTGTGCTTATTGTTTATGCGGACGATATCATTTTGTCTGGTAATGATTCTAAAGGTATTGCAGCCACCAAGTGATATCTAGAATAACATTTTATTACTAAAGATCTGGGTAACCTTAGATACTTCTCGGGAATTGAAATATCCAGATCATCATGTGGTGTCTGCCTTTCATAGCACAAATATGTGTTGGACCTTCTGACAGAAGCAGGTATGCCTGGTTCTAAACCTGCTAGTACTCCTCTGGATCTCAATACCAATTGGGATGATGAATCTTCACCTCCATACCCTAATAACCATCAATACTGACGAATAGTTGGTAAGCCTATCTATCTCACCGTGATGAGAGTTGATATTACTGCTACTGTTGGCCTTGTTAGTAGGTACCTAGACAAACCCCAACAATGTCATTGGGATGTTGTTTGTCACATTTTTAGATATCTTAAACCTTCTCTAGGAAAAGGTTTACTATATCGCAGACATGGGCACTGCAAACTTACTGGATATTCCGACTCTGATTATGCCAGTAGTCGACGTGATCGGAAATCTACTTTTGGATATTGTTCCTTTGCTGGAGGAAATCTAGTTACATGGCGCAGTAAAAAGCAGACTGTGGTTGCCCGGTCAAGTGTCGAAGCAGAATACAGAGCTATGGCTCATACTTCTTGTGAACCGATGTGGGTCCAAGGACTCCTTAAGGAATTTGATATTTCTGACTCCGATCCTATTCTTGTGCACTGTGATAATAAAGTTGCCACTTGTATTGCCAACAATCCTACTTTCTATGAGCGCATAAAGCACATCGAAGTGGATTGCCACTTTGTTAGAGAAGCAGTTATCTCTGGATGTATATGTACTCCTTATCTTCGGACAGAAGATCGGATTGATGACATCTTTACCAAGATACTTCCCAAGACTCGCTTTGCTACACTGGTGGACAAGCTGGGCATGATTGACATCTATGCTCCAACTTTAGGGGGAGTATTAGTATATACGCTTATGTGTTATTCTATGTTGTGTGTTTTGTTATCCTGGGGTGTGTGTTTTGTTATGTGCTTAAGACATGTCTTGTCTTTAGCTTTTCTTTTATCCCATATTGTATGGTTTTGGTTCTCCCTTACTCTCTTGTTCTATAAAAGAGAATGCATTATAACTATTTCAAATGTATCAAATAAAGGTTTTCCAACCTATAACAACCAAGTTGCAATACATATTGCCAACAATCTAGTGTTTCACAAGAATATAGAGCACATTGAGGTGGATTGCCATTTTGTACGAGACTTGGAGATGAAGCCCTTGATTGGGTCTTCATCTTGTGCCTTTTCGTTCATTTTTCATATCAAGATTCTTAGAATGCATGCTTATTTCCCAATAAACTATCTTTTATGTCAAATACACTAATGGAGTCGTTTGCATTGTTTTATATGTACTTGAGTGATCTTGGATGCAAGGAGGAGATGGAGGTGATTCTAAAGGCTTCACTACACATGGAGGAGTCCAAGGAAGCGCAAGATCAACTCCCAACACATCATTGAAGAAGTTAATATTCAAGTGTTATAGTAAAAGGCCCCAAAACGGTCGTTTTGCATGCAGAATACTTGTACTCAAGCAGCTCCTACCAGAATTCCATGTCATCCTGTTATTATTCTACCCTTACAATGATCGTGGCAAATCCAAAAATCCACCAAAAATATCTTGTCAAATACACAGGTCGATTCTCAGCAGAATGGACATTCTACCTATCACCCACAACGATCGCTCTGGCAACAGAACAAGAATTCTACCTACCCCGGGGTACCTTCCAAATCCACCCTAACCTGACTAATCCACCACCACCACCCGTTTTCCCTACCACAGTTGTTCCACCCTTTCACCACACGGCCATAGTTATCCAAGCTCCCACCTAGGCCCCCTAGGCTCTAGGTGTGCTGCCTTAAACTGGCGCCTAGGCTTTCATATAACTAAAGTGGATGCCTAAGGCCTTTTAGGCCCAAATTAAGACACTTAGAGACCAAATTAGCATTTATTAGGTTTGACTATGGTCAAATTAGATCAATTTCAGTTATTTTAGGGAAGAAACAGATCTAATTTGGGCAGAGTAGGTTTGATTTTGAGCGGAAATTGGTCTGATTTGAGAAAAACATGTCTTATTTGGAGGAATTAGGTCTGATTTCGCCAAATGAAGGCTTGTTTCAGTCAATCTAGGACAAACTAGGGAAATATACGTCTAATTAGGTCATTATATGCCCAAATAGGCCTGAGTTAGGCCAAATTAGGGCAAACTGTCAAATTAGGTCCAATTTAGATCATGTTAGGTCAAATTAAGACCAAATAGGTCTAGCCTAGGTCATGAAAGGTGTGATGCAGGTGTAGTTACAATCGATTAAGCTTAGGGATAACCAATACAAACGTACATAATGATGTATATATTTGAATATTATCGAAATGTATACACAAAATCATTAATGTAAAATATAAACAAATATGAAGGATGCCTAGAAACGTCTCAGTTCCCATCTAAGTGCCTAGGCCACCTAGGCTTCCCTTGGGTGGGAAGGACTACCTAGCTGCCTAGACAACTATGCATGCGGTTGTGGTGGGGGCAGAGATTGTTGTGCCCCCATCCCCAATTTTACTTTGTACTTATTTTATCAATTTATCCCCACATAACCCTGGACTCCCGAGACCCCTATAAAAGGTCTAGTTGCTGCTAGGGGGCGAGGGTTAGCACTCATGACAGCTCCTAGCCGCCACCTACCATCGAAGCATCAACTCGCCTCTTTCACTCTCTCATCGATCTTCACCTACCCTAAAACCCTGGTTTTCTAGGGTTTTGACCACTTTCCTTTCACTTCCCATGACATTCACCTAAGTGGAGAGAGGAGTCGCTACTTGTTGTTGAGCTAAAGATAGAAACCCTTTCATCCACGTTCATGAATTACCTATCTTCTCCTTTTGTACTTTCTTGCACTATGTGTAGCTAAGCCCTACTTGTCTGGCGCCTAGGGAGTTCTTCCTCTCAAGGGGCGCCTAGGCATTTCTAGGCGGTTTTCATTATATATATAGGGTGTTCATTCATTGCCCGCGCGGGTAGCATGGATTTTCGCTACCCTGCAGCCAAAAAAGTAACTCTCCTAGCTAAGAAAGTAACTCTGCTGTAAAAAAAGTAACTATGGTGTCAAAAAAGTAACTCTGATGGCCAAAAAAGTAACTCTGTACAAAATATACAGCAGATATATATAAGGACGGGTTTTTTTATTTTGGAGGGGCAAATGATATTATTTTTGGCTCAAATTTTTTGGAGAGCTAGACAAAATAGTCCTCTACAATTTCGGAAAAAAAAATTTGAAAAAAAGTGATCGGAAGGGTGGGCGGGTAGCTACCCGCGCGGGCAATAAAGATGGGCCCATATATATATATATATATATATATATATATATATATATATAGAGAGAGAGAGAGAGAGAGAGAGAGTCAGGCTAGAATACACTCGAGTGTACGGATCGCACGAATACACTCAAGTGTGTTTGCATATCAAGACTATTTTTTGCAAAATGTAAACCATTGATCTTCACCGTCATACTATAACTAGGCTACATACAAATTTTGAGCCCATTTGGATGAGTATAAGTCACTCATCCAAGGGCAACAAAATCGACGCGCAAAACTAATTTGAAATGCATAATTTTTGCGGTCTTCATAACATGAGCTATACATATCCAAATATGCTCAAATTTTGCGTATGAGTTGTTCACGAGATGTTTAAGTAGATCAACGGATTAGATTTTCAAAAAAAATATTACATCATGAAAAACTACTTAAGTTGATCTTCACCGTCATACTATAACTAGGCTACATACAAATTTTGAGCCCATTTGGATGAGTATAAGTCACTCATCCAAGGGCAACAAAATCGACGCGCAAAACTAATTTGAAATGCATAATTTTTGCGGTCTTCATAACATGAGCTATACATATCCAAATATGCTCAAATTTTGCATATGAGTTGTTCACGAGATGTTTAAGTAGATCAACGGATTAGATTTTCAAAAAAAATATTACATCATGAAAAACTACTTAAGTTGATCTTCACCGTCATACTATAACTAGGCTACATACAAATTTTGAGCCCATTTGGATGAGTATAAGTCACTCATCCAAGGGCAACAAAATCGACGCGCAAAACTAATTTGAAATGCATAATTTTTGCGGTCTTCATAACATGAGCTATACATATCCAAATATGCTCAAATTTTGCGTATGAGTTGTTCACGAGATGTTTAAGTAGATCAACGGATTAGATTTTCAAAAAAAATATTACATCATGAAAAACTACTTGAGTGTATTCCGCTCCGGATACACTCGAGTGTATTCTAGCCTGACTCTATATATATATATATATATATATATATATATATATATATATATATATACATATACATATACATATACATTTACATATAGGGCAGCGATCTAGTGAGAAACATCCTACGGTGAGAGCATGAGAGGCATTTAAATAACTACAAAATAGTAACTGTTTTTTAAAATCCAACCGTATAGATGGAAAAAGCATCATTTACCCGGCCGCTGTGGCTCGGTTGGTTAGGCACGGTTTGGCCCCCACGGGGGTCCCGGGTTCGAAACCTACCGTTTCACAGTGTATTTACCAACCTCTTGGGTCATCCGGGCTCTGGCACCTGTTTGGAGGGGGGGGGGGCTTCGGCCCCTGCAGATCCAAAAAAAAAACATCATTTCATTTACCTTCTCGCAAAAAATCATTGCAATCAGACATTGTTTACATGTCCATATGTACAATCTACACTTTTTACATCCAACAGTCAGCCTGAAATTCAATATAGAGCGTCGAAAAATATTTGGTTGTTGTGAATGATCTACAAATTGGATGGTGATAAAATTTTATAGCAAGGTAGATATTAAGGTATACTTGTAATCGTACAATTGGATTATGAAAAAATGATCTATGTTGAGAGTTATTCAAATGCCTCTCATGCTCTCACCAGATATGTTTCTCACTGGATCGTTGCCCTATATATATATATATATATATAGACACACACATATATATACATATATATATACACCAGTGTTTTAAAAATCGCCCTAGGCGGCCGCTTAAGCGGCCGCTTAAGCGTCACAAGGTGGCTGACGATGAAATTGTGCTATAAGCGGCGCTTAAATAAATTTGAGAAAAGCGGCCGCTTTTTGCCCGCTTTTTCCCGCTTTTTCCCCGCTTTTTTCCCGCTTTTTCCCCGCTTTTTTCAGAAAAACTGCTGTAAGCATATAACATTAAGTACATTATATGCCATGTTTAGTATTGACTATAATATATTAAATTAGCATGCATTAAATGTTCTATGATATACTTAGTTCTAATTTAGAATGCATACTTTTGTAAGTTGTAATGATATAGTACTTTTGTGATGTATCCAAATGAATTGTAGGTAACTATTATCTAATTTAGAATGCATACTTTGATTAAATGTACTGCTGTAATGTATGACTATTTGATGATGTGCAAATGTAACAATATGTTTGTTAGCTAGCTATGATAGGTCTATTATTTACTGTTTAGCTATGTAAACATGATACAAAATTGTTGTTTCATCTTGTATATACACTTATTATTTTATGTGTAGGCTGCTTTATCTATGACAAGTATATTGTTTACTATATTATATAGATACAATCATTGTTGTATAGTTGTATTCTAAACTATTTGGGTGTTTTGTATTGTCTTGCACAATGTTTAGATATGTATACAAATTTCAAAAATATAGTATTTATATACATATGTATGTAATTTTGCATAAAAGTTTATAGGAATTGGAAATCCGCTTTTCTAAAAAGCGCCCGCTTAATCGCCCGCCTGGCGATTAATCGGCTACAAGGTCCCGTCCGCACGCTTCCCGCTTTGCGCTTTTTAAAACCTTGATATACACACATATATATACATATATATACACACATATATATACATATATATATTATATATATGTGTGTGTATATATAGATAGATAGATAGATAGACAGATAGTTTTACACACACACACACACACACATATATATATATAGATAGATAGATAGATAGATAGATAGATAGATAGATAGATAGATATTTTTACATATAGATAGATAGATATATATACATTAAGATACATATTATATTGGTTATCCTTGAGCCTAATCAATCATTACTTGACACACATCAACCTAACGACCTAAATTAGACCTAGTTGGCCCTTAATTATCAAGGCACCCTACCAAGGTAACTTAGGCCCTTTGATGACCAAATTGGATGCCTAAGGCCTTTTAGGACCACCACTTGAACGCCAAATTAGTATTAACGAGGACTGAATTCACTAAAATTGGATCAAGATTAGTCGTGTTAGGGTAGAAATCGGTCTGGTTTTGGCCAAAAACGCCTAATTTGGGCAAATTAGGCCTACTTTGGGGAAAACATGTCTAATTTGGAGAAATTAGGTCTGATTTAGATCAATTTCAGGCAAAATAGACGAAGTTAGATCGGATTAGATCATGTTGTGCCGAATTAGGTGTGACTTGGGCCAAATTAGGGGATCCTATATCGTATTAGCTCTTTAGATCAGGTTAGGCCAAATTGGGCTAACTCATCGTTTTCGCACCTACTAAGAGATAGATACCTAAAACATAGTGTTAGAGTGTCTATTTACTTATGTGCTTTAGTCTATTTACCTAAGTTATGTTTAGTCTATTTGTAATATGGGCCTAAGTGTGTCCTTGTCCCATTAGGGTTTGTCTGTGTCTGTATGTTTCCCCCTTATCCTATTTATAGGAAAGGGTGGTTGCTCCTATCTATCAAGCAATAACAAAAACCTATACGAGGGGCTTTCCCCACCTATATCTTTTTCCACATGGTATCAAAGCAGCCAGTCATGCGCCCTAATCCTGAGAGAGCGAGAGAGAGCATAACAGAGAGATGCCTCCCCTTGCGGGCCGCCGCCGTCGCTGCTAGGTGTTGTTGATGGCTACGCGTACGGATTTTCCATCCTTGTTTCTCCTTGGAGTTGTCTCCTTCGAGCTGTCTCCGTCTTCATCAACAAAAATCATCCTATGAAGTTGTTGGTATCCAGATCTACAAGGGCCGCCATGCCTCTGTCAGCCTTGCTTGCTAATGAAGGCGCCGCTATCTTATTCGCTACCATCATCACATATCTACTCCGCCACCGTTCTACTCCATACATCCACCCCTATTGATATCTACTCCTAAATCAAGGAAAAGATCTCCTATTTCTGTTGATATTGGGGATACATCGTCCCCATATTGCTATGGTGGAGATCCGTAAGGATTTTCCCCTCTTTTGCTGTTGTCTCTGGGTTTTTCTGTTGTTGACCGCCGCCGACACAGCGTGGTGTCATTTTTGGACACGGCATGTAGGCAGTGTTCTGCTTCTCCGCGACTTCGTTCGTCGTTTTTGGACATGGCATGTCGTTTTTGGACACGGTGTGTTGACTGTACCTTGACACGGCGTGTCATCGTTTGACATGACATGTCGCCTGCTTTTGCCCCGAGCTTCTGTTAAATGACACGGCGCGTCCTTTCAACGACACGACGTGTCGCCTGATTCTGTTGGCGCTGACTGTTGCTGCTGTGATATCAGATACAATGTGTCTCTTCATCGACACAGCATGCCGCTTGCTACTGTTGCTTCCTATGTAACCTGACACGACGTGTCCGCTGCTACCTGTTGCTACATCTTGGCATGCTACAATGATTATATCATATTGCATAGGTATCTATACATGGTGTATCCCTTCTTTCTCTTACCAAAAACAATTATCTTTCTGTTTTCAACATTTTTATAATTATGTTTACACCCCCCTCGGTCTTCCAACCCTACATAACTGTTTGCCTACCTCCTCGATACTTGTTACACCCCCATATATAGATTGAACCTATTCATCCTACCGAGTAACATTCCGGTAGTGTATCTCCTCTTTCTACCGAGTTTACATTCTGGTAGTCTTCTTTTTGTTCTTCTCTATATTCTAAATTTTTGACCTACTCTAAAATTTACTTTAAGTGTTTTAGTCTATTTACTTAAGTTATGTTTAGTCCATTTGTAATATGGGCACAAGTGAGTCCTTGGCCCATTAAGGTTTGTTTGTGTCTGTATGCTTCCCCCTTATCCTATTTATAGGAAAGGGTGGTTGCCTCCTATCTATCAAGCAATAACAAAAACCTACACGAGGGGTTTTCCCCACCTATATCTTTTTCCACACATAGAAGTTATATGTACGTCGTTTTTAGAATAACAAATTTAATATATGCTATTTCCAACATATCAAAGGGAGTTCATAAAATGAGGGAAATGCTTCAACTTCCTTGGGGTGGCATAGGTAAAGTGTGTTGCCTTGGGATTGAGGCTTAGATGATGATGGTGATGATTAGGTGCATACAAACTATGTCTACAAGCCACAAGGTGTCTTTCAAAAGACTTCTCTGATGATGATGGGCATAGAAATCGAGACAAGTAGTTTAACATATCGATCTCTCTCAAATGCAATCAAACACACATTTGCCTTGCTAAATGAAGTTTGCATATTTTGCATCATTATCATATTACACAGTGACATTGCAGTGATTTAGGACCACGATAAACCAGCCATTCCTCTCATTCATCCAAACAATAAAATGCCATTATTTGTGGCTAAGGCGGCAAAGGCCAGTGTAGCATCTCTATACATATATGCCTCATTCTAAGGAAGCTCGCTACTAGCAAGTCCTTGCAAAAGGCTCTAGCATACACAATGTTGGGGAACATCACACAAGGGAACTTCAATGAAAATGCGAATTTAGTGAAATGATTTGATATTTTAATTTTCTTTTTTATCCTTAAATTCAATGTTTGAAACTGCTATTCAATTTTTTAAAAGAAAAGTTGATGAAAGCATGCTAGCACGATCTTGAAGTTGATATCTACTCTAAAAGTTGTCATTGTGCTTACAAGTAGAAATGATGCACTACGTGAATGCAATCAATCTTATGGCATTCAGAAATGTCTTCTTAAAAGACCTTAGTATGATTGGTATTCACCCTAAGATTGGCACCATTAGCATTTTTACAGGCTATAACCCTATCGGGACTGGTCTTCACAACTCTCTTATTCATCATGCATCCATGTGTAGTTATTCATTGTGCCCACACCAAGACAAAGCCTTGACAAACTTATGTTTACCTAGAAGCATACTTGTTAAGGTATGCACCTAGGCGGCAGGGCGCTACTGGGGAGTGTTTGCCTCGCCTAGCATGTCACCATGGGATGTTCTAGTAAGTCTCATGGTTTATAGATGCGTTTTCGTGTACTTAAATATTGTCCTAATGTTCAGATTTGATATTGTTGTCAATGTTATGTGCCAAATACCATTTTTATATAGAATTAATTATTTTAATGTAAATCTCCTGATTTATCTGGAGCCATCAATTTTGATTCTAATTTAGGAGCAATTTTACAAGGGATAGACATTACCTTGCTTAAAACTTGAGAGTTAAGGTATTAAACCTCTATCTATTTATTGATTATCTGGCTCTTACATAGCTAGGAGTTATTTTCTTCTTGTTGTTGACATTAAAATTGATTAGAAATAATTAGAATTGTAGATGTGGCTATGCTCTTATACCATAAAAGATATGTATATGAAGGGATTGGTTGTATATATATGAGCATACCTATATGACTATAAAATATGTATACAAGAAGAAAATGATTATGAAAATCATAAAGCATGTTTTATTATATATTGAAATTCATATATTTATCAAGACGTGTTGGTACGCCAAACCATTAAGACGCCCAAAACCTTGGCACCATGTCGCCTTACCACCGCAACAAGTAGGAAACAAAATGCCGACATTTATAGTACTAACAACCTCTACCTTGTTGGCTAAATTGGACATTAATATACCCTTTGTTTTGATGATGACAAACATTTCATTCTTGTGGATCTAACGAGCTATTTGGGTATTTCAGGGTTCAAGGAAATAAGGAAGTGGATAGTTGAAGATCAACACAAATGGAAGATCAATGTGCTTAAATTGTTAATATTTTCATGATTGTACTCAATGTAAAAACTTGTACAAGTATATAATATACAAGTACCTAGACATCATGTAAATCAAGCGTTAGATCTTTCTCATCCACTCACAACCCTTAGATGGGTTTTTTCCACAAGGTTAGAGTCACCAACACACATTGAAACACACACTAAGAAGGAGATTCAAAAACCTAGAACAGGGACACCCTCGGTGGAAGAACTTGTCGACCGAGAACAACCTCGGTCGAAATTGTGAGCACTGTTCAACAACTTACACAATTGGGCTCTAAAATTAGCATTCGGTCGAAAATAACCTCGACCGAGTAAGCAACGGTCTAAAGCTTGCGATCGTTAGACTGGGTGGTTGGTCGTTGTGAGTTGGAAATAGACGTTGCAACACTTTTGCTCCAAAGCCCACCTCGGTCGAAGAAAAGTTCGACCGATACACATCTCGGTCCACAAGTTCCTCGACCGAGACAATTTCTGGATTTTTCTTTTCAGCTCGAAACAATTAGCCATCGCAAGCCAATTAATGGATACCTAACGGCTAGTTAAGCACTAAGAACACCCTAGAAACCCTTTAGAACGTCCCTAAGTACTTGTAAACCATTCATATAAATAGGAGATGCCTTTAGCCACCTAAGACACACAACTACACTTGAGAATACATTCTAGTGAGCAACTAAGCAAGAGCTACACTTGCCATCTTATTTTACTTGCTTCAATTTCGTGTCCTATAGCTATAATCTCCTAGCCACCACATATAGCCTTGTCCATCTTGAGTGGATAGGAGATCTATACACTTGATATAAGATCAAAGCGCTATACTCAATCGGATAAGTATTTTCTTTCTTCCAATCTTTTTCTTCTATATTGTATATTGTTCTCCTTGACTACTCCTAGGTTTGGAGGTTGTTGAAAGGAGGTTGCTTGGAGCTACTTCTTGGTGGAGAAGGCTGCTTCGAGGTGTGCTTGAGATTACTTCAAGGAAGGCTGCTTCAAGGGAGGTTGGAGCTACTTCTAAAGGAAGGTTATCTCAAGGTGGTGGAGCTACTTCAAGGAGGTGAAGGCTGCTCCAAGGACTTGAAGTTACTTCAAGAAGGTTGTTTCAAGGAGGTTGAGGCTACTTCAAGGAGAAGGTTGTTTCAAGGGTGTAGAAGGTGATTGTATTTTGTGTAACATCCTTGCGAGGTAATAAAATAAATCACTTCACAATTCCAAAATCCCAATTGGAAACAATTGGGTGGTGGACTGACTACCTTTGATTTCAAAGGTAGGAACCACTCTACATCTAAGTGTCTTCCTTGTTTTCTCCTCCTTCTTTGGTTTGATTGCTTAATTAATTTTAAAATTCCAAAAAGCTCTATTCACCCCCCCCCCTCTAGATCTTTCATACCTAATAGTTCCTCGTAAGGAAACAAAGTCATAACAAGACAGTTTGTGTATAAGAGGCAAAAGACTTGATATATTTAAAGTATGAGCCTCAAGATTGTTTTAGGGGGTAGGTTGGGTGGGTGGGTACGAGAGTTATGTGCATATGTAGAAAGAGAAAAAAGTACAATTAATCACAAAAAAGGTAGAACCAAAAAAGTCACAAACAGAGAATAGATGTTTACCTATTAGGCTTAAAACTAGTCCCAAGCATAATGTATATGTTATGCTAAAAATAGAAAATCATTTATTGCAATTGAGATGTGTGCCTAAAGCCCCAAGGTGCACCTGAACCTTTTGAGGCCCATGCCTCAATCCCAGTCTTGGTTAGGCCTCAAGGTGCAAAAATGCTACCTTGCGTATAGATGCTTACCTACGGCACTTTGAAGCTTGGATTTTTTGAACAATGAGTCAAGTCAAATGGTTCATTCCCTTTTTGTTTACATGTCAAAGATGATTACCCAAAAACTTAATTAATTTGATAAAGTTGGATGAAGGGACCTCACTCACCACAGCCTTCTAAAAATTTTCAAAGATGGGGTACAGCTTCTTACAAACTAACTTTGTATGTTGTGAATAGTATCTTATAACATTTTAAAGAAATGCAAGAAATGATATTCAGGTTATTTTCAAGCAAATGCATCATGTTTCCTAAATAAACAATTACATGACCATGTTTCAATTAATTTTGGAATTGGATATGAATTTACTGATCCAGATTGTAAGGTAGAAGCTGATGAGTTAATGGCATTTGCTTTGCTACTTTGGTGTCATATTTTGTAAGAGAACAAGTTTCTATACCCAACTTACTGACAGTTTCGTATCTGTTAAAAACATAAATTTATATGTAATCGTCGTAATTGATGAGATGTTTACATGGGTTTACTAAATCATCTCATGTTGCACATTTATTTTGTAAAGTAACGCCTCAATTAGATTTCAACAACTAGCTCAATGGGATGCTAGATTTTTAAGGTCTAGAATAAATGAGTGCTAAATAATCCCCTCAGTAGATACCGTCAAATAAAGGTACCCAAACCATTAGGTAGAAGAAACAACATCATGAGATTTCTAGCATGCTTACGAGTTTGGGGTCTACTTTTACTAAATTTTCTCGAAAAGGTACATTTTTTGAAACAAAGTGTTGAGTCCATTTACATAATATCATCTAAAAATTTTGAAGAAACAACGAAAAGATTTCATATAGCAAAACTCTCAGTGGGCCCGATTAGTTTGCACTTCTATAATCTATATGGATGAAGATCTACTCAAAGATTTTGTTCTTGTAAGATTTTTCTTTAAAAAATCATCCATTGTGTATTGTATTTTCTTTTCTTTTAGTTGTCTAGCCATGTCGAAATTTGAATTGATAATATCAGGCCCATTCAAGTATACAATGAATAGACAATCTAATTATTATGACAAGGTGACCTGGGGTTGGGGCTCTTCCAGATCGGTCAAAACGTCAATCAGTGAAAGAATCATCAAAAAGTTTAAAGGATTTAGTTGGTTTGACTGACGAGTATTAAAGACGTGAAGTTATGGTTCACCATGGTTTAGATCTTATACGAATTTCAATTAGAGGATACTCACATGTAGTGCTTATACAAATGGTAAATTAGACAAGGATGAAAACAATATCATCACTAAGACTTGAGAAGGAGTTAAGATATGGTTGGACTTCATGGAGAAGATTGACAAAGTTAGCTGAGGTGTCTGCAAAGCCTAGGCCATGGCAGTAAAATAGCTGTATAGCCTGATAAGCTGGAAAATTTTGGACTAATCCGTGATAAAGAGTCATATAACATGTGTTATTATAGCATGGTTTTCATGAGCTGCAATCCTAAAATGGGCATTATTGCCCGACTTTAGGAACGTACTGAGAAGAGGCAAAAAGTGTTGTCAAGCACAAGATTAGTACCTACTAACTGCTCGTCATTCATAAACTATTTTTAAAATAATTAGAATAAATTATCGTTTAAGTAGGGTAATGTATCTTTGAGTAGCCAGTGACTATTTATGGCTATATTATTTATTTGGATGTTGAGGACTATCTCTGCACTATTAGATGCTTTCATTTTAGACTTGCAGAGGTCATATGATTTAATTGTATTTTTATATAATTAATACAATTTTGTTCATGTTTTACGGGGGTTCCAAGGTTCACACTTACTACTGCAAGCCAACCACACGGAATGCTACTCAATCTAACCAGTCAAAGCCTTACTTGACAAGTCTAGATAACTAACCCGTAAAGGGATAATGCAGAACAAGTAGACCAAAGTATACATCCGTTGGCCATGGACTAATGGAATAACAGGGTAGCATATCGAGTAAGGCAAACACTATCCCCAAACAAAACCCACCTACAGAGGGAAGGAAGACCTGAGGGATACAGCAAATGACATACAATAGAGAGAAAGTCGAATATTCGTTCAATTTCTCAACCAATAAACATGTCATGAAGGTATTGTTAGACGAACTGACCTATATGCCCCAATTTAGCAGCAGCGTGGAAGGCTGTCATCTCAAGCTTTTTGCAGCGGATAGCAGCGATTTCATAGTCGCAGAACCCCGCGAGGTGCTGGAACACCTCCAGCATGTTGTTTTCCGCGGCGATGTAGAGCGCAGTCTCACCCTCTTCGTTCTGCACAGCCATCAGCGGCTCCCCGCCTGCGCCGACGGCAGCTCTCTCTGGGCCCTCGAGCAACTGCTTGAGGGCCTCGAGGTCGTTCCGTCGGACTGAGGTAAACAAGTCTTGGTGGGAGAAGAGGCGGATGTCCATCGTTCACAGCGACGGGGAGGAATGGTCATCGACGAGGAAAATGACCGCTCCGTCGTTTGGAGTAGCCTGGGTTTTCCGACCCACAGCAGTGCTGGCTGAACGGACTACAATTGTTGACTTTCTTGTCTACTTGAGTGGGTTAAAGATTTTTTAAGAAGAAAAGAATAGGCAGTCAGTAACGCGAAGTCCTGTACAAAATAGGTGCTAGTCTCACATGGGAAGATAGCGGCACTCAATGTTTGTCTTGTGATTTGCTGATTGTCATCGTAAAATATAATTGAACTCAAAATTGTAACATCTTGAAGATAAATGGTATTTTCTCATGATCTTTAGGCCAACTAAATTTTAGAATTACTATTTTTTGTCTTTTTCTATGTCCAAAACTGCTATTTTACCATCAATAATAATCTTATTGAAGTTTTACAAATAAGGTGTGTACCATTACATAACCCTGAATCAATATTTCTTAGTAGCATAATTGGACAATTTTTTTTTAAGTCAATTAGTGAAGTGGAAGACCGGCAGGAGCCAATGAATTAAGAAACTCTTCTTCCTGAAACTGGTTGGTGTTATCAACATCATAATTAAAATTGAAGTATTCTTATCTCCAGGGAACATTTTGATCGGTAGTTCATTTATTTCATCGACAAATTCATTTCTTGTGGTCAATATAGCGTGATTTATTAAAGAGTAAATGTTCTCATCATCGATAAGTTTAGGAAATATTGCCTTGTATTAATGCACGTTGTGAAGATGTTTCATAATTAGAGGGAATCAACATACATTTTGGAATTTCAATGTGATCACCAAGTAAAATCTCTTTTATTCCATTTCTAACTTGAAGTGGATACTTATTGAAAGATGGACTTGATATTATTATCATATTTTCCTTCAGTTGTAACTTTTCCACTTTTCCCCACCACTTTGATTTTACAAAACATGCGACAATAGTTTGCTCTTGTCCTCCTCATGGTAATACATATAGAAATTGTCAAAAATCACCACCAAATACGACAGTGTTTCCTCAAAAAGAATTTTTTTGATTGGTCATGTCTTGCAATAATTGATCTAGATATTCAATTGCTTGCTTTTTTCCATTGATACTTCATGTCATACTATAAGCTTTGTTCTTCAAAATAGTTCACCCGAACTACTTTGTTTTGAAATATTACAGACTTTTTCTTCAGTATCAATGATATATTAAACCTTGAGTATGCAGTTTGGCCATAAGGTAGTAAAGATGTTGCAACACCAGATGATGCAGTTGCAAGTGTTATTTGACTACATGATTTTGCTTTGGCAAGTAAAGCATGATATAAGAATGTCTTTCATGCTCCTCCTAGGCCATCAATAAAAAAGATTCCCTACTTTCTATTATTTAGGCAATTCAAAATGATTCTGTAAGCACACTCTGCTCATAATTTAGTTGTGAGATTGTCAGAAATCTTCTTGAGATACAACAATTTTCTATTCTTCTTCTACTTCCTTGTATATCTTTTCATGTTCATCTTGAATAATAGATGGCAAGCTAAAGTCATACTTCTTCCTATTGATTCAAGGCACATATTAATATTCTTTAGAGCATTGTTGTAGGTGTTTGTCCAATCCCCTTGATGCTCATCATAAAAATTGTGAGGCCCTGTCGCGCCATAAAGCGAGATTACTCAAAACCAAAAGCAAAAACAAGACTAAGCAAACAGATTACCAGAAAACACATGTAATTAAAATCGATTTCACTAAAGCACCATAAGTCAAAAACTTATTACATATGAGTCCACTAAGTGTGCCACGTACAACACATAACATGGGGCTTACATCATTGTAGGTCAACATTCTTATCACATAAGATACTAGTTCCACACACACGCACACACACACACACATATATATATATATATATATATATATATATATATATATATATATATATATATATATATATATATATATATATATATATATATATGTATATATATATATATACAGTCCAAAATCTCATATCGATTACATCACCACAAAACATCTCAAAACACTCCAAGGACGATCTAAGTGTACATGGATGGCTCTAGGACTCTAACACTAAAAGACTAGCAGCACATCCAAACTTTTCATCTACTGCTCTTGTTGCTGCTCTTCCTCAGTTGCACAACCTCTACCTCTTCGTGTACGGTCACCTAAAAGATGTAGAAACCCACGGGGTGAGACCAAACGTCCCAACGAGAGATATAACTCTCTGTCAACGCTATTAAAGCACAGATAAATTATACATGTAAGACATCATACTAACAGGATGAGCAGATTTAGCTAAATGATATGTATATAACTGGTAACACGGGTTAAACAAGATTAGGCAGCCACCACTAAATTAGTATATCAAGTTATATTCAAAAAAGGAATATGACGAACATGTATACCAGTTGACTTCTCTTACCGCCTTATAATTCAAGAAATGGGTAAAAAGACAAGGCAAAGTCTCAACCAATGTGAGACATATGTCACCTAAGCATATAAGGATATATTACACGGCTGTGTTACATCTTTTATTATGCCCCGAGGATTTGAGTTGTACCACTCAAATCCAACTAACCACTGCTAAGTCGAAATAAATGCCATATAAGGTCCATGGAAGAGTCAGAATCCACAACCTCTCCAACACCTCTTGGTCAGATCAAGAGAACACCGCACATACATGTTGGTCAACTACAAAAAAGTGACATGTAGTCAGCACAAGGATCTGCTCATGCATTGTCATCCATATATATAAACATCTAGCCCACCTTGGTACGGTACGATGCTAGAAGAACATGCTCATGCATGGTCGTTCTTAAAAAGGAGTGGCTCATTCGTGGCCATCCATATCACAAGGAGACCAACTCAGGCATGGCCGTCTCACACAACCTAAAATTAAGGACGCAAGGAGATAATCAACTTGCACCCCGCTTATTCAAAAATATGCACTCTAAGTAGTACTCGTTTCACCAATCCAGCAAATAAAGTTGACACTGGAATTAGATCTGTGGCAAATGGCAAACTACATGATTAGGTTTCACTTGATTAGTTAGTTGATTGGGTGACTTTTAGCATCAATCAAGCTACAACATATATGGCTAAAACAAACTCTACGTGAATAAGGGTGTGTTGCAACATATAAAGATGTAAAACGTACAAGGTGTGATCTTATCACACAACAACCATTTGGTACTCAAAGTTTTGCCATCTGCAAGGCAATCGTTAAGATCACATATCACCATGGGATCTTAATCCCTTAATCACATCACTTGAGGACATCACCTCTGAATAGGCATCAAGCCACCACCAGGTCATAGGACCTATCACATTAAGCCATGCATTTTCATCATCACATATTGTCTCATTATTGTGCATAAACACCGCCCTGTATCACATAACCATCACTATAGCATACATAAGCCATGGCTTGCCTACAAGGTTAGGGCTTATAAACAAGAGAGAGAGAAACATCCTACATGATGAATATCTTATAAGAGAGAAAGAAACACATAATTCAGCATTAGAGTTAGGGTTCTAAGCTTTAGCCAATTAGGGTTTTGTAGATGCATACAATAACTAAACCCTAAATATATCATCTTTAACAGCCTTGGAACAATTAGATTTAAGAAGCATGATTAAGTTTAAGATAGTTGTTATCCACATAGCACTACACATGGATCAAACATTACTCATAGATGTACATGGGTTAGGTACTCAAGCATGTGTCACCACCATACCTCAACTATGTGTCGCGACCACCACCAACTTGGGTCACGACCACCATCACTCATGGTGTTACGACTGTGGCCAACCTTCCTCATATTGGGATTGTGACACACCAAGGGTGTATCAAGTCTCGTCCCACAAGCAACCAGGTCACACCCGCTAGGGTTAGGGTTCAACCACCCAAGGGAGAGCATGTTGCAACCCAAAACAAGGATGGGGGCGTCTTTGTCACAAGAACAAGAATTCATCCGAAACAGAAGTAAGGTCCTACCAAGTCAAGGTAGGAGAAAACGACACTCAACTAGGGCACCCCAACCAAAATAACTCATGGGCTACGACCAACCCTGAAGTCGCGACCACGACACACCAAAAAGGAGACCTATCATGACCCCGAAAACAAAACGTGGTGTTACGATCAAGACCAAAAACACAACGTTACGACTGCAACCAATACTAGGGCAAGAGATGTCGTGACTCAAGACAAAGCAAGGTAAACACCAAGGGTCAAGGCACCACTAAGACCAAGAACCAAGATCAACCAAGGTCAAAATAGAGATAATTCATGTGATAACACTCTATTTTACGTACTTTACGTGTATATTTTATAACACTTTTAGTATAGCTTTTGTTAGCTTTTCACATAAATTTTCTACCTTTTTAACTAAAGCCTCACTTACAAGTTTTCAGGTATATTCACAACCTAGGACGTGGTCCTCGACTGAGACCGCGACCCTCATTTCCCTCAATCGCGACTGCGGTCCACTTATATCTCAACCGCGATCGCGGTTTCAGAATTCTCTAGAGATCGAGATCATCAGGCGTCAAGGATGGATCACAGCTAGTTTACATACCACATTCATCACTCAACCACGACCTCAAGGATGGTGGCGATCAGAACATGCACCCCAAAGATAGATAAGGGGTCGCAGTATGGACACAGACTGTGATCGAGAAGGACTGTGATCAGCTTGGAAACCGCAGTCACTGATGAGTTCTTACAAACTACAATCGAGTGGGAAGACCTCGACCTCGACCGCCCGGATGCAATGTACAAGCAGACCTCGATTGTAGTTGTCACCAGGCCGCGACTAAGCTCAATCGTGGTGAAAGATAAATAAAGAGCAGATCGCGACTGCAGTCTCACCCCTCACTTAACCAAGACCGCGACTGTGGTCCAGGCCTAAGTCGGTGGAATGTGCCTATAAATAGCACACCCACCTGTCTTATCAAATCATTAGATCATAGATCGGATCCCGAGGACCACGTAGTGTTGCTGCATTCCAGGTTCATCCCTGACCATCCCATCCATCAGTCTTGGATCTCCAAAGGCGGAAGTTGAGGAGAGAGAAGATTGAAGAATCCTTCTTCGAGAGAAGAAGACTGTCCACGCCATCCACGTGTTAGATCCAGATCTGAAAATGTATTGTGTTGTATCACATCTCTTCTCTCTAGATCTATCATTTCCATCTCATTGTACTTCTCTCCTCTCTTCGTGGGACTTCATGTATCCATCTTTTTCTAATGCCGCTATGCTGTCCACAAGCATGAGTGGCTAAATACCTTAACTCGAGTTAGGAGTAGCCACTAAGGCTCTCCCTACATGTATATTGTCTCTTTCTATTGAATATATGTACTATTATCAAGATTATCTTCATGCACCCGTTTTCATGCTTCACTTGCATGCTTAGCTACCATCTTGTGATGTTTGATTGTTGATACCTTTAAAGAGTAACATCGATGTATCTTGTGTCATGGAGTAGTATGAATGCACGAGAGTGTTGCAATGCTAAGGCTTAAAACCATATGTTCTGTTGTGAGGGTTACGTGTGGTCACCTCGAGAGAGGGACTACCCTTAGACTTAGATCTTTCCTCATCTTGAGAAAGAGTGGAATAGATGCTTTTGGTGGTTGCTTGTAATCTTGGTAAGAGTATGCGAGAGAAAGAGATGATGTTGCATGTTGGTGAGATGCTTTAGTAGGTGAACCCCAACCCGGGTTTCCTCCCATAAACTTGTTTCCTCTCATTTCTTTTGCTTTCTTTTGTTCTTCTTATTTTTGTTTTTCTTGACCTGCTTCAGTTTGTGTGCTATCATTCCTAAGGGAATGCCCCCTTTTATATACCCTCTTCGGGTAGAGTATATGAGTGCTAGACTCCGTGCGCTTAACACTGCCAACCTTATCCCTGTGTTCGATCCCGATCGCTACATCGGACCCCGTTTATTGTTGCGGGGGCCTGAGAGTCGGGTTATCTCTTTAAAAGTCTGACTACTCTGAATCCACTCCTCTTGGACGTGCGATTTAGGCTGGTCATCATGCCTAAAATAGGTGACACAATAAGGGAAACACACCATCATCGTAGAGGAAGGAACCCATGCAAAACGGTCACCAAACCCTAAAAACAAGCTTCATGAAACCATTAGGAAATGAGCCTCAACAAGGGAGAGAAACCAAGATTGTCACCATAAAAACTAAACCAAGGCTTCATAGAACACTAAAACACTCAACCATCATGCATGCAACTGAAACCATGAGCAAGAAGGAAGGAAAACCATCATGCACCAAAAAAACCAAAAACAGGTTACAAGGAAATTAGGGTTTTAGATTGTATCCAAACAAAGCGTGATATTAACATCATCCAAACTCTAGCGACTATCAATATCTATTAACATGTTAAGTTAACATCTAGAGAGAGAAAATAGCAACATGCAATCATGGAAAGTTCAACAGTAGAGAAGGTTAAGAGTTATATAACCCGCCTTAATGAAGATCACTCCAACAAAGGCAAGCTCCAAGCACACTATCACCAAGGAAAATCAAGCTCTACCAAAAGATCCACTTTCGACCACAAGATCACATCAAGAAAGAGGAAACACCAAGGTCAAAAGATAACTCATGAAAGAGGCAAGAAGCTCAAGTTCGAAGAAAGAAAGAAAGGGGGAAAAGAGAGAAGAAACTCCCTCTCACTTGGGTGTTGCCTTGTCAAAACATGGCCTATTACCCTTGTGATGAGGAGCTTACTCTCAAGAATGACCACTGTGTCAAAACATAGTCTAAGGCCGAGAAAAAGGAAGAAGTTGGGGTAGAAGATCCAAAGAAAACATCCAAGAGGAAAGATAAACACCCGCCAAGGTTGAGGATGACCAAGGATCACCACAAGCACCACATGCAAGGATGAACCACCTCCAAAGCACCCAGAATAGATCCTTCTTGCTCCACCAAGCTCCAAGATCGTCCAAGCAAGGAAGGAGAAAGAGTATGGTTGAAAAAGATCATTTGCATGGAGAAAAGAGGGTTTACATAGTAAAGGAGGAGAAAGGTAGGGCAAGGGATGAGGTATCAATGAAAGAAGACCCTAAAGGGATGCTTGTTCACCCAAGAAACTAACATGCAACCACATAAAGCCCACATGCAAGAGATGGTGATACACTCTAGGTTGGATCTCGATCACCTAGGCCACCCAACCCCTATGTCGCAACCACAACACACCATGGGAACCACCCATGGTTGTGACACACCACCAAGAACCACCAGGTTGCGACACAAGGTAACCACAACCCTAGGTCGCAACATTCTACAAAAGAGCACCCATCTCGACCAAAGATACCCAACACCGTCTCAGTTGCGAAAAACATACATAGGGGAGGTGTCTTGACCGTGACACCCTCCAACTAGGCCCTACATCACGACCTAGGTCGAAACAAACCAATAAGGGTCACATGGTCTAGGCACACCAAACCCTAGAAAACCCTAATCATCCCTGAGGGTGATACTACTCAACTAAGGGTCCACCAAGGCGCCCCAAAGAACCAAAACCTCCCTCATGAATCTAAGAGAGATAAGAACACTCTACATGTAGAAAAGTACAAGAATACCCCTTCTAATGGGTAATTTGCTATTTCCACCAAAACTAGCACAGAAAGCACAAACAACAACCAAGCAAGCTCAAATTGGAGACTTAAGCTTTCCACATGCTCTAAGATAATGTCAAAGGATTAGAGAAAGGTTCTAAGAACAACCATCAAGCCAAAACAAATAGAGTTAACCCAAAACATGAGTCAGCGGTCTTACAAGCCATAAAACCCTAACAAGGATTTCGCCCCCAAAATCCTAAGTAAAAAGAGACAAGTACTTCTTTTGCATCTTTTCCTTGAGCTCCCATGTAGCTTCCTCAACACCATGGTGATGCCACAGAACCTTCACAAGCAATATGTCCTTCTTCTTAAATTTCTTCACCCTCCTGTCAAGGATCAACACGGGCCCTTCAACATAGGACATGTCCTTATCAAGCTCAACCTCCACTGGTTGTAAAACCAACTCGGTATCAGGGTGGCATGTCCTCAACATAGACACATGGAACACTGGATGCAACCTGTGCAACTCGGGTGGCAGCTCCAACCTATAGGCCACCTTCCCGACATGTGCCACCACATGATAATGTCCCATATGCCTAGGAGCCAGCTTACCCTTCTTTCCAAACCTTAAAACATCCTTCCAAGGAGAGACTTTGAGATACACCTTATCTCCCACTTGAAACTCTGAAGGTCTCTAACAGTTATAAGCATACAACTTCTATCTATCCTGTGCTACTTTCAACTATTGTTGAATCACATTGATCTTCTCTATTGTCTGTTGCACCATCTCATGACCAAGAAGTTGATATTCACCTGTCTCATGCCAACACAATGGAGACTCACAACGTCTCCCATACAATGCCTCATATAGTGCCATATCTATGCTCCGTCGATAACTGTATCAGACTTAGATGAATGTCCCAACTCCACAAAAACTAGAAGACACAAGACATCAACAAGTCCTGTAAGGTATGTATGGTCCTCTTGGACTGAGCATATGTCTGTGGGTGGAAAGCAGTGTTGAACCTCAACTGCGTACCCAAAGTTGTATGCAAATGCTCCCAAAAGTGGCTCATAAACTGAGGACCTCTATCTGACACGTTAATAGTTGGGACACTATGCAAATGCACTATCTCATCCACTTATATATGAGCCAACTTCTCTACCATGGTAATATATTGGCTTGACTTGTTGACATACCGTGCACTTACACTACTACAAAATAGGCCTTTAGTGTCGGTTAATTAAGGGTTTTAGTTTTGGTTTCCAAGCGACACCCAAGTGGGCGCCGCTAAAGGTGGACCCCTTCGGCGTCGGTTCCCAACCGATGCCAAAAAGCTTCCTGCCACTGAAAATGCGCCAGCAAAGGGACTATAGGCGTCCATTTTTTTAAGAAAATCGACACTATAGAATGGTTTCAGACGTCGGTTATTAAAAGAACCGACGTCACAACACTTCCCGCCACTGAAAACACGCCAGCAAAGGGCATATAGGTGTCAGTTTTGTAAAATAACTGACGCCATCACCCCTGCCACCACGGCTGTGCTTCCCAGCACAGTCGTGGTTCCTGGCCATATCAGCTGAACCGACGTCAGTTTTGTGCAAATAACTGACGCCATATCCCCTGCCTGCCACCACAGTCGTGCTTCCCAACACAGCCGTGGTTCCTGGCCATATAGACGTCAGTTTTTTTATCAAAAACTGCCACCATATGTCTTTGGTGTCAGTTTTGTTCAAATAACTGACGCCTATGTTATGATATTTTTTTTCTTAACAGTTTGTAGGCCTGTTGTATGACTGGTCAACAGGATGAGAACATGCGGTTCAGTTCTGAACTGCAGGTTTACGACATCCATTGATATCAGCCAACAACAGGCCACAAACCTGCAAAATTAACAAGATGGAAAATATTATATATATGTGATTCACACACATGTATAAACACATTTAATTCATATTATTTTTTCATCACACACATGTAGAAATCAGTAGCAACCTGCAGTTCCATTCATTTCATCTCTTTTTACATTCAGACACATGTAGAAACATTTATGTATTGATCATCTTCACACACATATGACAATTTATAAAAATTCATTCACATTCACACAAAAATAATTATGAGAATAAAGTTATTCTTTATTCATTATTGTCAATAAAATTATATCTAAAAATTCCCACTCTTTGTAGGGCTTTTGCCCATTCTTCTTTTACAACATCTAATTCATTTCTCGTATAGGGAGCATGTGCATCGAAACGCTTTCCACATGTGCTGAAGTCAGTAGTTTTAAAGACCTACAAAGAGAATGACGTATATATATAATTAATAATATATAATAATATTGATATATTTCATATTATCTAATGAAACTATGTATAATACATGTTGTATCTTATTGATTTCCATTACGACATGTTTGATGATTAGGTCCATAAATAGCATCACATAGCAGGCACATGCTCAGCCGTTGTCTTGTGTAGCACACTATAAATTGAAACATACAAAATATTCAAAAATACAAATAAGCACAGTTCACATAAATAATATATACATTGGAGTCAGGAAATTACTTTCACATTCTCCCAAATTAGTGATAGATCCTTTTTCCTGGGGACCTTTCCTCCAGCTTTTTTGTACTCTTGTAAAGCCCTACATATGTTAATGTAACCCATTAAATTGTATAATTAAATAATAATGTAGTAACAGATGTTAACAAATATAAAAACATGAAATATTTCTCACGAGAATAATGGCCTTTTAATTGCATGTCTATATAATGTATCCAACTCATTCCCCGCAGGATCTAGATAATAGACAGTGAACGTCTTGGGGGCAATAACTAGTAACTCCCAATGCCTACCACTACAGGTAAGAAAGTTAAAAATTAATAACTCAAAATCTACAATAAAAATGTAATTTTCTTAAGTCCAAATTATAAGCAAAGTAAACTTACTCGACATTGAATGAAGCTATTATCATCGTCTTATTATTTTTACCAAAATATTCAAAAGCATCACAGCAATATGAAGTAACTGAAGAAGGGTCTGTATCTACAAGACTAATCAAAGATGGAACCAAAAATCCTACATGGGAAAATCCAAAATCTATACATATCTTGTATAAGTGACTGCAAACATGTATTACATATGCATTAATATATAAGAAACCAGATCACCGTATATAAAACAAGGTATATGGATGTATAAACAAGATCTCACCATATCCACATCTCTATCATAGATGTGTTCAACCATTCATAACTAAACAACTCCAAAATATCTTGTATAAATATCTTGTGTTCGTATGATTGACCTACATTAATACCTATGCATTAATATGTATGTATGCAGAACTTGTATTACATATGCATTAATATGTATGCTAAACTTGTATAAATAGATTGTTATCGTATGGTTTACCTGCAACATCCTCTGGAATAGTAATAATTATAAGGCCATTTGTATCATGTTCGCTGATCCATATTGCCACACCCCTACAGTTAGGACCTATCGAGGCATGTACGTCCCTTAGAAGCTAACTTGGTAGTCGAGGAGGTGGAGGCCGAGATGTAGCGGGTCTCATCTTTTTGACCTATATATATAATTTTAGATCAATTTACTCATATATACACACTAACAAATTAAAGTAATGAAAATTTATCATACACTATCAGTATAGAAGACATCTGCTTCAGGCCACAGTATTACTATACATACTGCCTCATCAAGTGTTTCAACATCTGGGTGTGCATGAGGTAGTGCAAGATCCGTCCAGTCGGGGAATACATGTATTGGGCTCACACGTACCACACCATGTAGTACTGGATACCAATGAAACATGCACCCTTTAAGGTGTGGGTAAACTGACGCCTCTGCAATAATATATTGTTGACTTTTTAGTCGGCATGGCTTCAACCCCTATAAATTTATGTAAAGAATGTTATATGCATATATACACAAACATATCATCTTGAACATACTAGCTATTATGTCATAAAAATACTTATAGAGGACGTGCTAGGTGGTGGGTCTATAGGATTACTCCCAACCACTTCTACAGTAGGAGAAGAGCGGCTCGCCATAGGTACTGTCTGAGTGGCAGGCTGAGACGCCTGCCACTTCGCCGTTGCTTCTTGGATTCTCTTCTCAATTAACGAATCTACCTATACATGGATAAAAGAAATTCTAGCTTCTGATTATTAAATTCCCTTTTGTAATAACATTCTAAAATAAGAATAGGTTACCTCAGCTTGTGAAAGTCCCGCTTTTAGGACAGGTTTGCACTGGGATGGCCCAAAGAACGCTTTGATGCCCACACCAGGGCCTGCACCCCGAACACATACATGATGCTTTGGGTTACCCAGAGCAAATGTCAGTTCATCCCTTGTGCCATGAGGGATGAACTTGCCTTCCTTCCTCTGCTCATGCAACTCCCGCTAATCACCATCAACAAAAATTAATAAGTAAACATAACAATAATCAATATCGATCGATTGCTCTAAGAGTTTAGTTTTACCATTTTTACAGCCGCCTTAGCAGTTGCGGGCTTCGATATGTCTCCCTTCTTATTTTGCCTCCCAGCTATCCACATAGCATGGCGAGGCAGAGGTGCGGGAGCAGTAGTAGAGGACTATGTAGTCTCCTTAGTAGTAGTAGGCTGAGCAGACTCAACCTGTAGTCTTTGGCGAACGCCTGCTATTCCTCTTGGACCCATTGTGTGGTTGTGCACATTCAGTGCACACCTTGCTCTTTGCGCCTCACTGAGGGCCTAGTTAATTAGCACATTGATTTGGTTAGTAATACTAAAGGTTAATCTTGAATAGGTGAATACATAAAAATGTATATTAACACTACTACAGAAATAGCTTATAACGTCACATTTAGAGGTGTCGGTTATTAACGAAAATCGACGCCTAAAACATACAATGTCGGCTAATTACAGAGACCGACATCTATATTTGAAGACTAACCAGATACGGGCATCACTTTTTATTTAGCGTCGGTTCCCTATAATGAACCGACGCCTAAAATAGCCTGCCAAATCCATTTTTTTGAGTGAAAAAAATCACCCCCAAAGGTTCACATACGGCGTCGGTTTTTTGACCGAATAACCGATGCCTAACGACGAAAAAAATTTCCTCCAAATGTCATCGATTTTTGTGGAAAAACCGACGCTGATAAGGTTTCGCGCGCCGTCCCCACGAATTTTTTTAGGATTAAGATTGTCCAATGGACATCGGTTGTTTCTGGTAACCGACGCCTATAGTTTTTAGGGTCAGTTGTTTCTAATAATTGACACCTATTATTAACTTAATAGCACCCGCGCGAGTCAGACTCTTCCCCTTCTGTTTCATTCATTCTGCGATTCATCAGGGTTTTAGGTTCTGACTCCTCTGCTCACCGCCGCTCGCTGCTTCTCTGCCCCCGCCTCTGCCGCCGCTTGCTGGTCCGCTGCTCGTCATCGCCGCTCGCTGTTAGCTCCGACCACTGCTCTAGCTCCATCTTGATCGCTACTCCGGCCAGCCGCTCTCTTGCTACCCTACTCTCTTTCCTCCACGTCGTTGATAGGTAAGTTGTTGCCCTTCTTCTTCCTCTACCTCTTCTTCTTCCTCCACCTCTTCTTCTTCATGCTCCCTCCATATACCAAATGTATAAAGCAAGGCACGACTTGCATGTGTGGGTTGGACACGGCAGCCATGGCTATGTTGGCCGTAGTCGGCCAACACAGCCACAACCGACGTGTCCAGCCCACATGCAGGTCGTGCCTTGCTTTTATCCATTTGGTAAGGAGGGAGCAGGAAGAAGAAGATACATTTGCAATTGAATACTAATGCTTGACCTAATAATGTAAATTTTGATGCATGTTGAATTAAGATATTAAAACCCTAATACACATTTCACCATATATAATCTTTAATTAATTATATTGCTAAAATCTTGTGATCAATCTATGTAAGATATTAAAACCATAATGTTAAATCTATGATTTTGTAGTGATGTGTCACCCTAACATTTACATGAATCCCTATTGTATGATGTAGATTGATGATAATGCATGAGCTAGTTTGAAATTTTGAAATAAATTATGAATTATCTCTCCATCGCTAGGTCATACTAATTTATGTGTAATCTTTTTCTTGATGATGAACATGCATGGACACTTGAAATGTTGAAATCAATGTTATAGAATGACAACACATTTATTTGTTGGCCTAGAAACCCGTCCAAAATTTACTCATTAGGAGTAAATCTTGGATAGTCCCCGGTTTGGGACTATTCTTGAACTCCTAATCTCACTTAGGATGTAAGTGTATAATGTGTGTATTGGGTTTTCAAGAAAATTTCAGTAGTATTTCCCCGTTTGTTCTCTAAGTACATATGTACTTAGAGAACAGCGGGGAAATGCTGCCAAAATTTTCTTGAAAACCCAATACACATTATACACTTACTAGTGAGATTAGGTGTTCAAGAATAGGATAGGTGGTACACATTTATTATATATAAGAATGACATCACATGTATTTGTTGGCCTAGAAACCCATCCAAGATTTACTCATTAGGAGTAAATCTTGGATAGTCCCCGGTTTGGGACTGTTCTTGAACACCTAATCTCGTAATGACTTGTATGTTCGCGGGGATCACAATGAAGGATTGTTAATTTATAAAAGATCACAATATTAGAGGCATGAATGTTTATATTTTTTTATATGTTTTATTTTTCTGAATGCGAACTTTACAATGTGAATGTGAACTTTACAATGTTAATTGCTTTACAATGTGAATGTGAACTTTACAATGTGAATTACTTTACAATGTGAATGTGTACTTTACTATGTGAACTTTACAATTAGTGTTACTTTACAATGTGAAATTTATAATTTAAATGTGAACTTTCATATGGTTGAGCATTCCCATGATGACTGTGTTGATGATCACCGTGAGGGTGAGGACGTGCTTGCGCTGCCTGACAATGTAAGTTTTAAGAATATATCCCTGAGGTTTCTATCTATATGTTCATTTATAATTATATCATGTAAGTGTGTTTTTTTATCAAATTTTAGGTTGGTGATGTACCCCCTGAAGAAATTACAACACTTGATGAGCAGCAAAAGAAAATTGAGAAAGTGAGGGGCATCACAATGATGAACAAGTTAATATCGCAAAAGGGAAATGGACCCAAATTGGCTGTGGATTTCTGTCATGCAAGAAATCCATATGGAGTGAACCGCAACTCATTTATTTCATATCTTGGGGTTCTTACTCGCAGCCATTGCAGTCTTATCATAGAATCCTGGCATAAAGTTCCTAAGGGGAAGAAAGACCACATATGGAAGGAACTATGCGTGAGTTATTATTATTTGTAATTCTATTTGTGTAGATTACTAATTTTTAGGATACTAGTTAATAGAAATTCTATTTAATTAATTGTAGAGCATATTTGATATGGATGAAAAGTTGCATCGTAAATGTGTGATTCAACACTATGGGAGGGTCCTAAGAAACTATAGGACCAATCTCACCCGAGATTACATACGTGATGCTGATAAGAGGTTCTTGATTGATTTCCAATTCTAGACATTGATCACTATTTCACTAACTCTACACTAATAATTTTTGTTTGTATTCTCTTTAAAAAATAAATTTAGGCAGAAGGAAGCCACAAAGTCACTAACTCCCAGTCTTTGGGGTCCATGTAGTTCCATTGCTTTGTGGCTTCCTTCTCCCTAAATTTATTTTTCAAAGAGAATACAAACAAAAATTATTAGTGTAGAGTTAGTGAAATAGTGATCAACGTCTAGAATTGGAAATCAATCAAGAACCTCTTATCAGCATCGTGTATGTAATCTCAGGTGAGATTGGTCTTATAGTTCCTTAGGACCCTCCCACAGCGTTGCATCACACATTTATGATGCAACTTTTCATCCAAATCAAATATGCTCTGCAAATTAAATAGAATTGCTATTAACTAGTATCCTAAAAATTAGTAATCTACACAAATAGAATTACAAATAATAATAACCAACGCATAGTTCCTTCCATATATGGTCTTTCTTCCCCTTAGGAACTTTATGCCAAGATTCTAAGATAGGACTGTAATGGCTGTGAGTAAGAATCCCAAGATATGAAACAAATGAGTTGCGCTTCACTCCATATGGATTTCCTACATGATCAAAATCCACAGCCAATTTGGGTCCATTGCCCCTTTGTTGTATTAACTTGTTCATCATTGTGATGCCCCTCACTTTCTCAAATTTCTTTTACTGCTTATCAAGTGTTGTAATTTCTTCAGGGGATACATCACCAACCTAAAATTTGATAAAAACACACTTACATGATATAATTATAAATGAACATATAGATATAAACCTCAGGGATATATTCTTAAAACCTACATTGTCAGGCGGCGCAAGCACGTCCTCACCCTCACGGTGATCATCAGTATTGTCATCATGGGAATGCTCAGCCATCTAAAAGTTCACATTCAAATTATAAATTTCACATTGTAAAGTAACACTAATTGTAAAGTTCACATTGTAAAGTACACATTCACATTGTAAAGTTCACATTCACATTATAAAGTTCACATTCACATTATAAAGTTCACATTCACATTGTAAAGTAATTCACATTGTAAAGTCCACATTCACATTGTAAAGTTCACATTGTAAAGTTCACATTCAGAAAAATAAAACATATAAAAAATATAAACATTCATGCCTCTAATATTGTAATATTTTATCAATTAACAATCCTTCATTGTGATCCCCGCAAACATACAAGTCATTGTGATCCCCAACTTCAATGTTTGGTGGTGTTGGCAACCCAACTGAGAATGGAATGGAGTCATCATACTTATCATAGTACTCTTCTTCATCTATAGGATCTTCAATGAACTGTCTTTTACCATTAAGAACAACCAACCATTTATCATTTGCAGGATCATCGGTATAAAATACTTATTTCACCTGTGATTCCAATATGAATGGTTCACCCTTCTCGCCAATCTTTTCAAAGTTCACTAACGTGAAACCCAATTCATCCACTATAACTCCTTTGTTGCTGTCAACCCAATTACATTTAAAGAGCAGAATTCTAAAATCTACATAGTCAAACTCCCATATGTCTTCAATGACACCGTAATATGACATTTTAGCTTCACATGGACTCTTATCCTTTGCACTTGCAAAAAACAATGAAGACGCTTGAAGGGTGACCCCACTCTTTTGGACGACACTCTTATCATCTTGACGCTTTGTGTAATACGAGAATCCATTTATGTCAAACCCTTCATAAGACATAACATTCAATTTTGGTTTAAAGGCGAGGCATTTGATGGTTTCAATAAGATTATCTGGTGTTTGAGATAGTTGATGCAAGACTTTATCTTCAAACCACTTAATAAATGTCTTGTTATGCTCTCTAGCAAGCCACATTGAATTGGATTGAGGATATTGTCTCTTGATGAAATTGGTATGTTCCTTGATATAAACACTCACTTCGTCGTGTTGTGTAAAATATACAAGTGACTTTGCTCCAACTGTTCACGGCTGATTACTTTCACCCATGATCCCAAAATTCCTTTGCCAAAATGCTCCTCAATATTCTTGTCATTCACAGGAGTGTCATTAGTACTCAGAAAGTCATTGCAAAAATCCATAACCTCTCTCGCCACATAACCCTCAATAATACTCCCTTCATGTCGATAACGGTTTCAAACATCACCTTTAAAAACACTCATGTATCGTTTAAAGGGATACATCCAATGCAAGAAAACTGGTCCCAACATTTTCACTTCCCTAGTCAAGTGGACAACAAGATGTACCATGATATCAAAGAACAAAGGAGGAAAATGCATTTCAAGCTGACATAGGGTAACAACCACTTCTCTTTGCAATTTATCGAGAGTATCAGGGTCAATAACTTTGCTACACAGACTGTTGAAAAAGAAACAAAGTCTGGTGATTGAAAATCGTACATGCTTTGGCAATATAGATCGAATTGCCACGGGCAATATTTGTTGCATTAGAGTGTGACAATTATGAGATTTAAGACCTGTCAACTTCAGATCTTTCATTGATACCAATGTATGGATGTTGGATGAGTAACCTTATGACACCTTCACATTTACCAAGCATTCACAAAAAGCTTTCTTCTCCTTTCTAGACGACGTGTAACAAGCGGGAGGTAAGTATGTTCTCTGATCGCTACTAACTATTTTTGTTAATTCTGTCCTTATTCTCATTTCACGTAGGTCCATTCTGGATTTTATCCCATCTTTAGTCTTACCTGGTATATTCAACAGAGTACCGATGACGCTGACACATATATTTTTCTCAACGTGCATGACATCGATACAATGCCTGACTGTCAAAGAACTCCAATAAGGAAGATCCCAAAATATTGACTTCTTCTTGAATAAAGACTTGTCACTCCGTGTGGCCATCGTACATTGTGATCTCTTACCAAATTCATTGGCGATGTCTTTTACTCTTTCATAAACATCCTCCCCTGATATATGTTTAGGCGCACTCTATTCCTCATTCCGTCCATTGAATGCTTTGCGCAACCTACGATACATATGGAATTTCGGAAGAAACCTTCGATGACCAAGATATATAGTCTTGCCATCATGTTTTAGTTGTATTGAATCAATGTTCTCTTCACATATAGGACAAACTTTAGATCCTTTGACACTATATCCAGACAAATTACCATACGCTAGAAAGTCATTCACAGTGCAAAACAACATAGCGTGCAAACGAAATATCTCTCTTCGTGAAACATCATAGGTTATCACACCTTCACCCCAGAGCTTCTTCAAGTCATCAATCTTAGGTTCAAGATAAATGTCGTTATCATTTCCAGGTTGTTTAGGGCCCGATATCAAAGACGACAACATAACATACTTATTTTTCATACACAACCAGGGAGGAAGATTGTATATAACGAGCATAACTGGCCAAGTGCTATGTTGGTTGCTCAATGTCCCGTACGAATTCATCCCATATGTACAAAGCCCAAGTCTTAGATTCATGCCTTCTTCACCGAATTTAGGGTACAATAAATCAATCTTCTTCCACTATGGGGAATCAGACGCATGTCCTAGGATCCCATAATTATTTTTCTTAAAATCTGCATGCCACCTCAAATTCTTCGCATCTATAAGATTGGCAAACAAGCGTTGAAACTGTGGTATTATAGGTATATACCACATCACCTTGGCAGGAGAACCAGTTTTGGACTCCCCCGAAGTCGTCAATTTATACCTTGACACACTACATTTCAGACAATCTTTCAAATCCACATAGTCCTTTTAAAATAATACACAATCATTCGGGCATGCGTGTATCTTCTTGGCCTCCATTCCCATTGGGCACAACAATTTCTTTAGCCGGTATGTTGAGATTGGCAGCTCATTTCCTTCAGGAAGAATTTCTTTCAACAAAGACAACAATGACGTGAAGCTTTTGTCGCTCCATCAATTGTTAGCTTTCATTTTATACAATCTCAACATAGCTCTAAGCTTCGTAAACTTACAACATGTGTATAACGGTATCTCAGCATCATGCACAATGTTTCTAAACATGGGAGGTGGATCGGTGAGCTCTACCCCACGACTATCCAGCATCACATCAATGATGTCTACTGGAACTGGTTCGTTCACATCTACATCATCGAAGGCAATTTCTTCTTCTACACAAGCACTGCTATCGACATCCACTGATTTCAGGTTTGAAATCTCTCCATGCCAGTGCCATTCTATATAGCCTTGTACAATCCCGTTGCACATGACATGACTTTTGATTTCATCACCAGTGCTGACTTTCAAGTTGTTACCGCAATGCCTACATGGATAGTAGAACCTATCTCTAGGATGTTTTCTATGTTCCTCGGCAAATCTAATAAACTAGTCAAGACCAGAAATAAACTTGGGGGTGCAGTGATTTGGAATGGGCATCCATGATCTATCCATTCTATGATCAAAGAGAAAACAAGTATATATTAGAACAAGATTAGGGTCTAGGGTTAAAAGATTAGGGTTTATGGTTAAAACTTTAGTGTTTAAGGTCTTATATATAATTAATGGTTAAAACATCCTAAGTGAGATTAGATGTTCAAGAACAGTCCCAAATCGGGGACTATCCAAGATTTACTCCTAATGAGTAAATCTTGGACGGGTTTCTAGGCCAACAAATACATGTGTTGTCATTCTTATATATAATAAATGTGTACCACCTATCCCATTCTTAAACACCTAATCTTACTAGTAAGTGTATAATGTGTATTAGGTTTTTAAGAAAATTTCGACAACATTTCCCCATTGTTCTCTAAGTACATATGTACTTAGAGAACAAATGGGGAAATGATGTTGAAATTTTCTTGAAAACCCAATACACATTATACACTTACAACCTAAGTGAGATTAGGTGTTCAAGAACAGTCCCAAACTGGGGACTATCTAAGATTTACTCCTAATAAGTAAATCTTGGATAGGTTTCTAGGCCAACAAATACATGTGTTGTCATTCTATAACATTGATTTCAACATTTCGAGTGTCCATACATGTTCATCATCAAGATAAAGATTACACATAAATTAGTATGACCTAGGGATGGAGAGATAATTCATAATTGATTTCAAAATTTCAAACTAGCTCATGCATTATCATCAATCTACATCATGCAATAGGGATTCATGTAGATGTTAGGGCGACACATCACTACAAAATCATAGATTTAACATTAGGGTTTTAATATATTACATAGATTGATCACAAGATTTCAGCAATATAGTTAATTCAAGATTATGGTGAAATGTGTATTAGGGTTTTAATATTTTAATTCAACATTGCATCAAAATTTACAGAATTAGGTCAAGCATTAGTATTAAATTGCAAATGTATCTTCTTCTTCCTGCTTCCTCCTTACCAAATGGATAAAAGAAAGGCACGACCTGCATGTGGGCTGGACACGGCGGCCGTGTCCAGCCCACATGCAGGTTGTGCCTTGCTTTTATCCATACATTTGGTAAGGAGGGAGCAGGAAGAAGATGAGGCGGAGGAATAAGAAGAGGTAGAGGAAGAAGAAGGGCAACAACTTACCTATCAACGACGTGGAGGAAGAAGAGAGCATGGAGCTGAGCTAGAAAGAGAGCAGCGGTCGACCGGAGCAGTGATCGAGCTGGAGAGCAGCGGCCGGAGCTAGCAGCAAAGCGGCGGCAGCGAGCAGTGGACCAGCAAGCGGAGGCGGGGGCAAAGGAGCAGTGAGCGGTGGTCAGTGAGCAGAGGAATCACCGGACCTAAAACCCTCAATCGCGGAATGAATGAAACAGAAGGGGGATGGCTCGCGTGGGTGTTGTTAAGTTAATAATAGGCTTCAGTTATTTAAAACAACTGACCCTAAAAACTATGGTCATCGGTTTCCATATAAAAACTGACGCTAAAGGGAGGTGAAAATTTTCACAGTTAAGCACGCGAAAACACAACGGCGTCGGTTATTGTAAGACAACCGACGATAAAATTGGTCAAATTTGCTGTCTCATGGAAAAACTTTAGTCATCAATTTCTCTTTTAACAACCGAAGTTGTATGATAAATTTTGGAGGTAATTTTTTTCACTGGAAATTTTGGATTTGGCGGTTAATTTTAGTCATTGGTTGCTTGTTTAGGAACTGACACTAAATAAAAGTGATACCCGTGTCTGGTCACCCTTCACAAATAGATTTCAGCTTTTTTATTTAACCGACATTTTATGTTTTAGGCGTCGGTTTAATTATACAACTGACGCCGTTAAAAGTGACGTTATAAGCCATTTCTGTAGTAGTGTTAGCCACAAACTCAACCACATCCCGCTTCAAGACAATCAACCAATATACATCTTTAAGGTTATGATACATATTGGTGCTTCTTGGGTGCATAGCGAACATCAAAGAGTGAGCTTCTTCTAGAACCATCTTCCTCAGATTACCAACATCAGGAACCACAACTTTGCCATGCTAATAGACTGTCTCATCATCTTCATCATAGAAACCATCATGCTTCTCGTTGTCGAACTCTGATCGTATATGTTGTATCACAACATTAGCCTGTTGTGCCTCTTTGATCTGCTGCCTCAATGTCAACTTCACATGCAACTGTGCCAATAGCCCTTCTAGCATAGATACCTCTAGATTCATGCTCATATGATGCAAGGAGACCAACATGTCTCGCTTATGACACACCAAAGAGTTCAATTATGCATTGTCCACTGATGATTTTGAAGAAGACTTTTTGCTCAACGCATATGCCACAACATTCACCTTTCCTAGTGGTAATCAATGATACAATCATAGTCCTCGATTAATTCCATCCAGTGCCTCTACCACATGTTTAATCCTGGTATGAAAAGAGTATACTTTATGTTATTGTGATATGTGAAGATCTAACACTTTTCTCCAAAAAGGTAGTGTCTCCAGGTATTTAAAGAAGAACCACTGCGGCCAACTCCAGATCATGGGTAGGATAGTTCTCCTCATGATTCTTCAGTTCTTGTGACACAAAATATATCACATTCTTGTCTTGCATCATCACACAACCCAAACCATTCTACAATGCATCACAGAAAACTATGCAACCTTTCCCTTGATCAGGTAGCACTAGTATTGGTACACTTGTTAGCTTATCCTTCAACAACTGAAAGGCACAATGACATCTATGTTCCCAGATAAAAGGTACATCCTTCCTAGTCAACTTGGTTAGGGGCAACACCATAGAGCTAAAGTTCTTAATGAAACTCATGTAGTAACCTGCCAAACCTAGAAAACTGAGCACTTCTGTTGGCATCTTCGATTGTTCCCACTCTAGCACGGATTCAACCTTCTTGGAATCAACATGAACACCTTGGGAAGATATCACATGTCCTAGGAAAGACACCTCCTTCAGCTAAAACCTGCACTTGTTGAACTTGGCATACAACTGATGTTGCCTCAACACTGTCAATGGCTGACAAAGATGTTGTTCGTGTTGTTGGCTGTCGTGACTGTATATCAGGATGTCATCTATGAATACCACCACAAATTGATCAAGAAACTTATGAAACACTCTGTTCATCAAGTCTATAAACATTGTCGGTGCATTGGTTAGCCCAAACGGCATAACCACGAACTCATAATGACCATACCTAGTCCTAAAAGCCAACTTAGGTATGCCATCCACCTTAATCCGCAACTGGTGATACCTCGACCTCAGTTCTATCTTGGAGAAAACTACAACACCTTGCAACTGATCAAATAATTCGTCTATCTGTGGCGAGGTTTACTTGTTCTTTATTGTCACCTTGTTGAACTGTCTGTAATCTATACACAGCCTCATGGATCTGTCTTTATTCTTCACGAACAGCACAAGAGCATCCCATAATGACATACTTAGTCTGATGAAACCTTTCTCAAGCAACTCTTGCAACTATTTCTTCAACTCTACCATCTTTGATGGCGCCATCCTATATGGTGTATGTGCTATAAATTGTGTGCCCAGGACTAGATTGATCTCAAAATCAATCTCTCTTATATGGTAAACACTTGGGAACTCGTATGGGAACACATCCTCAAACTCTCCAACAACTGACACCTCTTGGATACTTGGACTCCTTGCTTAGGTATCCACCACATGCGCTAGGAATGCATCACAGACCTGTCTCATCAACTTCTCAGCCATCGTCACTGACACCAAACAAGTAGGAAGAATCTTCCTATCACCTTGGAAGGTCCACGCATGTCAAATGGTAAGAGGTCCACTTGAATGCTATGTCTTGAGAAATAAAGGACACATGAAGGACACACCTCAAGCAACTCCACGGGACTAACTAATGGGGTTTCTAAACAAATACTATCCCATCTACGACTAATAGGAAAACAACAAGCATCAATCACTTCTCAAGTGACAAAAGAGTGTGTTGCACCCAGGTCAACCAAAACATATATGAAGCAAAAAGAAGATAAATTAGAATGAAACAACTCCATTTGACCTGACACTACTCATGGGTAGGCCACTCCTTCAGGCTGACTCAGCATAGAATCTAGTTGTCACATGTTGTCATCCTCTTCCTCTACTGGTCTGTCCTGAAGAACCAGCTTGAGACACTTGACCACGTCCCATTCCACTACCGCTGAATTGTTGTCTCTGTGAGCCCTGCTGGCTCTGCCTCAGTTGCTAGGTGACCTCTTCATCCTTCATAGGGTAGAAAAACTCAGTATGCCCAACCTATCTACACTTGTAGTAGGTCTTGCTTTCATACCATGGATGAGACAACCCTGTCACCGAGGCTTATTCCACACTCTGAGCTCCCACCGGTGGAAAACTTTATCCTCTGCCTTTACTGGGCGACCACTGTGTTGGTGCATTGGGCCTCTATTATGCTGGCAGTGCAGAAAACCTAGGCTTCTTAAAACCTCCCGGCGACTACCCTTGAGACTGCATCGACCTCTTCTTGACATTCCTCTCCCGCTTCTCGACCATAGACCCTTCAATCCTTCTGATAGACTCCACAAACATTGCAAATTCTCACGGTTCTCAAGCATTGTCACCGCTGTAAGGACCCTGACCTGGGTTTTGGGGAAAATGTGGATGTTTTGCCTAAGTATTATGATCAGAACCTTGTATTAATCTTTTAAAAAGTAATTAAGACTTAAGGACATCTCAAGTTTCAAGTTTGGTCATGTTTGAATGTTGTTTGAGCAATGTTTGCTTGTTTTGGACCAAAGTGCAACTTGCCCAATATATGTGGTTGATGTGAAATTTACCACCTCTAGAGTGTTCCTACTCTCTCTTAGTATTTTCTAGAGTAGAGAGAGAAGGGGTGCCTTGTTTGAGTCTTGGTTGAGTGATAACACCCTTGGTGATGTTAGAACCATAGAATGTTGAGTACCTTGAACCATAAATGAGGTTGTGTCGAGTTGTGAAGGGTATATGGGGGTGCCTATCGGTTTATAAACCACAGAGGAAGTTCCCTATCAGTTTGGAAACTTTTGGAAGCATTCATGTCGGGCTAAGAACCTCAAATAGGTGAATATTGTCAGTTTGAGACTTCCTTATAAAAGTTGTATCAGTTTGTATACAAAGGGATGACGAGTTGTGATATCTTGTCAAGGAAGCTACCCAATGGATGATATCTCACCCTTGGGTTATCTGCAAGAGCCTTGCATGTCAAGATACACATGTTTGCAACATTTCACCATGCATGGTCATGTGTTACCCATGTACATATGGTGATGACACCTTACATATACTCTTTTTCATGAGCCTCAACTATATAGACTCTCCTTTTCACCTCCTAGTAAACCTTTCCACTCCTTTACCATCTCTTTCTTGGTGGAAGACCCTAGGAGCTCAAGGAGAAAGGAGGAGTTTGAGCAACTTGCCCAAGGTAAAGCCATGGTTATCTCCTACCTTGGATGGTCCATGCTTCTCGAACCATGATTCTTTCTTCCTTTCCTTCTTCACCTAGTTCCTTATTATGATGTCTTCTTTTCATATAGTGGTGTTATGATAAAGTCTTGGACTCTTGATAAGTTATATTCAACCTTGGGAACGTGGATCTTGTAAGCTTGAAGCTTTAGTGGTGATTTTAATGCGGGTTATATAACTTGACCTCAACTTTATTATTATTCACTTTCTACTATGTAATTCTTGGTGGTTCCTTCTCTACTTTGACTTTTCTTATTTGCATCATGGTTCTATGAGCTCTAAAGAATATATGGGACTTCTGTCCATGAACTAGAGTGGTTATGGATGAAAAGAGGGAGCTTGAAGATGATGAAACTGATATGAACAAACTGATATCAGTTTGCGGGAAACCCTAGCCCGATACATAAGTAAATGAATGTAAATTGATACATATGAATACCTAACCCCCTAATAGTTTTTTACATGATTAGTACTACTATCCTTACAATTGTTGAACATGTTACTTAAGGCTAAGAATAGGGCATGTCGATACCTAGATGATAGATAAGTCGATACACATACTTGCACCATTATATGGATGGCAGATATGACTTGTGTTGCTCTAGAATGATATGTTGTTAATTTGTTATGACCTGGAGGAAGCAAGGCTGATATGTTGGATACCATAAAAATGATATTCTTTTATAATACTATCTCATCATAACTAAGAGATGTCTAATGAAGATAGAATATTAAATTATATTGCTTTAGTTGAATGTAGAGGCTGATATGGCCAACCCTAACCCTAATCTAATATACTCACAAATCTGACACCCCTCTAGCCCGACACATCATGTGAAGATGGTGACAATACACTCTTTGAATCTTTATCTGATACACCAAGTAGGGATGAGGTCAATGAGTGAGAGAGCTAAGGTCTTGAATAAGGGATCACCCGATACAACTCAAAACCCTAGAGGTCGATACCCCATAGTGAGCAATGGCCGATTTGCAAAGGGATAAGCCAGGTCGATACCCTGGTTGATTGAGTGGTCGATACACTAGTTAATGGTGTGGCCGATACCCTAGTTGATGGTGTGTCTGATACCGTAGTTGATGGTGTGGTTGATACCCTAGTTGATTGAGTGGTCGATACACAATGAGATGATGTGGTCGACACACAAGGTGATAGGGTGGTCGATACCCTAGAATACACCATAACTGATATACCTTCTCAAGTTCCTCTAAACTGATACCATTTGATATGCCTTGGCTGATACAAGTAATGTTACCTTGGTCGATACAAACTAATGTGTCTAGGCCGACACAAGGTGTAAAATGTAGGCCGATACACCTAGGTCGACACACCTTGATGAGTGTAGGCCGATACACCTTGAATATAATCAATGGATACACTATAAAGTAATGAGATGGACATACTTTGAAAAGTGTAGGTTAGTATGCCCTAAAGAGGGTCAAGTCAATACAATAAGTTAAAGTTGAATCGACATCCTCGTAAGGATGAAAGAGAAACTTGTCTACTCATATGAGAAAGGTAATACCTTATGTTGATAATCAATTAATGATAACTAATGAGGGTAATCAAGTATGATTGAATACTTATGGTAATGAAATAAGCTCCTAGAAATGAGAAGTTATGATCTAGGGTTGGTGATTGAATATAACCTTGGAAACCCTAATCACTTGAAAAGATAAACCCTAACCCTAATCACAAAAGGGAATGTAACTTGAAAATTGCATGATGATAATATTCAGTGGTTATAATAATGAAATCTTAACCATGAATGCCTTACGGATATATCCAGATAAAGGCTATGATGGTTATAATCTATTATAGCTTGATTATGCCTTACGAGGTCTATGGAATAATAGTTCTACATAAAGAATATATATAGGTTTGATGACCTGGAAAAAACATAATTGCCTAGAAGGTGATGTGGCACTCAATAGTGAGTTTAAGGGATTGATATCCCATGATGAAAATGATAGAGTAACATACAGGTGTTCTAACTGTTAAGGAATCTTAGACAATATGATATACCTTTCATTTTGTTATATTTGAAAATTGATTAAGGGGTTATTTATTTACAACATGGTGTTGACATTTAAATTGATATCTCTTTTACCATGAGACCCTAACCAGGCAAGTGTTTTGAAATAATAAGCATAGCCAACTATGGTCTATGGTGATGTGACATTATATAGATTGAATGGGCCTTGTAAGCCATGTGAAATACTTGAACAACATGTATGATGTTTATATGGGTCTTATGATCCATAGTTGGTTGTTGCCTAATGAGAGGTGACATTGTTCAATAATGAATTAAGAAGATTGAAACATTGTAGCATGTGATAATCAAGCATATGGGTCTGATGACCTAGAGATGGTTTTGCCTAACGAGAGGTGACATTGTTCAATAATGAACTAAGATGATTGAAACCCCATAGCATGTGATAATCAAGCATATGGGTCTGATGACCTAGATATGGTTTTTTTCCTAATGAGAGGTGACATTGTTCAATAATGAACTAAGAAGATTGAAACCTCGTAGCATGTGATAATCAAGCATATGGGTCTGATGACCTAGAGATGATTGTTGCCTGGTAAGAGGTGACACTGTTCAAAGATGAACTGAGGATTGATACCCAAAACATGTGATCATGATGATGAAAATATTAAAGGGATGAGATTCTCAGTAATATAATCACAAGATTGATGAATGTCAATACTTGGTTGTACAGTCACAAGATTGATGAGTGTCAATACCTGGCTGTATAATCATAGGATTGATGAGTGTTAATACCTAGTTGTATAATCACATGATTGATGAGTGTCAATACTTGGCTATATAATCTTGAGATTGATAAGTGTCAATACTTGGTTGTGTAATCACATAAATGATGAATGTCAATACCTGGCTGTATAATCAAAAGATTGATGAGTGTCAATACCTGGTTGTATAATCACGGGATTGATGAGTGTCAATACCTGGCTGTATAATCACAAGATTGATGAGTGTCAATACCTAGCTATATAATCACGGGATTGATGAGTGTCAATACATGGTTGTATAATCACGAGATTGATGAGTGTCAATACCTGGTTGTATAATCACAAGATTAATGAGTGTCAATACATGGTTGTATAATTACGGGATTGATGAGTGTCGATAACTGGCTGTATACTCATGGGATTGATGAGTGTCAATACCTGGCTGTATAATCACATGATTGATGAATGTCAATACTTGGTTATATAATCACATGATTGATGATTGTCAATATCGGGTTGTATAATCATGAGATTGATGAGTGTCAATACATGGCTGTATAATTACAAGATTGATGAGTGCCAATACCTGGCTGCATAATCATGAGATTGATGAGTGTCAATACATGGCTATATAATTATGGGATTGATGAGAGTCAATGTCTGGCAATATATTCACATGATTCACTGACATCATATTCTGGTGATATGATCACAAGATAAGCTTGAGATGCTGGTATAGCATGATAGATAAATGATATACAAGTTCTTTATATTCCTTCTAAAAGATTAAATAACCTATCGGTCTGTCGTAGATATATTATCTACTCATTTATGGGGATATCTTGATATTGTTCTCATTATAATTGGAACTACTTAGTATAACTACTGCTTTATCATTATCTTTATATTTAAATAACAATATATCTATGGTAATAATATTGTTGGTAGAGAGATCTCTCTCTCTCTGGGATTTGTTGTCTCACCTCGTGGGTTCCACAACTTTTTAGGTGGACGTGCATAAGAAGGTAGTGATCATATGTATGAGAGCGGGAAGCAGCAAGAACAATAGTAACAACTCAGGTTGAGTGTGTTGTTATGAATCTAATAGAATAGAGTCCTATGTGTCATCCCTGTACTCTCAGGTCCTTGGGAGATAGGTTTACTTCTGGTTTTACGATCAATATGAGATTTTGGCTAGAAATTCCTGGATGTATGATGTTGCTTTTGTGTATATTTTGGTAAAGCAACTGTTGTCTCATATCCTTTCTATATGAAGGAATGATGTATGTATAAGTTGATAATGATGCATATGTAAATATGGCCTTGGGCCCTTTTTTTAAAAGTTCCCTGTAGTGGATCTTTATGGGAAAATGGTTTTATTTTTTAGTATTTTTTTTGGTAATTCGTTGTAAATGGTTGTTTTTGTAAGGTTTTGTGTGATGATTGTTATCATTGGATAGCGGTTGTCATAGCTACCATCGTCAGCTCACATTTCATACCCTTCTCAAAATGTATGATCCTTTCCTCATCTGTCGATGCCATGTGAGGATAGAACCTCAATAACTCCATAAACTTTTCTTAGTACTCATTGATCAACATGGATCCCTATCGGATATGCTCAAACTGAGTAATCTTCTCATCCAAATAGATATACGGAAAGTACTTGCTGACAATCTCTCGTCTGAACTCCTCCCAACTGATATCAACACATAGTCATTTCTCCTCTTAGATGGCCCACCAATGGCTAACATTCCCCTTCAGGAGATACACCACGTGCTTCACCTTATCAGCCTCAATGATATTAAGGACGTTGAAAACATTTTTCATCTCCATCAGCCAAATATCATCATCTGCTAGATCAATCGTACCAGCATACTCCACAGTACCCACACGTCTCAGTCTCTCAAAGGTCTTCCCAACTCTTTGAGATTCAACACTGGGGACAACTGCCTTAGGCTGAGGGGCAGGCATTCTGTCTGCCATGTGCGTCATCGTTGCCATAAATTGCCCAAACAGAGACTGGAAGGCAGGGTTCTGTATCGCAGCCAGGTCAAACTGGGACTCATCAGGCACCCAGTCTTCTCTTACCTAAGCCCTCTCACCACCATGGGGTGTAGAAACACTACTCTCTACAACATGTTCTTCATGTTCTCCAACCATCTTTCTACTCTTCTTCTTCTTCTTCTTCTACATAAGCAGAATTCATTATAAGACAGACTGGAGTACACTATAACAGACACAACCCTAGTCCTAGGTCCCTATAGACTCAACGAACCTAAAGCTCTAATACCAACCAAACTGTGACGCCTCGTCGCACCACAAAGCAATATTACTCAAAACCAAAAGCGGAAACAACACTAAGCAAATGGATTAACATAAAACATAGGTAATTAAAACTGATTGCATTAAAGCACCATAAGTCAAAAGCTTATTACATATGAGTCCACCAAGCTTGCCACATACGACACATAGCATGTCACCTGGGGCTTACATCACTGTAGGTCAACATTCCTATCACATAAGATATTGGTTCCACATATATATTTACATGCCAAAAACCTCGTATTGATTACATCACCACAAAACATCTCAAAACACCCCAAGGACCTGAGTGTACAAGGATGACTCTAGGACTCTAACACTAAAATACTAGCAACATATCCAACCTTTTTAGCTACTGCACTTGTTGATGCTCTTCCTTAGTTGCACGACCTCTACCTCTTTGTGCACGGTTACCTAAAAGATGTGGAAACCCATGGGGTGAGACCAAACGTCCTAGCGAGAGATATAACTCTCTGCTAACGCTATTAAAGCACAAATAAACTAAACAAGTAAGACATCATACTAAAAGGATGAGTAGATTCAACTAAATGATTTCCATATAATCGGTAACATAGGTTAAACAAGATTAGGCAGCCACCACTGAATTAGTAGATCAAGTTATGTTCAAAAAAGGAATATGAAGAACATGTATACCAGTTGATTTCTCTTACTGCCTTATAATTCAAGAAATTAGTAAACAAGACAAGGCAAAGTCTCAACTAATGTGAGATGTATGTCATCTAAGCATATAAGGATATACTACACAATTGTGTTACATATTTGATTATGCCCCGAGGATTTGATTTGTACCACCCAAATCCAACTGACCACTGCTAAGTCGAAATCATTGCCATACAAGGTTCATGGAAGAGCCACAATCCACTACCTCTCCAACACCTCTTGGTCAGGTCAAGAGAACACCACAGAGACATATCGGTCAACTGTAAGAGAGTGACATGTAGTCAACACAAGGATCAGCTCACGCATGTCCGTCCATGTAAATAAACACCTAGCCCACCTTGGTACATGTACAATGCTAGAAGAACAAGCTCACACATGGCCGTTCTTAAAATAAGGAGTGACTCACTCGTGGCCATTCATATCACAAGGAGATCGGATCAGACATGGCCATCTCACACAACCTGAAATTAAGGACGCAAGGAGATACTCAACTTGCACCCCGCATATTAAAAATGCACTTCGAGTTCTACTCATTTCACCAATCCAAAATAAAGCTGACAATGGAATTGGATCTATGGCACAGGGCAAACTACATGCTTAGGTTTCACTTAATTAGTTAGCCAAGTGGGTGACTTTTAGCATCAATCAAGTTACAACGTATAAGGATAAAACAAACTCTACAAGAATAAGGGTGTATTGCAACTCCAAAAGATGTAAAACGTATTAGGTGTGATCTTGTCACACAACCACCACGTGGTACTCAAATTTTTTCCATCTACAAGGCAATCGTCAAGATCACATATCTCCATGGGATCTTAATCCCTTAATCACATCACTTGAGGACATCACCTCTCAATATGCATCAAGCCACAACCAAGTCATAGGACCTCTCACATTAAGCCATGCATGTTCATCATCACATATTGTCTCATTAGTGTGGATAAGCACCACCCTGTATCACATAACCATCACCATAGCATACATAAGCCATGGTTTACATATCACTTGCAAGGTTAAGGCTTATAAACAAGAGAGAGAAAAATATCCTACGTGATGAATATCCCATAAGATAGAAAGTAAACACATAATTCAGCCTTAGGGTTAGGGTTCTAAGCTTTAGCCAATTAGGGTTTTGGATATGCATACAAGAACTAAACCCTAAATGTAGTATCTTCCACATCCTTGGAACACTTAGAGTTAAGAAGCATGATTAAGATTAAGCCAACCATTATCCACATAGCACTACATGTGGCTCAAACATTACTCATAGATGTACATTGGCTATGTACTCAAGCATGTGTCACCACCATACCTCAACTATGTATCGCGACCACCACCAACTTGGGTTGCGGCCACCATCACTCATGGTGTCACGACCACGGCCAACCTCCCTCATGTTGTGACCGCGACACACCAAGGGTGTTTCAAGTCTCATCCCACAAGCAACCAGGTCACATCAACTAGGGTTAGGGTTCAACCACCCAAGGGAGAGCATGTCACGACCCAAAATAAGGACAGGGGGCATATTCGTCACAAGGGCAAGAATTCATCGGAAACAGAAGCAAGGTCCTACCAAGTCAAGGCAGGAGAAAATGACACTCAACTATGGTACCCCAACCGATATAGCTCATGGGTCGCGACCAACCCTGATGTCGCAACTGCGACACACCAAGGAGGAGACCTATCATGACCCTAATAACCAAAACGTGGTGTTACTATCACATCCGAAAATGCAACGTTACAACCGCGACCAACACTAGGGCAAGAGATGTTGCGACTCAAGATAGAGCAAGGTAACCACCAAAGGTCAAGCCACAACTAAGACTAAGAACCAATGTCAACCAAGGTTAAAATAGAGATAACTCATGCCTAAAATAGGTGACACAGCAAGGGAAACCCACCATCATCATAGAGGAAGAACCTCATGCAAAACGGTCACTAAACCCTAAAAACAAGCTTCATGAAACTACCAAGAAAGGAGACTCAACAAAGGAGAAAAAGCAAGATTGTCACCATCAAAATTGAACCAAGGCTTCATATAACACTAAAACACTCAATCATCATGTAGTCAAAACCATGTGCAAGAAGGAAGGAAAACCACCATGCACCAAAAGCACCCAAAAATCGGTTACAAGGAAACTAGGGTTTTGGATTGCACCCAAACAACGCATGATATCAACATCATCCAATCTCTAGAGACTATCAACATCTATTAGCACATTAAATTAACATCTAGAGAAAGAAAAAGTAACATGCAAGCATGAAAAATGCAACAATAGAGAAGGTTAAGAGTTATATAACCCGCCTCAATGAAAATCACTCTAAGAAAGGCCAGCTCTAAGCACACAATCACCAAGGAAGATCAAGATCCACCAAAAGGTCCACTTTCTGCCACAAGATCACCTCAATAAAGAGGAAACACCAAGGTCAAAAGATAACTCCAAAAAGAGGCAAGAAGCGCAAGGACGAACTAAAAGAAAGAAAGGGGGAAAGAGAGAAGAAACTCCCTCTCTCTTGGGTGTCGCCTTGTCAAAACATGGACTATTACCCTTGTGATGAGGAGATTACTCTCAAGAATGACCACCATGTCAAAACATAGTCTAAGGCTGAGAAAAAGGAAGAAGATAGGGTAGAATATCCAAAGAAAACATCTAAGAGGAAAGATAAACTGAGCAATTTCATCATGCACATTCTTAGGATGATTATTATCCAACTGGAATAATAAATGATCATGCCCTTTGTAAATGTATTCGTACAGGTGCTTGACTGCTTTAATTGAAGAACATATTTCAACATTAATATGACCATTTTATTTTTCTAATAAGTATGGGTTATAAGAAACTACCCAGCACTTGTCAATTGTAGCAAAACTCACTTTTTCCAAATAAGGGGTTTCTCTTCTTCGATATAGAGGGTATAGTTTTTTTCATACTTGTAATAGAGCAAAATTCCTTAGGGTAATGCTTCTCACATTTTCTATTCTCCATTCAAAAAATTTTCATATTTGAGGTTCCACATGACCCATGTATCATATGTTTCAAGACCATATGATGTAAATGTGGATTGGAATCTTTGTCTGCCATCTCTGTAGATATATATATCGATCATATTTAGGATGCATAGTAATCTTTTAATTTGTTTCCAATATGATAAGGAAATGAACATGTGGTAGACCCCTTTTTTATATTCAATCACATATAAATATGTAATAACATGCACAGATATATTTCTTTTGAAAATATCAAGTTTCAAATCTTCCAGTTCTGCTTTAAGATCCTAGCAAGTAAATATGGCCTATTTTGTCCTTCTTTTGAGGCGGAATGGAAGAAGGAAAGGGACAAGGGTGGTCGTCACTTGGCGTAAAGGCTCGGTAACTCTATTTATACCTCAACCCAACATGGGTTGCATGTTAAAGTCCGGAAGATATCTAGTTTTTCATATCTTTGAACTAATGTCACTGCATCAAAATATTGTTGTCTAATATCTTATGGACCACCAATAAATGAAGCTGGGGGAATAACTCTCCTACCAATTTTGCTATCACTATTTTGTCCATGACTATAACTATCTACAACTCCTTGATACAAATCAACTCGAATTGTTTGTTGATCTCTTCTAATATAGTCCAAACAACTACTTTCAAATTTGACATACATATAAACAATATATTGTTGTAGAAGTCACTCGAATGTAACATAATTGATTTGTCTAGATCTCAAACTTGCAATCTATAGCAACACAATTCTCGACATGACATTGTTTTTCTTCATTTTTTTTCATTTTCTACAACTGAAACATGAAAAAATATAAGATATCAAACATATGTATTTTATAACAAGAAATATAGTGTATGTCCTTACCTCTTTCCTCTTGTAAAAAAATTTCACCAATATCTCTGAAGGAGGATAGTTATAATGATGAACCACAAACCATTGGTTGTCTAGTTTTTTTTATCAATTTTTAGAATTCCCTCATGTCAACCGATTTCACCATGTGGAATTCGTAATGGGTATTGTAGAGGATCATAGCAACCATAATAATAATGTAAACAATGGCTAGCACCGTCGCGTATGTAAACTCAAATAGCTTGTTGGAAATTTATGTTGTTGTTATCTTCATCGTCATCTTCTCTCCAAATTGCATCCACTTGTGAAGAAGTTAGCATATTCTAAACTCCTTGGTGTACATTTAGATTTGATTTAACAAATATCTGAACATTCTCAAGGCTTTCTATATCTTTTAATATTCATAAGAATTTTGAAAATGGATTTTCTTCTAATGTACTAACTAAGATCTTCATCCTCTCTTAATCTTGATGATTGGTGTAACTGGTTTTCTATCTCATTATTTGTGTCATAAATATATAACTATAGAATTGATGGGTTTCCATCGTCTAATGTCATTTTATTTGTAAAGTGATATTTGACCTTGTACTTTGAATGTGTATATTGCTTCGGTTCTCTTTGAAAGAATTTTATCCTCATTCACACCCATATATGTAAAAGTAAAAGTATTGTTGTATGTTCTAATACATTGTCTGAAATGAATGGCCTCATTCTCCATTGACATATACAAATGACATAATCTTGGTGGGGTTTCATTTGATGCTAAGCAATTTCTCCATCATAGTAATAGAATGACCTCACTTTATATGGAAATCATTTTGCTTGGCAATGATCATAATTTTTTCAATAGTGAGTATATAGGCTTCTTTAGGTATGGAAAAATCTGTTAAGAAACTTTTCACCTTCTTTTCACATATGTTTTTCTCGCACAATGAGAAGGTAAAAATAGAACTTCTTTCCCCATAAGTTGAAGAAGATCCAACTTCATATGTAGTTATAACTTCATGACTCGAGTGATGTTTGTCTATATTTTCAAAAGATAATGTTCTATTGCTAGACAGTGGACCCAATGTGTGTTTTATGAGTGAGCTTGTTTCATTCAAAGATTTTTTATATTGCTTAAATTTTCTTTTGGCAACATTTTGTCAACATTTTTCACACTTTTCTACCTTTTTATCTTCTAAAAGATTAACATAATATTCTCTTTGTTTTTGTCATATTACTAACCTCATTTCCTGTGATAAATATGAATATTTCATCTTTTAAAACAATAACATTATTTTTTAAATGTAACTTCTATTTCTATGCAAAAAGCAAAAGTAGGATTGTAATATATGCGGGCATAAATCTAGAATGAAATAGAATCAACATTTATGACTATTCAATTATTATATTTTTAAATAAACATGAAAAGATGTTCATTACTATGACACGTATAAATAAAGTATAAATTCATTGCATAAGGTAAGAGAACAACTTTTTTTACAAAAAATAATTTTACATCTACCAACAATACCACCATGATGATACAAACATCAAATAAAGTAAAAGGACATACATTGTTAAAATAGAAAATATGATGAATGCACTGGTTACATGCAAAATTCTAGCAATCTTATTATTTACTACCTCAATACGATGTTTGGTCATATCAAAGCACACACATAGTTGAATAGGTAATTGTTAATGATGTGGTACCACCATTGATCCTATGAAATTATTTTTCAGTATAGGTAATTTTTAGTAATGACATTGATAACATACCCTCTTGATGGTGATGTACACCTTTTTTTCTCTTAGACATACTTCTAATTTATATCATGATAATGTCACCTCATGTTTGTGAATGTGCAAGGTGATTGCCACCCAATGTTGGTACAACTGGTTAAGAGTGGCATCTCCTAGCCAGGCGTTTGGAGTTTAACATGCTAAGGGGACTCAATTTGTGACTCATTCTAGGAAGGATTCCTCATCATAACAAAATATGCAAGATAATTTTCATTGTCATTCAACACCTAGCAACGACAGTTTAAGACTCACACTAAGCATCAAAATACAAAAAATACATCACAACTAGCTTTGCTAACTTTATTTGGATGAAAATTTATTAGCCACAAAGTTGTTGATGATGTTCTTTTGTGTGCAACACGGTTCACGTTAAAGATTACATTTGTAAATTCTAACCAAGAAATAAGAACTATGATTCAGGAGTGTATACCAAAAGTATATGATACATATATCTATATAAATCAAAGATTTCATAATGGCATCAAGTGGAGTCTCTAATCTGAATCATTAATGTATGCATCAATTTGATAAAAAGAAACTCGTCCACACAACTATGCCTTTGTCTTTTGATAGTGACACCCCTTATAGGTTAAGTAATCAAAGATATTAAGGTACACAAAAGCTTGGCAACAGATCTATATGTACTAGAACTAATGGCCCATGACCATTCAAACTCAATTTTCAATTGTCATTAATTTACATGCCATCATTTTGAATAAGACCTTTTGGATCATCTCCAGTAGATAGCTATTTCTTGTTTAAAAGTGTGTGTAATGAATACGACAAAGACTTTATTGAGGTCTGACGATACTCTCTGGTTGACAGTTTATGTTGTCTTAACATCGTCAACTACTCAAACTATTTTCTTCCAACACCACACATTCAGATTTTGAATTGTTAAATTTAACAAAGCAACACTAAATTTTCACCCTTAGAAATTAAAAACTTCATTTTCATAAAGTAAATTACTTAGCCACTAGATTTCTACCGCTAGAACCCATTTACTAAACTTAAGAACAAAGAAAGAAGGAAAGTAACCATAAAATATAGAATTAGTTGATACCATGTTGTGGACTGTCATCGTAGTGCTAATAATAAACAAAAAGGGACAGTTGCAATGTTGTAGATTCTTGATTCTTATATGTATAAAAACATGCTGCTCTCAAATAGGTAACATGAAATTGAATAATAAAATTATACTTGACAAAAATCATGTGTTGTAATTCTAGTTGTTGAAAGCAAATCTCAGTTGTGTTGCAAACCTCTATTGTTTATCTGTATATTGTTGCTCTCAAACATGTAACAAAAATTGTATACTAACAAAATTGTACTTGAAGGAAATCATGTGGTGAAAGCAAATCTCAGATATATATGTAATATAGACGATGGCTTTGCATGACGACTTTGCATACCAATAGTTTACAACACGCATTTGTCACACTGTTTCGGTGGTAATGTACTGTGATATACATTAGTCATGTGTGGATTTTTTTATTGGCTAATAGCAAACAACAAATTGTCTATTGAATATTTTCAAAAGTAAAAAAGGAAACTACCAGATAAGGTAAGTAAGCAACCACAATAACAGTTGAAAAACTACACGTGCTGAAAACTACTGCTTCTTATTTATATGGATATTGATTTTAACTAACGGAGACAAGGAGGTCACTTGTTATGCTAGTGAAACTTCGATTGGAATAATATTTTGATATCTAAAAGTGTGTAAAAGTTCCACTGACACAGAAATGTCTCAGGATGTGCTGAAGTCCATTCTCACCATTTAATTTATTATTTTTTAGTTGAACGATTGGATAACTATGGGGTGTTTTTGATATCTATATTTCTATATGAATAATTCTATATAGAGCAAATTGGGACAAACTTTTGGAGGAATCTTGAATTTTGGTCTACTAATGACAAAAACAAGGAGGGAAGTGAGTTACTTCCATCCTTATTTTTATTATTTAGCATGCTAAAGTCACAAATTCATTCCCATTTTGCCTTTGCATAGCAGATCTCATTTTGTAATTGGACACCGGGTCATCAAGTGTCTTGACCTCGTGACAGACTAGTGTCATACCTATATGAGTATATAAGTTTCTCTTCTCATCCAGACCTCTTTTTCTTTTTCAAAATTTAGCTCCATCAGTCTCTTACCAAAGTTCTAGTTTTTAGCTCGACACCTTCTCGTCTTAGGATGAGGTGATTTGTTGTCATAAAACACCCATGTTAGAACTATCTTTAGAGGAGAAGATATCCATCTAGAAAATACATCAACCTCACGATTGTTTTTTGACAAGAAGATCTCCGCCTAGAAAATAAAATTCAATCTCAAGATTGTCTTCCAGTGAGAAGATATATTATTTGAAAACAACCCATCATGATTAATTGTTTTGATTTTTACCTTAATAGTTTTTTCTCTTTTTGTAAGAAGATATTTGGCTAGAAATTTTTGCCCTCTTACCATTTAGCTCAAATATCTTTGTGTCTCAAGAAAATACGGTTACAATGAAATGAACTCTAATGAATAAATACTTTAAGTCATCCTCTTTAGCTAAAGTAAAAAAGTGTGTAGCTCTCTCTCACACTCATATCCATGAAACAACTAGATGTGTCTCTCCAAATTTGTTGTAAAAGACTCATTTTTTCATAAAACATAATTTTTGCTAATTTTTTGTGTGCCCTTTGTTAGTCAGCATAGATAATGCATGTAACGTACTGAACTAAAAATCAGATGCTTATCCTATTCCATTATTAGGAGGTTAGTAAGCTTGGTTCCTTATATTTGACCAAACAATGATAAAATTACACCTTAATGTATAATGTTAAAGCATAGGTTTTATAATCAACATCAAATATCAATAATTCATCCATATTAACTTAATAATATAAATACATGCTAACATGTAGGTAAATCCATGAAACATGTCATCTATATTTTCTTTGCTAACTAATTCTTGTATAATGTCTAAATAAGAGGATAATGTGCTTAAAATGTGTATTAGTATAACAATTAGAATTTTTATTTGCAAACATCTAAAATAAAGTGAAATTGATGGATTAAATATGTTAAATGGGCAAAATGTGGAATTTCATGCATAACAATCAAATGTAACTCTTTTGGTGGTAATGTGAAGGTAATTGATGAAATATTATAATAATGTATTGAGGATGGACCTAAAATCAAAATTCCATCAAATCTCATAAAAGGAAATCTCAAAACTAAAATATAATGGCAAAATCATGATCTTGTGATCTCAATTAGCTTGGATGCAAAATTTCTCATTATTTGCACAATAATAATTAATCCTAATTTTATTTGGAAAAGAAAATAAGAATTAAGGTCAAAAATATTAAATAAATTATTAAATGATATCAAAAGTGTAAAAAATCCCAAGTTCGAATTCTACACACCAAAATTAGTTTATGTGTGAATTTTCACCTTAAATGGACAATTTTATCTATCCTAGTTTATTTCGGAGTGAGAATATAATTTATAGTTTAAAATATAATAAACTATTCCAAAAGGGAAGATTAATTATAGAATCATATTCCTTATGTTTAGGCTTTCTTGTAATTCAAGTTTCACATTTTTGGAGAGTTATTAGATGCCTCAAATTCATCGAGGGGATAAAATAAGTGATAAGATTTAAATATATTAAATAAAATACTAGAAGTCCTCAAAAGTAAAAAATAAATCCAAGATCAGAATCTACGTGTCTTAACTAGGCTTGTTGTCAAATTTCATATGAGTTGGAATTTGTTTGAACCTTCAATTAGAGTGGGAAAGAAAAGAAAATAATGTAAATATCACTTTATTCTAATCTGATTTGGAAATCAATATTTGTCACATGTCACACGGGGTCCCAGACTTCACCCAATGCATGTGTTTATTTTTGTTGCTGGATCACAATCGGGCGGTCGGAGTGACGCCATCAACATTGCACTGGATATTGTAATAGACCATCGGGTTTAGGAAGTCTAAAATTAGGGTTTCTCTCTCATTTCTTGATCAATCTTTGAGATTCTTCTTGCATTGAATTCCTAAGAATAACTCAATCAACAAGCCATTTCTACAAGCCTATTATAGAGTATTATGTAAATTCCCAAACTTGGAGTCTAAGAAACTCCAAGCCATAAACATTGATGCCCTAGCATGGGAATGTATAAATAGATTACCCCCTCTCTAGTTCCACATCATCCCAAGCAACCTTCCTCTGGTCTCGTTCTATTTTGTTCTATCATTTCATTATTGTCGATTGAGTTTTCTAGTATGAGCTTGTGGTCCCTCTTCATGATGCCTTACTTCACCAGAGTACAATTAATCTCCGAGTAAGAACCTCTGATCACTATTCTTAACGTTCGTCAAATTGCTTTCTCAAATAAGCAACGAGCATTGGTGTCCCTAATTTGGCTTGGCACTATTGTAACAAGCACGCAACCATGGTGTGTGAGCAGAAGGGGGAAGATGACCTTCTGGGAAAATTACCTAAATGCCCCTAGTCTTCTTCAATACTCTAAATCTCTCGCATGGGTATACCTATAAATGGCCACATTTTAATTCGATTGTTGTCGCATGTCACGCCAATAGAATTATGACATTTATACTGTGTAATGGGGGAAGGGAATGATATACACTATAAGTAGATCTCTTCTACCTTACTTGCATGCCATGGAGATGAAGAGATTTCATTTTCCTCTGCCCTTCACTAAGAACATCGGTTTTGAGTTGCCTTGAAGTTCACTCACCTTGATTGATTCTGCCAAGCTCTAACTTTAGGGTTGTTTTAAGGTTTTTAGTCTTCAAGATGAGGTTTGGGGTATGCTAAGATAACTTGTTTGCTAGAGTTTGTAACCACCCTAAATGTTGACCAAGACCACACTTTTATACAGATAGAGGGGCGATTTATGCTTTAATCATGTATGATATAGTCTCTCGTGATAAAAAAAATATGCCAAAAATTTCCCATGCATGCACCTTGGTTGTGTCCCAGTGCATGACACTTCTTGAAAGTTCACCTAACAGACTCAGTCCACATTAGAATCGTGAGATAAATTTGAGCATACACATATGCAGGGTGTACCTGATGCACCCCTATTTTAGGGTTTCATCTCGTGTCTTGTTGTACTTGAATCACATATATACATGTTAGAATGCATGTTGCTGCCCCTAATATATGTATTACTATCAAATGCACTTATGAACGTTCTTTGCATGTTTTTCATGTACTTGGACCATGTACGGGAGATAGAGAAGATGATCCTAGGGTTTCTCTATCCATGGAGAATCCTAGGGAGGTCCAATAGCTCCCCCAACCTACCCCTAGTGGCCAAGAGTCAAAAGAGCAAAGAAGTACATGGATTCTGAAGTTGAAGAGAAAAATGCCCTAGAAGACCCCTAGTTCAGTCATGGTGCCAAGGAATAATCATTCTATTTAAGTCAAAATCACAGCAGATCACATAGTTGGATCCATGAAATCAACCTCAACAACATGGAAGTTTAAGCTGCCACAACCATGCCAAGAAGTACCTAGCACAATTGTGCATCCTACCATGGCCATGATACTAAGACACCATCAATCCCCTGCTCTTAAAAATGGATATCATTCTACTCCTCCAAAATGGTCATGGTACTCCACACACCCATTTTGCCACCTTCCCACTACGGTCGTGGTGCTCACTACGATTGTGCCACCAAGAGCCTAAACCCCAATCTGCAACATAACATTTTCCACCCATTCTCACCTCGCTTATTCCATTCTAGAATGGTTGTTCTACATCCTAGCCACCACGAACGTGATGTGCAGAATGGATGTGGTGGCCAGAAACCCGGGAACAGTTTTACACTACTTTAGCCATTTTACCCCCACTTGACCTAGTGCTTCCCACCACATATATATACTTGGGTGGCTGTGGGAGCATGAGGTTAGCTACCTCTCAACCACTATCAACACCCCCTTTCCTATTCACTTCACCCCCTACTCCATTGCACTTCCACTTCATCATGTTCCACTACAAAACCCTTATTTTAGGGTTTTGGTCATTTTCTATCCCATTTTCATGTCATTCTACCTTAGAGGAGGGAGGGAGGTGCTCAAGATTCTACTTCTAGGAGGTGGAGAAGGAACAATATCCATCAAGATAGTATGGCCTTCCACTCCTCCACTCCTTGTTTCTCAATTTTTGTATTTTCATTTGTTATCGGTAGTTAAGCCCCTAGGTGGGTTGCTTGGATTAAAATGTGTCTTTGATATCGTATTGGGGAAAGCAATATGTAAACATTGTAGTTTCATTTGATAATGAATATGTTCTAATTTCATCTCATTTCTCATAAATTGCTTGTTGATTTATGCTCCAAATCACCTAATATTCTAGAAAATCAGTTTATATATAGCTATTTTGGGGAAAAGCTCCTAGGTCCACACGAGGGATCCCTAGCTGGATACCCCTCTTTATACATGATATTAAATTCTCCTAAACCTAGGTAACATATCTAAGTAGCTAATTTAGATACATATAGTGCAATTGGTCTGGAGCTTCCTAAATGCTAAATGGTAGGTGATGTGAGGTTCAAAAACCTCACTTCCTTTGACACCCCGTGCCATACAATTTGAGATCTCTCAAAACTGAATGCTGAAACAACATTAAGCAAGAAGATTACCAGAAAACACAAGCAATTAAAACTGATTTTTGCAAGAGCACCACAAGCTAAAAATGTTCACATATAAATCCTTAATAGGACACATGCATAACATGTCATATATCTCAAGGTGCTTACATCATAGTTCTCAAACATTCATGTCATCAACTTGTTACATGAAGAACATGTTATATATACGTGTACATCTGCCAGACTATACAACAAAAGGGCACACATGCCAAAACCTCGTGACGATAACATAACCACACACACATCAAAAACACCCCCAAGACCTGAGTGTGTAGGGATGACTCTAGCACTTTAAACCAAAAGACTAGAAGCACGTCCAACCTGATTAACTACTACTCTTACTACTATTGTTCCTCAGTTGTACGATCACCACCTCGTCATGCAGAGCTACCTAAAAAGATGTGGAAACCCACGGGGTGAGACCAAACATTCCATCAAGAGATATAACTCTCCACCAATGTCTATTATTAACACATATATGATAATTAAAGAATAGAAGTAACACTACAACTATGATAAATAGATCTAGATAAATGATATGTTTAAAGTAGATAATCATTACTAAACAGTATAATCAATCACAATTGGATATATTGTGGAACATCTTATCATCATAAAAGGAATACGAAGAACATGTATATCTTCTACCAACTAATCATTACAAAAGGAAGGCAAGGCCTAAACCAATGTTCCTATATTGTGAACCTAAGCAAGTATACTACGCGACTGGTTGTGTATTTTATTATTCCATGAGGATTTGAGTCGTACCACTCAAATCCAACTGACCACTACTAAGTCGAAATCGGTGCGATATAAGGTCTATGGAAGAGACAGAATCAACAACCTCACCATACATCATGGTCAGTACATGAGTGCAAAGCAAAGACAAACCAGTCAACTACAACCATCGACAAATAGTCAAGATGTGAAATATCCTAGCCTATCTTGGCACAAATCACGACTCTAGTGAAAATTGAGCTACGACCCGCAATCGCGCTCATGCCAGGGTATGGCCCGTAGCTAAGCATGTGAAACCTAATAAGCATCATGTCATTGAGCTATGACATGCATCCACACTCATACCAGGGTATGGCCCACAACCAATCCCATGAATGCATATACTCAACAATATATGACTCCAATCTTTCACTAAGGAAAGCCTGTTTCACCATCCAGCAAGTGTTGACACCGAGATGGATCTATGGCATATGGAAAAACTGCATGATTAAGTCCCACTTGATTAGTTAAGTCCATTAATTGTCTTTTATCATCAACCAAGTTACAATGTACAAAACCATAACAAGCACAAAAAAGGTAAGGCATGGTACACTTTCAAAGATATAAAACATATAGGGTGTGAACTTGTCACAATATCACCACATAACACTTGTAAATTGTCATTCACAAGACGATCATCACTGTTGCATAGCCACTTGAAGCTATCACTAATTTCACATCATTGTAGGATATCAATCTCTTAATCATAGCACTAGAGGGTATCACATCACAACTGGCATCAAGCCACCACCAGGTCATATGACGCATTCACACCATTCATGTATCATAAGTATTTTGACATGCCTCATAAAGGATCATTCAACCAGGGTCACATCATATTCATTATAGCACACACTAGCTATGATATTCAAGTTTATTTCACCTGCATGGTTAGAAATTTGACAAACGAGAAAGATAAAACATCCTAAAACTATGTGTCACATCATTATTTCCACTTGCCTCAATTATTCATAACCAACATCATAGCATACCCAAACATTAGCATGCATTAAACCTGTAAGGTTATAGGTTCACAACTATAGAGAGAAATCATCATATCATAATGGCCATTCCAAGAAAGAGAAGCAAACATGTCACATTACTCAGGTTAGGGTTTTCCCTCCATAACCAATTAAGGTTTGAAGCTAAGTTCAACCATCAATCCTAGGTTCACCATCTCCTGCCATCTTAGAGCATCCTTAGGATTCATGAACATGATTAGGGTAGATTAGATATTGTCAAAACAACATGTTTCATGGCTTATGTATTACTCATACAAGGATATAATCATGTGTCCAAGCATACCTCTCAACCACCTACCATAATTATGTCTCGACTACTCCATATAAATAGGTTGCAACCACAGCACCTAGACCATGTCATGACCAAAACACCTAGAGTGTCTTGATCGCGACACATAGGGTTAGGGTTCCATTCACCAAGAGCATAGCACATGTCGCAACCTCTTGGATCATAGGTGTCTCGACCTCAAGCAGAGACATGGTTGTCTCGACCTCAAGCCATGGAATCATGTCACGACCTAAGACCACATATCATGACCTATCTCAAGGGTGTATCATGACCAAAACTAGGGCAAGGTAAAGTCCCAAAAACCAGGGCAACAACCTAACCAAAATAGGGGTCAACATGACCATCAATTTTTAAATGTTGTAACCTCCATCAACACTAGGTCCAACCCATAAAAGGGAAGCATCTCAACCAAGACTAACCATGGTCGTGAACATCACTAGGAGTGATGCCTTGGTACTAAAACAAAAGACAAGACCAAGTAAAACCATGATCAACATGAAGGATAACCCATGAAAACGATCATCAAAACCCTAGGTCATGGATCATGAAACCACCAAGAAAGGGTCTCAAGCAAGATAGGTAAAACTATGTTTAAGGCACCCAAAACAAAACCTAAACTCCTACTAATATATAGATACTATAGAACCATAAATGTGAGCAAAACCAAGGTTAAAAGGAAAGAGTAAGATCACCATAACACCACAATCATCAAAATTGGGTATATGAGATTAGGGTTTTGGATTTCTACCAAACCAAGCAAGATATCTCTAGCAACAAGTTCTAAAGGTTAATTCTATCTACTAGAATGATAAGGGAGAATTTAGAGAGCGAATACAATATCAAACATGTATAAGAGAGTGCAATAATGGAGTAGGTTAAGTGTTATATAACCCGCCTTAAGCAGATCACCACCAAGATTTCAAGCTCCAAGATCAAGAGCTCTAAGCACACGATCCAAGGGTTGAAGAAGCTCCACTCTTGGCCACAAGATCACCTCAAGAAGGAGGAGACACCAAGGTCAAATATCATCCAATAAAAAGAGCCAAAAAGCTCTAGGCCGATCTAAAAGAGAAAGGGAGAAAGAGAAAAGAAACCCTCCTCACACTTGGATCTACATTGTCAAAACATGGTCTATGACCCTTGTGATGAGGAGTTTCTCTCCTAAAATTACCACCATGGAGGAACCATGGTCTAGGGCCGAGAAAAGAGAGGAAAATGGAGGTAGGATATCAAAAGAAATGCCACCAAGGAAGATAAACACTTACCAAGGGTTGAAGATGGGCTATGGTCACCACAAGCACTACATGCAAGAAGAGTTCGGCCACCAAGCTCCAAGATCGGATCTCCTTGGTCCACCAGGATCCAAGAACAAGAAAAAGAGAAGAAAGAAGATGGAGGGCCGAAAGGGATATTAACATGGATATATAAGGGGTTATATAGGTGGAATATGAGAGAGAATGTAAGGGATGATGTGTCAGCACTCTAATGTACCAAAGGGACACTTGTCCACCTAAGAAACACACATGCAACCACATGAAACCACCTTAGCCATACATGCAATACATGGTGATACAATCTATGTTGGGTCTTGACCACCTAGGTCATCCACATGTTCGCAGCCGTGACCCTCCCATGGTTCACCATCCATGGTCGTGACACACACACCACCATCACCATTTGGTCGAGACAAGGGACCACTTCAAACCCTAGGTCAAGTCATCCTATAGGAGGACAACCATCTCAACCCAAGACCACCCAAGACTACCTTGGTTGTGACCCCACCATCTAGAGGGGGTGTCTCGACCACAAAACCCTCCAAACCACCCCTAGGTCACGACCCAATTCAAGGCAACACACCATATATACATAGGTCGAGACCCTCAACACTGATAGAAACCCTAATCACCACTAAGGGTGACACTCCTCAACCAACACTCAAACAAGGTGTCCACTTATTTCTCTCTCCTCTAGAATATGTCAATAAAGAGAGGGACACTCTAGAGGTGGCAAATTGCATATCAACCCCCTATTTTGGTTAAATAGCAATTTGCACGAAAACTAGCACATAAAGCACAAACATCATCCAAACAAGCTCAAACTTGAAACTTATGCTCTCTACAAGACCTAATTATATATCAAAATATTATATCAAGGTTCTAAGCCATGATTAAGCCAAAGAAAACAGGGTTACCCAAAAACTTAGGTCAGGGGTCTTACACTTCCACCCTCCATTACTACCTTTGGCCCCCATTTTCATAAGAGCTACTATCCTAGAAACATAGACTCGATTACATCCTATTAGAATTTCACCCAAACCCAAATTCAAACGAGCCTCACAATGGTGGATAGGAGGTTATAGGGACTAGTTTCCCCATATACATCCTATCCCATCCATGACCAATTAGCAGTTTAGGGCAATTCTGTACCATGTAACTTATTTGGTTTGATGATCTAAATGAAGTGAACATTGCTTGCATGTTATGACCACCCAATATAGGTTCTAGTCACATCACCCCAAACGATTCACACTTTCCATTAATTTCTAAAAACGAAATTCTTCCTTGTTTGGTTAATGCTTCCTTAGCTAGTCTCTTTGATTGCCTTATTAGTTAATTGCTTTTCTCTTGCTAGTTTCTTATTCATCTAGGTACACAATTTCTATTCGATCTAGTTTACTAGTTTAGTGTAGTTTCTTTCCTAATCTAGCTAGTTTCCATTTCTAGGTTTTCAATTAGGATTGCTTTGCTAGTCTAGTCTTAGTGTTATCTCTTGATTTATTGCTTTAGTCTAATTGTTTTTGTCTTGCTCTCATTCTTAATGAAAACTGATTTGTGTAGGGTTAACTTAGATTTAAATTTCCTGATTTCCTTTAATTTCTTATTCACCATTAATATTATCAACCAAAACCAACCCCAAACCCTTCAACCCTAGACTCCATGGTAGGAACCTACCATAAACAAACCTAGCTCTAGTGTCCCCTCTATCCATGTAGAATAACCCCTATCTCGTCATAGTATGAACTTGTATGCTTGAGGCTAATTGACTGACTATTTGAGTGTGTTTCTACTTAGGGTATTATAAATTTGTAAGCCAAAGTGTGCATGTACCACACCACACCAGCGTCCGCCTTAATGTCCCCGATAAGTTTGTTATAATCTTAGGATAATGATGAAGGTGTCACAATGAAGCCTAGACACTCATAAGGTGGGGTGCACTCGTTAGATGTCATCTTTGTTCTTAATCTCACAAATCTTAAGTCAAGCTGGTGAGACAAGTGGTTTTGTATAAAAAATGGAGGTATGTGTGGTCGCACACCCACATTTTTTGAAAGTTGGTAGGGTGATTGAAGTGGTTTGATTGGGTGATTTGGATCATGTTCAGACAGAAGTGACATAGAATTCATTAGTTACAACTTGATGGTCTTTTAGTGATAATGTCCAATAAAAATAGTATATAATGGATGATGAGTAGATTATACGTTCATCTCAGTCATCTACCTTCTCATTATGGAAATTGTTGTATGAATCAAACAAATGTGATTCTTAATCATGACAAAAGACTAGGATCATTCTTCAATAAATTCATTTCATGACTCTCAACTGTCGTGGTTATCAAATTATTTCAAATATTCAGTCATGTATCAGTCAGAAGCCTCAAGGTCTGTCAAATTTCTTTAGCATTATATAGAATTATCTTGTTCTACAAGAACATTCCTCAAGATGTAACTCACGGGTTCTTTATGTCCTTATTGATTTCTATCATTCTAATGCAACCTTTGATGCCTTACAACTAGATTTCAACGACTATTATTACACCCATAGTTTACTACTAAATCTATTCTGATATGAATATATTTAAATGTTTATATTTGATTCATTATCATTAAATTTGTAACTATCACGATTTTAGGTAAACCTGGTTCTCATTTTTTGGTAGACAAAAAGTGGGGTGTCAACAAACGTATAACAAAGAAGGTTAAGAGTTCTTTAATAATGTAAATATAGTAGCTACTTAGATTGTGATAGAAAAATCTACAAAAAAATCAATGGAAATGACTGTAAGATTATGAGAGAAGTTATATTAGATTGATCATTGGGTATCGGGATTTCAAATTTGGCATACAACATTTACTGTACATGGTTTACTTTATTTAAAATATTATTTACTATTATAGTATTCCTACATTCCTTCATGTCATAAGGGTTGGATTTGGTCGTATTAAACATGTATAATGTCCTATAATTTGTTGTATACCAATTTAAGTTATGTAATGACTTAAACATGTATCTTAAATAGTGTTGAAAAGGAGACAATGTATTTGTATTTTAAGGTCATACAACATATATTGTGATATTTTATAACTTGTTGTGTACTATTTTGTCATATAATTGTATTTATCTTGTTATAACTTGTTGTGTATTGATGCTGGAATATAATTCAATTTTTAATATTTCTATATCCATTTACATTGTCTAAGATACACTCCCTTACTATCATGCTTTTCACAGTCCTACGTACCAGATTAGCAGAGAAAGAACAATATCACACCGTGACAATAGTTGAAAGTGTGGTAATCACCAACAATATGATGCTAAAAAGCAAAGAGCATATATACCTCTAGGGGTATGAGCATCTTGGGAATGACCCTACAATGAGAGATAAATATGGCAAAGAAATCTTATATGAGATGATGAGATAGATAAAAGGCCGGAAAACAACAACCGCCACCACCACCACAAACATGGAACACAAAAGAAACAAAATAGAGATTGTGGTCACATAATGAAAACAACAGATAATGCCATATTGGCAAAACCTTTAGTGGATAGATGGTTGATGATGGTTGCTGATGAAAAAGGAGGATGATAGATATTCAAGTCTGGAAATGCCTCTAAATAGCTATGTTGGCAATGGCTCTGGTGGCAGAGTTAATGATACAACCAAAGAATTGGTGTTGGGGATATAAAGAAAGAATGGAGACGTTGTCGGGGAGGGAAAGAATGAGGAGGTCATTAGCCTTGGAGAGGAAAAGAATGAGGAGGTCGTCATCCTTGGGAGGGAAAGGAGGAGATCACCTTGGGGTTGGGAAGGGGAGGAAGGAAAATGGACTGTTGATGTCTGAAGGGATGGAGGAAGAAAAATGTGACGTTAGGATCAAGCCATAACGGTCGGGAGGTAAACGAGTAGAGACTATCAAATGGCCCTAACATTATATGATCTAGGGGTGCACATTAAGGTGCAGACTATGATGTGGGTCTAGGTTCAGATGACGTGTTGGATGAGGGTGGGAGTCAAACACTAAGTAACCTTTTCGTCCTAAGTTTTAACCCACATTCTACGTAATGAAGGATACAAAACTCTCTTATCATTTATCCACAAGGACTTATTTGGTATGGTAGAATTGGATGATAAAGTACAATCTTGCTATATACTTTTATATTGCAAACTTATACAAATACACCAAAGCCAAATTAGGCTTAAGCAAAAATTATGTATTAGTCTTTATTTTTCTATTTTCCTATTCACACCACATTTTCCTTACCACTAAAGCAGACTTTTCATTCTTTCACCTTAGGTTTTATTTCTATATTGGGGCTATTTATGTTTGAATCTGTAAACTTGACCACATTAGGCTTACATTAATAGATTCAAAATATCATCAAGAATGATACTCGTTAATTTACTAGAGAAGTTGTTATTGAAAAGACTAATGTTAGAACCTGGAAACCTAATTTGGCTCCTCAAAATAGATAATAGAGCTTGTCTGGCTAATGAAAAACATGTTCACACACTTGTGAGTTGGCTCATATTGATTTTCTACACATTTCTACAATCTCTCCTACGTACATTGAAAAAATATCTCAGGATAGAAGAAGCATGGTCACCCGATAATTTGATTTTCTTAATTGAAGGTTTAATGACATTCCCTGAGCTAATGCCATAGGAAGTATCTATAATATATAAGAAAGCCCACAGAGGGCACTGAATGCAATTTTCTCTATTATAATTTGGAATTACAAGAAGGTCTCTGACATATATAAATTAAAGTTTTGTCTTATCTTTTAAAATTATATATTGTATAAGGAGACCCATCTATACTATATAAGAAAGCCCGTAGAGGGAGCCAAATGCAATTTTATCCATTATTTTTTAGAATTACAAACTGATCCCTGTGTGTGTACACTACACTTTTGTCTTTTCTTTTTAAATTTATATATTGTGTAAATTGATTCATCTATACTATATAAGAAAGCCCACAAAGAGGGGAAATGTATTTTCTCTATTATTTTTTGGAATTAGAATTCAGTCCATTTATGTGTACACTACACTTTTTTCTTTTTGTTTTAAAATTATATATTGCATAAGGAGACTCATCTATACTATACAAGAAAGCCCTTTGAGGGAGTTGAATGCAATTTTCTCCATTATTTTTTGGACTTGTAAAGTAGTCCATGTGTGTATACACTGTGACAACCTAGATTTATCTCTTCTCTTTTGTACACTTCCTCTTTCATCAATGTCTACCATACTAAATATGATATCAATTTTATAATTGGAGTGTGGCGATTCTCTAATTTTGTCACATCAATGCTCAATTCTAACTAAATGTGACATTAAGTTGTTTTTTGTACCATGTACAATTCCTTATTATGTTACCATATTGCATATGAGATTGAACCTCATTCATATGATCATCTTGTCTCCTACTATATTTCATGTAGAAGATGGCCCAATTAATTTTCTAATGGTATTAAGATCACATCAATTGGACCTTTAGAGTCCAAGTTATGATACCTTGTGTTAGCTAAATTCTATGCCTTTTTCTCTGTTGGGCCAACCTATATGGGCTCAATTTCAAATCGCACCCCCAACCACTTGATTCCCTCTCCTCCTTCCTCTACAGGAACCTTTTGTGGGGTTGTATGAAGCTTCTTCCGCCTCCACCTAAATCTGGAAATGGAGGGGAAATGTGTTGGGTTTTAGGGGAGAGAGAGAAGGCAGTGGAAACAAAAAAAATTCTTCTCCCAAACCCAGTATAAAGGAATCGCGTCAACGTCTATACAATAGGAAGGATGGTTTGTAGAGACATACCTTGTCTCGAGACTTGCTCGACGACGTTACCTCGCGGCTTGCATGGTCTTCACCTCTGGTCTTGGACGGTGTCTGTGCAGCTCCTGGTCTTACCGGGACTGTCGGGATTGACAACTATCCTCCGAGCGGCAGAAATCTCCCGCCTCTGTAGTAGTCCACACGGACCACTTGGAACTCCAATTGCCTTGTCGCATAAGGCACCAGAAGGAGTCATACCCTCATGCCGACGTACTAGTCACGGACACACTCTCCTGCCACCAGTCGCTTTTCTGTAGTTGTCTTTCCCTTACTGTGCCTCCCTTATCAGGTAGCACTTGCTCAGGCTCTCTCGGTTACCATAACCAGAGAGAATGACAACTTTGCAGAGCAACTGGTGTTCTGAGTTGTTGTTCCTGAGAAGCCCTTAATACCCCTATATATAGGAGGGTCATGGGACAGGGTTCTCTATCTTGGGAAATGCGGGATTAAAGCAGGAATAGAAGGGTTTGAGATTTTTCCACAAAATATGACAAACTGCGCCAGCTGAACCGATCGTTTCAAGCATGAACCGATCAGTTGGGGACCTGAGCCGATCGGTTCACACCTGAACCGGTCGGTTGGGACCCTGAGTGGATCGATTCATGCTTGAGCTGATCGGTTTGTGGTCCTGGTCCAACTAAAATTGACTTTCATGTTTGTTTCCAACTAATCAAATATTAGTCCTTGTCCAGATCAAATTTGTACAAGTGAAACGAATATGTATTTGCAAAAAGAGTCTTCTGACTTTCCAAATGATCTCGGTTGGTCACACAAATCAACCTGTTCAATAATTGAGCCGATCGCTTCATTGACACATGAGTCGATCGACTCACCACTTTGAACCGGTCGGTTCACCAACCAGAGCTGATCGGTTCAACCCTATGAGCCGGTCAGTTGGAGCAGTAGACTGTACAAATCAATCAATTATAGTTCCAATCAATCTGATACTCTTAATCATCTGGTCCAACACCTTAAACACTATGATTTTGAGCTATCAATTAATTGAGTGTTTAATTGAACTACTAAACTCCTTTAGCAATCAATCTAAACATCGTTTGTGGATAAAGTCCTCTTCCAAGTTAAATCCTATGTGTGTGACCCTGCATGCCCATTTCACGTTGGAAATAAAAGTCCATAACACTTATAACTTCACAAGCAAAGAGCAGTTCCTAGTCACACATCAGTGCTACCCAAGTGAAAAGGAAAGTTGGAGAACAACTTTCAATCCTACAATCCGTGAATGGTGTTACAGTGAATGTTTAATTCCTTTGTCTCTAATATCCCAAATGAACTCAAGGTATGGAACAGTCATCCTGTCAACATTCATTCACTTTCTTGATCTCAGAGTAGATTGGACGAGATATGTATGACATCAATATCACATACTGATTCACACATGCACACGCATGCCTATCTCAATCCTACTCATCAAGTGGCCATGGATATCAAACTCCCTCAGGAGGGACAAATCCCATATCTATCACTCACCCCTCAAAAGCCCCATGTGTCAAAGCCACCCAATCATCACCTTTTATAACAACCCATGTTTCAGGACTGCGTTCGATGATGTCAAAGTGTACCCAATGACATGTGTTGAGTGTAGTGATTTTAGGTCAAAGAATCACACTCACTACCATCACTGTGAGAACTGACTGTGACTACCATGTCATGGTTCCATGTGTCAAACTCACGGTGGGTCTATCTGGTATACTTGTTCTCTAACAAGTACCTATGTGTTTAGTTTGATATCTCCATATCATGACTAACGAGATTCTGTCATCAACCAACACCACAATCTAGTCTTGTGTGTCATTGTTGTCTATCTACCTTCCATAATGACATCCGACTAGGGACATAATAAGAATGTACAAACTCTTAGCATCCGAATGATCTCATCGTTCAGGTCCTCAACCTGAAAGCATACGTCATTGAGTATTGTCATTCTCTAGACATTCAATCTATTCTATCATTATCTCATATGACTGAACCAGAAAGAATTGGAAGCTTGCCTTTGATGTTTATAAAATCAATCTTAATGTATCCCACCAATCATCTCATGATTGTCTCTCAGGGCATACATACCAACAGACTCCCACTTGCACTATGAGCCAATCACCCTTGAATCATATTCATAGTGATCTTCAAACATGTCCCACATGTTATTATGCTCTAGTGCTTACATAGTGAGTTATGGCAGCACCTTGCCAAAGTCGGTATTAACAGCATGTCTCTCATCTCTTCGTTGTACGTCACACGTATGAGATGGAGTTCCCGTAATATGCAATCTAGTATTCCTTTGCTAACCTTTAGCCACATTGCATGACCAAGCATTCCTAACTTGTCATCAATGACCGGAATATTTATAGGTTCATCTCTATGAACTTCCAGATCCATATAGTATCCACTAATGTTCTCTAACACACGGATACTTGACTTTTCCTTTTAAATGGCTTTGTTGGAACATTTCCATTTATCAACAAACATTCACTTTTATATATCTCATATATATTTTGCGATTAATTTTCTATCCTTTTGGAAGTTTGCATCAGTGTAACTCTTTACAATGAACCCTTCCTTAATTCCATAGAACTAGTACTTCTCAAGTACTTATCCAATTCTTACGGTATTCTAGTAACCCTTACTAAAACTAGACAGACATCCACTCGTCATGTCCCACATATAAGTTATCAGAATGATCATATCATATTTTCATGTCCTACATACAAGATGAATGCTTTGTTTTCTTGCCATGTCCATACATGCAAGATAATGGGATGATTACATACATGATAGATCCTTATCTATTCTTAGTGTTTCCATTCTTCATAAGAATTGGACACTTGTCCTTGGGATACTAACTCCATGTAACATAGATAAGTTTTCTCCCACTGAATCTGTGCACACTGAACCCTTCAATATAGATTGCCAATGTATGCTTTCTCTTTTCAGGTCAAGAGTTTTCTGAGAACTTAGGAAACGTATCTATCTTCCTTAATGATAATTTCCACTTTGGATTTCCATTCTAGAATGTTTCCATTTCACATCAACATGTGGAATGTGAATACGCTACCACTAAATCACAAATCTTTCTTTATCTTTGACATATCAGTGAAAGCCTTTGACTACATCATCAAAGTAAAGATCACAGTTCTGAGTTTCTTGTACTCAATCAATCACATTAATTAGTCCATTGTAACTTATAGACTTCATTTGCATTAAAGAATTCATAAACCTTATAGGTTGTGTCACGTACACATCCTTATTTTATTCCTCATAGGAATGCAAATTTAGTATCCGTATGCCAAATGTATTAGCCATTAAGTTGCAATCAGCAAGCATCATCCTTCTCAAAATGTTATCCATGTGTCTTAATGCTTAAGACTCATTCACACTTATGAATTTCATCCTAATGGGTGCTACCATCAAGGTCATACCTTATGGTTCACATGGAAGTTATTTAGGATGTGATGGTCATAAACTATAACTCAAAATCTAGTTCCTCATATTCATTGAGATAGCTGACTCATCACATGACCAACTCATCACATAGATAATCGAGGTGTATCTGTCATGGATATAAGAACTCATAACTACTTATGATTCTTAATGTCCTTTATTAGTGTTGGGTATTCTTTATATAAGAAGAAATTATTATTTGATAATCATCCTCTAACTCCTTAGAGTATGACTCCTTTTGATTTAGACATCACCCTACCTTAATCACGAGCTCACTATGATACACTATCATAATCACTCATAAGGATCTCAAACACTTGGTCCAAGTATTTCATTCATTGATCTCATTAAGAATTAACACTTTACCAAATTCGTACTTCATCTATGATATTCTTGAACACTTCAAGATATTCATATTGGTATTTCTCTAAAAACCATTTGAAGTACTAGCATTAAGTCTAATAGGTATCTAAATACATCACATGTATTATACCTAATAGGATAATCAATCTCCCACTATGACTAGTGAAGATTGATCATGTCCAAGAGATTCATGTTTCTTACTGGTTCTCTAACCAAAAAGAGTCTAGACTTATCCATCATATGGAAATTAGAAATGAATTTCTCATGATTTATGCTAATTTGATTGCTTGAGTTATCAATAACTCTTAGGTATCATTTTTTCTTATGCATACCAAGTACCACAAGACAAATAAGGCATTGCCACAAGGAACATCAACTTTATTAATTGCCTTTATTGTCATACAATAAGCAAAAATAAGGTGTTTCTATCCATTGGAAAATATGAAATAGCATTTTATAACTCTATTACATGCCTTTAATGCTGAAAATAAACTAAAGTACTCCTATCTATGGTGGCAACACTTGCCCCATTTATTGGGTGCTTTACACTTTATATCTTGGTATCACATACCTCAAAAGTGTTATAAGTTTATTTCATGACACCTTTAGGTGGAGACGTTTGTCGCCTCCTTCTTCTTTAGTTCTTCCAGATAGAGTGGACAATTCCTTTTCCAATGTCCTGGCTTTTGACAATGGTGGCAATTGCCTCTCTTGGTCACGCCTTCGTTTCAAGGATGAACTGATCGGCTGAGGACCTGAGCCGAACGGTTCACACCTGAACCGGTCGGTTGGGACCCTGAGGCGATCAGTTCATGCTTGAGTCGATCGGTTCGTGGTCTTGGTCCAACTCAAATTGACTTTCATGTTTGTTTCCAACTAATCAAATATTAGTCCTTGCCCAAATCAAATTTGTACAAGTGAAACGAATATGTACTTGCAAAAATAGTCTTCTGACTTTCCAAATGATCTCGGTTGGTCACACGAATCGAACTGTTCAACAATTGAGCCGATCGCTTCATTGACACATGAGTCGATCGGCTCACCACTTTGAACCGGTCGGTTCACCAACCTGATCCAATCGGTTCAACCCTATGAGTCGATCGGCTGGAGTAGTAGACTGTACAAATCAGTCAATTATAGTTCCAATCAATGTGATACTCTTAATCATCTGGTCTAACACCTTGAACACTATGATTTTGAGCTATCAATTAATTGAGTGTTTAATTGAACTACTAAACTCCTTTAGCAATCAATCTAAACATCATTTGTGGATAAACTCCTCTTCCAAGTAAAATCCTATGTGTGTGACCATGCATGCCCATTTCATGTTGGCAGTGAAAGTCCATAACACTTATGACTTCACAAGCAAAGAGTGGTCCCTAGTCGCACATCAGTGCTACCCAAGTGAAAAGGATTATCCAACTTTCAATCCTACAATCCGTGAATAGTGTTATAGTGAATGTATAATTCCTTTGTCTTTGATATCCCGAATGAACTCAAGGCATGGAATATTCATCCTGTCAATGGTCATTCACTTTCTTGATCTCAGAGTAGATTGGAGGAGATGTGTATGACATCAATATCACATACTGATTCACACTTTCATGCTCACACCTATCTCAATCCTACTCATCAAGTAGCCATGGATATCAAACTCCCTCAGGAGGGACAAATCCCATATCTATCATTCACCCCTCAAAAGCCCCATGTGTCAAAGACACCCAATCATCACCTTTATAACAACCCATGTTTTAGGACTGCATTTGATGATGCCAAAGTGTACCCAATGACATGTGTTGAGTGTAGTGATTTTAGGTCAAAGAATCACACTCACCACCATCACTGTGAGAACTGACTGTGACTACCATGTCATGGTTCCATGTGTCAAACTCACGGTGGGTCTGTCCGGTATACTTGTTCTCTAACAAGTACCTATGTGTTTGGTTTGATATCTCCATATCATGAATAATGAGATTCTTTCATCAACCAACACCAAAATCTAGTCTTGTGTGTCATTGTTATCTATCTACCTTCCACAATGACATCTGACTAGGGACCTAATAAGAATGTACAAACTCTTAGCATATGTATGATCTCATCGGTCATGTCCTCAACCTGAAAGCATATGTCATTGAGTATTGACATTCTCTAGACATTCAATCTATTTTATCATTATCTCATATGACTGAACCAGAAAGAATAGGAAAGCTTGCCTTTGATGTTTATAAAATCAATCTTAATGTATCCCACCAATCATCCCATGATTGGCTCTCAGGGCATGCATACCAACAGACTCCCACTTGCACTATGAGCCAATCACCCTTGAATCATATTCATAGTGATCCTCAAACATGTCCCACATGTTATTATGCTCTAGTGCTTACATAGTGAGTTATGGCAACACCTTGCCAAAGTCGGTATTAATTGCATGTCTCTCATCTCTTCGTTGTACGTCACACGTATGGGATGGAGTTCCCGTAATATGCAATCTAGTATTCCTTTGCTAACCTTTAGCCACATTGCATGACCAAGCATTCCTAACTTGTCATCAATGACCGGAATATTTATAGGTTCATCTCTATGAACTTCCAGATCCATATAGTATCCACTAATGTTCTCTAACACATGGATACTTGACTTTTCCTTTTAAATGGCTTTATTGGAACATTTCCATTTATCAACAAACATTCACTTTTGTATATCTCATATATATTTTGCGATTAATTTTCTATCCTTTTTGGAAGTTTGCATCAGTGTAACTCTTTACAATGAACCCTTCCTTATTTCCATAAAACTAGTACTTCTCAAGTACTTATCCAATTCTTATGGTATTCCAGTAACCCTTACTGAAACTAGACAGACATCCACTCGTCATGTCCCACATACAAGTTATCAGAATGATCATATCATATTGTCATGTCCTACATACAAGATGAATGCTTTTTATTCTTGCCATGTCCATACATGAAAGATAATGGGATGATTACATACATGATAGATCCTTATCTATTATTAGTGTTTCCATTCTTCATAAGAATTGGACAATTGGCCTTGGGATACTAACTCCATGTAACATGGATAAGTTTTCTCCCACTGAATCTGTGCACACTGAACCCTTCAATATAGATTTCCAATGTATGCTTTCTCTTTTCTGGTCAAGAGTTTTCCGAGAACTTAGGAAACATATCTATCTTCCTTAAAGATAATTTCCACTTTGGATTTCCATTCTAGAATGTTTCCATTTCACATCAACATGTGGAATGTGAATACGCTCCCACTAAATCACAAATCTTTCTTTATCTTTGACATATCAGTGAAAGCCTTTGACTATATCATCAAAGTAAAGATCACAGTTCTGAGTTGCTTGTACTCAATCAATCACATTAATTAGTCCATTGTAACTTATAGACTTCATTTGCATTAAAGAATTCATAAACTTTATAGGTTGTGTCACGTACACATCCTTATTTTATTCCTCATAGGAATGCAGTTTTAGTATCTGTATGCCAAATGTATTAGTCCTTAAGTTGCAATCAGCAAGCATCATCCTTCTCAAAATGTTATCCATGTGTCTTAACGCCTAAGACTCATTCACACTTATGAATTTCATCCTAATGGGTGCTACCATCAAGGTCATACCTTATGGTTCACATGGAAGTTATTGAGGATGTGATGGTCATAAACTATAACTCAAAATCTAGTTCCTCATATTCATCGAGATAGCTGACTCGTCACATGACCAACTCATCACATAGATAATCGAGGTGTATCTGTCATGGATATAAGAACTCATAACTACTTATGATTCTTAATGTCCTTTATTAGTGTAGGGTATTCTTTATATAAGAAGAAATTAGTTATTTGATAATCATCCTCTAACTCCTTAGAGTATGACTCCTTTTGATTTAGACATCACCCTGCCTTAATCATGAGCTCACTATGATACACTATCATAATCACTCGTAAGGATCTCAAACACTTAGTCCAAGTATTTCATTCATTGATCTCATCAAGAATTAACACTTTACCAAATTCGTACTTCATCTATGATATTCTTGAACACTTCAAGATATTCATATTGGTATTTCTCTAAAAACCATTTGAAGTACTAGCATTAAGTCTAATAGGTATGTAAATACATCACATGTATTATACCTAATAGGATAATCAATCTCCCACTATGACTAGTGAAGATTGATCATGTCCAAGAGATTCATGTCTCTTACTGGTTCTCTAACCAAAAAGAGTCTAGACTTATCCATCATATGGAAACTAGAAATGAATTTCTCATGATTTATGCTAATTTGATTGCTTGAGTTATCAATAACTTTTAGGTATCATTTTTTCTTATGCATACCAAGTACCACAAGACAAACAAAGCATTGCCACAAGGAACATCAACTTTATTAATTTCCTTTATTGTCATACAATAAGCAAAAATAAGGTGTTTCTATCCATTGGCAAATATGAAATAGCATTTTATAACTCTATTACATGCCTTCAATGCTGAAAATAAACTAAAGTACTCCTATCTATGGTGGCAACACTTGCCCCATTTATTGGGTACTTTACACTTTATATCTTGGTATCACATACCTCAAAAGTGTTGTAAGTTTATTTCATGACACCTTTAGGTGGAGACGTTTTTCGCCTCCTTCTTCTTTAGTTCTTCCAGATAGAGTGGACAATTCCTTTTCCAATTTCCTGGCTTTTGACAATGGTGGCAATTGCCTCTCTTGGTCACGCCTCCTTTGGCCTTGAGATTTGAAGACGACTTGGGCTGCTGGCTAGCATCAGAACCTTTCTTAGCCTTGCCCTTGCCCTTGTGCTTGGACTTGCCTTTCTTGTTGCTGATCATCATCACATATTTAGGCTTGTCCTTCTTCATTTGTGCCTCGACTGTCCTCAATATGCCCAACAACTCTATCAGTGGCTTGTCAAAGTTGTTCATGTTGTAGTTCATCACAAACTGACTGTAGGATTCTGGCAATGATTGCAATATCACGTCAATAGCCAACTCTTGTCTCAGGGGAAATCCCAGTCTTTTCAGGTTCTCCACATACCCAATCATTTTGAGTGTGTGAGGACCAACTAGATCTCCTTCTGTCATGACACACTTGAGCAGTTCCCTGGAGACATATATCTCTCTTGCCATGTTTGATCTTCATACATGTTCTTGAGATGTTGAATCATCTCAATGACACCCATGTTCTCATGTTGTCTCTGTAATTCGTGGTTCATGGAGCACAACATCAAGCACTTTGCATCAATGGCATCTTCAGAATGCTTCTTATAAGCATCCCTTTCTGCCTTTAGTGCGGTAGGAGCAGGTTCCTCTGGAGCTGAAGTATCCAAGACATAGAGCTTTTGCTTTTGAGTGAGAACAATTCTCAATGTCCTAAATCAGTCGTGGAAGTTAGTCCCATTCAGCTTGTCCTTTTCAAGGACAAATCGCAACAAAAAGTGATTGTTGTTTGTTGTCATTTGTACTACAAAAGGAAATATATGCAATTTAGTCCAAAACTCAATTTTGACTTATTTGATTGATTTGAAAGGTTGACGATATAATTAGGACCTTAATTAATTATCGCTCCCACTATTTTTGTTCAAATTGATAGCCCTCACCATCAATTCGGAAAATTGCAGCGTACAATCTTCTAGTGGGTCAAGATCCTGAAATCCTTTGAGTCGTGGACCAGCTACGGCTGTCACCAACAACTTAGATCTTCCAAGTAGGCAACTTTTTCCAATTGCATCATATGCAACTCTTGAAAGATGTCATATGCAAGTCCTTGGCATGATCACCTCCATGCCTCAAGGCGCTAGATCCTATCTAGGTCACCTTGTTAAGTCCGACCCAAAGCCAACATGATGAATTTGCACCCTGCTAGGGCAGATCTACATATTCATCCTTCATGCTTCTACGAGATAGATAGTGCACCACACTAGGGTGTGCCCACACTTGGTCGATCAAGCTTTTCATGTGTGTCCCATTTGGAAGGCATCTAAAACTTTGATATTTAATGAGGGATTTCATTTTATAGGTACATATACATATCCAATCACCACAATACATAGTATGTATCATATACATGTTATATCCCACAGAAAACATGAAAAACGATAAAAGTGATGATTATGGCCATCCTAATGTGATTCCTCGAGCTAAGAGGAATCACGATCATTTAGGTCTACATCACATGCACCTTGTACAAGATGAACTATGTGCTTTTCCTTTACTGGGTTTGATCAACTCATCTCCATGATTGATCGGCTCGCCATCAGGCAGGTCGGTTGGGTGCCACCAGCTGATCCATTGGCTCCTCCAACCGATAGGTTCGTCTGGTCATCGTGCATCTCCACATGGCCACCACCCACTCGTTTCACTCTGCGAACCAGTCATCTGGAATGCCAACTGACCAGTTCACACCTTATACCGATCGTCTCAGTTGTCATCAGGTTGTCCGTCATTCTTTGACATAACAGGAAATAAAAGTTCTATCCTATTTACATTTGAATGGAGAAACCCCGAGTTACATTCGGGGGGAGCAAAGGCAGGAAATAAATCTTGAGTTATCTCGAGTTACATCAGGAATAAGAGATAGGGAATTGGTGCACAGACCGAGATGCAAGCAACCACATTCAACCAAGCACACATACATAGGGTTTATTGGCCATAACCATGCTATACATCTACCACAAAACTCGTTTAAGGGTGACACGTATCGAGTGCATTCATATTACATATCATATATGTATATTGGGATTTGTGGATTTAGGATTGGACATGCATAAAGCCAATTTTATTTGCATCGTATGCAATAAATAAATGTGACAAACCAAAATCGATCATATCGATAATCCTAAAGTATAAAGTAGTTGACATGGCTTTGATACCATTGTTGGGTTTTAGGGGAGATAGAGAAGGCAGCGGAAACAAAAAAAATTCTTCTCCCGAACCCAGAATAAAGGAATCGCGTCAATGTCTATATAATAGGAAGGATGATTTGTAGAGACATACCTTATCCTAAGACTTGGTCGGCGACGTTACCTCGCAGCATGCGTGGTCTTCAGCTCCAGTCTCGGACGGTGTCTGTGCAGCTCCGGGTCTTACCAGGACTATCGGGATTGACAGTTATCCTCTGAGTAGCAGAAATCTCCCGCCTCTGTAGTAGTCCACATGGACCACATGGAACTTTGATCGCCTTGTCGCACAAGGCACCAGAAGGAGTTGTACCCTCATTTTGATGTACTAGTCACGGACACACTCTCCTGCCATCAGTCACTTTTCTGCAGTTGTCTTTCCCTTGTTATGCCTCCCTTATTGGGTAGCACTTGCTCGGGCTCTCTCGGTTAACACAACCAGCGAGAACGACAACTTTGTAGAGCAACTGGTGTTCTGAGTTATTGTTCCTGAGAAGCCCCCAATACCCCTATATATAGGAGGGTCATGGGACAGGGTTCTCTATCCCGGGCAATGCGGGATTAAAGCAGGAATATAAGGGTTTGTGATTTTTCCACAAAATCTGACAAACTGTGCCAGCTGAACCGATCGTTTCAAGGATGAACTGATCGGTTGGGGACCTGAGCCGAACGGTTCACACCTGAATCGGTCGGTTGGGACCCTGAGGCAATCAGTTCATGCTTGAGTCGATCGGTTCGTGGTCTTGGTCCAACTCAAATTGGCTTTCATGTTTGTTTCCAACTAATCAAATATTAGTCCTTGCCCAAATCAAATTTGTACAAGTGAAACGAATATGTATTTGCAAAAATAGTCTTATGACTTTCCAAACGATCTCGGTTGGTCACACGAATCGACCGGTTCAACAATTGAGCCGATCGCTTCATTGACACATGAGTCGATCGGATCACCACTTTGAACCGATCGGTTCACCAACCTGATCCAATCGGTTCAACCCTATGAGCCGATCGGCTAGAGCAGTAGACTGTACAAATCAGTCAATTATAGTTCCAATCAATCTGATACTCTTAATCATCTGGTCTAACACCTTGAACACTATGATTTTGAGCTATCAATTAATTGAGTGTTTAATTGAACTACTAAACTCCTTTAGCAATCAATCTAAACATCATTTGTGGATAAACTCCTCTTCCAGGTTAAATCCTATGTGTGTGACCATGCATGCCCATTTCATGTTGGCAGTGAAAGTCCATAACACTTATGACTTCACAAGCAAAGAGTGGTCCCTAGTCGCACATCAGTGCTACCCAAGTGAAAAGGATTCTCCAACTTTCAATCCTACAATCCGTGAATAGTGTTATAGTGAATGTATAATTCCCTTGTCTCTGATATCCCGAATGAACTCAAGGCATGGAATATTCATCCTGTCAATGGTCATTCACTTTCTTGATCTCAGAGTAGATTGGAGGAGATGTGTATGACATCAATATCACATACTGATTCACACATGCATGCGCACACCTATCTCAATCCTACTCATCAAGTAGCCATGGATATCAAACTCCCTCAGGAGGGACAAATCCCATATCTATCATTCACCCCTCAAAAGCCCCATGTGTCAAAGACACCCAATCATCACCTTTATAACAACCCATGTTTTAGGACTGCATTTGATGATGCCAAAGTGTACCCAATGACATGTGTTGAGTGTAGTGATTTTAGGTCAAAGAATCACACTCACCACCATCACTGTGAGAACTGACTGTGACTACCATGTCATGGTTCCATGTGTCAAACTCACGGTGGGTCTGTCCGGTATACTTGTTCTCTAACAAGTACCTATGTGTTTGGTTTGATATCTCCATATCATGACTAATGAGATTCTTTCATCAACCAACACCACAATCTAGTCTTGTGTGTCATTGTTATCTATCTACCTTCCACAATGACATCTGACTAGGGACCTAATAAGAATGTACAAACTCTTAGCATATGTATGATCTCATCGGTCATGTCCTCAACCTGAAAGCATACATCATTGAGTATTGTCATTCTCTAGACATTCAATCTATTTTATCATTATCTCATATGACTGAACCAGAAAGAATAGGAAAGCTTGCCTTTGATGTTTATAAAATCAATCTTAATGTATCCCACCAATCATCCCATGATTGGCTCTCAGGGCATGCATACCAACAGACTCCCACTTGCACTATGAGCCAATCACCCTTGAATCATATTCATAGTGATCCTCAAACATGTCCCACATGTTATTATGCTCTAGTGCTTACATAGTGAGTTATGGCAACACCTTGCCAAAGTCGGTATTAACTGCATGTCTCTCATCTCTTCGTTGTACGTCACACGTATGAGATGGAGTTCCCGTAATATGCAATCTAGTATTCCTTTGCTAACCTTTAGCCACATTGCATGACCAAGCATTCCTAACTTGTCATCAATGACTGGAATATTTATAGGTTCATCTCTATGAACTTCCATATCCATATAGTATCCACTAATGTTCTCTAACACACAGATAATTGACTTTTCCTTTTAAATGGCTTTATTGGAACATTTCCATTTATCAACAAACATTCACTTTTATATATCTCATATATATTTTGCGATTAATTTTCTATCCTTTTTGGAAGTTTGCATCAGTGTAACTCTTTACAATGAACCCTTCCTTATTTCCGTAGAACTAGTACTTCTCAAGTACTTATCCAATTCTTATGGTATTCCAGTAACCCTTACTGAAACTAGACAGACATCCACTCGTCATGTCCCACATACAAGTTATCAGAATGATCATATCATATTGTCATGTCCTACATACAAGATGAATGCTTTTTATTCTTGCCATGTCCATACATGCAAGATAATGGGATGATTACATACATGATAGATCCTTATCTATTATTAGTGTTTCCATTCTTCATAAGAATTGGACACTTGGCCTTGGGATACTAACTCCATGTAACATGGATAAGTTTTCTCCCACTGAATCTGTGCACACTGAACCCTTCAATATAGATTGCCAATGTATGCTTTCTCTTTTCAGGTCAAGAGTTTTCCGAGAACTTAGGAAACATATCTATCTTCCTTAAAGATAATTTCCACTTTGGATTTCCATTCTAGAATGTTTCCATTTCACATCAACATGTGGAATGTGAATACGCTCCCACTAAATCACAAATCTTTCTTTATCTTTGACATATCAGTGAAAGCCTTTGAGTATATCATCAAAGTAAAGATCACAGTTCTGAGTTGCTTGTACTCAATCAATCACATTAATTAGTCCATTGTAACTTATAGACTTCATTTGCATTAAAGAATTCATAAACCTTATAGGTTGTGTCACGTACACATCCTTATTTTATTCCTCATAGGAATGCATTTTTAGTATCCGTATGCCAAATGTATTAGTCATTAAGTTGCAATCAGCAAGCATCATCCTTCTCAAAATGTTATCCATGTGTCTTAACGCTTAAGACTCATTCACACTTATGAATTTCATCCTAATGGGTGCTACCATCAAGGTCATACCTTATGGTTCACATGGAAGTTATTTAGGATGTGATGGTCATAAACTATAACTCAAAATCTAGTTCCTCATATTCATCGAGATAGCTGACTCATCACATGATCAACTCATCACATAGATAATCGAGGTGTATCTGTCATGGATATAAGAACTCATAACTACTTATGATTCTTAATGTCCTTTATTAGTGTAGGGTATTCTTTATATAAGAAGAAATTAGTTATTTGATAATCATCCTCTAACTCCTTAGAGTATGACTCCTTTTGATTTAGACATCACCCTGCCTTAATCACGAGCTCACTATGATACACTATCATAATCACTCGTAAGGATCTCAAACACTTGGTCCAAGTATTTCATTCATTGATCTCATCAAGAATTAACACTTTACCAAATTCGTACTTCATCTATGATATTCTTGAACACTTCAAGATATTCATATTGGTATTTCTCTAAAAACCATTTGAAGTACTAGCATTAAGTCTAATAGGTATGTAAATACATCACATGTATTATACCTAATAGGATAATCAATCTCCCACTATGACTAGTGAAGATTGATCATGTCCAAGAGATTCATGTCTCTTACTGGTTCTCTAACCAAAAAGAGTCTAGATTTATCCATCATATGGAAACTAGAAATGAATTTCTCATGATTTATGCTAATTTGATTGCTTGAGTTATCAATAACTTTTAGGTATCATTTTTTCTTATGCATACCAAGTACCACAAGACAAACAAGGCATTTCCACAAGGAACATCAACTTTATTAATTTCCTTTATTGTCATACAATAAGCAAAAATAAGGTGTTTCTATCCATTGGCAAATATGAAATAGCATTTTATAACTCTATTACATGCCTTCAACGCTGAAAATAAACTAAAGTACTCCTATCTATGGTGGCAACACTTGCCCCATTTATTGGGTGCTTTACACTTTATATCTTTGTATCACATACCTCAAAAGTGTTGTAAGTTTATTTCATGACACCTTTAGGTGGAGACGTTTGTCGCCTCCTTCTTCTTTAGTTCTTCCAGATAGAGTGGACAATTCCTTTTCCAATGTCCTGGCTTTTGACAATGGTGGCAATTGCCTCTCTTGGTCACGCCTCCTTTGGCCTTGAGATTTGAAGACGACTTGGGCTGCTGGCTAGCATCAGAACCTTTCTTAGCCTTGCCCTTGCCCTTGTGATTGGACTTGCCTTTCTTGTTGCTGATCATCATCACATATTTAGGCTTGTCCTTCTTCATTTGTGCCTCGACTGTCCTCAATATGCCCAACAACTCTGTCAGTGGCTTGTCAAAGTTGTTCATGTTGTAGTTCATCACAAACTGACTGTAGGATTCTGGCAATGATTGCAATATCACGTCAATAGCCAACTCTTGTCTGAGGGGAAATCCTAGTCTTGTCAGGTTCTCCACATACCCAATCATTTTGAGCGTGTGAGGACCAACTAGATCTCCTTCTGTCATGACGCACTTGAACAGTTCCCTGGAGACATCATATCTCTCTTGCCATGTTTGATCTTCATACATGTTCTTGAGATGTTGAATCATCTCAATGACACCCATGTTCGCATGTTGTCTCTGTAATTCGTGGTTCATGGAGCACAACGTCAAGCACTTTGCATCAATGGCATCTTCAGAATGCTTCTTATAAGCATCCCTTTCTGCCTTTAGTGTGGTAGGAGCAGGTTCCTCTGGAGCTGAAGTATCCAAGACATAGAGCTTTCGCTCTTGAGTGAGAACAATTATCAATGTCCTAAACCAGTCATGGAAGTTAGTCCCATTCAGCTTGTCCTTTTCAAGGACAAATCGCAACAAAAAGTGATTGTTGTTTGTTCTCATTTTTACTACAAAAGGAAATATATGCAATTTAGTCCAAAACTCAATTTTGACTTATTTGATTGATTTGAAAGGTTGACGATATAATTAGGACCTTAATTAATTATCGCTCCCACTATTTTTGTTCAAATTGATAGCCCTCACCATCAATTCGTAAAATTGCAGCGTACAATCTTCTAGTGGGTCAAGATCCTGAAATCCTTTGAGTCGTGGACCAGCTACGACTGTCACCAACAACTTAGATCTTCCAAGTAGGCAACTTTTTCCAATTGCATCATATGCAACTCTTGAAAGATGTCATATGCAAGTCCTTGCCATGATCACCTCCATGCCTCAAGGCGCTAGATCGTATCTAAGTCACCTTGTTAAGTCTGACCCAAAGCCAACATGATGAATTTGCACCCTGCTAGGGCAGATCTACATATTCATCCTTCATGCTTCTATGAGATAGACGGTGCACCATGCTAGGGTGTGCCCACACTTGGTCGATCAAGCTTTTCATGTGTGTTCCATTTGGAAGGCATCTAAAACTTTGATATTTAATGAGGGATTTCATTTTATAGGTACATATACATATCCAATCACCACAATACATAGTATGTATCATATACATGTTATATCCCACAGAAAACATGCAAAACGATAAAAGTGATGATTATGGCCATCCTAATGTGATTCCTCGAGCTAAGAGGAATCACGATTATTTAGGTCTACATCACATGCACCTTGTTCAAGATGAACTATGTGCTTTTCCTTTACTGGGTTTGATCAACTCATCTCCATGATTGATCGGCTCGCCATCAGGCAGGTCGGTTGGGTGCCACCAACTGATCCATTGGCTCCTCCAACCGATAGGTTTGTCTGGTCATCGTGCATCTCCACATGGCCACCACCCACTCATCTCACTCTGTGAACCGGTCATCTGGAACGCCAACCGACCAGTTCACACCTTATACCGATTGTCTCAGTTGTCATCAGGTTGTCCGTCGTTCTTTGACATAACAGGAAATAAAAGTTCTATCCTATTTACATTTGAATGGAGAAACCCCGAGTTACATTTGGGGAGAGCAAAAGCAGGAAATAAATCTTGAGTTATCTCGAGTTACATCAGGAATAAGAGATAGGGAATTGGTGCACAGACCGAGATGCAAGCAACCACATTCAACCAAGCACACATACATAGGGTTTATTGGCCATAACCACGCTATACATCCACCACAAAACTCATTTAAGGGTGACACGTATCGAGTGCATTCATATTACATATCATATATGTATATTGGGATTTGTGGATTTAGTATTGGACATGCATAAAGCCAATTTTATTTGGATCGTATGCAATAAACAAATGTGACAAACCAAAATCGATCATATTGATAATCCTAAAGTATAAAGTAGTTGACATGGCTTTGATACCATTGTTGGGTTTTAGGGGAGATAGAGAAGGCAGCGGAAACAAAAAAAATTCTTCTCCCGAACCCATTATAAAGGAATCACATCAACGTCTATATAATATGAAGGATGATTTGTAGAGACATACCTTATCCTAAGACTTGGTCGGCGAAGTTACCTCGCGGCTTGCGTGGTCTTCACCTCCAGTCTCGGATGGTGTCTGTGGAGCTCAGGGTCTTACCAGGACTATCGGGATTGACAGTTATCCTTTGAGCAGCAGAAATCTCCCGCCTCTGTAGTAGTGCACACGGACCACCTGGAACTTTGATCGCCTTGTCGCACAAGGCACCAGAAGGAGTCGTACCCTCATGTCGATGTACTAGTCACGGACACACTCTCCTGCCATCAGTCACTTTTCTACAGTTGTCTTTCCCTTGTTATGCCTCCCTTATTGGGTAGCACTTGCTCGGGCTCTCTCGGTTACCACAACCAGTGAGAACGACAACTTTGTAGAGCAACTGGTGTTCTGAGTTATTTTTCCTGAGAAGCCCCCAATACCCCTGTATATATAGGAGGGTCATGGGACACGGTTCTCTATCCCGGGCAATGCGGGATTAAAGCAGGAATATAAGGGTTTGTGATTTTTCCACAAAATCTGACAAACTGTGCCAGCTGAACCGATCGTTTCAAGGATGAACTGATCGGTTAGGGACCTGAGCCTAATGATTCACACCTGAAACGGTCGGTTGGGACCCTGAGGCGATCAGTTCATGCTTGAGTTGATCGGTTCGTGGTCTTGGTCCAACTCAAATTGACTTTCATGTTTGTTTCCAACTAATCAAATATTAGTCCTTGCCCAAATCAAATTCGTACAAGTGAAACAAATATGTATTTGCACAGTCTTCTGACTTTCCAAACGATCTCGGTTGGTCACACGAATCGACCGGTTCAATAATTGAGCCGATCGCTTCATTGACACATGAGTCGATCGACTCACCACTTTGAACCGGTCGGTTCACCAACTTGAGCCAATCGGTTCAACCCTATGAGCCGATCGGTTGGAGAAGTAGACTGTACAAATCAGTCAATTATAGTTCCAATCAATCTCATACTCTTAATCATCTGGTCTAACACCTTGAACACTATGATTTTGAGCTATCAATTAATTGAGTGTTTAATTGAACTACTAAACTCCTTTAGCAATCAATCTAAACATCATTTGTGGATAAACTCCTCTTCCAGGTTAAATCCTATGTGTGTGACCATGCATGCCCATTTCATGTTGGCAGTGAAAGTCCATAACACTCATGACTTCACAAGCAAAGAGTGGTCCCTAGTCGCACATCAGTGCTACCCAAGTGAAAAGGAAAGTTGGAGAACAACTTTCAATCCTACAATCTGTGAATGGTGTTATAGTGAATATATAATTCCTTTGTCTCTGATATCCCGAATGAACTCAAGGCATGGAATATTCATCCTGTCAACGGTCATTCACTTTCTTGATCTTAGAGTATATTGGAGGAGATGTGTATGACATCAATATCACATACGGATTCACACATGCATGCACACACCTATCTCAATCCTACTCATCAAGTAGCCATGGATATCAAACTCCCTCAGGAGGGACAAATCCCATATCTATCATTCACCCCTCAAAAGCCCCATGTGTCAAAGACACCCAATCATCACCTTTATAACAACCCATGTTTCAGGACTGCATTTGATGATGTCAAAGTGTACCCAATGACATGTGTTGAGTGTAGTGATTTTAGGTCAAAAAATCACACTCACCACCATCACTGTGAGAACTAACTGTGACTACCATGTCATGGTTCCATATGTCAAACTCACGGTGGGTCTGTCCGGTATACTTGTTCTCTAACAAGTACCTATGTGTTTGATTTGATATCTCCATATCATGACTAATGAGATTCTGTCATCAACCAACACCACAATCTAGTCTTGTGTGTCATTGATATCTATCTACCTTCCACAATGACATATGACTAGGGACATAATAAGAATGTACAAACTCTTAGCATATGTATGATCTCATCGTTCATGTCCTCAACCTGAAAGCATATGTCATTGAGTATTGTCATTCTCTAGACATTCAATCTATTTTATCATTATCTCATATGACTGAACCAGAAAGAATAGGAAAGCTTGCCTTTGATGTTTATAAAATCAATATTAATGTATCCCACCAATCATCCCATGATTGGCTCTCAGGGCATGCATACCAACCGACTCCCACTTGCACTATGAGCCAATCACCCTTGAATCATATTCATAGTGATCCTCAAACATGTCCCACATGTTATTATGCTCTAGTGCTTACATAGTGAGTTATGGCAACACCTTGCCAAAGTCGGTATCAACTGCATGTCTCTCATCTCTTCGTTGTACGTCACACATATGAGATGGAGTTCCCATAATATGCAATCTAGTATTCCTTTGCTAACCTTTAGTCATATTGCATGATCAAGCATTCCTAACTTGTCATCAATGACCGGAATATTTATAAGTTCATCTCTATGAACTTCTAGATCCATATAGTATCCACTAATGTTCTCTAACACATGGATACTTGGCTTTTCCTTTTAAACAGCTTTATTGGAACGTTTCCATTTATCAACAAACCTTCACTTTTATATATCTCATATATATTTTGTGATTAATTTTCTGTCCTTTTCGGAAGTTTGCATCAGTGTAACTCTTTACAATGAACCCTTCCTTATTTCCATAGAACTAGTACTTCTCAAGTACTTATCAAATTCTTATAGTATTCCAGTAACCCTTACTGAAACTAGACATACACACACTCATCATGTCCCACATATGAGTTATCAGAATGATCATATCATATTGTCATGTCCTACATACAAGATGAATGCTTTTTATTCTTGCCATGTCCATACATGCAAGATAATGGGATGATTACATACATGATAGATACTTATCTATTCTTAGTGTTTCCATTCTTCATAAGAATTGGACACTTGGCCTTGGGATAACTCCATGTAACATGGATAAGTTTTCTCCCACTGAATCTGTGCACACTGAACCCTTCAGTATAGATTGCCAATGTATGCTTTCTCTTTTTAGGTCAAGAGTTTTCCGAGAACTTAGGAAACGTATCTATCTTCCTTAAAGATAATTTCCACTTTGGATTTCCATTCTAGAACATTTTCATTTCACATCAACATGTGGAATGTGAATACGCTCCCACTAAATCACAGATCTCTCTTTATCTTTGACATATCAGTCAAAGCCTTTGACTACATCATCAAAGTAAAGATCATAGTTCTGAGTTTCTTGTACTCAATCAATCACATTGATTAGTACATTGTAACTTATTGACTTCATTTACATTAAAGGATTCATAAACCTTATAGGTTGTGTCATGTACACATCCTTGTTTTATTCCTCATAGGAATGTAGTTTTAGTATCCGTATGCCAAATGTATTAGTCATTAAGTTGCAATCAACAAGCATCATCCTTCTCAAAATGTTATCCATGTGTCTTAACGCTTAAGATTCATTCACACTTATGGATTTCATCCTAATGGGTGCTACCATCAAGGTCATACCTTATGGTTCACATGGAAGTTATTTAGGAGGTAATGGTCATAAACCATAACTCAAAATCTGGTTCCTCATATTCATCTAGATAGTTGACTCATCACATGACCAACTCATCACATAGATAATCGAGGTGTATCTATCAAGGATATAAGAACTCACAACTCCTTGTGATTCTTAATGTCCTTTATTAGTGTGGGGTATTTTTTATTTGAGAAGAAATTTGTTATTTGATAATCATCCTCTAACTCCTTAGAGTATGACTCATTTTGATTTAGACATCACCATGCCTTAATCATGAGCTCACTATGATACACTATCATAATAACTCGTAAGGATCTGAAACACTTGGTCCAAGTATTTCATTCATTGATCTCATTAAGAATTAACATTTTACCAAATTCGTACTTCATCTATGATATTCTTGAACACTTCAAGATATTCATATTGGTATTTCTCTAAAAATCATTTGAAGTACTAGCATTAAGTCCAATAGGTATGTAAATACATCACATGTATTATACCTAATAGGATAATCAATCTCCCACTATGACTAGTGAAGATTGATCATGTCCAAGAGATTCATGTCTCTTACTGGTTCTCTAACCAAAAAGAGTCTATACTTATCCATCATATGGAAACTAGAAATGAATTTCTCATGATTTATGCTAATTTGATTGCTTGAGTTATCAATAACTTTTAGGTATCATTTTTTCTTATGCATACCAAGTACCACAAGACAAACAAGGTATTGCCACAAGGAACATCAACTTTATTAATTGCCTTTATTGTCATACAATAAGCAAAAATAAGGTGTTTCTATCCATTGGCAAATATGAAATAGCAGTTTATAACTCTATTACATGCCTTCAAGGCTGAAAATAAACTAAAGTACTCCTATCCATGGTGGCAACACTTGCCCCATTTATTGGGTGCTTTACACTTTATATCTTGGTATCACATACCTCAAAAGTGTTATAAGTTTATTTCATGACACCTTCAGGTTGAGACATATGTTGCCTCCTTCTTGTTTAGTTCTTCCAGATAGAGTGGACAATTCCTTTTCCAATTTCCTGGCTTTTGACAATGGTGGCAATTGCCTCTCTTGGTCACACCTCCTTTGGCCTTGAGATTTGAAGACGACTTGGGCTGTTGGCTAGCATCAGAACCTTTTTTAGCCTTGCCCTTACCCTTGCGCTTGGACTTGCCTCAGCTGTCCTCAACATGCCCAACAACTCTGTCAATGGCTTGTCAAAGTTGTTCATTTTGTAGTTCATCACAAACTGACTGTAGGATTCTGGAAATGATTGCAGTATCACGTCAGTAGCCAACTCTTAGCTCAGGGGAAATCCCAGTCTTGTCAGGTTCTCCACATATCCAATCATTTTGAGCATGTGAGGACCAACTGGATCTCCTTCTGTCATGACACACTTGAACAGCGCCTTGGAGACATCATATCTCTCTTGTCGTGCTTGATCTTCATACATGTTCTTGAGATGTTGAATCATCTCAATGACACCCATGTTCTCATGTTGTCTCTACAATTCGTGGTTCATGGAGCACAACATCAAGCACTTTGCATTAATGGCATCTTCAAAATGCTTCTTATAAGCATCCCTTTCTGCCTTTGGTACGGTAGGAGCAGGTTCCTCTGGAGCTGGAGTATCTAGGACATAGAGCTTTCACTCTTGAGTGAGAACAATTCTCAATGTCCTAAACCAGTCGTGGAAGTTAGTCTCATTCAGCTTATCCTTTTCAAGGACCGATCGCAATGAAAAGTGATTGTTGTTTGTTGTCAGTTGTACTACAAAAGGAAATATATGCAATTTAGTCCAAAACTCAATTTTGACTTATTTGATTGATTTGAAAGTTTGATGATATAATTAAGACTTTAATTAATTATCGCTCCCACTATTTTTGTTCAAATTGATAGCCCTCACCATCAATTCGGAAGATTGCAACATAGAATCTTCTAGTGGGTCAAGATCCTGAAATCTTCTGAGTCGTGGATCATCTAGGGCTGTCACCCACAACTTAGATCTTCCAGGTAGGCAACTTTTGCCAATTGCGTCATATGAAACTCTTGAAAGATGTCATATGCAAGTCCTTTCCATGATCACCTCCATGCCTCAAGGCGCTAGATCCTATCTAGGCCACCTTTTTAAGTCTGACCCAAAGGCAACACGATAAATATGCACCCTGCTAGGGCAGACCCACATATTCATCCTTCATGCTTCCACAATATAGACGGTGCACCATGCTAGGGCGTGCCCACACTTGGCCGATCAAGCTTTTCATGTGTGTCACATTTGGAAGGCATATAAAACTTTAATATTTAATGAGGGATTTTGTTTTATAGGTACATATACATATCCAATCACCACAATACATAGTATGTATCATATACATGCTATATCCCACAGAAAATATGTGAAACGATAAAAGCGATGATTATGGCCATCCTAATGTGATTCCTTGAGCTAAGAGGAATCACGGTCATCTAGGTCTACATCACATGCAACCTGTACAAGATGAACTCTATGCTTTGCCTTTATAGGGTTTGATCAACTCATCTCCATGATTGATCGACTCGCCATCAGGCCGGTCGGTTGGGTGCCACTAGCCGACCGATTGGCTCCTCCAACCGATTGGTTCATCTGGTCGTCGTGCATCTCCACATGGCCGCCACCCACTCGTATCACTCCACGAACTGGTCATCTGGAACGCTAATCGATCAGTTCACGCCTTGAACTGATCGTCTCAGTTGTCGTCAGATTGTCCGTCGTTCTTTAACATAATAGGAAATAAAAGTTCTATCCTATTTACATTTGAATGGAGAAACTCTGAGTTACATTCGGGGGGAGCAAAGGTAGGAAATAAATCTCAAGTTATCTTGAGTTACATCAGGAATAATAGATAGGGAATCGGTGTGCATACCAAGATGCAAGCAACCACATTCAACTAAGCACACATACATAGGGTTTATTGGCCATAACCACACTATACATCCACCACAATACTCGTTTAAGGGCGATGCATATCGAATGCATTCATATTACATATCATATATGTATATTGGGATTTGTGGATTTAGGATTGGACATGCATAAAGCCAATTTTATTTGCATCGTATGTAATAAATAAATGCGACAAACTAAAATTGATCATATCGATAATCTTAAAGTATAGAGCAGTTGGTGTGGCTCTGATACCACTGTTGGGTTTTAGGGGAGACAGAGAAGGTAGCGGAAACAAAAAAAATTCTTCTCCCGAACCCAGTATAAAGAAATCGCGTCAACGTCTATACAATAGGAAGGATGGTTTGTAGAGACATACCTTGTCCTGAGACTTGTTTGACGACGTTACCTCACGGCTTGCGCGTCTTCACCTCTGATCTTGGACGGTGTATGTGCAGCTCCTGGTCTTACCGAGACTGTCGAGATTGACAGTTGTCCTCCGAGCAGAAGAGACCTCCTGCCTCTATAGTAGTCCACAAGGACCACCTAGAACTCTGATCGCCTTGTCACACAAGGCACCAGAAGGAGTCGTACCCTCCTGTCGGTGTACTAGTCACAGACACACTCTCCTGCCACTAGTCACTTTTTTGCAGTTGTCTTTCCCTTGTTGTGCCTCCCTTATCGGGTAGCACTTGCTCGGGCTCTCTCGATTACCACAACCAGAGAGAACGACAACTTTGCAGAGCAAATGTTGTTCTGAGTTGTTGTTCCTAAGAAGCCCCCAATACCCCTATATATAGGAGGGTCATGGGACAAGGTTCTCTATCCCGGTCAATGCGGGATTAAAGCAGGAGTAGAAGGGTTCGAGATTTTTCCACAAAATCTGACAAATTGCGCCAGCTGAACCGATCGTTTCAAGCATGAACCGATCAGTTGGGGACCTGAGCCGAACGGTTCACACCTGAACCAGTCAGTTGGGACCTTGAGCCGATCGATTCATGCTTGAGTTGATCGGTTTGTGGTCCTGGTCCAACTCAAATTGACTTTCATATTTGTTTCCAACTAATCAAATATTAGTCCTTGTCCAAATCAAATTTGTACAAGTGAAACGAATATGTATTTGCAAAAAGAGTCTTATGACTTTCCAAACGATCTCGGTTGGTCACACGAATCGACCGGTTCAACAATTGAGTTGATCGCTTCATTGACACATGAGCCGATCAACTCACCACTTTGAACCGGTCGGTTCACCAACCTGAGCCAATTGGTTCAACCCTATGAGTCGATCGGTTGGAGCAGTAGACAGTACAAATCAGTGAATTGTAGTTCCAATCAATCTGATACTCTTACTGTGAGAACTGACATGTGTTGAGTGTAGTGATTTTAGGTCAAAGAATCACACTCACCACCATCACTGTGAGAACTGACTGTGACTACCATGTCATGGTTCCATGTGTCAAACTCACGGTGGGTCTGTCTGGTATACTTGTTCTCTAACAAGTACCTATGTGTTTGGTTTGATATCTCCATATCATGACTAACGAGATTTTGTCATCAACCAACACCACAATCTAGTCTTGTGTGTCATTGTTGTCTATCTACCTTCCACAATGACATCCGACTAGGGACATAATAAGAATGTACAAACTCTTAGCATCTGTATGATCTCATCATTCAGGTCCTCAACCTGAAAGCATGCGTCATTGAGTACTATCATTCTCTAGACATTTAATTTGTTCTATCATTATCTCATATGACTGAACCAAAAATAATTGGAAGCTTGCCTTTGATGTTTATAAAATCAATCTTAATGTATCCCACCAATCATCCCATGATTGGCTCTCAGGGCATACATACGAACAAAATAAAGTGCCCCATTTATAAACCCCCAATCTGACCCTAACCCTAGTACATTCTCTTCTTTTCTTCTTTCTCCTCATTTTGCTTTCCCCTCCCTCTTTCTCTTCCCCGCCGCCCTTGGTTACTGGTGGACGCACCCAACAATAGGCCTCTGCTATCCAACCGCCTTGGCAGGAGCTGAGGTTGGGGATGACTCCACAGAGCAGTCGGATCATGGTCGACATGCCCTAGACCCCCCAACATCCTTGTACCTACGGCTCTCTAAGCTACCAGGGGCGTAGTTGCCAGCCCGCCGCCAACGAAGAAGGGGGACACCACCCTATTTTATTGTAACAAATTCTTTTTTCGTTTTCATTCTTTTTACCTTTTTATATTTATTGGATTAAAAAATCGTGATTTTTTCCCTTCAAAGAAGCGATGGATTTTCCTGATTCACTATTATACAAAAAGAATTCCTTTTTTTATTACAACAGATTGGGTTAGCGGTGAGGTGGGATGGTTGAGCGCATGTTTCCAGTTGGGGTGCTTGAGCGCAGTTTGTTACCGGTGATGACCGCTAGCTCAGTGATGTGCAACGGTGACCAACGGGCACGGGTCGACCCAGACTAGTTAGGGTGGTGAGTAGCGACCCAAAACCTTTGCACTTCATGAACCGTAGATTGTCAATCCGATGATCCATGTTACAACAGAAATCAAGGGTGTGTTATTTGATTTTCTTATAGTTTTCACTTGAAACTTCAAAAATGATAACGCCCTCTCCCCTTAACCAAATGAGGAAAATAAATATAAAAAATGTGTCATCTTGATGAGACTTACACTTTGGGCTTGGTCTCAAACCCTAATTCCAATTAGTGTTCTCTGATTTCATAAAAGATTGTGAACTTTGGTATATTGAATACATTCAATGCACTATTATGTTCAAGCTTAAAACTTTGGTGAACCTTCACCCTCTTAATCATGAAATTAGTATCTCTTTGCCATATTTGAGTTATAGAGGGTACTAATCACTCATATTGCTAATGAATGACTCTTGTGCACATAAGTGACTTATAATTGGACTTTAATGATATACCTTGACCCAACTTGACAATATTGCATCTTATTGTTCACTCATGATAATGTACTTCTAAATCAGTAAGATATGTCACACCTCACGACTCTAATAATGTTTCCTTGTTTCCTTTTGGTATGGTGGCTACCTATGACACTAAGTATGCTTGGTTGTTACCCTATTATGATGATATATGTTGCACTTGATTCATATAATGACCTTAGCCCCTTTACGACAATGAAATATGTTCGATATTTGAAATCAATATCTCTATGACTTTTTAAGTACTAATGTTCATGATCCCCCTATTCTATGTTATGATGTCACATGTAACTCTAAGTCCACTAGTGGTGACCTAGAGTGACACATATGACTTACTTGTGTTGCTTGTGTCCTACACTCAATGTGAACCTTAATCATATGACCTCCCCTCTCTAATTAGGAATTATCCTCCGTTATGGTTGTCTTGGTGTGGATGTCCCACCTTATCCTCATGATTGAACCTTGATGGAATATGAATTATGTTGAGGCTTGTCTGTATGTTGAAATGTTGATACTTGAGGTTGGGATTATGATGCCTAGACCATAGGGGATATGCACCACTCTTTGTATAAGATTCTTATGTCACTAACCTACTAATCTAAATACTCTTTTATGTTTGATCCTCTTGACTTGATGAGTCATGACCTAGGTTGCTCTTTTGTGAGTCGTTTGACCCTATAATGCATGTAACTATCCATATGGAACCTCAAAATGACATGAAATTTGAACCCCACCTTTATGAAGGACCCTAGATCAATAGAAGATTATCTAACATACTAATAAGCAACCTTGAAACCTAATTTTGCCAAAACCCTAAAATGAATCTAGTTAGAGTTAATGATGAGAATATAATGCATGTATGTAATCTTGTTCTTAATCAAGTGTTGCTTATGGCTAGATGATCAAGGATATGTTAAGTTATGAATCTCTACATCAGGTACGGGCTTTAATAATTATATGACTATGATTTTCTTACTTGAAATGTGATACATATGTATGATTGTTTACTTGCTCAAATATTGCCATGTAGTATTATAGTATGTTCTTGATGTTTGTCTCGTTTTATTGTTTTATAACTTGCACACATAATATAGAACTCCATTATGCAAATATTGAAACAAGGTTTTGTTCAATGACTTTGGTTATTGAGGTCCCTCACGTATAAAAGGGTTAGCTAATCTTGAGCACCCTTACAAATCCTTCTAATGGGAAGTTGATCAAAGGCCTTATGATACATGATATTGATGGTATAATTGGAGTAAAATGACATAATATATGGGATCTCATTTTTCTAAGTACTTAACTTGTTTATTCTTGATCGTTTACTTCTACAAATCTTTTCAATCATGAAAAGTTTATGTGTATGTATATTTTAGCCATGTCTCAGCACCTCGTGTGCTTGACCCACATTGTTTCACATATTTTATAGGTTCAAAGATGACTAGAAGTTGATGGGCTTGGTGAGCTATGTCAGGTGTACTTTTGTATGATCCATAGTATACATGGACAGACTTATAAAACGGTACTATTGAATATGTAACTGAAAGCTTGTAATAAAGAATGTTGTTTAATATATCTTGTTGAATGTTGAGATTATGATTGGTGATTTATCTTGTTATATGTTCATGTATGCTAAGCTTTACGCTTCCTCATTTGCACCTTGATAATACCATGATAGAGACGAATGCCTAGGTCCTATGTCCATTGAATTTATAGTCATTTGGAGTTAGGATTTGGGTAACAAGAAGTTTTGTGACAGATGGTATCAGAGCATGAACAATAATCACACCAAACATGACTCACATGAAACACAAACCAAACTCACCTTACATCTCAAATCCTAGAAACTTAATGATTTCTCCTTGGTGGACTAAGTTGACTTAGCCTCAAGGTTAGAACCTTGATGTTCTAGAACTAGGTGCATACTAGTGTAATCCTTAGAGCCTTTCTTTTCTCCTCCTTCTGTCATGTAGTATGGGTTGTACGTTTAGGAGGGTGAGAAAAGGGAGATATTTTTACCACATTAGACATATGTTTTGAGCATGTGCTTAGGGTATCTACAAAGGTGTGCACCATGTTCTTACTAGTTCTCTAGGTGTCATGGTACTAGGCTGCCCAATGAGTATGGTAACTAGTTTTGGTTTTGGTTTTATTCAAATGGAGCATGGTGGTTATCATCACCCGTTTCAACATTGGAGAAAACCTATTTCAAGTATTAGTATATATACATATAGAAAATTTTACCACACACTGAAAGGCAGTGAGTATATATGTAACCTAAAAGAAAGAGATGTAACATCAAGTTTAGATGAGAGAGTTTAGTTGATAGTGGTAGTCTCTAGAGTTGTCTAGAGCCATGATAAAGGTTAGGCTAGTAGTAGACTAGATGACCTATGATGATGATGATGATGATGATGATGACGACGACAGTGAAGATGATGATGATGATGATGACAACGATGAAGATGATGATGATGAAGATAATGAAGAGGATGATGGTGGTGATGGTGATGATGATGATGATGATGATGATGATGATGATGATGATGATGATGATGATGATGATGATGATGATGATGATGATGATGATGATGATGATGATGACAATGATGATGATGATGATGATGATGATGATGATGATGATGATGATGATGATGATGATGATGATGACGACGACGATGATGAAGATGATGATGATGATGATGATGACGACGACGACGGTGATGATGATGATGATGATGATGATGATGATGACGACGATGATGACGATGATGATGATGACGACGAAGACAAAGATGATGATGATGATGATGATGATGACTATGGAGATGACGATGACGATGATGATGATGATGATCATGATGTTGATAATGACGTTGATTTTGATGATATAAATATGCTTCATGTTAGCCTACATTTGTGTAGGGCCCCTAAACTTGCTTAATGAGTTAAATAAGCTTAATTATCATAATTAAATTCTTATAAACCTAATATAACCTTTTTATATTCTTTGAAATCATAAGACAATCTTAAGTTTCAAATTTGGTCCAATTTGGACATTGTTTGAGCAAGTTATGCAATTTTATGCACATTTTGGACTTTTCTACAATTTACCCAATTGATAGGTTTTATTTGAAATTTATCACTTGCACTATGTTCCTTGGATATTCTCTCATCATTCTTGATCTTATTGAGCCATGGGTCACCTATTTAAACCTTGTTTTGAAGGTGTTTTCCTCAAGGGTATTTTAGGGTTTACCCCTTCATGGATGAGCTACCTTTAGTATCTATCAACTAATGATTTTTTTTGATTGGCTTGTAAATTAGACAAAGGAAAGCTTAGAAGGTATATATGGATGGTGTGGGATCTTCTTGTGTGTGTGCTTGTATATTCTTAATAGTTTAAGGCCATAGACACTTGGAAAGATACTAGAACTTCAACTTTTTTCTTTTTCTTTATCTTAAAGTTTCATATACTTATCCCTAAGCACCCAAATGAGCCGTTTTCTCTCCACCACTTATATCCTTCAATGAACCTTGTTTTCCCTCCATGCTTCTTCGAATTTCATGTCCAAGGAAGAAGAAAGAGGGGATCTTCTTAGAAAAAAGAATCTAGGATTGCAATTGATTCCTTTTAGGGTTTAAAAAGCTTCCTTCTAGTGATCTGGACCTAAAAGAGTAAGAATCCCCTTATTTCCTCCATTTATTTATTTTTTAGCCTTCCTTCTACCTTTCTCTAGGTCAGAACCTTGCTGTTCCATGGTAGAAATTGCTCTAAATCTCTGAAACCCTACCTTTCTTGCTCCTTATGCTTAGGGTTTGCTCATTTGATGAAGAAAGGTGCTAGATGGACGAGCTCACAACTTATGCTTGGATTTCCTACCCTACCTGCTCATTTTTTTTCTTTTTGGGAGTTTATATTCTAATTATAGGCAAGTTTTATAACTTGGTCCATGTTTATTGCTTACCATAAGCTTTCTAGCTCATGTTCTTGTTTGAAAATGATGATCCATTCACTAAAAAGCTATGCTTGACTTGGATTTCAATTTTTATAATATTCCCTATTCTGATTTCAGTTATATATGAACATGTGATCATGTGTACATTATTCCTAAGGTATAATATGACTTGTATCAGGTTGGTTGGACAACCTATGGTGCTAAGCACCTATCAACCAATGGTCAATTTTAGGATTTTAAGTTGATTTCTTTTGTAAACCCATGACCCAATGATGGTACCATTGCAACAACCCTATGGTGTTGTCTTCATGACAATTGATGGTCGGGATCAAAGGTTTCATGTGATGGTGACAACCTATGGTCACCCCCTTAGGTCAGATTTTGGATCAATTAGAAGTTTAATGATCAACCATTAAGTACCCTACTGATGGTATCAATCAATGATGACATTAACTTAATATTTGATGTTGATTAATGAATATAGTGTTGATGTAACAACCTATGGTGACTTAATGGTAACTAATGATGGTGGATCAGGTCTCCAAAACCTATGGTGAGTTAATCATATAGTTTTAGCATCAATTAAGCCTTAGACCAATGGTTTCTTGGTTCACTTGATGCAATGGTCAGACCTATACTGTAATTGATGGTTTTAACATATGAACTTGACCCAATGGTCAAGATCTAATGTTTATTCCTCCAATAAAGTGGAATGATGGATAATGTAATATGTTGGTCCTAATAATGTGATTTAGATGGTTTCCTTTATATGATCAACTTAAGGAGCTTACTTGTTGACAATGGATGGCTTGTTTTAAATGAACACTCGATTGTGGGTTTTACCCTACTCTCAACAAAATCCTTATTGTTGTTAATCAAAGGATGTCTAGGGATAAATGGTGACTTTTATATATCACAACTCAATAACATTATAGATGTTTCATTCAAGGTGTTTACTTATGTAAACGACCAATGGCTTTACCTTTTCAACATTTCATGGTTAGAAGTTGATGCCTCAATTTTCCCATTGTTTTGGGTGAAGTGTGTAGTGTAATGTTATGATTCTAATGATGATAATTTGATGGTTCAATTTCTTAAACTTGTAGTGTTACCCTTGCCCTTGTATGATTATAATTTATAATCACCATAATGAATTAATGGGTAACCCTAATGAGGTATAGCTTGTTATACCTAGCTTTAATATAACTAAATGATGGTAATCGGGTATGAATAGTCCTTGAATGACTAATACAATCATGGAGTACTCTGTTACTATTGTTGAAACCCTAGTATGCTATAACCCGATGGTTACACCTTGATTTATGTGTGGGTTCATACATGAGAATATTATGGAATGTGATGGTGATGCTTCACCTTATGCATCCAAGATCTAATGGGGATGTCGTGAGTTAGGGTTTGAGTATAAGTGTTGATTAGTAACATTAATATAATTTATCTTGTTGAACCTAACTCTAATGCAAATAGATAAAGATGAGTATTCATGTTTAATATTCTTATATGATGCAATGATGGTGGAATAACCTCATTAATATTATCATAACCTTAATATGTTAATTGGTGGTTATCATAGCCACATGGTTGATACTTTCTTATGCTAAATATGTGCATTATGAATATGATGAGGGTTAATCATATCTAAATTCCTTGCATGTTGATGTAATAAAGGAATGTTCTTAATGTCAATATAACCCTGCTATGATTGTTTATGAATATCTCCTAGCTCATTAATGCAATATTGTGTTGATCTGGTGTATTATATGTAAATGATGTTGTTGAGCCTTGTTATAAGGCATGCAAAGATAATGATGATCTTGTAGGGAATAGTATGATGGTATTAATGACCTTTGGGCATGGTTGAGCCCTGAATGAGGTGTAATCCTCTTGTGTTGATAAGGGTTTATACCCTATGATATTGTGAAAAGGATTTATATAATGTGATAGTATGATGGTCTTAATGACCTTTGGGCATGGTTGAGCCCTAAATGAGGTGTAATCCTCTTGTGTTGATAAGGGTCGATACCCTGTAATATTGTGAAAAGGATTTATATCTTGTGATAGTATGATGACTAGTATGGTCTCATGAATGGCAAGTGAATAGTACCTTGTGATGATGAGATGAGATTATGTTCCACACATTTTATATCTTTTAAAAGTTGTGATATTTATATGCTTGCTAGAAGTGAATTAGGGTTTATATGTCCACTTGTTTGATGCAACCTTAATTCACCCAATTGGCATAACTAATCAAGTGAAACTCTAATCATGTAGTGCCATGTGTCGTAGAGCCATCTTCAGTGTCATAACTTGTTGGATGGTGAAACAAGTATCCCTAAGGGAAACTCGGAGCGCATACTGTTGAGTATGTGGGGGTGGCAAGTTGAGGATATATCCTTGTCATCCAATGCAGGTTGTGAAGGATGGCTATGGTCATGCCTCATACATCTAATGTGATTGAAGACAATTGTGGTTGTACCTCAGATTAGAGGGTTTTGTATACCTTGGTTTCTAGTTTTGTGGCATGTACTAAGGGCGGACTAGTGGTTAGCAGCTTGACTATATGTCATTGTGGTTGCAACTTTAACTGATATGTCACTTCCTTTTTACTCATACCGATCAAGGGGAAGAGATCTTAGGATACTAACACTCCTAGATCTTGAACGGAACTGAATAGCCCTTCGCAGGGGTCGGTTGGACTTTGAATGATACTATTCAAATTCTCCCAAGGCATAGTAAAAAGATGTAAGACAACCGTGTAGCATATCTGTTTAGGGTTATACACAATGCTTCATATTGGATGATAACCCTCGTTTGCTTTCTTTTTACTGAGATCATGTATAGTACAATAAGAGATAATAGATATGCTTATGTTGTAGTTATGCTCATGTTGTAAACATGCTTATGTTTTCAAATATACTGACATTGATGGTTAAGATGCTACTGCTAGCTATGTTTAATATTTCTGGCCATGCCTATGTAATTATAAATGCTTAAACTGCTAATCATGCCTATGTAGTCAATTGTGCTATGATGTTAGTTCTACTTATGATGTAGATCTATTTATTTTATTTGAGATGCCAATATTGGTAGCCATGTTATGTTACTAGACATATTCATGATGCCAGGGATGCTTATGCTAGTAGATTTCTTGTACTGTTGGCAAGGAATACAATGATAGTTAGAATAATGATAATGATTGTTATTAGATGCAATTTGATGATATTTGTGTAGATATCTATATATAGAAATGGATTTATTTATTATCTATATGCATTGATGATCATACTTGTTGCTAAGATGATTTGCTTAATCTATTTAGTATACTTGAACTGTTCAATATATTCAATTGATTATTAAATACTCCAACTGATTAGTTATCCACTATTTAAAAAGTTATAATCAATAAGTGTTGTTAGAGGTTATATCTCTTGTTGGGACATGGGTCTCACCCTTGTGGTTCGCAACATCTTTTTAGGTAATCAGAAGTAATCACAACAGAATCGTGGAAGTAAAGAGGAACTATAGTAATGAATCTTTGAGAAAGTAGATTAGATGTCTAGTGTATCCTAGGGTCATCCCTGTACTTTCAAGTCCGGGCAGGAAAAGTTTGTATATGGTGTTTCAAACGAATCCGAATTTTGTTAGCATGTTACCATTTGTTGTGTGGCATATACAAGGCGCTAGAACAATTTGTATCAAATTCTTGGCATACTATGGATATAAGAAAGATGTTAGGCTCTTATGCAAATGTTTCTGAGCAGGTACTGATGTTGAAACTGGTTTCTAATTTACCCATATTTTTGGGTATGTGATCAATTAGTGATCGATTGTGCTTTATGTTTTGAGTAATCTTATTTAGTGTAACGAGTTCTCACAATTTGATGTAGGATGATTCAAGCATGCTCGATGATATGGAATGAGTTTCGACCATGAAACCCTAGATAGACCTAGAACCTTGTATGATACATGTGACTTGGTTGATGTGCTAAACATAGCTAGTGGATTTGCATGCTTGCTTGTGCCTAGTCTTATATGTGTTGAGATATGATATGTGATATATGGTTTGAGACCAACATGAGCCTCAGTCTCTTTACAAAGGAGGACCTCTAGCATGGGACATATGAAAAGGGTGACCTTTTGTTATGAGTCAACCTTACACAAGAATGTTAGAGTACCTAAACTCTAATATATGTGAAATGTTGAAAAATATGCACAATGAAATACATGACAATGAGTCTCTAGGTAGAATACTTCTAAGTATATGAGTTGAGTCGCCTAGTGAGTGGTTCCCTTGAAAATTTTGAACCCTAGACTTCCTATGAAAAGATCTAACCCTAGAGGAAGAGGCATTCAATATATGATGTTTTGCTATATAGGTGAGGGAGATGTCCCAAGACCCTAAGATGATGTACTTGACATGTGATCTCCATGATAAGCCTCATACTCGGGTTAGTGGTTTGATGTAAATGAATCTAGGGGTTGCTCTTGTTTAGTATGTTAGGTAAAATTGTGTTATGGGTAGATGGGTGTGGTTAGCATGTTTTGTTGGAGATATAAAGGTCATAGATGGAGTGGCTCGAGCTGGTGGAGCTCTTCTGAGATACAAGTGAGATGACTAGAAAACCTTGATGTTGATGATAATGTTGTTCCTCAAATAATGCATGATACATGAAATAATCTCACTTATGCTAAACTTGATTACATATGATAAGTCACTCTAATAAACTAGACCTAATATGAATTGATACCTTGAAAAAAATTGTAGTTTTGAAATCATGAACTTGATACGATGACGTCTAGAGATCCTAACTTGAATAATCAGGAATAACATACCTAATATCATACTCAAATGGAAAATTATTAACTCAATATGACAATGATCTTGGGGTTGTGACTTAAATAAACATGATGAACAAATTGCTTAATTTAGACCCAATATGAAAAGGAACAAACACAATTGACTAGAGTTGGTATAATTTTGAAAAGAAAAGAAAAACTAAAACTAAACATGCATGAAATTTGGTATCATGATGGAAAACACATTTGACGATAATCTTTTCTGAGGATCACGAAAATGAACATGTCACTTTGAATATTTTATAACATGGAGTTTAGAGACATACCTTGGGTTTGTATGAGTATATGAATAAAAACCCTAATGTGATTGGGTTATCGAACCCTAATGTATATATGATGTCATGATATAATAAAACATCAAAGAATATGTATATATTTAGGATGGACACACCCACTGACGAAGAAAACCTTAGTGTGCATGGCATAGTGATGGATGACTTGACACTTAGGAATGGTTGCCTAAACATGATGAATGTGAACTTTGACCTTCGACTGTGACACCCACTGCCACACAAAGCGCGAAATTATCATTAATAATCATATTGCCACAAAACATGGTAAATCAAAACTGATCACATACTAACATCTCAAGCTGAAAACATCATATTTGGAACCATAAACTTGTGCTACTTGTATTCCACACATGCCAAAAGTGATTACATCTCATTGTTCGCTGGCTAACTAGTCGCAACCTGTTACATATGATAACATGTTCATATATACAAATCATATTTGTACGATCCACACTAACTGCAAAAAAAAACTCAAACCAGCGTACAACATCTACAAAACACCCCAAGGACCTGAGAGTACATGGACAACACATAGGACTCTACTACTAGACACTAACTGCATATCCATGGTCCAACATCCATAGCTCCTCTTGCTATCAGTCTCAACAACATGATCTCTACCTCGTTGTGCATGACCACCTAAAAGATGTGGAAACCCACAGGGTGAGACCAAACATCCTAGCGAGAGATATAATTTTCCACCACAACTATTAAAGCACAGTTAAACTAAAGCAGATGGATAACACATATAATCATGATGAGTAGATTCAACTAAATGATATGTATCCTACAGATAATGAAGATTAAACAATCTAGACAGTTACCACTGAGAATTATATCAATTAATCCCTTAAGAAGGAATATGAAAAACATGTATAACATTTGATATCTCTTACTACATTATAATTCAAGAAATTAGTACAAAGATAAGGCAAATGGGTCATTCAATGTTATTTGTGTTTGACCCTAGAAAACATACTACACAATTGTGTTATGTATTTTATATGCCCTGAGGATTTTGTGCCATACAAGGTCAATGGAAGAGATGGAATCCACGACCTCTCCAACACCTCTTGGTCAGTACAAGAGAAACACTATAGAGACATATCAACCAACTGCAAACATCAGCATATGGTCAAGTTGAAGTATTGGCTCACTCATGGCCATCCATATAAAAATACCTAGCCCGCCTTGGTACATGTCACAATACTAGAAGAATAGGCTCATGCGTGGAGATTCTTAAAAAGAGGCATCACATGCAATTAAACTGCTACCATTCACATGTCACAAGGAGAACAGCTCACACATGGTCGTCTCACACCAACTTGCAATTGTGGACGCAAGGAGATACTCGACTTGCACCCCCGCATATTAAAAAGTATGCAAATCATGTTTCCCGTAGGAATGACTCATTTCACCATCCAGTGATAAAACTAACACTAGAATGGATCTATGGCACATGGCAACTACATGATTAAAATTTCAATTTATTTGTTATGCCAATTGGGTGAATTGAGGCTTCATTGTACAAGTGGTCATACAAAACCCTAATTCAGTCTAGAAAACATAACTATAAAATAAATTCAACAGATATAAAATGTATATAAGGTGTGAACTTGTCACATCATCACATGTTACTTGTAGCACTACCATTCACATGGCCATCACCAGAGCCACACATCCATATAAGGTTACCACCAATGTCACATCACTGTGGGATATCAATACCTCAATCACATCACTATAGGATATCACCTCACAATAGGCATTAAGCCTTCACCAGGTCATAGGACCCATCACATCAGTATGATTTCATCATGTCTCATCAAGGATCATAGCCATCACCCTGTGTCATATGATCACCACCATAGCAAACACAAGCTATGAGATTCAATCAACCTACAAGGTTAGAATCACACAAGTAGGAGAGAGAAAACATCATTACATATTGTTCAATTCAAGCAAAGGGATCAAGTATAACACACCCTTAAGATCAGGGTTAGGGTTTCTCAAGAGACAGTTAGGGTTTCCAAAACAATGATCGTTATTATCCCACCATGCCTCATAAAAGCTCACAATCATTGCCCTATCATATCAAGCACATCATAGCATTCAATAGCGATGACATTAATTCAACCTACAACATTTATGGTATACCGATAGGAGAAAGAAAGAGTACTCCAATGTTTGCTAGACATTTCAACCAAGGTAAGCATATGCATATGCTCAATATTGGGGTTAGGATTTTGGATATGTATCTCATTAGGATTTCACATCATGACACTATAAAAAAACCTAGATATCTTATCTTCCCACATTCTTGGGAGATGTGGGTCAACCATCACCATCACTCCTTCACAACACCAAGGAACAACATGTTCAAGCAACATCATCAACTCAAGAAGGTAAGAGACAAAGAGGGTAGGTGGTTGGAGATCACACATCATGATGGTCGAAGGTCATGGTCAAGATTAGTGACCAATCATCACCACCACACACCAACCACTTCTAATGACCAAACCATAAACCAGGTCAATGACTAAAGCACAATCCAAGTCCATTCGATCAAAGGGAACTCAAACCATCCATGCCACCAAGACACCATCAAAACCAAGAGGTCTAATGAAAGTAACAAGGCCAGCGGTTGAGGGAAAATCAAATTCTTCAGCGGTTGAAGAACACGCCATTCTATGCGACTGAAGATCAAACCCATAACATCAACCGTCAAAGGTAAGTCATCAGCCTATTCGATCGAAGGAAAGGCAATCTATGGGACCAAAAACATAAGGCACCATCTCATTGATCAAAGATTGCTTCCAAACCTTCACCAACTTGGACCACAACATGAATATCATCTTGAAGAGAAAGACACTCATCTAGCATGATCAAAATAGGGATTATCATCTTGAGAACCAAACCTCAAAGGAGAAAAACATCAAGGAAAAACATATTTCAAACCCTAGAAATCCGATTATCAACACATAAAGAGATCAAACTAAGATAAAAGAGATATAACCATGCATTCAACACATGCAAGGAGAACCAAAGAGTCTCCATCCTACTCAAGATAACCGAAACCTAATCAAGGAGTTCAAAAAAATGCTTTAAGGTGTGCATGAAAGCACCAAATTATCATCATCCACAAAACTCAAGAACAAGGATTGGGGTTTTGGAAAAAGAGCTAATCTAAGCAAGATTACTTCAGAGTCATAAACCCTAGGTTGAGATACAAACATCACAAACTTCCCACAAACTCCACCATTATGAAAGGAAGGTCTGAACCATAGATTTGATAAGAAACTAACACTCAAGCATATGCATGTGTAACAAGTACTTCCACCATTCATATAAATTTGGGTATAAGAATTAGGCTTAGGTAAAGAAGAAAATCATTCAAGATTGTTATAGGGACTCAAACCCTAAACAAGATATCATCATCTAAAACATTAAATCACGTTTTTGGAGCAAGTTGCATGTAGAAATAAGGTGCAATAATAGTAGGGAGAAAGTTAGATAACCTACCTTTGATGATGGTTGCACCACCTCCAAGCAAGAAGCTTCAAAGCAAGAGAGAAACCTAGCCTTGATCTCCTCTACGACCAATATAGTCACCACCTCAAAAGAGAAGAGGTAATCATAGGTTAAGAGAAAGAAAGAGAACCAAAACCTCAAGGCCAAAAATAACAAGAAAGGGAGAGAAAGGGAGAAGATCTTCATCTTACTCAGGTACTACCATGGAGAACCATAGTTTCGACATCTATGGAGAGAAGTATCTTAAAAGACCATGATGGAAAACCATGGATTTAGACAAGATAAGGCAAAAGGATATAGGGTTTTGTAAGAAAACGAAATCAAGAGGTGGAATCACTTACTAAAGTTCAAGGAATCACCAAAGATCACCAAGGAAGAGTAGCTCCAAGCTTGGATCACCACATGCAAGGGATCTCATTCACCAAGAACCAAGGATGAGCTCCTTAACACCATCAAGCACACAAGGCCATTTCAAGTTGGGAGGGAGGAGGAAGAAGGCTAAAAGGGATATTTGCATGTGTAGGAGATATGTTATATACTTAAGAGTATGAGAGATATGTAAGGGTTGAGGTGTCATGAACATAGGTGCCACATGTCCACTAAAGAACCAACTTGCACCCACTAAAACCATGCATGCAATATAGGTCATGAAAAACTAGTTAAACCAACGACCTCATGTGGTTATACATGACCATCGGTCGAAGAGGACTGTGGCCACAAAGACACATGGTCACAAAGAAACCAAGCAACCAACTTCAAGCGACCAAACCCTAGGTCAAGTGACCTAAGAGAAGACTCCACACCTTATGTGATCATAGGGATCTCAAGGCATCAACCAAAACTCATGTGACCGTAGAGAAAAGACCAAGGGAGAAAAAGGATGATTGCTGAAAACCAAGAACATCAAACGATTAACATAAAGTCAACACAAAACTAGGGCATCAAGCAAACGCTAGAAACAACACTCAACATGTCACCTTCTCTCTCCTCCTCAAACCAAAGCATAAGAAGGTGCCTCTAAGCACCATATTCTCTCTCATTATGCCAAGGTTTGAAAGGTACACTTTACATGTGACAAATTACAAGATAACCCCTCAAATGGGTAAATTGCAAGGTGGTTCAAAACAAGCGCTTATATAGCAAAGATAGCTCAAGCATCAATCAAATTGGACCAAATTGAAAACTTAAGCATATCACATGATATTAAAGTATCTCAAGAGATTAGATTAAGGTTCAAACATCTCATTTGGCAAAGCAAGCTTGATTAAGCATTAAGTTAGGTCAGGGGCCTTACAACTATAAACCCCTAACAAGGATTTCGTCAAATCCTACGTGAAAAGAGACGGGTACTTCCTACATATCTCTTCCTCAAGATCCCACATGGCTTCCTACATGCTATGACGATGCCACAAAAGCTTACTCAAAACGGTGTCCTTCTTCTCCAATCTTCTTGATCCTCCTATCCAGGATTAATACATGATCTTCTATATAAGACACATCCTCATCTAAGTCCACCTCCACTAACTGTAGAGTCAACTTCGTGTCAAGGTGACACTTCCTCAACATAGAAACACTAGATCCATCCTGGATTTATAGCATACATAGAAGAGTGAGCCTCTTCTAGAACCATCATTCTCAGACTATCAACATCCAATACAACTGCCCTTGCTATTCTAACACATTGTCCCTTCCTCTGACTCATAGAAACCATCACACTTCTCGCTGCCAAATTTTTCTTGTATCTATTGTATTACTGTATCATCCCATTATGCATCTCTAATATGCTGCCTCAACATATGATTCACCTGTAACTGTGCCAACAAACCTACTAATGAAACTTACTGAAATCTAGAACCTTATCATATTCCAAGGTTAAGAAGTTAGAGACCTTAGTCTTTGGGCTTAGCCAAACAAGGATGAAGGTATACCTAAAAGTAGTTAATTGTGACCCTAATATGCAAAGCATGAATAAATCACCCTAACATATATGCATATAAACAAATATGACATAATACCCTCATTTTAATCATAAGATCAATAACATACACATAGAATATGTCATATGAGATAATATTGATTAAGGTATGATGATAAGAGAGATAATATGCATAGGAGAACTATGTTACATTATCCTAAAAAATATAGAATTAATAATCTAAATGAGATAAAAGATAAATATATATAAGATTTCATGCATAAAAATGACATCGGTCCTTTTGGTTGTAATATGATGGTATTGGAAGAATGATAATACCAATGAGTAAATAACATGTTAACTTAAATAATGATGGGCCACAAATATGATTTATGCAAAACTCATAAAAGGAAGACTATTTGGTTAAAGATAACTTCAAATTCATTTCATTTGGATATGTTTTGGCCTGAAGGCCATGTTTCACAAATTTATGTTAATAATAGCCATATCTATTTTTAGAAAAGAAAGGGTGATTTTCCTCCAAAATATGATGTAAAATATATAATGATTCAAAAAGAGAAAACTAATATTAGATTCAAAATCTACCTGTTAAAATAAGGCTATTAGTGAATTTTCATCTAATTTGGATAATCTTTAATGTTCTATTGAGTTTATGAGAGAAAAAATGAAAATAAAGCCCAAAATATTAAACAATGTATTAAATAACCTTAAAATAGAAAAATAATGGCATATTCATGTTAAACATGCTTAAATTTACTTGAGGATGAAGTCTCACATTAATTTGGTAATTTTAGAAGTCTCTAATGCATTAAGAAAGAGAAAATATGAATTACTTTTGAAAGAATTAAATAAAATATTTAGTGTCTTCAAAACTGAAAAATAATGCCATATTCAAATTCTACATGTCCAAAGTAGGCTAGGTGCCAAATTTCAATTAATTGAGAGTTTGTTTGCACCCTCAAAAGAAGAGAGAGAGAAAGATAAATAATTCAATATATCACTTTAATTGGAATCCAGTTTGGATATATTTATGATTTAAATATATGTCACACATATTTAATCATAGTCACATAATCTAGACCGTTGGATCCGTGATCCAATGACTCCTAGTTGTCTTCTAGCTTGGGGCAAACGTGGAAACATGAGTGTATTTTTGTGATTTTTTGATTTATGATCTCTCCCTCTACACTCAATCATTTTGTGTGATGTATTCTCCTATGCATTCGTCATCGGATCACACATCTAGTGATCCCTTATTTGTGGGGCTTTGTAAAGAAATTTGGAAACACCCAATTCTTGGGCCAAAAGTATCTTGGTCAACTTGCTTTTCTTTCGTTCTCGAACACACACCTATAAATAGGCCAACCATGGTCATCATGTGATTCAGTGGTACTCTTCTCTCCAGTCAATTGTGCCCGAGTTTCTTCTTATTATCACAGTGAGTTCATGGGTGGAGCTTTCTGCCAGTGGGTTTTGCTCTTCCCTTGATCCTCCTCTGTCCAATTGCATGCAATGTATGCTTCATGGACCTTTGTTCTTTATTTTCATGTGATCGGTTTGCGATTTGGTCAACTCATCACATTTTACCAAACGTCCAGTCAAAACAAAGAAAACTCATACACTGGCCATGGTGCTGGGAGCGAAGGAGAAGAAACTCCCATGTGTATTTCCAATCTTGCCCCTCGATTCCTTCATTCTTTGTTTTTTTGCACGAGGCTGTTTTGGTCTTTGCATCAAGTTCTCTTTTGGGTTGATCATAGCTGAGTCTACCGTTGACTGGTGACATGGTAGTGCATGACTGGTTCATGTCATCCAGACCCAACCCTCTCTACTCTCTCGCTCTCTCTCGATTACTTGCTGATGTAGATTTCTCAAATTTCCTCATTGGATGATTTTCTAAAAATCACATATTTTAATCTACTTGTCCAAAAGTTAAGTAAAAATATGTTTTGGAATAAAAAAATGTTATTTTTAATAAAAATGTTTCCAAGGTATGATTTCCATGTTTTCTATGGTTGATTTTTGAGAATCTAATAAATCATATAAAAACCCCTAAAGATTGTAACTTTGTCATACAAACTTCAAATAAGGCATATAAATATGTTTTCTTGATTAGAAAAACATAAGGAATCGATTGGTCTAGGTTTTGTAACCAAAATACGAGATTTTATAGAAAGGTCTAGAATTAGAGTTTCTATACACTTATGTGAATTATAAAACCCCAATACATGTGAATAATTGTAACTAGGCAAGGTGATCTTGGAAACAACTAGATTGGTGAAAGTAGTTTCTAGGACTCTAAAATAAGGTATGTTTGCATCCCCTATTATTCATTTGATCAATCAACCTATTTTTATCATTCTCTTGGTCATATGGACAATATACTACACAATATCTCTTTGTTTTGAGAACATGATTTCATGTGAAATATTTATCTTTACTTTGATCTTTTTATCATCCTATTTTGTTGGTATTTCTTTTGACTCAATCTTATACTTTTTTCATGATGGAATTCTTTTTGGTGATATGTGTTACTTTTTCCCACTTATGTGATGGATGTTTATATTATCCATTTATGTGATGAAAATCTTGTTTATTCTGATTATACTTTTTACTTGTCTCTACATTAAGTATGTTATGTGATTCAATAGCCCTAGAGTAGTGTAAGTACATTGGTTTTTGGTTTGTATACTTGTGTATTATTTTTGGGTTGGAGGTTGTGTGCCCCATACCCAGGTTTCAAGTTTGTGAGGCTTGGCCTACCTTTATATATATCGGGAGTCTGGCAGTACGTCATTCTCTATCATATTTCAAGTTTGTGAGGCTTGGCTACCTTTGTTATTTATATTTTTCTAGTGCTATGCTTATCTCACATGCATGAAGGTGGATGTTATTATTGAAGTGTTGTGTGCCTTAATTCTTTACATGCGCTAGTGTGGCACAACTTTAATTTTTAGTAGTGGCAAGTATTCATCTTGTTTAACTTCTTTTGAAACTTAATTTCTTTTATGCTCGATTGGGTAGTCCTTTCCTTGTTCTTTAGGAAGCCTTTTACTTGACATCCTTTAGTTCTTAATGTTGCTAAAAAATCCATACTTAGTATGAACATACCAACTTTTGCTGATTTCTTTTACCTTTCTCCTTTTGCTGGGATACGCTTCCAACCCCATATATAGGTCAACGAGGTGACCACCAGGTTGAACCATGACCTCAACAAGTTTAGCTAAAACCTTATGGGAGACTTTATTGAAGTTGTTAGGTGATCCTCAGCTAGTCCTATGATTACTTAGTATTTCTTGTATCTCACCTTGCATGGTGAAGCTAGTGATGATAACAAGTTTGTAATGGTTGTATACATCTTTAAATTCCACTGCTAGTTTTGGTGTTATGATACATTCATGTTGAATGAATTGGTTGCCATCCCTTTCGTAAAAAAATTATGATGGTATTTGGTTATATGGGATGATGCCTTTTCATTTAGGTAGGGAGTGGATTACCTATGGGATCCCACTCCTTACAGCTAACAAGGACACCTCCAACTGTACGTTCATTTGACACAAGGAGATCAACATGTCTCTATTATGGCACTCCAAATAAAAACATAACTGTGCCTTATCCAATTATGAGGATGAAGACTGCCTACTCAAAGAATTTGCCACCATGTTTATCTTCTCTGGATGGTAATATATTATGAAATCATAATCTATGACTAGTTCCATCCAGCGTCGCTGCCACACGGTCAACTCCTGCTTCGAGAAGATGTATTGCAGATTCTCGTGGTCGGTAACGATCTGACACTTCTCACCATATAGGTAGTGTCTCCATATATTCAAGGCATGGACCACCACTGCTGACTCTAGATCATGTGTTGGTTAGTTCTCTTTGTGTCTCTTAAACTGTCGCAGAGCAAAAGATATCATGTTCTTATCTTGCATCAGAACACAACCCAGGTGATACTTGGATGCATCACAAAAGATAATGTAGCCCTTTCCTTGCTCCAACAACACTGACACTGGTGCTCGGGTCAGCTTCTCCTTCAAAAGAAGATAAGCACACTGACACCTATTGTCCTGAGCAAACAACACACATTTCCTCATCAACTTTGTTAGGGGTAATGATACTATATGAAAATTCTTGATTAATCTCCTGTAGAAATCTACTAGACCTAGGAAGTTGCAGACCTCTGTTGGTGCCATAGGTTGTCCCCATTCTAACACTGACTCCACTTTCTTTGGGTCTACACAGACTCCTCTAGTAGATATAACACACCTAAGGAAAGTCACCTCTTTTAGCCAAAATGCACGCTTGGTGAACTTTGCGTACATTTGATGTTGTCTCAACAAGGTCAATGTCTGACGGTGGCACCACTCATGTTGTTGGTGCATTGGTTATCCCAAATGGCATAACCACAACTCGTAGTGACCATACTTTGTCCTAAAAGTTGACTTTGGTATGTCATCTGCCTTAGTCCGCAACTGGTGATAACCTGAGCTGAACTCTATCTTTGAGAACACTGTAGCACCACACAACTGGTCAAACAGGTCATCTATACATGGCAAAGCATACTTGTCTTTAGTCGTCACTTTGCTCAACTATCGATAATGAATGCACATCCTCATTGATATGTCTTTCCTCTTAACAAACAACATTGGGGCACCCCAAAGAGATGTGCTTGGTTATGATAGAACCCTTCCCAAGCAGATCTTGCAACTATTTCTTTAGCTCTTGAATCTCAACTAGCATCATCCTATACAATGTCAATACTATAGGTTGGGTACCGAAAACCATATTGAATTCAAGAATTCAATCACTCTAGGAGGGGGAAACACCTGGGAGCTTATTGGAAAACATGTCCTCAAACTCATGAACAACTGACACTCCCTGGATACTAGGACTCCTTGACTTGGTATCTTCCACATGTGCCAAATGTGTCACATTCCCATCTCATCATCTTCTCTACTATCATAGCTGAAATCAGACACATTGGGAGAATCTCCCTATCTTCTTGGAAGATCTACGAAACATCATCATCAACAAATGTAACCACCTTGGAATTACAACCCAAGACCACCCAATATTTCTCCAAAGTATTCACCCAAGGGTCACACCAAAACCATGCATATCAAGTGGTATAAGATCCACTTGGATGTCGTGTTCTAGGAAAGAAGGAACACAAAGGGAACATGCTTCCCTAAACATAGCAGCACCGACTAGGGATTGTTAACAAGAGGGGATCACCCACTCTCTCCTTATTATACATGTTACAAATTCTTATGTGTCATTTTACCATTTTCATCTTGGGTCCCTTGCCATCATCATAGGAATCATCAAAATTTAAGTACTTTCCTTGTTAGTTATTCTTCGTCCTCATGTATGTCCTCTTGTTTTATCATGTTTTTCAACCCCTCACTAAGAGGTAGATCATCATTTTCACATTTTCTTCATTGAACAGGGATCATATCCCTTTAATTATTTCTTATGCCATAAAGGTTTTACTTTAACACTTTCTTGTTTACATGGGTCGGTATGATATTAACTCAGTTTCCACATTATTCATTTTCATTATTCATATTCGTCTTCTCGTATCACACTTATCATAGGAGTTCTCTCTAACTTACATGGATTTTACACATTGACTTACTTCATCAGTACGATTTTAGCCGTATTTTGCTTTATAACTTCTTGAAATCACACCTTCAAGAACCTCTCTAGCTTGTTTTTGTTTGGGTTTAGATTTCATGTTGTCGTATATTTCTCTTTTAGTTACCAAACATTCAAGTTTAGGGTAGGTTACGATGTAGTTCTCACCTTCTTTAGGGTAAGATGGAGGTTTTAGCACCGTAATTTCTGATTTGTTATGCTGCTTAGATTGTCTCAAAATGACTACTTGATCAGAGTAATTAGAAAGATAACAATTTAAAAGTTACATACTTACCTTTTCTTCAATAATTGAATACCTGGGCAGCCAAGTACTGAGGTTAGGCAGTATGAACCATGTTTTATAAGATGTTCTCAACTTATACATCATCCAAGTCCTAAGTCCTAGCATCCCTGTAGACTCAGCGAACCTAGAGCTCTGACACCACCAAATGTGATGCCCACCGCCACACAAAGCGAGATTACTCAAAACAAAGCATGAAAGTATCATTAACAATCATATTACCATGAAATTGGGTAAATTAAAACCGACCACATAGCAACATCTCAAGCCAAAAACATCATATTTGGAACCATAAACTTGTGCCACTTGTATTCCAAAAATACCAAAAGGGATTACATCTCATTTTTCACTGGCCAACTAGCCACAACCTATTACATTTGATAACCTGCTTACATATCAAATCATATTTGTACGATCCAGGCTAACCGCAAAATAAAAACTCAAAATAGCATACAACATTTACAAAATACCCCAAGGACCTGAGAGTACATGGACGACACATAGGACTCTACTACTAGACACTAGTTGCATATCCATCATCCAACAACCACAACTTCTCTTGCTATCAGTCTCAGCAGCACGATCTCTACCTCGTCATGCACGGCCACCTAAAAGATGTGGAAACCCACAGGGTGAGACCAAATGTCCTAGCGAGAGATACAACTCTTCGCTACAGCTATTAAAGCACATTTAAACGAAAGCAGATGGATAACACATATTATCAGTTTGAATAGATTCAAATAGATGATATGTATCCAACAGATAATGCAGATTAAACAATCTAGATAGTTACCACTGAGCAATAGATCAATTAATCCCTTAAGATGGAATATGAAGAACATGTATAACATTTGATTTCTCTTACTACATTAGAATTCAAGAAACCAGTACAAAGATAAGGCAAAGGGATCATACAATGTTATTCATGCTTGACCCTAGAAAACATACTACACAATTGTGTTATGTATTTTATATGCCCTGAGGATTTGAGTAGTACCACCCAAATCCAACTGAGAATTTTGAAGTTGAAATTGGTGCCATACAAGGTCAATGGAAGAGCTGGAATCCACGATCTCTCCAATACCTCTTGGTCAGTACAAGAGAAACACCGTAGAAACATATCAGTTAACTACAAACAATGACATATCGTCAAGCTGAAGGATTGTCTCATGCATGGCCATTTGTATAAAAACACCTAGCCAGACTTGGTATAGGTCATAGCACTAGAAGAATAGGAACACACATGGTCGTTCTTAAAAAGAGGCACCACATGCAATTAAATTGTTGCCAATCACATATCTCAAAAGGAACATCTCACACATGGCCGTCTCACACAACCTGTAATTATGGATGTAAGGAGATACTTGACTTGCACCCCACATATTCAAAAATATGCACTCTGAGTTTCCCGTAGGAATGACTCATTTCACCATCCGGCAATAAAACTGACATTGGAATGGATCTATGGCACATGGCAACTACATGATTAACATTTCATTTTATTAGTTATGCCAATTGGGTGAATTGAGGCCTCATCATACAAGTGGACATACAAAACCCTAATTCAATCTAGCAAGAATAACTATAAAACAACTTAAAAAAATAAAACATATATAAGGTGTGAACTTGTAACATCATCACATGTTAATAGTAGCACTGCCATTCACAAGGCCATCACCAAAGCCACACAACCATACAAGGATACCACCAATGTCACATAGTTGTGGGATATCAATCCCTCAATCACATCACTAGAGGATATCGCCTCACAATAAGCACTAATCCTTCACCTAGTCATAGGACCCATCACATCAATATGATCTCGTCATGTCTCATCAAGGCTCATAGCCATCACCCTATGTCATATGATCACCACCATAGCACACACAAGCTATGACATTCAGTCAACCTGCAAGGTTAGAATCACACAAGTAGGAGAGGGAAAACATCATTACATACTATTCAAGTCAAGCAAAGAGATCAAGTATAACACAACGTTAAGATCAGGGCTAGGGTTTCTCAAGAGCCGATTAGGGTTTCCAAAACAAGATTGTTATTATTCCATCATGCCTCACAAAATATCACAATCATTTCCCTCAAGCACATCATAGCATTCGGTAGCCATGACATTCATTCAACCTACAAAATTTATGTTATACGAGTAGGAGAGAGAAAGAGTACTCTAATGTATGCTAGACATTTCAACCAAGGTAAGAATATGCCATATGCTCAATATTAGGGTTAGGATTTCAGATATGTATCTCATTAGGGTTTCACTTCATGAAACTATCAACAAACCTTAGATATATTATCTTCCCAAATTCTTGGGACATGTGGGTCAACCATCATCATCACTCCTTTATAACACCAAGGAAAAACATGTTTGAGCAACATCATCAACTCAAGAAGGTAAGAGACAAAGAGGGTAGGTGGTTGGAGATCACACATCATGATGGTCGAAGGTCATGGTCAAGACCAATGACCAATATTCACCACCACACACCAACGGTCAAAGGAGACCAACCACTTCTAGTGACCAAACCATAAACCATGTCAATGACCAAAGCACAATCCAAGTCCATTCGATTGAAGGGAACTCAACCCATCCATGTGACCAAGACACCATCAAAACTAAGCGGTCAAATGAAAGCAACAAGGCTTTTGGTCGAAGGGAAATCAAATTCTTCAGCGGTCAGACAAGACACCATTGTATGCGACCGAAGCTCAAACCCGTAACATCAGCGGTCGAAGGAAAGCCATCGACATATTTGACTGAAGGAAAACCAATCTGTGTGACCAGAAACATAAGGCACCACCTAAGGAGAACCAAACCTCAAAGGAGGAAAACATCAAGGAGAAACATATTCCAAACCCTAGAAATCCGATCATCAACACATAAAGATATCAAATCAAGATAAAAGAGATATAACCATGTGTTTAACACATGCATGAAGAACCACAGAGTCTCCATCATACCCAACATAAACAAAACCTAATCAAGGAGCTCAAAACAAATGCTTCGAGGTGTGCATGCAAGCACCAACTTATTACCATTCACAAAACTCAAGAATAAGGACTCATGTTTAGGAAAAAGAGCTCATCCAAGTAGGATTATGTCAAAGTCATAAACCCTAGGTCGAGATACAAACATCACAAACTTCCCACAAACTCCATCATTATGAGAGGAAGGTCTGAATCATAGATTTGATAAAAAACTAACACTCAAGCATATGCATGTGTAACAAGTACTTCCACCATTCATATAAATTCGAGTATAAGAATTAGGGTTAGGTAAAGAAGCAAATCATTCAAGATTGTTATAGGGACTCAAACCCTAAATAGGATATCATCATCTACAACATCTAAATCACATTTTTGGAGCAAGTTGCATGTAGAAATAAGGTGTAATAATAGTAGGGATAAAGTTATATAACCCGCCTTAGATGATGGTTGCACCACCTCCAATCAAGAAGCTCCAAAGCAAGAGAGAAACCTAGCCTTCATCTCCTCCATAACCAAGCTAGTCACCACTTGAAAATAGAAGAGGGAACCCTAGGTTAAAGGGAAAGAAAGAGAACCAAAACCTCAAGGCCAAAAAGAACAAGAAAGGGAGAGAAAGGGAGAAGATCTTCATCTCACTCAAGTACTACCATGGAGAACCATGGATTAGACCTCTATGAAAAGAAGTCTCTCAAAAGACCACCATGAAAAACCATGGATTCATCCAAGAGAAGAAAAAAGGAGATAGGGTTTTGTAAGAAAATGAAATAAAGAGGTGGAATCACTTACGAAAGTTCAAGGAATCACCAAAGATCACCAAGGAAGAGTAGCTCCAAGCTTCGATCACCACATGCAAGGGATCTCGTCCACTAAGCACCAAGGATGAGCTCCTTCACACCATCAAGCATACAAGTTTGGTTTCAAGGTGGGAGGGAGGAGGAAGAAGGCTAATAGGGATACTTGCATGTGTAGGAGAGATGTTATACACTTAAGAGTATGAGAGATATGAAAGGGTTGAGGTGTCATGCACATAGGTACTACATGTCCATCAAAGAACCAACATGCACCCACTACAACCATGCATGTAAGATAGGTCATGAAAAACTAGGTAAACCAACAACCTCATGTGGTCCTACATGACCATAGGTCAAAGAGGACCATAGCCACAAAGGCACATGGTCGCAGAGAAACCAAGCGACCAACACAATCCAAGCGACCAAACCCTAGGTCAAGCAAACCAAGAGAAGACTCCACACCTTATGTGATTGTAGGGATCTCAATGTGTGATGACCCCAATTTCTACATACTTTCCTTAGTGACATATACAAATATGCGTGCACTCATATCTATAAATGTCAAAAGGGAAAATAATAGAAATCAAGATAGCCAACTAAAATCAAAGATAAGCCAAGACCATGTTCACATCATAGAAAATAGCCACACATCACTTCATTCAATAATGAAAGATAAAGTCATACACATTAATACTTGAGAAAGAAGAAGAATAAGTCTATGAGGAAGAAAATATGATTATTACATAGGATCTCAATCATCCTCAACATAAGCTAGGGAAAGAAATAAACTAACATCTAGCAAGAAAGAGATAAGAGGAATAGGTCTATCTAATAAATCCTCCATGCTTATTATTTGTTCCTTCAGGTACTTTGAATATGCATTGTACTTTGATCATCAATTGGTCCTTGCACCTAGAAAATGCGAGAAACAAATACATCAAAAAAGTTGGTACATGGAGTAAAAGCTATACTATGCTGGCATATAAAATACTCGAATTGAAGAAGGAGAAAGAAAACGTTATTTAAAGGTAGAAAATCAGGTAATCCCAAGTCATTAGCCTCATTTATAGTGAACATGCATTACTATGGTGGACTTAGCACATAATTGCATAAATAGTGGGGCCTTCCCCGTGTACCTTGTACTCTAGGGATCTCCCCGTATACCATGTACTCTAGGGAGGTGCTAGTCAACATTAAAGCTTTCCCTCTCTAATAGGGAGTTTAATGAGCACCACTAGTAACTACATTTCACTTATATTCAATTATGTTATTTTATGTGCAAGGCGGTAAATCATCAATTAATCATATATCCACATCCATCAATGTATATCAATTTCATGCAAACAATTACATATACTTAACATCTAGTAAAAACTAGTCATATAATTATATCCACGTACCTTTAACTTTTAGATCTGAATTCCACAAGTCTTAGATTATGGAAAGAGAGTAGATCACCCTGAAATGTAATCAAGGGTATACATGTTACTATTGATCCATATGACCATGATTAAGGTTAGTTATTAGTTATTATTCCTTTTTATTTTATCTAATTTGGATCAGGTTTATCCATCTTTTAATTTGGTTTTTGAGCTTGTATCAGATCTGATCCATAATAAAATAATTTGAGTAAGACAATATATAATTAATCAAAAGAAGATTTTCATAGCTAGGGTTTCTAAGATGGTCAAAAAGAAAAGGGACAACAACCTTAAGGATGTTACAGATTTCATTACTTCAAAGTTCATTCCTGGGTTTAGGACCAATTCTGATCACTATATCATCTAATGATATTAGATTTTTATCATAAAGATATACCTATTATTACATGTAAAGAGAGAGAGAGAACTAGATTTAGGGTTTCTTCTAATCCTTTCATCATACATCAACTTGGATAAGTATTTTGAGTGATTAGAAAATAGGGTTTCAACTAGGGTTAACTATGTGTTAGGAAGTCGTGTATTAACAAGAAAAGCCATTATTAATAATTAATTATAACTAAGAAGATCATTTAGGATTTGGGTAACTATTTTGAAATAGTAAACAGATCTAGGTCTTTATGACATTTTATTTGGATAGAGGAAAATTTTCTGATCAAAATGGTATATAGGTTCACTACAAACTGATATTCCTAGCATCTTGTATAATTTTTCTAATGTAATCCATTTTCTTGAGTACTAAATAAATTAAAAAGGAAAAGAAGGAAATTATGACCTTGATCAAGGGCCAGATCCTACTGGATCAATGGCTCAGATAGATCCAGCTATTGCGAGAGGGGGGGTTCCGGTTTGCTGAGGAGGCACCCTTGGATTGGTCCAACTGGCGTCGTGGGTCCAAGGCTTCTCCTTGTTCGAGCAGCTCGATATCCTGAATCACGGCGGAGGAGCTCGCCGGCGCTGAGTTGGTAAGGAAGCAGGAGGCTCCAGCAACGGGCAGGAAAGAGCCGCCCGAGCTCTCCATGACCTCGCGATGTCGAGGGACACTGAGATTTGAGGCGAGAAGAGGAGGTGCTCAACCTGGCAGTGCGGAGGTGCCGTGGTAGTATCAGGGGAAATTGGGGGTCTCGGTTGAGGATAGGGTCCAGGAGCCGGAAGGTTAAGGTAAAGGAGGTAGGCGGCGATGCAGAGAGTGTGATTTTATAGGATCTTGGGGTAGGTTTAGGGTTTAGTGAGGTTGGGGCATCTTAGGCCGCCACCGGAGTGGGAGAGGCATATAAGAGGGAGTCTGTTCTCCCTATCCCGAGAGCAAGGGGGTATTGGTAATTCCGATAGTAATGAGATTTTAGGCATAGTTTTATAATGCTATGATTTAGCTATGGTGCAATATTGGAGTCAAAATTCGATTATTGACTATGTCAATTGACTAAATGTCATAATACCTGTATTATTGACTTTATGTACCATTATGGATGGTCTTAAGTGAAATTGATGATCCATTTAATCAAATGAGAGAGAGAGATGATTGAGGGCATAATTGGAACAATTAAAATTGTAAGAGAGAGGAACTAAATAATATATATGTAAAAACTCACTCTGTCACATTCTCCCCTCCTTTTTAAGAATTTTTTCCCTAAACTTCAAGCAGCCTGAAAAAGATATGGATACTTCTTCTCGACCTCGGTCTTTAGCTCCCAGGTGGCATCCGTTTCATCATGGTGGCTCCAGAGAACTTTCACCATTTCAATATGATGATTACTGCGAAGCTCCTTTGACTTGAAGTCGAGAATTCTGACTGGGGACTCAGCATATGACAGATCATCTTTCAATTCGAGACGCTCATGATTCAAGATATGACTGGAGTCCTTGACATAGGGCTTCAGATTAGATACATGAAACACATTATGCATGGCACTATACTGAGGTGGCAAAGCAAGACGATAGGCACATTCACCAACCCTTTCAAGAATCTCGAAGGGTCCAACATAACGAGGACTGAGCTTTCCTTTGTTCTTAGCCAAAGCTCGAATAGGTCGGATCTTCAGAAATACATGGTCACCTTCCTTGAACTGACGTTCTTGACGGTGAGCATCTGCATAAGACTTCTATCTATCTTGTGCCTGCTTCATTCTCTACCTAATAAGTGCAACCTTATCAGAATACAACTGCATCTCCTCGGATTTCATCAGGGTACGCTCTCCGACATCGTCCCAGTGTAAGGGTGATATGCATGGTCGGCCATAAAGAGCTTCATAGGGAGGCATCCCAATGCTTGCCTGATAGCTATTATTATAGGCAAACTCAGCTAAAGGAAAGTAATAGTCCCACGAGCCTTCCCAATCGAGGACACAAGCTCGCAGAAGATCCTCTAGAATCTGTATTGTACGCTCTAACTGCCCGTCTGTTTGTGGATGGTAGGTTGTACTGAAGTTCAACTTGGTGCCCAATTCCTCTTGAACCTGTTTCCACAGCTTTGATGTGAACTGCGGGTCCCTGTCTGAGACAATAGATGCTGGAACTCCATGCAGACGTACTATCTCCCGTATGTAGAGGTTTGCCAACTCAGAAACCTTTGCAGTAGTCTTCACAGGAAGAAAATGAGCTGACTTGGTGAGACGATCCACTATGACCCATGCAACGTCGTATCCCTTCCTGGTCCTGGGTAACCCCACCACGAAATCCATGGTGATGTGTTCCCATTTCCATTCCGGAATTTCAAGGGGTTGTAGTAGACCGCCTGGTCTTTGATGTTCGGCCTTGATCCTTTGACATGTCAAACACCTAGACACGAAATCGACAATATCGCGCTTCATGCCTCTCCACCAAAACTGACGTTGTAGGTCTTTGTACATCTTTGTCGTGCCTAGATGAACTGTGTACTTGGACCCATGTGCCTCATTTAGAATTATTGTCTTTACAGTTGACTGTTCAGGAACCCATATACGATTCTTGTAACGGAGCCCACCATCAATACCCACGGACATATGTGTTTGCGGCTTTGACATGAGAGAAGAGAGCTCTGCCAGACTGGGACTAGCCTTTTGTGCCTCAAGAAGTTCGAGATGCAAGTTGGATGTGATAGAGATGTTATTAACATGCACACGATCAGACAAAAACTGTGGTTTCCAGCCCACTAGATCCTCCATGTTCCTCCATTCTGGGACAGAAAGAGATGCACATACTGCCCTTTTTCTGCTAAGAGCATCAGCGACTACATTTGCCTTACCCGGATGATAGGCAATAGTGAAATCATAGTCCTTTAGGTATTCGATCCAGCAGCATTGACGCAGATTCAAGTCCTTCTGAGTTAAGATGTACTTCAGGCTCTTGTGATCGATGAATATGTCGAATGTTGCCCCGTACAGGTAGTGCCTCCAAATTTTGAGGGCGTGAATGATTGCAGCTAATTCCAAATCATGGGTGGGATAATTAAGTTCATTGGGTTTTAGCTGTCTAGATGCAAAGGTCACTACCTTACCATTCTGTTGCAGGACACACCCTAATCCATTCCTTGAAGCATCAGTGAAAATCACAAACCCTTCATTGCCAGAGGGTAAAACAAGAACAGGTGTCGACGTCAATTTTTGCTTTAACTACTGGAAACTGGACTCACAAGTGGCTAACCAGATGAAGTGCTCGTCCTTCCGAGTAAGCTTGGTTAGAGGAAGTGCAACTTTGGAGAATTTTGGAATAAAACGACGATAGTATCCGGCCAGACCCAGGAAACTCTGAATTTCAGAAGGATTATGGGGAGGTTGCCAATCAAGTACAGCAGAGACTTTGGCGGGATCAACAGATATACTACCTCCAGAAATGACATGCCCAAGAAACATAACCTTATCAATCCAGAACTCACATTTTGAAAGTCTGCCATAAAACTTCTGGGTTCGAAGAATGTCAAGGACTGCTCGCAAGTGTTCCTGGTGTTTTTCCATAGAATCAGAATATATCAAGATATCATCAATGAAGATGACCACGAACTCATCAAGATAAGGTTGGAAGACTTTGTTCATCAGATTCATAAATACACCTGGTGCGTTGGTTAACCCGAATGGCATCACCAGAAATTCATAATGCCCATAACGGGTTCGAAAAGCAATTTTTTAAATGTCAGAATCCTTAATTTTAAGTTGATGGTATCCAGAACGAAGATCAATCTTTGAGAATACTCTGGAAGTACGAAGCTGATAAAAAAGGTCATCAATACGAGGAAGGGGATACTTGTTTTTAATAGTAGCTTGGTTCAACATGCGGTAGTCAATACACATACGCATAGAACCATCTTTCTTTTTAACAAAGAGGACGGGAGCTCCCCAGGGGGAAACACTAGGACGAATGAACCCTTTGTCGAGAAGTTCTTGCAACTGTTTCTTCAACTCCATCAGCTCAGCAGGAGCCATCCTATACGGTGCCCTAGAAATTGGAGTGGTTCCAGGAAGAAGATCTATGGAGAACTCAATGTCTCTATTTGGAGGCAGCCCAGGAAGCTCCTCCGGGAAAACGTCAGGAAAGTCACGTACCACCTCCAGACTTTCTACAGGCCCGCTACTAGGACTGGTCTCTAAGACTAATGCGAGGAAGACTTTACATCCCTTAGAAATGAGCTTTTTAGCTTTAAGAGAGGATATTATAATATTATTACAGAATCCGCTTCCCCTAGGGATTTTCACAGGATGAGAATGAGGTTGAGAAAGAACGACCGTCTTGTTTCTACAGTCAATGTGAGCATGGTATGTGTATAGCCAATCCATACCAAGTATAACATCAAAGTATTTCATAGTTAAGAGAATGAATTCAAAGGGAATATCATGATTTTCATATTTAAGAGAGAGAGTTCATTGGTTTTCTGTAGAGTTGTGAGTATTTTTCCACTCGGAGTGGACACGTCCAGAATATATCCCAAATCCCTTATGTGAAGATTTAATATAGATGCCAGAGTTTGAGAAATAAATGTATTTGTAGATCCAGAGTCAAATAAAGCCTTAACAGGATGACAATTGAATAATACAATGCCTACATAAGGTAATCAAATTATGAATAATTGCAGGCTTGAAAAGATATTGAATTATAAAGAAATTAGGTTACCTTCACAGAGCTGGTTTGGATTTGCCTTGGCCTCTTCTGCATTTACTGCAAATACCCTGCCATTGCGGTGTCCCTGAGGCTGCGGAGCACCACCCACAGGATTGCCAAAGATGGAGGGAGTGGGACACTTGGCGACGAAATGACCCTCCTTTTTGCAGTTATAGCAGACTGGTTTGGTGTGGCGGCATACTCCACCATGGTGTCATCCGCAAGTCTTGCACTTTGGGTGGACAATCTTCTGTTGATTTCGATTGTGCTTCTGTCCTCCTTTTCCTGAACCTCCTCCTTCCCTGATCCCTTATTGTTATGGCCTGGGTTAAACTTCTTAAACTTATCCTCTTCAGTTGTGGTTAACCCTAAGTATCCCATGCTATAAGGTTTTTGCATGCCCTGCTCTCTCTCCTGCTTGAGGGCCATATCTAGGGCTTCCATCTATGCTTCTGGGACGAGAGGCTATGACTAGGGTTTTTAGGTGGGCGGAAAGGCAGTCAACATAGTGTTCCGTAAGACGGTCTTCAGTCCTTATGGGTGCATAACGCTCCAGAAGCCTAAACTTCCAGGTGTAATCAGCTAATGAAAGACTACCCTGCCTTAACTCCATGTACATCTTCTCCTTCCTCTTCCTCTCAGCTTTGGGCATAAAACGATCTGTGAAGAGGTTTTGAAGGCTTCCCACTCCATGTCGTCTATTTCCTCACCCCTATTCCCGCCATAGTTCTCCCACCAGATTTTTGCCCCTCCCTTAAGCATATGGGTGGCGAACTTAACCTTCTTCTCATTGGGTACTTCTAGGGTATGAAAACCATTCTCTATGGTCAAAATCCAGGCTTAAGCCTTATCCATGACCTCAGGCTGATCCTCTCCCCAAAAGGAATCAAGGTTTAACTTAATAAAATCTATCACCGTTACTTCTTTCTTCCTAGATGAGCTAGATTCGGGGGTTCCTTTTGTGGTGAGGGTTTCCATGAAATCTAGAGGGATTTTCTTCTGTTCCTCCCACCTTTCCTTGGCCACAACATCGGGATTAGGTATTTCAGAGGTTTCACGTTCCTTTCTTTTCTTAGAGGATGATTCCCCTGAGCTGTGAGTCTTAGGAGGCATCCTGAAATTAATTGGGATATATTAGATTTATTACTCAACAATTATATTTGTCATTATCATTATGTCATTTCATTAATCTCTTATATCATTTATTAATGTTCTTGATGTTACAATTTATGGAGGATACCTTAAAGTTCTTATTAGTCGGTCCTTAAGACTTTCTAAATAGAGAGACTCTTTCCTAATCTTATATCATAAAGATAAAGGGAAGAATAATTTTCAAAAATTTAAGATAAGAGGGAAAATATTCCTATAGAAAAGAGGAGAGGGAATTTCTATAGATGAGAAGGATCCTAATTTTAAGGTATGCCCAAGAAGTAAGGGACATTTAGGATATCGGCCAGGTAGACTCACACTACCTTATAGCTAGCCTCGTGATTGCCAAGCAAATTGGCTCGGAGACTTTAGCCAGACCTTAGGCAGCTGCTATCCTAGTCACCTCAACCCTTCACATCCCTATCTCAAGGACTACCCTAGACTCATAATAGGGTGAATGAAAGTCATGTGACTATGATGTGTGAACCTTGGCTCTGATACCAACTGTGATGACCCCAATTTCTACATACTTTCCTTAGTGACATATACAGATATGCGTGCACTCATATCTATAAATGTCAAAAGGGAAAATAATAGAAATCAAGATAGCCAACTAAAATCAGAGATAAGCCAAGACCATGTTCACATCATAGCAAATAGCCACACATCACTTCATTCAATAATGAAAGATAAAGTCATACACATTAATACTTGAGAAAGAAGAAGAATAAGTCTATGAGGAAGAAAATATGATTATTACATAGGATCTCAATCATCCTCAACATAAGCTAGGGAAAGAAATAAACTAACATCTAGCAAGAAAGAGATAAGAGGAATAGGTCTATCTAATAAATCCTCCATGCTTATTATTTGTGCCTTCAGGTACTTTGAATATGCATTGTACTTTGATCATCAATTGGTCCTTGCACCTAGAAAATACGAGAAACAAATACATCAACAAAGTTGGCACGTGGAGTAAAAGCTATACTATGTTGGCATATAAAATACTCTAATTGAAGAAGGAGAAAGAAAACGTTATTTAAAGGCAGAAAATCAGGTAATCCCAAGTCATTAGCCTCATTTATAGTGAACATGCATTACTATGGTGGACTTAACACATAATTGCATAAATAGTGGGCCCTTCCCCATGTACCTTGTACTCTAGGGATCTCCCCATATACCATGTACTCTAGGGAGGTGCTAGTCAACATTAAAGCTTTCCCTCTCTAATAGGGAGTTTAATGAGCACCACTAGTAACTACATTTCACTTATATTCAATTATGTTCTTTTATGTGCAAGGCGGTAAATCATCAATTAATCATATATCCACATCCATCAATGTATATCAATTTCATGCAAACAATTACATATACTTAACATCCAGCAAAAACTAGTCATATAATTATATCCACGTACCATTAACTTTTAGATATGAATTCCACAAGTCTTAGATTATGGAAAGAGAGTAGATCACCCTAAAATGTAATCAAGGGTATACATGTTACGATTGATCCATATGACCATGATTAAGGTTAGTTATTAGTTATTATTCCTTTTTATTTTATCTAATTCAGATCATGTTTATCCATCTTTTAATTTGGTTTTTGAGCTTGTATCAGATCTGATCCATAATAAAATAATTTGAGTAAAAGACAATATATAATTAATCAAAAGAAGATTGTCATAGCTAGGGTTTCTAAGATGGTAAAAAAGAAAAGGGACAACAACCTTAAGGATGTTACAGATTTCATTACTTCAAAGTTCATTCCTGGGTTTAGGACCAATTCTGATCACTGAATATCATCTAATGATATTAGATTTTTATCATAAAGATATACCTATTATTACATGTAAAGAGAGAGAGAAAACTAGATTTAGGGTTTCTTCTAATCCTTTCATCATACATCAACTTGGATAAGTATTTCGAGTGATTAGAAAATAGGGTTTCAACTAGGGTTAACTATGTGTTAGGAAGTCATGTATTAACAAGAAAAGCCATTATTAATAATTAATTATAACTAAGAAGATCATTTAGGATTCTGGTAATTATTTTGAAATAGTAAACATATCTAGGTCTTAATGACATTTTATTTGGATAGAGGAAAATTTTCTGATCAAAATGGTATATAGGTTCGCTACAAACCGATATTCCTAGCATCTTGTATAATTTTTCTAATGTAATCTGTTTTCTTGAGTACTAAAATAAATTAAAAAGGAAAAGAAGGAAATTATGACTTCGATCAAGGGCCAGATCCGACTGGATCAATGGCTCAGATAGATCCAGCTATTGCGAGAGGGGGGGGTTCCGGTTTGCTGAGGAGGCGCCCTAGGATTGGTCCAACTGGCGATGTGGGTCCAAGGCTTCTCCTTGTTCGAGCAGCTCGATATCCTGAATCACGACGGAGGAGCTCGCCGGCGCTGAGTTGGTAAGGAAGCAGGAGGCTCCAGCAACAGGCAGGAAAGAGCCGCCCGAGCTCTCCACGACCTCGCGATGTCGAGGGACACTGAGATTTGAGGCGAGAAGAGGAGGTGCTCAACCTGGCAGTGCGGAGGTGTCGTGGTAGTCTCAGTGGAAATTGGGGGTCTCGGTTGAGGATAGGGTTCATGAGCTGGAAGGTTAACGTAAAGGAGGTAGGCAGCGATGCAGAGAGGGTGATTTTATAGGATCTTGGGGTAGGTTTAGGGTTTGGTGAGGTTGGGGCATCTTAGGCCGCCGCCGGAGTGAGAGAGGCAAATAAGAGGGTGTATGTTCTCCCTATCCCGAGAGCGAGGGGGGTCAGGATAAGGGTGGTTGACCTTGTTTAGACGAGCCGAAGGTATCCCCTCGGATGGAAGCTTGAGAAACGGGGTGAGCTTGCACTTGGCTGGAGCTCAGACTCGGTATCTCCTTCCCGCCCTTTGCGGGAGGTAGAAGACGAGTTTTGGGCCCTAGGATCAAGGCGCGGATCCGTGGCCTTCAGATCGGACGACAGAAATTGGAAACCGGCTAAGTGGTCCGCGCCCAACACTTTAATGGGCTGCATGACCTAAAGTTTGATCAATTAAATCAAAAACCTAGGTCCTAGAGTAGATTAGGTGACATAATACACTAAATTTCAAATGTGAATAACTCTAAATTGGTAACTCTGATAGTAATGAGATTTTAGGCATAGTTTTATAATGCTATGATTTAGCTATGGTGCAATATTGGAGTCAAAATTCGATTATCGACTATGTCAATTGACTAAATGTCATAATACCTGTATTATTGACTTTATGTACCATTATGGGTGGTCTTAAGTGAAATTGATGATCCATTTAATCAAATGAGAGAGAGAGATGATTGAGGGCATAATTGGAACAATTAAAATTGTAAGAGAGAGGAACTAAATAATATATATGTAAAAAGTCACTCTGTCACACAATGCATCAACCAAAACTCATGTGACCATAGAGAAAACAACAAGGGACAACAAGGATGGTCGTTGAACACCAAGAACATCAAACAATCAACATAAAGTCAACACGAAGCTAGGGCATCAAACAAACCCTAGAAACAACACTCAACATGTCACATTCTCTCTCCCCCTCAAACCAAAGCATAAGAAGGCACCCCTAAGCACCATATTCTCTCTCATGATGCCAAGGTATCAAAGGTACACTTTACATGGGACAAATTGCAAGATAACCCCTTAATATGAGTAAATTATAAGCTGGTCCAAAACAAGAAATTATATAGCAAAGATAGCTCAAACATCAATCAAATTGGACCAAATTGAAAAATTAAGCATGTCACATAATATTAAAGCATCTCAAGATATTATATTAAGGTTCAATCATCTCATAAGGCAAACAAAGCAAGATTAAGGGAAGGATGTCACAACCTAGATTTCTCTCTCCTCTTTTGTACTCTTCCTATTTCATCAAATGTACATAATACTATATGATATCAATTTCATAATTAGACTGTGGCGATACTCCAATTTTGTCACATCAATGATCAATTTTTACTAAATGTGACATTGAGTTGCTTTTTGTACTATGTACGATTCCTTATTATGTATCCATCTTGCATATGAGATTGAACTTCAATCATATGATCATCTTGTCTCCTACTATATTTCATGTAGAAGATGGCTCAATTATCTTTTTAATGGCATAAAGATCACATCAATTGGACCTTCAGAGTCCAAGTTATGATGCCTTGAAGTTTGGCTATTTCTACCTTGTTTTAGCTCAATTTTGTTCCTTTTTCTCTATTGTGTTGGCCTACATGGGCTCAATTGCAAATCTTGGCCCAACTGCTTGGTTCCCTCTCCTCCTTCCTCTCCAAGAAACTATCATGGGCCCGGAGGAAGCTTCTTCCCCCTCCACCCAAATCTGGCAATGGAGGGGAAATGAAGTGCCCCATTCATAAAACCCCAATCTAACCCTAACCCTAGTACATCCTCATCTTTTCTTCTTTCTCCTTATTTTTCTTTCCCTCCCTCTTTCACTTCCCCGTCTCCCTTGTATACTGGTGGATGCACCCATAAATAGGCCTCTGTGACCTAACCACTTTGGGAGGAGTTGAGGTTGGGGATGACTCCACATAGCAGTCAGATCATGATCGACGTGCCCCAGACCCCCCAACCTCCTTGTACCTGATGCTCTCGAGCTACTATGGGCGTAGTTTCCGACCCACTGCCAACGAAGAATGGGGGCCCCCATCCCATGTTCTTCCTTTGTTCCAAACCTCAGAACAAGGGGATCATGTGAGAGGGATCACAACAGATTAGGTCTGCGATGAGATGGAATGGTTGAGTGCATGTTTCCTGTTGGCGACGCTTGAGTGCGGTCTGTGATCGGTGGCGACTGCTAGCCCAGTGATGCGTAGAGGCAACCAGTGGGAGCATATCGGCCCTGATCACTTGAGGCAGTGAGTAGCGACCCAGAACCTGCATGCCACGTGGGCCGCAGATCGTCAATCTGACGATCCATGTCACAACAAAAATCAAGGGTATGTTACTTGATTTTCTTATAGTTTTCATTTGAAACTTAAAAAAATGGTAACTCCCTCTCGCCTTACCCAAATGAGGAAAATAAATATACCAAATTCATTAGCTCTACGAGACCTACACTTTGGGCTTAGTCTCAGACCCTAACTCCAATTAGTGTTATCTGATTTCTTAAAATATTGCAAACTTGCTATATTGAATACATTTAATGCACTATTATGTTCAAGCTTGAAACTTTGGTGAACTTTCACCCTCTTAATCATGAATTAGTATCTCTTTGCCATCTATGAGTTATAGAGGGCACTAATCACTCATTTTTCTCATGAATGATTGTTGTGGACATACATTACTTGTAATTAGACTTTAATGATATACCTTGATCCAACTTGACAATCTTGCATATTATTGTTGACTAATGACAATCAATTTCTAAATCAGTAAGCTATGTTAGACCTCATGAATCTAATAGCTTTTCCTACTCCACTTTTGCTATTGTGGCTACCTATGACACTAGGTGTGCTTGTTTGTCACCCTTTATGATGATATATGTTGCACTTGATTCATATAATGACTTTAGCCCCTTTATGGCAATAAAATATGTTAGATATATGAAATTAGTATCTCTATGACTTTTGAAGTATTAATGTTCACAATCCCCTTATTCTATGTTATGACGTCACATGTGAATCTAAGTCCACTAATGGTGACCTTGGGTGACACATGACTTACTTGTGTTGCTTGTGCCCTGCACTCAATGTGAACCTTAATCATATGTCCTCCACTCTCTAGTCAGGAATTATCCTCCCTTATGGTTGTCTTGATGTGTATGTCCCACCTTATCATCATCATTGAAACATGATGGCGTATGAACTATGTTGAGGCTTGCATGTATGTTGAAATGTCATTACCTGAGGATGGGATTATGGTGCCTAGACCATAGGGGATATTCACCTATCATTGAATAAGCTTATTATGTCACTAGCTTGCTGATCTAAATCTTATTTTATGTTTGATCCTCTTGACTTGATGAGTCATGACCTAGGATGCTCTTTTGTGAGCCGTTTGATCCTAAAATCCATGTAAATGTCCATATGAAACCTCAGAATGACATAAAACTTGAACCCCACCTTCATGAAGGACCTTAGATCAATATAAGACTATCTAACATACTAATAAGCAACCTTGAAGCCTAATTTGGCAAAAACCCTAAAATAAAGCTAGTTAAGGTTAATGATGTGAACCTAATGTGTGTATGTAATATTGTACTTAATCAAGCATTGCTTATGGCTAGATGATCAAGGATAAGTCAAGTTATGAATATTTGAATCTGGTACGAGCTTTAATTATTATATGACTATGGCTTTCTTGCTTGAAATGTGATACATATGTATGCTTGTTTACTTGCTCAAACATTGCCATGTAGTGTTCTAGTATGTAATTGATGCTTGTCTCGTATTGTTGTTTTATAACTTGCACACATAATATAGAACTCCATTATAAAAATGTGAAATAGGGTTTTGCTCCATGACTTTGGTTATTAAGGTCCCTCATGTATAAAGAGTTATCTAATCTTGAGCACTCTTATGGATCCTTCCAATGGGAAGTTGATCAAAGGCCTTATAATACATGACATTGACGGTATAATTGGAGTAAAATGACATAAAATATGGGCTATCATTTTACTAAGCACTTAACTTGTTTATTATTGCTTGTTTACTTCCGTAAATCTTTTCAATTATGCAAAGCTTATGTATATGTATCTTTTAGCCCTGTACTCAACACCTCATGTGCTTGACCCGCCTTGTTACACATATTTTATAGGCTCAGAGATTACTAGAAGTTGATGGGCTTGGTGAGATATGTTAGGTGTACTTGTTGTATGATCCATAATATACATGGATACTTGTAAAATGATAGTCTTGAATATGTAACTAAAAGCTTGTAATAAACAATGTTATTTAATATATCTTATTGAATGTTGAGATTAGGATTGGTGATTTTATCTTGTTATCTGTTCATGTATGCCAAGCTTTACACTTATATATTCACACTTTGATAATACCATGCTAGGGACGGACGCCTAAGTCCTATCACCATTGATTTTATAGTCATTTGTAGTTAGGATTTGGGTTACAAACGGTTTTGTGACAACACTATACTTTGTCTTTTCTTTTTAAAATTATATATTGTATAAGGAGACTAATCTATACTATTTCAGATTGCCCTTTGAGGGGCTAGATGTAATTTTCTTCATTCTTTTTTAGAATTACAAACTACTTCCTGTGTGTATACACTACACTTTTGTCTTTTCTTTTTAAAATTATATATTGTATAAGAAGACTCATGTATATTATATAAGAAAGCTAGCATAGTGGGTTGAATGTAATTTTATCATTACATTTAGAATTACAAACTGGTCAATGCTTGTGTATACTATCTTTAGTCTTTTCTTTTTTAAGTTATATATTATATAAGGAGACTCATCTATACTATATAAAAAAACTCACAAAGGGGGTTGGATGTATTTTTTTTTTGAAATTACAAACGGTCCCTATGTGTGTACACGACACTTTTGTCTTTTCTTTTTAAAATCATAAATTGTGTAAGGAGACTCATCTATACAATTTAAGTTTTTTCTTAATATTTTGGAATTACAAGCCGGTTCCTATGTGTGTACACAATACTTATATCTTTTAAAAAATATGTATATTCTACAAAAGACTCATCTAACTAAATAAATAAGCCCACAAAGGGGGTTGAATGAAATTTTCTTGATTATTTTTTAGAATTGTAAATTAGTCCATGTGTGTGATACAACGCTTTTGTCTTTTCTTTTTAAAATTATATATTATACAAGGAGACTGATCTATACTATATAATAAAGTCGACGGAGGGGCTCATTCAATTTTCTCCATTATTTTATGGAATGAAAAATTCATCATTGTGTGTACACAACACTTTTGTCTTTTCTTTTGAAAATTATATATTGTACAAGGAGACTCATCTATACTAGATAACAAAGCGCACAAAGGAGGGTATATGCAATTTTTCTCCCAAACTTTTGGAATACAAACCGGTCCACGTGTGTACACAATGCCTTTGTCTTTAAAAAAAAATTATATATTGTACAAGGACACTCATCTATACTATATTAGAAAGCCCCATAGGGGGCTGGTTGCAATTTTATCCATTATTTCTTAGAATTAAAAACCGATCCCTATGTGTGAAGAACACTTTTATCTTTCTTTTAAAAATTATATACTATACATGAGACTCCTTGCTATATATATAAGAAAGCCTACCGAGGGGTTAGATACATTTTTTTCCATTATATTTTGGTATTATAAACTAGTTCATGTGTGTGTACACTACACTTTTGTCTTTTCTTTTTAAAATTATATATTCTATAAGGAGACTCATCTATATTAAAGATGCAAATTTTTTTTTTTGCTCAAGCAAGCGTGGTACTCTCTTTATTCAACTAAAGAAACTGGTGGGTCCGAAAACACCACACCAGGAATCCAGGAAATATATACAAGCAAGGATAGCAAGCTACAGAGGGCTATACCCATAGCAAAAAGAAGAAAACAGGAAAAGACAAGAGAAACAAAAAGAGACAACCATCCCCTAAATAGGGAAACTGCAGATCAAGAACATCATTGCATCCCAACAGCATAAAGAACCACCATTGCCAAGCCGAACAACACATCCACAACAAAGAAAACACCTTAGCAGACCACCCAGCAGCCCTGCTCGCACCCAGAAGAAGCTCCCAAACAGACCAGTCAATCAACAAGAAGATTAAAATCTCTGCAGATCCAGGACCACACCAAGTCACCATCATAAGACCAGCTCTCAAAGATAATCCTATTTCGAACCATCCATATGTAATAAATAGCAATCGAGAAGAAACTAGCCATCCTTTTATCAAAACTGCTCCATATAGCTAGCCAATCATTAGGGATAACAGTCATGAAACCATCCATAATTGCCTTCCTCCAAACAGCCTGGGAGCAAACACATTCCAGAAATAAGTTAGTAGTTGACTCCTCATCCATCCTACAGAGCATACAAATGGAAGGTAGCTGAAAATGCCTATTCTTCAACCAATTCATCACAGGCAAACAGTCCAGACCCAACTTCCAACACAACAATTTGTAATTTTCAGGAATCTTCAGCTTCCAAAGATGTTTGGCCCATCCAAGACTTGGCCATTTGTGCCTAATGCAGTTCCAGACATCCTTCACTCTGACTTCCACTTTTCCATTAAAAGTAATCTGGTCTGGATTATCAGAAATGGACACGTTTTCAGTGAGAAACTTCAAGAGAGGGCTCAACCTCCTATTCCCAGGGAACTTCCATGCACCATCCTGCAAGATATCCTTGATCTTAATCAAGTTTCCCAAGCCAAGCATCAAACACAATCTTTTGTCAATACAATCATTTAGAAACAAAGCTCCCTTCAGTCAGGGATCACCTCACAAAAGAATTTTATCACTTTTTCCAACTTGGAAAGAGGTGTTCAACAGAACATCCTTTCTGACCTTCATAATACTTCTCCATAGCCAAGAGTGATTAGGTTTACAAGAGTAATTCCAAATCGAGTTCTTCTTTAAGTATTTGCCATGAATCCATTTAACCCATAGGTTATCTTTATCAAGAACAATGTTCCAGAAGTTAAAGATCAGACCAGATTTGTTAACATCCTCAGTGTTTTTAATCCCCAAACCTCCTTCATTTTTAGGTCTACAAATAGATTCCCAATTGATATGATGCAACACTCTCTTCTCCTCCTTATCTCCCCATATGAAATTTCTGCAAATCTTATCAAACTCTTCAACCACAGAGCCAGGAAGAGGAAAAACAGCAGTCCAATAGATGCTATAGGCAGAGAGGGTCGACCTAACCAACTCCACTCTCCCAGCAAAATATAAGAGATGGGTTTTCCAGCTATCCAGCTTAATCTTCAGCTTATCAATCAAAGGCCGACACATGTTCTTGGTAAGCTTCCCCACAAATAAAGGAACTCCCAAGTAGGTAGAAGGCAGAGAACCTTCTTTGATATTAACATACTCAGTAAACACATCCTTCACAACATTCTTACTGAAATATATAAGACTCTTGTTAGAATTTATGACCAGACCAGAAACTCTACCAAAGTCCATTAAAATCTACCTCAAGCATCTAGCATTAGGATAGTCAGCAACCCCATAGATCATGAGATCATCAGCAAAAATAGTATGGGAAACACTCAACTCCTTAGAAGATTTCAAAGGTTTAAAGAAACCTTGAGAAATATTGAAGTCCATCATAGCTGTAAACCCTTGCATAAAGAGAACGAAAAGGAGGGGGGGCAAGAGGATCTCCTTGCCTCAGCCCATTATGGGGTTTAATCACATCCGAAGGTTCACCATTAACAAGAACCTAATATGTAGTAGAGTCCAGAATAGAAAAAATCCAAGAATTCCAGCAAGCTGGGAAGTTCATAGCTTTCATGATATCAATGAGATAACTCCACTTAACGGAATCATAAGCTTTAGTGATATCAGCTTTAACACAGAACTTGCCAGCCCCATTAGGAGAGGAGAAATCACTAATGAGCTCATTAGACAATAAGAGAGCATCCAAAATCCTTCGATTCTTCAAAAAAGCAAACTGACATTTACTAATAATATCCGGAAGAATGAGGCTCAGCATATTAGCCAAAATTTTAGAGATAATTTTGAAAATGAAATTGCACAGAGATATAGGCCTCCAGTCTTTTATAGAGGTAGCTTCTTTAATCTTAGGAATGAGAGTTATAAAAGTTCTATTAACTTCTTTAACCAACCGACCTTTCTCAAAGAAATCCATCACAGCTCTAGAAACATCATCCCCAATGATAGACCAGGTCTTTTTATAAAAATGAGCATTAAATCCATCAGGTCCAGGGGCCTTATTGTCATTAGAATCCTTGACGACTCCCTCAATCCCTTCCCTTGTGACTTTCTTCAAAAGAATCTTAATATGATCATGAGAAATTTTAGGAAGAGACCACTTATCATCCCAGCATGCTTTATAATCATCTTTCTTACAAAATAGATCACTATAGAAATCAACAACATGCTTCTTAATCTCAATATGGTCAGAGCTTATAATATCATTAATAAGGAGGGAGTGGATATTATTTCTTTGTCTTCTAGTATGCAAAGAGGAGTAAAAGAACTTCGTATTCTTATTACCCAGCTTCAACCATTGTACTCTCGATTTTTGCATAAGAAGGTTTTCCTCTAAGTCAATAGCTTTGAGAGCATCCTTCCACATATTTGCGGCAGTATCTCTGAGATTGGTATCCAGAGGATGTAGATCAGCCTGCTCTTCAGCCTTGAGAGCCTCACCTTCCAATCTTCTAGCTTCTTCACTAAAGTTACCAACAGTCTTTTTGTTCCAGGAAATAAGCTCAGTTTTAACATACTTCAACTTCTTGATGACTTTGAACATAGGGCAACCATGAACATCAGTATCCCATCCCCTTTTCACAACCTCCAAAAACCCATCACATTTGGTCCAAGCATTTATAAACCAAAAAGGGATATTAAGCTTCCTTCCTTTACAGTTAAGAGACACCCGGATAATCTTGTGATTAATGTGAATAGTAGAAAAGACCTCACCAACATAAGTAGGCCATTCTCTAAGAAACAGATCATTAAAAATGGCTCTATCAATTCTAGATGTAGTAAAGTTACTTCCTTCCTGTCTATTGTCCCACGTATACCTAGGACCATTCATATTAGCTTCATAAAGACCACCATCATCCATAAAAGAATTGAATTCATACATAGATTGCTTGCTAGGATTAGATCTGCCCAGCCTTTCTTCAGAAAGTCTAACACAATTGAAATCACTACACATCAGCCAGACTTTATCCATACTAGTATTAATGTCCCTAAGCTCCTCCCAAAGCACATACCTCTTATTGTCCTCATTGAAGCCATAAACAGCAGTAAAATAGAAGCATACTCCTCCCTGGTTACAATAGCAGTGCACCATTTGAGCAGAATAAGAAACAATCTTGATATCAACAATACTGGGATCCCACACCACACAGATTCTTCCAAGCGGATGAGACTCATGATTTACAAACCAACTATAACCAGGCCACAATCTTTGCATAATTCTCCATATCTTCTTCCTTCTAATTTTAGATTCCAAAATGCAGAAAACATTAGATTTCACCCTCCCTAACTCTTCCTGGACCCTATGTTGGTGACCTCCTTTATTGAGGCCCCTCACATTCCAGGAAGTAATCGAACAGGTGTCATTCATTCCCCCCCTCGGGGGCTAGAGGCCTGCTAGCCACAGTAACAGAGCAATCATCAACATTCAGAAAATCCAATCCTTGGAATTTGTTTGCAGAAGTGTTTGTCATCCTTGCCACAAAGGACACCTGAGATTTATTAGTTTTAGTCATCTTAGGGGGGCCTCTTGATTTGGACTTCACCAGTTGAAAGCCATCGTCAACAGGGGTAGTCTGAACCAAGCCCACTCCAAGGGGAGACACTTCCTGATTTTCACAAATCCTCATTAGGTCTTGAACTTTCATATATTTCGAATAGTCAACCCCATGCTGGCCATCGATACCAGATAGAAGCAAACCAGTCTCACAAGAGGGACAGCTGCACTTAGAAGATTCCATTCTTTCATCACTTGGGCCCCCATGCCCTACCCTGCTCCCTTCATCCAGATGAATCAAAATGTTATTAACAGGAACAATAGAGCTTACTTTCTCAACATCCCTTTCCTTCTGCAGATTAGCATTGGAGGCCTCAGGCACTTCATTGCCAACCTTCTTTTCCTTCATGACCCATTGCTTTTTCTCCAGCACCTTCTTCTTATTTACATTTCCAGGAATACGATTCAGGCCATTTTTAGAACAGGAGGGCTTCTCATGCCCAAAAGAACCACAGACATCACACTTCTTAGGCGTCCACTCATATTGAAAGAAAACCCTATGTTCAGCCCCTGTATCACTTATGAGATCAATAAATTCAGGAAATGACGACTCAACAGACATAAGAACGAATATCCTAGCAAACTCAATCCTCGTCCCTTCTTTAGTGGCTTTATCCGCATCAATAGATCTTCCCAGGAAGCTACCGATCCTACCGAACATCATATCTCCCCACAATTCCAGAGGGAAATTGTGTAGACGAATCCATATAGGAACTTCCGTCAAGGACTCCTTCTCCAGATTGTCACCCAACTGCCACTGCTTAAGAACCAAGGGTTTCCCTTTCATGAACCAAGGGCCATCTTCCATAGCATGATTCATATCCAATTCCTCCGAGAAATTGATAATAAAGAAACCATGAGGTCGAGACAGGATCCAGATTGTACCTTTAACCTTCCATAGCCAGGGAAGGTATTTCTCAAGCGAGGGGAGATGAACCTTCAGATCGATCACATAACCTGCCACCGACTTCCTCCACTTCGTAGCATTCTCCTCAGCTTCCGCTTGCGGGTAGACAATTCTCCCATCCGATACCTCCAATGGAATAGTGCGAAGAGTCCTGGATCCCACCGGAGAAGAATTACCTGCTTTGAAGAGGTCCGCCCATGGAGTCTTCCCTATTTCCGCCACACGAACTTCCTTCTCAGCCCTAGCTTTCCCTTCCGAACATCCTGTCCCCTCACTTGATGTAAGCTTCCTTGACACTAGATCGACCAGAGGGATCTCCGCATTCCTCACAGGCACCAGCGGGACATCCACCGAACTGGAGGCCGACGAACTTGAAACCTCCAGCTGCGCCCTAGGGATCTCCTCCTCAGACGTCGACGCGATCGCCGTCGCAGTCGCCTTCTTGGACCCCTTCCCCGCGCTCCCGTTCAAACGAGCCATGGTATATCAACTTGTTTAATAAGATGCAATTTTCACCACTATTTTTTTGGAATTATAACTGGTTCCTACGTGAGTACACAACACTTGCCTTTTCTTTGTAAAAATATATGTTGTACAAGGAGACTCATCTATACTATATATAAGAAAGCTCGAGGAGGGGGATAGATGCAATTTTCTCCATTATTTTTTAAAATTACAAAACATATCCATTTGTTTTTACACAATACTTTTGTCTTTTTTTTAAAGAAATCACATATTATACAAGGAGACTCATTTATACTATATAAGAAAGTTCATAGAGGGGGCTGGATGCAATTTTCTCTTTTATTTTTTGGAATTCTAAACATGTACCTTTGTATGTCACAACACTTTTATCTTTTTATTTTAAAAATATACATTGTACAAGGAGACTCCATCTATACCATAGAAGAAAGCTCGCAAAGTGGGCTGGATGCAATTTGTTCGATTATTTTTTTGGAATTACAAATAAGTCCTTATGTGTGTACACAACACTTTTATCATTTATATTTAAAATTGTACATTATACAATAAGACTCATCTATACTATATTAGAAAGCCCACAAAGGGAGATGGATGTAATTTTTTCTATTATTTTTTAAAATTACAAATCTGTCCTTATGTATGTACAAAATAGTTTTTTCTTTTCATTTTAAACTATATATTATGCAAGGAGACTCATCTATATTATATTAGAAATCTCACAAAGGGTGCTGGATGTAATTCTTTCTATTGTTTTTTGAATTGAAAACTGTTCCTTATGTGTACACAACCCTTTTGTCTTTTCTTTTTAAAATTATATATTGTAAGGAGACTCATCTATACTATATACTAAAGTCCGCTGAGGGGACTGGATGCAATTTGCTCTATTATTTTTTTATAGTTACCAATCGATCCATGTGTTTGTACACAACATTTTTGTTATTTCTTTCTAAAATTATATATTGTACAAGGAGACTCAACTATACTATATAAGAAAGCTCGGGGAGGGGGCTGGATGAAATTTTCTCCTTTATTTTTTGTAATTACAAAATAGTCCCTGTGCGTGCACAATATTTTTCTCTTTTCTTTTTATAGTTATATATTTTACAAGGAGACCCATCTATAATATATATTAAAGTTCATAGAGGGGACTGGATGTAATTTTCTTCAATTTTTTTTATATTTAGAAACCGACGCCTGAGTATGTACACAAAACTTTTGTCTTTTCTCTTTAAAACTGCATATTATATTAGGATACTCAATTATACTATGTAAGAATACATGTAGAGGGGCCTGGATGTAATTTTGTCTATTATTTTCTGGAACTACAAACCGGTCCCTATGTGTGTGCACGACACTTTTATCTTTTATTTTTAGAATTATATATTACACAAGGAGACATCTACACTATAAGCATGTGGAGGGGGTTAGAAGAAGTTTCTTCACTTTTTAAATTAGAAACTAATCCTTTATTTTTTAAAATTATATAATGTATAAGTAGACTCCTCTATAACATACAAGAAAAGCCGCAGAAGGAATTGAACGTAATTTTTTCCATTATTTTTTAAAATTTCAAATCAATGATCCTCGATTATATAAGAAGACATATATATTACATATTTATTGCTTCTTTTTTATTAATTCTTAATGGTTAACCTATAAACCACTCATTGTAGTCTGTATGCAATGGTGTACGAGTTTATTCCTAATTTATATTGTTTGTCATATCAATATATACACCTGTCGGTCTCTTAGGAGACATCCGATAAAATTGGAACGAATATATACACCTATCAAACGGGTGGGTGGGTTGAGTTTGAGTTGGGTCATTGCGGATTTGGGTCTGACGAGTGTGGGTCAAAAAGATACAATTCTAAACGGCTCGAAAAATACAAATCCAAACCCGACCCAGCGGGTTGCGGGTCACCCGTGGGTGCCCATATAATATGTGTCCAATAAACAAGTATTTTATAAATTGCTATTGTAACGGTAAACGAAAAATGAAGACCATTTGCTAGTATTTTTATGTGAAATATAGCATAAGAACAACCAACTACTGAAGTTGTCACTTCAAACAAAATATGTTATATTTTTACAACGATTAAAACACACATATTTTTAGATAAAATTCTCTAATGTACAATTTACATCCTCTAATGTATGATTATGTTCAATAAACTAGAGTAAGTTTGATAGAACAATTAGATAATGTAGTAGATGTTGAATTTATTTCCCCAATCTCTCTCTCATATCAAATCTTGTTGGACATGTTTGCGTTTGGATTGGAACTCCTTAACTGTTAATGGTTAGTAGTAGATCATTTTATTTATTCTAAGTACTAATGTATCATTATATTTATTTTTATATAAGTGATTGAATTATGTGGGTCACTCGCGGGTGTCCGTGGGCCACCCGTGAAACCCGTTAAATAAGCGGGTGGGTATGGATTTAAGTAATTTTCTCCGGGTGACAAATTTCATCAACTAAATCCAATTTAAACGGGTTCACCTATGGGTGCCCGCTGATTTTAATCCAGATGGACAGGTCTATCAATATACAAAGTAATGCGTATACCGCTGAAAAGTAGTACGTCGTGGAGAAAAAACACCAGCAAACACTTTAATTTGCAGTTGAAACTTATGAGGAGTGACAGTGCGGTACTGCGAGCGCAACAAGAACGACCGTCGACAGCGTCCTCCTTCCCCACTTTCCCTCCCTTATCGTTGTCGCTCTCCATCGCTTAATTGCGGACGGCCGAACAGTGGTGATATGGCGCCGCCTAAACCCGACAGCGTCGAAGGTAAAATCCACTACCTAACTGAGCTGCTTTCCATCTGTTCTCGTCTTCTGTAGTTCTCGAGGCTACCGGCAGCCTCGAGGTTTCCTCTTTGTGTACCTCCCCGTCGTTCTCGTAATGGCTTATATAGTCCTTCCTCCTGCGATGCCTTTGTATTCTATCTTTTTCATTCTCAGGAAAGTTTGCCATGATAATGGCTGACCATCTTTTTTTTTGTTGCTTTTGCTGCGCCATGGCGGCTTGCAGGAATCGTTCTGAGCTTCGTGAACGAGGTAAGCAAATGTCGAACTAGTACTTTATATCGTTTAGTTTTCTCTGTATACGGATGCAAGTAGTCAAGTACGCTGAGTTGGGATCCAGCTAGGATCGAACTAGATGGCTGGGTATAATCAGGCTGATATTGACCGGAGGGGAGATCACTTGCCCTAACCATTTCCATTTAACTCTTCAGTCAAGGCTTCGATCTTTAGAAGATCCCCTCCCTCTTTCGTCCTATATCTACACTCCACAGGGGATGGGCATGGATCACAGCAACGTCATTCAGTTTAGAGTGGCAAGATGGAATGCAGCAGAAGTTCCTGTTGAATTGTCTGGTCAGTTATACACTAGACGGAAAATGGGGATGATAGTAATATTTAGAAATTTACCAGCCAGATTCCCTTGCTGGCATATGAATGTGGAGGATATCCTTCCTGGTGATTTGTACTTTTCATAATTACATTTCAAACAATACTCTGCCCTATCTATGAGTGAGCTGTTAACGACTTATGGTTCACATCTGCAAAGGGAAGTGCTGTAAGTTGTAACGACACGGTTGGCATGAAGCTAGTGTAAGATGTTGACTAACATGGCCTGTAGACTCTGCTCCAAACACGTTTATATTAATTGATATCCTATTAGAGTGTTTGTCAAAGTGCAATCAGATCAACTGAATAATGGAGGGATAGAAAGTAGTTTGAAAAGTTGACAAACCAGTAACTGATGGTCATACTAGTGTCTTGTTGCAGCTAGAGGGTACCTTATGCTATTTATCTTTCTTGCAAACCTCAACTTGTAAAGGTTTGGGATTAATTTGGAGTTGGACCGTCATAGAAAGGTCTATTACTAAAGCCTTATACCTTATCTGGTGTGTTATTATTTCTACGTGTAGACCGGTACCTTATGTTATTATTTGTCAGTGTAGGCCCCATATTGTTTGACAGGCTGCACTTTGTTTAGCCCTGATGGGTTATGTTAATATGGCTTAATTATAAATTCAAGCGTGTCCAATGCATGTTTAGTCGAATCTAACGTGTAATTCTAAAAATAACTATGATTGCCTGTACTATCATCAGTAGCGCAGTTAATCTTGTTTGCTATTTTATGTCCTTGTAAATTGATACCTTGTGTTACTATTCTTCCATGTACGTTGCGTGGGCATTGTTCAGCCTTAATTGGTTATATCATATAGATTAATTTTATATTGAAGCCTCTATAATGTGTGTTTAGTCAAATCTAGCATGCACTTCTGAAATGGACTAATATGGCCCGTACTATCATCAGTAGTGTACTAGTACCAAAGGCGTCCAACACCACTTTTTCATCTACTCTCTCATCCTTCTTATGTGGCAATCCTTTCTGGGTAATAGGTATCCTCGTGTGGATCTAAACCTCTACTTCAATTCCCTTCTCACACATTCCTTCTCCCTCATGTGCTTCCTTGTAGGGATGAGCATCACCAGACCGGTCCGATCCGACCCATGTCCCGACCCGCATAACCTGATCCATTAATTTATATGGGTGGGCCGGGCCTAGGATTTTGACCCATATTTTTATATAGGCCGGGTTAGGGCCAAGGTAAACCCAGGCCCGAAAGCCCAGATACCCAAATTAATTATATAAATGTGTATATGTAACCAAATTTTAGACATGTATCTTTTGTAAGATTCATTTGACTACAAATTGTAAAATTATATTTGATTAACATTTATTTAGTCAGTCATATTAATTAGACTAGAAAAGCAATGCTAGAGTAAATCTAGGATATACACATTGATCTTGTATGTGACATATTCATTATAATTTATACAAATTTAATCTAAAAGATTGGATTTATACTACTTACGTGTTTCCACAAATCACCTCAGTCGGGACATTACTAGACCATTGATTGAAATAAAAATGTGCTTCTTGCATTTGATGTTAACCGTGAAAATCACATTCATGTAAATAGAGGGGCTATGATTGTGATTTTAATTGTGTTTGATCTATATTCTGTGTTAATTTATATAACAATTTGTAAGTGTATTAGTTTATGTAATGATACATATAGATTATATGTACCTAGTCGAACACATTTCAAAAACTGTGTTGATATTTTTTCTTATGTATATTTTGAAAATATCTTCATTTACTATGTTATCTGGGCCAGCCCAGATCCGACCCGAAACCCAGCTATATCATGTGGGCCGGGTATGGGCCAAGTTTTTTAGACACTACCCGGGCCTAAACCCGGCCCGAATCCCAGTTAAAAATATGGGTTTGGGCATGGACTTCCCAAAACCCGGGGTGACCCGACCCGATGGTCATCCCTACTTCCTTCTATTGTAACCCGCCCTCCTGCTGCAATTGCTAGGAGGTCTTAGTAGATTAGGGTTTTCCCCTTCCTTTTCTTCCTTCATGTCATCGATGGCCGGTTGAAGTTGCTGCGTCAGAATCAAAGAGGAAAAGGATGTCATTGATTCCATTGCCTTCTACAATTTGGTGTTGGCATAAATGACTTTTCTTTCATGTCATTTGGTTCTTCAAGGACCATCTTTGGAACACTAGCCATTCATAGCCTTGTACTACCCCCTCATAACACCCCCTTTCAATTATCTTAAAAATTTTCATCTCTAATACCAAAACTTTCGTGCATGCTGGGTAGAACATCCCTCCACTCTTGCCTGTTTCTCTTCTGATTGAACGATCTGTTTATGCTCTCTGTTTTTAAGGTATATTCCAGTTGAGGGACATCAATAGAAAGTTTTAATTAGATGGCGTTACCGTTCTCAGTCGTAATCTTACTTACAGTGGTTGTAGTGTTGCTTCTATGATCATGAACAAGGATTATGTTTGGTTGCTTGAAATATGAAGATCAACTATTGAAACCAGTGAAGCCGTTTCATCATCTAAAATCGATGATATCCGGATGGTATTCATAAACTAGTAGACGATAAAACTTGCATGTAGATGATGGTAGTAGACAAGCAACATCATCATGTAGATTTGTGTTACCAAGCTCACAATTTTGCTGTTGATGACCAATAGCACTATCGGGCATGGCCATGCTCAAGATGATGGACAAGGCTTACTAACACATGGGATTCCCATTGCACTCTCCATTTATAGGATATTGTGATGGCTTGGTTAAGCATAGACGATGAGCAAGCTGGCGACGACTTGACTAATAATGATGTGCTACTTAAGGTCAAGAATAAGAAATCGGTAGAGGGTAGTCAACAAGGACGGATCGGGGGGAGGGGGGCTAGCTGGGGCCGCCCACTCCCCAAAAAAATAAAAATAAATAAATAAAATAAAAATAAAAATAAAAAATAAAATTAGAATGAAATATTCATATAGCTAAATGTATGTATATCAGTATTTGTACATTAGTAGTAATATATATATGTATATATATGCTAGTTCTATATTTGGCATGACCAATTTGGTAGCCTACTGGATCAGTAGGCACATTGAAACATGCTTTGCCATTGGTGGTGCAGGTTCGAGTCCCCACTGACACATGTTTAATAAAATTCACAAATCACCCCAAAAAGTCTATGATATTGCGTTTACTATATAATAAAGTTATGCAAATGCAGTAGCATAGATGATTGGGTAGTCTATTGGAACAACAAAGGTTGTGTAGTGCTTCTTTCACTTGTGGTCATCGGTTCAATTCTCAACTACTATATTTTTTTTATATTTTAGCATATATTTTAAGTTTCATTAGCCTCCCAACTTTAAATTTCTGGCTCTGTCCTTGGTGGTCAACCTTTTGATGGTAAACCGTCTAGTGTTGGTGGACCTTGTTATGCTTGATGATAAACCGTCTAGTGTTGGTGGACTTTGTTATGCTAAGTCATGCAAATTATAGTATTGTTTGTGATCAGAATGAGGAGCCCTTTTCTACTCAGGAGTACTACTGAGTACCGATTAAACTCGTCATATTCAACTTTCTCCTTGTGGCCTTCTTTTCTAGACCAGGTTCTACTTTGGGTATTGTGAAGCAACCTGCATCCCCGTCGATACTATCGACAGGAGGTTGATGGTATCGAGATTATCACAGCAACAGAAGAGCATTCTTTCGATACCATCGACAGTCCTGTCGATGGTATCGAGAGTAGAACAACGGCGGAAATCGACGATCCGTCAACTGGTTCTATCTTTATTGTATTATTTGTTTTATTGTTTCTCTCTTATTTTCTTCTTTGTACCACAATGTATTTTACCCTAATATATAAAAAGAAGAGAGATGGCTATTGCCCTCTCAAGAAGGCTGCTCCTACCAGCCGACAAATCTCTTGGTGCTCGTCTCCTCTCCTCCTCATCTCTTTTCACATGGTATCAGAGCAACTTTGATCCGCCACCCGCTTCCTCAACAAGCCGTCGCCACAACCTATCCGCCTCCTTTCTCCTTCTCCAGGCGTCGCGACCACCTCGGCCGTCGGGCCGGCAGGAACAACAGCCCACCGCCGGCGCAGGTGCTGCTGGGCTAGCAACCGCTAGCCGTCTTCATCGCTGGATCGATAGCAACTTTTCCCTCGCTGTTGTAGATCTAGCCACCAAGGACCGGAGCTGCTAGCAAGCTTCCGGTTGATTTACAGCAGTTTTCGGCTAGTTCCCGGGAGCCGGAACTACTGTTTGGGAGTCTCCGGTTGATCCAACGGCTATCTAAAGCCCAATCCGAGGGACTCGTCTCTTCCAGAATGCTCTCCTAACCACATATCCTCCATGTGTGATTAGGAAAATTGATTGGAGGCTGTGAATGCGTCAATAACGCATTTATCTGTGTTTTTGTGTTGTGACGTGTATCTCTCCGTCACCTCATCTATCTCCGTGACGTGTATCTCTCCGTCACCTCAGCTTTCTCTGTAACGTGTATCAATCCGTCACTAAGTTCCCGTCTACAATGGAGGACACTAAGACTCCCTACAGTGAGGTGTCTCCTATCCCCTCCATCAAGCTCAACGGGAAAAACTATCTACTATGGATGAACGCTATTCACACTGTCTTGGAATCTCGCGACAAGGCGAGACATGTTGACTCGGGTCCCCTGGACTCTACTGATAAAGGATACACTGAATGGAAGCGTCATGACAGTCTTGTGAAGACTTAGTTATGGAATAGTATGGAACCTGCCATTGCGGCTAGGTTTATGTTCTATACTACAACTAAAGAGATATGGGACGCAGTGAAGCAACACTATTCTCAGGAGAAGAATGCTCTTCGGCAATTCATGATATATGATCGTCTGTTTGCTGAGAGGCAGGGTGATAGATCTCTTGAGGAATACTTTGGAGCTATTCAGGCACTTGCTCAAGAGCTGAGCTACTATCATCCTGTGACAGTTGCTGCACAGATCAAAGACAGAGACGACCTGGTTACTGCTAAATTTCTATCCAGACTTAATCCCAATTGCGGTTCTGCCAGGAGTGTCATTCTGGCTTCTGATAAATTGCCAAGTCTTGTGGAAGCCTATTCGAGAATTCAACAGTCTATTTTTGAGTCTGTTAATCCTGTCTCTACTGTATCTTATGGGGAGTCTCATGCATCCATAGCTGCTGCGGTGAGAGGAGGACGACCTGGTATGGGCAGAGGATGTGGGACACATCCTAAGTGTACTTTCTGTGACAAACCGGGACATACAGTGGAGAAGTATTGGAAGAAACATGGGAGACCTGCTGCACCTCCTGTGGGGGCAGTACATTGTGCCACCTCTACAGATTCCTCTCCGTCTTCAGCTGTGGGCACCAATTCTGGGACCGACATCACTCTTACTCAGGAGGAGTATGATCAGTTCATTCAGGCTACACAACACATGAGTGTGGGATCTTCATCTTCGTCATCAGCAAATCTGGCATCTACTGCGGGTAATCAGGCTATATCTCTCATAACTTTTGGCTCTACTTCATCTTGGGTGGTTGACTCTGGCGCGTCACAGCACATGATTGGTATGAAGAGATTGCTCCAATCTATTGACTCGTATATCCCTCACCAATCTATCACACTAGCAGATGGTTCAGTGAGGAGAGTGCTAGCTAGTGGATCTGTCCCTCTAACACCCAAGATTGATCTTAAATTTGTACACTTTGTGCCTGAGTTTCCTTTTAATCTTCTTTCTATTGCAAAATTGACTGACACTGTAAAATGTACGGTAACATTTGGGCCTTCTTGTTTTGTTTTACAGGATCTCAAGAGTATGAGGACGATTGGTAGGGGCCTAGGAAAGGTGATCTCTACCTTTTCCACGGTGACAATCTGCCTCGCCCAGTATCTGCTCCAGCTCCATCCATTTTGTTGAGTGGTTCCCCCTTACTATGGCATTGCAGATATGGACATCCGTCGTTAGAGAGCCTACAAAAGTTGGAACCTGAGTTGTCCCAAGTGTCATCTTTAGAGTGTCAGTCATGTCAGCTGGGAAAACATCATAGGTTGTCTTATCCCAGTCGTGTCAATAAGCGGGCATCTTGTCCTTTTGAGTTAGTCCACAGTGATGTATGGGGTCCTGTTAAAGACCAGAGTTATAATGGTTTTCATTATTTTATTTCCTCTGTGGATGATTTTTCCCGCATTACATGGATCTACCTTCTCAAAAGTCGAGAGTCTGTGCTATCTATTGTGAAACATTTTCATAAAGAAATAAAGGTTCAGTTTGACTGTAATATAAAAACTCTCCAATCTGATAATGCTTTAGAGTATGTTCAAAAGGCTATGTCTGATTTTTGCAGTTCTGTGGGCATGATCCATCACACGTATTGTCCTCACACCCCTCAGTAAAAGGGGGTGGCTGAGAGGAAAAATCGCCATCTTCTTGATGTTGCTCGTTCGATCATGTTTCAATCCAATGTGCTTAAGAAGTTCTGGTCTGAAGCTCTTTTAACCGCTTGCTTCTTAATTAATAGACAACCATCCTCTATTCTTAAAGGACAAACTCATTTCTCTGTGTTACGACCCACGGATCAACCCTTCTCTGTTCCCCTTAGAGTATTTGGTTGCACTTCTTTTGTCCATAATTTTGACCCTAAGGCTGACAAACTTTCTCCTAGGTCTATTAAAACCTTATTCCTTGGTTATTCTAGTACCAACAAAGGATACAAGTGTTACTGTCCTAGTCTTTGTCGCATGTTTGTGTCTAGGGATGTTACCTTCCATGAGACCACTCCATATTTCTCCGATGCTATGAGTAAGGGGGAGCAGTTGAGAGAGGGAGTGCCACCAGATTTTCAGAGTGAGAGAGTGGCACCATTTGTGCAGAGTGAGGGAGCGCCACCCATCATTCCTGATTATACTTTTATTCAGGACGAGCAGGCAGCTGACATGCCTGTTATTCAACAATACCCATATGTTTATAGTAGGCGAGGCAGACAAGATCCAGAAGAGGTAGCGACACGAGTCCTTGAGCCTTCCTCATCGTCCTCTACTCACGAGATTCCTACAGAAGCATCAGATCTTGATCTTCCTATTGCTGTTCGGAAAGGTACTCATTCTTGTACTATTAGACATCCTATTACAAATGTGTGTTGTCTGTCCCACTTATCTAAGCAGGCCCGCGTATTTGCTATTGGGATTGATTCTGTTGATATACCAAGGAATCACTATGATGCTTTGAAGGACAGTGGCTGGAAACAAGCAATGCAGCTTGAGATGTCAGCTCTTTTGCATAATGGCACATGTGATCTTGTTGACTTACCTACATGGAAGAAAGCAGTGGGTTGCAAATGGGTTTTCACCATCAAACATAATCCAGATGGATCAATTGAGAGGTTGAAGGCCAGATTGGTAGCAAAAGGCTACACACAGACCTATGGAGTTGATTTCTTTGAGACCTTTTCTTCAGTAGCTTGTCTAAATTCTGTGCGGATTATTATTTCTCTGGCTACTACCTTTGATTGGCCCCTATTTCAGCTTGATGTTAAGAATGCCTTTCTACATGGTGACCTACAGGAAGAGCTATATATGGAGCAACCTCCTGGGTTTGTTGCTCAGGGGGGGTGTCAGAAGGTGTGTAAATTGAAGAAAGCCATATATGGGCTGAAATAGTCTCCTCGAGCTTGGTTTAACAAGTTCAGTGAGGTTGTACTCCAGATGGGTTTTACTCGCTCCATGACTGATCACTCTTTATTCTACTCTAGCTCTTCTTGTGGCTCTATCATTATTGCTGTATATGTTGATGACATAGTGATTACTGGCAGTGATTGTACATGCATATCTCGTGTGAAGGATGGGTTGCAGAGACACTTCCAAACGAAGGATCTGGGTAAACTGAGATATTTTCTGGGCATTGAGGTGCTTAGATCTCATGCAGGTGTCAACCTATCTCAGAGGAAATATGTGCTTGACTTACTACAGGAAACATGCATGACTGAATCTAAACCGGTATCTACTCCTATGGATTATCACATCAAGGAGACAGTTGATGATGTTGAATACTCAGATCCAGGATATTACAGGAGAATAGTTGGCAAGCTAATATATCTGACTGTTACACGACCTGACATTTCTTTTGATGTAGGCGTCGTGAGTCAGCATATGCACTCACCACCAAGGTTTTAAAAAGTGCGAAGCGGGAAGCGTGCAGACGGGACCTTGTAGCCGATTAATCGCCAGGCGGGCGATTAAGCGGGCGCTTTTTAGAAAAGCGGATTTCCAATTCCTATAAACTTTTATGCAAAATTACATACATATGTATATAAATACTATATTTTTGAAATTTTTATACATATCTAAACATTGTACAAGACAATATAAAACACCCAAATAGTTTAGAATACAACTATACAACAACGATTGTATCTATATAATATAGTAAACAATATACTTGTCATAGATAAAGCAGCCTACACATAAAATAATAAGTGTATATACAAGATGAAACAACAATTTTGTATCTTGTTTACATAGCTAAACAGTAAATATTAGACCTATCATAGCTAGCTAACAAACATATTCTTACATTTGCACATCATCAAATAGTCATACATTACAACAGTACATTTAATCAAAGTATGCATTCTAAATTAGATAATAGTTACCTATAATTCACTTGGATACATCACAAAAGTACCATATCATTACAGCTTACATACAAAGTACGCATTCTAAATTAGAACTAAGTATATTATAGAACATTTAATGTATGCTAATTTAATATATTATAGTCAATACTAAACATGGCATATAATGTACTCAATGTTATATGCTTACAGCAATTTTTCTGAAAAAAAGGGCAAAAAGCGGGTTAAGCGGGCAAAAAGCGGCCGCTTTTCTCAAATTTACTTAAGCGCCGCTTATAGCACATTTTAATCGTCCAGCACCTTGTGGCGCTTAAGCGGCCGCCTAGGGCGATTTTTAAAACACTGCTCACCACGACAGTCAGACTGGACGACAGTTTGCCGGATTCTGAGATATCTGAAGAGTGCTCCTGGTAAGGGGATCACATATTTTAAACCCAAGGTGCCTCCATATACTTTGACTCTCACAGGGTATTCAGATGCAGATTGGGCTAGTGATCATACTGATAGAAGGTCTACATCAGGCTATTGTACTTTCCTAGTTGATCATTTGATTACTTGAAAAAGCAAAAAGCAGCATGTGGTAGCTAGATCCAGCACTGAGGCTGAATACCGTGCTATGGCCCATGCATATTGTGAACTACAATGGGTCAAATCTGTTCTTTCTGAGTTAAAAATCACTATTATGTCTTCTATGGAGCTCAAGTGTGACAACCAGTCTGCTATACACATTGCCAGGAATCCTATCTTTCACGAGCGTACAAAGCATATAGAAGTTGATTGCCATTTCATTCGTGATCAAATCAAAGATGACACTATTGTGACGCCATACATCAAGTCTGAACATCAACTGGCGGATATCTTGACAAAGCCTTTGGGTCCAACAGCTTTTCAGAGATTATGTGGCAAGCTGGGCATACACGATGTGTACTCTCCAGCTTGAGGGGGAGTGTGAAACAACCTGCATCCCCGTCGATACTATCGACAGGAGGTCGATGGTATCGAGATTATCACAACAACAGAAGAGCATTCTGTCGATACCATCGACAGTCCTGTCGATGATATCGAGAGTAGAACAGCAGAGGAAATCGACAACCCGTCAACGGGTTCTATCTTTATTATATTATTTGTTTTATTGTTTCTCTCTTATTTTCTTCTTTGTACCACAATGTATTTTACCTAAATATATAAAAAGAAGAGAGATGGCTATTGCCCTCTCAAGGAGGCTGCTCCTACCAGCCGACAAATCTCTTGGTGCTCGTCTCCTCTCCTCCTCATCTCTTTTCACAGGTATATTGGCATTGGGAATGACATAGATGATTTTTACAGTTTACATGATCAGCTAATTAGGAGAAGTAAGACAATAAAATAGATAATAGATGGTCCTAGGTGTGACCACAAGAAAGTTTAGCTGATGAGAAGCTTTGGGTCAATCCTAATATATCTACTAATGAGACGAAAGAAGGTTTGAGAAGAATCTATTGTGTGGATGTAATTGAAAAAAAATTATGGGTCTAACTGTCGTGCTCTTGACATGATTCTAGGGTCATATGAGTCACATTACAGGTTTTGAAGCTTGTATCGCGAAGTTGATTAGTCACAACAAGGGCAGCAGATTTGAGCTGGTAGTTGAAGTTTTTTGCTTTCCTCTTGTGGTTTGTTTTGTGTTCCAATAGCATTTCAGAGTGGTCATGCTCAGTAATGAGACCCATCTGTTGACTGTCGAGTTTGATATCATGTGTTCTCAGTTCTCACAGTCCATCCCATTCTTAATTCAAAGACTCTTCTTCTAACATACCTAGTTTGAATACAAACAGGCAGTGAAATATTGAAAATATCATGGTTTGTGTGATGTCATTTATTGTTCTCATACCATCGGGTGCGATGTCCTCCAATGTGTCCTTAACCTCATGGCTTCCAGTATCACCTGACCATGACATATGTTTAGAATGGGTGGCAAGAGCTGAAGAATGAACAGAGAACTGTAAGTTGTACAATGCATCAGCACTTTCATATGCCCCCACCAATCTTCTTCGTCTTTATATCTGGCAAAGATAGAAAATAAGGGCAAAAAAGTCATATTGTAGTTTAAAGATTTTTCCTAATAGAAACCAGATTTAAAGGAAACTTGGGCACAAATAAAACAGATATATGGGGTGTAGGTAAAAAATCAACATTTCCTACACCACAATAGCCGTAGTAGAACCACCCGCAAGACACAGGAGGATATTAAGGCATATATGTGACGTGGGTAAATAATTCTATACTGCTAGACATGTAAGAACCAGCTCCTGGATCAAGTATCCACCGGAGGGAGGAAGAGACATGACAACAAAGGGGATCACGAGATGTTTGTCTAATAAAAGCTTGGGCAGTATTTATGGCTGCATATATTTAAGAGGTGATACAACTCAAAAAAAGCTTAAAGTTGCCATCTTCTTAGAAGGGTCTTCAATTGTACCTCATCTATATGTTTCAGAATTTTTTCCAAATCAGATGTGAATAAATGATAGGCTTTCATTTCCCTCCAAATACCTTGAAGGAGTTATAGTGTGATGCAAAGTTGGTATTCTCATCCAAGTGTAGGATATATAGCCGCTTGTAGGGATAAAAAATGCGAGAGGCATTTCTTTTAGAGGAATATAAGTGAGCAACATGATCACATGCTTCCTTTTTTGTCTGAAGAAACATCGAGTTGGAAGAGATGGTTGATTCATAACTATTAGGAATCCATGGAAGGGCTTGGGAATCACTCTTACACTATATATGCCATGTGGACTTTGTTGTATCAGAAAATTCGTTTTTGACAATATATTCCTCATTAATGTGTGCAGATTTAACATTAATCTGAAAAGATTGGTCCAATAGAAGATAGTTTCACCTGTTGAATTTCACACTCGTTAGATATTTGATGAGGTGACTACTAGAAGACTCAGATGCATGTACCATTGTGAAAAGAAGATACACCGTGTATATAGTCAGCAGTAAAAGGCACGACACATAGGGTAGACAAACACCATGTGGATACACCAACCAAGCAGTTACACACCATGTAGAATACTGCGCAATACTAACACTGTGTTGATCAGAGACATCCAGTCAACAAAGAACATGCCATGTAGAAGAATGCAGAAGATGTTCACAAGGACATGCTGTGTTGATGTTTGGGTAGCACCAAGCAGTAAGTCACATGTCGTGTAGAATACTACACAGTTTGATCAAAGGTTTCCAGGCGACAAAGAACAGGCCATGGAATGACCCACCTTGTGGTAGAAAAATACATTGTCTTAATGTTGAGATAGCAGTTGCGTGTACACGGCGTGTTAGAGCTACGCGTCGTATAGAATGCTCTTTCAACAACAATGAGAAGAAGGAATCAACAATGTGATCCCAACAAGTATCACGACAAGAAGAAGGAGGTCAAAGATCCTCAATCGAATAGAAACTAGTATATGCCCTAAGATCATTTGTCATGATTGACCAAAGCAAAGGAGCTGTATGACCTCCCAAATAGTAGTCCTTGGGCGTCAGGCTATTGGGAAGACTGTAGGTTCGGGATGAGAGCCACTGTTTTAAGGGACAACTTACTGCTCTAAGGGAGGGTGCTTTCTTAGAGCCCTTCCATGGAGGAAGAAAGGAAGACGGGAGGAGAGGTGGTAGCGGTGGTGAAAAGGACAACGACAACAACGGTTCGGTGTAGACTGTGGGATGGCGACAACAAAGAGAGAGAGAGAGGACAACAAAGGATATGAACTAAAGGAATAACTCTTATAGAATATTGAAGAGAAATGTATTGGATGAGTAAAAAGGTTTATAGTGCATTCTCTTTTATAGGATAAGAGAGGAGATATAAAAACAGAAATGAGCAATATGGGACTAAACCACACAAGTAAAACATAAGTGAGGCACATATCACTCAATGAAAAATAAACATATCTCTATACTCCCCCTCAAGCTGGAGCATAGATGTCAAACATGCCCAACTTGTCTACTAGAGTCTGGAAGCGAGCTTTTGGAAGAATTTTGGTGAAGATGTCTACTACTTGTTGCTCAGTGCTGAGATATGGAGTGCAAATACGACCAAAAAGAATAGTCTCGCGAACAAAGTGACAATCATCCTCGATGTGTTTGGTCCTTTCATGAAATGTTGGGTTGCTTGCAACAAAAATAGAAGCCTTGTTGTCACAAAACATTGGTATAGGACTGGAGAACTCCTTGAGAAGACTCTGGACCCACAGAAGTTCACATGCAGTATGGGCCATGGCTCGATATTCTGCCTCCGCACTGGACCTGGCCACGACAGTCTGTTTTTGCTTCACCAGGTAACTAGATTGCCACCCACAAATGTGCAATAGCCCGATGAAGATTTACGATCAGAACGACTTCTTGCATAGTCAGAATATGAAAATCCAGAGAGATTGCAATGGCCGTGCTTCTTATATAACAAGCCTTTGCCTGGAGAGCTTTTGAGATAGCGTAGGATGTGACACACGTCCCAATGACACTATCGTGGTTTGTCAAGATACCTACTAATGAATCCTACAACAACAGTGAGATCTGCTCTTGTGACAGTAAGATAAATAAGCTTGCCAATAAATCTTCTAAAACTGGTGGTGATTAGCATAAGGGGGAGAGTTTTCATCGTCCCAATTCATATTTGGGTCAAGAGAGGTGTTGGCTGGTTTACAGCCAAGCATACCAGTATCCTGTAAAAGATCAAGGACATATTTTTGCTGGGAGAGGCACAATCCTGCAGACGATCTAGATACCTCGATGCCTAAAAATATCTCAACTTTCTGAGATCTTTGGTGACAAAGTGTTATTCCAAGTAAGTTTTAGTTGCCTGAATGCCCAAGGTATCACTGCCAGATAAGATAATATCATCAACATAGACAATAAGAATGATTAGCCCTGCCACAGTTTTGTTGATAAAGACAGAATGATCTGAGTGAGAACGACGAAAGCCAAAAGTTACTAAGATCTGACTAAGTTTGTTGAACCAAGCACGAGGGCTCTGTTTTAGGCCGTAGATGACCTTTCTCAACTTACAGACTTGCGAGGAGGACTCCCCTGAGCAACAAATCCCAATGGTTGCTCCATGTAAACTTGTTCCTGCAAGTCTCCATAAAGAAATGCATTTTTGACATCTAACTAAAATAGGGGCCATTCTTTGTCGACAATAAAAAAAATCAGAATGCGAACAAAATTTAAACGTGCTATAGGGGAAAAGATTTCAAAGTAGTCCACACCATATGTTTGTGTATACCCTTTTGCCACAACACGAGATTTCAATCGCTCAATTGTACCGTCTGATTGATATTTAATGGTAAAGACCCAGCGGCATCCAACAGTAGGGCAGGAAGGAGGACGATCCACAAGTTTCCACGTCTTGCAATCAGAGAGCGCCTGCATTTCATGTTCCATCGCCTGTTTCCATGCAGGAATAAGAAGAGCTTCTGCAACAGTCTTGGGAATAGTGACAACAGAGATAGTAGAAGTGAAGCACGGAAAACTATTATTTAGATTAGCGGATGAGCAGAAATTACTAATAGGATGTTTTGTGCAGGAACGAACACCTTTGCGCTGGTTGATAGGTAGGTGTAAGTCAAAAGTTACCTTAGTGGTTGTATGATCATTTGCAGAAGGAGGAATTGGTTGTGGAGGGGCCATGGAGGGATACTGGTCTTGTTTCTTCGCTTGTATACTTGCAGAGGGCGGGCTTCAGGCAGTTCAGAAGATGGCAAAATCTCAACAACATCAGGCAACGACGTTGGTGCCACCATATCACTGGAGTGTGATGCTCCATCATTAGAGTAATATGGCATATGCTCCAAAAATACTACATCCACACTCACAAACCATTGCTTCAGAATAGGATCAAAACATTAATAACCTTTCTGGGTTCTAGAATATCCCAAAAAGATACACTTAGTGGAGCGAGGATCAAGTTTGGTTAGCCCCGGGCGTAGGTTTTTGACAAAACAGGTACATTCAAAAATACGAGGGGGAACAGAGAATAGTTGAGCATCAAGAAAGAGAATGTTGTAAGGTATTTTATTGTGCAAAACAGAAGATGGCATGCGATTGATAAGATAGCATGCCGTAGAAATAGCCTCAGGCCAGAAACGGCGAGGAACTTTATAATGAAGAAGTAAAGTGCGAGCAACCTCTAACAAGTGGCCCTTTTTTTTGTTCAACAACTCCATTTTGTTGTGGAGTGTAGGGACATGTAGTTTGGTGTATGGTGCCACAGACAGAACAAAAAGATGTCACCGATTTTGCATAAATTTAAGGGCATTATCGGTGTGGAAAATTTTAATGGCTTTGCTGAATTGTGTCTATATTTCAGAGAAAAAACACTAATATTATCAAAAACCGTGCTGCGATCTTTCAGTAAAAGCAGCCAAGTAGCACAGGAGTAATCATCAATAAAGGTCAGAAAATATTTAACCCCAAAACGACTAGGAATAGAATAAGGGCCCAAATATCCGCATGAACAATATCAAAAAGTGCTTTAGAACCAATATCTTTCTTAGCGGGAAACACAAAACGCGTTTGTTTACCCAACTGACAAGATTCACAAGAAAATGTTTTTTCAGATAAAGCAAGAAATAAATGTTTCAACTTTGCTGCAGAGGGATGACCAAGCCGGTAGCGCCACTGGAGTCTTGTGAATGATGTTGATAGAATAGCAGACGCTGCTGGTGGTCCATCCATATAGTAGAGCCCGTCTGATCCCTCATGGCCCAAACCAATCCTCGTCTTTGTGCGGAGATCCTTCAAAACACAACCAGAAGGATCAAATTTAATGGAGCACTGAAGATTTTTTACAGTCTTACTGATAGAACGCAAGTTAACATGAAATTTCGGGATATATAAAACAAATTTCTAATGCAACTTCTGAGACAAGGGAACAATGCCAATGCCGTGAACAGAAGTTTTAGAACCATCAGCGACAGTAACAGGTGGAATATGTGCGGTTTTAGTAAGGGCTGAAAATAAGTTGATGTCACCAGCCATATGAACCGACGCACCAGAGTCAATGCACCATTTATTGTTACCAGCAGAAGGAGAGGCGAGCAAGGCAGAGGATCCAACATCAGACGTAGAGGGAAGCTGAGTCAAGCGTTCTTGAAAAAATTTCTCGAACTCTAAGCGAAGCTACTCAGTTGAAGGTGTAGCAGATGATTGTTCAGGTGTAGTATCAGTTGAAGTCTCCGCAGATGCTTGGTTTGCCCAAGCAGGTTTACCGTGCTTGATCCAACATCGGTCTTCATTGTTATTGTCGCGACCACAAAAGTTACAGAAGCTTGGGCCAACAGATTGTCCGCGACCAGGAGTTTTAAAAGATGTGCGTCCACCATTAGGAGGGAGACGTTCTCCACGACCACGACCGCAACCTCGACCACGACCAGATTCAATGGTGCGAACAGCCAAAGTAGGGTGTTCGATGGCAAGAGTGGAGGTTATGGATGGAAGTCTTTGAACTCGTTTGAGGACGTCGCAAAGAGTAGGCAGTGGGTCACTGGACAGAATCTGGTCGACGACCCCAGAGGAGGAAGTAGGAAGAGCAGCCAGAAATTGGACTAGTTGTAGTTCATTGTGCTGCTTCCGGGCTTCTTTGATATAGGCAGTCAAGGGGTGATAAATTTTGTATTCATTCCAGAGGGCAGAGCATTGATTGTAGAAGTCTTCAACATGAGTGTCAGAGGAAAATTCCTTCTTGGCCAAAGTTTTAAAAATTTCAAAAACTCGCTTGGGATTCTGCTGATGAGAATATACGTGAGATAGCTAATCCCACATTGCCTTAAGCATCATGAAGACACAGTAACGACTGGCTAATCCGTGGCTCGGTGCTACTAAGAATCCAGGACATAACACCGGAGTCGTCTTTGGACCAATTTGCATAAGCTTGCTTGCTTTTTTCATCCGCTGTAGCAGCAGGAGCAGCAGGAGGTTCAATAGTGATATGAGAATAACGACCTTGTGCTTTTGACATACAAGACAAAGGACGCCAACCAGAGATGATAGTTGGAGCCGTCGAGTTTGACCGTGGTAACATACAGGGAACGGGGCGGCTCGACAGAGGCCATGGTGAACAGATCCGAAGCAGAAGAAGGAAAGATAGCCAGTGCAACAACAGTAGAACTCAGCAACAGAGATTAACAGATCCAAAGCAACCCGATACGGGGCAGTAGAACAACACTGTAGATCTGATACATCAGATCAGAAGAGACCTGCTACAGGCAGAGTAACTGATAAAGGAACCTATGCCATCATGAGGAAAATCAAGATCCCATCATGAGGCACAGACAGAAGAAGCCAAAGTGTCGGGGGGACTCTCAACGTACAATAACTATGGCTGTCCGAAGATGTAAAATGCGTAGAGAAGTAGAGTTAGGGAGGAAGGATGTTAGATGAGCAGGGTAATGGTGGATTTGGGTGGTGGAAGGAGAAGTGAAGGGAGATCGGGCATGGGAGATGGTGGTAGGGACAAGAGGAAGAGAGGGCGGCGCCGGGTTAGGAGGGGGGCGGCGGCGAGTTGGGGAGGGGGAGTGGGCGGCGCTGGGGGGGGAGAGAAAGGGGAGGAGGGCTGGTGGCGGCGAGAGAGGAGGGCTGCAGCGGGGGGGGGAGGGGGTTGGCTTAGGTCATGACAGGAAAAAGGGTTAGGGTGGGAAATTGCACGGAGGAAAGAACCTGCTCTTGATACCATGTAGAATATTGAAGAGAAGTGTATTGGATGAGTAAAAAGCTTTACAATGCATTCTCTTATATAGAATAAGAGAGGAGATACAAAAAAATAAATGAGCAATATGAGACTAAACCACACAAGTAAAACATAAGTGAGGCACATGCTAGGCACATGTCACTCAGTGAAGCATAAACATATCTCTATAACTCTCATTCATCAATTGTGCTAAAACAAAAATGCCATAGAGCCTTACTATAGGCTTTTAAAAGAAAGACTAAACGAATGGTGGCCAAAGTGGGACTAAACCACATGGCTTTACAAAAAGCCCAAAATAGGGAAAAGGCATAATAAAATACCGTAACCTAATAAAAGCCTAACTAACGACACGACAACGTATGTGCTCATAAGTGTGACTTTGATACCCCACTTTTCGTAAATCTATTGAACTAAAAGGAATGCGGCTAAATGACTAAAAAGAATAATTCTCATTCATCAACTGTGTTTAAACAAAGACGTAGTTGAGCCTTTATATAGGCTTCTAAAAGAAAGACTAAATAGACGGTAGTCAATGTGGGACCAAACCACAAAAAGCCCAAAATAAGGAAAAGGCATAATAAAATAACGTAAGCTAATAAAAGCCTAACTAACGACAAGACGACGTCTGTGATAGTAAGTACGTAGAGAGGCGCCTGTCCTACACCATCACCTCTTTAAGTCCTCCATAATTTTGTCATTGAACTCTTCAATCCTAATATTTTGAAGTACAAAAGATAGATTAGATGCTACAAAGATTTTGTGTGACATGTAGCAAGAAAGATCTAGTTAAGTGTTAGTTTGGTTGGGTGTAGTTGTGTGAATTCCCAATATAAAAATATGCAACAAATTCGCACTTTGTCGTCCGACTACACCCTACCAGATAAGCCCTAAGAGGAAATCAATATACGAGTCAAACTAATGTGACAAAAGATGAAGGACAAACGGATTTACAAGCTAGAACCTGCCTATGGTCTTATCAACTAAAGTAATGGAAGAATGAAGAATAAGAGAATTCTGCTGACAAAAAAAAAAGAATAAGAGAATTCTGTGGAAGTATATATCAGTCATCCAGTCTTGTGTTGTTACCTCCGGAGTTCATTATCCTTGAGGATAATGGACAAGGAACCATGCAACAAGATGAGCTACATGATATGTAGTTAAATAGACTCTTAAAAATGACACTTGTGATTCTCTGAGTAAGCCATCCCATCATATTTTTTCCTAGAGATTGTAACACTAGAAGGCATATTGTCATGCTAATACTTTGTCTCAGGTGCTCATATGTAGCGATCAATAGCTCCAGAAATTGTAGAGAGTATGCATTTTCTATTAACATGGATATTTAGCATGGCCCATTGCACCACAGTAGCACACTCATGATGTACATTTCCTCAATCCAAAGCCATGTCCCTCTGCCTTCTCTAGCTGAAACTACTGCCAAGTTTGTCTATCAAAAGGCAACCAACTAATGAATAACATTTTCTAGCTAATGTCCACTTGATTAATACGAGCATATACTTCTTAACAATAGGTAGTTTATATGCTTTCATAATAACATTTCTTGTTACAAAGAGGACCATATTCAATCTGACAGAAATTTGGCAACTACAAGATCATCAAGTTACTTATTTTGCTCCAGTGTCTCTAATGGCTGGCTGACTGGCTAGGAGGCACAAACAAAGTTCTGGACACGGACCCAACAAAAAATAGAAATGTAGGACATTAACATGTTACAAATCATGAGTCGGGCCTTAATTGCAGGGAGTAGATATGTAAAATGCATGTCTTTTTCCCCTAATGAATTTTATTGAAATATAGTTGAAGGAAAGAAATCATTAAATCTTTAATTCTATGTTTATGTTTGACTCATTGATATTGTGGGAATGTGTGCGGGCTTCCTAGGTGGTTGGTAAGGGTTCTGCTCCCGTGACATAGACCAGAAAGGTTCATAGTATTAACTAAACAGCAACTTTGTGTCTCAGGAGCTAGCTTTTTGTTAAAATTGTAAGTTTGCATAATAACTTTTTTGTAAGTAAATTGCATCTTGAAAGCCTAGCCCAACTTTGTAGTAGAATCAGACATGAATCATTAGAGATTGAAATCTTCATGAAACTCAAGGGTTTATGGAACCAAGTAATGAAGTTTTGTCAAAATCGTCGAAATTTTGTTAAAAGTTTTGATTTCAGGAACATTTGCTATGAAACCTTGTGACTGTGCCTAGATGTCGAATTTAGTGATTTTTTTGCCCTAATTTTGAATTCCTCGGTAAACATGAAAGTTTCCCTTACCTCCCACATGAAGGAGCCCCAGCCTACCCATGGTTTTTCTTTTGCATAAAATGATGCATTTGGGTGTAGAAATAATGCATGCAAAATTTAATGACTTAATTTGTTCATTTTGGTGTCGAAACAGACACAATTGTATTTGTTAATATATGTCTTTACTTACTGTCCTGTTATTTTATTTTTCTATTTGGACCTACATGTAATTGTTCCACTAATATATATATATATATATATATATATATATATATATATATATATATATATATATATATCAGGGTACACACATTGTGTAACCCTACGCTTCCTCAATTTGTTTTGTCTCATGGTATCAGAGCAGGTTTAGATTCGGAGAGCCGCCACTCCTCTCCCTCCCTCCCTCTCTCCCCCCCGGCGGCTGGCCCCAACGGCAACAGCAGCAGCGCCGCTGGGCAGCCACAGCAGTGCGGGCGCTGTCGCCGGGCCAATCCCTGCTCGGGCGCTGCTGGTGCTGCTCAACGCAGCTTGCTCCCGTGGCTTGATCTACTCATACCCTCCCTGCGATCTGCCGGACACTGGTCTGAAGGTTCGTCTTTAGATCCGCTTCCTGCCTGCCCGTATAGGCCTTTGAGCCACCAGGTTTTTTGCTGCGCCTTGGCGTAGTCCGTATGTAACTGGTCCGTCTAGTCTTTCCACTGTGCCTACTACCGCCTAGCTGAGGAACTAGGCGGTCGTGTTTCTGCCTGTGCGTGCTCGTTCTTCTCACTCTCGGTGATTGGTGCTCTGCCTGTTATGGCATCTTCACATGAGGATCTGCGTCGTCAGGTTAGTACTGTTAAGCTGGATGGGCGAAACTACCAGCACTGGGTCTGTTCTATGCATATTTATGTTAAAACTCAAGGGAAACTGTCGCATTTGACGCGTGATCCGCCTCCTGTGCCTGCTGCCAATGCCAACTCCAAGGATGTCAAAGCGTATGATGACTGGGTCAAAGATGATTCTACTGTGATGACCTGGATTCTCAATAGCAGTGAGACAAAAATCAGTGTTACCTTACTATATCTGCCTACAACAAAGCAGATGTGGGATCAGCTTGCTAGTACTTACTCTCACAGCCAGAATCCGAAGAAAGTCTTTGATATCAACAAGCAACTGAGTTGTCTACACTTCTCAGGATCTGATCTTACTGACTATTTTTCTGCCTTCAAGGGGCTCTGGGGAGAATTGGAGGCCTACCATCCCTTGTCTACTGACTTGGCTACCATGCAACGTCAACGCCAGGAGTTGCAGGTAGTTCAGTTACTTTGTGGGTTACCTGAGTCATATGCTGGGGTTGTGGATCAGATCCTTGCCAGTGATCCACTTCCTACTCTACATAGTGCCTTTCAGCGTCTACAACGACTGCCGTCATCCTCGTCTGAGTCGCCTTCTGATACTGGCGATACTACTGCTCTTGCTGCTATGTTCGGTCGTGGCCGTGGCCGCGGACGTGGTCGCTCTCACGACACTCGTCCCCCTCTTGGTGCTGGGAGGGGGAGGAGTTCTTCTAGACGTGGAGCACCCTCTAGTCCTCCCAATGCTGCTCGCCCTCAGACTGGTCAACAGTTCTGCAGCTTCTGTGGCCGGTCTAATCATATTGAAGAAAAATATTGGGAGAAATATGGAAAGCTTGCATGGGCTAATGCAACTTCTGATACCCATGCTACATCTGAGGTAGTGTTACAACCTACTGCCACTGATGCATCTAGTTCTACTACTGCTGACTTCATCCGTTCTGAGGTGGAGCGTCTACTGCTCGAGCGTACTGGATCATCCTCTGGAGCTGCCAATGGAGCTCATGCTGCTACATATTCTGGTTGTGATACTGCCTTCATCAGTGCCCCTTCGCCTAGTACTGGTAATAAAAATGGGTTATTGATTCGGGTGCATCGTCTCATATATCTGGAAATCAGTCTTTGCTTAAAACCTTATCCAGACCGGTCTCTAATTCTTCTGTTATGCTTGCGGATGGCTCCAAGACTGCTGTAGCTAGGATTGGAGACAATCTCTCAATTTTTGTTAAAATCTGCTCTATATGTGCCTCGATTTCCACAGAACTTATTATCTGTTAGCAAAATCGTACGTAGCTTGAACTATAGTCTCACATTCATTCCTGGTACTTGTACTTTTCAGGACCTTCGCACGAGGATGAAAATTGGTGGGGGGCATGAAGGACCTGATGGCCTATATTATCTGGATGAATTAAAAAAGACTGACAACTTGGCACTAGCTTCAGCTCTGTCTTCATCAATTTCAGCTTTGCAGTGGCACTACAGACTTGGACACCCATCTTCTGAAAAATTAAAGCATGTTATCTCTGGTGTAGGAACGCACGGTTTTCAGTGCGAGTCGTGTCAGTTAGGGAATCAGTCTAGAATTGTCTTTCCTAAACGGTCCCAGATTAGCAGTAAAAACATTTTTGATCTTGTTCATTCAGATGTATGGGGTCCGTGTCATTTTCCAAGTTTGTCTGGCAATAAATACTTTATTCTGTTTATTGATGATTTCTCTCATGCCACTTAGTTGTTTATGTTGAAAAATCGGTCTCAAGTGCTATCTTCAATAAAATTCTCTTTTGCTGAAATAAAAACTCAATATTTTGTGCCTATTAAAATTCTGAGAACCGACAATGCTTTGGAGTTTGTCTAGAAAGAAGTTGAATTATTTTGTCAATCTGTGGGTACTATTCATTAGACATCGCGTGCCTATACACCTCAACAAAATGGAGTTGCAGAAAGAAAAAATAGGCATTTACTTGAGGTTGCTAGAACTATAATGTTGCATTCTAATGTACCTAGGCTGTTTTGGCCAGAAGCTATCTTAACTGCCTGTTTTCTGATTAATAGAATGCCGTCTTATGTTATTGGCAACAAGATTCCTGTTCAGGTTCTACAGCTTAATGTAACTCTGTTTTCTGTACCTCCACGGATATTTGGCTCTACTTGTTTTGTGCGGTTACTTGGACCAAACTATGATAAATTATCTCCTAGAGCAGAAAAATGTATTATCTTGGGTTATTCTCGCACTCAAAAAGGGTATCAATGCTATAGCCCTACTGCAAAAAAATAGTTCATGAGTAGTGATGTAGTTTTTTTGAGGATACACCTTTTTATTCTGCTAAAGGATATACCCTGGATTCTGATATAATCACAACACCATTGCCTGCCATAATTGATTGCACTTCTGATAACTTCATCTGCTGAAACTACTACTCCACTTATTGTGTATAAACGTAGGAATAGGTCCCAACCTGCTCAAGACCCCCCCCCCATACATCACCAATCTTCTCCTCACGAAGGTCCTACTCCTATTGAGGTACATTCTGACTTAGATCTGCCTATTGCTCTCAAAAAATGCACTCGTTCTTGTACTTCTCATAATACTGCTAATCATGTTTCTACTGCACACCTGAGTATTCATTCTAGTAACTTTGTGGCTGCTCTATCTGCTTTGCTGTTCCCAAGATTGTCCATGATGCCTTACAAAGCTCAGCCTAGATGACTGCCATGAAAGAGGAGATGACTGCTCTTACTGATAGAAGAACTTGGGAGCTGGTGGATCCACCTCCTGAGTGTAAACCTGTTGGCTGCAGATGGGTCTATGCTGTAAAGTATCAACTTGATGGAACTGTGGAACGTCTGAAGGCACGAGTGGTTGCAAAAGGGTATACTCAAACTTATGGAATTGACTATTTTGAGACGTTTTCACATGTTGCCAGACTTAACTCTGTCAGAGTTCTTCTTTCTGTTGCTATTAACTTAGATTGGCCTCTTATTCAACTGGATGTTAAAAACGCCTTCCTGTATGAGGATCTTCAAGAAGAGGTTTATATGGAGCAACCTCCTGGGTTTGTTGCTCAGGGGGAGTCGCATAAAGTCTGCAGGTTAAAACAATCTATTTATGGACTCAAACAGAGTCCTCGGGCATGGTTTGATAAGCTGAGTAAAATCCTGACTGCTTTTGGTTTTCTGAGGTCATAGGTTGATCATTCAGTCTTTACAAAAAAGACTTCTTCTGGTATTGTGATTCTGATTGTTTATGTTGATGATATTGTTTTATCTGGCAGTGATCATTCTGAGATTCAGGCTACTAAAACACACCTGTGCAAACATATTGCTACTAAAGATCTGGGGAGGCTAAGATATTATCTGGGCATTGAGGTATCTAGGACTTCTAATGCTCTTGTCTTATCTCAGAGGAAGTATGTTCTAGACCTGTTACAGGAGACTGGGATGCTTGGTGCACATCCTGCTGATACTCCACTGGATCCTAATATTAATTGGGATGATGATTCTTCTCCTATGTTTCCAGACAATAAAAAATATAAGAGACTGATTGGCAAGATGATTTATCTGACTGTTACTAGAGCTGATATGTCTACTGATGTTGGTCTTCTTAGCAGGTACTTGGATAAGCCTAGACAGTGTCACTGGGATGCTCTATGTAATATTCTGCGATATCTTAAGAAATCACCTAATAAAGGGCTCTACTATAGAAAGCATGGACACTGTTCTCTGGAAGGATATTCTGATTCTGATTATGCTGGGAGTAAGATTGACAGAAAATCTACTTCAGGCTACTGTACTTATGTTGGAGGTAATCTGGTCACTTGGAGAAGTAAAAAGCAAAATGTTGTTGCCAGATCCAGTGCTGAAGCTGAATACAGGGTGATGGCCCACACTGCTTGTGAGCTCCTATGGGTACAATCTCTTTTGAAAGACTTCGGGGTTGCGTCTTCTGCTGCTATCCCTATGCACTGTGACAATAAAGCTGCTGTCTTCATTGCTAAAAACCCTGTATATCATGAGCGCACAAAACATATTGAAGTTGATTGTCACTTCATTCGAGAGACTATCTTATCTGGCAAGATCTGCACTCCTTTCACTCGCTCAGAAGATCAAGTTGCTGATATGTTTACAAAGCTGCTAGCCAAGAAACATTTCAACTCGCTTGTGGACAAGTTGGGCATGATTGATATCTATGCTCCAACTTGAGGGGGAGTGTTAATATATGTCTTTACTTACTGTCCTGTTATTTTATTTTTCTATTTAGACCTACATGTAATTGTTCTACTAATATATATATCAGGGTACACACATTGTGTAACCCTACGCTTCCTCAATTTGTTGTCTCAGTATTTATCAATTTTTTTTGTCGAAATTTGATAAATTTCCATTTCTACAATGTCAAAACGACGTCGAAAACGGATACATCATTCCTTACATGGAACAAAATTTCGTTAGAGATTGAAATCTTCATGGAACTCAAGGCTTCATGGAACTTCTTTTTTTTCAACCAATCATCGAAATGCACAAACACAGTGAATGGGATGTAATTTCACAAAGACATCACACGTATGCATGGGATTTCATAAATTAAGGGGAAATTTTGCAACAAAATGTTGGCTAAATGGACATCTATAAATCCCTTTGTTTTGATTATGACAAACATTTCATTCTTATTGATCTAACGAGCTACTTGAGTGTGCAGGAACAAGGCGGATGACAAAGTACTAGGGAAATCCATATGCTTCCATATTTATATTTTCATGCAATGTAATCGCCTTGTAAAAAGCTTGTACAAATATATAATGTACAAGTACTTAGAATGCATGTAAATCAAGCGTTAGATCTTCCCTAGCTAAACACCACATTTAGATAAGTCATCCCCTTCAAATAGGATCACATTTGCACACTCATACATATAATTAGTGCCTAAATTGAAACATTGAAACAGGATCAATCTCGGTCGACCAACTCCTCGACCGAGACACTCTCGGTCGACAATCTTCTCGACCGAGAAAGATCCAAAGTAGCCGTTAGACACAACTGACAAGGTAGTTGGCAGTTGGAGATAGACGTTGCAAATCACTTGATCCAGAGAGCCTGTCGGTCGACAAAACTTCGACCGAGTAGGTATCTCGGTCGACCATTCCTCGACCGAGATGAACTCTGACAGCAACTGCAGAGTAAATTAATTAGCCGTTGCTAAAGCAACAAACTTGTACCTAACGGCTAGTTAAGCACTTAGAAACCCCTAGAAGTTGTCTAGAACGTCCTTAAGCATCCATAGGCCATTCCTATAAATAGGACAAGCCATAGGACTCTCATATACACCTTTTACACACTTGAGTACTCTTTGAGCAAGCAATTACATTTGCAATCTGTTGTGAGCAATTTGAGAATTGTAACAATTGGCTACTTTCATCCTTAGCTCAAAATTCGTGTCCTATAGGCTAGCATCTCCTACCCACTGCAATCACAAGTCCACACACTTGGTTAGGAGATCTATACGCTTGATCTAGGCAAATCAAGCCTTGGGCTACAAAGGATAAGTTGTAATTTCCTTTTTCCTTTCTTGTTCTCTATTACTGTTTGTACTCTCCTTGCTACTCCTAGGTTGGAGGCTGCGGATTGGAGAGGGTGGAGATCTTCTTGGTGAAGAAGGCGACCTTGAGCTACTTCAGAAGGCTGGTGCAACGGGAGGTTACTTCTAGAGAGGAAGGCTACTTCAAGGGGGAGCTTGGAGTTACTTCAAGAAGGCTACCTCAAGTTGGTGCACCTACTTCAAGTGAAGGCTGTTCAAGGGGTGTAAAGGAAAGTATTGTATTTTGTATAAATCCTTGAGAAGGTAATAAAATAAATACTTTCGAAATCCCGGTTGGGTAAGCAACCGGGTAGTGGACTGACAACTTTAGTATTTGCTAAAGTTGGAACCACTCTAAACACTTGTCTCCTTCTTCTAATCTCAATTGTGGTTGTTTGAGTTAAATAATTGTTAAAATTATTTTAAAACTCTATTCACCCCCCCTCTAGTGTTTTTCACAAAAGCCCAGTTTGGGCCCTCATTTCACGAAACGGCACAAAATTATGACTTCCATTTCGAGAAATATTGTTTCGAGGGCTACTGCTTAGGGTTGTCAATGGGGAGAGTATTACCCGTGTTAGAATATAGCCTATTTAGTTAATAGGTTATTAGTCTATTGTCTACATGGGCCTGTTTCCCATGGCCCATTAGGCTAGTCCGCTTCCTTTGTGACTCATTATAATAGCCTCCTCTCCTATATATAGGACATGGGTGTACATATGAACACGACATTATAGTACTATCAGAGCAGTAGAGAGGGAGAGAGAACCCTAGCCGCCGCCTCCCTTCCCTCTCCTCTCGGCCACCCCTTCTAGCCCTAGCCGCCGACCGCTCTCTCTCTCCTAGAGAGAGCAACAGGGGGAGCGCCCCCGCCTGCGGGCGGCCACCGTCGCCTCTTCTATGGCATAGGCCGGCTGCCCGCTAGGCACTTCCGACCTCCATGGCTCTCTCCCACTTTCACATAGATCTGTACGCCAGAGCCAACCTTTCCGACATACAATCTATGTTTTCTGATCCAAAGCTATCCGCTAGCGCCATCCTTCCCGACAATTTATCCGTCTATCTGTGTCTTTGGACGATGCCATCATTTCCGTCCAGATCTATCTGTCAGTCGTCACCTTCCCCAAAGATCCGTTCGTCAAGCAGCTCCAGCCGCCACCATCGAAGTAGCCACGCCAAAGCATATCTGCCTTCCGCTCCAACAACCGCCTCTATCGTCTTCACCGCCTCGTTGCTCTGTCGTCGCCGCGTCGAGCCGCTACACCATCCATCATCTCCACATCCTGCCGGTCCATCACTCCATCGCTACACCGCTTCTCGGGACCCTGGACGGCGCTAAATCCTATCCATATCTGGCCGTGGTCAAGCAAGGAGTCACCTCTGTTCATGATCAATGGAGTTCAAAAGACGACACTAATTCCCGTCGACCCATGGTGCTAATTCCCGGGGTATTTGTCTCCTTGACAACACCAATTCCCGTCGAGATCGTGCATCATCCGCTGCCGACACGGCGTGTTGTCCAAACAACACGGCGTGTCGCGCTCCAGAAATCACCTTGACGGGGCAGCGTTTTGTCCACAATGCAAAAGACACGGTGTGTTTCTCAAAAGACACGGCATGTTTGATTCCAGGACCCATTTTGACGGCGTAGATCGCAACAAACACTACGTGTAATCCTTGGAACATGGCGTGTCAGCGGACAGAAGAGTTACGCCTCCGACTTCAGACACGGCGTGTCCACTTGGAACACGACGTGTCCCCAGAGATCCAGTTCACGCCTCCGACATCCGACACAGCGTGTTGCAAGGAGTCAGTCAGTTTTTAGTGAAGCGCGGCGTGTCGACAATCCTACACGACGTGTCATCAGGAGTCTGCCTCTCATCTCCGACAATCTACACAGCGTGTCCAATCATAGATACGGCATGTCTGAAGCAGTCAGGACACTTCCAATTCCAGTTTGACGTACTTCAAAGGTCCATCTCTCCTCCAATACTTATGATAATCAGATCCTATTCCTATTTTTTGACCCAACAAAAATTGTCGTGGGGGCTCCACCCTCGCACCCCCACATTTGTTGGCCTAAGGGCCGGACAAATGTCCTTTTCCGGTCAAGAAAAGATCCATTTATTTTCTCTATCCAAATCTTAATCGGGTGTGTTTTGCATATTGATTCCGGTTATCGGTTTTCATGCCGATAAACCATTCTGGCAGTGCCATTTCTTCCCCTACCAAGAAAAATTCCGGTAGTGTATCACCTCTTTCTACCGATGTTTCCATTTCGGTAGTCTACGTTTTGTTCTTCTCTCTACACTACACCTCTCATTTCACCTTTTCCTTTCCCACCTTCCCGCTCATCATGTGTGCGTCTTTCCACGTGCGGGGGGGGGGTCATATTTCCCTTTGTTCCACACCTACTCACTCTCGTCGTATTTGGTGTGCGGGGGGGGGGATAGAGGAGAAAGAGAGAGATAAAGAGGAGGGTATGAAGAGAACATGAGAGAGAGGATATGAGGAAAGAGACATGATATGAGATGAGATGATATATTCCAGGCTATCTACATGGAGCTTCATGTACTTCAGCACATCTGGTTTCCTGATGTCTTTGTGGTGCGTCATTCCCACTTAGCATCACATTACTTTTCAGACAACATTGAAGGATCTCATAGTTGCAGCATTGACACCAAGACTTTCGCGTTCGTACCGCATTATGTATGTCAGGATAAGAGCTTGGTGTGCATATTCCGTCCTCTAGTCCCTTTGGTGTTGATGCCGTTCCAGTTGATCATCCATGCTACGTTGATGGTGTTCCAGATGGTTGCTTCTTCATCTTCAAAGCTCGTCTTCTTCAAGCCTGTGCCAAAATTGTTTCTGCAAGGATTCATCTAGAGTGATCTTCACCGAGCTACTTCGTCACGTCTTCTCCGAGTTGCATCTGCTACTTCTGTGTGTTGAGACGCCACCTCAGCACCTCGCCCAACGTGTTCGTGCCACGTTATGCACGTCGGTGGTCATCTGCGCTAATTCTAGTTGGCTCCACTTCTCAGACAATTCAGACGTGTTCGTGCCACGTTATGCACGTCGGTGGTCATCTGCGCTTATTCCAGTTGGCTCCACTTCTCAGACAATTCAGAGACATCTCCACTACTACATCGACATTGTGCCTCCGCGTTCATGCCGCGTTATGTACGTTAGATGTGTTGAGTGCGCTTATTCCACTCCACATTCCTCTCCAGCGAAGATGGCGTAGTCGTGGTATTTATGATTGTCTGCTTCACATGTTCTTCACTCCAGATGCACTTCAAGAGAAAGACCTTTTTCAAAGCTCGAGCTTCTCCAACCTGCAGATAACATCTCAAAGAGGCGTCATCATATCTTTTTAGTTAGGAAGTATTGTTTGAGGGGGAGTAACAATCTTTTGTATGGGGAGTGACATATCTATGTTTCATTTGTTGTTTATTTCTTATCGTTCAATCGAGCCATGCAACTCCAAGATTGGACATGCGTTCACCCATGCTCCAGCTTAAGGGGGAGTGTTAGAATATAGCCTATTTAGTTAATAGGTTATTAGTCTATTGTCTACATGGGCCTGTTGCCCATGGCCCATTAGGGTTAGTCCGCTTCCTTTGTGCCTCATTATAATAGCCTCCTCTCCTATATATAGGACAGGGGTGTACATATGAACACGACATTATAGTACACACTTCTTCACAACCCGTTTACCCTTTATTCATACCCTGTAGGGTAAGGGTAAGGGTAAAGGTTTTTGTTACCCGTTCCTCATTTACCCTTTCCTCGTTTCCCCACCATATTAAAAGGGGAGGGTAAGGTATGGACATTATCCATACCCTTTTACCCTTTTACCCACTTTTGTTTAACAAAGATATAAAGTTATATCGAAACTTCTAGTTAAATTGCCATCCTATTTTTTCCAACAGGAAGCTTGCGGGTTGTGGCTTGCCTCCCACCCCCACTCATACTCAAATGCTTGTTAAATGTTAAACCAGTTGACAGGCTGGAGGAAGAGTGGGAAAGGATGACTGCACACTCCTTTAGCCTCTGCTCTACTTAATCATGTGGCTTTTCCTTTTTCCTATCTATGTTTTGAAATTGCCTAGGCGTCCCTTTTGTTGTCGCGTTCCTCATGAGAAGTGAGTGGTTGTTGCTGTGAAGAATAGTAGTGATGAGAAAATTCCCTGCGGAGATCCAAATGAATAGATAAACCCCTTTTACATAATTTTTTTTACTTGGCCCTCGTCGGAGGGTGAAATCAATAAGAGAATTTCCTCCATCTGCTAAATATAACCACATTGACTTGACTATAATAAGATGCTTTTTTAAATTCTTGGACTGATGTCTAAACATATTACGCAAGTATAACATTGGCCTGCTTATATTCACATTTGTGAAAATACAAGCCAAGAAAGATGTTACTTAATCTTTATCACTCTACACTCCACCTTAAAAATAAGTCAGCATTTTTATAAAATTCTTTTTATATCAAAATTACTAGTTTACCCTTTACTCTCTACGTTTACCTTGTGGGGAAGAGGGTAAGGGCAAGGGGACTGTTGAGAAGGGTAATTACCCTTACCCTTATCCGCTACCTCTGGAGGGTAAGGGTAAGGGTAAGGGTAGAGGCTTACCCTCCCCGTTGATAGGCCAACTGCTGCTAATACATCTTGGGTAGTTTGGTAATTTTCTTTGAATCTGTGGCTTCCATAAGCTAATTTTTCTTGATTTAAAGGTATGTTTCCTCTATCCCTAGCCCATCTATGCCTTGTATATCTACATTCTTCTATAGAAATCTAAACAAACACTAGGAAATAACAAAGTTCTAAGTGCTAATTTTTATAAATCACATGATCTATAAATAAACTTATAGATCTATGATATAATAGTATAAAGTATATATCTACAATAGTTTTAAAATAATTACACATTTCATATTTGTACGTAAAATGGCTTAAAAACTATTTTGGGAATGTATTTCTTAGATCTATGTATAAATATCCCATGTAGCCTAATTAAATGCTAAAACTAGACTTAAACAATCACTATGAACTATTTTCAATAAAAACTGCAAATAGAAGCTTAGTGTTTTGTTTCATATATAGTCAATAGATAATCTCAAACATAAAAATAATAAAGAAAGAAAAAAAAAAGAAAAAAGTGCAATGAAATATAATTAATATGCGATGATCATAACATGTGATATTACTAGTTTATTAGCTACTACTTTACTCTCATGAGTTTGTATTTTACTACTTACAACTTAAATACTCAATATTAGTCATAAGTTATTACGTATTACTTAGTAGTTACTAGTTAGTACTACTCAATATTTACTAATTGTTACTTAACTAAATTAGTAGTTACTAGTTAGTAACATAGGCTATATTAGTTGAGTTTGTAACTTGCAACTGTAAGTTTTAAGTTCTAAGCTGTAACTTATGGTTTGTAAGTTTCTAACAGTCTAACAGACTCGAAAGTTCTGAACATTTGTGCACTCACTCATGAAGACGTGGAGCGCATCCCGACCTCTGAACATATGAATTTATTAATAATCTAGTGTCTCTGTGTAAACATTGTGTTTGCAATAGTTCATAACTTGATTCCTTCATTTTACCATTGAAATTGTCATCAAAATACATGTCGAAATAGTTCAGCTTCCCTCACTTACACATGTCGAAGACCCCCCCCCCCCGCCACATATCTAATATGAAATATTATTGCATATATTTATGTGTATCTTGGCTTATAGCGTCATGTTAAAATTTTATGATTTCGTTCACTCATTTTGGCGTCAAAACCATCATGTTAAAATGTATGTAAATTTCTGTGTTCGAGCCATTGGAAATGGCGTGGAAACCAGATATTTAATTCTATGGAAGGCTTGATGCTATCTAAAGTTGAGATTTAACTACTTTATACACTTCCTCCAATTTTCTTTATCAGAAACATTTGCGGCAAACTCCTCTATAGTTTCATGAATTAAGTATATCTTCGGTGCTTGATGATTCACTATTGCATGTGTAACTACAAGCACAATTCACCATTTCTCTGGCTTTGTTACTAATTGGAAAAATCAAGGTTGCTTGATGAAAATGATCATGTAGAGCTCCAGGAAGAAGACAACCGGATCATTTTCTGAACATTTGATGATGTTGTAGACCACATCTATGCCCTGACATACATTGAACACTCAGTCACATGCCTACGAGCATGTGAGGTGGTTTGACTCCAAGCAATTACTAGTACACCTGCTGCTTACTGTTGAAGGGTAAAGGCGGCATGGAGAGGATTAGAATGATCTATGGAAGATTAAGGAAGATGTGACATTGCCAATAAGGAGAGAAGGCATGCCGAGGTTACACTACATAATCCTGGCATATGATGCTGGATACATGAAATTGCGTGAAGTCCTCTAATAGGCTGTTTCCCAATTTTTGGAACATAGTGGCCCACACGGAAGTCACGTGGCCCAGATCAGCCTACACGGACCCTCCCTTGATAACACACCTCCACATGGAGAGGAGGATGTAGTCAGCACCTTAGCCTTCCTAGTTGCATGTTTGTCTATGCAGACCCATGTGACCACCTACTCATCAAGGCACTGCAAGGAGGTGTGCTTTGTACTGTGTCTTTATCCTTTCTAATCGGCCTTTGTGTTCAAATTAAAAAATAGTCGGAAATGCTGGATACCTTATATACCCTTGTTATATGCTTAATACCCTAAAATTCTGAGCTAATGTTTGACTTGGTCTGCACTTTAGATCGTGGCTATGGTAAGAACTATGGTATCCTTATTGTGTATTTGATTGCATTGTTAATATTGATATATATGCTTTAAGACTTTCTTTGTCTTTTGCTTTCTCTTTTATCCCATATCTATTGTTTCTATTTATCACCTACTCTCTTATCCTATAAAAGAGAGTTCCTTGTAATTGTTCTAGAAACATCAAACAAACATTGCTTTATTTACATGGTATCAGAGTGGTTATGATCCACCCTCCCCACCCTTTTGCCTCCAACCCTAACCCTACACTTCCCTCCATAGCCGCTACCCTCCCCCTTCCTTTTCTTTCTCTTACCCCCCTCTCCTCTCCTAGCCGCGGCCGCCCCCTCCCCTCCCCTCCCTGCCGCCCCCACCCCTCCCTTCTCCCGCTGTCGCCATCCAACCCCTCTCCCCTCCATCTCTGCCACTGCTATCCTAGCCGCCACAATCCTCCCTCTCCCCTTCTTTCCATGGCACCGCTAGCCCTTCCTCCAACCTCCTTGTAGCCCTCCCAGGCGCCGCGGGCCCCTCCCCTCCATCCTTACTTTCCGCCGCCTGCCGGCCCCTCCTATCCACCGCCCCCATCCCCTTGCCGGTGCCACTTCCCCTCATGCACTCCATCTAACTCCCTCCATCTCTCTCCACCTTTGTTCATCTCTCCTAAAATCAAGGAAGCATGGCCGCATTTCTAGATACAGACACAAACATTGACACCTACACGGACACGAGACACGTCAATTTTCTAAAAATATAGGACACGGAAACAACTCTAGATGAGGGGGATTTTTTTAATATGTACAAATGTGTGTATAATGTATGTATTTATGTGTAAATGTATTTATTTCTATATGTATGCATCTAAATTTATTAAAAGATTATCTAGAATTATAAATATCGGTATGTATAATAGTATATGAATTTGAAGTATGCATGTGTTGTATGTCCAATAGAAACAATATGAAGTAGATACCTAACTGTTGCATTACTTTTAGTAAACATAGCAAAATATCAGAATAATTAAATGAAGGCATGATTGTATACGAATATGAATCTGTATGTGTTTGTGTAGTAGAAAAAAGATGGAAGTATCCACCTAACTGTTGCATTACTTTCAATAAATATAGCAGAATTTCAGATATAGTAAATGACTTTGCATTACTCAATCAATCAATTCATTAGATCAATACACGATTTATGATATCTAATTCATCATGGACTTTACACGTTGAATCTTATTAAGATATTTTATATGCAATTCAAGTTAAAATACAGCTTTCTGAAACATTCTCAATGATAAGTATGATTGAATACCAGCTGTTCATTCAGACTTTACTCAGAAATAGGCTTCTGCAGCAGCTGCAGCTACAAAGACATGTCCAGGAAGTGTCCGGGCTGTGTCCATGAAGTGTCCGGGCTGCAAAAATGGACCAAGATGGACAGGACACGTCCTAGCCGTGTCCAAAACGTTTTGGGCAGTGTCCGGGAAGTGTTCCTGTCAAAAACGTGTCCAAAACAGACACGGGGGCTGTATAGAAGTGTCTGAGTTTCCTAGCCTAAAACCCTTCCACAAATAGCTCGTTAACGTGTCAGGAGGTGCTCTTCGTTTTCTGCCTATGCCACATGGTAAATTAAAATCTCACCGTCGCATAGGTACTTCTTTCATATCTCTACTGCCCTAGTGTGGGTTCATATGATCCAGTGATCCAGATCATTTACTGCTGCTACTGCTTAGTGTGATGTGTCACACTACTTCTTCTGCTTCTGTGTGCTTCACCACACCTTAACCCATGGCGCCTGCTGATCCTCCCAGGTCGCTATGTTTTACAACTATACAACTGGATGGCACCAACTATCATCTATGGTCGACTTCTTTTGAACTTTATTTCAAAGCCCCTAAGACAATATTCTCCTATCACTTTTGAGGCACTTACACCTCCTCCTGAAATGGCTGATGAGAAAGCCAAACAAACCCACAGTGGACTGAATACAACTAGGATGTGATGACATAAATGGTTAACAACGCCGAACCAGATTAGTCAATCTCCTCTTCGCCTCTAGACGGCTAAGGCCATGTGGGACCAACTCTCACATGTGTACTCTCACCAGCAAAATCTTAATCATGTGTTCTAGATCTTGCCAAAAAAGAATACTCAACTGATGGCTTTGTGGAGGATTATTACAACCAGTGTTTGGCTCTCTGTGATGAATACGAGGTTTACCATCCTCTGTCTTCTGACATTAAAAGAGGTTCAACGCCAACGCAATGAACTTCGGTCAGTTTAGTTTTGGCTGGACTACCTAATACCTTTTCTGGAGTTGTTAATTAGATCTTATCTAGCGGTCCCTTGCCTATTCTATGAGATGTTCTCAAGATAGTCCATCGACTTTACGTCTGCTATCTCTGCTATTTGGGTTCATAAAAATGCTACTCAAACATTGCAACATCCTGCCACGTCAGGCTACGTAAGCTGAAATGGATGCTCTTCATGATTGACAGACTTGGGATCTTGTTGGTCGTTCTCCAAATTGCTCTACTGTAGGTTGTCGATGTATATTTACTGTGAAGTATCAGTCAAATGGTACGATTGAATGACTGAAAGCCCGCTTGGTTGCAAAGGGATATACTCAACTTATGGTGTTGATTATTTAAAACATTCTCTCATGTTGCTAATCTAAATTCTGGTAGGGTTCTTGTCTCTGTTGTTGTCAATCATGATTGGCCACGTTATCAACTTCATGTCAAAAACACTTTTTATATAGAAACCTGCATGAAGAAGTATATATAGAGCAATATCCTGGTTTTGTTGCTCAGGGGGACTGTTCCAAAGTCTGCAGACTTTGCAAAGCTATCTATGGTCTGAAGTAAAGCCCGATAGCATGGTTTGACAAATTAAGCTGGATTTTCCTTAGATTTAACTTTAGACGCTCTCATTCTGATCATTCTGTGTTAATAAGAAAGACCACTTTAGGGCTTCTTATTCTAACAGTGTATGTGGATGACATTATTTTATTTGGAAGCGACATAGAGGGTATTCAAGCAACTAAAAGATACCTTGAACATCATTTTGTTATAAAAGATCTAGGGAAACTCAATTTTTTCTTGGGAATTGAGGTTTCCTGATCCTCTCATGGCATTTGTTCCTCATAGCGCATGTCCTTGATCTCTTAAAAGAAACATGCATGCTTGCAACTAAGCCCACAAGTACCCCTCTGGATCCCAATATAAATTGAGATGATGAGTCATCTCCAACTTATCCCGATAAACCACCAATATAGAAGATTGGTTGGTAAGTTGATTTATCTCACTGTCACTAGGGCTAACATTAATTTTGCTGTAGTACTTGTTAGTATGTATTTGGATAAACCTCGACAATGTCACTGGGATGCTGTTTGTATATTCTTAAATATCCAAAGAATTCTCTAAGGAAATGATTACTATACCAACGACATGGACACTGTAAACTCAGTGGTTACCCTGATTCAAACTATGGTGGTAGTATAAGTAATAGAAAGTCCACCTCTTGCTACTGTACTTTCGTTGGAGGAAATGATAGACTATTGTTGCTCGGCCTATTGCTATAGCTGAGTATAGAGCCATGGCTCATACTACATGCAAACTAATGTGGGTCCAAGGACTCAAAGAATTTGATATATGTGATCCTGAACATATTCCTATGTTTTGCGACAACAAAGCCTCCGGTTTATTGCTAGCAATCTACCTTTCATGAGCGCACCAAATACATAGAGGTGGATTGTCACTTTGTCCATGAATCTATAATGCCAAGTCGCATTTCAACTCTCTAAAATACAAAGATGGTTTGCATTAGATTGGTGAAACAAGTACATAAGACTCTCTTATATAGGAGAGAGTAAGAAAGATCTAGAAACACGAATATTCTAGAATAAGGAAAAGGACTAATGGGCTAATAGACAAAGGCCCATAACACAATAACAAAATAAAAATAAAGCCAGCAGAATATATATACTAATACTCCCCCTCAAGTTGGAGCGTAGATGTCAATCATGCCCAGCTTGACTATCAACGTAGTGAATCTAGTCTTCGGAAGAATTTTGGTGAAAATATGTGTAACTTGATCCGCAGTTGGTGAATAAGGTGTAGAAATCTGACCAGACAAGACAGCCTCCGGAACAAAATGGAAATCAACTTCAATGTGTTTGGTGTGTTCGTGGAAGGTGGGGTTGCTGGCAATGACGATAGCAACCTTGTTGTCACAGTGCATAGGTATGGATGGAGCAACAGAAATACCAAAATCTCACAGAAGACTGCGTACCCAGAAAAGTTCATAGGTGGTGTGAGCCATGGCTTGATATTCTGCTTCAGCACTTGAGCGAGCAACTACAATTTGCTTCTTGCTTCGCCATGTTACCAAGTTACAACCTATAAAAGTACAGTATCCAGAGGTCGATCTCCGATCTATCTTGCTTCCAGCATAATCAGAATCAGAGTATCCAATAAGATTACAATGGCCATGTTTCGTATACAACAGACCTTTGGCTGGAGAACTTTTCAAATACTTCAGAATATGGCAGATAACCTCCCAATGGCATTGACGGGGCTTATCCAAATATCTACTTACGAGACCAACAACAAAAGTGATATCATCCCTAGTGACAGTAAGGTAGATGAGTTTTCCAACCATTCTGCGATACTGATGATGATCAGGATAGGAGGAGAAATGTCATCATCCCAGTTAGTGTTGGGATCTAAAGGTGTATTAGCAGGCTTAGCCCCAAGCATTCCTGTCTCTGATAGGAGATCCAAAACATATTTGCGCTGCGACAAACAAAGACCAGAGGAAGAATGAAAGACTTCAATTCCCAGAAAATACCTTAGTTTGCCTAAATCTTGGTAATAAGGTGCTTTTCCAAGTATGTCTTAGTAGCCTGAATGCCTGCATAGTCGCTTCCAGATAAGATAATGTCTTCAACATAGACAATGAGAACTACTAGACCAGAGGTAGTTTTTTTAACAAACACTGAATGATCGGACTGAGAGCGACGAAAGTCAAATATCTAAAGAATAGAGCTAAGCTTGTCAGACCAGGCTTGAGGGCTTTGCTTAAGGCCATAAATAGCTTTGCGAAGATGACAAACTTTTGAAAGCCCCCCCTGAATTTCAAAACCGAGAGGCTGTGCCATGTAAACCTCCTCATGCAGATCTCCATACAGAAATGTATTTTTGACATCTAGTTGAAATAAGGGCCAATCAGAATTTACAGCCACAGAGATAAGGGTACGAACATAATTTAGGCGAGCCACATGACAAAAAGTCTCGAAGTAGTCAACTCCATATGTCTGAGTGTAGCCCTTGGCTACCAGGTGAGCTTTTTGAGTCGTTCAATGGTACCATCTGGTTGATATTTGACTGTGAAAATCCACCTGCAACCAACTGGTGAAAGGTTAGGTGGTGCATCAACCAAATCCCAAGTATGTCTATTAGTGAGGGCTGGCATTTCAGTTTCCATGGCTTGACGCCATGCTGGGTGTTGTAAAGCTTGAGCAACATTCTTAGGAATAGTAACAACACATAAAGCAGAAGTGAAATTTGCAAAAGTATTTCCCAGATTAGCAGTAGTGCAAAAATTCCCAATGGGATGTTGCGTGCAAGAGCGAGTGCCTTTGCGTAAACTGATAGGAATGTCTAAGTCAGAAAATACCTGAGATGTTGGCTGATCTGCTGACGAGGTTGGAAGACTTGGTTGGGCCATAGAGGGATTTGGTACCTTTGGTCTTCTCTGGTAGACTTTTAAAGGAGGAGCCGACACAACAGTGGTATCTGATAGGGCATTATCAACAAGCATAGGTAAAGGTGTTTCTGTCAGTAAATCAGATGTCAGGGCAGATCCAGCAGAGGAGTAGAACGACATATGTTCAAAAAAGACAACATCAACCGACACCATCCATTTCTTAGTAACCGGGTCAAAGCAGCGCTATCCTTTTTGTGTTTGAGAGTACCCCAGGAAAATACACTTGGTAGCACGAGGACCCATTTAGTAAAATAAACTTGGTAGCACGAGGATCCATTTAGTAAAGACCGGGATGCAAATTTTTCACAAAACACGTACTCCAAAAAATACGAGGTACGGTGAACAGAGGAGCATTCAGGTATAAAATCTAAAAAGGCACTTGATTGCCAAGAACAACAGATGGCATGCGGTTAATAAGATAACAAGCAGTTGAAACCGTTTCTTGCCAGAAACCATGAGGAACATGATAGTGAAAGAGAAGTGTACGCGCAACCTCAAGGAGGTGTCAATTCTTGCGTTCAACAATGCCATTCTGTTGGGGTGTATAAGAACAAGAGGTTTGGTGAATAATACCCATTTTGTTGCAAAACATATTTCCTAACCTTTGCATAAATTCAAGGGCATTATCAGTTCGAAAAATTTTAATGGGTTTACCAAACTGGGTACGTATCTCAGCAAAGAAAGTGGTAATAGTGTCAAGAATATGAAATCTGTCTCTTAATAAAAACAACCAAGTGGTTCTAGAAAAGTCGTCAATAAAACTCAAAAGTATCGATATCCAGAAATACTAGCAACAAAGCATGGTCCCCAAATATCAACATGCACAATATCAAATGATGCTTTTGAGCTAATACAAGTTTTCTTAGTAAAAGTAGACCGAGTTTGTTTCCCTAACTGACATGTTTCACAATGAAAAACTGACTCAGAAATGTCAGGTGATAAATGCTTCAATTTTGCCTGTGAAGGGTGCCCCAAGCGGTAATGCCACTAAATGCCGGTCACAGATGTAGTCAAGTAAGCCGTCGTCTTCGGTGCATCCAAATAGTAGAGCCCATCTGGTCCCTCGTGGCTCGAACCAATCTTCATCCTCGTGCGTAGATCCTGAAAAATAACACCATCCGGGTCAAAGGCAATTGAGCATTGTAAGCTCTTAACAATTCTACTCACATATAACAGGTTGATAGGAAATTTCGGAACAAAGAGTGCCGAGTTCAACATAAGACGGCCAACAATATCTATATTCCCTATTCCGAAAACAGATGTTTGAGAACCATCAGCTAGGGTGACAGGCGGAATGGCAACAATTTTATGCAAGGTAGAAAATAAAGATCGATTGCAGTAATATGAGAGATGTCACCTGAGTCAATAACCCATTTATGTTTACCAGACTGTGTAAGAGGAGCAGATTGTGTCAGAAGAGCATTACCGCCAGTAGTGGAGGTCTCAGCAGAAGAGGTCAGGCGAGCTTGGAGTAATTTCTCAATTTCAAATCTGATCCAATCAACATATGGCGGGGTAGACAGAGAGCCAGAGGTATCAGGCTGGTCGGAAGAAACCTGATTTGCCCAAGTAGGGTTGCTGTGCTTGATCCAGCAACGGTCTTCAGTATCATTGGTGCGCTTGCAAAAATTGCAGAAATGTGGTTCAATAGAGGAGTCAACACCCGAGGAGTAAGAACCACGACCAACACCTGAAGTAGAGCGGCCTCGACCACGACCACGACCGCGGGTATGTCCACGGAAAGAATCTCCAGATCGAACAACTAGAGCAACATTGTCAGAAAGTTCAGGAGTCGCCTGAGATATAGAAGGCAAACGCTGCACGCGTTTCAGAACATCGCGTAAGGTGGGCAACAAATCACTGGAGAGAATCTGATCTACAACACCCGCAAAGGAGGATGGTAGGCCAGCAAGGAATTGAACGAGTTGTAGTTCATTCCGTTGTCTTTGTGCTTCCTTAATAGCTGAGGATAGGGGATGATACACCTCAAACTCATTCCAAAGGGCACAACATTGATTGTAGTAATTTTCAACAGCATCTGAGGTAGAATACTCCTTGGCCAGGTGTTTGAAAATATCAAACACCTTCTTGGGATTTTGTTGATGAAAATAGACGTGGGAGAGTTGATCCCACATATCCTTAGCCGTGCGTAGGCGCAAAAGGGATTGACTGATTTTGGTTTCAACACTGTTGATCATCCAGGTCATAACCCAAGAGTCGTCCTTGGACCACATGTCATACGCCTGTTTAGTTTTGTCGTCAGGAGTAGCAGTCGGTTCTGCCGGCCCGAATGTAGTCAGATGGGAATAACGCCCCTGAGCTTTGACATATAATTCAAAGGGGGCTGCCCAGGTGTGATAGTTGGAGCCGTTCAACTTGGTAGTCGTCACACAGAGATTGCGAAGCGGATCGGAGAACGCCATGGGAGTTCATAGAATACAGGACGACACAACAGACAGTAGTGGCAGGCCGAAGCAGGAATCACGTAGCAGTCCGCAGACAAAGTAGTAGGCACGTAGCAACAACAGACATGAAGCAGTCAGCAGACAGAGCAGCAGGCACGCAGCAGTAGTAGGCACATAATAGATGAAAGCAGTAGGAACCCAATCACAGGGGCATGTCTAAAGATACCCGTACACGGGCATAAGATAGTAGAAGGAGATCTGATGCATCAGATCTCAAAAACCCGCGTCAACGCAACAGTAGATATAGGAAATCTACACCAACATGAAGGAAAACCTTATTCCATCATGAGGCGTAGGCAGAGACAGAGCAAGATCCAGTTACGCCTTCAACGTGCGATAATTAGAAAGTTACCGGAGACGTCCGAAGATCGGCGAGAAAAGAAACAAGTGGTGGCGGAGGCTAGCCGGAGGGATAGATGGTGGGGAAAAGAGGGAAGGAAGAAGAGGGGGTGGAAGAGGGCTCAGTAGAGAAGGTGGTGGCTAGCCGGAGGAGTGGGACGTGAGCATGGGCTATTGGATGGAGGTGGGGAGGGCGGCGGGTAGGGAGGGGCTGATGGTGGGTGGCAGTGGGTGTGTGGGTGGAGGAAGAAGGGGCGGCGGTGGTTGTATGGGTGGAGGAAGAAGGGGCGACGGGTAGTGGAGAGGTGGCGGAAAGGAGGAGGGCAGGGGCTGGGCGGCGGCAACTGGTGGGGGGGGGCAGCGGCGGCTGGTGAGGGGTTGAGGAGAGAGAGGGGAAGAGGAGTGGCGGCTAGGGTTTATGTGGGCATAGGTTAGGGTTGGAGTTTAAGGAGGATCAACCCGCTCTGATACCATCTAAAATACAAAGATGGTTTGCATTAGATTGGTGAAACAAGTACAAAAGACTCTCTTATATAGGTGAGAGTAAGAAAGATCTAGAAACATGAATATTCTAAAATAAGGAAAATGCTAATGGGCTAATAGACAAAGACCCATAACACAATAACAAAATAAAAATAAAGCCAAGAAAATATATATACTAATAAACTCCTTATATCCGGACAAAAGATCAAATTGCTGATATCTTTACAAAGCTACTTCTAAAATTTTGATTTGCTACTCTGGTGGAAAAGCTGGGCATGCACGACATCTATGCTCCAGCTTGAGGGTGAGTATTGATATATATGCTTTAAACTTATCTTTGTCTTTTGCTTTTTCTTTTATTCCATATCTATTGTGTCTGTTTTTCACATACTCTCTTATCCTATAAAAGAGAGTGCCTTGTGATTGTTCTAGAAACATCAAATAAACATTGCTTTATTTACAGTTAAATATCATAGTACGTATATTACAATCCATATTTGCATATCATAGGCATCCCAAATACCCATTTTGTTTATGACATGCATCAAAGGAGGGAAATAGCTTGAAAATGTTACAACTTAAGGTTCCAGGTGCCTAGCAAGAGCGCCTAGTCACCGTAAACAAGTATGTCTGGACATAGATTTGAAAGGAGGCATTCAAGTAGCTTCTGTATCCCTATTGTCATTCAGGCTTCCTCTTCCACTCATGCGGTGGTGTGTAAAGGCACCCCACAATGCACGTAGAGACCATGTAGTTGAGATCCAATTAAATGCTGGAATCCTTTACAAGTGCACCGTATGACAGCTGTATGGTTACTTGTGGCCCAGAAAAAGATCCGGAAGTATTAAGTAGGCCGTATATCTTCACTAACATCCTCTTTAGAAGGTAAATTTTGAATGAAATGTATATTGTTTATGGAGTTTAATCTGATTCACTAATCATAACTTATTCAGAAGCTAATAAGTTCAATAGATTTTACATTCAATTACATTGTCATCAGTTTACTTCTCCAGCAAGGTGTATCATTTTTAATGCAACCAGTATCTTACAAGTTAGTAATCCGTTTTTATCAGATGTATATAATCTTTTGAATCTCTTTGTACTTCTCAAACTTCTAGTAATATTTAATCCAATTATATCAAATTATGTTATCTGTTTGTTGATTTTACTGAAACCTACTCTACAATTTCTGTTTTGAGCATTGTATAAAAATGACTATAAATGTCATAATTCAGCAAAACAGGCCCTTGAATTCCCAAAATGCCGCTGATGCACTGCAAAAGTACAATATTAAGAAGACTGCAGTGCAGAAAGCTTTAGATGGTCTGGCAGACAATGGGCTAATTTCCTTCAAAGAATATGGTAAGCAGAAGATATATATTGCTAGGCAGGATCAATTCAGCATTCCAAATGCAGAAGAGCTCGATCAGATGAAACAACAAAATGCAAAACTTCAACAGGAAATTGAAGAACAAAAGAAGGCCGTTTCAGAGATTGAGGCTGGTATCACATCCTTCCTTATTTATATGTACTTGGCTTATGTGGAATAATGTAGCTCCTATTTATAATAAGAGGACATCAGCTTCTGATGGTTCAGTCGATACCAAGTTTCAATAATTGTATTCCTAATCACTTGTAGAGATTCGATCACTCCAATCAAACTTAACTTTAGAAGAGATTCTAGCAAAGGAGACCAAGCTGAAGGATGAGGTAAGTTGCAAATGCCTAATGAGACTGGTCATACTCTGTAGAGTGACAAACTTTCAGTAACAACCTATCATTTTTCAGGTTGCAACCATGGAGAAAAAGCTGAACCAATTACGGGAGGGATCTGTGTTGGTAAGGCCAGAACACAAAAAGGAAGTAGAGATGATGTTTTCTGAGAAAATCAACCACTGGAGAAAGCGGAAGAGGATTTTCAAGGACATATGGGACACCATAACAGAGAACTCCCCTAAGGACTCCAAAGAATTTAAGGTAAAGTTCCCTAACTAGTGGATACATAAATGCACTTTCACGTTTTAACCTTAGAGCAGCTCACAATAATTGTTCTGTTCTAATATGTTAATCATTAAACAGTTTCCAGGCTAAGCTTCCGCTTTAGTGAGAGTGAAAACAATTTTATAATAAATAAGGGTACATTGAAATCCTTGTACCTAAAATATCCCCAGAATATCACACCAATTATAAATGTCAATATTTACACCACATCCTTACGGCAGAATAAGCACAAATTCTAGGAACTCTGGTGCCTCCTTTCATTCTTCTTGTCTCTCTTCCTCCTAACTTTTCATCCGTCTTCTCTTCTCTGTCCTCTCTCTCTTCTCTCTTGTTTGTCTTATCTTACTGCTCCCAGTAGCAGTTGAAGCATACTAGCAGATATCACAATTACTTTAGGAAAGAGGGATGCCTACGGTGAAGATTTGTTAGGATTTTGTCTCTTATCCTAATTGGATAAGAAATAAATTCTAACAATATTAGGAAAGCGTAAATTAATGTTTGACTTGGAGTTCTAGACATTATTTCCCTATTCTTTTGTATTGTCATTCCTAATCCTTATAGAATATCCATATCCTCTTGTACTGTCTAATTGGGAGTCCCCATCTATAAATAAGGGTAGACACCGTTGGAATACGGTGCGCCAATGTGTGAGGTTTCAACGTGTGGTAACTTCGGGTGTGCCAAAGTAGGACGACATCGTGTGCCAAAGTAGGACGACATCGTGTGCCAAAGTAGGACGACATCGTGTGCCAAAATGAAAAATCACAAAAGATAGCCAAAGAGGGGAGAGAACGAGAGTGGATTACGAGATTCTGTTGTGGGTACGAGATTGTGAGGGAGCGACAATCCTTGCAATCTTCTTGAGGTTGCTTAATATAATTCTGTGGTCTTTTTTGCCAATCATGTTCTCTGTTTGGTTATTTATTTGGTGGTTATTGGCTTTGTCGACGTGGGCAGTCGTGACTTTTATTGTGCATGCTTGAGTTGTATCTCGTGGTGGGGTTTTTCTTGGGCTTGATGCTTCCACAAATCTCTTCAAGTGGTATCAGAGCATGATTCATGCGAGAAGATCAGAAAGCATCAGGGACACATAAAAACATGTCGACGTCGACAACTACCGTTGGGAGCCATTCGGTAGGAAATCTTGATGGCAACATCGTTATGCAACCAGGCGGGAGCGAATCCACGTGTTGTGAAATATCAACGCGAGGTGTTGTCGTGCAATTCACTTGCAAGGGACGAGCGACAATGGAGACTGGTTGGATTTTTTCTAACCAAAAGAGGAGCGGCTGACGAGAGATCTACGAATACGTGAGACATAGATGAAGCAGTAGCATGGGTGGAGGACGTCATGAACCCGAAGATTGCTACATGTATTCAACTCTCATGGGCAGTCCGGTACGAGATTGCAAACTCGACTGCAAATTTCAACAGGCGCAGATGGGAAGCTGTCAACTCTTAGAAAGAGGAAGTCGTGGTTGGACTGACCACGCGGTCTCTTCAAGTTGGTGTGGATAAAAGAAGGCACAACCCTATGGCATGGGGGCCAAATGTGCGAAGTATGCGGTTTTTCCAACCGCAGGTGGAGGTGGTGCAGTTTTTCAAACTGTACATCTTGAGCTGCTCTCACATGAAGGGTTCAGACAGTCATGTTTGAACACACACTCCATGCAGGCGTGCATGGTAAAAAGCTTCTGGAAACAGGAGCAGTTTCCGAGGGCCGAAGCATAGAAGAACGGGAACAAACTTCTTGGAGGAGCAACTTTAGTAGATGGATACAAGGTGGAGATTGTTAGGATTTTGTCTCTTATCCTAATTGGATAAGAAATAATATCTAACAATATTAGGAAAGCACAAATTAATGTTAGACTTGGAGTCCAAGACATTATTTCCTTATCCTTTTGTATTGTCGTTCCTATTCCTTATAAAATATCTGTATCCTCTTGTACTGTCTAATTGGGAGTCCCCATCTATAAATAGGGGTAGACACCATTGGAATACGGTACGCCGATGTGTGTTGTTCCAACGTGGTAACTTCGGGTGTGCCAACGTAGGACAACATCGTGTGTTAAAACAGAAAACCACAAAAGATAGCCAAAGAGGGGAGAGAACGAGAGTGAGTTATGAGATTCTATTGTGGGCATGAGATTGTGAGGGAGCGACAATCCTTCTAATCTTCTTGGGGTTGCTTAATAGAATTCTGCGGTCTTCTTCGCCAATCATGTTCTCTGCTTGGTTATTTATTTGGTGGTTATTGACTTAGTCGATGTGGGCAGTCGTGACTTTTATTGTGCATGCTTGGATTGTATCTCGTGTGGGATTTTTCTTGGGCTTGAAGCTTCCGCAAATCTCTTCAAGATTGACGTTGCCCCAGGTAATGGCTAGATTGGCTATGACACCGATGAATGGGAGCAGCAGAAAGAAGGCTATGGCATTGAGCTAAGTGATAGCGCTGTGGAGGGGAAGTTGTAATTGGTTGTGTCTTGTGCACACTTGCATTTTGACGTTTTTAGGAGTGGGGCTGCATTGGAACGGAAATGGGTGTGCTGTGCCGGCAGTTTGGTACAAATATAGCAGGGAAGAAGGATATGAATAGAGGAGAAATTGCTGCAGAAAGCTTAACGGGCTTGTAGAAATGAGGTATTATAGGAACGTCATACCACTAAGCAATGCTTTAATTCTTTATTGATATTTATATATAATATACTGGAGTACATGTTGAAGATTGTAGAAGTTAAACACAAATATGAGTGCGTTTGGGATAAATAGTTACATGTTTAATAAACATGAATGATTGTCTTGTAACTAGAATGAAATATGAATGATTGTAATACCATTATGTGAAAGTAATGTTTAGAATTTAGATGCACTTGTTGAAAATTTATGCTTTGATGAAATTTGATACACTGTAGGAGCCACATCATTATTGACATCAATTAATACATAATGAGTAATTGTTACAATTCTCTCAGCGAGTTGTTGGCCTGTATAAATTGATTTAACATGGACCCAAGGCACTATGAAATCAACATGTCCTATCGGTGGAACCCCTTGGGTGCCGTGGGGTTTTGGCGTATAAACATCATGGTACAAATGGGTGGAAAATGTACTGGGGAAAACTGTTCTGGGATGGATTTAAGGTATAAACAATGACTTGCAGATTTTAGGATGAATTTCATGTTATGAGCATGTGTCATGTCCAAGTATGTAATTTGCAATGATGATTTACTATTTTTTTTTTTGCAGGAGGAACTGGGCCTTGAATTTGACGATGATGTTGGGGTAGATTTGCAGTCTGTGAGTGAATTAAGCAGGTCAACGAAGAGGCCCCGTGCATTCTAAACCTTTATACTCAATAGTCTGGTATACACGTTACTTGCACAGGGTGCTAACAACTAATATGGTTATATGGTTACCAGAACTAGTAGGAAAACAGTGTATTTAGAGGGCGTTAGATCTATTCGGAGAAAAAATAGATGAACTTGTAAAACCCTATGTGAAGGCGTCACCCAATTGTATTAATTTTGGAAATTTTGGGCAACTCATTTAGTCCTATAGCAATGCTTCTGTTATGTGTGTTTATACTTTTGCCTCTGCAGCAGTAGGGACGATGATTGAAATTGGGTTGTCCAATAACTTAGTCTTAATCTTTTTTTTTTTTTGCAGTTGATTAGCCTGATTGTAACAAAATTGTATTATAGAATGAATAATAATAAATAGGTAAAAGTACACATCTATATAGGCACCCACTTTATGTAAGCATCTTGATTTCCAGTGTACGAAGTGGAAGCTGTAGAACCTCCTCACCCCACCCGTCTTTTTACAGCCTACTAGTTCTTCACAATCAATACCTAATAGTGTAGATCTCGCCGGCGTGGGATGGGTAGGAGTTCAGGAGAGAACAATCTGTTTTCTCTAGTCCCTGTTTGAGTACAGATTCGGATATAGAAACCCAGGTTGGGCTACCCCTGGGACATGTGTAGTTTGCTCTTGATTTTGTTTGGAAACACACCTCCGGCAAAGTTTCAAGCTAGCTAACTTTTATAGAAAAATTGGTGAAATCTGATTTCAACTTAAAAGAGGCAACTTTCAAACAGCAAGATGATCTATTGATAAAATTTTGTTTTGTGATCTACTTTAGATAGATTTTGACATGATATTGCAATTTTGGAGAGTGGGACCATATACATGTCACATTGTTCACCAATATGTGAGTTAAATGTGAATAATAATTCCTTGGATGTAAATCAGTATGTATTAATGTTCACTGTGGGATAAAATGTTTACTTGCATGAGTTGTCTACTTGCATGATACTTATTGTATTTTATTTTGGTTGTCTACTTGCATGAGTTGTGGTATATATTGTACTTGAATCTAGTCCACTATTCACCTGAATACTACTTTGCTATATACTTGAACACAGATCCAATGTTTACATGAACCTTGCTATTACATCTTAAATATTGTTTCATTGTTTCTATGGATGATGGGGTATATACCACAATGATGGTATTTACTATATTTAAACCTCTGAACGCCATGTACTTGAAAGATGTCATTGATGGTATTTGAATCCTAGTACCTTATATGCATATTTTTATTCTATGGGATGCTCAAATGTTGTGTGCTTGAATGATGCTATTTATTGTATCAAAATCCTAGAATGTTTCACAATTTAACGATAGTGTTTATTGCATAAAAACTTGTACCGTTGTGTCCTTAAATGACAATGTATAAATTACCTAAATCCCGGAATTTCATGTACTTAATATAAGTTTTGAATATTGATGCGAGTCCAAGATGTAAGCAACCCTTTAAGTCATATATTAACCTAAGACTACCAATACATTACATGAATATACACACTTCATATTGCCTTAGTATCTATGCCCGTCAAAAGCATAAACTAATACAATTTATAATCACAACTGTTATTTCATGCCCAACAATTTTCGTGTTGGTTATGAATTGGAGTAAGATATGAAAAGAACTAACTGCAAAAGTATCATTTCTAGTACTTTATTATTGTTATAATGTATAACCCACATCTATGTTGACCAGACAACTTGGGCACTACTAATAGTTCATCACCCATTAATGTCCCTAGCTATTAATAACTACTGGTTGAAGCCATCAATTACACCTTCACTCGTTGCTATATATTCCCTTCAAATGTGTCGCACCATGTGATGTTTTTGAAGTAGGTGAACCTCTTCTTTGGAAGTAAAGGTAAAATATAGAAAAATTGAAAATTCCTTGACACTGGGACATTGAAATGCACAACCCAAAATCAATATAAGTGAACACACCACAAAATTATAAAACTATTGTATCATACCAATTCAAAACCATTGTAATAGAACTTGGATGGTCTCTTAGAATTCAAAGATAAAAATGAATTCCCTCATTCTTCAGTCCTAGTCAACATCAATTGACCCATGACAAGAATTTTTCCTTGTATATTTTTCTGCATGGAACAACCAAATTAATGTTAGTGAATATCAGTTCATGTGTGCCATGACATGTTGGAACGATTAACCATGCATGCAAAACCCAAGTCTATGTGTGGAGTAATATAGGACAAAAGAGTCCCGAGTCATTGAATGCGTGATATTTGAAGCTAAAGACTACTACTAACTAGAAACCAATAATCTAGACCGGTGAAAGACTAAGTTGTTTAATTAAATTAAGAATTGAAACTAACAAAGTAATAAATTACATTGGTGTGAACAATTTGATTGGATACTCTAGGATTACAGTTCACCATAATATTAATACATACATGATCTATCTTTATCTGAAGGTAAATTATCTTTGCCTTAGAATTAGTCATCCATAGACATAGTGTAATACACTATTCAATCTAATTAAAAACCAAATTTCACGATGCTCATATAGAGCATAAAAATATTACATTTTACTACAAATATTAAACCTGATAACTGTTATCTCGCTTTCACACTGTGTTATTAGTTACAGTGTTGACAATTTTCTCTATTATTAACCTTGCTTTCACAATGATTACAAAATCGATAGCATAATTCAGGTTGATCGGGTATTAACATGGTAATTTGACATGGTTGCTATTTATCATAAATTCAAGTAAATAAATTCATTCATAAATACAGATAGTCATGTACAAATTAATAATGGGCTACTCCTGGTCCTAGAGAATAGAGTATTAGCCCTTCATTGTTGACATGGAATCATAGAAGAAATTCCCAAAAGAAGAAAACATGAAAGTAGTCTGATAAACTGCACGAGTCATTGTTAATGAAGATCCCCTTCAAACTTGATCACAAACAAGCAACATTTTGGTTGTCGAATCACCCTTTGAAGTTTCTTTGATCATTATTTCCCTCCATCTCCTTTTCTTCACTCCTTTTTGTTCATAATCGTTAAGGTTGTGGTTTTTGTTGCCCCAACCCATTAGATCATAAGTGGGAAATTGTCCCAGTAAAAGATTTAGACCATTAAATTTGGGATAAATGATACAATCTATTAGATCTCCAAACCCAATAGCGCTGACTTTGGGTTGGTAGCACCAAACTCTCTAATTATTTGTATAATTGGAACCGAGTTGAGTGCCAGTAGTATCAACATAATTTTCTAATGCTCATGTGACCAAGTTTTACTACCACTAAGAAGGATCTCAGTAGCATCGATCTGCATTGACAATGTTATTATAATTTTTGGACATCAATGTGTATACCACTGAGAACAATATAGATAGCACCGAGTTGTCCTCTTGAAAGCATCAAAGCTTCTTCCATAGAATCGAGAGTTCCCTATAGCTTTGCTATCTTTTTATTGTACAAAACTTGTCAGTAGCTCTGAGTAGGGATTTGGTAGCACTAATTCTAAATGCACACTGAACCTAATTCAAATAACAAAGTGAAGAGACAATAATAATTATAATAATTCCTACAAAAATGGGAAAACAACTAAAATTTACATAGAAAGGTTTCTTAGACTAGATCATCAAAATATAAGTAAAACATATATAAATGATCCCGACAACACACTGAATCACCCAAATTATCCAATAAAATCACAAAAATATTTGCATGCATCAAAATCTCCAAAGCTTGAATAGTGCCCATCCTTGAGCAAAACTACTTTCTGATTTGGTTGTAAAAATCAACATGAAGACATGAATAATAATTCGACTTCCCAACCACCCTCCACAATTTGCTTTGAACTGGTACTTCCTGTGACATAGCAAATAGATACTCTAAAATGACCAATTACACAAGTAACATGATATCAACAGAATATCAATGAAATAATAACTAGTTTGAAGCTGAAAAACATTATGTAAAGTTGGATGCTTGCTGAGTGCATCACATGATCTTTTGATCTACATTACTATGAGAAAAGATTCAATCTAGATGTAGTTTCCCATGAACAACATAAGGGGCATAGACTATCATATAGAGTAGTGGGTGAATGGGATGTATAGTTTAAAATTAGATCACAAATAATCCAGACCATTTATGCATTGCAAAAATTATGATGTGCCTAAATGATGGATAAAGTTTTTGCTTTATAATGCCTATTTTTCTTCTATCGGTAATAAGATGTATGAAAAAGATACCTCACACTAATGATGAATATAAAATAAAAGGTACGCTCATAAGAAAATCTCCACCATCTTATTCCTTGTTTATTAGAAAGAACATGAAACTGAAATTCATAAGTCCTTTTTCCTCTTTATAATTCTTTTTCTTTCTTTGCACTTTATTCTAGCAAGATAAATAGTGAATGCTTAGTCTATTCTCTTGAGATGGAGTAGGGAGATAAAAATCTTTTTTCTTCTCTCTTTAAGAGTGCAAAATAAAATAACACCTTATGTAAAATGCAAAGTAGTATGTAGTCTGAATGCAATTTTTCTATGCAAACAAAATGCTCAAATGAGTATGTTATGCAAATTTTCTTTTCCTAATGGTCAATGAATAACTAAATACATGCTCCCTGTCGGGACCCCTCTTTTGATTAGCATAAATGTCAAACATTAGAGAGAATCCCTAAACCTAGGCCTAAACCCAAATTATGAAACAAAACAACTAATTCTCGATAAAGGCTACATCTTCTTACATCGTAATGTCTAATCATCCTTCCGAATTCATTGTCATGTAGCTTGTATAAAATAATACACATTTATGTGAGGGTTTATTCATCATTTCATATGTCATACTAAAATAGATGCATTCATCTTAGATCATGCTAGTAAGACTCACCATCTTCTATTGAAGTATTCATACCTACAATTCAACTTTTCATCACATTTACACCATTGTATACAAGTTCTATCTTTATCACTCATACTCATGTTACAGAACTTTTAGGATTTTCAAGAAGTCATCCTTAGTTCAACACATCATAAGAATCATATCATTCAGTAATGTCATCATGGTGCATAGGGGTTCTTTAAGGTTATTCACACAAATGGAAATCTTGGTTTCCATTTTCAATTATTTCATATATCAATCATAAGTATACATTGATTCATTAGCTCATTTGATTCAATACCTCAATGCAAACCCTAAATAGGGAAAATTACTGATCCTTATGCATGTATCATATTCAATTTTAGTAAGATTCAACAATACATTTGTGTAATTCATTCTAATACAAATCAATATGATTCTATACATGTTAACTCATTTTGAAGCATACTATCCAATAGTTGGTTCTAGGAATATTTGTATGAAACAACATAATTCTATGTCCACATGATTATTCATAGAACTTAAATCAATAGGTCAGGAACTAGACAAATATTAATGAATAAAAAAAGATCTAAATTAGTAGCATTGATTTCCCCCAAAATCATCCCAATAGGTTTTACAATTACATACAAGTACTAGCAATGATCTTGATTATTTTAGTCAGATATAATTAGGCTATCAACATGATTACACATATTAATAGGGAGAGAAATACTCACATAAGGTGACATGCACCTTAAAAATGTAGTTCAAACTCTAAATTTATAGAAATCACCAAGGTTCTAGCTATTGAATCCATTTCTTCCTCCTCTCAACTCAGAAACCCTAGAAATGAGGAATAAGAGAGAAAGAGTGAGAAAAGAGGGAGATTTGATATCATTTCGAATCAAAGGGACAAAATCTTGATATGTGAGAAAAGATTCACCATGAAGGACTATGCAAAAAATCTAAACTTACTTGATTTCATCATGTCTCAAATGGTGAAACCCTAGGTCAACATCACCACTTTCTTCTCTCTAAACCCTAGCTCTCCTCTCTATCTCTCTCTCTCTCTAGAATTTTGCTTCTCTAATAGGATTTACAAAATATGAGAGATCTTTGGGTGCTAGGTTACTCATATTGTTCATTTAAGGTGCTTGGGTCAATTGCAAATTGACCCAACTTTACACCTTTTATTTCAGTTAAATTTTCTGTCATTAAAATATTACTGCAAATTGTTTACTTAATAGGTTAAAGATTGTCCAAAAATTGTGAAACTTTATCATGTAGTGTGAGATGGAATTTTAGAACCCCATAAAAATTTCACATCGATTGTATGTACCAATAAAAATATAAAATTCAATACCAGACTTCAATATTTCAGCCTAAATGCATGGTCGGTTGAGTTTGTCCTGGGGAAACTCGGCTGACAAACACATCATAAAGTTATTAAAAAATTCTGATATTTTTCAAGAACACTAATAATTGAGTTTCCCAAACTATATCCAAATTTCAAATAAATTAGAGTTGTATATATAATAATAAAAATCATTTAGTGCACCACTATACTTATCAAATTATGTATTCATATGCTACCAAAACCATAATTTTGACCGATTAGGGTTTTAAATTCTTGAACCCTTATTATTTGAAATAAAATATATTTGGAATTTCTAATTATGTTTAAATAATCATAATTAGACTAACATCATTAATCAATCTTAAATAATAATCAATCTAATTAAGCATACAATCATCCAAGTAAACCTTAATTAGATGGTCAATATGAAAACATGTCATTACAAATTCTCCCCTCCTTTTAGGATTTTGTCCTGAAATTCATGAAAAGATCTGGAAGAATATCATAGCATCAAATTGTTCATATCTCTTGACATCAAGTTAGAATGATTTTCATTTTATCTTTCTTTCATATGACATCAATTTTTTGGCATTAGATGGATATTTCATCCCTTATAATCACCATATCTCTATTTGAGTATTACAAACACTTACTTCACAAATCTTAGTAATACATCATTTATCAAGATGTGTTTCACATCAAACTTTCATATTCTTTTTTTAATTTGATTATGTATCTCAGAGATCAAGATTATAATTCATTTTGTATTATTATCCACATTTATAAGTTTTCTTCATAAAGAAGATCATTTAGTGATCATTATTATCACTTCTTATCTTTCTCTTGCAATTTTTAGATTCAAATTCATATTCATACTCATTAAGAATTATCTCCATTATCTATTAAAGTTTTATATGCCTCATATGAAATATCCTTCTTGTCTTAAGTTTCATATTGACTTATATGATCCTTTCTCTTTCACTATTTTATCATTTTGTTATAATCATGCATATTCTTATACTCCCAAAATGTCTTCGTCTGAATGCTTGGTCAAGGCATCTAGAAGAAGTACAATCCGTAGTGCCATACTAGCTTATCTCAATACCCAAATACTTGACCAGAGTATCTAGATACTGAGTTCAGTCAGTATGCATATCATGCAGGGTTTGTTAAACATCCATATTATCATTTTGACTTAGATACTATTGTCCCTATAGACTCATCTAACCTAATCTCTGATACTATGTTGTCGGGACCCCTCTTTGGATTAGCATAAATGTCAACTAGAGAGAATCCTTAAATCTGAACCCAAATCATGAAAGAAAACAACTAATTCTCGACAAACGTCATTAAAACAATATACAAAATTATAGATAAAATTTTCATTGTTCTTCCTTCACAATTTTTTATAAACTAATGTCACATAAGGATTTCACATTAAGATATCACAAATCTTATTCAACTCCGTTAAAACCATAATCATCTTAAGACTCACATGTAGTTCAATTTATACCAAATATAAGTACATGAAAGAATAAACTCAATATACTACCCATCCCGGGAATGAAAGAATACAAGGACATTCTATTCTATCTAGATTATTCTTCTATTTACATCTTCTTTGTTAGGGCCTCTCTGGTGAAATACCTAAAAACATTTGAAGTAACCTCATGAGACTCATATAGAGCCCCAGACAGTGGATACCTCCCACTCAATAAGAGTACATGCATCAATATCAGATTGAGTATAATGAAAATTAAAAGAAACTTATAGATATTAAAAATTCTAACAGATAGCTCTAACATCTAATTAGATTCTATTTATGATAATAATCTAATCAAGAAATAAGGTGATCACTTAGACAATATCCAACCTTATAGCATCTTTTAGAGTATGTCTATGAGAAAATCAATGGATGCTACTTAATTCAGAATGACACTCCTTTAGTATGAGTAGAAGTCAACATCTAAACATTTAGAACCAATACATAACAATATATCATCTTTGTGACACCCCACCAGTCGGACAAGGAACACATCCAACAATATTGAAGCTATACTACACATAATACATGTCTACCAAACAAGACTATTCAAATGACAAGTATATATAAAAAATATTCAGAGTGGATATACAATCCCAACATCCACCACATGTTCACATTTAAGATCGGGTTCCAAACTAGATAATTAAGGATTTAGAAATGTATCATATTTATAAAAGAATGATTAGTTTCCCCAATAAGAAACATATTCAACAATAATAGATATATCAACTAGTAGTAAAAGGCATATAAAACATTCACTCACATTCTACATGGCCTATCATCTTTTATACATTTTCCCTAAAACTACTTGGCTTGTACCTCACCAAGTAGAAGTTGCCATGATGATTCTCGTGTCAACGACTCATCATTACTATCTTAGGGTTTAGCCGGCCACCCTAAAATATCAACAATAGACCCTACTCCACCGCAAGGTTGCCTAAAGAGGCTCACATACTCATCTCAGGTACACGAGATAGGAACCAGAAAAACAATATATCACATATCACAACATTTATAATATTTTCATATTTCACACATTTCCTTTCATCAGAGTCTTATCCTCATGGACATAGACTTTCACAGAAAGGATTTAGGGCCAAATGTACTCTATATGTCTCACTCTTAAATCCTATTGGTCTAACATTTAAGGTCTCAATCCACACTCCAAAAATCCTTCTCATAATTCTCTGATTATCTCAAAGAGATTCGTTTCATTTTCCCAATGTGGCACTTGGGGGAAACTCACACTGTTCATGGCACCTAACTAGACGTGTCATCATTTCACTTGTTATTAATCCCTTTCACTTGTCTTTAAGAAACTCAAAACATCATTTATCATATGTTTATATTTTTGTGCAATTAGAATGACATAAAGAGGATTAATTTATTAAGAGAGACAAAGGCTAAAACAACAATCAAAATAGTATGTAATTTTGCAACATATCTAATTCTTTTCATTTTCACATCACATCACAACAGTCATCATCATTGGGCATTCATCCTGAGACATAATCTCATTGTCCTTCATTTATTCTATATCAAATTTCTCAGAAGTAATCACTACGTATTAATTTAATCTCAACATTGTTCTTATCCGTTCACTTCATATCGAAATTCTCATCAAGTATTAAAAAAATAATTAGAACTTGCAAAAATATAAGCATAGAAACTTCTCATATAATCCATCATGCTCAGAACAAGCTTTTAATGCGACACATACTTATTTCATTTAATTTCTATGCATATGAATAAATCTCAAAGCTTAAATGTACATAACACACTTAATTATTCTCTCTTACTATTTACCACTATTCAATTAGTCTATGATTCAACACAAGAGTGATCTCATTTGGAATCCATCAGAGAAGGCCATTTCTAGAATATAAGTATCCTAAAATAAACCTGCATTCTTAACATGTATTTTTATGAATCAATTCACATCCTTGGGCTTCATCTTGTAGTTGAATTAAACTATACTTATGTACATTCTCCAATCCCTTGTCTAAGAATAGTATCCATTATTATCATGTATCTGACCACACTAGGGTTAGGTTCTTACATCTAATTATTATCTTCCTCCAATTTTCCTTTATTTCATAATCACTAGTGATAAATTCTTTAATATCATGTTCACTACTACTACTGGAATCAAAATATTTTAAATTTACTAAATGCATAAAGTTTCTCTCTCATTGAATTCCTTCATAATATGATTTTAATGACTTCATTCTGTATAGGTCAACCTACATGTAATTAAAATAAATAAACTATATACTTCATCATACCCATTTAATTAATTTCATTCTTTACTTGTCATCGCCATTCAGCTCATTCTTGTCCATTTCCTTTCTTGTAACTAGATGAGTGTACCATGTCATTGACTTCATATGGAATTCTCATAATTAATAATGATCACTTAGTTCCTCATAATACTACTCACTTTTAGGTTAAAAGAATGGATCAGACTACATCTTTTTCCATCATAATGTCTAATCATCCTTCCCAATTCATTGTCATGTTGCTTGTATAAAATGACCCACATACATGTAAGGGTTTATTCATAATTTCATAAGTCATACTAAAATATATGAATTAGTCTTAGATCATATTGGCAAGACCCACCAACTTCAATTGAAGTATTAATACCTACAATTCAACATTTCATCACATTTACAAGATTATACACAAGTTCTAGCTTTATAACTCAGACTCGTCTTAATACTGAACTTCTAGGATTTTCAAGAAGTCATCCTTAGTTCAACACATAATAAGAATCACATCATTCAATAATTTCATCACGGTATACAAGGGTTCATTAGGGATATTCACTCAAATGGAAACCCTAGTTTCCATTTCTAAGTATACATTGATTCATTAGCTCATTTGATTCAATACCTCAATGCAAACCCTAAACAGGGAAAATTGCTACCTCATACTGATCCTTATGCATGTATTGTATTCAATTTTAGTAAGGTTCAATAATACATTTGTGTAATTCATTCTAACAAAATTCAATATGATTCTATACATGTTAACTCATTTCCAAACATATCATTCAATATTTGGTTCTAGGCAATATTTGTAAGAAACAACATAATTTTGTGTCCACAAGATTATTCTTAGAACTTAAATCAACAGGTCAGGAATTAGAAAAATATTGATCAATGAAAAGGGGTCTAAATTAATAGCATTTATTTTCCCAAAATCATCCCAATTGGTTATACAATTGCGTACAAGTACTAACAATGATCTTGATTGTTTTAGTTGGATATAATGAGGCAATCAACATGATTACAAAGATTAATAGGGAGAGAAACACTCACCTAAAGTGACAAGAACATTAAAACCATAGGACAACCACTGAATTTCTAGAAATCCACTGAGGTTCTAGCTATTGAATCCATTTCTTCCTTCTCTCAACTAAGAAACCCTACAAATGGAGAATAAAAGAGAAAGTGTGAGAAAAGAGGGAGATTTGATATCATTTTCAATCAAATCAGGGGAGGAATGAAATATTCACACGTGAGAGAACATTCAATAAGAAAAACTATGCAAAGAAGCTAAACTTACTTGATTTCATCATTTCTCAGATGGTGATACCCTAGGTCGACATCTCTATCACTTTCTTCTCTCAAAATCCTAGCTCTCCTCTCTCTCCAGAATTTCATTTTGATAACATGAATGACGAAATATGAGAGCTCCTTGCATCCTAGGTTACTCATATAGTTCATTTAAGGTGCTCAGTTCAATTGCAAATTGATCCAACTATACAATTTCTTTTATTTCAGCTGAATTTTTTGCCATAAAAATGTTCCTGTAAATAATTTACTTAACAAGTTAAAGATCCTCCAAAAAAGTGAAACTTATCGTGTTGTGTAAGATGGAATTTCAGAGCTCTAGTAAAAATTTAAGATCAATTAGATGTACCAATAAAAATATTAAATTCAATACCAGACTTCTATATATTTTAGCCTAAATGCTTGGTTGGCTGAGTTTTTCCCTGGGCAACTTGGTAGACAAACATTTCAGAAAATTATTAAAAAATTATGTATTCTACAAGAACACTAATACTTGATTTACCCAAACTATATCATAATTTCAACTAAATCAGAGCGTATATAAAATAGTAAAATCACTTAGTGCACCTATAACACCTGGGCCCACTGCCCAAGACTCTAGTAGAGTTTTAGGAATGACGACTGGACCCAAAGACCACCACTAGCCTTAATTGTGCATTTTATCTTCACTCATGTACAAGCCATGGTCGACTTCCCGACTGGTCACCCATCCTAGTACTACTTCAAGCTGAGCATGCTTAACTATGGAGTTCTTTCGTGATGGGCTCCCAGAAAAGGAGGTGCACCTTGGTGATATGGGTAGTCCAATCATTCCTTTTAAGATCATTTTATCTGAGGCCTCAAATCCTGGGACGTTACAAAACCACTTTATTTATCAAATTATGTATTCATATGCTACCAAAACCCTAATTTTGGTCGATTAGGGTTTTAAATTCTCAAACCCTAATTATTTGAAATAAAATTATATTTGGAATTTTAATTATGTTTAAGGATAATAATTAGACTATCCTCATTAATCAAGCTTAAATGATAATAAATCTAGTTAAGCATAGAATCATCCAAGGAAACCTTGATTACATGATTAATTTAAAAATGAGTCATTACACTTCCCATCATGCCAAGACATGCAGTCAAAAGGAAAATAACTTGGATCATTTGTTCCTCATATGGTGGTGATGGATATGAAGAGGGGTGGATAATATCACATGATTAACATACATCATATTCCTAACCATGATATATCCATATGTTAACTCATGAATCAAGGAGATATAAAACTTTATTCCTAAAATATTATAGGAGGTCACACTATTTCTTGATCAATTTAGAATCAAAAACCATTGTCATAACAAATTCCATAGGGTTCAGTTGGGTCATCTCATTTACTAGACATATTTTCAAGCTGACTTGTCCAAACAATTCTAAAATTGTGCACTCTTATACAATGAGAAAAATGTTTACAAGATATCTATGAGAGAAAAATAAAAAATATAGTTTTATATTTATTTTGATACCAAGTCAACAAAGAACATCTATCCTAACTACTCGTACCATCAATACAACCATTACTCTAGATAGGAGTGGATTACAAAAAAAAACATATTTCTCTTTAAAAAATACTGTACAAATAATGCAAAAAGTGGATATAAAGTAAAGATAGAATCAACGTTCCATTTGTCCCCAAGTTTGAATTTTCATTGTCCTGAATGTCAAAATCATAGGAATAAAAATGTAATAGAGGTACCAATTTGCTTCAACAAAGAGATGATGCATAGTGTGGAGAGAGATTCCTGGGTGCTGGTGCTTGAAAAATGTGTGAGCAGTATGAAGGATCTTGTCACCAAGTTTCTAACATCTTTCACAAGATTGTCTATGAGGAGTGCATCTAACCAGGACTGAAATAAAATTTCAATCAACCACCCAGATATCATTCATCTACGAACATATGTCCATCAGTAAAACTCTTGACAATTTCAAAATAACAGTTGACGTCTTCCACGAACTCTGAGTATGTGGGTGAGGAGTAGGGTTGATGATACAAAGGAATTTATCCACCATCCTCCTTAGATGTGAGTTATATAGTTACAAATATATGTATGCATCAATGCCATCGAGATACAATTAGTAGAAGCAACTTCTGTCTCAATGGGCTTGTCGATGCTGATCTTGATACATGTGGGCTATCAAACAATGTGTTGTATGTCTGAGTTGGTGCCACTAAGATGTGTAGTCAGTGGTACCAAGTTGTGTTTTTCTCCTCCCCATTTGAAATATCTACTCGAATCAGTGTGACTGACAAACGTTTCATTAGTACCAATATGACACACACATCCTACTATGCTTGTGTTCAATGCCATCGAGACACATTCTTGGAGGTCTTAACTCTTGGCGATGAAGATCACATTGATTGTTTTTCTTGATGTCAATGCCATTGAATATATATTCAATGGTACTAAGCTAGTGTTGATGTTTGTTCTTAACACATGATAGCCATGTCGATGATGTCAATAATGTATAAGTGGTACCAACTAAATGAATACACATGTCATGGAACCTTTTTAAATAGAATCAAACTTAACAATAATAACGTGCAACTTACTTCATTAATAATTACTTCTCTCCACAAATACAATAGATAGAATATGGACTACAAGAAAATACAAATATAAAATCACTAAATATAATTGCAACATAATAAAACTAACAAAGATGTAAGATATGTATCCACCCTCCTCATTGTTGTGGTGGATGGAAAAATTCTGGTGGGAGGTTTGATCAGGAGGGTAGAATGTCCCAAAAAAGTTTTGTAGGTATATCAACTATGGCCGAGGATCATAGTAACCTCCAAAAATTTCCTGGCTCCAGTGATGATCTTAGAGTGGCTCCACCAGGCACTCCACATATTGCATCTTATTGTGGATGTTCTCCTAATTTCTGACCAGGAGACACTCATTTTTGAACATGACACAATTAGTGGGTCAAGATTTCATCCTGGTTCATCATAATCTACTCCTGGATGCCATGGACCTGGGCCATGGTTTCTTGTTGTTGTTGTTGCTCCTGTTGAATGGTTTTCAATATACCATACATCTCTTCCCAAGGGAATGAATCACTCGATGTCGAATGGTCTAACGTTGATGAAAATGTCCCATGGTGACATGGGTTGTGGTGAGAGTGCTGGAATGGCACATACTCCTCCTCTTCTTCTACTTGACCTTCTACTTACTAGTAGGTGTGAGAATCAGTCCAGAACTAGATTAGATTGGACCAGACCGGACCAGACCAATGATCGGATTTCAACAAATTTATAGACTATAGACCAGACCAGGACCATACCATTTGGACCGCAATCAGACTTTTTATGTACTTCACAACTTATTTAATAGTAAAATAGATAATCTTAATTATTTTAAAAACTATATAATATCAATATCAAACATATACATTAATAGTGTTTATATGTGTGATGTGTTTTGTACTCGTGACATGATATATATATATATATATATATATATATATATATATATATATATTCAAATATCAATATATTTTACATATAAACCGGCCTACAGTCTGGACTGCGGTCTGACCGGTTTTGGATTGGATCGTGCCATAGAACAAACTTCCAAAATTTCCAGATTTTGGACTGGACCGAACTCAGAATGATCCAAGACCAGACTGGACTAGACCGAACTGAACTGAACAATCTGGTCTGATTTTGCGATGTAGATCATCATTTTCTCACCTCTACTTTCTAGGCATATTCTTATACAAATTCCTCCCGAATTGCTTGCTCACCATATGCTTGTCTAGGACATAGAAGATACCCTCACCTCAAAGTTTGAATATGGGGTTGTGGAGGACACACTCACCATGTGCTGATAGAGCATACACCCTCTACTCGTTCTTGGCAAAAAGATAAGCCTTCTTGAAGTTCTTGAAGTCTTGCGGAATATTTGCCTTTAGTGGCTATAACTTGGTAAGGTCTAGCCGTAGGTGCATGGAGATTGATATAATTAGACCCCAAAAATGGGACCAGTAGCTTCCTGTCTACATCCTTAATGAAATTTAGCATATGGTAGAGAAAGAAGATGTTGAGGTTGACACAATCCTATCCTAGTGTCAACAAAGTCAAAAGGAGGTAGACATATGCCCTTTGAACTTTCTCTTACCTTTGAGTGGATCTGGCAAAGATGGTGTTCCTCAGAGATTGATGTAGAATCTGAGAAAGGGTGTGCTCGATGTCCCTGACCAATGATGGTGTTACGACCCCATTTGAGCTTAATTGGTAAACTAGGGTTTACCTGGATGATTACATATTTAATTGGATTGATCATTGCTTAAATCTAATTAATGATGATATCTCAATTATAATATGTTAAACCTAATGAGAACCCCAAGCATGCTATCTCTTTGTATAATTAGGGTTTGAGATATATAAACTCTAGTCGGTTGAATTAGGGTTTTCAAAAAATAAGCTCATTTGGGAAGGAATGATAGAGTTAGGCATAGAAAAATAGAAATGATAGTTGGATGCTTGGGTAGCACGACCATGGTGGGTAGCACGGTCGTGCTAGGTCTTTGGTGGCACAGGCATGCAAGGCCACACGGTCGTTTTGAAAGAATTAAACTATTAACCAACTTTTCTACTCAAATCTGCTGAAATCAATGCACCACGGCCGTGGTAGGCAGCACGGCCGTGCTGGGTCCATCTTGCACGGCCGTTCTGAGGCATTTTTGCTTCAAATGACATTTCTGCAGATTTCTGGATAGCAGTGCACTGTTCTATTTTTAATTATTTATTGGTAACTCCAAATGATATCAAATTTTTTACTGAAGCTTTATAGATCAATTATAAACAACGTTCTAAATTCCCATAATTTTTGGAGAAGGTTTGATCTCTGAAATAAATGAATTACAGTAACTTTTGTATAACTGAATATTCAGCCAATATAATAAAAGTTGAGTGTGGGGTCAATATGCAATTGACCCAAGCAGCTCAAATGGTCTATATGAGAAACCACACACACAAGCAGCTCTCATTCTTCGTCATTCACTCCAGAGAAATGAAAATCTAGAGAGAGAGGGAGAGTTAGGGTTTGAGTGGAGAAAGAGGAGGAATTGCTGAATTAGGGTTTTGCGGTTCCAGGAATGGTGAAATTAAGTAAGTTTGGATTCTTTGCATAGACTTTTATGGTGAATCTTCTCTCTCATGTCAAGATTCCGTCCATGCTCTGATTTGATCCAAGATGATGTCAAAATTCCCTCTTTTCTCACCCTTTCTTCATAATCCTTCATTTTCAAGGTTTCCGAGTTGAATGGAAGAAGAATTGGGAGATTTGCTAGGGATTTGATATGAGTTCGAGATCCCCTGAGTTGAGATGCAGTTTTGAGGTGTTTTCACACCTTGGGGTGAGTGGGTTCTTCCTTAAAACAGTGTAATGCACGAAATTTGATTATAGCATCCAAATCCTTAATTGCTTAGTATGTGATTCTAAAACCTGAAATGTCCGTTTGATTTAAGTTGTTGCAAATTGATATGATATGGATTTCTTTCTCTGTTTGAATGACTCTTAGATGGTAAATTCATATCAGAAACGTGTACAACACATCCTAGTAAGAATGCTTTTCAAATTTATACCGTATGATGTAATTAGGGTTTAACCTAATTGAGATCTCACTAGAGTTTTAATCCAATTGAAGAGATATCTAGACTTAAACCAAACCTAGGTATAAATGCTCTTAATCAAGCTTAAGGCTATCATATTTCAATATCTAAACCCTTTGGGATTCGTCACTAAGTCCATGACTTTGATTTCACTAAGTTGAAGCTCAATCGAGCTGTGGCACGGCCGTGGTGGGTGACCACGACCGTGGTGAAGGGTCTATGCCACGGGCGTGCTAAGTAGCACGGCCGTACTGAATGCTTTTGAAACCCTGATCTCTATACACCACGACCGTGGGGGAAGAGCCACGACCGTGGTGAGGTGAATGTGCCACGGCCGTGGGGTGATACCACGACCGTGTTGAAGCAAACCCTAAATGAATACTTAAGAGTCAAAGTTAAATAAAGAAGACTGGTAATCCTATAAGTGGTTAGGATGTACCTCATGGGTTATCTTATTGAATTTTATTCTTGATACATGATATCTCAGTGAATGGTATGGAAACTCTAAATTTAGTTAAATTTCCATGGTTTCATGTCTATATTGATTGCATATGATTTGTGGAAACAATCTTTATTTAGTGAATGCTTATATCCTATGAAATTCTTATGAGAGTCACGTGACAAGTGAATGAGGCAAATGAAAAGGTGAATGAGGCAAATGAAACCCTAAGAGTAGGGTGTTGGCATGTGATGAATGAATAAAGCAAATGAAACCCTAAGGATAGGGTGTTCAATGAATCATGTTAAGGTGATATGAAAGGTTTCGATATGAGACGTGGTGATGCTTAATTGTTGAATTGTATGTTTCTAGTGCATTTAACTTTATATGCTTGTTCTCTCTGAGTTGATATCTGCATACTGCAAGGTTTCTTATTTTCAATACATATCTCATAAATTGCAGGTGATGAGATATGACATGCCCTAGAAAGGGATGTTACTGAAACATGATATATGTTGAATACATGAGTTATGATGCTTCTTATGATATGATATGGCAGGCCGTGTGAGCCTTGTGAGAAATGTTAAATGAATTATGATTTCTGTTTAAAATGTACCTATAATGTTAATGTTAGACTTAGGTGCCCTGAACACCGTAGAACCCCTTTGACAGGTCTGCTTCTTAGGGGTGAAACTCGTGTCCAACATCAACGCGTGCGATGTCACGGTGGCACGAGGACAGAGAGACAATGTTCAACATCAACGCGTGCGATGTCACGGTGGCACTGGAGTAAATAGGGGTTATTCAACAACAACGCGTGCGATGTCACGGTGGTAACCCAGACCCCCTGAGCCTGTGTACTCAGGTTAGAGGAGGAGTCCAGAGCACTCGATGTTAGTGCATTGACGTCGATGATCCTGAAGGCCGATGAGCCTGTGGTCCTGTAGCAGAACAGGGCTGGCGTCAGAGTTAGCATTTCCCGGGTGTGTCGCTAAGTCTTGTACGGTGTGGTCGTAGTGCACTGCGAGTCTCTATGCAGAGTACACTGCATAGATCAGGGCATAATCTAAAATATGATCATATAGGTTCACATAGTCCCTTATAAATGAAAGAGTTAAGGAAGACTAGAGCATAGTCTTCTAGTAGCTATTCTTTGGATGCAATATTTACATTCTTTGTTATTTCAATTATATTATTTTAGAACTGCTCAGTGTAGTATTTATTGTTGTTAAATTTCATATCGTTTACTCAAATTATATCTGTAATCACATTAGTGCATTAGTATGTTTCCATGAAGTACTCATTCACTGAGCGAGTAGGCTCACCCCTCTACTCAAACATTTTTAGGGTTAACCGCATGGACTTGAAGATGGTCAGAGCATCAGTGTAGATCTGCCACAGGAGTCAAGTATGAGATTAGTTGAGTCAGTCGGTCTTTGTCACTCTAGGTCCTCAGTAAGAGTTAAGAGAGAGAGTTGTAATTACAATGTGTAATATTGTTCCTCTTTGATATGTATGCTAATTAGCAAGTTTCATGTGCATAATGTGTGAGAGACATCATGAATGTTTATACATGTATCTTTACTATTAAAGTTTTATTAGTAAAGGAAATGTTCTGATTCCCTTATTAAGATGTTTTATGTGGTTCAATGTGAAGAAACAAGAGTTTTTAAGAAAAGAAAAAGTTAAGGGTGTTCTTTGTGTTACATATAAATCCTATCTTATGCCCTAATCTCATGATTTGAGGAAATTGTGAGATCGGGGTGTAACAGCTTGGTATCAGAGCTTAGGGTGAGTTGTCAAGGACCATTAAGTTAGTAAGTTAGAGTCCTATGTGTGGCAGATAGGAGATGTTTGATGTTAGCTTTGGGGATTTGAGTATTTGGATATCCTGGCCCGATATCTGAGTACTTGGATCAACCAGTACAAGCTACTCTGTCTATTCTTTCACGTATACCCTGGCCAGGTATACAGTGGAAGAATGGGCTAGAGAGGAACCCTAGAAATGTTAGGGTTAGAAAATGAGAAAAGAAACAAGAATTAAGAGCATAAATGTAAAAGGAGATAGAACTTACATTTCATAATGTTGTTTTTGTTGGAAATGTATAGAAATGCTCTTATATGTTTGAATTGAAATATTCAATACTTTGAAATATGGGTCTTTAATATCTGTTGTATACTATGTAGTTGTAGCATTTATTGATTTCATTCTTTGTAACAAGTAGACTAGAATTGACCTTTGAATGAGCTTTTGTTAATGGATAAGTTTTCTTCCACACTTCAGAGATGAATAGGAGTTGAGTAATCCTTTGTAGTTCTTGGCTTCAGGACTTCAGGTTTGGCCTGGTCCGGCTGGCAGGATGCGTTACTAGGATCTAATGAATCCTATCAACAGTATAATAAGAATAGAATTTGAATAATTAGACCCACATCAGAGTAAGAATGTACATACAGTAAGATGTTGAAACATATGGGCAAGATCAGAACAACTAAGAATTAGTTGAAACTGATATCTGAGGTTCAACTTTGGGGTCTCAAATGTGAAAACCTTAATTGGGAATAATAAAACATGATATAAGTTTATAATCAGTTTATTGATTAATATTATATGAACTATACATATGAAATATAGAAAAGATATGTGAAATGTATGTAAGGTTCTAGATAGCAAGAATCGATCATGAAGAATGGATCATATAATTGAGTATAATGCTTTTATGAACTCTAAAGCAAAGGCTAAATAGAAGAATAGAGTTGAGTATTCAATAGGTCCATAGAAGTGAAGAGTCTTCAAAAGAGTAAAAGTGAAGAGAATCATATGATCATATAATTCATAAGACTAGAACAACAAACTAGTTCCAAAGTGAAGAACATAGGTGTAGTTTAACGAATGAATAAGTCATACAAGGGTAGACTATATTCAGGAGGGAAAACTTGATTGAAAGAGAAACTGTGTTTGATTCATGCATGATCCCTTTGATTTAAAAATGAAGAATATTGAAGGTATTAAGGGAATGTTTGAATACAAGAATTCTAAGTCTCAAAATCATCTTCTCTCTCATATATTCCTTAACAATAGCAAGGTGGGAATGAAATGATAAGAAAATGAATCATATATGATGCATAACTACCTTGGTAGGGTCATCTAGTGAATGTAATAGTGACATACATTACGATGAAGTGCAATAAGAAATAAATTCTTGTGTGATAGCAAGAATGATGAATAATCTATTCTTACCTTGAATGTTTTAATGTTGGGGATGTTTATTGTATATGATCAAAATGAGAAGGAGAGGTAGCAAAACATAAGTAGTAAAGAATGAGGAGAAAGATAAAGGAAAACACTAGCTTTGTGTAATATATGAACTCGTTTTTAGAGGTATGCTTTGTTGAAGGCATACTAAGGTATGTAAGTTGGTTCTATGTATGATTTCAGTGTATTTGTGCAAGCTATATGTTAATTAAAGGTGTATGATAGTTGTAGTAATTCATACCAGATATGCATCCTAGTATTGTGTATTTGTAATATGGTGATATAGTTTGGATGATGACGGAAGACATGGAGGGATATCCTGAATAAGGTAGTTATACCTATTCACTCATATTAATAAGAAGGGATGATAATCAGATTGTCTGGACAAGTAACCCTAATGAGGTGTAGCTTGTTATACCTAGCTCTAATATAACTGAGTGATGGTAATCGAGTATGATTAATGCTTGAATGACTGATACAATTGTGGATTACTTTATTACTGTTGTTGAAACCCTAAAATGATATAATACGATGGTTACACTTTGAATTATGTGTGGGCCCATAACCCACAGGTCCTAGGATCGAAACAGGATAGTATGGAATGAGGTGGTAATGCTTCACCTCATGCATCCATGACCCAATGAGGATGCCAAGAATAGTATTGTGCAATTGATTGTTGAATCTAGTCTTTTAATTCAAGACTGTTTTGCCATTTGAATAACACTTTATTAAAGTTTAAAACAGCATGGTGAACTCGCTTTTGTCACTTAAAGGTGATACAGAACAATAGAACTTTCTGAGCCGCATAAGTTGAGATAGTTGTATCAGAGTATCAGAGTTGCGCAGCAAAAGCGTGATGGTTTATCTTTGCATTCTATGTTTGACTGCGGCATAAAGAATTTGCTTGATATCATTGAGAACTATTTGAAATATGTTGTGATTTAGTAAAGAATTAAAAGATCTAATGTTGAAAACTACATTCAGATATGAAATACAAGAATATAATGACATGGAAGGCTTTAGAAGCTTAGAATAACCTTGAATGTATCTTTCTTGTAGGCTTATGTTTCGAGGACGAAACATTCTAGGGGGGGGGGGAGAGTTGTTACGACCCCATTTGAGCTTAATTGGTAAACTAGGGTTTACCTGGATGATTACATATTTAATTGGATTGATCATTGCTTAAATCTAATTAATGATGATATCTCAATTATAATATGTTAAACCTAATGAGAACCCCAAGCATGCTATCTCTTTGTATAATTAGGGTTTGAGATATATAAACTCTAGTCGGTTGAATTAGGGTTTTCAACAAATAAGCTCATTTGGGAAGGAATGATAGAGTTAGGCATAGAAAAATAGAAATGATAGTTGGATGCTTGGGTAGCACGGCCATGGTGGGTAGCACGGTCGTGCTAGGTCTTTGGTGGCACGGGCATGCAAGGCCACACGGTCGTTTTGAAAGAATTAAACTATTAACCAACTTTTCTACTCAAATCTGCTGAAATCAATGCACCACGGCCGTGGTAGGAAGCACGGCCGTGCTGGGTCCATCTTGCACGGCCGTTGCAGCTAGCACGGCCGTTCTGAGGCATTTTTGCTTCAAATGACATTTCTGCAGATTTCTGGATAGCAGTGCACTGTTATATTTTTAATTATTTATTGGTAACTCCAAATGATCTCAAATTTTAACTGAAGCTTTATAGATAAATTATAAACAACGTTCTAAATTTCCATAATTTTTGGAGAAGGTTTGATCTCTAAAATAAACGAATTACAGTAACTTTTGTATAACTGAATATTCAGCCAATATAATAAAAGTTGAGTGTGGGGTCAATATGCAATTGACCCAAGCAGCTCAAATGGTCTATATGAGCAACCACACACACAAGAAGCTCTCATTCTTCGTCATTCACTCCAGAGAAATGAAAATCTAGAGAGAGAGGGAGAGTTAGGGTTTGAGTGGAGAAAGAGGAGGAATTGCTGAATTAGGGTTTTGCGGTTCCAGGAATGGTGAAATCAAGTAAGTTTGGATTCTTTGCATAGACTTTTATGGTGAATCTTCTCTCTCATGTCAAGATTCCGTACATGCTCTGATTTGATCCAAGATGATGTCGAAATTCCCTCTTTTCTCACCCTTTCTTCATAATCCTTCATTTTCAAGGTTTCCGAGTTGAATGGAAGAAGAATTGGGAGATTTGCTAGGGATTTGATATGAGTTCGAGATCCCCTGAGTTGAGCTGCAGTTTTGAGGTGTTTTCACACCTTGGGGTGAGTGGGTTCTTCCTTCAAACAGTGTAATGCACGAAATTTGATTATAGCATCCAAATCCCTAATTGCTTAGTATGTGATTCTAAAACCTGAAATGTCCGTTTGATTTAAGTTGTTGCAAATTGATATGATATGGATTTATTTCTCTGTTTGAATGACTCTTAGATGGTAAATTCATATCAGAAACGTGTACAACACATCCTAGTAAGAATGCTTTTCAGATTTATACCGTATGATGTAATTAGGGTTTAACCTAATTGAGATCTCACTAGAGTTTTAATCCAATTGAAGAGATATCTAGACTTAAACCAAACCTAGGTCTAAATGCTCTTAATCAAGCTTAAGGCTATCATATTTCAATATCTAAACCCTTTGGGATTCGTCACTAAGTCCATGACTTTGATTTCACTAAGTTGAAGCTCAATCGAGCTGTGGCACGGCCGTGGTGGGTGACCACGACCGTGGTGAAGGGTCTATGCCACGGGCGTGCTAAGTAGCACGGCCATACTGAATGCTTTTGAAACCCTGATCTCTATACACCACGACCGTGGGGGAAGAGCCACGACCGTGGTGAGGTGAATGTGCCACGGCCGTGGGGTGATACCACGACCATGTTGAAGCAAACCCTAAATGAATACTTAAGAGTCAAAGTTAAATAAAGAAGACTGGTAATCCTATAAGTGGTTAGGATGTACCTCATGGGTTATCTTATTGAATTTTATTCTTGATACATGATATCTCAGTGAATGGTATGGAAACTATAAATTTAGTTAAATTTCCATGGTTTCATGTCTATATTGATTGCATATGATTTGTGGAAACAATCTTTATTTAGTGAATGCTTATATCCTATGAAATTCTTATGAGAGTCACGTGACAAGTGAATGAGGCAAATGAAAAGGTGAATGAGGCAAATGAAACCCTAAGAGTAGGGTGTTGGCATGTGATGAATGAATAAAGCAAATGAAACCCTAAGGATAGGGTGTTCAATGAATCATGTTAAGGTGATATGAAAGGTTTCGATATGTGACGTGGTGATGCTTAATTGTTGAATTGTATGTTTCTAGTGCATTTAACTTTATATGCTTGTTCTCTCTGAGTTGATATCTGCATACTGTAGGGTTTCTTATTTTCAATACATATCTCGTAAATTGCAGGTGATGAGATATGACATGCCCTAGAAAGGGATGTTACTGAAACATGATATATGTTGAATACATGAGTTATGATGCTTCTTATGATATGATATGGCAGGCCGTGTGAGCCTTGTGAGAAATGTTAAATGAATTATGATTTCTGTTTAAAATGTACCTATAATGTTAATGTTAGACTTAGGTGCCCTGAACACCGTAGAACCCCTTTGACAGGTCTGCTTCTTAGGGGTGAAACTCGTGTCCAACATCAACGCGTGCGATGTCACGGTGGCACGAGGACAGAGAGACAATGTTCAACATCAACGCGTGCGATGTCATGGTGGCACTGGAGTAAATAGGGGTTATTCAACAACAACGCGTGCGATGTCACGGTGGTAACCCAGACCCCCTGAGCCTATGTACTCAGGTTAGAGGAGGAGTCCAGAGCACTCGATGTTAGTGCAGTGAGGCCGATGAGCCTGTGGTCCTGTAGCAGAACAGGGCTGGCGTCAGACTTAGCATTTCCCGGGTGTGTCGCTAAGTCTTGTACGGTGTGGTCGTAGTGCACTGCGAGTCTCTATGCAGAGTACACTGCATAGATCAGGGCATAATCTAAAATATGATCATATAGGTTCACAGAGTCCCTTATAAATGAAAGAGTTAAGGAAGACTAGAGCATAGTCTTATAGTAGCTATTCTTTGGATGCAATATTTACATTCTTTGTTATTTCAATTATATTGTTTTAGAACTGCTCAATGTAGTATTTATTGTTGTTAAATTTCATATCGTTTACTCAAATTATATCTGTAATCACATTAGTGCATTAGTCTGTTTCCATGAAGTACTCATTCACTGAGCGAGTAGGCTCACCCCTCTACTCAAACATTTTTAGGGTTAACCGCGTGGACTTGAAGATGGTCAGAGCATCAATGTAGATCTGCCACAGGAGTTAAGTATGAGATTAGTTGAGTCAGTCGGTCCTTGTCACTCTAGGTCCTCAGTAAGAGTTAAGAGAGAGAGTTGTAATTACAATGTGTAATATTGTTCCTCTTTGATATGTATGCTAATTAGCAAGTTTCATGTGCATAATGTGTGAGAGACATCATGAATGTTTATACATGTATCTTTACTATTAAAGTTTGATTAGTAAAGGAAATGTTCAGATTCCCTTGTTAAGATGTTTTATGTGGTTCAATGCGAAGAAACAAGAGTTTTTAAGAAAAGAAAAAGTTAAGGGTGTTCTTTGTGTTACATATAAATCCTATCTTATGCCCTAATCTCATGATTTGAGGAAATTGTGAGATCGGGGTGTAACAGATAGATTCTAGTTGATAGTTAATCCTTGGGGGTGTCTATCATCCTCTTCTAGGTAAAGTTGTAGTTGATATTGTTGGGCTCCTCACGTAGACCCCCATTGACCATCTAAAGATGACATTTAAGTCTTTTAGGGAGAGGTGTTGATGGATGTTGTAGATTCCAAATTTGATACACCCTCCTTCCTTTCCCCATCTTTTGATCAGGGAGGTAGTATGCCTCCAATGATGACATGAACTTGAGTATTAGCTCTACGGGCCAATCACCAAAGAATGGATGGACACCCACCATGCCCTGCTCTTTTCCATTGCCTTGATGTTGTCGGTGAAGCTGATTGTGGCGATGAAAGTGAAGTCTCCATATTATGTGGTGACTACAATATGCTTCTATAGAGTGGTGAGCCTCTTCCTATACTTATTGGAGGGGCAACTGATCTGAGTTGGCATGGGAATTATTGCTGTAGAACAACTACCAAGATGGGTGATTGGAGATGACAACTTTCCATGAGGATTAGAGATGGGGAGACTAGATAGAGAGAGAAGGATCTCAATGTAGGATCCTTCTTTCCATCATTGGTAGCTGGTGCTTAGAGCCGCAGGCGCTCAATTGCAAAAGAGGGAATGCTTGTGTGTGAGTTTTGATCCTCACACCCACTTTTTATATCCATAATTGAGTTTGACCGCACAACCTCAATGTCACCAATTTGGTAGTCGATGGTACCAAGTTGTATATAATATGTGTGTCACTCAGTGCATTCCATTGACACTGAGTGTCTTGAGACATTGATGTACTTATTCATGAGTTCTCGAGTCAGAGCTACTGACTTGGTGTCGGTGCTACCTAAAGTGGGTGGGAAATTCGTGGATAACTTGTTTGATTGAAACACACTTGACCATTTGGTCTCTCCCTTAGATCATACTATTATCTAAAGTTGGTGGTATTGAGTGGGTACTTGATTAGGCTTGATCTGACTCAATGCTACCCATCTCGGTCTCACTAGTACTGAAAATTTCCTATATATTTCATTGATTTTGGTATAGTGGTCGATGCCACCGAGATAGTTCTCAGTGGTACTGAGTTGAAGCATTGAATCAACATGGGATTTTATATTGATAGTATTGAGAACCAGTTGGTGCTACCGATCGTATTGATGAAGCTCCAATTTATGATTCAGTGTTACCAACGTGGAGGTCGGTAATACAAAATTTTCCTGTATAACTTACAATATCCTCTTTTAAGATCGGTGCTACCAAATAGGCTATCAGTAGTACCTAGTTGTTATTGTAGAGATATGCACATTTATAAAACACATCCAAGAACCCTAATCTTGCATCAAATTACTTACATTAATACTAAGAATGGAAAGAGAAAACCTATCAAATACTACAAAAAATATAAAGAACTAACATAATACGTGGGTTTCTTCCCATGAGGTGCCCTTATTTAAATCTTAGGATCAACTCAAAGAAGATCATTCAAAGGCAATTAAGAGCTCAAGCTCTTCATGATCATGCACAATTTCATTCCCATAGATTTTTTTAGTCTTTGACCATTGGTTTTAAATACAATAGAACCATCACTAATGTCAACTGCTCCATATGGGTAAACCTTTACTACATTGTATGGGCCAATCCATCTAGACTTAAGTTTACTCGGGTGTATCATCATCCTAGAATTGAATAAAAGCACATTCTACCCCTTGTGGAACTCTCTATGAAGAATGTGACTATCATGGAAACACTTGATATAAATTTAGTAGAGGCAAAGAGAAAAGTTCCATGATAAAGTAGAATGTGTGTTGACTGATGACAAAGTGTCTTTACTCATGATATTGGATGTCAAGCCAAACACATAGGTACATGTTACAAAATAGTGTACTAGAAAGACCCATCTTGAGAGTGATACATGGAAACCATTGAATGATATTCAGAATTATCTCTCAAAATGATAGTGGTGATTGTGGTTCTTAGACCTGAAGTCACTACACTCATCAAATGTCATTTGATGAACTTTGACACCGTAACACTGATCACAGATTGTAGGTTGAAGTTGTTCTCCAACTTTGTAATTATAGGGTAGCAATGATGTATTTCTAGATATAGCTCATTGCTTGTGACGTCATAATATGGTCATAGACATTCACTTCCAATGAAGCATGGGACCTATAGGATCACACACATAGGATGCACTTAGAATAGTACTTTACTCATAGATAAGATTTAATTTGGTTACTAAAAGTGGTTAGGTAATCAACTTAAGCAACACTGGATGCAAGTTTACCGATTGGGATATCCAGTTGACCAACTGGTGTTCCAGTTGATCGAATGGAATGTTTAATGTACCGAATGGACAACTTTCTACACTAGTCAATGGAACTAACTAGTCAATTGGTCAGAGTGTCCAACTGACCAACTGGACATTGTTCCTAGCAAATGGTCAAAGTACTCAATCGACCGATTGGAATGTCCCAGTTAACCTAATGGATGCAAAATGACTAGTTTGACTAGGTCAAATGATTAATGACGTGCATAAAGATGCACATTGATGATCACATTAAAATCCAATGTTATTGCACTGCTGACCATGAACCAATCAATTGGCTGGATAGTCTAGTCAAATGACTAGATTGTCTTGTCGTCTGAATGGCCGCACATAGTAATCGTAAAACCATGAGATGTGTCTTTTAGTATGCTCTGAGTTTTTATAAATCCTAAACCATGCACTCCTATATAAGGAGGGGGTGGCCAAGGCTCTAGAAACACCTTTCTCAACATTATGGCAACATGAGAGCCTGAGCAATCTTTTCAAAGAAAGGGAGAGACAAAAAAGGAAAAGGAAGTCAATGCTAGCATGTTGACAACGGAAGGACAACTCCTTCCCATATATATTGAAAGAAAGAGTTTGAGTTCCTAGTGGTCCACATGGACTACATAGAGGCATGAAGGCTTTTGTTTCCACAGTAATAGGACACAATAAACCGCCGTATGTGGTCATTACACCAGGAGAACACCGTCGGCAATCGTCTGTGTGCTGCTTGCAAAGGAAGCACACCTATATAAAGATTGTCGTTGGAATTGCTCCAAGACCAGGTTCATGACTTGCACCAAACTTCCCATTCATACTTTTTGATGTGATTAGCTGGTTATAGGAATATGGGAAGTATTTTTTATTTCAGGTGCCATCTCAAACGCCATATCTCCCTACATGTCATACCAAATGGAGTTTTCAAAGAAGTCTTGTATGCACACATGGCATCATTCAATTTTATGCTCCAATTAGTATGTGCCTTTGAAACTATTTTCTCTAGGATCCGTTTTATTTCCCTATTGGATGCCTCAAATTGTCTCTATGTTTTGGGGTGATGTGGGGTACATGCATAATGATTTACTCCATATTTCCTCAAAAGGGCCCGAGTGTTGCAAACCTTTTGAGAATCATTAGTCCCAGTTGAAATTTCTTTGGCCTATTTAGACACATAGTCAACTACTAAAAAATATATAAATATGAATTAGAGAAAACAAACAAATCCATAAAGTTAAGACACTCAAAATGTCTACTTCCTAAAATATTTTTATGGGTGTTTATTGTCTCCTAAAAATGTTACTGGTGAGTTAACATGAGTCACACCTCTACACAAAAATTTAAGGATCTTTGAATAAAGACGATCGATAAAATCCACTCTCTAACACCTTAGCAACAATCCTAGAACTTGTACGGTGAATCCCCATGGGTAGGGAGTTACAATGAGCCAAGATGCTCTCAACTTCCCACTCAGACACACATCTTCTCAAAATCTCATCCCTAAATTGCTTCAGCAAAATAGGATCATCCCAGATATAATCTTCAAAGAATACAAAAATGTCTTTCTCTCTTGATTGTTCCTGTCCCCATAGAATTACTCTACTAGCTAACTAATTGACAGTGTCAGCATACCAAGGTTCAAGTGACTTCACTACTAATAATCTCTCATCGGGTAAAGACTTCGTGATGGGAATTTTTAGCCCCTTCTCCGCCACTCTCTCCAAATGAGAAAGGTGATATGCCACAACATTCTCTGTGCCAATCTTATCTCTAATCTCTATGTCAAACTCTTATAGAAGCAAGACCCAAAGGATTAACTTTCTTCTTATGCAATAAATATTTTATTGCCATATGGTCTGTCCAAACAATGATTTTATCCTCAATAAAATATTGTTGAAATTTATCAAAATAAGAAAAAATGATTGAAATCTACTTTACAATGGTAATTTAATTGGTCATCATTCATCTTATGAGAAGCATAGTAAATAACCAATAAAAGACAATTCTTTTGCTGTCCCAGAAAGCTCTGAATGCAAAATTAGATACACCACTCATGATCTCGAATGGATGGCTCCAATCAAGAGCCACCATATTTAGTGCTGAAATTAGTCTCACTTCTAGTATATTAAAATCATTCAAACACTGGTGATTGAAATCAAACTCTACATTTTTATCAAGAAGTTCTCAAAAAAGTTATATGATATTAGAAAAATCCTTTATGAATTGTCGTTAAAATCATGCTTGTCCCAAGAAACTCCTCACCGCCTTCACAGATGATGGTGGAGGAAGTATGGAGATTACTTATAGTTTCACTGGGTCTACCTCCATGCCCTTGTTTGGCACCTTATGTCCCAAAATAATACTGTCATTAACCATCATCTGAATTCTCCCCAATGGAGAACTAAATGAGTGTCCTCACAATATTGGAAGACATTGTACAAATTATCAAAGTAATCAAAAAATCACTCTCTACGTAGTGAAAAACCACCCATAAAAATTGAGGCAATGCTCCACCATATCAGATAATATGGTGAGCATGAACCTCTAAAAAGTGACAAGTGCATTATCAAAGGGCATTTGACAGTAGGGAAAAGTGCAAGAAGGAAAGGTGAAGGTTTACTTCTCTTGATCATTAGATCAATAAAATGCTAGTTGTAATCCAAATATCTGTCTAGAAAGCACATTTGAGACATTCTAAAAAATTGATGAGTGAATGGTAAAACAAAGTGTAAGGATCCATCTCACTAATAAAACAGAATGCTAGTTGTAATCCAAATATCTGTCTAGAAAGCACATTTGAGACATTCTAAAAAATTGATGAGTGAATGGTAAAACAAAGTGTAAGGATCCATCTCACTAATCAAACCATAATTGATCAATAGGACAAATTCTTAGACAAATCCCAACTTAAAACTAGGAAAACATCAAATTATGAGTTAAACAATTTTAGATAAAGTGATATGAATAAAGATCCAAATACAAGTAGGAGTTGAAAAATCCTCACCAAAACAACATATAGAAGTTAAGTACTGCACATCTAAACTATTTTACATTTAAACATGATAGAGAACAACTGAAATATCTCTTTACATATTAGATAAAAAGGATAACTAGATGAAACATATTCATAGAACTACAACAATATAATATGTATGAATTTATTTACAACCTATAAACATAAGGGAACCACATGATAAAACAACCTACCAAGTATATCATATACTACCCGCCGATCACTCAAGAAAGAGACAGTATAGGGACAATCTAGACTTAACTATATTCTATCTTGTTATGTCTTCATCAACACATCCTTTACAATGCGATCATCCCAAATGAAGCCTTCATTTCCTTACGCTTCTTCTCTCCCTCTCCAGTGTCATGCAATGGAATACAACTACTTTCTCTCATCTGGATGAACTCCCCTTAGGTCATAGGAGTCACTTACAATACAAAATAATGTCCACCGTTGGGTTAGATTGTCATCTTTAGATTTTAACATACCTAAAAGAAGTGGATAACCACATGGGTGAGATCCCAAGTCCCAGTGATATGATATAACAACTAATAGCTTTTTATTCTTACAAGTAGGAGCAATGTATGAAAATATATTTAACAAAGTAGGTACTTAAAAAAAAACTACTATATTGAGCGTACGATACAATAGGTAAGACAAATTATGAATACTATATATTTCTTGTAGAAATAAAAGATCAAACAATATCACATACAAATACACATCCATGTTATTCACCAATTGAATCTAGATATATATACAATACGGCTACTTACTATTTTATTTTCTCATGGGTAGTTTGAGGTGTACCACTCAAATTAATTACCTGACTATTGTGAAGTCACAATCAACCCCATATAAGATCTTAAAATTTCTAGGATCCTAAAGATCTCCCACACCTCAATCAGAGTAAGGCTGAACAAAGTAGTGGCACAAAGACCAAACTACTAGTGGAGAGCTCAAAAGAAAGTCCACAACAACCAGGTCCGCCCTGGGCATACATGTCCCGACACCTATCACCATGTATGAAACCCATATCAATCATATATCATATATTAATTTTCAGATATCGCTTGTCACATATAGCCTATCACATACTACCAATCTATAGCCTCGAATATACTCATACAACCTTGGAATCAAGATGATAGAGATGTATACTCCCTAAAGCCGTATATACTTAAGAATATACGACTCTAAGCACCTAGTCACAACCCTCAGGTTGCTGCAAGGATACCCATTTCATTATTTCACCCATTGACATACAAGTCTACAAACTCAGGGCACTACATGATTAGGGTTACACTTAATCAATTAAGCCAATACTTATATTTAAATTACACACAACAAGTTACAAACAAGACATATATATGTAGTTGCAACATTAATCTAGTCTACAACTCCTAAACATATAAAATATGTTGGCATAATCCAAAAAACTCAAATTAGAGTACCAATATTCATCTTGACCATACCAAGACCCAATTCATCAAGTTAGGGCACAACGAGGGCCACTGTTTTAAATAATGGACATCAAACATAAACAAGGCATAATATGAGATATTTATCATTCTAATATTTCATTTTCAATGAACAAATGTATCAAAAAAGGTAGACTATCATTCCATACATAGAAATTATCATAATCGCTATTCAGAAAATGGTGGATTATGAAAAAGGTTACCATCACTCATTTAGTGTAATGGATTGTCATGGAAGACTATCATATGGTATTGTTTCCAGGAATATTTAGTTCAAGTCAATAGATCATCACTTCATGTCTTGTTTAGGGTTTAATTAGTTATCATGAATCGTACAAAATCATTAAGGCCATATAAATTCTTGAGACTACTTGATTATAATAGAGTAAATCTTATTTTATTTCAATGGAAAGTGTATCATACACACATGACCAAACAACTCCACACATCAACTGTATTAAAATCCTTACATTCTCTTCTAGTTCATTTATGTCCAAGTATATAGTTAAACTTTAAACTGTGAAACCCAATATCATTTAAATGATAGTACCCTCACCATTCCCATCAAGGCAAAAGCCTCAAGGCCTCATACCTACTTGTATATCCTATATACCAAGTTCATCATATGATGCCAAATATTATATCACACCTAGTTGATTTAAAAAGATTACATGAAGACAAGAGAAAAGTGTAATGTATATTAATCTTATAAATCTCAATAGGTGACATATTTCCAATTAAGATTTCCCTAAATTATATAAAGCTAATGTATGATATGCAAATCCCCATAAAACTCCGTAAGCACATTTTTTATTGGCTCTATTTCAAAAAGTGTTATACATAGCTTATAGTTATTAACTTGTATTCATGAACAACTTTAGGTTAGTAACCACAACTCAAAATTGTATAGCTAACCATTGTTGGCCTTAAAAGGACCAAAAATCCAAATTAGGGTACATAAAGGACAAAACACCTTAAATGATAAAACATGGATAAGTTCCTCTAGGACTATATAAATATAATTGAAATATCTCTTCATATATCAATAAAACAAAAACCAAACTATATCTAGAATTACAGGGGAGATACCTAACATATGTGAAAGTAATGCTAGTTTCAAGATTAGGTCACATTTATGGCCTGAAGACCATTAAGAGTAAAAGGTGTACAATTACTTGTAGGAGATCATAACCTCATCAAATTTTGAACATATACTTATCATGAAAAAATATTATTGCACCTCAAATTTTAGTTTAAATATCCAATTTTTGTTAAAGTTATGCCCGATTCAAGTTTTAGGTGTATAAGGACCAAACTAGGGCATGGTGAGCCACCTTTATATAGGAGATTTCAAAAAAAATTAATTTTATCAACATAACAAATATAGAAAAATAATTACAAAGGTTTCATATCATCACACAAATAGTAAGCGGTGATGTGTAATTTATTCATCATCAATATGACATCAAATGCTTCAAAAATGCTATTTTTAGGACATTAAGGTAGAAATTTCAAACTTAATGCCATAACGCATTGGGGAACCTATATTTATCACCATAGAAATCATTTAGAGGATAAATAATAACACCCAGGTTCCTTTTCAGTTCATGTTAGGGAAACACAACTCATAAAAATCTATCTTTTAGATACATAGAGAAAGATTTGAACATTCTAGTGAAAATTTAGGAGTGTATGTTCACAAGTAGGCAAAAGAAGGTAGTAGTTCTCATATCACTCTCTTGGGATCATGATAAAAATGAAGAATAACAAGAAAACCTTCAGGAGGCCTCCTTTCCATGCCCAAGACCATCATTCAAGCTCCAACATGACTCCCCGAAGCTAGTTCAAGGTTTCTTAGATAAAAAGGAAGAGAAAAGAAATACATTAGAGAGATGAGCATGTTTCCACCATGGAAATCATGAATTTTGGCCAAACAAGGAAGAAGATGTGATGAAAATGAGTAAAATTAGATTGATATAGATGATCTTATGTTTTTTGTTGCAATAGGCAAGGTTGGAAATATTAGAAAGACCATGGAGTAGCTTGATCTTCAACATGCATTGACATTCAAACACTTAATCTAAGCTACCACCATCCAAGCATGGATATACAAGTTTAGAGATCCTCCTCTTTGTTCCATATCATCTCCTGCCTACCAAATTAGGAGAGCCGTGGGTTTTTGGTTATATGCAAGGGAAAGAGTTAAAATACCAAACAACCCCTTTAACTTAAAATGGTATTAAATGGAAAACTAGTCCTAGGTATAGAGGAAATTGGGACCAAGGCTTGTGAGTCCCAACCTATAGATATTCTTTCTAAAAAATGGACATGTATAGGATGAAGACCCTTGAAGATACCAAAGCCCATGGTTGTATCTATAAATCCTCCCCATCAATACACCCACCTGATTAAGATCAAAGCTAGAAATCAATAAAAGGGACCTTATGCAAATCTAAGTTCAAATGCATCCAACATTCAATAAAATAAGTAAAATATGAAAGAATGCATGCTCTTAGATAACTTTTATTCAATGTGAAATTTATATTTTTCAATTATGGTGGAATTACACACTATCACATGTTCATGCAATTGTGATAACAAGGCGAACATTGTGCAAATATAGTCGGATTAGCGTCATCTCTTAACCAATTGATTTCAAGTCTCAAATGAGTATTTTGATGAAGGAAAATTCATGGCTAGATATTGTTCATATAATTTGCAATCAATTCGTCATGCTTTGTTGAATTTACAATTAAGTCCACAACTTGTAAAGAAAATTAAAATTAGGACAACCAAAGCAAAAATCAAATCAAAATGAGATATCTCTTAATCACATCTTATAAAATATTATTCAAGCACACAATTATGACAATAAATTCAAATTAGAGTAAGATTAGGGTAAATCTAGGCTCATGGTCTCACAACCATAAAGCCCTCAAAAGGATTTCATCCCCAAAATCCCAAGCTAGGGTGGAGAACAACAACAAACAACCTTTAAATCTATTTAAAAGTGCTTAGGCACGACTTATATTACACCATCATAATTAGTGAATGATTATCATGATGTAATTTGTGGGTTCCTAGGTACATTTTGTATTATTGATTTTTAGTTTCTACTTCTTATCCATCATTTATTATTTTACCAAGGTTCCTTGGAATTTTCTTGGGAATCAATGAGATTATTGCACTCCAATATTCTTACTTGTTGTCTGTTATTCATTCTTATGTATCTTTCCTTTTCATTATACTTTTCATATCCCCTTTAAGGGTTGAGTTATCATATTTTATCTTCATTCTCAAGCAATTACTCTTTTTATCAGATATGTCTGTACATGATTTCTTACAACAAGGTTATTAATTCATGTTTTCCTGAAACTCATACAATTAATAGACACCAGTTATGTACAAATGCACTCTTATCTTTCAGGTAGCATCTTTAGGTTTGTCATTGATCCACATAAAACTCACCATGACATGGGTGCATGCCATGTATTCTTATGTTCCATTTAAACACCACCATCTTGGCTTTTTTGTATGGATGAAACATGTTCTTTCCAAGTAAGCATACTCTATAAATATATGATTCATACCTATGTCATACTCTAAACATACCAAAGGATCCAACAAACATCATACTCATATATCAATCATCACTTATCCTCATTTCGTCTTGGTATCAACCCACTGATTTTATGACTATTACAACAAAATATTCTAGTTACCCCCTTTTGCATCAATCAACCTCAATTTTCATCTTGATCATCGTTGTACATCCTAGACATGAATCTTATTCTATACCAAATTAGGGATTCTGTCTCATCATCCTTGTTTAAATTCACTTCAATTTCTTAATAATTTTGACATTCTTATATTCATAAAAGACCATTCCTTAACTAACTTCTCTAAATCCTCATTCTACCATGATTGTTTACTTTCATTCTTTCTTAACACACATTGGTTGGTCTGAGATTACCTCAAGCCCCACTCTTCTCTTCGAACATTGACATCTTTATCATCTCGATTCAAACCCACCATCTATATTATCCTTTATTTATATGGATATTATACCTTAAATTCCTCCTTGTTACATATATTCTTCACAATATTCCATTTACACATGTGTGTATTGGACACTCTATATCCATATTCCTTGAATTATACAAAAACTTAAAGTTCCATATATTGAGTTTTCTCTCCCTAAGATCATCATTCCATGGAGTCTCAACTTCAAACACTAGATTCCTATCCATGCAAGGTGTCCTTTCTAGTTTTAGGAATTCCTTTTTACATAATTCATTTGTATGTTAAGTACCATAATGTCATGCCTTTTTCTTTAGTTGTCAAACTCTTAGGTTTGATGAGTAAAAACATGAATTTTATCTTTCTAGAGTGATTGGTTTAGTATATTTTATCACTAGTTTAAACAAATTTATACATTATTCTTGTTCAACGTCTCTAGATTTAATCAAGGTTCAACATCTCTTGTCATCTTTTATCTCATTATTTCATTAGAATTTAATATTTTATTATAATCTTTAGGCTATTTTCAACTAACTACTTGGTCAGAGTACTTAGAACGAGAATAGCTGGAGTGTTCCATACTAACCCTTTCCTCAATACTTGGACAACTGACCAGGGTATCCAAACATTGAGTTCTGGTAGCATGCATTGTGATCATGCCATGTTCATTACTTAGTCATAATTTTAATCCTAATTCCTATTGTCACTGTAGACTCAACTAACCTATACTCTAATACCACATTGGTAATGACTCGTCCTGCTAATCAAACCCTATTGATCATTAGAACGAATCTTTGGACAAAATCGAACTTAAAACTAGATCAACCATCATAAACTGAGTTGAAAAATTCCAAATATAAGTGATCTGAATAGAGATCCAATTACGAATAGGAGTCATGCAATTCTCACTAAACAACATAGAGAAGTTAAGTAATGCACATATGAACTATTCTACATTTAAACTTGATAGAGAATAGCTGAAATATCTCTTTACATATTTGGTAAAAAGGATTACAAGATGGTACATATTCAAAAAACTACAACAATATAAGATGTCTGACTTCGATTACAACCTATAAACTTAGGGGAACCACATGATAAGACAACCTATCAAGTATATCATATACTACCCACCCATCACTTAGGAAAGAGAAAGTACATGGACACTCTACACTTAATATATATTCTATCTTGTTACATCTTTATCAAAATGTCCTTTCCATTGCATCAACATACCTAAAAGATATGGATAACCACATGGGTGAGACCCCAAGTCCTAACAATATGATATAAAATCTAGTAACTTTTAATGCTTACACGTAGGAGAAAGTTATATAATCATTTTTGATACTGCATGTAGTTCAAAAGGAAATAACTACTATACTAAGCATAAGATACAATATATATATATATATATATATATATATATATATATATATATATATATATATATATATATATGGAAAAGTATAAATCCTATATATTACTTGCAGGAAATGAAAGATTTAACAATATCACATACAAATTGGACATCCCTATTATTTGCCGAGTGAATCTAGAAAAATATATTATACATCTGGTTACAAGCTTATTCTACCTTGGGTAGTTTGAGACATACTACTCAAATTACTAGTTAACCACTACGAAGTTGCAATCAACCTCATATAATATCTTAGAATTTTCATATTCTTAAAGATATCCCACACCTCAGTTAGAGTGAGGCTAAACAAAGAGTGACACAAATACCAAACTACTAGTGGAGAGCTCAAAAGCAAGTCCACAACAACCATGTCCGTCCTGGGTACACATGACTCGACACCTATCACCATGGTATGAAAACCATGTCAATCATATATCATAAATTACTTTGCACATATCGCTTGTCATATATCACATATCACATATTACTAAAGCTACAACCTCAACCATACTCATACAACCTTGGAATCAAGATGACAGAGATGTTACACTCCCTGCACCTGTGTCTACTCAACAATATATGACTCTAAGCACCTTCTTACAACCCTCAAGTTGCTACAAGGAAGCCCACTTCACTATTTCTACCACCAACTCAATCAAATAGGTCTATATACTCATGGAACTACATGAATAGGGATACACTTAATAAATTAATCCAATTACTTGTACTTGCATTACACCCAACAAGTTACAAACAAGCCATATAGATGTAATTCCAACATTAATCAAGTCTACAACTTCTAAAAATATAAAATATGTACACTAAAAACAAACCACTCAAACTAGAGTACCAATATTCATCTGGACCATACCAAGACCCAATCCACCAAGTTAGGTCACAACAAGGCCCACCATTTTAAATCATAGAACATCAAACTTAAACGAGGCATAATGTGGGATATTTCTCCTTGCCATATTTAATTTTTAATGAAAAAATAGTATCACAAAAGGTAGAATATTGCCCCTTACATAGAAATTGTCATAATAACTACTTAGGAAAAAGGTGGATTGTGAAAAAGGTGACTGTCACTCATTTAATGTAATGGATTGTCATGAAAAACAATCATATCGTATTGTTTCCAAGAAAATTTAATTCAAGTCAATATATCATCACTTCATGTTTTATTTAAGGATTAATTAGTTATCATGAATTGTAAAATAATTAAGGCCATATAACTTCTTGAGACTACTTGATTATAGTAGAGCATATCTTATTTTATTTCAAGGGAAAGTGTATCAAACACACATGACCAGATAACTCCACATATCAAGTGTATCACAATCCCTTCCATTATCTTATAGTTCATTTATGTCCAAATATATAGTTAAAATTTAAACCTTGGAACCCACTATCATTCAAATGATAGTACCCTCACCATTGTCATCAAATCAAAAGCCTCAAGGCATCATACCTACTTGTATATCCCATATCACAAGTTCATCATATGATGCCAAATTTTATATCACACTTAGTTGATTCAAAGACATTATAGGAAGATAAGATAAAAGAGAGATACATACTAATATTATAAATATCAACAGGCGACATCTTTCCAATTAATATTTCCTTAAATCATATAAAGCTCATGTGTAGTATGTAAATTCCCATACAACTCCGTAGGTACATTGTTTATTGGCTTTGTTTCAAAAGAATATTATACACAATTTACACTTATTATCCTAGGTCGATGATCACTTTTAGGTTAGTTAAAAGCTCAAAATTTTATGCCTAACCATTCTTGACCTTAAAAGGACCAAAACACCAAACTAGGGTACATAAAGGGAAAAACACCTTAAATGATAAATAGCTATAAGTTCCTTTTGGATTATTAAATATAATTGAAACTTCTCTCATATATTAATAAGACAAAAACTAAATAGTACCTAAAATTTTAGGGGAGATTCTCAACACATAAAAGTAATGCTACTTTCAAGATTAGGGCACATTTAAGGCCTAAACAACCATTAAGAGTAAAAGGTATATAATTAGTTGTAGGATAATCATAACCTCATGAAAATTTTCCCATAGTTGTATCATGAATTTTTTTTATTGTATCCAAAATTTAAGCTAGAATATTCAAAATATGTGAAATTTTATGCTCAGTTCAAGTTTTTGGTGTATAAGGACCAAACTAGGGCATGGATGAGCAACCTTTATATAAGTGATTTCAGAAAAGTTTAATTTTAGTAGCATAACATATAGAGACAAATCCTTACAACTTTTTCATATCATCATACAAATAGTAAGGGGTGATGTGTAATTCATTCATCATCCATAAGAATTCAAAGTGTTTTAAGAATGCTATTTTTAGGACATTAAAGCATAAATTTTGAATTTCATGCCATAAGGCAATGGGGGGAACATGTAATTATCACCATAGAAGTCATGTACATGATAGAGAATAGAAACTAGGTTCGTTTTCAGTTGATTTCAGGGAAACCCAGGTCATAAAAATCTATCTTTTAGATATATAGAGCAAGATTTAAGCATTTTAGGGAAAAGTTATGAGTTTATGTGCACAAGTAGGCAAAAGAATGTAGTAGTTGTCATATCACTCGCCTGGGTTGGTGGCAAATATGAAGAACAGAAAGAACACCTCCAAGATACCTCCTTTACACACCCAAGACCACCATTCAAGCATTAATATGGCTCTCCCAAGATAGGTTGAGGTTTCTATGGTAAAAAGAGAAAAGAAGTGCTTAAGAGAGTTGAACATGTTTTCATCATAGAAATCATGGATTTCAGACAAAGAAGGAAGAAGATGTGAAGAACATGAGTAAAAATATATTGAGATAGAGTATCTTACATTTTTGTTGCAAGAGGCAAGGTTAGAAATCTTAGAAAGACCATGGAGTAGCTTGATCTTCAACATGCATTGACATGCATTGACATTCAAGCACTTGACGTAAGATACCACCCTCCAAGCATGGATATACATGTCTGGAACTCCTCCTCTTTGTTCTAGTAGATATCTTGACTTCCAAATAAGTCTATTGGGCCATGGGCTTTTGGTTATATGAAAGGGAAAAAGTTAAAAGATCAAACAACCCCCTTAACTTAAAAGGATATTAACAAGAAAACTAGTCCAAGGTATAGAAGCAATTGGGCCCAAGGCTTGTGAGGCCCAACCTATAGATATTCCTTATAAACAAAGGGTCTGTCAAGAATGTAGAACCTTGAAGCTACCAAAGCCCATGTTGGTATCTATCAAGTCTCCTCATCTATACACCCACTACATTAAGATCAAAGCTAGAAATCCATATAAGGAACCTTATACAAATCTAAGTCCAAATACATCCAAAGTTCAGCCAAGTAAGCTAAATATGAAAGAACATATGCTCTAAGATAACATCTACTCAATGTGAAACTTATATTTTCAATTGTGATGGAATTACAAATTAGTCCACACATGTTCATGGAATTACAATATCAAGGCAAATATTGTCCAAATATAGTTGGATTAGCATCATCTATTAACCAATTAATTTCAAGTCTCAAATGAGTATCTTTATGAAGGAAAACACATGTTTATATATCTTTCTCATAATTTGCAATCAAGTCTTCATACTTTATTAAACTTACAATTAACTCCACAACTTGAAAATGAACTTAAAATTAGGGCAAACATAGCGCAAATCAAATAAAAATGTGATATCTCTTAATGAATTCTTATCAAATATTAATCAAGCACCCAATTATGACAATAAACTGAGATTAGAGGAAGATTATGGTAAATATAGGTTCATGGTCTCACAAAATGTGATCTTCTAGTTTTTTTGCATTCAAACGAGATAATCTATGTACACACGCCATCCACTCACTAATTTTGTTGTAAATATCTCCTTTGCATCATTGGTGGTCACAATTACCCCCCTTCTTAGGTACTACATGAGTAGCACTTATCCATTTAGAATTATCAATTGCATAAATAATTCATGTAGACAATATTTTATTACCACCTTTTGACTACCTCAATAATGATGGGGTTAAGTATTGTTTGGGTCTGTGACATATGTTTTTCTCACTACTCAATGTGGATTATATGCTAACACATACTTGAAGGGATCCCTTTTATATCGAAAATAGGCAATCCAAATGTTACCCAATGGTTTTCTAAGACTATTATTAGTTGTTGATCTTATAAAATTCCAAAGGATGAAGAAATGATAACATGTAACTTCTCTTCTACAACAAGAAATATGTACTTCAGATGTGGTGAAAAATGTTTGAGTTCAAGATCAGGAGGGCAGTCAAGTGATGGCACAAGTGGTGGCTCTAGTGGCCCCTAGTCTTCAAATTGATTGGTTTAGAACATAAATAACACCTTCAAAAATGTAGCATAGTACTTAATAAGCCCATCCAAAATAACGACCTATGTAAGATTCATCAGATAAAAATTTAAGAAGAGACTAAGATAATAATGTTGTAACTTTTCCAAACTACTAAATAGGGTTAGGAAAAATAAAATTCTCAAGCTCTTCTAGACATCTTATGACTTCAAAAAAGGAAATCATATATACTTACTCCATTGCTTTTACCTAGAGATAACCATCGTTGACCTAGTGCATAATGATAACCATGTCTAAGAAAGATTTCCTTAAAAGTAAGGTAACATGAGTAAAAAAATACAGAGTGGCAAGACATCCGATGACACAACCTAATTTCACTGGCTTTGTTTGCTGTTCTACAAGCCTAAAATCCATCCTATCATATTCAATCCCAGTAGTCGTTTTTCCTCTTCCTATCACTAACTTCAAATCCTCTATAGCCTAAAATGGTCTGCCTAAGAGTATCTTTGACCCCTACTCTTCTTGCATATCCATGACTAAAAAATATGTTGAGAAAATAGATCTATCCACATTGGCCAAGACATCCTCACAAATAAAATAGGGCCAAATAAAAGATTTGTCATCCAATTGAATTGCAATATTGGTCTTCCTATAGTGCAATAGTCTCATCTTATTAAGCATTTTAAGTGACATCAAATCAATGCTGGCTCCTAAATAACACATGGCATCCTAAAGTGGAAACTACTTATTAAAAAGAGTATAATAAAGCACCATGGATCTTCTCTTTTCCTTGGTAACTTCTTTTAAATCAACACACTTAACCTCTTCATGTAGTACTACATTAGAATTAGCTATCCTTCTCTTCATATTAATTCCATCTTTCAAAAACTTGTCACAAGAGGGAGTATACTCAAGAACCTCTACTAATGGAAGATTAACATAGAGCTTGGGAAAGATGTCTAAGAACGTCTTGAAATGTCGCTCTTAGTTGGTTTTATTGAGTATGTTTGGAAAAGTTACAAACACAACAATCTTCCTGGGATGTGGTGAACATAGCCCTTGTTAGGGGATCCCCCCAAGCTAGACTCAACAATGCCTTTTTCTAGCAATGCCTCATGTATCTAGATTGGAGAAATTGTCTCCCCTTCAACTGATGCCTCAGTAGTGTTTGTAGTTGACTCTATCTACCTTCCCTTATTATGATGCACTGCATGTTCATTCTCTATCACCTTTCCAGTACACAAGTTCACCACCTTGGCCTATTGGTTATCCTGTGGGATGTTTGTGTTTCTTGGGAATCCCTACTGAGTAGGCTTCTTCAAAATGCTAAGTCTATTGCAAGCTATGAGATTTAAGTTTCCAATATTCTTATTTGGGATCCTTGATTCATATTCTCTTTTTTTTTCTTGATCATGATTCGAGAAATTTGTGGTCATAAATATTTTGAACATATCCTCTAACTATACAAGAATGCTTGGACCTCTTTCATGCTGATTTTGCTGTGGAACATTGGTTTGGAGAGACAAGGGTTGTTGTGCCTATAAAGCGTCATACTAAAAGTTGTTAGGATCCTTCCAAGAAAAATTTCAATTTCTTTTCCATGGACCCTAGTCATTTCTCTTATTTTTGGACTACTACATGTACATAATTCTTCTTCCTCACCTCCAGATGAGGTGGTAGTCATAGTGCCCAATTGATTTGTCAACTGAGCCATCTATGTCCTTAGCTCCTTGACTTCACATGACCTCATGGAACTCTTGGATGATGTGGGAGTATCTTATTCCTCACTCTAAAAATGATTCCTGGCCATGTTCTTCAATTTCTCATGACACTTCTTCACCTTATTATTCAGAAAGAAACCTACTCCTACATTATCCAGTGTGGTCCTTTCCCCCTTGCTTAATCCATAATATAAAGTCTTTTTCTGGCCATATAGATCAATCACATGATGTGGAACCTTCCTAAGTATGTTGTGGTAATGCTCCCAAGCTTCTAAATATGACTCATATGCATACTTCTTAAACCTGTGGATCTGCTCACTAGTTTATCTGTCTTCTGAGGAGGAAATTGCCTTTCAATAAACATATGAATCATTTCATCCAAAGTTCCTACAGAATCTAGAGGTAAACGAAGAAGCCATGTGCTCTCTTTGTCATAAACAAATAAGGTAATACTTTCAGATAAATAATTGTGACTAGTATTTTTCCAATCCTCAGCATGACACAACGTTCTACAAAACTATTGATGTGTTTTATTGGATTCTCCATGATGTGTCTGTGGAACACTTGTGATTTTTTCAAAACCACTAAACTTGGATCTATTTTGTAGATTCCCATGTTAAATGCTTGATGCCAGATTGGACCCAGTTGTGTTGTGGCTGAAGATGCCTTTATCTTCTTCTAGATAGCATGCTCATCATATGAAACTACCACATAATCTTTATTGTCTTCTTTGTGGTTCATCATGTCTCCTCATTCTTCTTCAACCTTTAGATATTTTAGGATGACAACCTACTCCTCTTCATCTACAAGTGTAACTACTTGTATCATTGGTGATATATGTAGAATCATCTCTTGAGATGAAGTTGAAAATTCCTTTACTTGTTGAAAGATCTTTGCATAGTCTCTGAACAGAGGAGACACACCTTTGTAATTGGTGGTTTGATTTTGTACCATAACTAGTACCTATAAAATAATAAATCCAATGTGAGAACATAGTATATTAGTATTGAATAACAAAGATTTAGCAATTATCTTTCCCCTCGAAGAATTTAGGTCTTATTATTCATCTTTTCCTCCTATTGCAAGCATACTCAATAGATGATTACATCCAATAATAGGATTTCAAAAATAAACTAGTAGTACTACTACCATTACACACTTCCCTATTTATAGACTCTCCAATCTCATTGGACGACCACATAGATAAAACACCATTTAGGGTTTTTGAGGTTTATCTTGGATAAATGATCGACATCCAAATTGCTTTCCCTCTAGACAAACCACACAATTCTGCTTTTTATAATCCATTTTTTGATATTAACTATTCAGTAAGCATACTTACAATAATCACATTGCTTACCTTAATAATTCTCATTTCCACCTTACAATATGTTTCTATGCATATTTGTTGTAGTTTCTCATAGAAGTAAACTCTAGTGCCATGTGGATACCAACTGATCATAGTAGGATCAGTTGTATGCACCATGTCTCCCATCCCTTTGATCCATCTTACCTCTCTATCCCGTACAATACATCAATTGTAGAAGCTTTCTTCCCTATGGTTGCACAAGTGTTGGTTTTGACAGTTCATCTTCTGGTTTGGTCCAACCTACAACAATCATGTATTCATTTTTCTTTGAGGAGATCCATGCTTTCATCATGGATTCTATCTCCTTTCTGATGTACATTACCTGATGCTCAGTTGTGGCCTTGCGGTTGTCAAAAACCTCCCTATTTTTGCAAAGTCATAGGTAACAACAAGCAATCATAAACCTTATGTAATAGGTGTCTCCTTGCTAAAGTTTGTTCTTCATCCAGTCCTTCAATTTAGCTGGGCCAAAGAAGATTTGGTACTTTGAGACTTCTAAGACCTTCTCCCACACCGCCTTCACCTTCTAGTAACCTCTCAAAGAGTGGAGTGTAGTTTTCTCCTTATGATTGCACCTACTATACATCATATCAGAACTAAATTTCCTAACAATTCTCTTATGATTAGTAAGGAACACACCATGGGATATTGTCCACATAAACTTTTCAAATTTTTCAATACCTTCACCTTCTAGAAATAACTCCACTCTCCTCATGTACGTAATATCCTTGCCTTCTTTAAGTAACTTGTAGCCCGACTTCATGGTAAAGTTTCCATCAAATGAGTTCTCTAATGCTCGAATATTTGTCAACCCATTATCAATGGGCACAACCAATTCCATGATATCATATGATGGTATCAACATGGAACCGGTCCTCTGAAAAACCCTTGTCCCATTTCCACACAAGATTTATCAGACTACTCAATTTTAGATCATTAAGGTCCTCTGGGATAGATATGATTGCCATGTTTCTTAGCTTGACATATTCTTTAACCAATTACCATCCCATACATTGGTAATATTTCCACTCAAGGTGATAATCTTTGAGATGATGAAAATCTTTCCCTCAGTGTCCATCCTACCTAATCTTCATTCTTGGATAGTTCTTCCCTCCTCATAGTTAAGAAATTCAATGGCAAGAACTCAACACTAGGCATTACTTCTTTGTCTACATAAGTCCCATGCATTCTTTAGAGCTAACTCCATGTTTCACTCCCACATGAACTTCAAGCCGAAACCTCACTTTCCTTACTACAATCTATCTTATTCTAAGAAAACAATGACAATGGTTGATCTTTATGGTTTCCCCCATATAAATCTCTTTATCTCTTCATCTATTCTTTCACAGAGTGAGAGAGGTAGGATGACCATATGCATCACATAAGTTAGGATGGCATCAAGAGTGGGCTTATCCATGCAGACGCTACCATCTAAGGACATACATCTTACAGACCATGAGTTAATTCTCACATTCACCTTGTGTAAGAAGTCTGAGTATGTGGGATTATCCACATTCTTGTGGACCACTAGGACACCAGGTACTTTCCCAAATTCTCTATCTCCAGGTTTTGACACAATCGATTGATTCTATATCTCATCCTCATAGACACATACTGAGAGTACTAGATTCTGGTGCTCTCCATAGAAATGGATTGTTCAGATGCTTCTTTGAACTCTTTGGAGCAAACTCATCTATCATTTACTTGCATATGAGAAATGGATAAGGTCATCCTTAAAATAGATATGGTGGACATTAGGTCCTATTACATAGATCTCTACTTACTTCCATTTGTTTTGGAGAACTCTCTCCAAGGTCATTTGACTCAACCTTTCAATGCACAAAGCAAATAGGTATGATGATAGAAGGTTTCCTTGCCTTAGTCCACGATTGGCTTTGAAAGATCATGTAGCATTTCCATTCCAAATTATTAAGGCAACTCTTCCAGTGATGGATTTCATAATGTAATTAATGATATTTAAAGTCAAGACCACCCTTACCAGACTATCATTTATGAATTTTTATTCCATTTGGTTGTAAGGCTTTAGCAAATCCACCTTGATAGCCATAGTTTTAGTCACTTTAGTTCTTTTCATGTTGTGGATCAATTCCTAAACCAGGACAATGTCATCAATGATTCATCTCCTTGAGCGAAGCTACTTTGTGCATAAGAAATTCACATCAACAAGTATTCTTTAAGCCTCTCTACAACTACCTTTGAACACAATTTGAGACATATATTGTTTAGGGAAATTAGACAGAGTTGATCACATCTTTCAGGGTTCTTGACCTTGGGGATCAACACAATACTCGAGTCACACACTTTATCAGATATAGGGTTTCCTATAAGAGAATACTAGATGAAGCTAAGCACAAAAAACCAATTGTAGTCTAGTTCTATTGTAAAAATAACACTAATACACCATTTGGAATGACTGCTTTCTAACGGTTGAGGTTTTCTAGAATTTCCCATACTTCCTCAATAGACATCAGAGCAACTATCCTTTGAAACTAAATTGGAAAAACTACTTCAAACTTACCATGACATTGGGACCTACTAGTATCAATTCCAGTTCACAGAGGCACATTGAGGATATTTTCAAAATGTGCTACCACCATTTCCTATAGCTTAGTTTCCTCTAAAATCTAGTGCCCGTCCTTGTTCATGAGGGAGACAATAGCATTATGCCTTCTTTCTAGTTTACAAAAGCAAGATACAATTTTGTATTGGAATTTCCATGTTTTAGCCAATTAATATGGGATCATTTTTTAGATACTCCACTTCCTTTTTAAGGATAATGTTAAGTTCCTCCTACATATTCAAACACAAGTTTTCAATAGTAGCATCATAATGGTCAACAAGGCATGTTTGTAGGATATTGGTTTTCCTTATGAGTCTATTTTGTGGTAACTTCATTGATGTTATTCCTTCTTATCCCACTCCATCAGACTCCCTTTTTCTTTTTTTAGGAAGAGAAGACCCTTTATAAATTATCTGCATTGGAATGCATGAAGCACTACCATTTTAGGAGGGTCTACAATCTTATGTTACATGATAACATGACCACCATGGATGGGGTATAAAAACTTTATAATTGGTGGAGGTTCTTCAATCATAGATAAATGATTTGTACAATATATTATTTCACCAAGATATCAACATATGAGTTTGCATTCATGGGAGCATTAGTAATATGTAATATCAAATTATTTTCTAGCCATCTTCAACATTGAGTTCTTGAGGCTATCATAGCATGTAAAAGGATTAGAATGAGATAAATTCATGAACAACTTGCTGTCTATCTAGTTCCAGAATAAGATTATCATAACCTTCCATCCACGATAACTTAACCCATCCCCATGGTGGATGTTTCCATATGACCATATGTAGATATATAGGGATATAGTTGGGAGTATATCTATTGAAAGCTTGCATCAACACCATATGGACATGCCACTTTATATTTACCCATAATGCAAAGAGTATTATAGATTTCATACTTAGAAGGGAATGATCCCATATGAGAGAGTTGAGAAGAAGAGAGTTGCTAAAATTGTCTGGGAAGAAGAATGTAATCACTAGAATGCATATTTGTAGTAGAGTAAAATATGCTCTGGAAGTGTTGTGGAATCATCTACTTAAATATCTCAACACTAGTAATCCAATGTTCATCATTATTACAAAGTATAACAATCATGTTTTGTTGACGTATACTTTTCAAAGAAACACATTTTTTGTTTTTGCTTCCCCATACAGAACTCAGTCCAAATGACACTTCTTGTCGTAGATTGAGTCGTTCATCATGCAATATATTTTGATATCATTACCGTAGATGAAAAAATGATTATCTGTAACCACATCATAAATCTAAGCCAAAGAATCTTGAACTGTTATTATTTCATGCACTAAGGCATGTTTTAAGGAATTTTGACTTACAATGGATGCACTGTACTAGACTTTCATAGTCAGTGTAGATAAGCATGGAGCCAAAAAAAATTAACATTGAAGGGAAAAATATAAGATAAGAAAGCATTAAACTCGAAGTTCAAATTATAGGACACCTTTGTTCTAAAAAAGGAGTGAAACTTCTTTTTCCCATTATTTTTAAAGAAAAGAGGATTATGATCTAAACAAGTTTTAGGAGGATGAAGTAACAAACAACTAAAATTAGCAAGCAACCAGATAAAATTTACTAATACTCTATCTAAGCGTTCATGCAACCAACCATGCTTATATGTATATACAATACCTTCATAACCAAGATTTGTTAGGTTATCTTGAATAAGAGTGCCATTAAACTTCAACAATTCATGGAAACTGAATAAGAAACTGCCTCTTTTCTCATGTGGAGAGAACTTCACATTAAAATCTCCCATGACCACCCAAGGGTTAGAGATCTGGACACTAGTACAACGAAGATGTTCCAGAATAGATTCCTAATGATAGGGTTTGAATGGGCATGGTTAGATAATAAATTTCATTAGTGTAGCAGTGCAAGAATTGATAGTGACTCTCTAGAACCATGACATTGCATGACTATTGTGACCAAAACAACCATATCCCACTAGAGAAGCCTCTCGATTCAATTTGGTGTGATGTAGTGTAGCCACACAAGAAAGGACTTGATATGATCTGTCAATAGGGATATGAGGCTCTAAAATGGCAAATATAGCTGGTCAGATACAACATTTGAGGTCCAACACTACATCTATTGAAGAGTCATGTATGATTCCCCGTATATTATAGCATATTGTACTTAACATTGTGAAAGAGATGCAGATCTAGAGATCTCACCCTCATGGTCTTCATTTGCTTCTGTCACCTTTCGTGCTTGACTACGAGTGTAGTAAGGGGTTGCTTTCATAGTCTGACTAGATTCCCACATATCCCTCCCAATCTTTCCAATACAAGATGGAACAAAGTCAAATACAAGGTCTACTTGTTGAGGAGTGTAATTTTTGGAACTTCGATCTAAATTAGGTACTATGTGGGTTGTGAATTCATCCGTCTATGAATCTACTACTATGTGAGTATTTGTAGAGAGTGTTATAGGTTCTTCTATAACAACTTCAACAACATCTTCATCCGCAATGTCCACCCATACAATATCTTTTACATTAGTAGCCTGTACTATCTTGATAACATTATCATTAGGGTTAGAGATGCAAGCAAGTTCATTTGTCTTCTTCATCCATAGCTTTGTAGGACATGTAGGATCATGTTAAGACACAATATCCATTTGGGTAGGAGACTCTATTTACATGTCTTCCAAAGAATCAAGCACATCAAACTTGTTGTAGTAGTAGTTTCCAGGATCATAGAAGGCCCTGTATAATAATTCTTATTAGTGCAAGGAGGTCACCTGGTATGTATATTCTTGCAATAATAAACTTCCCATCTATCCTCTTCTTCTAACCAAAGTATACCAACATCATATGTCTTAGGATTGGGTGTGAACGTATGATTTGAAGATGGTCCTATTAAACAATCTTTTTCTTTCTAACCCATAATGCCAAAAGCATTATAGATGGAGGGGAGAGACTCGTACTAAACTTTGTAGACAACATCATTAATTATAACTGTTGGGTTGACATGTATATGTGTAACAACTTCTATGACTATCCGTGCAAAACAACTTCTTGTACATGTTTCCGTGTAGTTGTCCACTCGAACTAATTTTCCAAGAACATCCCCAATTTGCTGAAATATGACATGATTGTACAAGTGCAAAGGCAGACCAAAAATTCTTTCCCAAGTAACATTGAATAGGAGGTAAGGCTGTTGATGGTAAGAAGGAATCCAACCATAGTGACATGATTTGTGGACATCCAAAAATGACCCAAGGTCATCCTGTTAGATCACCATTATAATATGGCTAGAAGGCCATATGGACTACATAAGTATTCATACTCAATTATGTTGGATCTAAGGGCTCTAGAGGGGGGGGGTGAATAGAGCTACAAAATTTCTCACAAAAAGATTAGACCTTTAAATTATATCAATTTTAGAGCAATAGCTAGATGTCAATTTGAAGTCCTATCTAACAAGAATAGCAAGGATGAGAGAGATATATAGCAAGCACTTGACAAAAGGATGTAGAGTGGTTCCACACTTCAAACTAGAAGTGAGTCAGTCCACTACCTAGAGAGGCCAACCTCTAGGACTTTGCAAGAGCTTTTCTCTATATTATCACTAATAAGAGTTACAACAAATAGACCACCAAAGGACTTACCCATCCAACCACAAGGAGATATTCACCTTACCAAGGAGCTTACCCACTTAGCTTGAGTCTTCATCCTTCACCAAGGTCTTACCCACTCAAGCTCAAGTCTTTCGCCTTGAAGGACTTTGCTTCTCCTCTTGGATCTTCAGCCTTTGCCTTCTCCTTCACTTGGAGAAGATAATCACCTCTTCAACAACCATGAAGAAGACCAACTATAGCTCCTTCTTCACTCGATGGAGCTAGCTTCACCTTTTCTTCATATAGGAAGGGGATAGGGAAGTAGTGGAAGATTGAGAGCTTCACATGCACAAGGTTGGATCTCTCTTACAATAAGCCTAACTCACTGACAAATCATGAAATGAAGTGTAAACTAGAGAGAGAAAGGGGCTCAAGGAGTAGTAACACACTCAACTATAGCAAGGACCTTGATTGTAGTGAATGAGCAAACTTGGAATGAACTCGAAGGGGTCCTATTTATAGATGGGGGTGCACCATTGAGTTGGGGAACACTTAGGGATGAAATATAGCCATTTTTTCTCAAGGCAACAAACTTATTTTCTTCCAAACAAGTCACCAGCGGTTATAATCACTTTTTTTTGTATTTTTCATACAGTGCATTCGGTCGAGTTTTAATAAAGGTAACTCGACCGATCGACTAAAAGTGAAAACCAATTTTCAAACTATCGGTCGAGTTTGTTCTAGGGAACTCGACCGATCAGCCAAAATTGCATTTGTTCAGAAGGTCATTCAGTCGAGTTCTGTGAATGCACAACTCGACCGATTTCCATCTTCAGAAACTCAACCATGGGATCGATCGAGATTGTAACTCAACCGATCAACAACCTGTGATCAATTTTCTAATTTGGCTAAAAAGTGATTAAAACTTGGTATTAAGTGTCCCACATAATTTTCTCATCTTATTTACAAGTCATATAATCAATACAAGTGATTACAAACTTTTTCTAAGGTCGTTTGAAGTAATTTCCTTATTAGCACACTTGCATTGCATTTGACTTGAACTTGGACAAGCTAGGGCTTGTGTAATTTGATCCTTTTCATGTACCTAAAGCTTGAAATCAATCTTGAATACACATATTAGATACATATGAATGGAATGGTTAAGTCATTATCAAAATATGGATAATGTATAACCTATAGGTCAACGTTCTCATCCTTTTTGACAATGACAAACCATTCCTCAAACATATTGAAAAGGATATTGAAATTATACCTTTGCCTTGTGAATTGCGGGGGATTGAAGATTTGAACAATGTGAATTGCTCCCCCTCAATCTATGCTTACTTTAACCTACATAGTTAGTCTATCTACACAAAGCAATATAACTTACATGTACTATATGGTCCTTTAGCAAGTCACATAATAAAGCATATAATGAAAATGAAAAGGATCACATAAGCAATGACAAGAAAAGGATCACATAAGAAATAAACACAATATGGTTGAGTTTCAAGACATTGAATTTCTCTCCCCCTTTTGACATTATAAAAAAGTAAGGGGGGTAGAAGAGCATATAAGCATGTGTTTGCCAAACACAACCAAGCAGATAGCCAAACATGCAATCTCAAAAACATACATCAAATAGAGACGAGAAAACCAAACATGCTAAGTCATAATCAAAATATGGTGAAATAAGGCACCGACTCATAAGATATAATAGATCAAAGAGTAAGAGTGCACATAATATAGATTACAACTCAGAGTGCAAGTTCTCATAAAAACAACTACAAGTCAAAAGCGATGAAAGCTAAAGATAAAATAGTATTACTCAGATCATGTGCCCAGATGTTTCTAATACAAAATAGCCTAGAAAGATATATATGATCAACAAACTAGACTAAAAACTAAGAACATCTAGACATCTAAGCTATCTGTATCCACATCATCGTCATCCTCAACATCATGCTCATAGTCATCGTACCCATCTGAAGGTGCAGCAACATCACCTTCATCACCGGAGTCACCACCAAAACCACCAGAGCCATCACCATCGTCAGATGCAACACCAGCATCCTCACCATCACCAGCATCAACAGTCTCATCATCATCCTGGTCAGACATCTCCTCATCAATGGAAGGACCGAAGTGACGATTGGGCCAATGAGCATTTTGCTCATCCCAAGTCATGCCAAGAGCACATAGCTCATTGGCCTGAGGGAAGGAAGGAGTAAAATCGCCAAGACTGGAAAGTAGAGAGGCCAAGAGGCCAGTAGGTAGAGGAAGGATGACTGGAGCATGTCCACCAGTAGCAGAGGGTGTGGGAGCAACAACTGAAGGCTCAGGTGCAGGTGGAGAGGCAGGGCATAAGTGATTGTATGCATAGGATGCATAATCACTACCTGGGTATGGCTGGTAGGCGGGGTATGGGTGTGCACATGATAAGTTCATGTTATACATGATTGAACATAAATCCTGGTGCAAGTGCTCCTAGAACTGGAGATTGTATGCCTATTGGTGTATCACATAACCCATGATGACTTCATTGGACACACGGAACGAGGAATGATGAGGTCAGGTAGGCTGATGAGGTGGAGGAGCATGAGTGGATGTAGAGGTAGGTGCAGCTGAGGCAAAGGCAGAGGTAGAGGGTGAGGCACTGGGTGTGGTGGAGGAAAGGATAGACATGGATTTTTGGAAAGTGGTCTCACTGATACATACTCCCTTCTGGGTAGGTCTGTAGTGGAAGTCATAGAAGAGTGATTTCTCAGTGGCGAACTAAAAAAGACCACATATCAAGGTGGGGTATGGAGGATGTGTGCCACATGTGTTCTTTCCAGAGTCAAAGCAAGTCATGTGATGGAGGATGTATCTAGACCACTTGACTCTGACATTCTCTAAGATGCAGTACATTATCACCGCAGTGTTCTCTGCAATATCCGTTTGGTTTTTCTTGGGGTGGATGTTGTAGTTGACCACTAGGGCTAGTATACACTTCTTGAGATCTAAAGAGGAGGAGGGTAGCATACTCTTCTTCTTATAGGGAACCTTAGGTTTCTTCAAGTAACGATGGATGTCAGGAAGTGTGATATCGTATTGCTTGTAGAAACCTTCATGGTCAAGCAAGTCAAAATACTCACCATAATCCTTACGACATGAGTCATTCTCATAAGCACCTGACAAAAAGATGTTCATGATATCCTCTGAGATTTGAAATTTCTTCCTGGCTATCATGGAAGTAGGATAACTTGATTATTGGGAGGAGGTGCAAGTGTGTCATAATTCCAATGCAAATTTGCATAGAATTCGTGAACGACTTTTGTGCTAGACATGGAATTGTGAAAGCACTCACGCTCAACACCCATGCCGGATATGTGGTAAACATGTAGCAACCTCGCCACTTGATCGATGACCTCTTGGTGTCTAGGGCTAGGCTCAAAAAGGGCTCTCAAAGGAAAATGACTCTATGGAAGAAGATTCTTATATTAATTTACAGCCTCATTTGAGACAAAAAGGGTCTCATCGAAAGGAAACAAGTGAAAGGATGAGGAGGAGGATGGTGCATTGATTGGGTTGACTCTCTTCCTTCTATTTGAAGCCATGGAGGTGAAATGGAGAGGAAGAAGAGATCAAAAACACCAAACACATCACCAAAAATGTTCACACACCTAGGTTTAGCTAGGGTGAAGGTCTAGGAAGGTCTCCCTAGGTCGGATTAGGGCTAGGTAAGGAAAGGGAAGGTTGAGAGTTGATTAGTTGAATTTTCTCTAGTTGAGAGGGAGAATAATTAGCTGAAACCAACTTAAGTTAGATTCAACACGCCGATCAGTCGGGTTCTGTGAAGTGGAAACTCGACAGATTGACCCTTTTTTAAAAAGCTCTCAGCCATGGATCGGTCGAGTTTGTCCAGGAGAAACTCGACCGATGGTCAACGTGACCTAAAACCATCAAACTTAATTTCTAGACATATGAATGATAATTAAATTTATTTCGATTTCCATTATGTATATTGAACATATTTAGGAACATATCACTCATCATTGGGTACTATTTTGCAATTAAACATGCGTTTGCAAAAAATACCCGAAAAAAGAGAAAAACAAGGTAGAATGAACATGAAAAACTGATTTTAAGCATATTAGCAAGCAAAGATGATCAAGATAGATGAAAAATATATAGGATAGATGGCAACTAGCTAGAAGGCATATCATATTCATCCAAAGCAGTTATAAGAAATTTTGATCTAATAAAGTTAAATTGCTCTCTAACTAGAGGTTTAGTGAAAATGTCCACCAACTGATTTTCTGTGTCCACGTGCATGATATAAATATCCTTCTTGGCAATGTGATCATGAAGAAAGTGATGGTGAAACTCTATATGTTTATCTCTACTATGCAATATAGGATTGTAAGACAAGTTAATTGCACTAGTATTATCACAATGATAGGAGAAGCATCAAAATGAATGTTAAAGTCTTGGAGCATTTGCTTCATCCATAGAACCTGGGCACAACAACTCTTGGCTACTATGTACTCAGCCTCGGTGGTTGATAATACCACTGTTCTCTATTTCTTGGAGAACCAAGACACCAAGCATGGTCCTAGGAGGAAGAAAGTGCCACTTGTGCACTTTCAACAATCAAGCAACCTGCATAATCGTCATCACTATAGGCAGTAAGAGTAAAGTCCCTTGACTTGAGATACAATAGACTAAAATTTTGAGTTTTGGCTAAGTACCTTAGAATCCTCTTAATAACTATAAGATGTGATTTCTTAGGATTTGATTAAAATCTAGCACACAAGCCAACACTAAACATTATGTCAGGTCTAGAGGCAATTAAGTAAAGTAAACTTCCAATCATACCTCTATAGAGCTTCTCATCTACCTTCTCACCTTCTTCATATTTATCAAGTTTGGCAGTGTTTGACATGGGTGTGTCCATAAGTTTGGTGTTCTCCATCCCAAAGCGCTTAAGTAATTCACTTGTGTACTTGCCTTGGTTGATGAAGTTCCCATATCTTGTTTGCTTGATTTGAAAACCGAGGAAGAATGTGAGTTCATCCATCATACTCATCTCAAATTCACTCTGCATAAGATCACTAAATTCTTTGCAAAGATCAAGGTTAGATCTGCCAAAAATGATATCATCAACATATATTTGAATGATAAAAAAATGGTTAGAAGTGAGTTTTAGAAACAAGGTAGAATCCACTTTGCCCATGATATAACCATGATCTAACAAAAAGTTCTTTAATTTCTCATACCAAGCCCTTGGTGCTTGTTTGAGTCCATAGAGAGCTTTTTGCAATAAATAAACATGGTTAGGTAGACTATCATGGTCAAGGCCCGGAGGTTGTACAACATACACTTCCTCCTCAATTGTACCATTCAAAAACACACTTTTAACATCCATTTGATAAAAAGAAAGTTTTTATGACTAGAAAAGGCAAGCAACATATACATTGACTCAAGTATAGATATAGGTGCATATGTTTCATCAAAGTCAATACCTTCCAGTTGATTGTAGCCTTGAGCCACTAACCTTGCTTTATTTCTTACCACTTTGCCACTTTCATCTAGCATGTTGCAGTAGACCCATTTGGTGCCAATGATCTTTCTATCACTTGGTCTTGGCACAAGGGTCCAAACTTTGTTCTTCTCAAATTGTTCCAGCTCCTCTTGCATATCTAGGATCCATTCTTCATCCCCAAGAGCTTCCTTGACATCTTTAGGCTCTATTTGTGAGATGAAGGCGATGTTGTCTTGTTCTTTGTTAAATGCAACCCACATCTTCACTCTCTCAAATGGATCACCTAAAATCAGCTCCTATGGATGATTCTTTGCAAATCTAGGAGTTTGATCCTTCTTTTCATTATATTTATCTTCCTCTTGAGCAGCCACCTCTTTTCCCTTTTGAGTGATGTTGAGTTCTGTAAGGATATGAAATACTTCATCTACAACATCATCATTTGGAACAATATCTTTGGGAACAGAGGGGTAAGCCTCAATAAACTTTACATTAATAGATTCTTCTACCTTATCAAGATCAACATTAAAAACTCTATAAGCCTTGCTAGTAGTGCTATAGCCAAGAAAGAAAGCCTTATACGATTTCAGGTCAAACTTGTCAAGAGAATCTTTCATATTCAAAACAAAACAAGGACATCTGAAAACATGGAAGCACTCGATAGAAGGCTTCCTACCACGCCATAGCTCATAGGGGGTTTTCTTAAGCAAAGGATGAGTGAAAACACAGTTTTGCACAAAACAAGAGGTATTGACAGCTTCATCCCAAAACTTCTTAGGAGTATCATACTCAATAAGCATGGTCCTAGCCATCTCCTGCAAAGACCTATTCTTCCTCTCTACAACTCCATTTTGTTGAGGTGTTTGAGGTGAAGAGAAGTTGTGTGCATAACCCGATTCTTGACAAAAACACTCAGAAAGCTCATTTTCAAATTCTCCCCCATGGTCACTACGGATGGAAACAATCCAACAAGAAGCTTCATTCTCAACTCGTTTGCAAAAACTAGAGAAAACATCAAGTGTATCACTCTTGGAAATGAGAAAGAATGTCCAAGTATATCTAGAGAAATCATCGACAATAACAAGGCAATACTTGAAACCACGAAGTGATTACATTCTCGTTGGTCCAAATAGATCAATATGAAGAAGATCAAATCTCTCTTAGTGCTAAGGACTCCTTTGGATTTGAAGGAGGACTTGGTTTACTTTCCTTGTATACAAGGTTGGCATTCCTCATCCTTTTCAAAATCCAATTTTGGAAGTCCCTTGACTAAGTCCTTTTTGCTTAACTTCTTTAATTGATGCATATTTACACGACCAAGCTGGCGGTGCCAAAGAAAAATATCATTCGAGTTGACTATTAGGCATGTACCAACTACAGGCTTAATAGTGTTAAGAACAATAACATAAAGATAACCACTTCTAGTTTCCTTATATATAACTTGGTAGGTGAGGGAATATAGAATAAAGAATTCAAAAGAAGTAAATAGCACAAAGTAACCATTATTAAAAAGTTGACTAACACTTATTAAATTGTGATGTAGTCCATCCACAAAGAGAACATTCTTGATGCATAAGGATTCACCTAAATCACCCTCACCTTTGACTTTACCTTTCTTGTTGTCTCCAAAGGTGACTCCCCCTCCTTTCTTCTTTATGAAATTGTTGAAGTGGATTATATCACCAGTCATGTGCTTTGTGCAGCCACTATCAACAATCCATCTATATTTTTCCTACAAGAAAGGATAATGTCAGTTCCCAACTCGAACTTTGGGATCCGGAGTTAGCTTGGGGACCCATTTCATCTTTGGGTTGGTCCCCTTAGGCTTGTAAGGACAATAAGTAGAATAATGATCATCACATTTGCAATGAGAGAAAACCATAGTATTCTTAGTACCCAAAGACTCTCCTACAAAGAAAGAGGTCTCCTTGCTCTTCTTTTTACCTTTAGCCTTACTCTTTCCCTGTGAGGCTCTACCTATAAATCCCAAACCACTAGTACCATTTTGTTTGGTAGAATGGTCAAGGATTTCATTTAGGGAGTTCTTCCCCTTGAGGAATTTTTGTAGGAATGATCTCAATCTATGGTTATCATCATTCAAATAAACAATAGTAGAAGATAAACTAGATATGTCATTCCTAGCATGCATAAGATCAGCCTCAAGACATAACACTTTAGTAAGATATGAATCCTTTTCAAGAGAGATAGAAGCAACATTAACACTAGGCAACAAAGGTCTAGAAGATAGATCATTTACTTGACTAAGAAACCTAGAATTTTTAGATTTTAACACTTGAATCTCTTTGAAATAGACATATCTCTCTTCTATATGAGCATCAATAAGTAACTTAAATTCAAAATTTTCAGCTTTAAGCAATTCAAGTTCTTTTAGGCAAATTTGGTTCTATTCCTTAAGATTCTCAATGTTCTTAAGGTATATACCATTTTCAACTTCAATATCATTGTATTGGAGTTCAAGATCAAGGTATTTCCCTTGCAAATTATTAATACTCTCAAGGTTAGTTTTCTCATTCAGTTCCAAAATCTCAAGCTTAGCATAAAGATCATCAATAATTTTTCCTAACCATTTTCTTTTAGATTTACATTTAGCAAAAGAAGAATGAGTAGTAATAAGCATGTCAATAATAGCTTCTTTAGGCATATCATGCAAGCTTACCTCACCAATGTCTTCACTTGTAGAGGCCATGAGATCAAGGTGGCACTCTCCATCTTCTTTGGAGCTTGAGCTTCTTAAAGATGAAGCTTCCCAAGCTGCATTCTTGTGTCTCTTCTCCTTCTTGTCCTTCCTCTTGTAATTGATCTCCTTCTTGTAATCCTCTTCTTTCCTTAAGCTTCTATTGTGGTGTGCCTTTCTTGACTTTGGGCACTCACTCTTGTAGTGCCCCTTTTGACCACACTTGTAGCATCTTGGAGTAGAGGAGGAGGAGGCTTGCTTACCCTTGAAGTGCTTACCCTTGATGTAGTTGGATTCATGCTCACTAGGGCCTTCATCTTCACTAGAGGATGAGGGAGAAGTATGGAAAGAAAGTTTTTGTTGAAGTATGACAGCCTCCACTTGTGCTTTGAAAGCACTATCTTTGATCTTCTTGGCTTCCTTCTCTTCTTGCTTTGCTTCTTCTCCTTGCTTGTCAAGTCTAAGCTAATGGGCTTGAAGATTTCCAATGAGTTCTTCAGTTGGGATGCCACCAAGGCTCCTCACTTCTTCAATGTAGGTGATCTTTGACTCCCATCTCTTTGGAAGATCTTTGAGTTGATGACGCCTCTATCCAAAGTGTTTCCCAATGCAGCCAAGCCATTGATGATGACATTGAGTCTTGAATACATCTATGCAATGCCTTCTTTCTTTCCCATCTTGAAGTACTCTAGGAGGCTGTTCAACATGTAGATCTTTGCCTCCTTGACTGCTTTGTGCCTTCATATGTGATGCACAGTTTGTCCCAAATCTCATAGGCGGTGTCCCATGATGAGATCTGATAGAACTCCGTGGGGGTGAGGGATGCATAGAGAATGCTAATGGCCTTGGATTTAAGTTGAGCCTCCTTGAGAACAACTTCACTCCATGTTGCAATAGCTCTAGTTGGCTCATTGTAAGGTGTGACCATCTCCTTCCACATGTCAAAGTTCAACCCTTGAATTTAAAACTGCATCCGCCTATTCCAATAGAGGAAGTTGGTGCCGTCAAAAACCAGAGGATGCATGGAGAAGCCTTCCTCTAGGTTGAGGGAACTAAGTAGGTTGTCGCCCATCTTCTCATCTCGTGGGAGATTGTTGGAGAAGATCCTTAGCTCTGATACCACTTGTTGGATCTAAGGGCTCTAGAGGGGGGTTGAATAGAGCCATAAAATTTCTCACAAAATAGATTAGACCTTCAAATTATATCAATTTTAGAGCAATATCTAGATGTAAATTTGAAGTCCTATCTAACAAGCATAGCAAGCATGAGAGAGATAGATAGCAATCACTTGACAAAAGGATGTAGAGTGGTTCCACACTTCAAACTAGAAGTGAGTCAGTCCACTACCTAGAGAGGTCAACCTATAGGACTTTGCAAGTGATTTTATCTATATTATCACCAATAAGAGTTACATCAAATAGACCACCAAAGGACTTACCCATCCAAACACAAGGAGATATTCACCTTACAAAGGAGCTTACCCACTTAGCTTGAGTCTTCAGCCTTCACCAAGGTCTTACCCACTCAAGCTCAAGTCTTTCACTTTGTAGGACTTTGCTTCTCCTCTTGGATCTTCAGCTTTTGCCTTCTCCTTCACTTGGAGAAGATCATCACCTCTTCAACAACCTTGAAGAGAACCAGCTACAACTCCTTTTTCACTCTATGGAGCTTGCTTCATCTTTTCTTCATGTAGGAAGGGGATAGGGAAGTAGTGGAAGATTGAGAGCTTTACATGCACAAGGTTGGAGCTCTATTACACATATTAGATACATATGAATGGAATGGTTAAGTCATTATCAAAATATGGATAATGTATAACCTCTAGGTCAATGAATTCCAATAACCTCCAATGAGTGGTAGGTTTTGAAAGAAGCCGTAACCAATCACATATAGTCAAATAACCAATATATTTTCTAATCCATTTGACAACAAATGTAATTTGCCAATGTTTATGAAGAATTTTATAAGCATGTGGAACAATAAAAATCTCTGAGAATCTATAGTTGCTGATAAGAGAAACATCATCATGATTGGCTTGTTCATCACACAACTGTCGGTAAACTGAATCCTATTGATTGAGGCATTGAGAGATAGGCAGAAGTCTGGGTTCTAGTGGGGAAGTCCCCATAGATTCCTCAGTGGCTAAACTAAATTGCAATACTCTACAATAACACATGATTTGTCTGTGGAAGATCTGAAGAAATAGTTCCCAAAGTATCATCATTTATTTCTTCATCCATGACACCAAGAAGTAGTTTCACCATCATCCGGTTGCTTTGGTTCCACTGACCCTTGGTTCTAGAATCTTGACCAGCTTAGATTTTTTTAGCCATAATCTCCTTCAAGTTTCTGGGTATATCATCATTACCATCTCTGAGAATGTTTCAATAGTTTATATATATCATAAAATTAGATAAGAAGGGTATACATTGGAACTCAAAACCTCATCCGTAACTTATTTATCCTTATTTTCATTAAAAGATGATATTTTTTCTAGTATAAGTGTTGGGATTTTCGTTCTCTAGGCATATTGAGATCTAGTTCCATGCTTCTTTATCTATTCACCACTTCCTTTAATTTTTCTACTTCTTGAGCCAACTATATAACTACTCACATCCTTGGATTTAGGGTACTGTTTACTGCTTCCTTCTTTTTGTATCTCTTGCATTTTATGCACGATTTCTTATCCTACTACTTGTTCTCCACACATTATTACTTCACCTACCTCCTATACTATTTAGTTTTTCTCCTCTGTAGCATCACTATTCTCCTCTTGTAATAAGTCAATCACTTTGTCAACCTTAGGGTTCAAAGCAGTGCGATTCTCATAATCATTTATAGTATGACATCTTTTGTTTGCTCAATCTTCTTCCCGTTGTTGATATTGTTGTCCGTTGATGCCCTTTTTTTCTATGTAGTGTAGCAATGATCTTTGTTTGGAAATGAAATTGACAAAAATTAAAAGAATGGCCTAGAGTGTCTAGTTCTAGCACTCCTAGTGTCAGTGTTACCAATTCTCCAGGACCGTCATCAAAACTTTGACAAGCATAATTGTGCATGAAAAGTGTAAGTGTATGTGTAGAGTAACATAAGACAAACAAGCCCAATTTATCAAACATAGGGAATTGTGAAGCTAGAGACTACTACCAATTAGAAACCAACCAGTTATATAGAAGAAGAATTTGAAATGATTAATTATACTAAGAAATGAAATATTAGAGAAATGTTTTAAATTAGGCTGTGAACAATTTGACTAAAATATATAGGATTATATTTTCACCATGATATTAATCCAGACATGATTTCTCTTTACCTAAAAACAAACTATTTTTCCTTTTAGAATTAGTCATATGCTGCCAACACTACCCCTTTTGTGGTGTAATATACTATTCAATCTAATTATAAAACCTATTTCACAATGCTCATATTGAATATCAAACACATTAGGTTCTACTCGAGATATAAAACCTCATAATTGCTAACCCACTTTCGCAGTGCACTATTAATTATGTTGATGATAATATATTTAATAAAAATACACTTTTACAATGATAAATTTTTAGCATAATTTAGGCTGATCATTGATGAACATGGTAATTAGAAAGTTGTTATCATCATTAATTCAACAAACTAAGTACATTCATAAATAAATATACTCATGTATGAATTAATTATGAGCTACTCCTATGTCTTGAAGAACAAAGGATTAGCCCCACATAATTGACATGGTATCACAAAATAAATTTTGAAAAAGAAAATATAAAAAGTAATCTGATAAACTACAAGAATCATTGTTAATGAAGATACTACGTGAAGTTGAGCTCAAATGGATAGTGTTTTGAATATCAAATCACCTTGTGAAGTTGTCGAGATCACGACTTTCCTCTGTGCCCTTCTTTTCTCCACTCCTTTTTGTACATACCCATCAGGGTTGTGTTTTTCATGGCCGCAACCCATTAGGTCATAAGTGGGCAATTGTCCCATAAAGATCTATACAATTGAATTTTAGATAAGGATAACATCTTTCATATCTCTTGACTCAGTAGTTGTAACACCCCAATGATCTAAAACATGTATATTACTGAGTGGAAGCATAAATCTATTTGGAAATGTCACAAACATGATATTCATTATATAAAAATAGAGTTCATATATAAACCAAAAAAGAATAAAGATAACAATTGTCATACTCATCCTCAACATAACTAACACATGAACATAACTAGGCATGTTCACACTTACACACCATATACTTACTCATAAATAGGAAAATAAAATCTGAACTAGGTATAGATGGAACCACACCATGTCTTTTCTTCTAAAGATCCTTGAGATAGTCCTTGCATGTCAGATGGATTTATCATCTAAGCTTGCTCCTTACCTATGGGAATCACACTCCAATCATACATCAAGAAAATTGGTAAGTGGATATGAACATATTATATCTTAAAGAAAACATGTAAACTGAAAATAAGCATTAAACATTAAACATTAAACATTAAAAAAGGATACAATTTCTTTTATCTTGATCTATATAAGAATCATCAGGTTTTCACATAAGTGCCTATTATCTTATGCACTTAAGTGCCTCTTGAGTTGTAACAAAGCACCTCTTCCCTTATAATGCACCAGAGGGACCTATAGTTTTTCTCTAAGGATCTTTTTACTGAGTATCTGATATAAGTTATCTTTTAACATTATCGTTCTCTTAAAAACTATTATTTTACTCTTAGATCTTATTATTGTTTTTACTCTTAATGTGCATTAAATATGATACAATAACAATTAAAGATAAGCACGATGTTCAGCTCATTATACATTCATTGACTATAAGCAATTAAAATAGTAGTAATACATTCATAGCATTCATGTACATTGCACATACATACATATATCGAAACAATCAATACTTACATTCAAAGTGTATCAACCACTTACCTCTCTCTTTGAGAATATCCTATTGGTCTCCTTAGGTTGAAGAAATCCTAATCAATTTGTTAGGGTTGACGGAACCCAAACTACCATGTTATCACAATTACAATTCATTAAATATTAACTTTATTTTTAGGGTCTCATGGTTTATGATTCAGCTGAAGTCAAAACATGCTTACAAGGCACCATATTATTTTTTCTTATTCAAAAATTTTCCGATGGATATTTACACTTATTTTTTAAGCATTCAATTAATTATTGTGAATTTACAAAGAGCTGACCAATATGAGAGCGAGGGAAATCCACATTGTTAATCGACAAACCAATTTATCCACTAGGAAAAAGTAGGTGTCCCAATCGGGAATAATAGATGTGGTAATGGGTCTCTCTCAACCAAAATACACTATCGCTAAGTAATCCAGATGACAAAAGTTCACATATACCCATGATGGGGCATAACACATTATATCTAGCTAGGGGCAAGCTGATAAAAACTACTCATGTGATCTTGTTCAAAACTCAGCGATAGTGAGAAACTTGGTTAATGCTCCTGATTTCTTATAAACCTGGGACAATAAATTCTCAAACCAAAAACTATGTCTAATAGTAAACCAACACCATTTGAACATGGTCAATGCTAATAGGTCAAACACATGAAAAATGGCACCCAAGGAGCTTGCCACCATGATTGTCTGAAAGGAGGTTCCTGATAAGCCTACCACAATTAATAAAACAAAAGAAGGGAAGTTTGTAGAAAAATCTAGCAACTTGGGAGCACCAGTTCCATGTTGTTGAAGGTAGAGAGTAATAAATGATATCATGAGAGGTCCAAATAGGCGATCATTAAAAAATGCCGTAATAGAAAAGGGAAAAAAGAAACACAAGATTACCGTCATTTCAGACAAATCAAAAGCTACAAAAGCTTTGTGATGCCTTCATGAAGATCTCCCAACTCCCTACTAAGCTTGAGGATGACCAAAACAAGGTGACTTCAAGATGTTTGAATCTAGGGGTTTGAAGTGGTCCACTAAGCGTCAGGGCAAAGGAGGGAAAGTAAAGTCATGTTTGGGTTCGTGGGACAACAAGGTTCATTTACGATGCCTCATTTGTATTAGGCAGTGGCCAACAGAGGCAAGAATCCTAGCTGGAGTGGGAAACATGGGAGAATTAGGGGAGTCTTGTTAATCAGGGTCTCTGGATCATGAAATCCTTTCACTTTTGGGGTTGATCATTTTGAAAGGATGCAAAGATGAAGAGGGTAGGGTCATCATGGACTTTTGTTGATTAGAGGGAGAGATATTGGGGGAGGTGAGGAAATTTCCTGTAGAGTTCGACAGGTTCAGGGAAGCGGGCGAGGGAGAAAACACCTATGGATCTAAGAGTCATAACTGGATTATGACTGTGTCTTCGTGACACATCAAGCTCGACTGGACCATAGGTTATTTGTCACATACAAAAATCTAGGTATATTCTTAATTTGTCCCTTTCCCAAGTTTTCCCTTTCCTTTCTATCCTTTTTGGCCTTGATGTTGAATTTGTAGCAATTATTAGTGGTTTGGAGTATATTTGATCACTATTCATGCCAATGTATGGATTTGTGCACAAATACCTCAGTTAGTGATTCAATCAAGGTCTAAGATGCAAAGTTATCACTTGAGTGGGATACTGATAAAATAATTTCATTCTAGATCTTTCCTTAGCCTTATGGAACAAGAAAGAGAAAAAGGGATAAATAATAAAGATTTAAATATGATAATAATATGTAAAGGGAATAATTCATAAAAATAAGACATATTGGATAAAAATAACTTTAGATCAAAATTCTATGGGTCTCAATTGACTTGAGAGCCAAGTTTCACTTTAATTCACACAATATTAAATATCTTAATTATATTTGGAAAAGAAAATAGGAGTAAAACCCAAAATTTGTTAAATGACTCCAACGGTAGAAAAGAGTCTCAGATTTTAAATCTACATGTAAAAATTTGCCTATGTGTGAATTTTCTTCTAAGTTGGATAATCTTGAATGTACTAGTGAAGTTAGGAGAGAGAAAGTAAGTAAAAGCCCAAAATGTTAAATAATGCGTAAAATAATCTCAAAAGGGAAATTAATGGCAACTTTGTGTTTCACAAGTTTATGTTTGCTTGAGGGTGAAGTTTCACATTAATTGATGGTTTCTAGATATCTCTAAATTATGAGGAAAGAAAATATATGATTTAATTTAAAAGAATTAAATAAAATACTTGGAGTCTCCAAAACGGAAAGTTGATGCCAGAATCAGATTCTACATGTCCTAATTAGTCCAGGTATCAATTTTCATTTTATTTGGACCTTGTTTGCACCCTCAATTGATGAGAGAGAAAAGGAAATGATTAAATTAACACTAGTCAAATTTGATTAGGAATTGACATCAATGTCATACTGTCACACCAGTCACTGACTTTAGGTGATGCACACATGAATCATGGCCATTAGATCAAGATCACATGGATTTAGGGTCATCTTCTACCCCGACCCCAAATTGAAAACCAACAATTAAAACATGACTCTATAAATTTCATTTTCTTCTCTCGCCACAGTTGATATTTTCATGAGATTTCTTCACCCACACATTCCTCTCTCAATTCCACACACATCCATACCCTACTTGAGGGCTATTGTCATGAATTCAAGATTTGGCCAATTTGCTCTTCGACTTCTTGAAGCTACCTACACCATAAGTCATTACATCAACTTGCGTCTATAAATACCCATACCCAGACCTCCTCTAGCCCCTATGAAACCTTCCTCTCATAAAATTTTTGTCTCCAACCCTCTCCATCACTATCGGGTTACTAGATATCAGAGTTTGGCACTAGAGGCATGTGCTCTCTCCTTGTTTCTTCTCCGCTCAATTCCAGTCAGGGTATGCTACCTTAACCTATGTTCTTTGTTCTCGAACAATCAGATTGTTGTTTTATTGCCTCCTTGTGATTTCCTCGATTGCCTCACAAGCTCTGTGTATTGCTTCTAGTAGTAATGGCACGTAGGTGAAAGGGATGAATCCCTCTGGTGATTTCTTGCTTCTACCCCGTTGTTTTTGCTCTCATTCTATTTTTATGCTAAGGGCAAAACCATCTTTTCACATCATTTTATTTTGCTTCAAAGCGAGCCTCTCTGTCTTCTAACTAGGTGACTTGGCCAAGCCTAATTGGGCCAAGTATGTAGGCTCAATACCTCTCTCGAGAAGATCTTTTGCTTATTTGGCTTTTTGATTGGTCAAAACTTGTAAAAATTATAACTTTTTCTTTGTTCATCCAAAAAATTCATAATAATATGTTTTGGAATTGAAAAAATGAGATCTTTTTGATAGAAATGTTTTAAATTCTAATTCCTATATTTCTAATAGTCAATTTTTGGAAAATCTAATAAATACATGAAAACCCTAAAAATTGTAACTAATTCCTATAAACTCCAAATATGGCAAATAAATATGTTTTCTTAATTAGGAGAACATAAGGAATCATTTGGTTAGTGTTTCATGACTAAAATCCAAGGTTTTCCAAAAAGGTCTAAAATTAGGGCTTTCCCTATACATACGTGGATTACAAACCCTAATACATGTGTATGACTTGTTCTTCGGAAAAAGTGGAAACAACTTAGTTGGTGAAAAGTGAGTACTAGGACTCTGAATTGAGGTATGTGCATATTACCCCTTAAGTTTTGCATATTTGTGATCCAACCCTAATTTCCTTAATTAGGCATGAATCAAACCCTAAATTTCCTATTATCTCTTCTTTTGATGTAAATGCCTAAATTCTTGCTAAATCTATCATTGCTTGGGTCTTGGACCCCACTTGCCATGTTTCTATTATTTTATGCTTAAACTTTCCATATAACTTCTTTTTCAGCATGATGATTTGTTGACTATTTAGCTAGTGTAGTGGTACTTTTGTACAACCACCCATAGTTGGGCATGTGTTATTTCACCCAGGGGAATGTGTTACTCTCCCTATATATAAATATTTGGTAGGTGACTAGGAATGTTGTTTATATCCCGTCACCTATTGGTTGAGGTTTGGTAGGTGCCTTATCCCTACTTAGTTAATGTAGTCAAACTACAACCATGCATGCAAATTTACTTATTGTTTGACTATTATGGCAAGAATCTTATCTGTTATATGCCTCATACTTTTGACCATCCATATTCTTGGTTAATCAATACACTTTATTTTCCTTGTTATCCTATTCTTTGTTCTTGTACCTTATTTGATACATACTCTGTTTTATCCTCTTGCTGGGTGAACCCTACCACCCAGGCCTAGGAAAAGGAGTGGAACAAGATCAAAGAGGACCAGCCCAGGAGTAGATCTAAAGGAAACTTTGCCGATATGTCTAGGTTGCTTTTGCTAGATCCTAAAGTTTCATTTCTAGTTTATTTTCATGAACTCATGTAGTGAACTTGGATCAAAGCCATGTAATAGCTTAGTCTTCCCTTTCTGTTGCTACTATTGACATTTATGTATTTGAATCATGCTTATCTAAATGGGATTATTATGCATCCCTCATGATCAAAATTCTTTAAAAAAATATGTATGTTGTGTCTTTTCTGTTAAATATTATTAAGGGGTGATCTCTCCTCCTTATAGTATGGTATCATAGACAAGTTAGGTAGCTATTAGGTCATAAGTTGAAAGCAAGGGTGTCTAAAAAGGATCAAGATTCAGGGGATGGCAAGATTTTCCTCTACGTCACTAGCTTGGTTTATGAGGACTCTCAGATCCGCATGATACCAGCCTGGCCTGAACTGATATTGACTATTCAAAATAGCATATCTATAGGTAGTAGTAGCCATAGATATCTTTGTTGGATACTCCTAGGAATCTTATTTTATGACCTTATCTTTCAGGAGGGGTGATATGTTGAGGGATGTGAACAACTCATCCAAGGGAGCCTCATCTAGCAACACAGACAACTGGGACACCCCAAGGATGCCTCAGAACGACATGCCTACTCCTCCTATGGGCACACCAGACATAGCCCCAGAGAAAGAGTTGACCATGATGTGCCAAATGCTTTCGAATGCCTTGCTAGGACAACTCTCCACTACTACAACCTCTTCTATCAAGCCTAAGGAGTTCATCCTGACAGACTTCATCAAGATGCAACCACCATACTTCAAGGGCGAGAGTGAGCCTAACATGGTGGACAAGGATAATGATTGGGTGTTGGTCCTAGAGTGGACTTTCGAGGGCATGGCATGCCCTCCACATTATAAGGTTCACTTCACAACTTACATGCTGGTGGGCCAACATGCGTCTGGTGGAACGATATGGCTCATACACATGAAATCACCAAAATGACTTGGGTGCAGTTCCTCAAACTATTTCACGATAAGTACATCTGCCCAACTTATCTGAGAAGGAATGAAGCTAAGTTTTATAACCTCCGACCGGGTAGAATGAGCATTTCTGAATACGTTGAATGTTTCCTTCTTTCTGAACACTATGCCACCAGTCTTGGAGTGGAATGGAGATTGACTCTTTTCTTGGAAGGTCTCAGCTAAATCATCGGATACAACCTTGTTCCCTAGATGCTTCTCACTTTCCAACAAACACTAGACAAGGCGCTTGCAATTGAGTCCTACCCCAAATTTCATCCTTTCAGACACAACAACAACAACAACAAGTGGAAGAACTCAAGTGGCAATCAAGGATGTGAAATATGCAACTGAAGTTTCCAAACTCATCTGCCTGAGAGGTTCCATGCATGCAATGCTCCACCCCAGAGACATGATTGAGCTGCACCTATCTACCATGAGTGCAACCAAGATGGACATATTTGACCCAATTGTCCTCAACTTTAGTGAGGACATGCCTCTGCTCAACAACCAGCTCAACAGTCGCAACAATGACAAAATCCACCTCCAAGGAACAACAACCAGAATCAACAAGGACGTCGACCACCTGTGGAGAGGCGGAATGAAACAGTGTTTGCTCTGAATGCTGAAGATGATAGAGAGGACAATGAAATTATTGAAGGTACTTTACATATTAATATGCATCCTATCATGGCACTTTTCGATTTTGGGTTGTCACACAACTTGCTTTGATGTTAGAATTAGAATCTAAATACATGGATCATGTGTCAGATGTTAAAACCTCTAGCGGTAGAATATGCTCTTTTTATCTCAAACTTCCAACCTTGGCCTCAATTCTTGCTAAATCTGTCATTGCTTGTATCTTGGACCGCACTTTTCATGTAGCTATTATTTGATGCTTAATCTTTTCGTATAAATTATTTTCAACATGATGGTTTTTTGACTATTTAGCTAGTGTAGGGGTACTTTTGTACAACCATCCATAGTTGGGCATGTGTTATTTTTCCGAGGGAAATGTTCTAGTCTCCCCATATATATATATATATATATGGTAGGTGACTGGTAATGTGTTATGATCCAATCCGGTGCCCCCTAGAAAAAAGAGAATACAGAAAAAAATCTCCCCTCACCTATTGGTTGAACTTTATTAGGTGTCTCAACCCTACTTAGTTAATGTAGTCTAACAATAATCATGCATGCAAATTTACGTATTGTTTGAATGTTAAGACAAGAATCATATCTATTATATGCCTCATACTTTTGACCCTCCATATTCTTGGTTAATATATACCCTTTATTTTCCTTGTTATCATATTCTTTGTTCTTGTTCCTTAATTGACACATCCTTGTTTTCTCCTCTTGCTGGGTGACCCCAACCACCGATGCCTAGGACAAGGAGTGGAAGAAGATCAAGGAGGACCAACCTAGGAGTAGATCCAAAGGAATCTTTGCCGAGATGTCTAGGTTGCTGTTGCTTGATCGTAAAATTTCTTTTTTAGTTTATTTTCATGAACTCATGTAGTGAACTTGGGTCAAATCCATGCAATAGCTTTGTCTTTCCTTTCTACTGCTACTATTGACATTTATATATCTGAATCATATTTATTTAAATGGGATTATTATGCATGCATCCATCATGATCTAAATTCTTTAAAAAAAGATGGATGTTGTGTATTTTCCATTAAATTTTATTAAAGGGTGATCTCGCCTCCTCACATTATCATAGGATTAAATTGATTTAATAAAAAAAACTATATAAAAAATTCCTAACATCATTAGAGGGGTCAAAAAAGTTCAAGTCAACCGCAAATTTTGAGCATAGACACATTACAAGATCTAAAACATTCCTATGTAGGTACATTCCATATTCTATAACCAAAAGTTAAATTGTTACCATAATGTAATTATTATAACTTGTGTGCATCAAATGTTTATAATGGATCCTTAATTGATGTAACTTTCTAATCAGGGATGATTTTCAATTGTATTGAGTCCATTGGACAAAATTTGAACTAGTTAGGGTTCAGTTTCATGTTAATGGCAAACAAGATTACATAGAGGAGAGAGAAAGATGCATTACATTGAAATTTTGACTTATTTGAACATATTTCAATATAGAGGATACTGGATTAACCTTCGTCATAAAAAGGAAAAGAGACAGAAGTTTTATTACTTATATTTTATATATTCAAATGAAAGTTTTTCTATTTACTTGGGTCATTTGCATTGAGACCCATAAATTAGAATTTAATTAATGAGGAATTGTTGTTAACACCCTAAGATTACTTCAAATAAATTTTTGGATGTTACAATCCTACCCATCTTAAATAAATTTCATCCTCGAAATTCCATTGGACAACAACCTTAGGGTTTTTCTTATCCTTAACATGAATGGTTTAACATCTTCATGTTGTCATGCAATTTTGTAATTCTGCACATATCCATTTATAAGATGAGACTAACCAAATCTATAACCTTAAATATATTTCATAACTTAGATCATACCATTCTCATTCTTATCATCTTTTTCACCTACCATAATGACAAAGATTCTAGCTTGTATCTTCTATCTAGTGCTTGATTAACATTGGGCTCTTTTTTTTTGAAACATGGGGCAATTGGATATAATCTGGCCTATTTCACCACATGCATAGAACACTATGGTTACAAATCTCCTAGATGATACTTGAAGCACTTGGCACATTGAGTCTTTGTAGGTTGATTTGGAAAAACCTCAACTAGAGCCTTCCTCTTCTTGCGATTATGATGGTTTGAATTTTTGTTTTGGGAGTGGTTGTCCTTCTTCTATACTCTTCTTGGGTGGTCTTCTAGTTATAGGACAACATCTAGGACATATTTTAGGGAATAATGTCCTCTTCTACATAACCCCTAATGAACTTCTTCATCTTGTGTCGTTCATTATAAATTGTAACCATACTTTTGCAAGATTCTTAACTTCATGGCATACTGTGTGACTATCATATCACCACGCCAACTAAGGTTGCATAACTCCTCTTCTTTCTTATTAACCATAGCCTCATATATGTAATGGTATGGAAAGGCTTTTGATAATTCCTCCCATGTGAATGGAGATCATCAACTTCACATGATCCTAGCAGGTTCTCCCATCAAGTCCTAGCTACATCTTTGAGCATGTCAGTCCCCAAACAAACTCTAGATGGATTAAGGCAATCTAGATTAGGGAAAAATATGTTCCATATAATACAACCGACTTTCAACTTTGCCCACCACATCCAAGTCTTCCTCTCCGGCAAAATAATCATGCTTGTTATTAAAAAAGTTATCAGGGGAAAGCTTGAGGTTGATTGTAGGTTGCCTAACTGATCCTCTTCTCTTTCCATGGCAATGGATTGGGCCTTGACTAGGAAATCAAAGGGCATCATGGGAGTTTTTGGATGTGGAGATTCTCGATGGTCTCCTATGATGAGAGAATCATCCTCTTCGCCACCCATGGGCATCTTGCCATTATCTCCTCTCTTCTTATGTTCTAGGTATGAAAGTAGACATAAATTACATGATATTTTGAGAAAATCCTAGTGGCCAACTACACTTTTTTTCTAATATTATTATTGTAACACCCCAATTTCATAAAACATGTATATTACTAAGTTGAAGCATATATATCTTTGAGTGTGTCACAAACATGATATTTGTTTCATAAGAATAGAGATCACATATAAATCAACATAGGAAAAAGATAATAATTCTCATACCCATGTCCTCAACAAAACCACACTTGAAAAAAAAACTAGACATGTTCACACTTACACACCATGTAATTTCTCATAAATAGGAAAATAAAATCTAAACTAGGTATAATTGGCACCCCACTAGGTCTTTTCTTTTGAAGATCCTTGAGCTACTTCTTATACGTCAGATGGATTTATCCTTGAAGCTTGCTCCTTACCTACAAGCATCACCCACCATCCATTCATCAAGTAATTTGGTAAAAGTGGAATTGAACATATTATATTGTAAAGATAACATGTAAACTAAAAATAAACTTTGAAAATTGAACATTGAAAAAGGACAGTTTCTTTTTGATCATTTATTTTATCATGACTTATATAAGAATCCTTAGATTTGCACATAAGTGCCTCTTCTCTTATCCACTAAAGTATCCACTGAAGTGCCTCTTGGGTTGCACAAAAGTGCCTCTTCTCTTATGCACCAAAGTGCATCTTAGTTTTTCTTTGAGGAGTTTCTTGGTGAGGATCTAATATAAGTTATCTTTGAACATTATCTTTCTCTTGAAAATTCTTATTTTGCTCTTAGATCTTATTCTTGACTTTGCTCTTAATGTGCATGAAATATGATACAATAACTATTGACAATAAGCATGACATTTATTTCATTATAGATTCATTGAATTTACACAATTAAAATAGTAGGCAATAGATTCATCACATTAATATACATTATACATACATATAATTCAAACAATGAATACTTATGTTCAAAGTGCAGGGACCCCTTACCTCTATATTAGAGAAGATCCTATTGTTTTCCTTAGGTTGAAGCAATCCTAATTACACTATTAGGGTTGATTGAACCCTTATTACCTTGTGATAACAATTACAATTCATTAATGACTAATCCTTAACTTGATTTTTAGGGTTTCATGGTTCTTTAATGAATCGGGGGAAAGCAAAGTCAAAACATGCTTCAAAACTACCATGTTGTTTTTCCTTATTCAAAATCATTTCTAAGGGATATTTACACTTATTTTTGTGAGCATCTGATGGAATTTACAAAGAACTGGCCAGTTAGAGAGTGAGGTAAATCCATGCACAACTTGACAAACCAGTTTATCCACTAGGTGGAGAGAAAATTAGGTGGACCAATAGGGCATATCCATGTGAGAAAGGGTCTCTCTTAATGAAAACATGCGCTTGCTGAGTGACCCAAGTGGTGAAAGTTCATATATTCCCATGACAAGGCATAACATGTTAAATCTAATTAGGGGCAAGCCTGTAAAAACACTCATGTGGTCTTCTTCTTCAGAACATGCTTGCAGAGAGAAGCTTAGTTAAAGCTCCCGATTTCTTATGTATAAGGGACAATAAATTCTCAATCAAAAAACTATGTGGAACATAGCACCACCTTTGTCGAACATGGTCGATGTTAACATGTCAAATACATGACATATGGCAACAGAGGAGCTTGTTATGATGACTGGCTAAAGGGAGGTTCCTGGGAAGTTGGTCACGAGGAAAAGACAAAAAAAGGGAAGATTGTGGCAAAATCTAGCCACTTGGAAGCATTAGTCCCATGCCATCAAAGGTAGTGAGTAAGGAAATCAAGACCAGAAGAGGTTCAAGGAGGCAATCTCTAAAAAAGTAGTAACAAAAAAAAGTTAAAAAAGTAATTGTGAAATTATCTCCATTTCTGACAAATCAAATGCTAGAAAAGTTGTGATGCCTTCATAAAGTCTTCCCAAATCCCTACCAAGGTTGAGGATGACCACAACGCCCATGTGACTTTGAGATGTTCAAGTCTGGGATATGAAGCAGGTCCACTATGCATAGGGGCAAAGGAGGAAAAATGACAATAACTTTGGATTCGTGGGACGAGGAGCTTTGTTTTCAAAGCATCACTTATATATACAGTGGTGAAGAGAGCTTAGAATCACAGTCGGAGTTGGATACAAGGGAGAGTTAGGGGAGTCTTGTTGACCAGAGTCTCTGGATCATGAATTCCTTTTCTTTTGGGATTAATCATCTTAAAAAGATGCAAAGATGAAGAGGGTAAGGTTATAATGGCATTTTATAGATCAAACGGAGAGAGATCAGGGGAGGTAAGGAGATATCTTTTAGAGTCATATAGGTTCTGAGGAGTGGGTGAGAGAGAAAATACCCATGGGATATGAGAGTAATAATCATACTTTGACTTGTTCGCATGACACTTCAAGCCCGATTGGACCATATGCTATCATACGATTAAATTGAATTAATACAAAAAAACTATATAAAAACTTCCCAAAATCATTATATGGGTCAAAAGAGATCAAATCAACCTCAAATTTTGACCATAGACACAATGTAGGGTCTAAAACATTTCTATGTAGGTACATTCTAAATTTGATGACCACAAATTAAATTGTTACCATAATGTAGTTATCATCACTTATATGCATCAAATGATTATGATGGATCATTAGTTGATGTAACTTTCCTATTAGGAATGATTTTCAATTATACTAAGTCCATTGATGAAAATTGAACCAATTAGGGTTTATATACATGTTAATGGTAACAAGTTACATAGAGGAGAGAGACAAAGATGCATTAAATCGAAATTTTGACTTATTTGAACATATATCAATATAGAGGATATTAAATTAATCATCATCATAATAGGGAGAAAGAGAGAAGTTATGTTACTCATGTTTTATATATTCAAATGAATGTTTTTAATTTATTTGATTCATTTTCATGGAGATCCATAGAATAGAATTTAGTTAATGTGGAATTGTTGTTAACACCTTAATATTACTTTAAATAAGTTTTAGGATGTTATTTTATTATTGACTTTGAGTCAGGATCTCCAAGCTCTCTGATAATTTGTACAACTAGAACTTGTTCGGTATTACCGAGTTGAGTATCAACAATACCCACATAATTTTGTACTGCTCATGTGACTAAGTGTCGTTACCACCAAGAAGATTCTCAGTAGCACTGAGCTATGTTGAAAGTGTTCTTGTCATTTTTGGGCATCAATGTTGGTACCATTAAGAAGGGTCTCGATTACAGTGAGCTATCCTCTCAAACGCATTGAAGCTTCTTTGATAGCAATGGAAAATCCCTACAATGTTGCTATTTTTTTGTTGTATGAACCTTGTTGGTAGCAATGAGCGATGACACATAAGCACTAAATCTTGCTTCTAATGCACACTGAACCTAAAATTCAAATAGAAAAATGGAGACAATGATAATCATAACAATTCATACAAAAATATGGAAAAATAACTAAAATTGATGCAAATAAGGTTTTTTTGACCAAATCATTATAATATAAGAAAAAATATATAAATGATTTGAAAGCATAATAAATCACCCAAATTGGTCTCTAAAATCACAAAAATATTTGCATGCATCACATGTTCAACATGCTACCATGATGAAAAGTCATTATCTTTATTCACTTTGATTCCTAGCATGGGGTTTTTCCCTCGTGTCTCTCTCTAACCACTTAGGCAATTAGGGTTTTGATAGTGGGTTCCATCCATCTCCCTTGTGGCTCAATCCATCACCCTAGGGGATATTTTTTTCTTGCAGGTTCAACGATGGTCATTCTTCGTGGATGTCATTTACTAAAGATGGTTGACGAGTTAGTGGACAAATGTTCACAAATGGGTTTAGCAGATGAAGAGGAAAATATATTTGACTTATCAGAGGAAATAGAAGGCAAAGGAGGGGAACATGTCTCAATATATCTATATACGAGGCTCATGAAAGAAATATCTTATAATTTCATGGCATTGAAGAGAACCCTAGCAATGGCATGGTCGCTTAAAAGTAAAGTGGTCTTCAAACAGACCTACCCATGCATCTTCAATATCTAGTTCATGCATTAGAAGGACAAGAAGATGGTATTGGATGGTGGTCCATGACACTTTGAAAATCATAAATTGTTGACAAAAGAGGTGGATGCCGAGGATGTTATGGGATAGATATTGTTTACAAATTCCATTATTTGGGTAAGACTATTTGTGTTACCGCGAAGGCATATGATGGAATCATCAGTGCGATCGATTTCTAGTAGGATCAGAAGAGTGGTAGATCTTTATGGAGACAAACTCAGTTGGGAGGCATCTACTCAAGTTTGATTAGGAATATATGTCTCAAAACCTTTAAAAAGAACCCAGAAGTTTCGTGACAACAAGGGTTTGGTGATCTCACTGGATATCAAATATGAATGACTACTGAACCTTTTCTATCTTTGTGGATGGTTGGACCACATCGATAGAGATTGTCTGCTCGAGGAGGAAGATGAGAATCAATAGACAAGATGGGGTTCCTGGATGTGGGCGTCACCTAGGAAGCCAAGGATCCCAGTGAGGGATGAACTATTTGGCGAAAGATCAGTGAAGAGGAACTTGGTGTTCCATGTGAAACTAGGGGATAATGTTTCCATGCCAGACACTGAGAGATGGATATATAATCCTATGATTGGAGTTGCTAAGAAGACTGGAGAAGATGGAGATGATAACTTGATTTCACATGACAACTTATCTCAGGAGTTCATGAGGATGAAGGGAAGGTGAAGAGTAATTACCTTGGGATTTTATATGCTAAAGAACTGGGATTGGGGTGTCCAAAGATTTTACTACAAGGGTGACATGATGGTAGAGATATTTGGGGGTTCCAAGTATGTAGGTTTGAAAGATGGAGGAGCTAGGAAACATACAAAAGAGTGTGAAGAGTGGCAATTGTAGGTTGTTAGTAGCAGACGTTCAAAGGGGTTGCACAAGCAAACCATGGAGACAATGACATGTACATAAGAGGAAAAGGGGAAATCTCTCTTCCCAGTGTCACAAGTGTTTGAGACACTGAACAATTCTCTGATGTAGCTTCCAAATCTAGAGAGCTAAGACCCAAACATGATCAAGTTGCAACATGAAACATCCTATTCAATTCACAAGTGGATATACTACGAAAAGGAGACATACGAGGGGCCAAAAACAAAAGTCAAAGCTATGCTCTCTAAGGAAAGGGAAGAACTTGCTGGGAGGCCAAAGGAAAAAGAAACCAACAATGGTCATACGAGTGGGAATAGATGAAGAAGCTCCATAGGTCAAAACAGAGGATAGATAGGAACATATGGTGGGGGGGTAAAAGGAGAAGGAGTGAGGGAAATGATATCATGGGTTTGGATGACGATCTGGGGAACATCTTTGTTCTAAATAAATAGATTGTATAATGAGAAGTTTGTGATTAGTAGAGGGGAGGTTCACACCTAAAAGTAGCATGTACTGGTATTGACTAGACCAGTGAGCAAAAATGTCGGGGTCTGAGCAAACCTGACACAAAAAATGCTCTCCAGTCACGGTGCTAGAGTGAGAGCCCCAACCTACTTTTTCTACTGAAAACCAACGTTGCTGATGCTAGATAGGAGGAGTTCAAATGCCCTTGTGCTTTATTTATGGGGTATGTCTGTCGAGTGTTGGCAGATTGGGGGGCCTGGGACTATGGTGGAAAAATATCAAAGTGGAGGTAAAAAGTTTTTTTTAGCACCACATGGAATGTGTGGTGGACGAGGAGGAAGGCAACCAAAAGTGGACAATGGTCAAGATTTACAGGTGGTCAGATCAACATGAGAAGGAAAAGACTTGGAACCTTATGTTACATTTGAAAAATAATTGTGACATGCCAATGATCTTCTTTAGTGATTTTAATCAGATTGTTTTGAATGATGAAAAATTGGGTGGCCCACCACACCTTAAGAGATGGATGTAGGATTTCAGGGATGCTATTGATGATTGTGATATGATGAACAAAGGCTTCTTGGGGAGTCCATTCACTTGGGAGAGAAGCCTATCTACAGATAATCTAGTTTGGGAAAGAATTGACAGAGCTCTTGCTACCGTCAGTCGGAAATCTTGCTTCTCTTATTGTATGATGGTAACATCTATCTCGAGAAAATAAGATTAACTAATGTGGAAGCGTTCACTAAGCAACGGATTACCAAAAATCACTAAAAATTAAAACTTTTTGTGAAGAGATCTTTAAATGGTAAAGCTTTTTCATAAAGCAACATGATAAGTTATTTACAAACTGATCCATCAGTACATCTCTGTAAGGTCGTATCTCGAGATTACAATCATCAACTACCATGTTAACTATATAAGGCAAGATACAGAAATCTTGAGGTACTGGACCAAAAACTCGAAAGCACTAACTATTACTCCGAGGACCTGAGAGTACAAAGACGACACATAGGACTCTAACTACATCTATTCATGGCATAACAGCCAGTGTCCCCACTTGAAACTTCACTGCTGTCCCTGGTACTGTTGATGTTGCCCTTCAACTATTGAAGGATTTCTGCCTCCTCGCCCACGTCCACCTAAAAATATGTTTCCCACAGGGTGAGACGATTATAAAATTGTCCCAGTGAGAGTTATAACTCTTCACCAGAAACATAATTATTGCAGCTTAAGAGAATAAATGTACACAAAGAAGTTATATTTGTCTAGGAGTAGTTAAAACAATGTTTAACAGATTAAACCATTCTTCCTATTAAAGTAGTACAACTATAATTTGATCAAACCATATGTCATTTATCTTTTAAGAAATAGAAGAACATATATGGCATTTATTTACTTATAAAACCATCATTACAACACTAACTCTCTTCAGACTTAGATCATATATCTAATGTCTGACATTATTATTGGGGAGTCATGGCCTGTAGCCATACTTTTTCTCACAAAGTGTTAGGATCTCAATTCCTCAATTTATCAAATACCTTTCTAAATTTATCATCATGATTATAGAATCTAGGTACTTGAACTCATAATTTACCATTCACTAGGTATCATAGCATATCATTATACTTGAAGCATGTAAAGTAATTTCAATACATAAGATATCATAATCCTTACCTGGATATGATCACCTCTTTATGAAAACCTGCATGATCAATATTTACTAATAACATGCATATTGTATCATAACAACACCATATAGGTTCTTCTCAAATTATATATGTGATATCACGGCCGTGCTACCTTGCACGGTCGTGCAACAAAGGACTCACCACGACCGTGTCATAATACCACAACCGGTTTCTAGGGTTAGGATTCTCATTTAATCCAAATAGAGTTATTCAACCTCTTAACTAGATTAGGAATAGTGATTCCTATCTCATTTCTCAATCATGGAGTTTCATGCTTAAAAGCATAACTCAGAATTAGGGTTACTTGTTCATATCATCACATCTCTCTAGATTAGGGTTTATTATTCACATAGCATCACATTACCCTAGATTAGGGTTTACTATTCACATAGCATCACATTACCCCAGATTAGGTTTTACTATTCACATAGCATCACATTACCCTAGATTATGGTTTACTATTCACATAGCATCATTATGTATGAAGATTACTTCCATTCATGTCTTCACTTAGGTTAAGATTCATTGATAATCATAATTAGGGTTTCCATGATCCCATTGTAAAGGATCATACCCTAATTATGTGTATTCATGCATGTTGGAAGTATATTACTTGATTCTCATTCATATTAGGAGTCTTCTCTCCCCTCTAAATTATTAGATGATGTTTACATCTCTTATGATTAGGTTAGGTCAATTCAACCTTGATAACATAAGTCACATTATTACTACAATGTTCATTAGGGTTTGCTTGATCAAGAGGTGTTGACTACTTAAACCCATCAAGGGTACTTTAGTAATGTTCACCATTGATCATAACATGCTTCAATCAACTAATTACTTGTTCCTTTAATGTCTTTAGATATCATTAGGGTTTTAGATTAATCAACCATTAAACCATCTAAGCCTTTAAAGCATTAAGCATTCTTGACCTTAAAAGACCCCAAACGGTTTTGCACTTTCAACCTCCAAACGGTTTGAAACCGCATGACCACCAAATGGTCTTGAGACCGTTTGGTCTCAAACGGTCTTGAGACCATTTGGACTCAAACTGTCTTGAGACCGTTTGTTCCAAACACCCTCAAAACCGCATGGACCAAAAAGTGTATTAACACTTCCAATTGAGTTAGGGTTTTCAATGTTGAACACCTCAATCGTTCATGCCATGGTTAACCATTTATCAATTGAGCCAATTAAGTTAACACTAAAATGATGTGACCCTCAATTGATCGCCAATTAGGGTTTGGATGGATTGGATTAGGGTTGGAATCGATCATCCTTCAACATGCATAAATATGAGCTTAATTGATGTTGAACCCATTGAACCATCACTCAATTGGGTCATGACCTGACCCCAAACGGTCTTGAGGTCGTTTGGATAACCTCCAAATGGTCTTGAGACCGTTTTCCCATCATATCATCAACATCCAAGTCAACCAATTAAGGTTTGGATCATTGGATTGATCATCAAATCAGCAATTGATTACACTTTAACTTAGTAACATTGGATCATCAATTGCTTAACCATATTCACCCCTAGACCTCCAAACGGTCTTGGGTGACCTCCAAACGGTCTTGAGACCATTTGGATGAGCTCCAAATGGTCTTGAGACCGTTTGGCTCATCCAACCCTTGGATTCTAGTGAAACTCTATCAAGGATTGGTCTATCAAGTTAATCAACAAATAAACACTTAATTGTAATATGATTTGGTACCTTTGGACCTTCAATTGGTCAACTATACTATACCCCATACCTCCAAACGGTCTTGGGTAATCCCCAAACGGTCTTGAGACCGTTTGGGTGATCCCCAAATGGTTTTGAAACCGTTTGGGCCAATCAACCGAAAAGATCATCTCATTCACTTGCAAAATCAGCATTTAGCTGATTAGGGTTCATACCACATCTTTGGATCTTCAAACACATATCCATACTTCACCCTAGACCTCCAAACGGTCTTTGGTGACCCCCAAACGGTCTTGAGACCGTTTGGGTGATACCCAAACGGTTTTGAAACCATTTGGGCTAATCAACCCAAAATCTCAAATTAACTCATTGGAATTTCAACACTAATTTCGATTAGGGTTTGCCCAATTGATTAGCCTTCAACTCATGATTCCTTGAGAATTAACCCCTAAAATTTGGTGAGTTATTAACCAACACAATTAGGAACAGTAATCTCAAACTGTAAATGCTTGGTCAACGCACTCAAATGGTTTTGAAACCGTTTGCCCAAAAAGGTCAAGTTAATCAGGTTGAAAATCAGCACTTAATCCAATTAGGTTTATCTAATTGATTAGCCTTCAACTCAACCCATAAAATTTGGTGAGTCATTAACCAACATCATTAGGAACAATAATAACAAACGTTCAACCCTTGGTCAACTCAACCAAATGGTCTTGGATACCGTTTTCTCCAACCGACCTTGTGAAACTGTTTGCCCCTCAAACGGTTTTGCAAACCCCCAAACGGTTTTGCAAAACCGTTTGGCCAAGGGTGCAAGACTGTTTGCTAAAGTAGCATTGGTATTCATGCCCACTTCTTCTACCTCCAGATCCAAGTCTGTTCTTCATGGTTTTAGTTGCAAGAAAGCAAGGAAGGATGGGGGAAAGAAGAACAAACTACTTTTGCAAGAAAGAAAGATGCATACCAAAGTTTAAGGGTTTAGAGTTATAAAACCCGCCTTAGAACCAGCTCTAGAGCTCCAAGATTCGAAGATTTAATGGTGGCTTGATCTCCACAGGTCTTCCAATGTTTCTTCTTCAAGAATTGGTTGGAAAGGATGGCTAGAAAGAAGAACTTAGTAAGAAAAACTAGCAAACCAACCTTGTATCATGATTTCCTCCATGAATCTGAGCTAGAAGATAACCAAAGCTTACCCAAACCTACTTGGACATTCTCCCCTGCTCCTGAGATCCTTCCTTAGTCGTCCACAGCAAGAGACAAGTGAAGAGAGAAAGGGAAACGATCCCTTGATTGTGGAAAGAGCTTGCTTATATATTTTTGGGCATATTTCCAAAGCAATGATAAATACTTCTTCTCTTTTACATTTATATCCTCCACGCCCCTCTCCTACTTCTTTGCCACGTTCCTCCCTTATCATAACATGCAAACTTATCTCTCAACCTTGGTTTAGAGGAAAAGAAGCCAAACACTTTATTAAGTTATACATATATAAGGGTCATTTTGCATACATCTTGATTATTCAATTACAATGATTATCCTTTTTATATGGTTACTCAAATGAGGTTCCCCCCTCATTTTATTTACTCCACTTGATGCTAAAATGCATGAGAGGTACTCTAGAGGGTATATTTTATATGTTGCACCCTATGTTTTGGGTAAATTGCACTTTACACCAAAACTAGGTTTTAAAGTACAAGGATTGCTCTACAAGCTATATTTTGGTGCCCAAGCTTGGGGAATCCATAAAACCACATCATATTCATTCTTATGATGTCTCATCATCAAAGGAACATCTTAACATGTGCAATTTTCAAGTTAACCCCTCTAATTGGGTAATTTGCACATAGGTCCCTATTAAACAAAACAATCTTACACCATTGTTCAAAAAGGGCAGAAATGAAAATATAGATTCTTCTAAAGCTTTAATGACATATCAAGGGTTAACCACAAGCCTTTAATCATAATTTTAAGCAAAACACCTAGGGTTAGTTCATAACCCAGGTCAGGGGTGTTACAATGGTTATTCACCTTCCAATATTTGAGTTGGATAACTCACCTATTGTTATCTCCGTGGATAAACCAGTCACAAAAAATAAGAGGGAGAAGTTTTTTATGTTTGAGACTATGTGGGTGGATGAGGAGAGGTGTCGGGATATAGTTAGAGATTTACGGAAAATCCATTGGAATGGAGATCTCACGTATTAGAAGGGTGTGGTGAAAGCTGACAAAGTGGACATCTAAGTTCTTTGGAAATATTACAAATAAGATTTCACAGACTGAACAATTTTTAGTGGAGGAACAAAGAAAACCACCTAATCATACTGTTCTTAAAAGATGTGAGGAGCTGGCTAGGGACCTCCAATATTGACATATGAAGAATGATGAGTACTAGTGTGATAAAGGAAAAGTGTGAATGATATGAATTTAGGTGACACGAATACCACTTATTTCCATCACAAAGCTACACACAGGAGGTGGAAAAACCAGATAGACAGTCTTGTTGATGAGTAAGGTGCCATGAAAGCTAAAGAGAAAGAAACTAAAGAGGTGATTCTAATTTTTTTTCGAGCTATTTTCATCTAGCTCGTCAAGCAACTTTGATGAGGCCACTAGGGGTTTGCTCTGTAAAGTGTACGGGCTGGAAAATGAGTAGTTGGGAAGGGACATTACATATGATGAGATCAGGATAGACGTTAAGCAAATGCATCCCAACAATGCACCCATACCAAACGACTTTAAGCCAATGTTTTCCCAAATTTTTTGGCATGTGATAAAAAATGATGTTTCAAATTATATCAAGGGGTGGTGGAAAGGTGAGATAGAGATTGGCGAGGTCAATTTGACCTTGGTTGTCCTTATACCCAAGGTAGAGAAACTAAGTAACCTATCCAAATATAGACCAATCAACCTATGTAATGTTCTATACTAGATCACATCCAAGGTGCTTGTAGACATGTTAAAACCAATGCTGAATGGTATTATTACTGAGAATCAGAGCACTTTTATTCTGGGAATATTGATCACGGATAATGTCCTAGTGGCATATGAAGTTTTCCATAAAATGAAGAATGAAGCAAAGGATAGTAAAGGCATAGTGGCTCTAAATCTTGATATGTCCAAGGCATATGACAAAGTGTAGTGGAAGTTCCTTGATTTTTTTCCAAAGAAAGATGGGGTTCAACAACAAATGGAGGAAAAAAATGGAGTGTGTATCTTATATCAACTTCTTGTTTGCTATTAATGGAAATTGCTATATAAGGATAGTTCTAGCCCATGGCTTGCGTCAGGTGACCCTCTATCTCTATCATTTTATTGTATGTGCTTATGATTTCTCTACCTCGATAAATGTTGCCCTACATGAAAAGCTCATCCACGGTGTAAAAGTCAATAGGAATGGACCACATATTTATCATATCTTCTTTGCAGATGATAGAATCCTCTTTGCAAAAGTGACACTAAATGAATACCTGAAGTTAGCTAACATTATTAGACAACACAAATAGGCATCGTGTCAAAGATTAAATCTATACAAGATAAAGGTTGCTTTTAGTAGAGGGGTAGCACAACCAAAGAGACAAAAAATAACATAATTGTTCCAAGTAAGGGAGGTGGACAAATATGAATGTTATATGGGACTACTGACGATAGTTAGCAGATCCAAGAAACAAATCTTTAGTTTTGCAAAGAGAGAGTATGGAAGAAACTTCAGGGGTGGAAGGAGAAATTCCTATCAAAACTAAGAAAGGAAGTACTCATTAAAGCTATAACTCAAGCCATTCTGACATATGTGATGAATATATTTCAACTTCCACCTAGTCTTTTAGATGACATGCACAGTTTCATTGCAAGGTTTGGTTGGGGTCAAAGGAGGGGGAGAGGAAGATATGACGTCTCAGCTGGGAGAAACTTTGCAAAACAAAAAGGCGAGGGTATGGGATTTCACAACATGCATGCATTCAACCAAGAAATTCTTGCCAAGAAATTGTGGAGAGTATTAACTAATAAAAGTCTTTGGCACACAAAGTTCTAAAATCTAGATGTTTCCCTAGATACTATTGTATAGGCAATGCGGGACTATAATATGAGCTTTACTTGGTGCAGTTATGGGAGGCAAAGCCAGTGATAATGGAAGGCATTTTTAGGAGAGTAGGCAATGGAGCAAATATAAATGTTTGGAGATATAAGTTGTTTATGGGACAACAAGACACCTTATAAACCTCTCATGGAGAGATAACACATGACTTGAAAAATGTGAGTGATCTTATGAGGAAGGAAGAGGCATGTTGGGACATTTGTCTTATTAGATCCATATTTCCAGCAGATGTTAGAGAACAAATAACTAATACTCCAATTAGTAGCATATTACCAATGGACATTCCATGTTGGTCTGGAAGAGTTTAGAAGCTTTCCATCTATATCAGCTTATTGGTTTGGTGTCACTTGGGTAAGGAAGAGTTTATGAAGAGCAGAGTGTCTAAACGTGAGAAGATTTGGGAACTAGCGTGGAGGAGTCACTGGCCTCCAAAGCTTTCACATTTCCTCTTGAGGATGTATACACGGGGACTAGCAACCATGGTCCGGTTGTGGG